>CM055122.1:273174109-274506609 GCA_029206835.1 Rana muscosa
AAAAGAGCTACCCACCCTGTCGCTGGCACTTATGTGGTTATAGTCACCCTGGATTTCTAGGGGGAACATTTAATGTTAATTTGAAATGGCTCGAGTTCCATCAACTGAGCTTATATATAGATTTCTGATTTACTTGAATACTTTTTGGTTTAATAAAAAAATGTAATAATATTTACGATTTATTGCAAACCAATAAAGTGCCATGGCCATTATTTATGCCAGTATACAGTTTTTTCGTGTTTTCTTTATTAGGCTGTAAGTTTGGGGAATGGTTAGTTGTTTTGAATTTTCATGAGGGGGTGTGGGCTGCATGCAATCCCATGGAAATGACCAAGCACTGGTTAAAGCTTGCAGGAGCTTGTTTATGATAAATTTTCTAGTTGTAATATACAACTCACAGAAAGTCTCAGTTCTTGTTTGAGTTCCTCTCCAATGACAACAGGGGTACTTACCTCACTTTGTAAATTTTTTGAATTTCCCCTCATTTCCTGTACACTATGGGAATGGATATTTCTCGATTGGGACATAAACAACAAAAAATAGAGAGGGGTTTAAATGTTCCTTATTGTCCCCAAAACCAAGAAAAATAGTTTTCACATACATTTATTGCAGCTGACCTGGGCTAAAAACTGCCACAAGATTAGGCTCTCCATCACGCCCCACTTTAAGACACAGAATACTCCACTTGTAAGGGTAGGTGGGTGGTACCTTCTCCATGTTCCTCTCCGCATTGAACGCCAAGTGTGGGTCACAGGGGAGGCATACCCCTGGGGTGGGTTCTTCTGAACTACGCTGGGCACCTAGAACTGCCTTACACATGGGGTACCTTTGCTTGAGCAGACAACTGAACTCTGGCTAACACTCTTCCTCATGTTAATATACATCACTATGGTCACTTGTTGCATTAAGGAGGGACATGTAGAGCTGATGCCCTCTCCACCTGTCCAGCGTATCGCTGCTACCTCACTCCTAGTAACACAATGTCAGATGTCAAATGTCGGATGGTAAGGACAAGGATCCTACTTTGATCCGACTTCAATGATATTCAATGGGCTGAAGTAGGATCAAAGTCGGACCAAAGTAGTACAGGGAGCATTTTCAATGTCGGACTGACTTGTGTCTGGCCAGTTAAGACAGCTCTCATAGGGAAACATTGATTTTCACACGTCATGCGACATGAGCTCCCAATGTCGGAGCGTTTGTCGGACCAGTGTGAACCCAGCCTGAGGCTGGGTTCACACTGGTACGACACGACAGTCATACAACTTTCATCCTACTTTGCTCTGCGACATCAGTCCTACATCGGTCCTACATTGGTCCTACATTGGTCCGACATCCATCCGACTTTCATGAACAGGATACTACTTTGATCCGACTTTGTGCTAGTCTGACTTGTCCTTTGACCAATCAAAACAATCCCAGTGTGAGATAAATTCCTTTTACTGCTGCTGTAATCACCATGTCGGATGTCAAATGTCGGATGGTTAGGACAAGGATCCTACTTTGATCCGACTTCAATGATATTCAATGGGCTGAAGTAGGATCAAAGTCGGACCAAAGTAGTACAGGGAGCATCTTCAAAGTCAGACTGACATGTGTCGGACCAGTTAAGACGGCTCCCATAGGAAAACATTGATTTTCACACGTCATGCAACATGAGCTCCCAATGTCGGAGCGTTTGTCGGACCAGTGTGAACCCAGCCTCAGGCTGGGTTCACACTGGTACGACACGACAGTCATAAACTTTCATCCTACTTTGCTCTGCGACATCAGTCCTACATTGATCCTACATTGGTCCGACATCCATCCGACTTTCATGAACAGGATACTACTTTGATCCGACTTTGTGCTAGTCTGACTTGTCCTTTGACCAATCAAAACAATCCCAGGGTGAGATAAATTCCTTTTACTGCTGCTGTAATCACATGTCGGATGTCAAAAGTCAAATGGTTAGGACAAGGATCCTACTTTGATCCGACTTCAATGATATTCAATGGGCTGAAGTAGGATCAAAGTCGGACCAAAGTAGTACAGGGAGCATTTTCAAAGTCGGACTGACTTGTGTCGGACCAGTTAAGACAGCTCTCATAGGGAAACATTGATTTTCACACGTCATGCGACATGAGCTCCCAATGTCGGAGCATTTGTCGGACCAGTGTGAACCCAGCCTCAAGCCTAATTCAACTTCTAGTTTTAGGCTGGGTTCACACTGGTCCGACAAACGCTCCGACATTGGGAGCTCATGTCGCATGACGTGTGAAAATCATTGTTTCTCTATGAGAGCTGTCTTAACTGGTCCGACACAAGTCGGTCCGACTTTGAAAATGCTCCCTGTACTACTTTGGTCTGACTTTGATCCTACTTCAGCCCATTGAATATCATTGAAGTCAGATCAAAGTAGGATCCTTGTCCTAACCATCTGACATTTGACATCCGACATGGTGATTACAGCAGCAGTAAAAGGAATTTATCTCACCCTGGGATTGTTTTGATTGGTCAAAGGACAAGTCAGACTAGCACAAAGTCGGATCAAAATAGTATCCTGTTCATGAAAGTCGGATGGATCTCGGACCAATGTAGGATCAATGTAGGACTGATGTCGCAGAGCAAAGTAGGATGAAAGTTGTATGAATGTCGTGTAGTATCAGTGTGAACCCAGCCTCAATCTTGTTGAGTTGGAGCTAGAGCTCTCCAGCTATTAGGGAACTGAAATTTTCAGTTTGCACATTATTTGTTTGATCCTGGAATATCGTTAGCTGACTCAGATTCTTGAAGTTCCTTTTTTTATTTTAGAAAAGCTTGTCATTGCCAGCATGCAGTACAGAAGGACCCTTGCTCTCTGTGTTGAAGCAGTGGTCTCTCAACAAAGGTCGGACACAGCCAGCATGAGGCAGAGAAAGACCTTTACTTTTTTGTGTGGATGCAATGGTCTCTCTACAAAGGTCCAACAGCTCCTGAGTGACAGCTAGAGCTCTTCAAGCAATGGGTATCATGGTATTTGCTGATAGGAGAGATATAGGGCGACCCAGCAATGGACTTGTTGGACCTCTGTGGAAAGGCTGCTGCTTCCACACAGAGAGCAAAGCTCCTTCTCTGCAAAATGCTGATGGGGGACAGGCTTTTCCACTCAGACAAGGGCTGCTATCTAAAAAAAAGTAACTGTGAAACTTTGTACTTCTTTAGTTTTGATGCACCAGGAATGTATTTATCTGATTTCATTTGAAAATTCTGTTGGCTTTTACCCACGTGCAAATTTTGCAATTTTTCCAAGCCTAAGTTCTGCACATCTAATAAACAGAATACAGACTGACACAACAATTAATGACAGATTGTACATCATTTTCCTCCAGGTCTGTGACAAGCTCCAGTTTACCTTTTTAATTCATAGGAATATGATGTGAGGAATGAATCAGCTTCCATTCATGAGAATGTGATGTGACAGAAATTCCATTCTCTACGTGTTGCCAGATAATTAGTAAGCGTCACCATCAGCACTTGTCCCGTTTATGACTTTTTATGACTGAAAATAGTTTTTAGCCTGCGGTATCTTACAAAAACATTGGAACTCATTTATCGAAGTGTCTACTAGAAAAAATAATTACGTTGTGCATTGCAACAAATCAGATTGTTGCTTTCATGGACTGACATGCACTGCAAGAAATAATGGAAGAGCAGGGTTTCTCAACCCTTCTACCTTGGAGGAATTCTTGGCAAAAAGCTTAAGATCTTGGGGAACCCCTGAAATAGTTTTTATTTCTACAGCTTACGGAACGTTGGTGTGATCACCGAGCTGTTAATATAATAACAATTATATTTTTAAATCACATTTAATAATAGAATGCATTTTAAAACCTACCTCCTTAAAGTGAAACTTGTGTTTGCTTTTTCTGCACAGATGCTCAATTCTGGGTCGAACTTGGGATAAGTAGTGTACAGGGGGGCAGCAGGACAGAGCACAGGGGACAGGAAGGCACCTAGTGGTCAGGAGGGCACAGTACAAGGGGGTCATAAAGGCACAGTACAGAGGCAGCAGGCTCAGGAGGGCAAAGTATGGGGGGGGGCTAGGAGGGCACAGTAGAAGCGGGCAACAGGACACAATACTATGGTCAGGATAGCACAGTACAGGGAGGGACATGGCACAATACATGGGCAGCAGGGCACAATATTGGGGTCAGGAGGGAAGATTAAAAGGGGGGTGCAGAAAGACACAATACTGGGGTCAGGAGACCACAGTACAGGGGGCAGGGCACAGTTCTGGGGTCACAAGGACACAATTCTGGGGGCAGGGCACCATTCTGGGATCAGGAGGGCACAGTACAGGGGCAGCAGAGCACAATACTGGGGTCAGGAGGGCAAAGTATGGGGAGGGGGGCTAGGAGGACACAGTACAGGCAGGCAACAAGACACAATACTGTGGTCAGCATAGCACAGTACCAGGGACAAGACACAATTCTGGGGTCAGGGAGGCACAGTACAGGGGGTAGGGCACTATTCTGGGGTCAGGAGGGCACACTACTGGGGTCAGGAGTCAGGAGGGCATAGTACATGGGGGAAGCAGCAAAAAATAATGGATCAGGAGAGCACAGTACAGGGGGAAGGTCACCCTCCACTCTTGTCATATACAACATCCCTGGGATGGACAGGAGAGGCAGCTGCGATTGGCGCAGGACAACCAGGTCTCTTGCTTCTCTGCACTTTTCTGCAGTAAGAGGAGCAAAAAGATTGAGTGTCGGCTATGTGGGGAAGTAATCTACTGTACCTATGACCTGAATGTGATGGGCAGGTAGATCCCAGAGAAATGCTATGGTTTCTTGGAACCCCGGTTGAGAAACCCTGCTAAGGAGTCTTATACGTGGAAATGAAGAAACACTGTCCTATAGTCTTCACTGGTGCCCTTTTTTAAATTCTAATATATACACAGATTTTTTTTTTGTCTGACCACTTTTCGTGTGGGCCTATTTTTCGAGGTGGGTCATTGGATGTGTTATTTTTCTTTTTTTTAATCATTGCAATGTAAAGAAGCACACATTTTCACATATACGTGTTGTGATGCATTAAATGGCCACGGGTGTTCTTTACTGCATCATTTGGGGGACCATTAGAAATTGATTGAGCGCTTCAACAAAACCTGCACAATAGGTATGCCCAACACATTTTATAATGCACACACATAGGTAGGTAGTAATCTGGTCTTAAAGCCCTACCAAGTGGTCAACCCCCTTCCCCCTGCCATCATCTGGAGGCCCCCTAGTAGTATATTATGCATTTTTTTTTTTGTTCTCTTTGTTTTTTTTGTTTTTTTTTTGTTTTTTTTTACAAAAGCATGCTTACCTTTTTCCTAATGTCTTCATGTGGCATGTTGGATCCTCTTCCTTTTCAGTCTTCTCCCAGCAGTGGGCAGTTCTACAGATTCAGAGAGTGGCATTGATGTCATGTCAATAAAGTTAGTGATGCGCTCTTTATCAATATACTGTGAATGAACCACCTCATGAGACCCAGCAATCACAGTATTGTCCTCAGTCTTTGGGGGTGATGTGATGCTTGGCACCATTTAACCCCCCAAAGACTGAGGATATCTTGTGGCGAAAAATAAGTACTGCAGGGCACAGAACCAAATTGATGGTGGGTATTGCAGCCAGAGCTGCTTTTTTATTTTTTATAGCATCTGGGGAAGAAAATATAGATATAAAAAAATAAATCCTGTAGTTGGGTGTTAAACGATCACAGACAAACTGGATAGTGGACCCTGTGTGCTATGTGCATTTTGGAGAATGTGTGAGCTCCAAAAAAAAAAGGCCAAAGTGCAAAGTCTAAGTACAAGCGCCCCACAAAGAGTGATGGACTGTACCAGGTTGCTTCTCTTGGGCACACCTGTGCAGTTGGTAGCTGGGCAGGGATAGAACCAGAGCATGGTTCAAAGTTGGCAGGTCATTCCAGAAATAGGGACAGGCCTAAGGTCAGGGCAGGCAGTTAACAAGTGTAGTCAAAATACAAGTCGAAGTCAATAACCAGAGCAACAGGAATGCATAAGCACAGGCGATAACACCATAGGCATGCGCACAGGGTGTGCCAGTTGTGCCTGGACACAGCCTAACCCCCCCCCCTCCCATGTACATTAGCATTATGACTCTGTGTGTCGGCAGGAAGATGGGAAATATCTCCCTCTTACTGGCTCTGTCATAAGATAAGTGTTTATGCTCTTCTCCTTCAATGTGCCGGCAGGGGGATCAATGTGCCGGAGTCATATATATGTAGACACACACACACGTGTTTGAGGGCTTCACACACCTATGGCTTACAACACAGACTGGAGTCTTGGGTTTGCAAATGAACCTATTGTTCAGGCAATGGCCCCAGCATGGCTAAATAGTGAGGTTGATTGACAGATTGGGCAGGGGATGGTCGTAGAGTTGATATATTAATCAGCAGGTTTGATATGTTGTGAGATGAACCCAAATTTGCCAATTTTATCAATGAGTTTTGATTTTATTTTTTCAATTTTTACATATATATATTAGGGCTGTGGAAATTAACTATTAATTCCTCGATTAATCGATACATTTTTTTGATCGATCAAAATTCTTTTGATCGGTACTCACCTCTCCGCCGGCTTCAGGGAGTTCCGTCGGAGATCCGGTGACGTCACGGACACCGGCGGGGCTTGCCGTGTCCATCTGAAGGGCTCGTTTGTTGTGCCTTCATATCTGCATGCTGGCGGGACCTTACTATCTGCCACACGCAAGGGCTGTTACACTTCCCTCTATCACTTCCCTCTATCAACCTGGGATTCTACAGCCATCCACTGGGAGTTGTCATAGTTCCTTTCACAGGACATCTACATGCCGACGGACTGATGTTAACCCCTTCTCATCTGGATTCAGCAGTGATATCGTTGTACACATTTTTATACCAGTATCATACTTAGCTACATGTTTTTATGACTGCTTTTGCTACCGTTTGGTATTACTCGCACCATTTTTACAGTTTATGTAGCTACATCGATTTTATCTCCAGTGCAATATTTATTTTGTTACCTACTTGAAGACTATAAAAGTTTTAATGCTATTCCCATCGAGCGCTGCCTTTGTGTGTTTTTTGTATCCTGCTATCCATTTTTCCAGTGGTTGGTAGCTGCACTGGGAATCGGCCTGCAAGGAGATCAGCTAAAAGTATGAGACAAAAATTGCCGCTCCAAACAGGTCCACTCCAACAAAGATCACCTCTCCAGGAACCAAGGGTGCTGGCAATGCACAAGGCAATTCGAAGAAATGAAGATTAGGACAGCCGCACTCCAATCCAACTTGGCTTTATTTAAAAAGTAAAAGTGAACAGGCACTACATGTCACAGCAATGAACAAACTTCAGGACAACTAACGCGTTTCACACTTAGAAGTGCTTACTCATAGCTAATTAGCTTAGCTATGAGTAAGCGCTTCTAAGTGTGAAACGCGTTAGTGGTCCTGAAGTTTGTTCGTTTCTGTGACATGTAGTGCCTGTTCACTTTTACTTTTCAAATAAAGCCAAGTTGGATTGGAGTGCGGCTGTCCTAATCTTCATTTCTTCGATCAGCTAAAAGTAGTTGGATCTGTATGTGCGTTATAATTAATCAAAATTAGTCGATTAATCGATTAAAAAAAAATAGATTAATCGAACACGAAAATTTTAATCAGTAACAGCCCTAATGTATATATATAAAAATAGCTCAGGAATTACTTTTAGGTAGACATTACAGTAGCCATTCAAATGTGTACTTATGGATAATATAATGTAATTTCCCTCTAAAAGGTGATTGTATGCCATGTGTGGAGGCTCTTTCCATATAAATATCGGGATAAAGGGACCTATTTTTCTTTTCAGTTGAATGTTTTTTGGAAAGCTCTACCCAGCTAAGTTATGTTCCGACACCTGAAACTGATATAGTAAATAAAGCCTTTTGCCAAAGGGGAGTCTTTGAAATAATCAGTGGTTGATGATACCGGAGTCCTGTGTCCCGAATGGCAGCAAGGATTGAGATACTTAGTTTGTCACCATGAAAGATTACCTGCTACGCTCAGGTGATTGATGAAGACCTAGACAGGCCGAGTTGAACAGGAAAATGGACAACATTGCTTTGCCTCCATTCACTCGTTGTGGAACAGGGAAGCTGGAGCAAAACAATTTTAACTGGTGTAGGCAAAAAAATAAAATTATAGAAGGTAAGAATGAAAAAAAAAAGAAAAGATACCTTAATCCATTAACTCCCTTCTATTTTACGCTTTCTAATGCTGTTGATCAATTGATCCAATGACAGGAAAAAAAATCATCCACCCAGCAGGGGAAAGTATTTGCTATTTTAAATACGGTATTTACAATTTACTGATAAATTCTACCATTAAAAGCTATTTCAATTATTTTACAATAATAATACATCTTAAAAAGCAATGTCATAAACTGTAAGTTCCTCAAGGGATATTAAAATAAAATAAAAATTGTATTATATTGCAGCTTGCCATTTCTTAGCTGTGTTGGTGACATTTTTGTTTTTTATTTTCCCCTGGTGATCTGGCCAGTAAGTCGGGTATTTTTAACTTCCTTTAACAGAACAAGCTGTTCAGCAACAATGGCAATTAGAGGATTGGGACCAGGGGAGGGCTGGGCCAGGGGGTAGGGTGGCAATTGCCACCCAGGCCACCCTAACTTATGTTCAAAATGGCCGGCAGCCGCTGCCCGCTACCATTTTTTTTTATTCTGGTCTAGGAAGTCGGGCCGGGGGCATGGCCATGGTGGCTGACCACTAGCTGTTGCATTCCGGGAGTTGTAGTCCGCACTCAAGCTTCTGGTGGGTGGAAAACACAGCAGCGCAGAGGAAACTACAACTCCCTGGGACCGGAATCTTGGAAGCAGGCAGAGGCAGGGCGTGCCAGGGATTCGGGACGCAGGGCTGGGTGCTGGCTGCAACTTGACCCCAGAATCAGGAGGGTTACCCCCCAGGAGACCGTGGCGTGCAAGCACCTTCTGAGCTGAGATCGCTGAGGTGAGAGACACTGACACCCCTAGCTGACCCCCCATCTCCCCCCATATACCCCATGTAACCTGCCCCAGTGATCAGGCTGCATTGATGGGCACTGGAGTTGGCTGCACTGGTGAGGCTGCATTGAAAAACCAGGTGGGCCATGGATGGTGAGCTGATTCGGCGGTTCAATGGGCCACTTGACTGGACTTGCCCCCCAGGCCTAAGGCCGCCAGCCCTCCCCTGGTTGGGACAAACCATCTAACACCAACAGAGGTGCTTACAATAGTCAGCTTTTATTCATTTTTGTAAAAACTTTATCCCATAAGGAAAAAATTGTTGTTTAAGCCCTGGTTCACATTGGAGCGATTTGGTATCTGATTTGAAATGTCAAATTGCATGCCAAATCAGCAGCAATTGCACTGCCCGAATCGGTGCGACGCTGCATTTGCGGCTCCACATAGATTCCCAAAAGTAGTCTCTGTACTACTTTTGGCAATGTCGGGGTGCGATTTCCCTTGACATCTGTGCAGCAAACCACACAGATGTCTCTGAAATCGCCCCCGAAGTCGGGACTGACATGTGGAAATGAAATCGTGTGAGTTTACCTGAACTCGCACAATTTCATTCCCGATTTCAGTGTGAACCTGGGATAAGAACCATCTGAAAAGGTATTAACTGGTGTTCAGCTAAATCTGCTTGTAAATCTAAAGCCTCGTACACACGATCGAATCCAACCATTTGTACGCTCCATCGGACAATTGTTGTCGGATTT
This sequence comes from Rana muscosa, assembly GCA_029206835.1. Taxonomy (NCBI): domain Eukaryota; kingdom Metazoa; phylum Chordata; class Amphibia; order Anura; family Ranidae; genus Rana; species Rana muscosa. The sequence goes on from CM055122.1 coordinate 273,183,874, forward strand.
TCCGACAACAAATGCTGGATGGCATGCTTTCAAATTTTCCGACAACAAATGTGTGCCGTTGATTATTCGATCGTGTGTACACAAGTCCGTCAGAAAAAAATCCAAAGTACAAACACGCATGCTCAACCCAATAAAGATATAAACATTCCCAAGAAAAAGAAACTGTCAAAACAGTACACTATAGGACTTCAATAGGGTTCTACAAACATGTTGTGAGTATAACACCATCAAATCTATAGCGGAAGACGATGCAGGGAACCCAACAATACATGGCTAGGGAGGTGTGGGGAAAAATTTTATTGGTAGAGGGGAGGGTAAGAGGGAAGAGCAACAAAAAAAATTAACATAATGTGTGGCCACCAAAAATGCGGTCACAGGTTGGAGAGGAGGGAAAAACAGCCCATCCAATGACCCTGATCTTGACCTTTGACCTTTACTTGACCCAAACACTAACCCTGGCACTGACCTAGATCAAACCTTGATCTAGCTATTATTTTTTTTTATTTTTTTTATTTTGTATCATTTATTTATTTTACAAAATTTTACAAACACTTTTTTTTTCTTTCTGCAAGGAGCAAGAAAAATACATTGTGTACATTCTTCTCCATTTACAGAAAGAAAGAAAAAAAACACAGGTGCGGGCTTCACAGTGATTGATCACTGTGGTAGCCAATCACAGGCTACCACAGCGATCAGATGACCTGGAATCAGGAGATCCCGGTCCCAATTGTTAGTACGAGGCCCGGGGCTCTTGGCAAGACCCCAGTCTCTGTGCTGGGAGCGCACCATGTAGCACGCTCCCATCAAAAGGGGAGAAACTCATATATGCGGCCCCACATAAAAAAATAAAAAGCCCAGTGCAGTTGGGCTGCATATATGTGTTACGTCAGTGTGAAGGGGTTAAGGACCTGTGTTGACGGGCCCTTGTTCACATCAAAGAGGTTTTGCATTCCTATAAATGTCTAAGGCTGGGTTCACACTGATACGACACGACATTCATCCGACTTTCATCCTACTTTGCTCTGCGACATTAGTCCTACATTGATCCTACATTGGTCCGACATCCATTCGACATTCATGAACAGGATACTACTTTGATCCGACTTTGTGCTAGTCTGACTTGTCCTTTGACCAATCAAAACAATCCCAGGGTGAGATAAATTCCTTTTACTGCTGCTGTAATCACCATGTCGGATGTCAAATGTCGGATGGTTAGGACAAGGATCCTACTTTGATCCGACTTCAATGATATTCAATGGGCTGAAGTAGGATCAAAGTCGGACAGAAGTAGTACAGGGAGCATTTTTAATGTCGGACCGACTTGTGTCGGACCAGTTAAGACGGCTCTCATAGGGATTCATTGATTTTCACACGTCATGCGACATGAGCTCCTAATGTCGGAGCGTTTGTCGGACAAGTGTGAACCAGGCCTAAAGGTCAAATACAGGTTATAAAAATATTAACTGCAGGTCAAATGCACCTGTCAATGAATTCTGAATGATCCCAGAAGCGTATGGAAATGATGCTATTGGCGCAAGCCTGATTGCATTCTGTGGGCTTATTACCACCCTTCCTTCCCAGAATTATTTCAGACCATATGTTGGGTTGTTTACCAAGACCCATGCTCTTGCCTGCATGTGCCAATGGTCAGCCTTGTAATTTACTGTACACCAATCTATTGTTCCCTTCTTCCCCCCAACATGTGACAGTTCTCAGCTTTGCAATTGGCTTTTCACGGATGCAAACATCCTGCCTCCCTGCATATAACAGGACTTGGCCTTATAAATGATTGCCCACCATTGCAGAGCAGGAGACAAGGAAGTCATGTGCAAGCTCATACCTAAAAGTATTGGGTAAATACGAGTAAAAGGCGCAACACACTAGTACCTCAAAGTGACCATATAATAAAATTCATAAAAGTCCAGCAATGGGTATATGATTATGATGGATAATGGGTCTGTGAGTCAGGGCTGCCACCAAAATAGAGCAGAAGCTAGAAATCCAGTAGAGCTGAGAAAAACAAGTAGAGGGGTGCCTCTGAATAAATAGTATACACTTTAATAAAAAAAAAGCAATATCAACTCAAATGAGAGAAAGCAATGTTGCACATAGGTGAGCTGGATACCGTTCTGGAAGCAGGGTCAGAGTGTATGATCAGGTCACGGTGAAGTCCACTTCTCACTAGTATAATGGAGTCCTGCTGGGACATCAGATATCCAGGGGAGGGTGTGAAGGTGGTGAGCTGTCAAAGCCGGGGCGCTCAGTGCTGCTGTTTCTTGTTTGTCCTCACTGATCACCGTTTGCAAGATGGAAGATGGCAGTGCGGTGTCAGATCTCATCCAGAGCAAGGCTTGGAAGGCACGTGGCTGCGTGATGCGGGGCTGTGACGTCACTAACATACGACGCGTTTCCGAGCTTTCATGCTAAAAGTAGTGGGTGGCTTTGGTGGGTTTTGAGTCACTGACCATGAGCAAATATGCGCCCATTAGGTCTCCTGGAATCGACCAAAAGCTGATATGTTTTGAGTGAACCATTTAAAGGTATAGTTTAATCCTAAAAACATACCACTGGAATAAATTGCTGAACAAGCTTGTGCACTGCTTGTGTATTTCCTTCCTGACAGTCCAACAACCCTAATTATTATCCTTATTACTTTACCTGTCACTGCCTGAGTTTATTAGCAATATTTGTTGTCAGTTCTGAGACATGTCAGAGGATTTTTATTTATTTTTTCAGATTCCCAGTCATACAAACTTATTTTAAGCTTTGTGTTTATTTCTGTCATTTAAAAATGACAGCACAATACGTCAGTATTTTTTTTTTTCTTTTCTTTTCCACAATACGTCAGTACAACACCGTAGGAGACCTACGCTGGAAGCTTTGTCTATTTCTATATCTAAATTTGTCTCTGAATAATGTACAGTATATGTGTGCACAGGCTGAGGAACATCATTTCCATTGGCTCCATGTAAAACAGACATTTCAGTTTTTGGCAGGTCTGGGTAGGATGAATCGTCAGTCCTCCAGTGTAGGTTGGAAATGGAAAGAAAGCTGTCTGACAATTTCTCATTTTTAAGTTAGAAAGTAAGATAACACTTTGTGCGGAGCACAGCCATATTGACTCAACCTAAAATCCAGGGGGTCACCCTATTGCTTACCCCCTCTCATCGTACATGATGTATAGTCATGAATGCCTTGCATTTACCAGAGATTCAATCCAGCCCACTGTATTTCCTGTATGGGCGCCAGCCGCCAGGTTAATCTTATGTACAAGGTAGTCCCGGTATGTTCATATGTGTAAAATGCAATAAATGTGCATGTAGCAGTTTTTAGTTTATGTTATTTTTGAGTAGTGGTCTAGCCATGTGCTGGGCTGCATGTCCACCATGAATCCTAACAACCACAAGGTGGGAAACACCCATTTACTTTCACCCATTCCCTTTACGACATAGGTTGATGCTCTTAGACCCACCAGGGAATATGAGCATGGGATGCTCCCCTGGGCACCTTTGGGACTGACCAATAAGTGAGAACCCCTGGTCTTGCCTAACCAGCACCAACAGTCCCATACCTACTTCAGACATTACAAAAGCTCATGCTGATTGGGCGAAACATGTCGGCTGTCACGACACCACGTTAGTGACATTGAGACGTCATCTCTGACACTATTTTGCACGTTTGCACATGCTCCTTGAATTCCAAGAGTACAGCGGCATCCATCTTTATTGAGGCACGCCGAGGTACCACCTTAGAGTCTAATCAGGACGAGCGGCCATTGCTTACACCCCCGCGTGAGACCCGAGTCATAACTATTGGTCTTCATGTCTACCTGATGTGAAACACGGATGAGACAACAAGTCGCCGCTGACACGAACCTGCAGTGCTCCTGGTTGGGTGAGCAGCCCAGCTGGTTCTTGGTTTATTTACAGCTCCATGCCCTTCACCTCAAAGTAAAGCCCAGATGGTTATCTGCATTACCTTTTCCATCTCATCACCTCTGGGCCATTGCTGGCAATATTGAGAACATCACCATAACTACACAGCCCCATCGCATACATGCCCACATACCACACCTGGGTCAGGAACTTTCTGGGTCATGTCTGTCAGCGAAAGGTGTCCTTCTAACAAGTGCCAACTCTATGTTTTTTTATACTCAGTGAACTGCACACTCCATATCTGACTGGGGCCTCACCATATTGGCACTTTTTCTATTCCAGTGAATATGGAAACTCAATATATTCTTTAAATGTCACTTTATCTGTGAACTATTCACTTCCATTGAGGTCAGTTTACCAGTTTATTGGCTGCATGTATGGAATTATGTGTGTTTGAGCGGTTTGCATGGTGGAGCTGCTGCAATTATAGACAATGTTGTCTTTTTAATTTTCTTTTTTTTGCTGAGGTGATGGTGGTAGAAGTTTTTTTACCCAGTTTTTGTACTAATATTTTGTAATAAAGATCCTTCATTTAAGCTGCCCGGTCCTTAGTAACTCACTTCAGGTGAGGGTCCACCCCCACCATTTCTGTTTGCAATACCTTTGGTTACCTGGTGCGCACCTATATAGGTAAGTCAGCAAATGTTTGAGACACTGTATCAGCTCTTATACTGAGCATTTCAGCATTTATATATTAGAAATTTACTGGCATCTTTTTTAGTTTATCGTCTTACAGCATTTACAGAGAATATCCCCTTGTTGAGGTTAGAAAGAAGAAGACTCCAAATAACAAAAGCCTTTTAACTGTTTACTGAACCAGTTGATTTACATGCTTTAGTCATCCCAATAGTGGTGGCACATTGCTTGAGTCGCAAACAATGAAGCAAGAGCAATCACAAGAGGAGAGATAAGTCATGGAGCCCATAGCTTTGTAGGGGTTTTGCCAGACTTCTGCATCCAATGCCGTAGGAATGTAAGTGGTCCCAACAGTCCTGCACCTTTCCTCCCGGCTCTCCGACCAATGAGAAGCTCTCAGAAGCTACAGCCTTAAAGATGACATCTTTGTTGTGGCCTGGTCCTTGCAATGCTCGCCATGATGACCAAGCACAAGTGGAGACCAGGGCCTTGTTTCCCAGGATTTCCAAGATACCCAACACTGGCAGGAGCAGGATTGGCACTACCTCACTTTCTATGGTCACATCCCACTCACTACCCTGGGAACCTATGTCATCTCCATAGGAAACTACAATGACTTCTCCCAATACAAGGGTTCCTGATGATAACTATGGTGGCACTTAATAGGCAACTTCTATGCCCCACCTTACATTGTTATGTCTGCATGGTTCCAGTTCCAGAAACTGGTTTATGCTGTATTGTTATTCACTAAGTACACTGCACCACTTCCTGTGTCTACTCAACTTTTTTTTTTAAATCTGTACACAGTCAAAAGTCCCTGTCTTACTATGCACGTTAAACCACAACCTTTTTTTAAAATATATCCACAATCACCTTTCCAGAAAAGTGCGCTGCTCCCTTCTCATCCTATAAACTGTTCTCCTAGATTGACATCTTTGAAAGTATGTGTTTGAAAAGTTATTTGAATTTATGCATTAAAGGACAGGTGTACCTTTATATAAGCTTGTCCTTAAACCACCCTTCATCCCCAAAATAAACTGCTCTAAACTTCTGGCAGACCATGATGAATCAAATCACAATAACAAATACTCTACAACATCTGGCCTCTTTTCCTTAATGTTAGCAGTTGGGGTTAGAGATAAATTCAGAGGATGCCCAAGCTAATCTCTACTGTTAATCTTACTAGACACACTTCCTGTGATCCCATCATCTACCATGTAATGGAAATGAACAAAGGCAGAGGCGGTTAAAGCCCAGTCTGTGAGACAACCATGATTTCTTCCACAGAGTGAGGACAAAAGGGCATGAACTGTACTACTGGCAGGAAGATCACCATGTGAAAATATAGAGAAAAAATCCTAACAAATCAAATTCAGCCACCACATATAAACGCTTGTAAGCTACAATATATTAAATTTTGGGGGTTCAAAATGCTTTATGTTAGGTTTAAACATTAACTTGGTGATATTTATTTTGATAAAGCACTGTACTCGTGAAAATGCTCCGATACCCAAAACCGATACCTTTGCGGTGCGATTTGAGCCCATACAAAATTAATAAGCACAATTCGCACTTGTCAGGAACCATGAATCAGACTGAGACAGAAGTGCGGTAAAAATAACACTCTTTAATAAAATGGTAGAATGGTACAAACAGTGCAAACGTAGTCAAAAGATAGCCAGGGTACGGTAACCAGAGTGGGTAGTCAGAACAAGCCAGTAAAACAGAAATCCAGAGATCAGCGTAGTCAGACACAGCAAACCGGATCAAGAACCAGAAGGGAAGTCAGCCAGGCAAAAGTCTTTAACAGGAAAACACAGCAGAAAGTATCTGGATATGTTGACCAAGGAGAAGGCACATGAGATCTGATCCAGGCAGTTAAAATAGCCAGCAGGCTGATTGACGAGCAGGATATGATCACCAGGTGAGTCTCTGTGGAATGATTAGGGCTGGCAATAAACTGACAGCTGAACAGCCAGAGCTTTGAGAAGGGAGAGCTGAGCCCAGCCCTGACAGCACTGCAAAGAATCACATGCTATATGAACAGGAATGTGGTGCAATTTCTGTCCAAATGGCATGTGGTTTCCCGCATCGCTCCTGTGTGAACCCAGGCTTGTCATAGTGATTTCAATCTGGGTTCAGTGGTGTGGGAAACCGCATGCCTTTCAGACAGCACTTGACGAAAGTAAAAATCTGGTATCGGTTCAACCCTAGTATATAGTACTTTTTTTAAATTAATAAAATACTTATTTTCCTAATTTTTAACCTTTTTTTCTATCTCCTCCAGCTTTCAGCCCCTTCCTGTCTACATGCATTCGCTCCACCATTAGCCACGCATCATTGCTTTAGACTGGCTTCCTGATAATAAGAGTAAACCAGTGCCTGGAGAAGGTCATTCAGCACCCAGGGCAAAGATGCCAAACTGCCCCATCTTCCCTAAGAGCCCATTCACACAGGGACGACTTTGGATCCGACTTCAAGTTGCCCCAAGTTGCCTCAAGTCGTGCTGCATGAGAAAATCAATGTAAGTGAATGGAGCAGTCTTAATGCACACTACTTCAGAAAAGGTTCCTGTACTACTTCAATCCGACTTCTAGGTGACTTGTAGGGAACAAGTCACCTCAGAAGTCGGATCACTGTCTTAACAGAAGCAACAATACAGGAAGAGAACATACATTTCTCAGGCAAACCCCTCCCTCCCTCCCTCCCTCCCACAGAGCTGATTCTTGTTTGATTGGCCACTGGAAAGCCTGCTGTCCTGGAGGCAACTTGAAGTTGCTTTGTAAGTTGCCTCATGTCGCGCTGTGATTCATACTCAAGTCGTATCCAAGTTGCCTCCCAAAGTCGCGCTGGAAGTCGTGTTGCCCCTGTGTGAATGAAGTCTTAAGGTTAGGGTCAGGGCTCCCCAATCCCTAAAAAGAAACATTGTGTCCAGGGCAGCCCCCCTCCTGCCCAATAGGGATGAGCCGAACACCCCCCGGTTCGGTTCGCACCAGAACCTGCAAACGGACCGAAAGTTTGCGTGAACTTTAGAACCCTATTAAAGTCTATAGGACTCGAACGTTCGAAATCAAAAGTGCTAATTATGAAGGCTAATATGTAAGATATTGTCCTAAAAAGGGTTTGGTGACCCGGGTCCTGCCCCAGGGTACATGTATCAATGCAAAAAAAAAGTTTTAAAAGCTTCAGTTTTTCAGGAGCAGTGATTTTAATGATGCATAAAGTGAAAAAAAATGTGAAATATTCCTTTAAATATTGTACCTGGGGGGTGTCTATAGTATGCCTGTGAAGTGGCATGTGTTTCCCATGTTTAGAACTGTCCCTGCACAAAATGACATTTCTAAAGGAAAAAAAGTCATTTAAAACTGCTTGCGGCTTTAATGTAATGTCTGGTCCCGGCAATATGGATGAAAATCATTGAGAAAAATGGCATGGTTATCCCCCCCTCCCCCCAGCCCATTACCAGCCCCTTTGGGTCTTGGATATTAAGGGGAATCCCGAACCCAAATTAAAAAAAGGAAAGGCATGGGGCCCCCAGTCGGGACCCTTCGGAGTAAGACCGCGCTATATTAAGATACCTCTCAACTCAACTCTCAACTCATATACTCTTAACAGCAGTATACAGGCGGTGCAAACAAGAGAGGGACTGCAGGTTTGTTGTTACGTAGAATCTGTTTGAAATTTTGAACTCCCTGCCTGTGGTATTAGTATGAGAACACCAGCAATTGTCTTCAGGTAAGCTTTAGGTGCACACTGTGCAAAGGACACTAAAGCAAAATACTGCAGCTCCCTGCCTGTATTTGTATCAGAACACCAGCAATTGTATTCAGGTAAGTTTTAGGTGCACACTGTGCAAAGGACACTAAAGCAAAATACTGCAGCTCCCTGCCTGTATTTGTATCAGAACACCAGCAATTGTATTCAGGTAAGCTTTTTGTGCACACTGTGCAAAGGACACTAATGCAAAATACTGCAGCTCCCTGCCTGTATTTGTATCAGTACACCAGAAATTGTATTCAGGTAAGCTTTAGGTGCACACTGTGCAAAGGACACTAATGCAAAATACTGCAGCTCCCTGCCTGTATTTGTATCAGAACACCAGCAATTGTATGCAGGTAAGCTTTTGGTGCACACTGTGCAAAGGACACAGTACACTAAGTGAAACACTGCAGCTAGCACAATCACCTGCCTGCCTGTCAGTATAGAGAATAACAGGAACGGATCTAGCTAAACTCAATACAGTGTGTAAATATATATACAACACCTAGGATGCATATATATCCTCTACACACTGTAACTGCAGCTAACTGACTCGCCTGCCTGCTCTATCTAACTCAAATCAAATGACACTGTCTATCTCTCTCTCTGTTTCTTTCCTTTAACCAACGCCAACACACTACACAAGGCCGCCAAGCCGGTCGCCTTATATAGTGTTGGGCGTGTACCTACTCCTCTGAGCCATGATTGGCCAAAGCCACCCTGGCTCTCTGTACCTACGGCACTGTGATTGGCCAAGCATGCTTGGCCAATCATCAGCCAGCAATGCACTGCGATGCCGCAGTGAATTATGGGCCGTGACGCGCCACTCGAATTTGGCGTGAACGGCCCATAATGTTCGAAATTCGACGAACGATCGAACAGCTGATGTTCAAGTCGAACATGGGTTCGACTTGAATTTGAAGCTCATCCCTACTGCCCAACCCTTGTCCCGGCCCTGGAGTAGACCATGCCTGTGCAATGAGGTTTGACCTAACCACTTGTAGTATCTACCAGGAGCACATGTAACAGGGTGACAACACAGGAGCACACCTCTCACCACATAGCAGTAAATGCCTGAATAAATTCATTTAACATTTTTGTTTGAAAAACATTCTTTCAAAAGTTCACGGAGATCATTCAAGGGCAATGTAATTTCCAAAAAGAATTGTGATATTAAATTGTGTTGTTATATATTTAATGAGAACCAGTCACTGTATTACATACCTCAAGAGTACGTAGTGCCTAATGCCTCAAGTGTATGCAGATGAGGGTGCGAGAGTCATCATCACTGTGGAGCAGAATTCATTAAGCGGATATAAATGTAAATGTACGTCGTAAAGTCCACCAAAAAAGTCCTAAGCTGCCATCACAATTCCAGTTTCCAGCTATCAGGTAAACATAATAAATAAACATTATAATTTAGTCACGTCCATAATATTATTTATTTTTTGTATTGAAATGTCACATATTTAACTGAACAATATTCTTAAATTTTCCCATAGTTGTGTTATTACAGAAAATGAAAAAACAACAAATGCAGTACTTGAAAGAGTTGAAATGTGGCCTTTGATCTACTGATTATAGACATAGGTTGTGAGAACATCCAGCATCACCATAAAGTACAGCATGTCAGTATAACCGTGTAATTATATGTGAAGAGCGGTACAACTGTGAATACAAAAAAGGCAAGCAATTAAAAAATTGTATTTATGGTATTAAAAGAACTGTGGTCCAAGTTCTCAATAATTTGCCTCTCATGCATAGCAACAGTACCGTAATCAGGGATGAGCTCCAGGTTTGGACTAAAATGCACCAGATGTTTGGATTAAAGCTGAACCTTCGGGACATTCCTCAGGTATTGCTTAGTGGAGTGTACCACAATACATTGTATAAAGTAGGAATCTCCCGCGCTCACAATGATAGTGAAAAATTAAAACCAATGCTGCTACTTAATAAAATAAATATCAAAACCAGTTAAAATGAAATATATATATATTAGTATTTATCGTATAACACGCACCCCAAGTTTAGGAGGGAATTTTAAGGAAAAAAACTTTTAGGAGGGAAGTTTAAGGAAAAAAAAAACTTACATTTAAATGCCCATCAATGCAGCCTTATTAGTGTCTTTTGCAGCCTTGTCAGTGCAGCCTTGCCCCAGTGTCCATTGCAGCCTTGTCAGTGCAGCCTTGCCCCAGTGTCCATTGCAGCCTTGTCAGTGCAGCCTTGCCCCAGTGTCCATTGCAGCCTTGTCAGTGCAGCCTTGCCCCAGTGTCCATTGCAGCTTTGTCAGTGCAGCCTTGCCCCAGTGTCCATTGCAGCCTTGTCAGTGCAGCCTTGCCCCAGTGTCCATTGCAGCCTTGTCAGTGCAGCCTTGCCCCAGTGTCCATTGCAGCCTTGTCAGTGCAGCCTTGCCCCAGTGTCCATTGCAGCCTTGTCAGTGCAGCCTTGCCCCAGTGTCCATTGCAGCCTTGTCAGTGCAGCCTTGCCCCAGTGTCCATTGCAGCCTTGTCAGTGCAGCCTTGCCCCAGTGTCCATTGCAGCCTTGTCAGTGCAGCCTTGCCCCCAGTGCAGCCTTGCCCCCAGTGTCCATTGCAGCCTTGCCCCAGTGCAACCTTGCCCCCAGTGTCCATTGCAGCCTTGCCCCAGTACAGCCTTGGGTGAATTTAAAAATGGCGCCGCCGAGACTGGGCGGAGCGGAGCAAACGCAGACGAGATCGCAGGGACTAGGGGGAGCCGAGATACACATAGCCGAGTGTACTCGGCTCTTCTCAGGCTCCGCTCGCAGTCACGCCCAGTCCCGCTCTATGATGGACATAACACAGGTCCAATGGTGGGACTGGGCGTGACTGTGAGCGAAGCCGATAAGAGTACACTCGGCTATGTGTGTCTCGGTGGCGATCGCTCCGCTCCGCTCACAATCAGCCGACATCGACGGGGATCGGCGTATAACAGGCACCCACGATTTCCCCCTGATTTTAAGGGGAAAAAAGTGCGTGTTATACGCCGATAAATACGGTATATACCAAAGTGCATATATATATATATATATATATATATATATATATATATATATATAAGAAAATTCAGTAGTAGTTGTGCTACTGTGATTTTTATATATATGCACTTTGGTATATATATTTCATTTTCACTGGTTTTGAAAAATAGCATCATTGCTAAAGTCTTGCACCTGGTCCTCTCCTAGCAGCCGAAAGTCAATGTGTTGAAGTTAGTGTGAGTGACAGCTGACAGTGATTGCAGGGAGAGAGCGTTTGCTAGAGTGTGCTACTATAGAGCTATAACCTGCTGGAATATAAAGCCTCGTACACACGATCGGATTTTCCGCAGACAAAGCGTAGGACTTTTGTCCGAAGCGCGTTGGCCAGGAATTTGTCTTGCATACAAAATGGCACACAATTGTTGGCCAACAAACACAAAACTATGTGGTTTTTCAGCTCTTTAGCGCCACCCTTTGGGCAACTTCTGCTAATGTTGTGTTACGGTGAGCATTGCTTCTGATCATGCGTGTTTGTACTTTGGAGTTTTGTCCGATGGACTTCTGTACACACGATCGGATAATCCGACAACACACATTTGTTGTCGGAAAATTTTAAAGCATGCTATCCAACATTTGTTGTCGGAAAATCCGACAACAATTGTCCGATGGAGCATACAACAGCCTGTCATCACACAATTCCCCTCGGAAAAGCCGATCGTGTGTATGAGGCTTTAGGGGGTTGATTTAATAAAATTGGAGAGTGCAAAATGTGGTGCAGCTCTGCATAGAAACCAATCGGCTTCAAGTTTTTTTTTTGGGCAAAGCCTAAATGCCCCATACACACGATCGTTTTTCTTGCCGTTTTTTTTCTTGCTGTTTTTCACGTCGTTTTTTTTCACGTTTCCTCTCAAGCCTGTCTTGCGTACACACGATCATTTTAAAAAACGATCAAGCAAAGCGCAGTGACGTATACCACGTACGACGGCACTATAAAGGGGAAGTTCCGTTCGAATGGCGCCACCCTTCATGTTAGTAAAGTTTGTTGAGCAACGATTCGCGCTTTTCAGCCTCGTGCTTTTCAGTCCATTACTGCGTGACGAATGTGCTATCTCCATTACGAACGCTAGTTTTACCAGAACGAGCGCTCCCGTCTCATACTTGATTCTGAGCATGCGCGTTTTTTTTCACGTCGTTAAAGCATACACACTATCGTTTTTAACGTCGTTAAAAAAAACAACATGAAAAACGACGTGAAAAAAGAGAGCATGTTCGAAATTTTTAATGGCCGTTTTTCACGTCATTAAAAATGCTCTGGAGCATACACACGATCATTTTTAATGGCCATTTTTAAAAATGACATTTTTAACGGCATGAAAAACGATCGTGTGTATGGGGCATAAGGCTCCATGTACACAGAAGCTCAAAAACTGTCGTTTTTAAAGCAGCAGAAAAAGCTAGCTTTTATCAGCGTTTTTTTACTAGCATTTATTAGCGTTTTTCAGTGTAGCGTTTTTTACCTTTTTTTTTTTTTCAATGGCTCAAAAAACGCTTGCGGCCAGCGTTTTTGAGCGTTTATGAGCGTTTATTAGCGTTTTTCAGCGTTTTGCGTTTTTTTCTGCCGAAAAACGGCACTTTGAACGCAAATTTCTTGCGTTCAGAAAAAAGACCATTAACTCCACTGCTCATTAAAGCTAAAAAACTTTATGTGTACATGAACACATAGGCTAACATAGAGTGGAGGTAATGGGCTTTTTAAAAAAACGCCAATAAACTGCAGTTTATCAGCTTCTGTGTACATGGAGCCTAATTCAACAAGCTGAAGTTAAGAGTTGATTGGCTATCATTCACAGCTGGACCATACTTTGCACTCTATATATTCAATGCTGTATATTGGCACTGATACTTTGCAGTGAATTGCAGTTTGTGGTTCTGCATTTACTTTTGAGATTTGATTAGGAGTACTTTCTTTTTTGTGTTATTTTTTAAATTATTTCTACGATTGTAAAAAAAAAAAACGTAGAATGGGGTACAGGGGGTCCCCGACTTACGAACGTCCGAGTTACGAACTTCTCCTACTTACGAACCGGGCGCTGCGGGGATCCTCTGGCATTTTGGGCAGACCGTCTGCTGTTCGGCGCATGCGCGGCCAGACGGAGCCTCGGAAAATGTCGGAAATGTCCGTAATTGGCCGCGCATGCGCAGAACGGCATTCAACGGAACATTGGAAAACATCAGAAATGTCCGTAATTGCCGGTATGCGCATGCACGGCCGACTTACGAACATTTCTGATATACAAACAGGAGGAAAGTCCCTAACGGGTTCGTAACCCGGGGACCCCCTGTATTTTGCTTTAGTGTTTTAGGCTTGGTGTTTTTTGGGGTTTTTTTTTGGTCCTTGCACTCTTTTATTTGTGTTTTTAATTTTAATTTTATTTATTGGGTCAGCAGCAGCTTGGATTTTCCAGTGGTACTGCAAAATCTGCCCTTTGAGAGTTTCTTGGAAACTATTGTGGTGCAGGTTAGTCCTTTAATGCACCCCAGTGTCAAATGCACCAAAGCACCGTATACCCGATACTGCTCTTGTCATAGCTCCTAATAAAACTATGGACTATCCCCCACATTACAATTATATCTGGGAGGCCTAAAGGGAGAGGCAGAGGTTCCTGGTGCAGCTATCCAGGGGGGTTGCAGTTACTCTATCTACAGACCAAAGCAGTGGCTGGGGTGCAGCATTAAGATCTAGGGAATGTGTGCCTTTCTTTTCAGGCGGTGTGTGAGCAATACAGCCAGAGCACGCAGACGATGTGGTGGAGTAGCAAACAAAGCCGCCTTCTTCCTCTAAAAGAAGAAAGAGAAAATCCTAACCCCTTCCCTGTCAGCACCAGTCTGCAGCCTTCTTCTTCCATTTCCTTCTCTAGGGCACTGAATCCTTTACCAACTGGGCAGCAAGAGGTCATGGGGGGAACAGCCAGGATGTGGTGAAAGCATAAGAATAAACACTCCTCCCAGGGTATCCATGGGAGTGTCTACTGCATATGTGGTAAAAAGGAGGGACCAATAGATTTTAATCAAGAGTAATTTTTGACCCTATCATCATGGATATCACTGCAATAGGTGAGATTGTACTATGTTACCTTAATAGCATAGCTTTTTTGATATAATACATAATGTCCTATGGACGTGGAAAGCATTGGGCAGAAAATTTGATAATTTTATGATAGAATAGAAGATGTGCAGTGTTTGCTGTGGCCCTCTGGGGTCTCTTTCCCTCTCATCCCCTATGCTTGCCCTAGGGACATTTTGAGCGTTCATGCCTCCTGAAGCTTGTAATCACAAGGGGTGGGTTCTCTGGGTGATGTCACTGGATGGCCACGCCCCCATGGCTATATAAGAAATGGCAGAAAATGGGAGCCAACACAACAGAGGCAGCCATGGTCAGAGGTAGACTGTTTTTTTTAATTATTTTTAGCGGGTCAGCAGTGGTGGACGAAGAAGACATCACCGAAGAGATAAGAGAAAGAAGAAACCACTGGAGAGAGAAGAGGGAGAAGAAACACCAGAGGGAGAAGAATGGAGGAAGAAGGCACATTTTGTAATAAAGGACTTGTCAAAAACCATCTCTTGTTTTTTTGTAACAATACACATTTTTTTTGGGTCAATGAACCCCATACTCATTCACATGGGGGCGGGATCCAGGAGCCCCCTTTTTAAAAGGGGCTTCCAGATTCTGATAAGCCCCCTGACCGCAGACCCCCACAACCACCGTCAAGGGTGGTTGGGAAGAGGCCCTTGTCCCCATCAACATGGGACAAGGTGCTTTGGGGTGTTGAGGGCATGCGGACTGGTATGGTTCAGGAGGAAAGGGTTCTCATCCCCTCCCTTTCCTGACCTCCCGGGCTGCATGCTCGGATAAGGGTCTGCTATAGACAGTGTTTTAAGGGAAATAAAACGCATCAAAAATCTCATCACAAACACAACACTTGCATTTCTGGTATGATTCCATTGAAGTCTATCTACTACACGCAAAATGCAGGAAAAAAGTAAAATAGTAAACCATGTTAAATGGACTGTAGTGTGTTTTTGCAAACTGTAAAACACACTAAAAAACGCATAGGAGTGAATGTAGGGTAAACAATGTGGAAGGGTCAGCTTGCCTCCTGCAACTGGTGTTCGAATGGCACTGGGAAAGCAACTGCTTGGAGTGGATAGTTTTGTGGATTTTCTTAGCTGAAATTTCTCCTTGTATCTAAAATTGCCTTCTATTAAAAAAAAAAAGTAAAAAAAAAATTAATCCTGTGCATCAAATCTGTTCTATTTTTGTATTGTGTCTAAGAAATTTTGGGCTGATACAGTATGCCTCTTCCCTGTCTCCAAAATTACCCCACATCAAAACTGATGTGATTCCGTTAAGCAAATTCATATTTTTTTTTCTTATGAAGTATCTTTGTCTTTAAAAAATATATAGTTGAACTTCCAGTGACCAGTATGAGAGAGTGATTGCGCTAACGCCAAATTTAACACACCTGCTCCCCAATCACACCTGAGACCTTGTAACACTAACAAATCACATGACACAGGGGAGGGAAAATGGCTAATTGGGCCCAAAATTCTAATTAGAATAAGATTTCTAATGGAATTCGATTCAAATGCAATTCGAATGAAATTAGATTTGAATTCAAATGGAACTCAAATCCAGATCAAATACAATTTTCCAAATTCAGTCAAACTGAGTTCAATTCGACCGAATTGGGAAAATTCTAATTGAATAAACAAAACTAATTTCGAAAACAAATTAAACGTATTTAACTAAACAAATGAATGTAAATAACAAATCGAATCATTCTGCACATATCTAGTTGATACGTTTCTGACATTTGTAAACACTAGAACAAGCACCAGGATTTACATGTCATCTCAGTCCTAGAAGTAGATGGAAACACTGGATGATGTCTCAACAAAGATAATGGTGTCCTTCTGGAGATAAAAGGGGATTAAAGGATTGTTAGAAGGAGTACTGTGATCTCTTTAAGTGGTAATATCTGTGTTACTATTACACATTGCTTAGCATGCATGCACTTTACACCCCAGGCCACATGGTCTGGAGCAGAGGATTCCTCCCGCAACTCTTGTATGTCCCCTTTTGAAGGTAATGTGGAAGACCCTTGTTGGTAAATCTAAGGGGAATTGTACAATTAGATTGCATTATGTGTGGGCAGGCCAAGAGTCGGGTGTGAAGGAGGAAGAATGCTATTTTATAAAGCAAAGAGGACAAGAGAAGAAAATATCATCTTCACCAAAAAAACAAGAACCCAAAGTAAACAATACATATTTCTGTTTACTGCATAAACTCCAATCGGAATACCCAAAATCTTTCATCAGAAATTCTTTTGAAGCAAAGATCAAACATAACTGGAGGCATGTGATGTGTACATTTAAAAATAAATTAGTATCTACAATGTAAATAGATAATAATTAATCTGTTTGTATAGTTTATATTTTAGAAGTTGCTTCCTTACAGTCTAAAGTCATTTAAATATTTAACTTCATTCATTCTTCATTTTCTTTTATTTTTTAACATCCAATAATTATAATTTTTTTTTCATTTGTTAAACAGACACTTAAAGTGTTACTAAACCCACAACAGTAAAATCTGTATATGCAGTAAAGCATGCTTGTTATACTCACTGGGGAAGCTAAGTGGTTAATCCTCTGCATTGTGTAAAAAGGCTGTTTGATCCTGTTTTCTCTGATCCTCCCCTTCTTCCACTGTCCCCAATCCATATCCTGATAAGACAAAGCCCTTGGAGTCACTCTGCACATGCTCAGTTTGGTGTGCATTGATAGAGTTTTCTTTTTCTTGGGAGAGTGCATGTGACCAGCACAAGGCCAATCAGCACTGTCCAAACAGAGGGTCAGGGGTCCTGCAGCCTCATAGGACAGTCAGAGTAGAATGAAAACTTCTCCCACAAGCTTTAACCAGACACTGATAGAAGTCACAAGACTGCCATATACTGCTGATGAGAAAATGTATTTAGCAGTTTATATTTACTGTATATACTCGAGTATAAGCCGACCCAAATATAAGCCAAGGCCCCTAATTTACCACAAAAAACTTATTGACTTGAGTATAAGCCGAGGGTGAGAAATGCAGCAGCTACTGTAAGTGGAAAAGAGGGTCAACAATGCCCATCTGCAGCTGCATACCTCACTGTGTCTATTGCATACCTCCCTGTGTCCTGTGCATGCCTGCATGTGCAGATCTGCCTACCTCACTGTGTCCTGTGTACCTCCCTGTGTCCTGTGCATGCCTCTGTGTGCCCATCTGCAGCCTCCATGTGCCGTTTTGCATCCTCTGTGCCGCTTTGCATCCACCGATCAGCGTGTCATAAAAACATACGGCGGCCATTCCAGTATTCAAAAGCCGCACCTCCTCCTTGTCTGCGATAGGAACACTCAATTTCCCAGCATTCAGTGTTCGGCCTATCACGGACATCCGCTCATCCTCATAACACGGACGAGGATGAGAGGATGTCCATGATAAGCTGAACACTGACTGGTGGGAAATTGAGTGTTCCGCCTATCACAGACGAGGAGCCGCGGCTTTTGAACACTGGAATGGCCGCCGTCTGTCTGCATCAGGTACGCAGACGGCGACGACTCGAGTATAAGCCGAGGGGGGCACTTTCAGCCTAAAAAAAAGGGCTGAAAATCTCAACTTATACTCGAGTATAGGTATTAAAATAATTGCATTTCCATGTTCTGTGTACTGTGGGAGACCAGATATAGTGAATGCAGAGTCCTGGGTTTAGTAACACTTTAAAAGATATTTGGGTTATCACTTTTTTGAGGGCTTGTTTACACCAAATCTGCTAAGCCATGTTGATCAACATAGACTCAACAGATTGATACATAGAAATAAATTGTTGCCAATGTGCCCTTTCCACACAATAACGCTGTGTTAAAGTGAATTGCGCTGCATAAAAATTTAATATGTTTGCATGTTTATACAGTACAATGGACGGTATTGTATGTGACTGCACTGCTAAGAAACTAAGAGATCATATGGGATCCAATATTACATAAACAAATGTTCAATACTGACACACCCACACAAAACTGCCACCCCCCCCCCCCCAAATCATTAAAAAATAAGAATTGGGGTTTTCTAAATAATAATCAAACTTTAAAAAAATATATATATAAAAAATTACATTCAATATATAAAATGGTATATACAGGTGCATCTCAGAAATTAGAATATCATCAAAAAGTAAATTTATTGCAGTAATTCAATTCAAAAAAGGAAACTCATATTATATAGATTCATTACACACAGAGTGATATATTTCAAGCATTTCTTTCTTTTAATTTAATTTTGATGATTATGGCTTACAGCTAGTGAAAACCCCAAATTCAGAATGTCAGAAAATTTGAATATTGTGAAAAAACTCAATATTGTAGATTCATGGTGTCACACTCTAATGAGCTAGTTAACTCAAAACACCTGTAAAGTTTTCCTGATCGTTTAGATTAGGGGTCCTCAAACTACAGTCCGTGGGCCACATGCGGCCCGCCGAGGACATTTATCCGGCCCACCCTACCCAGGGCCGGATTCCCGACAAGCCAGGCCTCTGGGCGGGCCGGTTGTAACACAGCGGGAGACTGCTGTGTCAAGGAGCTCACTGTGAAAAGTTTGGGCGCGCTGTGATAAAAGTCCAGCCCTTTTCCTAGACCAGCTCGTGTGATAGAGGCAGTGTTCTGTCTATCACACGAGCTGGTCTAGGAGGAGGGCGGGACTTTTATCACAGTGCGCGCAAACTTTTCACAGTAAACCATGACACAGCAGCAGGAGATGCCCGATGTGCACACCCACTGACTGGTGAGACATTGTTTGGCACAGTAAGGCTGAGGGGGGGGGGGCTTGCAATGACGGTGAGGGGGGCTTGCAATGACGGTGAGGGAGGGCTTGCAATGACGGTGAGGGGGGCTTGCAATGACGGTGAGAGGGGGCTTGCAATGACGGTGAGGGGGGTCTTGAAATGACGGTGAGGGGGAGCTTGCAATGATGGCTTGAAATGATGGTGAGGGGGGCTTGCAATGATGGTGCGGGGGACTTGCAATGATGGTGAGGGGGGGCTTGCAATGATGGCTTGCAATGATGGTGAGGGGGGCTTGCAATGATGGTGAGGGGGGCTTGCAATGATGGTGAGGGGGGGGCTTGCAAAGATAGTGAGGGGGGGGGCTTGCAATGATGGTAAGGGGGGGGCTTGCAATGATGGTGAGGGCTAATGATGGTGAGGGTTTTTTTTTTTTAAACTATAGTCCGGCCCTCTAACAGTCTGAGGGACAGTGAACTGGCCCCCTGTTTAAAAAGTTTGAGGACCCCTGGTTTAGATGGTCTCTCAGTTTGGTTCTGTAGGTTACACAATCATGGGGAAGACTGCTGACCTGACAGTTGTCCAGAAGACAGTCACCTACACCCTCCACAAGGTGGGTAAGTCACAAAAGGTCATTGCTAAAGAAGCTGGCTGTTTGCAGAGTGCTGTATCCAAGCATATTGTTGGAAAATTGAGTCTAAGGTAAAAGTGTGGTAGAAAAGGGTGCACAAGCAACAGGGATAACCGCAGCCTTGAGAGGATTGTGAAGGAAAAGCCAGTCAAGAATTTGGGAGAGATTCACAAGGATTGGACTATGGCTGATGTCAGTGCTTCAAGAGCCACCACACATAGACGTATCCAGGACATGTATTTGTCGCATTCCTTGTGTCAAGCAACTCCTGAAACAGAGACAACGTCACAAGCGTCTTACCTGGGCTAAAGAGAAAAAGGACTGGACTGTTGCTCAGAGGTCCGAATTCCTCTTTTTGGATGAAAGTACATTTTGCATTTCATTTGGAAATCCAGGTCCCAGAGTCTGGAGGAAGAGTGGAGAAGCACAGAATCCAAGTTGCATGAGGTCCAGTGTGAAGTTTCCACACTTAGTGATGATTTGGGGAGCCATGTCATCTGCTGGTGTTGGTCCACTGTATTTTATCCAAAGTCAGCGCAGCCGTCTACCAGGAAATTCTAGAGCACTTCATGCTTCCCTCTGCTGACCAGCTTTATGGAGATGCTGATTTTATTTTCCATCAGGATTTGTCACCTGCCTACACTGCCAAGAGTACCAATATCTGGTTTAATGATCATGGTATCACTGTGCTTAATTGGCCAGCAAACTCGTCTGACCTAAACCCCATAGAGAATCTGTGGGGTATTGTCAAGAGGAAAATGAGAGACACCAGACCCAACAATGCAGACGAGCTGAAGGCCTCTATCAAAGCAACCTGGGCTTCCATAACACCTCAGCAGTGCCACAGGCTGATCGTCTCCATGCCACGCTGCATTGATTCATGCAAAAGGAGCCCTGGCCAAGTATTGAGTGATACTATACTGTACATGGACATACTTTTCAGGAAGCCAACATTTCTGTATTAAAAATCCTTTTTTTTTATTGGTCTTATGTAATATCCTAATTTTCTGAGATACTGAATTTTGGGTTTTCACTAGCTGTAAGACATAATCATCAAAATTAACCACTTGCCGACCGCGCCATGGACGAAAGACGTCTACAGCGCGGTCGAGTTATCCTGAGTGGACGTCCCAGGGACATCCTCACAGAATCTTGCTCCCGCGCGCGCTGGGGCGCGCTCCAGGAAATGTCCGTGACCGCCAGGTCCGGAAGACCCGGCGCATCACGGATCACGGTAAATGGCCGCTAATCGCGGCCGTTTACCACGTGATCGCTCCGTCAAATGACAGAGCGATCACTTGTAAACAGACCGGCGTCATGTGATGACGCCGGTTTCCTCTCTCCCCTCTGTGTACCGATCGGTACAGTGTGAGAGGAGAGGGGAGGGAGCGGATCATGGCAGCTCCCTCCCCCATGTCAGCTGTGGGCTGGATCTGTGACAATTGCAGTCACAGATCCAGCCATCCATCCATCCCTGCTCAGCCATCCCTGTACAAATACCCTGTGCAATACTCTGCAATACCCTGTACAATACCCTGTGCAATACTCTGCAATACCCTGTGCAATACTCTGCAATACCCTGCCAATACTCTGCAATACCCTGCCAATACTCTGCAATGCCCTGTGCAATACTCTGCAATACCCTGCCAATACTCTGCAATACCCTGCCCATACTGTGCAATACTCTGCAATACTCTGCCCATACTGTGCAATACCCTGCCATACTGTGCAATACTCTGCCATATTCCGCAATACCCTGCCATACTCCTCAATACTCCGCAATACTCCTCAATACCCGGCAATACTCCTCAATACCCGGCAATACTCCTCAATACCCGGCAATACTCTGCAATACCCGGCAATACTCCGCAATACCCGGCAATACTCCTCAATACTCCACAATACCCGGCAATACTCCGCAATACACGGCAATACCCGGCAATACTCCGCAATACCCGGCAATACTCCGCAATACCCGGCCATACTCCGCAATACCCGGCCATACTCCGCAATACCTGGCAATACTCTGCAATAACCACTTCCCGCCCGCCGGCCGTCATATGACGTCCTTAATTTTATGCGGGGATATCTGAATGATGGGTGCAGCTACAGGCATCATTCAGATATTCGCTTTTTCAGCCGGCGATTCCCTACACCATAAGAACGATCATAGCGGCTGTTCCACCGCTTGATCGCTCTTACGGGAGGTGAGAGGGGATGCCCCCCCTCCCGCTGCCCTCCGGTGTTTCTACCGACTCACCACTACGATCAAAGCCAAGATTGTTTTTTTTTTGTTTTTTTTTTCAGGCTTCCCAGCCTAGAGGTGAGATGTGGGGTCTTATTGACCCCATATCTCACTGTAAAGAGGACCTGTCATGCCATATTCCTATTACAAGGGATGTTTACGTTCCTTGTAATAGGAATAAAAGTGATAAAAAAAAAATTTGGGGCGGAAAAACATGTCAAACTAAAATAAATAAAGTAAAATGAACAATAAAATATATATATATTTTTTAAAGCGCCCCTGCCCCCGCCTACATATGAAAATGGTGTTCAAACCACACATGTGAGGTATCTCTGCGAACGTTGGAGCGAGAGCAATAATTTTGGCCCTAGACCTCCTCTGTAACTCAAAACATGTAACCAGTAAAAATATTTAAAGCGTCGCCTATGGGGATTTTTAAGTAGCAAAGTTTGGCGCCATTCCACGAGCGTGTGCAATTTTGAAGGGTGACATGTTAGGTATCTATTTACTTGGCGTAACTTCATCTTTCACATTATGCAAAAACATTGGGCTAACTTTACTGTTTTTTTTTCTTTTAAGCACAAAACTGTTTTTTTCCGTAAAAAACGCGTTAGAAAAATTTCTGCGCAAATACCGTGCAAGATAAAAAGTTGCAACGACCACCATTATATTCTTTAAGGTCTTTGCTAAAAAAAATATATAATGTTTTGGGGTTCTATGTAATTTTCTAGCAAACAAATGATGATTTTTACATGTAGGAGAGAAATGTCAGAATTGGCCTGGGTGCTCCAGAACGCCTGATGGTGTTCCCTGCATGTTGGGCCTCTGTATGTGGCCACGCTGTGTAAAAGTCTCACACATGTGGTATCGCCATACTCGGAAGTAGGGATGAGCTCGGTGTTCGAGTCGAACGTACGTTCGACTCGAACATCGGCTGTTCGATCGTTCGGCGAACAACGAACGATTTGGGCCGTTCGCGCCAAATTCGAGTGACGCGAACGGCCCACAATGCACTACGCCATCGCAGTGTCATCCAGGCGCTGTGATTGGCCAAGCATGCACTGTGACCCCGCATGCTTGGCCAATCACAGCGCCGGCAGCGAGGAGAGCAATGATTGGCCACAGGCAGGATGCCTGTGGCCAATTATTGATGAGGGGATTTAGTACACGCCCCACACTATAAAAGGCCGCCAGCGCGGCGGCCTTGTGTAGTGTGTTCCGGAGCAGGGAAAGAGAAGCATAGGCAGGGACAGTGTCATTTTTTTCTTTACTAATCCTGGATTCCTTGTGTTTAGGGACAGAGAAGGATAGGTAGGGAGAGTGTCAGTGTGTTATTCTGTGCTAAATCTTGTTTGTAGGGACAGAGAAGGACAGTGAGGGAAAGTGTCAGTGTACTATTCTGTGCTAAACCAATCTTGCTGAAGCATATTGCAAATCCTTGTGTTTAGGGACAGAGAGGGACACTCAGTGAGGGAAAGTGTCAGTGTACCATTCTGTGCTAAACCAATCTTGCTGAAGCATATTGCAAATCCTTGTGTTTAGGGACAGAGAGGGACACTCAGTGAGGGAAAGTGTCAGTGTACCATTCTGTGCTAAACCAATCTTGCTGAAGCATATTGCAAATCCTTGTGTTTAGGGACAGAGAGGGACACTCAGTGAGGGAAAGTGTCAGTGTACCATTCTGTGCTAAACCAATCTTGCTGAAGCATATTGCAAATCCTTGTGTTTAGGGACAGAGAGGGACACTCAGTGAGGGAAAGTGTCAGTGTACCATTCTGTGCTAAACCAATCTTGCTGAAGCATATTGCAAATCCTTGTGTTTAGGGACAGAGAGGGACACTCAGTGAGGGAAAGTGTCAGTGTACCATTCTGTGCTAAACCAATCTTGCTGAAGCATATTGCAAATCCTTGTGTTTAGGGACAGAGAGGGACACTCAGTGAGGGAAAGTGTCAGTGTACCATTCTGTGCTAAACCAATCTTGCTGAAGCATATTGCAAATCCTTGTGTTTAGGGACAGAGAAGGACACTCAGTAAGGGAAAGTGTCAGTGTACCATTCTGTGCTAAACCAATCTTACTGAAGCATATTGCAAATCCTTGTGTTTAGGGACAGAGAGGGACACTCAGTGAGGGGAAAGTGTCAGTGTACCATTCTGTGCTAAACCAATCTTGCTGAAGCATATTGCAAATCCTTGTGTTTAGGGACAGAGAGGGACACTCAGTGAGGGAAAGTGTCAGTGTACCATCTGTGCTAAACCAATCTTGCTGAAGCATATTGCAAATCCTTGTGTTTAGGGACAGAGAGGGACACTCAGTGAGGGAAAGTGTCAGTGTACCATTCTGTGCTAAACCAATCTTGCTGAAGCATATTGCAAATCCTTGTGTTTAGGGACAGAGAGGGACACTCAGTGAGGGAAAGTGTCAGTGTACCATTCTGTGCTAAACCAATCTTGCTGAAGCATATTGCAAATCCTTGTGTTTAGGGAAAGAGAGGGACACTCAGTGAGGGAAAGTGTCAGTGTACCATTCTGTGCTAAACCAATCTTGCTGAAGCATATTGCAAATCCTTGTGTTTAGGGACAGAGAAGGACACTCAGTGAGGGAAAGTGTCAGTGTACCATTCTGTGCTAAACCAATCTTGCTGAAGCATATTGCAAATCCTTGTGTTTAGGGACAGAGAAGGACACTCAGTGAGGGAAAGTGTCAGTGTACCATTCTGTGCTAAACCAATCTTGCTGAAGCATATTGCAAATCCTTGTGTTTAGGGACACAGAAGGATAGGCAGGGGACAGTGTCAGTGTCATTGTTGCTAAGCCTCCTGCACAGTATACACCTGAAGCTAGCCCTTATTGCTGTTTTTCCCATCTCCCTGCAGGCCATCCATTAGAATGTCTGGAAGGCAAACAAGGAGAGGCAGACAGTCAGGAGCCAATAAAAGAGGGCAAGCAGGCTCTGTGTCTGGGGGCAACAGTGCTGGTCGTGGACACGGTGCATTGTCATCAGCACATGGCCATGGGACACGCTTGTCCTTCTTTTCGGCAGCTGGACATGTTGAGCCACATCATGCCGAAGACTTGGTAGAGTGGATGACCAAGCCCTCCTCATCCTCCTCATCCTCTCTCACCCAGGCTCAGGGTACTGGCAAAGCAGCTGCCAAAGCGTCCTCTTCCCTGGTATCAATGTCATCATCAGTCACTCCTTCCCTAGACCCACCATGTCCTCCTCCTGAGGAGTCCCCCGAACTGTTTGAGCACAGTGTTGGGTACATGCTCCAGGAGGATGCCCAGCGTTTCGAAGGATCTGATGATGATACCCAGCTAGAGGAAGGCAGTAGCGTGAGAGCAGAGAGAGGGGATGCTCAAGAAGGACACCAATCTGGCAGTCATGTTCCAGCAGCTGCAGCATACTGCCAGATTGGCTCCATTGATGAGGAGGGAGGGGATGATGAGGTCACTGACTCCACGTGGGTGCCTAATAGGAGAGAGGAGGAGGAGGATGAGGAGGAGCCACATCTCCAACGAGGCAGGATGCCCTTTGGTGGCCAGCGTAAGGGCAGCACACCGACGGAATCACACCGCAGAGCTCCGCCTGTGCAGGGCGCTGCCTCTGCCCGTCATTCAAAAAGTTCTTTGGTGTGGGCCTTTTTTGAGGCGAGTGCATCAGATCGCACAGCTGCTGTTTGCAACATATGTCTCAAGCGTATATCGCGTGGCCAAAACATCAGCCACTTGGGCACCAAATGTTTGACCAGACATATGTTGACCTGCCATGCAGCTCGTTGGCAAGCCTACCTTAAAGACCCACACCAAAGAACAAAGCGGACCTCTCCTTGCTCCTCATCAGCTGGGATCTCCAACCCCACTATACCTTCAGTCCTCTCTGAAACCTGCACTGAGAGGAATGAAGGTGTAGAATTAGGTGTGTCACAGCCAAGTACTTGCGGCCACTCTGCTAGCAGTACACTGACGTCCGATTCTAGCAGGCAAATTTCCCTGCCCCAGCTGCTGGACCGTCGAAAGAAGTTCACTCCCAGCCATCCACATGCCCAGCGGTTGAATGCTAGCTTGGCTAAATTGCTAGCGCTTTAACTGCTGCCTTTTCAGTTGGTAGACTCGGCCCCCTTCCGTGAGTTTGTGCAATGTGCGGTTCCTCAGTGGCAGGTTCCCAAACGCCACTTTTTCTCACGGAAGGCGATTCCGTCTCTCTACCGGCATGTGGAAGGCAATGTCTTGGCCTCGCTGGACAGGGCGGTCAGCGGTAAGGTGCATATTACCGCTGACTCATGGTCCAGCAGGCATGGACAGGGACGTTACCTTTCTTTCACGGCCCATTGGGTCACTCTTTTGGCATCTGGGAAGGATGCAGGACAAGGTACAGTAGTGTTGGAGGTTGTTCCACCGCCACGCCTCCAAAATGCTACTACTGGTTGTGACACACCTCTCTCCTCCACCCCCTCCTCTTCTTCTTCCTCCATGGCCTCTTCCTGTGCTTTGTCCTCGGAACCAGCGGTGCTCCGTAGGCGTTCAAGGGGCTACGCAAGTACGCAGGCAAAAAGATGCCATGCCGTGCTTGCGCTGGTGTGTTTGGGGGACAGGAGCCACACTGGGGCAGAGGTCCTGTCTGCTCTGCAGGGGCAGGCCGAGAGGTGGTTGACGCCACGCCAGCTTAAGACAGGAATGGTGGTTTGCGACAATGGCACCAACCTTCTCTCTGCCCTCCGACAGGGACAACTGACCCATGTGC
Source organism: Rana muscosa (assembly GCA_029206835.1). Taxonomy (NCBI): domain Eukaryota; kingdom Metazoa; phylum Chordata; class Amphibia; order Anura; family Ranidae; genus Rana; species Rana muscosa. The sequence continues at coordinate 273,210,694 of CM055122.1, forward strand.
CCTGTGTGGCTCACGTCCTTAACCTGGTGGTGCAGCACTTCTTGGGCAGGTACCCGGGCTTACAGGATGTCCTGAGGCAGGCCAGGAATGTCTGTGTGCATTTCCGCAGATCTTATAATGCCAGTGCTCGCCTGGCTGAGCTGCAAAAGGAGTTGAACCTGCCCAAGAACCGCCTTATATGTGACATGCCCACCAGGTGGAACTCAACGTTGGCCATGCTGCAGCGGCTGTACACGCAGCAGAGGGCCATCAATGAGTACCTGTGCGACTACGGCACCAGGACAGGGTCAGGGGAGCTTGTTTTTTTTCACCACGCCAGTGGGGCATGATCAGGGATGCATGCACTGTCCTGGCACCATTTGAGGAGGCCACGAGGATGGTGAGCAGTGACAGTGCATGCATCAGTGACACTGTACCTCTTGTCCACCTGTTGGAGCACACGCTGCGTGGAATAATGGACAGGGCACTTGAGGCAGAACAGAGGCAGGAAGAGGAGGACTTCCTTGCCTCTCAAGGCCCCCTTTACCCAGACAGTGTTCCTTCTATCCCACCCATCACACAGGAAGAGGAGGAGGAGGAGGATTGTGTCAGCATGGAGGTGGAGCCTGGCACTCAGCATCATCAGCAGCAGTCTTTTAGGGATGATTTACAGTCCCAAGAAACCAGTGTACTTGTACGTGGCTGGGAGGAGGTGGCTGCGGATCATGTCGTCCTTAGTGACCCAGAGGACTCCGGACTGAATGCCTCAGCTAACCTACGCTGCATGGCCTCCCTGATCCTGCAAAGTCTGCGGAAGGATCCTCGTATTCTTCGGATCAAGGAGAGGGACCATTACTGGCTGGCCACTCTCCTTGATCCACGGTACAAGGGTAAGGTTGCGGACCTTATGTTACCGTCGCAGAGGGAGCAGAGGATGAGACAACTCCGGGAGGCCTTGCAGAAAGGTCTGTGCAACGCGTTCCCAGAGACTGGGAGGTTACAAACTCCTGGTCCTGGACAATGAGTTGCTGAGGCTTCGGTCAGTCAAAGAAGGAGCGGTGGGGAAGGTGGCCGTCTGACCGATGCGTTCAGACAATTATTTTGTCCGCAGCCCCAAAGTATGATCGGTTCCAGCAACCATCGCCAGCGTCTGATATACATGGTGCAGGAATACCTAGGGGCAAGGTCAGACTTGGACACCTTCCCCACCGAAAATCCTCTGGCTTACTGGGTCTTGAGGATGGATCACTGGCCAGAGCTTGCACAGTATGCAATTGAGCTACTGGCCTGTCCTGCATCCAGCGTTCTTTCAGAACGCACATTCAGTGCTGCTGGAGGATTTGTCACGGATCACAGGGTGCGCCTGTCCACCGACTCGGTTGATCGACTGACTTTCATCAAGATGAACCAGTCTTAGATCACCACCAGCTACCACACACCTGATGCTGATATAACAGACTAATTTATTTTAAAATGTCACATCCCTTCAAGACTGATGCTGATGCTGAGTGCCTGTGCTGTTATGTTGACTGGCTATCCTCCTCCTCCTCAATGATCCGATTGATGATGATAGCTTGGAAGAACATTTTTGTTTCTGGGTTCCGCCACCAGTGCCTAAGGCCCAATTTTTCAGCCCCTGTTTAACAGGGGCGTGTAATTACAATTTTTGATGCAATACTTTGCAACAGGGCTCATTGCTGTGCTCCAAGTACAGTATCTGTGAGGGGTTGCAGTGTTGTGCCACCAGTGCCTAAGGCCCAATTTTTCAGCCCCTGTTCAACAGGGGCATGCAATTATAATTATTGATCTAATAATTCACAGCAGGGCCCATTGCTGCGCCCACCAAGTGTAACTGTGAGGCCTTACAGTGTTGTGGCACCAGCACCACCATCAAAGGCCCAATTTTTCCTACCACTGTTCAACAATTATATGTAATTACAATTCCTGATATAATAGTTGACAGCAGGGCGTTCCAGCACCCACCAAGAGTAACTGTGAGTGCTTACAGTGTTGTGCCAACACCAACACCTAAGGGGCCAATTTCTGCAGAGTATATACGGCAGGTCCCTACTTTCAAACATCCAACTTTCAAACGACTCCTACTTGCAAACGGAAGAAGACAACAGGAAGTGAGAGGAAATCTACCCCTAGGAAGGAAAATTCTCTCCTGTAAGAATTAATATGGGAGAAAGGTGTCTCCTCTCTACTGATGCTTTATCACCAATCCTTGTTTCAATAAAAACACCACATTTCAAAAACAGTTGTCATTGGGACGGAAAGTGAGGTGAAATGTTCTGAACAGGGGCACAGACAGCAAAACAAATGTTACAGGGGTGATAACCCTTCCTTATGTTTTCCAAAAAGCTTAAAAATATATTTTTTGGCTGGAGCTACACTTAAACAATGTACCAGTTCAAAATTACAAACAGATTCTACATAAGAACAAACCTACAGTCCCTGTCTTGTATGCACCGCCTGTATACGGCTGTTCAGAGTATATAGGGCCTTTTTTATTTTGTGTGCGGGGTTCCCCTTAATATCCATACAAGACCCAAAGGGGCTGGTAATGGGCTGGGGTAAGGGGGGGGGGCTGTGATGGGGTAGCTATGCCATTTTTCTTAAAGATTTTCATCCATATTACCGGGACCAGACATTACATTAAAGCCGCAAGCAGTTTTAAATGGCTTTTTTTTTCCTTTAGAAGTGTCATTTTGTGCAGGGACAGTTCTAAACACGGGAAACACGTGGCACTTCACAGGCATACTTTAGACACCCCCCAGGTACGATATTTAAAGGAATATTTGTTTTTGTTTTTTTCACTTAATGCATCATTACAATGACTGCTCCCGAAAAACGGCCGTTTTTAAAACTTCTTTTTGCATTGATACATGTCCCCTGGTGCAGAACCCGGGTTCCCAAACCCTTTTTAGGACAATAACATGCATATTAGTCGTTATAATTAGCACTTTAGAATTCGAACGTTCGCATCCATTGTATTTAATAGGGTTCTAATGTTCGTACGAACTTTCGGTCCGTTCGCGGGTTCTGGTGCGAACCGAACCCGGGGGTGTTCGGCTCATCACTACTCGGGAGGAATAGCAGAATGTGTTTTGGGGTGTAATTTGTGGTATGCATATGCTGGGTGTGAGAAATAATCTGCTAATATGACAATTTTGTGAAAAAAAAAAAAAGAAAAAAAAAATCTTGATTTTGCAAAGAATTGTGGGAAAAAATGACAACTTCAAAAGACTCACAATGCCTCTTTCTAAATACCTTGGAATGTCTTCTTTTCAAAAAGGGGTCATTTGGGGGGTATTTGTACTTTTCTGGCATGTTACGGTCTCAAGAAATGAGATAGGCTGTCAGTACTTCAGGTGTGATCAATTTTCAGGTATTGGCACCATAGCTTGTGGACTCTATAACTTTCACAAAGACCAAAAAATATGCACCAATTTGTACTTATTTTTACCAAAGATATGTAGCAGTATAAATTTTGACCAAAATTTATGAAGAAAAAATACTAATTTGCAAAATTTTATAACGGAAACAAAGAAAAATTCATTTTTTTACAAAATTTTCAGTCTTTTTTCTCTTATAGCGCAAAAAAGAAAAAACCCAACAGTGATTAAATGCCACCAAAAGAAAGCTCTATTTGTGTGAAAAAAAGGACAAAAATTTCATATGGGTACAGTGTTGTATGACTGAGTAATTGTCATTCAAAATGTGAGAGCACCGAAAGCTGAAAATTCGTCTGGTTAGGAAGGGGGTTTAAGTGCCCAGTTGTCAAGTGGTTAAAAGAAAGAAATGCTTGAAATATATCACTGTGTGTAATGCATTTATATAATATATGAGTTTCACTTTTTGAATTGAATTACTGAATTACTGAAATTAATTAACTTTTGCTTACTCGGATGCTGAAGCTACAGAGAGCTGACTTAGGGGCTGTTTGCTGAAGATCTAGTCTGGTATCACTGAAGTTGGATGGAGGCAACCAACTATTACTGTACATTCTGTGAGAGATCTTAGAGACTTTTTGGCTGCTGCTTCTCCTCCTGTGCTATAGAGTCAGCTGTGTGATTGACTAAAGGGAAGATCGGCTGGTGTTCTGAAGAGCTGAGTCTATCGAGTTGTCTGTGAAGTTGACTCTGCTCTTAGGCATCTATGCATGTTGCTTTTGAGCGTTTCGGCAGTGCTTTTTGCGGTGCTTGCCGCGTTTTTGGACACGCGTTTTTACTGTGATTTTGTCGCGATTTGCGTTTTGCGGTTTTTTTACACTGTATATAGCTGGTTGCTAAGGAGGGGGCCGGGAAGCCGGCCGCCGCATCCTTAACAACCAATGAGTCATCAGCTTTTTTTTTTTTTTTTTTGTGGGAGGCGGGAGGGGTTATATGGAATACTGAAGTAATAAGAGATGAATGATATAATAGTATTGAAAACAAAGGATTTGTGTGGGTTATGGCACTATGAAATGACACGTGGGATTATATCAGTTGCAGCAGATGGAAAGATGAAGCAATGAGTGAGATAATAACACTGGGAAAATTAAATGATTTTTGTGGGCTAGGGTAATATGACATTAGATGAGTCACAAATATGTTTTTTGTTTTTTGTTTTTTGGGGGGTGGGGGATTGTTTATTGGAGGATGCATAAATAAGAAAATGCTAATGATGTAATGTGTATGAATATATTTTTCCTTTACTCTCCTTTGAAGGGAAAGGGAAAGAAGGGAGAGAAAAGATGATAATAAAGGTGAAGCTAGATAAATGGGGTAAAAGGGATAATAGATGGGACGCTCCTGAGGTTATGGTCTATTAGAGAGCCCGCCACACAAGGAATGGAAGAGTGTTCGTTATTTTCTGGGATTGAGTTGGGGTATGTTAGGTACTATGTATAGAACAGATATTATAGTCAGCAAAAATAGGGATAGGAGAAGTCCCTCTCCACTCCCATCCATGAATGGATGGGGCCGTACACTGGGGAGGGGAGTGGAAAGGGATAGGGTGGGATGGGAGGAGGGAGGGAAAGTAAGTGTAAGGAAGGAATATGTATGGGATTTCCAATGGTGTGGCTTAAGGACCCTATGAAGACTTCTTGGAAAAACCAGGGGGCATAAGATAAGGTGGAGATATCTATTCCTCCCACACTCTTGGTATAATGACAGGTAAAAAAAATTATTGTTATTCAGTATTATCCTGGAATGTCCGAGGATTAAACTCAAAGTTTAAACGAGCGCTAATGTTCCAATATATAAAAAAATATACCCCCCAGCTAATTATACTCCAGGAGACACATTTAATGGGAAAAAAGTAATAATGCTAAAAAAAGCTTGGATTCAAAAAGCATATCATGCTACCTATTCTTCTTATTCAAGGGGGGTATCGGTTCTGGTTAATAAATCTTTTCCTGTAAAAATAGAGAAGACCTATATGGATATAAATGGAAAATATGTTATTTTGTTATTCACTATTGGACAACAGAGGTATATTACAGTGGCAGTATATATTCCACCTCCGTTCTCTGTGGGAGTTTTGAATGAAATAATGGAAAAAATCATTCAATATCTCCCAGCAAAGTTAGTGCTTACAGGAGATTTTAATTCAGTTCTATCCCCAAATTTGGATAGACCAAAATCTCCCAGGCACAGAGAATGGGGGTAACAGAGGTCTGGAGATGGAGGAACCCAGGAAAAAGAACGTACTCCTGCTTCTCTACCTCTTACAAAATGGCGTCTAGAATAGACCTAGCATTTACAGATTCCGCAATGCTAGCAGACATTGCGCAAGCTACATATCTGCCAAGTGGTCTCTCGGATCACTCTCTGCTATTCCTGTTAATTCGTATTCCCATTCCAAAGAATGCGTCACTGTGGAGTTTAACCCCTCAGTGGGTGTTGTATCTGGAAATAGAGGAAAAAATGACATCCATAATAGCGGAATATTGGGAAAGTAATGCGGGTTCATCCTCGGTAGATATTGTCTGGGATGCGTTTAAAGCTTATCTACGAGGACAATATATCTCAATGAGTCCTCAGCTGTCAGCGGGCTTCCCGCTGAATGTAAAAAAAAGAATTGCTGGCTAAAAAAAAAATTGAGAAAAAAAACAGCGTGGGGTCCACTCCCCCAGGTTCATACCAGGCCCTTGGGTCTAGTATGAATTTTGAGGGGACCCCCATGTCAAAATAAAAAAAAATGGCCATACCAGACCTTTATTGGAGCATGCAGCCCGGCAGGTCAGGAAAGGGAGGGGACGAGCGAGTGCCCCCCCTCCTGAACAGTACCAGGCCGCATGTCCGCAATTCTTTTTTCTTACATTCAGCGGGAAGCCCGCTGACAGCTGATGACTCATCAGTTGTTAAAGAGGAGGTCCGCCCAAATTTTTTTTTAAAAGCCAGCAGCTACAAATACTGCAGCTGCTGACTTTTAAAAAATGGACACTTACCTGTCCAGCGTGCCCGCGATGTCGGCAGACGAGGCTGAGCAATCGCTCGGTCCTCGGATGCTGCCGTCGCCATGCTGGGTGAGGGAATCAGGAAGTGAAGCCCTGCGGCTTCACTGCCCAGTTCACTACTGCGCACGTGCGAGTAGCGCGGCGCGCCGTCACTGGTCCCTGTTCTCTCCTGGGAACAGTCTGTTTCCCAGGAAACAGCGGGGGGAAGGGAAGTGGCGTGACTCCCGCGGGAGTCTATGCCCGGAAGTGGGTGCAAATACCTGTCTTAGACAGGTATCTGCACCCCCCCCTGAAAGGGCTCCAAATATGTCACCGGAGGGGGGGAGGGTTCTGATAAGCAGAAGTTCCATTTTTGGGTGGAACTCCGCTTTAAGGACGTGGCGGCCGGCTTCCCGACCCCCTCCTTAGCAACCAGCTATATACAGTGTAAATAAAAACAGCAAAGCACACATATCTGCAACATCGCGTTAAAAACGCAGTACTTGCGTTTTATATGCGGGTCCATTGAAGTCTATTAGGCTGGATTCACACCTATGCATTTTAAGTGCTTTTTGCAGATTTGCACTACAGCCCATTTAACATAGGTTCCTATGGAACACGTTCTGTAGTGCAAATCAGCAAAATGCAAAAAGCGCTATAAATGCATAGGTGTGAATCCAGCCTAACATGCAAAACGCTTCATTTTGCAGGAAAAAAAGTCCCTGCATTGATGTGAACATGTTCCATAGGAGCCCATGTTAAAAAATTTCCCTGCATTTCTGCAAAATGCACCAAAAAATGCATTTGTGTGAATAGAGCCTAAAGCCCTGTACACACGATCGGTTTAACCGATGAAAACCATCCGATGGATTGTTTTCATCAGACAAACCGATCGTGTATGGGACCCATCGGTCTTTTTTCCATCGGTTTTAAAAAATAGAACATGTTTTAAATTTTTCCAATGGATAAAAAACCGATCGAAAACTCAGATCGTCTATGGGCAAGTCCATCGGATAAAAAACCCACGCATGCTCAGAATCAAGTCGACGCATGCTCAGAAGCATTGAACTTCATTTTTCTCGGCTCATCGGAGTGTTTTACGTCACCGCGTTTGGAACGGTCGGTTTTTTGACTGATGGTGTGTAGGCAACACTGATGGAAGTCAGCTTCATCGGATTTCCGATGGACAAAACCATCGGATTAGAATCCATAGGATATCCGATCGTGTGTACGAGGCTTTAGTGCTCTAAAGAAGCTAGTGTGCTTCTAACTGCTTCTATTACAAGTGAAGGAATGTCAATTAGGTAGTCCTTCACCTGACTCAGACCAGCTTGGATAATACCGCAATTGCCACAACCAAAGAACCCGGTCAGTACTGGAGATAACTTGGTGAACACAAGAAGAGACAGTAAACAGGTCAATGTCCAACAGTTATCTGTTTAATAAAAGGCGGGAACAGAACCTTTATAGTGGGAACAATCATCCAATCATAGGAGATAAAGAGGGCGTGGTTAATACATGGGTGTACATTTCATTACATTATATACGTAGATGATTTGCCCTTCTCAAGATGGCCAACATGAGTTTGACCTCCTCATGTTGGCTGACATAGTTTCATTATTAGTAATCACACCACCTGACTTGAATGACCTATAATCATGAGTTTTACTTCCGTGTTCTATGTCTGTTACACAGGAAAATGGTGCAAGAGATCAAGCTTTATATAGAACTAAATACAAGCAATTATGCTGCTGTAAGCAATATATTTGTGCATCATAAGATGCTCTTGCAAAACGTGCTATAGTATGCAAAATACAAAAGATAATCTTTTAACTAACGAGTCCAAGCTAAAATATATGACCCCATATCATCATAATGGGGTCTTTATTTTGTGCATATTACTACAATCCCCTCTATCAGTCACGGCGGTGACTGATATTCCTGCATCGTGACATACTCCTGGGTATCATGGTAAGAGCTAAGATACATTTGATTTGCCGCAGCCGGATCGGAAGATGGAGCAGCGCAGGAGATCATACACATAATCAACTTGAAGCAGGCATATAGGGTTAATGCCAGAAGCAAAATCATTACAATAAACATAGCTATATCCTTGAACCAGGAAAAAACTCCACCAAAACCAAACCCTTCCATGTTACCAAGGGGGTCCCAAGTCTTAGCAAGGTCCCTTGCTTCAACCTGTAACTTGTCAACCTCCTTCCTGTGCTGAGCAATAATGTCAAAATAATCGGGCACCTTGATAGTGGTATTGTGTATCCAGGTGCAACACTCATAATTAGTGTTGAGCGAACCCGAACTGTAAAGTTCGGGTCCGTACCGAACTTTAGCTTTTTCCCGAACCCGAACCCGGACTTTGCGCAAAAGTCCGGGTTCGGGTTCGACAATCTAATTACGCATTTAGAAATGCTTCAGGTGCCAGCCAATCACCTTTTGATTAGCTGGTGTGCCCTTAGAGGCCATCATAGCCGTGCCTACTAATGGCATGGCTGTGATTGGTCAGTGCAACATGTGACCCAGCTTCTATATAAGCTAGAGGCACACAGCACACACGTCACTCTGCTTCAGAATAGATAGGGAGAGGATCTTGGCTGCTGCTGTTGCTAATAGGGAGAGATTGTAAAATACATGAGGTAGTCCTGATTCTGCAATCTGAGGGAAAAGATAGAGAGATAGTGTAGTGTAGGGCCAGGTTCCTGTTGGTGCTTTCAGGGAGAGAGAATATTATATAGGAGTCCAGATTCAGAGATTAAAATCAGCGATCTGCATAGGTTTATCTGTTTGTGTTGCAGTGCACAGTCTTTTTACACTGCCATGAGCCCAGTGTCAGAGAAAATCTAACTTTTAGGGGGAAAAAAAAGGCACTTTATTGTGCTCTTTTCCAAAAGACCCATAGGGCAAAAAAAAAATAAAAAAATTGCATTTTATTTTGCTCGTGCAAAAAAAGACCAGTTTAGGGCAAAAAAAATAAAAAAATTTGCACTTTAATGTACGCTTGCAAAAAGAGCCATTCAGGGCCACAAAAAATAGTTTGCAGTGTGTTATACATATTTGGAGGTGTGTGAAATAAACAATTTCTATATAGTTTTCTCCTACTGTGCTATACTAAAAAAACAACATTTTTTTTGAATAGCATTTTCTGCAGTACTGTAGCTGTGCGATTCAGCGGTTACGTACTGTGGGTGTGTTCTGCTCTTCCAAAAAACGCCGTTTAGGGGCACTAAAAATAGTTTGCAGTGTGTTATACATATTTGGAGGTGTGTGAAATAAACAATTTCTAAATAGTTTTCTTCTACTGTGCTATACTAAAAAAACAACATTTTTTTTGAATAGCATTTTCTGCAGTTCTGTAGCTGTGCGATTCAGCGGTTACGTACTGTGGGTGTGTTCTGCTCTTCCAAAAAACGCCATTTAGGGGCACAAAAAATTGTTTGCAGTCTGTCATACATATTTGGAGGTGTGTGAAATAAACAATTTCTAAATAGTTTTCTTCTACTGTGCTATACTAAAAAAACAACATTTTTTTTGAATAGCATTTTCTGCAGTTCTGTAGCTGTGCGATTCAGCGGTTACGTACTGTGGGTGTGTTCTGCTCTTCCAAAAAACGCCGTTTAGGGGCACAAAAAATAGTTTGCAGTGTGTTATACATATTTGGAGGTGTGTGAAATAAACAATTTCTAAATAGTTTTCTTCTACTGTGCTATACTAAAAAAAACAACATTTTTTTTGAATAGCATTTTCTGCAGTTCTGTAGCTGTGCGATTCAGCGGTTACGTACTGTGGGTGTGTTCTGCTCTTCCAAAAAACGCAGTTTAGGGGCACAAAAAATAGTTTGCAGTGTGTTATACATATTTGGAGGTGTGTGAAATAAACAATTTCTATATAGTTTTCTCCTACTGTGCTATACTAAAAAAACAACATTTTTTTGGAATAGCATCTTCTGCAGTTCTGTAGCTGTGCGATTCAGCGGTTACGTACTGTGGGTGTGTTCTGCTCTTCCAAAAAACGCCGTTTAGGGGCACAAAAAATAGTTTGCAGTGTGTTATACATATTTGGAGGTGTGTGAAATAAACAATTTCTAAATAGTTTTCTTATACTGTGCTATACTAAAAAAAACAAATTTTTTTTTTGAATAGCATTTTCTGCAGTTCTGTAGCTGTGCGATTCAGCGGTTACGTACTGTGGGTGTGTTCTGCTCTTCCAAAAAACACCGTTTAGGGGCACAAAAAATAGTTTGCAGTGTGTTATACATATTTGGAGGTGTGTGAAATAAACAATTTCTATATAGTTTTCTCCTACTGTGCTATACTAAAAAAACAAAATTTTTTTTGAATAGCATTTTCTGCAGTTCTGTAGCTGTGCGATTCAGCGGTTACATACTGTGGGTGTGTTCTGCTCTTCCAAAAACACCCATTTAGGGCAAGATCCTAAATTTGGAAAATATGAGGAGAAGGTCAAAGGGACGTGGTGGCCCCGGTCGTGGTGCTGCTGGTGGAGCTCCTGTTGCAGGGAGAGGACGTGGTGGATCTGTGCCAGATACACGCACAAGTGAAACACCTTCCTCAGGTGCGAGTAGGCGACCGAGCCTGCGGCGGTATTTTGTCGCGCCTAATGAGGCTGTACGAATGTTTAGGCCAGGACAAGTACAGGCGATAGTAGATTGGGTTGCTGACAGTGCTTCGGGTTCCTTCCAATTGTCTCCCACCCACTCTTCTGATGAAAGATCAGAGTTGGCACCTGAAACCCATGTCCATCAGTCTTTCACCTCACCCCCTTGCAAATCAGCCAAGCAGTCTGAGCCCCAAATCATGCAGCAGTCTCTTCTGCTTTTCGATGACTCTGTTAGCAGGGTTTCCCAGGGCCATCCACCTAGCCCTGCCCCAGAAGTGGAAGAGATTGAGTGCACCGATGCCCAACCACTTATGTTTCATGATGAGTACATGGGAGGACCATCGCAGTATGTCTCGGATGATGATGAAACACAGGTGCCAACTGCTGCTGCTTTCGCAATTGTGCAGACAGACAAGGAGGGCAGGGGTGAAAACTGGGTGGAAGATGATGTGGAGGACGATGAGGTCCTCGACCCCACATGGAATCACTGTTATGCAGGTGACCAGTGTAGTTTGGAGGAAGAGGCGGTGGTCGCACAGAGCCACCAGCACAGCAGAAGAGGGAGCAGGGTGCAAAAGCGGAGTGTCCGTCCCCTAGACAGTATGTCTGCTACTGCCCAACGCAGCAAGGGACCGAGCACACCAAAGCCAGGTCCAAGGAGTTCCCTAGCGTGGCAGTTCTTCACACAATGTGCTGATCACAAGACACGAGTGGTTTGCAGGCTGTGCAATCAGAGGCTGAAGCGAGGCATAAATGTTCTCAACCTGAGCACAACTTGCATGACCAGGCATCTAAGTGCAAAGCACGAGCTGCAGTGGAGTAGACACCTCAAAAACCAAGAAAGGTCTCTGGCTCCTCCTGCTTCCTCTTCTGCTGCAGTCTCGGCCTCTTCATCCACCTCTGTAGTGACAGTGGCACCTGCCACCCCGCAAACAGAGGATCTGCCAGTAACACTACCACCTGGGTCACCAACCATCTCCACAATGTCCCATGGAAGCGTTCAGCTCTCTATCTCCCAAACATTGGAGCGGAAGAGGAAGTACCCCCCTAGCCACCCGCGATCCCTGGCCCTGAATGCCAGCATTTCAAAACTCCTGGCCTTTGAAATGCTGTCATTCCGTATGGTGGAGACGCAGAGTTTTAAAAGCCTGATGGCATTGGCTGTCCCACAGTACGTCGTGCCCAGCCGCCACTATTTTTCAAGGCGAGCCATCCCTTCCCTGCACAACCAAGTGGGGGACAAAATCAGGTGTGCACTGCGCAACGCCATCTGTGGCAAGGTCCACCTAACTACAGATGCGTGGACCAGTTAAGCACAGTCAGGGACGTTATATCTCCCTAACAGCACACTGGGTAAATGCAGTGGCGGCTGGGCCTGAGGCAGATAGCAGTTTGGCGCATGTCCTTCCACCATCGAGGATTGCAGGGCGCTTCAGTTTGCCTCCTGTTGCTAACTCCTCCTACTCCGCTTCCTCATCCTCTACCGCCTCCTCATCCGGTCAGTGTAACACCTTCACCATCAACTTCAGCACAGCCAGGGGTAAACGACAGCAGGCAGTTTTAAAACTTTCCTGTTTGGGGGAAAAACCCCACACCGCGCAGGAGTTGTGGAGGGACATGGAACAACAGACCAATGAGTGGTTGCTGTCAGTGAGCCTCAAGCCCGGCCTGGTGGTGTGCGATAATGGGCGAAATCTCGTAGCAGCTCTGGGCCTAGCCGGTTTGACGCACATCCCTTGCCTGGCGCATGTGCTGAACTTGGTGGTCCAGAGGTTCCTTAAAAATTACCCCAATATGCCAGAGCTGCTGCAGAAAGTGCGGGCTGTGTGTGCGCACTTTCGGCGTTCTCACCCTGCTGCTGCTCGCCTGTCAGCGCTGCAGCGTAACTTCGGCCTTCCCGCTCACCGCCTCATATGTGACGTGCCCACAAGGTGGAACTCCACCTTGCACATGCTGGCCAGACTGTGCGAGCAGCAGCAGGCGATAGTGGAGTTTCAGCTGCAGAAATCACGCGTGAATCGCTCTGCGGAACAGCACCACTTCACCACCAATAACTGGGCCTCCATGCGAGACCTGTGTGCCTTGTTGCACTGTTTCGAGTACTGCACCAACATGTCCAGTGCCAATGACGCTGTTCTTAGCGTTACTATCCCAGTTCTATGCCTCTTCGAAAAAACGCTTCGGGCGATGATGGAAGAGGATGTGACACAGGAGGATGAGGAGGAGGAAGCGGGATCATTTCAAAGGCTTTCAGGGCAGTCTTTCACAAGTGGCTACGAGGGTGGGTTCCTGCACCAACAAACGCCAGGTACACAATTGTCCGTCAGAAAGGGCACAGTTCTGGAGGATGACGAGGTGGAGGAGGAGATGGAGGAGGAGGAGGAGGAGGAGCCATTTTCACAGCAGGGTGGCACCCAGACCAGCTCGTGGCCATCACTGGTGCATGGCTGGGGGGATACAGAGGACACAGACGATACACCTCCCACAGAGGACAGCTTTTCTTTGCCTCTGGGCAGCCTGGCACACATGAGCGATTACATGCTGCAGTGTTTCCGCAATGACCGCCGAGTTGCCCACATTTTAACTGGTGCTGATTACTGGGTGGCCACCCTGCTGGATCCCCGTTACAAGGACAACGTACCGTCCTTAATTCCCTCACTGGAGCGGGATCGTAAGATGCGCGAGTACAAGCGCACGCTGGTAGACGCGCTGCTAGTGGCATTCCCACCTGACAGCGGGCTTACGGTGGAAGCACAAGGCAAAGGCAGAGGAGGAGGAAGAGGTCGCCAACGCAGCCGGGGCACCGGCAGCACCTCAGAGGGCAGGGTTAGCATGGCTGAAATGTGGAAAAGCTTTGTCAGCACGCCACAACAACCAGCACCACCAGCTGAGATGGAACGTCTTAGCAGGAGGCAGCATTTCACCAACATGGTTGAGCAGTATGTGTCCACAGGCCTACACGTACTGGATGACGGGTCTGCCCCCTTTAACTTCTGGGTCTCCAAATTGGGCACATGGCCTGAGCTTGCCCTTTATGCCTTGGAGGTGCTGGCCTGCCCTGCAGCCAGTGTATTATCTGAACGTGTATTTAGCACGGCAGGGGGCGTTATCACAGACAAGCGCAGCCGCCTGTCCAGAGCCAATGTGGACAAGTTCACGTTCATTAAAATGAACCAGGCATGGATCCCACAGGACTTGTCCGTACCTTGTGCAGAATAGACATGTATACCGGTGTTGTGACAAAAACTGTCCGGCCATCAGATTGTGTCCGGCCCATACTGCGAAGGCGCAGCGCTTGCGCAGTACAGAGGACAAGGAGATTCACAAAATCTCCGAAGATGAACGGCGCCTGCGCCGTGAGTGCAGGTTCAAGCCCCACCATCCAAGTGGACATACGGTAGCACATAGTAACAGGGCCCCTCACGGGCTCGGTTCGATCGCCACGCTTCGGGCACGGCCTCACTTGGCTCGGCTTGAACCACGGATGGTGTGGCCTTCACCTGAACTCACCACGCAGGCGCCGTTCGTCTTGGGAGATTTTCGAAATCCCCTTGTCCTACATACTGAGCAAGCGCAGTACAGGGTGGACACTATTTGACGGGGGACAGAATTCGACACATCACCGGCCTTACCCAGCCATTGTTGTATTTTTGAACCAGTGTTGGCTACCTCGTCCTCCTCCACCGCCGCTTCCACCTACACAGCCACATCCACCGCCACCTCAACCTCCTACTCCATATGGACCTCGTCCTCCTCGGTCAAGATTATAATTTTTATTTTATTTTTTTGTAGCGCACAGATCCTTTCCCCCTTACCTGCCTTTATGTTGTTGGCTCCTCGCAGGAGGGAGAAAGGCACACTGCAGTACCAGCCCGTACCCTCCTATATAAAGAGGTTGAGCGGTGTACTTGACGGGCCGTGTCCACAGCCGGAGTCAAAACTCCTCCAGAGGATGATTCTCACCTCTACTGTAGGTAGAGGCAAGTCCTTTAATTTCCAGTAAAGTCAATGTCCACACCAGCTGAAATTACAACTCTTATTCTCTCATGGCAAAATAAACTCTACTCGGATAGAAAAGGTTAGAGCAAAGAAACAGGACAGCTTAAGGTGTGGAGTAGGGATGAGCTCGGTGTTCGAGTCGAACATACGTTCGACTCGAACATCGGCTGTTCGATCGTTCGCCGAACAACGAACGATTTGGGCCATTCGCGCCTAATTCGTGGCCCACAATGCACTACGCCATCGCAGTGTCATCCAGGCGCTGTGATTGGCCAAGCATGCACTGTGACCCCGCATGCTTGGCCAATCACAGCGCCGGCAGCGAGGAGAGCAATGATTGGCCACAGGCAGGATGCCTGTGGCCAATTATTGCAGAGGGTGTTTAGTACACGCCCCACACTATAAAAGGCCGCCAGCACGGCGGCCTAGTGTAGTGTGTTCCGGAGCAGGGAAAGAGAAGCATAGGCAGGGACAGTGACATTTTTTTTCTTGCTTAACCTGGATTCCTTTAGTTTAGGGAAAGAGAAGGATAGGTAGGGAGAGTGTCAGTCTGTTTTACTGTGCTAAACCTTGTTTGTAGGGACAGGGAAGGACAGTGAGGGAAATTCTCATTGTGCTATACTGTGCTAAAGCATTCATCATCAACCATCTTTAAAAAAACTTTTTTTATAGGGACAGAAAACTATAGGTAGGGAGAGTGTCAGTGTGTTTTACTGTGCTAAACCTTGTTTGTAGGGACAGGGAAGGACAGTGAGGGAAATTCTCATTGTGCTATACTGTGCTAAAGCATTCATCATCAACTATCTTTAAAAAAAATTTTTTATAGGGACAGAAAACTATAGGTAGGGAGAGTGTCAGTGTGTTTTACTGTGCTAAACCTTGTTTGTAGGGACAGGGAAGGACAGTGAGGGAAATTCTCATTGTGCTATACTGTGCTAAAGCATTCATCATCAACCATCTTTAAAAAAACATTTTTTATAGGGACAGAAAACTATAGGTAGGGAGAGTGTCAGTGTGTTTTACTGTGCTAAACCTTGTTTGTAGGGACAGGGAAGGACAGTGAGGGAAATTCTCATTGTGCTATACTGTGCTAAAGCATTCCTCATCAACCATCTTTAAAAAAACATTTTTTATAGGGACAGAAAACTATAGGTAGGGAGAGTGTCAGTGTGTTTTACTGTGCTAAACCTTGTTTGTAGGGACAGGGAAGGACAGTGAGGGAAATTCTCATTGTGCTATACTGTGCTAAAGCATTCATCATCAACCATCTTTAAAAAAACATTTTTTATAGGGACAGAAAACTATAGGTAGGGAGAGTGTCAGTGTGTTTTACTGTGCTAAACCTTGTTTGTAGGGACAGGGAAGGACAGTGAGGGAAATTCTCATTGTGCTATACTGTGCTAAAGCATTCATCATCAACCATCTTTAAAAAAAATTTTTTATAGGGACAGAAAACTATAGGTAGGGAGAGTGTCAGTGTGTTTTACTGTGCTAAACCTTGTTTGTAGGGACAGGGAAGGACAGTGAGGGAAATTCTCATTGTGCTATACTGTGCTAAAGCATTCATCATCAACCATATTTAAAAAAATCATTTTTTATAGGGACAGAAAACTATAGGTAGGGAGAGTGTCAGTGTGTTTTACTGTGCTAAACCTTGTTTGTAGGGACAGGGATGGACAGTGAGGGAAATTCTCATTGTGCTATACTGTGCTAAAGCATTCATCATCAACCATCTTTAAAAAAAACATTTTTTATAGGGACAGAAAACTATAGGTAGGGAGAGTGTCAGTGTGTTTTACTGTGCTAAACCTTGTTTGTAGGGACAGGGAAGGACAGTGAGGGAAATTCTCATTGTGCTATACTGTGCTAAAGCATTCCTCATCAACCATCTTTAAAAAAAACATTTTTTATAGGGACAGAAAACTATAGGTAGGGAGAGTGTCAGTGTGTTTTACTGTGCTAAACCTTGTTTGTAGGGACAGGGAAGGACAGTGAGGGAAATTCTCATTGTGCTATACTGTGCTAAAGCATTCATCATCAACCATCTTTAAAAAAATTTTTTTATAGGGACAGAAAACTATAGGTAGGGAGAGTGTCAGTGTGTTTTACTGTGCTAAACCTTGTTTGTAGGGACAGGGAAGGACAGTGAGGGAAATTCTCATTGTGCTATACTGTGCTAAAGCATTCCTCATCAACCATCTTTAAAAAAACATTTTTTATAGGGACAGAAAACTATAGGTAGGGAGAGTGTCAGTGTGTTTTACTGTGCTAAACCTTGTTTGTAGGGACAGGGAAGGACAGTGAGGGAAATTCTCATTGTGCTATACTGTGCTAAAGCATTCATCATCAACCATCTTTAAAAAAACATTTTTTATAGGGACAGAAAACTATAGGTAGGGAGAGTGTCAGTGTGTTTTACTGTGCTAAACCTTGTTTGTAGGGACAGGGAAGGACAGTGAGGGAAATTCTCATTGTGCTATACTGTGCTAAAGCATTCCTCATCAACCATCTTTAAAAAAACTTTTTTTATAGGGACAGAAAACTATAGGTAGGGAGAGTGTCAGTGTGTTTTACTGTGCTAAACCTTGTTTGTAGGGACAGGGAAGGACAGTGAGGGAAATTCTCATTGTGCTATACTGTGCTAAAGCATTCATCATCAACCATCTTTAAAAAAAATTTTTTATAGGGACAGAAAACTATAGGTAGGGAGAGTGTCAGTGTGTTTTACTGTGCTAAACCTTGTTTGTAGGGACAGGGAAGGACAGTGAGGGAAATTCTCATTGTGCTATACTGAGCTAAAGCATTCATCAACCATCTTTAAAAAAACATTTTTTATAGGGACAGAAAACTAGAGGTAGGGAGAGTGTCAGTGTGTTTTACTGTGCTAAACCTTGTTTGTAGGGACAGGGAAGGACAGTGAGGGAAATTCTCATTGTGCTATACTGAGCTAAAGCATTCATCAACCATCTTTAAAAAAACATTTTTTATAGGGACAGAAAACTATAGGTAGGGAGAGTGTCAGTGTGTTTTACTGTGCTTAACCTTGTTTGTAGGGACAGGGAAGGCCAGTGAGGGAAATTCTCATTGTGCTATACTGTGCTAAAGCATTCCTCATCAACCATCTTTGAAATCCTTGTTTTTTGGACAGTCAGGGAAATTGTCATTGTGCTATTCTTTGCGAAAGCAATCATCCTCAACCATATTTAGAAATCCTTAAGTAAAGGGACAGAGAAGGACACCTGAAGGTAGCCCTTATTGCTTTTTTCCCATCTCCCTGCAGGCCATCCATTAGAATGTCTGGAAGGCAAACAAGGAGAGGCAGACAGTCAGGAGGCAATAAAAGAGGGCAAGCAGGCTCTGTTTCTGGGGGCAACAGTGCTGGTCGTGGACGCGGTGCATTGTCATCAGCACATGGCCATGGGACACGCTTGTCCTTCTTTTCGGCAGCAGGACATGTTGAGCAGGGATGAGCCGAACACCCCCCTGTTCGGTTCGCACCAGAACCTGCGAACAGACAAAATGTTCGTGTAAACTTTAGAACCCTATTAAATACAATGAACTCGAACGTTCGAAATCTAAAGTGTTAATTATAAAGGCTAATATGCAAGTTATTGTCCTAAAAAGTGTTTGGGGACCCGGGTCCTGCCCCAGGGGACATGTATCAATGCAAAAAGAAGTTTTAAAAACGGCCGTTTTTTCGGGAGCAGTGATTTTAATAATGCTTAAAATGAAAAAATAAAAGTGAAATATTCCTTTAAATTTCGTACCTGGGGGTGTGTATGATATGCATGTGAAGTGGCGCATGTTTCCCGTGCTTAGAACTGTCCCTGCAAAAAATGTCATTTTTGAAAGAAAAAAATGCATTTAAAACTGACTCGCGGCTATTAATGAATTGTCGGCTCCCGGCAATACATACAAAAGTCATTGATAAAAAAAAAAAAAAAAAAAGCGTGGGGGTTCCCCAGAATTCAATTACCAGGCCCTTCAGGTCTGGAATGGATATTAAGGGGAACCCCGCCGCAAATTTAAAAAAAAATTGACGTGGGGTTCCCCCAAATATCCATTCCAGGCCCTTCAGATCTGGCATGGATTTTAAGGGGAACTCCACCCCAAATTTAAAAAAAAATGGCGTGGAGTCCCCCTAAAAATCCATACCAGACCCCTTATCTGAGCACGCAACCTGGCCGGCCGCAGGGGAAAAGGGGGGGACGAGAGAGCGGCCCCCCCTCCCTCCTGAACCGTACCAAGCCACATGCCCTCAACATGGGGAGGATGTCCCCATGTTGATGGGGACAAGGGCCTCATCCCCACAACCCTTGCCCGGTGGTTGTGGGGGTCTGCGGGCGGGGGGCTTATCGGAATCTGGAAGACCCCTTTAACAAAGAGGACCCCCAGATCCCGCCCCCCCCCTATGTGAATTGGTAAGGGGTACATTGTACCCCTACCATTTCACGAAGAAAGCGTAAAAAAATGTTTAAAAAAACACACAAACACCTTGAAAAAGTCCTTTATTTAAAAAACAAACAAAAAAAAAAAAAAACATTCCAGCGGTGAAATCCAGTGTCCCGCGGCGATCCCGATGTCCAGCGCTGTCCTTCATTGGTTGTGCCTGAGCGGACCTGATGGGGAACTCCCTCTCAGTATTTTTAAATGTATAGACCCGCCCCTTCTAAAGTTCCCCATCAGGTCCGCTCAGCGGACCAGATGCGGAACATGAGAAGGGGCGGGTCTATACATGTATTACCAAAGTGAGAGCAGTTCCCCATCAGGTCCGCCCCCTCGGTATGTCGGACCCGCCTACGTCATTGGCTTGAGCGGGGAACTTCCTTCACTGTGTAATTTAAATTTACATAGTGAAGGAAGTTCCCCGCTCAGGCCAATGACGTAGGCGGGTCCGACATACCGAGGGGGCGGACCTGATGGGGAACTGCTCTCACTTTGGTAATACATGTATAGACCCGCCCCTTCTCATGTTCTGCATCTCGTCCGCTGAGCGGACCTGATGGGGAACTTTAGAAGGGGCGGGTCTATACATTTAAAATACTGAGAGGGAGTTCCCCATCAGGTCCGCTCAGGCACAACCAATGAAGGACAGCGCTGGACATCGGGATCGCCGCGGGACACTGGATTTCACCGCTGGAATGTTTATTTATTTATTTTTTTAAATAAAGGACTTTTTCAAGGTGTTTGTGTGTTTTTTTAAAAAAAAATTTACGCTTTCTTCGTGAAATGGTAGGGGTACAATGTACCCCTTACCAATTCACATAGGGGGGGGGGCCGGGATCTGGGGGTCCCCTTTGGTAAAGGGGTCTTCCAGATTCCGATAAGCCCCCCGCCCGCAGACCCCCACAACCACCGGGCAAGGGTTGTGGGGATGAGGCCCTTGTCCCCATCAACATGGGGACATCCTCCCCATGTTGAGGGCATGTGGCTTGGTACGGTTCAGGAGGGAGGGGGGGCCGCTCTCTCGTCCCCCCCTTTTCCCCTGCGGCCGGCCAGGTTGCGTGCTCGGATAAGGGGTCTGGTATGGATTTTTAGGGGGACTCCACGCCATTTTTTTTTTAATTTGGGGTGGAGTTCCCCTTAAAATCCATGCCAGATCTGAAGGGCCTGGAATGGATATTTGGGGGAACCCCACGTCAATTTTTTTTTAAATTTGCGGCGGGGTTCCCCTTAATATCCATTCCAGACCTGAAGGGCCTGGTAATTGAATTCTGGGGAACCCCCACGCTTTTTTTTTTTTTTTTATCAATGACTTTTGTATGTTTTGCCGGGAGCCGACAATTCATTAATAGCCGCGAGTCAGTTTTAAATGCATTTTTTTCTTTCAAAAATGACGTTTTTTGCAGGGACAGTTCTAAGCACGGGAAACATGCGCCACTTCACATGCATATCATACACACCCCCCAGGTACGAAATTTAAAGGAATATTTCACTTTTATTTTTTCATTTTAAGCATTATTAAAATCACTGCTCCCGAAAAAACGGCCGTTTTTAAAACTTCTTTTTGCATTGATACATGTCCCCTGGGGCAGGATCCGGGTCCCCAAACACTTTTTAGGACAATAACTTGCATATAAGCCTTTATAATTAACACTTTAGATTTCTCCCATAGATTTTTCGAATTTGCCACGAACACCCCAATTTGTTCGCTGTTCGGCGAACGGGCGAACAGGCAATGTTCGAGTCGAACATGAGTTCGACTCGAACTCGAAGCTCATCCCTAATGTTGAGCCACATCATGCCGAAGACTTGGTAGAGTGGATGACCAAGCCCTCCTCCTCCTCCTCATCCTCTCTCACCCAGGCTCAGGGTACTGGCAAAGCAGCTGCCAAAGCATCCTCTTCCCTGGTATCAATGTCAGACTCATCATCAGTCACTCCTTCCCTAGACCCACCATGTCCTCCTCCTGAGGAGTCCCCCGAACTGTTTGAGCACAGTGTTGGGTACATGCTCCAGGAGGATGCCCAGCGTTTCGAAGGGTCTGATGATGAAACCCCGCTAGAGGAAGGCAGTAGCGTGAGAGCAGACAGAGGGGATGCTCAAGAAGGACACCAATCTGGCAGTCATGTTCCAGCAGCTGCAGCATACTGCCAGATTGGCTCCAGTGATGAGGAGGGAGGGGATGATGAGGTCACTGACTCCACGTGGGTGCCTAATAGGAGAGAGGAGGAGGAGGAGGATGAGGAGGAGGCACATCTCCAACGAGGCAGGATGCCCTTTGGTGGCCAGCATAAGGGCAGTACACCGACGGAATCACACCGCAGAGCTCCGCCTGTGCAGGGCGCTGCCTCTGCCCGTCATTCAAAAAGTTCTTTGGTGTGGGCCTTTTTTGAGGCTAGTGCATCAGATCGCACAGCTGCTGTTTGCAACATATGTCTCAAGCGTATATCGCGTGGCCAAAACATCAGCCGCTTGGGTACCACATGCCTGACCAGACATATGTTGACCTGCCATGCAGCTCGTTGGCAAGCCTACCTCAAAGACCCACACCAAAGAACAAAGCGGACCTCTCCTTGCACCGCATCAGCTGGGATCTCCAACCCCACTATAACTTCAGTCCTCTCTGAAACATGCACTGAGAGGAATGAAGGTGTAGAATTAGGTGTGTCACAGCCAAGTACTTGCGGCCACTCTGCTAGCAGTACACCGACGTCCGATTCTAGCAGGCAAATTTCCCTGCCCCAGCTGCTGGACCGTCGAAAGAAGTTCACTCCCAGCCATCCACATGCCCAGCGGTTGAATGCTAGCTTGGCTAAATTGCTAGCGCTTCAACTGCTGCCTTTTCAGTTGGTAGACTCGGCCCCCTTCCGTGAGTTTGTGCAATGTGCGGTTCCTCAGTGGCAGGTTCCCAAACGCCACTTTTTCTCACGGAAGGCTATTCCGGCTCTCTACCGGCATGTGGAAGGCAATGTCTTGGCCTCGCTGGACAGGGCGGTCAGCGGTAAGGTGCATATTACCGCTGACTCATGGTCCAGCAGGCATGGACAGGGACGTTACCTTTCTTTCACGGCCCATTGGGTCACTCTTTTGGCAGCTGGGAAGGATGCAGGACAAGGTGCAGTAGTGTTGGAGGTTGTTCCACCGCCACGCCTCCAAAATGCTACTACTGGTTGTGACACACCTCTCTCCTCCACCCCCTCCTCTTCTTCTTCCTCCATGGCCTCTTCCTGTGCTTTGTCCTCTGAACCAGCGGTGCTCCGTAGCCGTTCAAGGGGCTACGCAAGTACGCAGGCAAAAAGATGCCATGCCGTGCTTGCGCTGGTGTGTTTGGGGGACAGAAGCCACACTGGGGCAGAGGTCCTGTCTGCTCTGCAGGGCCAGGCCGAGAGGTGGTTGACGCCACGCCAGCTTAAGACAGGAATGGTGGTTTGCGACAATGGCACCAACCTCCTCTCCGCCCTCCGACAGGGACAACTGACCCATGTGCCCTGTGTGGCTCACGTCCTTAACCTGGTGGTGCAGCGGTTCTTGGGCAGGTACCCGGGCTTACAGGATGTCCTGAGGCAGGCCAGGAAAGTCTGTGTGCATTTCCGCAGATCTTATAATGCCAGTGCTCGCCTGGCTGAGCTGCAAAAGGAGTTGAACCTGCCCAAGAACCGCCTTATATGTGACATGCCCACCAGGTGGAACTCAACGTTGGCCATGCTGCAGCGGCTGCACACGCAGCAGAGGGCCATCAATGAGTACCTGTGCGACTACGGCACCAGGACAGGGTCAGGGGAGCTTGTTTTTTTTTCTCCACGCCAGTGGGGCATGATCAGGGATGCATGCACTGTCCTGGCACCATTTGAGGAGGCCACGAGGATGGTGAGCAGTGACAGTGCATGCATCAGTGACACTGTACCTCTTGTCCACCTGTTGGAGCACACGCTGCGTGGAATAATGGACAGGGCACTTGAGGCAGAACAGAGGCAGGAAGAGGAGGACTTCCTTGCCTCTCAAGGCCCCCTTTACCCAGACAGTGTTCCTTCTGTCCCACCCATCGCACAGGAAGAGGAGGAGGAGGAGGAGGAGGAGGAGGAGGATTGTGTCAGCATGGAGGTGGAGGCTGGCACTCAGCATCATCAGCAGCAGTCTTTTAGGGATGATTTACAGTCCCAAGAAACCAGTGGACTTGTACGTGGCTGGGAGGAGGTGGCTGCGGATCATGTCAACCTTAGTGACCCAGAGGACTCCGGACCGAATGCCTCAGCTAACCTACGCTGCATGGCCTCCCTGATCCTGCAAAGTCTGCGGAAGGATCCTCGTATTCTTCGGATCAAGGAGAGGGACCATTACTGGCTGGCCACTCTCCTTGATCCACGGTACAAGGGTAAGGTTGCGGACCTTATGTTACCGTCGCAGAGGGAGCAGAGGATGAGACAACTCCGGGAGGCCTTGCAGAAAGGTCTGTGCAACGCGTTCCCAGAGACTGGGAGGTTACAAACTCCTGGTCCTGGACAACGAGTTGCTGAGGCTTCGGCCAGTCAAAGAAGGAGCGGTGGGGAAGGTGGCCGTCTGACCGATGCGTTCAGACAATTCTTTAGTCCGCAGCCCCAAAGTATGATCGGTTCCAGCAACCATCGCCAGCGTCTGATAAACATGGTGCAGGAATATCTAGGGGCAAGGTCAGACTTGGACACCTTCCCCACCGAAAATCCTCTGGCTTACTGGGTCTTGAGGATGGATCACTGGCCAGAGCTTGCACAGTATGCAATTGGGCTACTGGCCTGTCCTGCATCCAGCATTCTTTCGGAACGCACATTCAGTGCTGCTGGAGGATTTGTCACGGATCACAGGGTACGCCTGTCCACCGACTCGGTTGATCGACTGACTTTCATCAAGATGAACCAGTCTTGGATCACCACC
Source organism: Rana muscosa (assembly GCA_029206835.1). Taxonomy (NCBI): domain Eukaryota; kingdom Metazoa; phylum Chordata; class Amphibia; order Anura; family Ranidae; genus Rana; species Rana muscosa. The sequence goes on from CM055122.1 coordinate 273,235,079, forward strand.
AGCTACCACACACCTGATGCTGATATAACAGACTAATTGATTTTAACATGTCACATCCCTTCAAGACTGATGCTGATGCTGAGTGCCTGTGCTGTTATGTTGACTGGCTATCCTCCTCCTCCTCCGAGTCCTCAATGATACGATTGATGATGATAGCTTGGAAGATCATTTTTGTTTATGGGTGCCGCCACCAGTGCCTAACGCCCAATTTTTCAGCCCCTGTTTAACAGGGGCGTGTAATTACAATTTTTGAAGCAATACTTTGCAACAGGGCTCATTGCTGTGCTCCAAGTACAGTATCTGTGAGGGGTTGCAGTGTTGTGCCACCAGTGCCTAAGGCCCAATTTTTCAGCCCCTGTTTAACAGGGGCGTGTAATTACAATTTTTGAAGCAATACTTTGCAACAGGGCTCATTGCTGTGCTCCAAGTACAGTATCTGTGAGGGGTTGCAGTGTTGTGCCACCAGTGCCTAAGGCCCAATTTTTCAGGCCTTGTTTAACAGGGGCGTGTAATTACAATTTTTGAAGCAATACTTTGCAACAGGGCTCATTGCTGTGCTCCAAGTACAGTATCTGTGAGGGGTTGCAGTGTTGTGCCACCAGTGCCTAAGGCCCAATTTTTCAGCCCCTGTTCAACAGGGGCATGTAATTACAATTCTTGATCTAATAATTCACAGCAGGGCCCATTGCTGCACCCACCAAGAGTAACTCTGAGGGCTTACAGTGTTGTGGCAACGCCACCACCACCACCACCACGAAAGGCCCAATTTTTCAGCCCCTGTTCAAAAGGGGCATGTAATTACAATTCTTGATCTAATAATTCACAGCAGGGCCCATTCCTGCACCCACCAAGAGTAACTCTGAGGGCTTACAGTGTTGTGGCAACACCACCACCACCACCACCACCACGAAAGGCCCAATTTTTCAGCCCCTGTTCAACAGGGGCATGCAATTACAATTCTTGATCTAATAATTCACAGCAGGGCCCATTGCTGCACCCACCAAGAGTAACTGTCAGGGCTTACAGTGTTGTGGCACCAGCACCACCATCAAAGGCCCAATTTTTACTACCACTGTTCAACAATTATATGTAATTACAATTCCTGATATAATAGTTGACAGCAGGGCGTTCCAGCACCAACCAAGAGTAACTGTGAGTGCTTACAGTGTTGTGCCAACACCAACAACTAAGGGGCCTATTTCTGCAGAGTATATACGGCAGGTCCCTACTTTCAAACATCCAACTTACAAACGACTCCTACTTGCAAACGCAAGAAGACAACAGGAAGTGAGAGGAAATATACCCCTAGGAAGGAAAATTCTCTCCTGTAAGAATTAATATGGGAGAAAGGTGTCTCCTCTGTACTGATGCTTTATCACCAATCCTTGTTTCAAGAAAAACACCACATTTCAAAAACAGTTGTCATTGGGACTGAAAGTGAGGTGAAATGTTCTGAACAGGGGCACAGACAGCAAAACAAATGTTACAGGGGTGATAACCCTTACCTATGTTTTCCAAAAAGTTTAAAAATAGATTTTTGGGCTGGAGCTACACTTAAACAATGTACCTGTTCAAAATTACAAACACATTCTACATAAGAACAAACCTACAGTCCCTGTCTTGTATGCACCGCCTGTATACGGCTGTTCAGAGTATATAGGGCCTTTTTTATTTTATGTGCGGGGTTCCCCTTAATATCCATACAAGACCCAAAGGGGCTGGTAATGGGCTGGGGTAGGGGGGGGGTCATGGGGTAGCTATGCCATTTTTCTTAAAGATTTTCATCCATATTACCGGGACCAGACATTACATTAAAGCCGCAAGCAGTTTTAAATGGCTTTTTTTTCCTTTAGAAGTGTCATTTTGTGCAGGGACAGTTCTAAACACGGGAAACACGTGGCACTTCACAGGCATACTTTAGACACCCCCCAGGTACGATATTTAAAGGAATATTTGACTTTTTTTTTTTCACTTTATGCATCATTAAAATGACTGCTCCCGAAAAATGACCGTTTTTAAAACTTCTTTTTGCATTGATACATGTCCCCTGGTGCAGAACCCGGGTTCCCAAACCCTTTTTAGGACAATAACATGCACAATAGTCGTTATAATTAGCACTTTAGAATTCGAACGTTCGCATCCATTGTATTTAATAGGGTTCTAATGTTCGTACGAACTTTCGGTCCGTTCGCGGGTTCTGGTGCGAACCGAACCCGGGGGTGTTCGGCTCATCACTAGTGTTGAGGAGGTCCAGGCACAAACGTAGCACATTCACTTCACTGCTTAGGTTTCTCAAACAGTTTTAGGTGCACGGTCTCTGCCACAGACCTTGAGGTTGGTCTCTGCCACAGACCGGGTGTACAAGGCCCCTGCCACGGACCTGGAGAACTTTGGTCTCTGCCACAGACCAGGGTGTATAAGGCCCCTGCCACGGGCCGGGTGAATAAGGCCTCTGATACAGTCAAGATGACCTTGAGCTTCTCCTTCTACGAACCTAGCCCATATCAAGGGGAAGACATCTCTCCAGGGAGTCAACAGACCCTTCCTTCACCGTGACTCCCGCATCGGTCCATCAGAATGATCCTCCCTTCCCTGGAACATGGTCCCCTACACGAGGCGGCACCCTAAGACTCCTCGACCCTTAGTGGACTCCAGACGAAGGCTCTGGACTCCAGGCTTTACTCCCGCACCTAGGCCTCCATACCCAGGGCAGCAGGAACTCCAGGATAGTACCTCACCCCGGGCTAAAGGTACCCGAGATGGAACAGGAACACATGCACCCAGGCCGAAGGCACCTGGGCGTGGACCCCACTGGACATCAGCCCCCAGGCCAAAGGTCTGCCCCTTTTATATGCTCTCCCGGCATGCACAGCAGGTTCCCCGCCCCGCTGTACTACTGCCAAGAGGGGACACAAAAGGCACAGCACTGTATCGGCGGTTCAACCCTAGCCTACCATGGCAGCGCCACCTGTAGGCCGCAGGGAACTGCACACCAATACTGTCCCCCGAGGACAAAATGGTCCATGAATCCTACAGAATTAGGGTGTTTGAGCCTATTTACCACTCAAACACTTCCCTTAAATTTAGCACCCCGCTACATTTTTATTTCAAAGTATTTTATTTTCCCACTAGCTTATCCATTAAATTGAATAATTTATTCCAGAAAGGGCGTATTCTGGGGCATTCCCACCATATGTGTGGCATCGTGCCGTTGAGTTTCTGAGGTTCTTAATAAATTCCCGTACCTCTTCTGCTGAAAAGGGGGCCTCCAGCATATTTTTTTTTTTTTTATGTTATTTTAAGTTATTTCCTTATCCACATTTGTTTGCAGAGCACTTGCCATGCTCTTAACAACATTTTGCTGCCATTTGCAGCCCTCTAGCCCTTTCCATTACCTTTTTAGAGCCTTTTTAGTCCTTAGAAGTCGGGGTCCCCATTGACTTCAATGGGGTTCGGGTTCAGGTCCGGGTTTGGGTTAAAGTTCGGTCCCGAACCCGAACTTTTTTCCGAAGTTCGGCCGAACCTGTCGAACCCGAACATCCAGGTGTCCGCTCAACTCTACTCATAATCCTTTGTTACCTAGCATAACCCTGTGAGTGCTGCGCTCATACTTTCAATTGCCAGATCATAAAGCTCTAGCTTCTTTCTTATTGCTCTAGCCTCTAAGTTAAGGCTGGTGATGTCAACAGAATTCTTATCTAGTATTTCATCCAAAATCCCAGAATAGTTATTTAGCCTTTTCATCATGTCAATACCCCATCCAGTTCCTGTGGAGAACCATGCCCAGGCCATGTCCTTTTCCAGGAACAATGATCAACGGTGTTCTAACGGGTATCTAGGATGCGTACCAGCCTTAAGCAAATGACATCCCTCACTGTCCCCGAGAATTCCCATTATCGGAACCAATGAGGCCAAGTAACACCATCCCTGGGGATCACTGGATGTCCTTCCACAACAAATGTACGTGCTATTGCCCAAGGCTAGTGGCTGTCTGCTAAGGACCCGCTGGGCACCTTCAGAGAACCCTGCAAAGGCAAGCGGTGAAGCCCTGTACACACGATCGGATTTCCTATGGTTTTTAAACCGATGGATTTTTCCATCGGAAAACCGATAACCTTCCATCAGTCTTGCCTACACACCATCAGTCAAAAAACCGACCGTTCCGAACGCGGTGACGTAAAACACTCCGATGAGCCGAGAAAAATTAAGTTCAATGCTTCTGAGCATGCGTCGACTTGATTCTGAGCATGCGTGGGTTTTGCTATCGGTTTTTTAACCATCGGATAAATTTAAAACACGTTCTATTTTTAAACACCAATGGAAAAAAGACCGATGGGGCCCATACACGATCAGTTTGTCCGATGAAAAAAGTCCATCGTGTACAGGGCTTGAGAGTAGTTTTGCCACCTCAGTATGGGGTTCAGAGGTATGCATGAAGGTATATATAGTGTGATTTAGGGCATGATCTAAGGTGTCAAACACTGTGGAGTAATCTGAGGACATAGAAAAATTAATTCTGGTATCCTGCATGCTCCACCCCCTTTTGATGAGCTACCCAGCCTAAAACACCAATCAGGGAAATTACTCCTTGCTTGGAAGATGACAGGACTGTTCTTTAGAGTCATCTGCACTCTGTTGAGAGCAATGGGGGTGTTCCATTTAAAAAGGGGGTAATATTCAGGGGTACAGCCATAAGGGGAATACGGGCTGTACTAGGGTGCAGCTTACTACATATATAACATTTGTCATATCCTGATCTCTGAGCATAGCTATATTTAAATTTAAGTAATAACATATTTCTTGTGAAACTATTAATATTAGTTCCCTCAGGCTCTGAGAACACATCCCTTTTATATCGAATAAATGTGTTATTAGTGGTGTTATCAGGTGGGCCATATATGACCTTAAGGGCCCCCAGTTCTTCAGGATGATAAATACAGTGCGTTATGATCCATGTTGGTAGGAATACATCAAAGTCAGTATGAACAGAAGGCTCCAGAATTTCCCAAAAGTCTGTAGTGGGATAAGCAAGGCCATCTTTTTCAGAGTCTAGACCACCTATTTCACTCATTTCACTCACTATTCAAGGACTTAAATCACCTCCTTCACCTCTCTTTACTTTGTCTTGCTTCTTAGGTCTTTGGTTCACCTTCTTCACACGACTGGCACGGATCCAAGTCTGCTGTCCCTCTGTCAGGATGGCTGTTCTGGTCACTGCGATCACTGTAGTTGGGGGTCCAAACGTATACTCGTGCTTCTTGGTACGGTTAACGGACTGGACCACCACAACGTCTCCCACCTGGAACGGGTGAGTTGGTTTCTGTGAAGAAAAAGGAGAGATGCGAGCGACACGGTTTTCAACTCTGTCTAAAGTTTCAATCAATTTCTTTACATACTCTTCCTGTATCATATCAAGATCACCTTTCTCTATCATAAGAGGCTGCCTGGCCCATGGAGTGGGGAAAAGCCTTCCCATTAAAACTTCAAATGGAGAGAAACCCATGGCTCTACAGGGAGTCATTCTTACCTCTGCAAGGATTGCAGGCAGTACATTCTTCCATCCGTTGAAAGTTCCCCCTGTGGCCTTCCTAATTTTATCCTTAAGAGTCCTATTCATTCTCTCTACTATCAAATTGGATCGGGTGAACATGGGGTGATGGTTGCTAATGCCAATTCGTCCCACAGGGACACCAGAAAAAGGGATATTGGGTGGACTTTTCTGGGCACTGATAACATAACAAACAAAATTGTTTATATAAAAGTATATTTATTACACAAAACAACAACAATTACAAATAAAAACATTTGAGCCAAACCCCACAAGGAAAACAGCTAAGTTGCTAACGGCTAACCCGTCACACATCTGTTAGTGGTGGAGAAGGCGGAGAACCTCAACCGGTTTCGCGGTTAATACCGCTTCTTCAGGAGGGTCTGTATAATACATAATATACAATAAATGAGCTAGCAATGACAATTGCATATAACATATAAGGGTACAATATTTTAGAAACATAAATACAGTCAAAAAATGTTTTTCTGCTCACCGAGTGATATTCATGGGTCAGGCAAAGGCTCAAATGGAACCCCCCGTGGCGAACAAGGCTATACTCAAAAAAATGTTATTCTCTCTACTATGCCTGAACTCTTTGGGTGATATAGGATGTGAAACTTCCAGTCAATCTTCAGTGCTTTCACTAAATCTTGACATACTTTGGCTATGAAAGCAGGACCATTGTCTGAATTCATTTGCAGTGGGCAACCCAACCTCGGGATTACCTCCCGTGCAAGGATACCAACTACTCTTTGTGCATCCTCCTTTGTGGTAACAAACACCTCTGGCCATCGCGAGAACACGTCTACTATCACAAGCAAATACTCCTGTCTCTTTTCTAGCTTGGGCATGTGTGTAAAATCAATCTGAAGATGAGTGAACGGTGTGGACGGGTAAATAAGGTGTTCATGTTTCACTTTGTGTGAATTCCCTGGATTATTCCTCAAACATGTAATGCATCTTGCAACAAATGACTTCACCAATGAAGGAAGTCCTGGAATAAAAAAAATCATTGTCTAATAATTCACATGTCATCTGTCACCCCATGATACTGTGAGATAAACAAAGGTGCGCTAGCTACAGGTATACATGGCCTCCCCTCTTGGCAGATGAGTCCTGATTCAGGGCTCTTCTGCACACCTGATATGTTCCACTGCTTAATGTCATGTGGGGTGGCATGTACCTGGAGGTCAGACAAAGTCTGGTCCAACAGGAGCATCTCTGGGGCCAAGGAGGGCATCTGCATTGCAGCCTCATGCCTGCTAGATACTTCCTTAGCTACTCTATCTGCCAGTGCATTTCCCCTTGCTATTTCATCCTGCTGACCTGTGTGTGCTCTGCAATGTAAGATGGCTATTGATCTAGGAAGTTGTATTGCTTCCAAAAGATTTGTAATCAAAGTAGAGTGTGAGATGGATTTGCCATCAGCTGCTACGAAACCAAGTCTTTGTTATATGACTGCAAAATCGTGCGCCGCCCCGAAAGCGTATTTGGAATCAGTGTAAATGTTTACATTCTGTTCTGCAAAGAGATGACAGGCACGTGTGAGTGCGATCAGCTCTGCTGCCTGGGCTGACTGATAAGGAACTGAGTTTGCTTCTAACACTACATCCGGCAGTTGGACTACTGAATAGCCTGCATGGTACGTTGTGTCATTTGGCCTTGAACAAGAACCGTCCAAAAATACATTCTGTGCTTTAGGGAGAGCGATCAAGAACATGTAAGATATGGGAGATGTGTCCTGGTGTATGAGGGTCATACACTCGTCCTCCTCACCTTTCAGCCATAACAAAGCATTCAGGATAGGAGGGGGACCAGAACTAGATGATGCATACTTTATCTCAAGTTTTGGGTTGGACAGCAAAATCACCTCGTAGCCACTCAGCCTTTGAGCTGACATATGTTGAGTGTGAATATTTTTTAATAGAATGGAAACATTATGGGTAGTATGCAAAGTAGTTGCATGACCCAGAGTGAATGAAGTAGCCATTTCCACAACCATTGCACAAGATGCCAAAGCCCGGAGACATGCCGGCATGCCCTGTACAGGCATTGGCACTACATTTGCAAAGAATGCAACAGGGCAAAGTTTTCCGCCATGCTCCTGGGCCAAAACTCCAGCCATGGTCTTACAATTGTCTCTTGCAAACAAATGAAACATTTTTTCATAGACAGGCAGTCCAAGTCCAGGGCTAGTAACCATTGCAGTTTTAAGGTATACAAAAGCATTACACATTTCATCATTCCATTTTATACAGTCTGGCATGTCAACACCTGTGGCTTCTCTCAGGAGGTTATCATAGTAGGAACAATCAGAGATCCATTGGCAGCAACCAATCATTCCAAGAAATGACAACATATCTTTCTTAGTAAGTGGGCGGGGCAGACCCACTAGAGCTGTGGCTCTTCTGTGACTGATCTTCCTCTCTCCTTTTGTGAGTACAAAACCAAGATAATCTACAGTATCCTGACACCATTTTAGTTTTTTCCTAGAGAGTAGAGACCTTGTGACCATTGTCTGCTAACCAATGTAACAGAGATATACCATCCTCTCTGCATGCTTCCTGGCTTGGACTACACAACAGTAAATCATCAACATACATTAATAGGACTGAACCATGACTGGGAGTCCAGGACCGCAGGGTTGCCTGGAAGACCACAGAGTAGACTACAGTATAGTCCACATAGCCCTGCGGCAATCTGCACCATGTCATTTGGCATTTTGTAAAGCAGAATGACAGCAATGGCTGTGTCTCCGGGTCTACTGGCACAGAAAAATATGCATTTGGCAAATCAATTACAGAAAAATATTCAGCATCGCATGGAATGGAGGTTAGGAGCGTTGGCACATCAGGCACTACTGGTGCGATGGGCACGATCAAATTGTTTACAGCTCTAAGATCTGTATAAACCTATAACTGCCATCCGGCTTTCTCACTGGATTTATAGGTGTGTTAAAAGGGGAGACTGTCTCTTTTAGAATTCCCATTTTAAGAAAATGCTCTACCATTGGTGCAATTCCTTCCTCTTTCTCTCTTGACAGGGGGTATTGTTTGTGGTAGATAGGTTGCGCCCCTCTTTAAAAACAGCTTTGTAAGGGGTACAAGAGATGAGTCCCACATCAAGTGCACTCTCCGACCACACGGTTTCAAGACCTGTTTCAACTTCTACAGTATATTTAGTATTGCAGGGCAGATCGGGAACTTTTTTGAGTGTGCAATAACACCTCCCTCCCTGGTCATTTCTAATTTAATGCCTAATTTTTCCATTTAATACCTTCCCAAAAGATTCACAGGGCAGTTTGAAATTATGCAGAACTCATGGTGGCACAGTGTCCATCCACCAGCATGTTGGCAGACTGAAAGGAGCGAGGTTTTAAAAGTTTTAGTGACTATCCCATTAATTCCCACCGAAGGTTTAGCATTTGTCATCTCTCCTTTGTAAAAATCTTCACTTAAACTGGACTTCGTGGCTCCAGTATCAGCTAAGAAAGGAACCAATTTCTCGCCGACATACAGTATAATGTCACTATCGGATGCTCCTCACAGGAATGAGAGATGAGTGGGAATGCCGGGACACCTTCTGGGCAGCTTCATTGCTGCTGTTTTCTTGGCCATTGAATGGGTATTTAGGTCCCTGTGCTGGCTGACTTGACTTCTGTTGGAATCTATTCTGAGTGGATGGTGAGGGCTGGTAGGTCTGGACTTGGTTCTGGCACTCATAGGGGCACTGGTTTCTCTAATGACCCTCTTCTCCACAATTGAAATAGCAATATCTGGGGGAAGACTGTGCAAACCCTCTTCCTCTACCCCTAGCTCTTCCCCTACCTGTCCACTGGTTCCTACCTATCCACTGTCTATCATTTCCCTGGTGTGGGCCATCCTGTGGCCCCCCTTGGAAAAGTACACTCACTACTTTCTCTTTCAGGTCAAAACAACCTGCTGCATTCTTCTCTGTTAAAGTTGTCTGAAACTTCTTTAGGGTACTAGTAGGCCAATCAGATATCATCTGCTTAACCATCAGAGCCATTTGTGGCTTAAGGTTGGATAAGTAAGTCTGAATCATCAAACTAATCATCTCATTCCGAAGAGACAAACCTGCTTCTTGTGTCCAAACTTCACTGAACCTCTTCCAAAATTCTAACACTGTTTCCCCTGACTTCTGCTTACATGCTACGGCAGTGGGGAGGGAAGACTTGTTTTGAAAAACCCGCTTTAACTGAACCTTAACTTCCTCCAACATCAACTTGCTCCCATCTTCCGTGTTCAAAGGGTAAACTTCACATTTGCGGCAGAGATGCGCAAAATGGAGGGCACCCTGACCTATTCCCATGCGGTAGTCTGTCCCACTATGCTCTCAAGAATTAAATGCATGTTTTCTTGTGTGTAGTTCCTGCCTGTACATGCTTTTTTTTAGGTATGCCAGTGTAACCCCAGTTGAAACACCTGGCTTGGGGCAATATTTAATTATCTTACTCAATTCATCAATCTCGATCGTTTTTTTTCAAAATATCATCTGCAATTGTCATAAATAGGTAAGATTCACCTCCTTCTTTCCAATGAGAGGCAGACCATAACCTCTTCTTGTAGTGCGTGCAGAAACCCCCAATGCAGTGACGATCTGTTTAGATTTTTGGTACAACCTTTCAGCCTCCTTCATATTTTTGTCAACCCTCATCATCTTCTTGCTAAGCTCCATGGGTGTGAGGGGGCCCTCCTTTTTGGCCCACTGCTCACCCATCTCTGTGTCAGAATCATCATCCAATAACCACAGAGGTGATCACTCAGGTTCTGCTATGGTGGGGGCCGTCTGTTTCCCTGGAACTGTCTGTGGCTTGTAATAAATCATTCCCCTCTTTGTATGAGGTGGAGTGGTCTCAACAGGGGTACTAACCTCCCTCTCAACACTCTCTCTTTTTACTTTTACCTGGGCCTTCATCACTGTACAAACAAGTGTGGGTGTCTCCTCTGCAGCCTCGGTCCCACAATCCTCCTCTCCCGTATCAAACACGTCTGGCACAAAAGAGGCACTGTGTCCCGATGCTGCCCGTGAAGCAGCTCCCATCACCTTCTGTACCCGCTCCTGCTGCTGCACAGTGATCTGCACTGGCTGCTCAGGTTCCACTGCCACTGAAGCAGACGCCAGCACAGCCCGTTCCTCTGGGGCGGATGCCTCTCTCCCATGTGCAGCATGATGCCCTGCTAGCAAGTCCACATCCTCCATCGCGAAACTCGGATATAGCTGCTTAGCATAAGGCGGAAAGATTAGTGTGAAATGGAAAAGGAGAATGTTTGGGTCCAACCTCTGTTTATCTGCCTCAAACTTATGGCTTCTACGAGTATCTTCATCACTCACTTTAGTGATGGCTTTCTTCTGATTTTTACTTTTTCTCGGAAACCATTATAGGGCATACTCCAACCACTTCATTCCACTGTGGATCCCTCGTGTACCAAGGGAAAGCCTTTTTATCCTCCAAGCAAAAACCCTTCACCATATCCATGTGAAACTCGCTATTCCCCCAATCTCTAGGAAAAGGGTCATTACTGTGCTTATCTCTCGTCCAACCAGCCAAATTAAATACCCAAGGATTTACAAAGTCATATCCCGTGTCACATACTCTGGCAACATAATCCCTTCAAACTTCTCTGGGATTTGGGGAAGGGGGGGCCTCTTTGTCTGTGACCCACCCATTGTAATTTCACAAATCAAAAATACAAAAATGAACAAACAAACACAGCAGGGTAAGTCTATACAAAAATTACTATTCTCAAAACACCTTTTAACTTATAATCCAAATTTAAACCTGACCCGTGACACTCTAACTTTCTTATCTTAAACAAAAACTCCTTCTGCGTTAATTTCCTTAACTGCTTAAAACCTCCTATCTCGGCTATTCCTCTGAAACCGTTTCCTCAAAGATACTTCATAATCAAATGAAAATGAAAATAAATATCTCCGCATTTGCTACAGCAAATCGTGAAAACAAATCGATTAAAAAAATCAAGTCGTCCACGCCTGGTATGCAAACGTTCCCTTTAAATCTCAAACAGCTCTGACTGTCTGCTGCCAACTTCCTCTTTTTAAAAGTACTTTCCTTCACTTTTTTTTCTTGTTTCAGTTTCTCTGTAAAAACAAAAATGCATTGAAAAAAAAATCCCCTATAATGCAAACCTCCCTTAAACAAAATAACTCAAATCTCGCTTTTAGTTTTCTTGACCGTCAAACTTCACCTGCTTATCCGGCTACAATGTAGGCTGTTTTTATTACAACAAAAACACCTTTTATCACTCACTTACTATACCTTTTATCAAAATCGGGTGTTCACCGAACACTCCCTTTTTGTCTAACACAAATAACCCCCTTCTACCTTGCAAATTCCTTTACCAACTTCACAATACCACTCTTTTTACTTCTCAAAAATTACCAAACCAGATTACACATTTTTCCAAGCAAAATCAAGCATTTATAATTACAATTCTATAGACAAAATATTTGCAAAAAGTAGATACTCAATACTTACTCCCTTTCCGTCAATCACCTGAATATAGACACGGAAAATTTTACTTAATTCTAATTTAAATTGTCCCTTTTTGGGACATAGACATCATATAATACAGTGAGAACAGGACTGCCTTACACCTTCCAGACCCGTACCCCACACAACAAATTCCTTATACTGCTACTCAAATACGACAGAAAAAAATAGCAAGATTAGCAAAAGTTTTTCCCGGGCCCCGGTGGCAACTGCTTATTAACCTTTCTCGCCTCTTTCTCTAAAGAGGTTTGTAGCGCTACTTTCAAAACTTCTTACGGCCTTACCAACGGCAAGCCAGGCTCCCCACAGCCTCTTAAACAGCCTGGTCTGGTCTCCCTTCTCAAATTTAATTTAAAAACAGCCTAAGGTCTCATCAAAACTTTGGTAATTAAACAATTCGTCAGAATTAAGACAGAAAGGTCTACTTACCAGCAGTAATTGATACAGCCCCAAATCCAAGTCCAAATCCTCAAATTCTTATCTCAGCAGTGCCTCCACTGAAGGAATGTCAATTAGGTAGTCCTTCACCTGACTCAGACCAGCTTGGATAATACCGCAATTGCCACACCCAAAAAACCCGGTCAGTACTGGAGATAACTTGGTGAACACAAGAAGAGACAGTAAACAGGTCAATGTCCAACAGTTATCTGTTTAATAAAAGGCGTGAACAGAACCTTTATAGTGGGGACAATCATCCAATCATAGGAGATAAAGAGGGCGTGGTTAATACATGGGTGTACATTTCATTATATTTTATATGTAGATGATTTGCCCTTCTCAAGACGGCCAACATGAGTTTGACCTCCTCAAGATGGCTGACATAGTTTCATTATTAGTAATATCACCACGTGACTTGTATGACCTATAATCATGAGTTTTACTTCCCTGTTCTATGTCTGTTACACAGGAAAATGGTGCAAGAGATCAAGCTTTATATAGAACTAAATACAAGCAATTATGCTGCTGTAAGCAATATATTTGTGCATCATAAGATGCTCTTGCAAAACGTGCTATAGTATGCAAAATACAAAAGATAATCTTTTAACTAACGAGTCCAAGCTAAAATATATGACCCCATATCATCATAATGGGGTCTTTATTTTGTGCATATTACTACAACAGGGCCAAGTCCACAGTTTGCTACAAGCAAGGACTTCTGCTTTAGCTTTTCAGAACCTCAAACTATACATAGTTTCTGTTTTTGGAGTGTTCCACTTAATTCCCTCAACCCTATCCAAGTTCTTCAAAAATAAAAACAACAAAAACCAACACCTCTAGGCTGGTCATTGAGGAAAAGTTTTAGCAGAGATCGCATGCCTAGCTGTAGGGCAATCCACTGGGAAAGAACCTGGGCAAATTTCCAGAAGCTCCTACGCGAGTAAGCGCTACATACATATTTGTATTCTACCTAGTATATCCTAAAGACAAAGGAAGTTCTGAAGGCTGATTATTGACTTTACATGTTTTCGGGATCAGAGTCCACTTCCCCAGGAGATAGGTGGTAGATCTAAAATTACATGGATTTGGATTAGTACCACAGATCATCACAAGGGAAGCCTGGTTACTGATTCTGCATGTTTCCTGGTTCAAAGTCCACTTCCTTAGGAGATAGGTAATAAATTCAAAATGACATGGATTTGGATTAGTACCAAAGATCATCACAAGGGAATCCTGATTATTGATGCTGCATGTTTCCTGGTTCAAAATCCACTTCCTCAGGAGGTAGATCAAAAATTACATGAATTTAGATTGGGTACAGTAAATCATCACATATTTTAGATCTACCTTCTTTCTCCTTAGGAAGTGGACCTTGATCCAGTGAACAGCATTATTTCTAAATCTAGCTGTACACTAACAGATTTTTTTTCATTCAGTGTGTGAGCTACACAAAGGAAATATAACAGAGTCCTCCATTCACGCAAAAGGCATGGATGGACTTCTACCAGAATATTGTATTGTGACAGTAAAGTTAGTAAGGTTGTCCTTTGATAACCCCCCTACCCCGTCCTCCCGGCCAGGTCCTCTTCTTAGTGAACATACATCCTGCCACCCCATTCTTCTTGGGAAGTCCCATACTCCTCTTGATGGCTTGGGCTGCCATGAGTATGAAGCAGTCATAGGAATGAATGGGGCCACTAAAAGTAAGGCCGTCCTTGATACCAAATTTGAACATTTCATAAGCAACAGGGCCTGTAACAGGCAATGGTCTAAAAGGTAAATGGACTAATTATTTCCCTGTTACACACAACACCAGACATACTTTGACACATGACACAAGCAGAGGTAATTCATTTTACTAATGGCCAGGGCTTTTTTTCTCAAAGGACAGGTGCAGGAACTCCCCTCTTCTGAGTCACCCCTTGTCTCTGCCCTCTGTCCACCTCAGAGAACTGTCCCTTGGTGCCTCCTACCCAACTCCCAGTACCGCCCCTTTTGGAGTACCAAGTATTATTTTGTAGTGATGAGTAATTTTTATGATATGTGTTAATTATAACAAGAAAGGCAGTAAAATAGGTCCCCCAGCAACAATAGACTCCCGCCAACAACAATAGATCTTCCGCAGCAAAAATAGACCCACAGCAACAATAGACCCACCACCAACAGAGCCTTCTCACAACAATAGACCCCTCCAATGACAATGAACACCCTTGCAACAAAATACCACCTCAGCAACAGTAGACCCCCGTCAGCAACAACAGATCTCCCAGCAGCCAGCATCAATAGAGTCATTAACAGCCAGCATTGAAAGACTACTCCCTCAACAGTAGATCCCTACCAGCAACAATTGACCTCTCAGTAACATAAGACCCCCCAGCAACAATGGACCTTCATGCAAAAAAATATCCCCTCCAGCGACAATAGATCTCCCACCAGTCAGCATCAATAGACCCTCCAGCACCCCTTCCCATTACATACATTTAGTAGCTGAAGGTGCCGGAAACTGCATTCCCCAACGTTCCCGCTGAAAAAAGCCCTGCTAATGGCTAAACTATAAAGTAATATGAAAAAGTATTGGAGGATGGAAATAGAGACTAACTCTACCTCCTGTCTAAATCTACCTTTTATCTCCAGGCCCAACACAGTAAAAACAAAAAAGCAGCCCTGAAAATGCTTCAATACTCACCCTCAGTCCAGAGCTGCCCCCTTCCTCCATAGCAGCTCTTCTACATTAATCTTTCGGGTTTAATGATGACAAACATCATTCAACCCACTTTCTGTGAGCCTGGGGTTTATTAAACATGTTCCTCAGTGCACATCATTAAATCGGCCTTGGCTCATAGTACTAATGGATAGCATGGCACTAGCACGTCAATTTGGGTCCTGTCTACCCTGCCACTACTGAGGAAAAAAAGGAAGGTCTTGTGACATCAGCAGACCAACCAAAAGGCTGCAAGAAAAAAGGATTGTATAACTAAATTGTTTTTAACCACTTCAGCTCCGGAAGGTTTACCCCCTTCATGACCAGGCCATTTTGTGCGATATGGCACTGCGTTACTTTAACTGAGAATTGCATGATAGTGCGATGCTGTACACAAATAAAATTGATGTCCTTTTTCCCCACAAATAGAGCTTTCTTTTGGTGGAATTTGATCACCTCTGCAGTTTTTATTTTTTGCTAGGGGCAAAAAAAGACTGACAATTTTGAAAAAAAAAACAATATTTTTTACTTTCTGCTATAAAAAAAAAAAAAAAAAAATCAAAATTTTTCATCAATTTAAGTCAAAATATAATCTTCTACATATTTTTGGTAAAAATAAGCATATATTAATTGGTTTGCACAAAACTTATAGTGTCTACAAACTATGGGATAATTTTTATGGAATTAAAATTTTAAAATGTATTTTTTACTAGTAATGCCGGCAATCAGCGACTAATAGTGGGACTGTGACATTGCGGCGGACAAATCGGGGTTGATTTACGAAAGGCAAATATACTGTGCACTACAAGTGCACTTGGAAGTACAATGCAGGTGAACTTGGAAGTGCAGTTGCTCTAGATCTGAGGGGGAAGCTCTGAAATGAGGGGAAGCCCTGCTGGTTTCTATCATCCAATCATGCGCAAGAAAAAATTAATTTTTTTATTTTTCTTGCATGTTTCCCTCAGATCTAGAGCAACTGCAGTGCACAGACCATTTACCTTTAGTAAATCAACCCCTAAGTGACACTTTTGACACCTTTTTGGGGACCAATGACACTAATACTGTGATCAGTGCGAAAAATATGCACTGTCACTGTACTAATGACACTGGCAAGGAAGGAGTTAATATCAGGGGCGATCAAAGGGTTAAATGTGTCCCTAGGGAGTGCTTACTAACTGTGGGGAGGTGCTTTAAGCACTTCAGCCCCGTAAGGATTTGTTCCCTTAATGACCAGGCCATTTTTTTGCAATACGGCACTGTATCACTTTAACTGACAATTGCGCGGTCATGCGACGCTGTACCCAAACAAAGTTGTCGTCCTTTTTTTCCTACAAGTAGAGATTTTTTTTGGTGGTATTTTATTACCTCTGCGGTTTTTATTTTTTGCGCTATAAACAAAAAAAGAATGATAATTTTGAAAAAAAAACGTTTTTTTTTACTTTCTGCTATATAATACATATCCAAAAAAAAAAAAAAAAAAATGTATTCATCAGTTTAGGCCGATATATATTCTTCTACATATTTTCGGTAAAAAAATCAATATAATATTGATTGGTTTGCACAAAGGTTCTCGCGTCTACAAACTATGGGATAGATTTAGGGACTTTTATTTTTTTTTATTTTTTTTTTACTGGTTATGGCAGGTATTTTCAATTTTTAGTGGGACTGCAACATTATGGCGGACAAATCTGACCCCAAATGACACTTTTTGGGGACCAGTGACATTATTACTATAAAATCAATGTAAAAATTACACTGGCAGGGAAGGGGTTAACACTAGGGGGCGATCAAGGGGTTAAGTGTGTTCCCTGGGTGTGATCTAACTGTAGGGGGATGGGCTACCAGGGACATTACAGAGATCGCTGTTCCCGATCACTGGGAACAGAAGATCTCTGACATGTCATCTGGTAGTAGGGGGAATCGCCTTGTTTACATAGACAGTTCCCCGTTCTGCCTCTGTACACCGCAATCGCGGGTCGCCAGCGGACATCGAGTTCGCCAGACCCACGGGCACGCTCCCGCGTCGCGCTTGCGCCCGGTATCTCCTGTGCAAGGACCGACGTACACCTACGGCGGTTTGCGCAGGAGAGCTGACCTGCCGCAGTATAATGACGGCGGTTGATCGGCAAGCGGTTAACTGTCGGAAGGCAGAGATCCGTGTTCCTGCTTAGCAGAAACACAGGATCTCTACCTTCTCTACTAACAGAACAGCGATCTGCCTTGTTTACATAGGCAGACCGACGTTCTGCCTCTCTCTGGAACGAACGGCGGGTCCTGTTGGACATTGAGTCCGCCGGACCTGCTGATTGGCTCCCACTGTGTTCAAACACGCTGGTAGCGTGCGTGCGTGCCCCAGACCTGGAAGTGCAAAATCACGTACCTGTGAGGGAAAAGAGGGAAGTTGGAGTCGAGAAATGGAGTTAAGTAGCTTCTTCCTTTAAATCACTAAATGAGCCCAAAGCACACCTTTCTGCCAAATGAGGAAAGCAATTACACAAATCAATAGAAACATTTGTTGTATTGTAATGTGCCCCCCTGTCCCTTCCATCATTACTGAAGTCAGTATAGCAGTGACATTATTACTATAAAATCAATGTAAAAATTACACTGGCAGGGAAGGGGTTAACACTAGGGGGCGATCAAGGGGTTAAGTGTGTTCCCTGGGTGTGATCTAACTGTAGGGGGATGGGCTACCAGGGACATTACAGAGATCGCTGTTCCCGATCACTGGGAACAGAAGATCTCTGACATGTCATCTGGTAGTAGGGGGAATCGCCTTGTTTACATAGACAGTTCCCCGTTCTGCCTCTGTACACCGCAATCGCGGGTCGCCAGCGGACATCGAGTTCGCCAGACCCACGGGCACGCTCCCGCGTCGCGCTTGCGCCCGGTATCTCCTGTGCAAGGACCGACGTACACCTACGGCGGTTTGCGCAGGAGAGCTGACCTGCCGCAGTATAATGACGGCGGTTGATCGGCAAGCGGTTAACTGTCGGAAGGCAGAGATCCGTGTTCCTGCTTAGCAGAAACACAGGATCTCTACCTTCTCTACTAACAGAACAGCGATCTGCCTTGTTTACATAGGCAGACCGACGTTCTGCCTCTCTCTGGAACGAACGGCGGGTCCTGTTGGACATTGAGTCCGCCGGACCTGCTGATTGGCTCCCACTGTGTTCAAACACGCTGGTAGCGTGCGTGCGCGCCCCAGACCCGGAAGTGCAAAATCACGTACCTGTGAGGGAAAAGAGGGAAGTTGGAGTCGAGAAATGGAGTTAAGTAGCTTCTTCCTTTAAATCACTAAATGAGCCCAAAGCACACCTTTCTGCCAAATGAGGAAAGCAATTACACAAATCAATAGAAACATTTGTTGTATTGTAATGTGCCCCCCTGTCCCTTCCATCATTACTGAAGTCAGTATAGCAGAAATCTCTCATTCAGACTTGGCTGCAGGGAATTCGAATTTCTTAATTAAATCCATACATTCTGCTGCTCCCTAGAAAACATTTGTTTCCCCTTTATACAGGTGCTGTGTGCACCAGGGGGCGTTCTCATGTCAGCCCATGTCTCTATACTGCATGTCGTTTTTCCAACCTTGTTCAGCGGATCAGAACATTCTTTTGAGTGTAGCATAGGGTTCTCCTGCATTATTTATGAGTATGCAATGAAGTTTATTCTTTATCACTGTAGAGATATGTCTTTTTTTTTATTTTTTATTAACAAGTAAATGTTGCAAGCATTTCTTTTGACTGTTAAAGGTCTGCTAAAGGTAAATTACAAGTTGGTTTATTTAAAGCGGAGGTTCACCCAAAATATCAACTACCTGTATATCCTAACACAATCATTGCACTATATACTTCATCAAAAGTCACAGCAATTTTTCTATTCATAGCTAACTACCTTATTATTGTCTTTCACATAAAGACTTCCGGGATTCTCCTCCCGCGGGAGTAGGCATTTCTAAGCCTTTCCCCGGCGCCGCAATGCAGTGTGGGACTTCACTGCAATGTCTTCTGGGAGCACAGTGTCATGCTTCCCAAGATACATTGTGGAATGGCCTTTAAGTTTACACTACCTATTTAGCTGCAGCCAGAGGCGTAGCTTGAAGCTTGTGGGCCCCGATGCAAAAGTTGACCTGGGCCTCCCCCACTACCACCCACCACTTCCACTGTGCGTGCAGATACACCCACCGCTCGCCAAGATACTCAAAGTGGCTTAAGAATTTTGAGTTGCCAGAGTTCCTCCTTCCATCAAAGGACAGGGATCACCGCTGGAGAATCAGAGGACAGGAACCCCTGGCAGGTCACTTGGGAGAGCTCCTTTCCCATCACTGTATACAGATCCCCCCCCCCCCCCACACTACACAGGGCTGAATTTGCATTCCTTTAAACACAGTCTGTCAGAATTCACAGGGTGTATCTGGCTTTTATGATGCCATTATGGCCTGTGAAATTCTCTATGCGGAACGGCAGTGCCGTTGCAGTAGGCAGATACACCCTGTGCAGATCGTGGCTGACTGGCTATGTTGTAAAGGAATGTGATTTCAGCCCTGCAGAGGAGGAGCAGTATAGAGTGCAATTGGAACGGAGCTCAGTAGCCGTGCATAGCATCCAGGGTGGAGGGGGTGGTCAGAGGGCTTTGGGGGGGGTTGCAACTTAGATCTGGGGGACAAAGCCATGTGACACAAAGTATGGAGCCTGCAGCCCCTCAGGGGCACCTTAGGAGGTGTTAAGGGATTTGTTTTAGCAATTTCTGAAGGTTTCTCTGTCAGTGTTGGCAAGTGTTGGGGGAAAGTCACCCCCGGAGTATATAGGGTAGTTTTCCTTTTTTTATATACTGCTCTCTGTATTTTTGTTGTTTTTTTTTGTACTATTTTTAGCACAAGAACTGATTCCGAATGATTGAAAGGAACTTCTGTAATCCTCAGGAGAAATTCAAAGCCCACTAAAAACCACCTTAAAGCGGAGGTCCACCTAAAAAAAATAATTAAAAGCCAGCAGCTACAAATACTGCAGCTTCTGACTTTTAATATTAGGACACTTACCTTTCCAGGGTGCCCGCGAAGTTGGCAGCAAAAGACGAGCAATCGCTCGTCTCTCGCAGTGGCGGCTGGTGCTCAAATTTTTTGGGGGGGCGCAAACAAACTGAAAAAAAAAAACATCAATTGCCGCCACTGTGCCCATCAAACGCAGCCACTGTGCCCAAACGCCACTAGTTTGTCCCCAAATGCAGCCAGTTTGTCCACAGATGCAGCCAGTTTGTCCCCATATGCAGCCAGTTTCCCCCCATATGCAGCCAGTTTGTCCCCCATATGCAGCCAATTTGTCCCCCATAATACAGCCAGTTTCCCCCCAATATACAGCCAGTTTCCCCCATATACAGCCAGTTTGTCCCCATATACAGCCAGTTTGTCCCCCAAATGCAGCCAGTTTGTCCCCCAAATGCAGCCAGTTTAGTCCCACAAATGCAGCCAGTTTGTCCCCCATAATACAGCCAGTTTGTCCCCCATAATACAGCCAGTTTGTCCCCCATAATACAGCCAGTTTGTCCCCCATAATACAGACAGTTTCCCCCATAATACAGCCAGTTTGTCCCCATAATACAGCCAGTTTCCCCCATATACAGCCAGTTTGTCCCCCATAATACAGCCAGTTTGTCCCCATAATACAGCCAGCTTGTCCCCATAATACAGCCAGTTTCCCCCATATACAGCCAGTTTGTCCCCCATAATACAGCAAGTTTGTCCCCCATAATACAGCCAGTTTGTCCCCCAAATGCAGCCAGTTTGTCCCCCAAATGCAGCCAGTTTGTCCCCATAATACAGCCAGTTTGTCCCCAATATACAGCCAGTTTGTCCCCCAAATGCAGCCAGTTTGTCCCCCCCCAGCCCTGCACTTACCTTCCTCGGGTCAGCGCCGTCCTTCTTCCGTCCTCCATGTCTTCTCCCGCCCTCGATGTCGCTTCAGCCAATCAGGTTACCGGTAACCAGACCCGGTGAACCTGATTGGCTGAAACGCAACCAGGGAACGCATCCCCCGTGCGTCCTCTCGTTAGCTATTTAGAAGCCGATTACAGCCCTCAGGCTGTAGTCGGGAAGCCTATCAGAGCCTGCTGGCTCTGATAGGCACTTCTAAAGACTTCTAAAGACTTCTAAAGGCACTTCTAAAGACTTCTAAAGACCAATTAGACGCTGTTATTCAGATGGCCGGCGCTCAACAGGGGGCCGGCCATCTGAATAGTGACGGGCGCAGGAGCGAGAGGGGGCGGTGCTCCTGCGCCTACTATGGACGCACCGCCACTCAGTGAATAAAAGGACATTTAAAAAAAAAAAAAAAAAATCTTAAAGGGCCCGTTTTTTTAATTTTTATATATATATATATATTTTTGGTGACTACAGGAGGGGGGCGGCGCCCGGGCGCCCCCTATGGACGGGCCGCCACTGATATATACATACATACATACATACATACATAGATAGCATACATACATAGATAGATAGATAGCATACATACATAGATAGATAGATACTGCATACATACATACATACATACATACATACATAGATAGATAGCATACATACATAGATAGATAGCATACATACATACATACATACATACATAGCATACATACATTCATACATAGATAGCATACATACATACATACATACATAGCATACATACATACATACATACATAGAAAAAAAACTTGCAAATGAAGCGTCTTGCCTGCATTGCATTGGCATGACGCTTCATGATGCTTTAATAGAGCACTGTGCCCGGCGCCCGGTGCCCTCCCTGAACATAACACTAAAGGACCTTTTTTTTTTTTTTTTAAAGGGCCACATTTTTTAAAAGTTTTTTTTTTCTGTTAGTGGCTTTGGGGGAAAGGGGGGGCGGCGCCCATGCGCCCCCTATGGACGGGCCGCCACTGGTCTCTCGGCTGCCCCCGTCACCATCCTCGGTGAGGGAATCAGGAAGTGAAGCGTTGCGGCTTCACTGCCCGTTTCCCTACTGCGCATGCACGAGTCGCGCTGCGTGTCTTCACTGGTCCCCGCTGTGTTCTGGGAACTGTGTGTTTCCCAGAACACAGCGGGGGGGGGGGGGGGGCGACAGGAAGTGGCGTAGATACCCAGAAGTGGGTGCAAATACCTGTATTATACAGGCATCTGCACCCCCTCTCCCCTGAAAGGTGCCAAATGTGACACCGGAGGGGGGGAGGGTTCCGAAAAGCGGAGGTTCACTTTTTGTGTGGACCTCCGCTTTAACTTTGTCACCAAATCTCATGATTGTGACCAAAATTTGGAATAAAATAAAACTAAATTTTGCCCAACCCTACTTCAAAGTGATCTTAAAAGTCTGGACTGAGGCCGTCCATACACAGAGTGAATTTCTTTCCTCCAACCATGGGTTGCAGGAAATAAATTAGCTTGATTCCTCCATCAACACAGACAGTGTTGATGCAGGAATCCCTCCTGCCGAGCCATTGTCTTCTCGCGGTGGGGGAAAACTGTCCATCGCTGGGAGAAGACAGTGATTTTTTGTCTGGTATGGATATTAAGGGGAACCCTGCGCCAATTTTTTTTTTTAAATGGCGTAGGGGCCCACCCTTAAAATCCATAGCAGACCTGATTTTAAGGGGAACCCCGCGCCAAAATAAAAAAAAAGGGTGTGGGGTTCCCCCCAAAAATCCATTCCAGACCCTTATCCGAGCACGCAACCTGGCAGGCCGCAGGAAAAGAGGGGTGACAAGAGAGCGCCCCCCTCCTGAACCGTACCAGGCCACATGCCTTCAACATGGAGAAGATGTCCCCATGTTGACGCAACCCCTCTGACGCAACGGGGTTTGCCACAGGGTTACCCAGTGACATGTACAGGTGACCCCGCCCCACACTGACCAGACAGGAAACTTGCATTGCGTCAGAGGGGTGCGTGGTCATCCGTACATGTCACTGGGTAACCCCGCAGCAAACCCCCATTGCGTCAGAGGGGGGCGGGTTCACAGTGTACGTCACGGGTGGCCCCGCTCTCGGCTATATAAGAGCTGTCAAGCGGGTCTCGCGTCATTCGGCGGGCCGCCTCCCATGGAGGCGGAATCGGTCGTGGCGGCGTGTATTGTCGGTCGTAGAAGGATTACATCGCTGGAATTTTTTTTTCTTTTTTATTAAAGGACTTGTCCCAAGCTGTGTGTGTGTGTGTGTTTTTTTACCATTTTGTCACTTTTTTGGGTGAAATGGTAGGGGATCAATGTACCCCATTACCAATTCACATAGAGGGGGGCGGGATCTGGGGGTCCCCTTTTTAAAGGGGGCTTCCAGATTCCGATAAGCCCCCCACCTGCAGACCCCCACAACCTCCAGGCAAGGGTTTTGGGGATGAGGCCCTTGTCCCCATTAACATGGGGACATCCTCCCACTGTTGAGGTCATGTGGCCTGGTACAGTTCAGGTGGGGGGCGCTCTCTCGTCCCCCCCTCTTTTCCTGCAGCATGCCAGGTTGCGTGCTCGGATAAGGGTCTGGTATGGATTTTTGGGGGGAACCCCACGCCATTTTTTTTTATTTTGGCACGGGGTTCCCCTTAAAATCCATACCAAACCTGAAGGGTCTGGTATGGATTTTGAGGGTGGCCCCTACGCCATTTAAAAAATAAATAAAAGGCGCAGGGTTCCCATTAATATCCATACCAGACCTGAAGGGCATGGTAATTGAATTTGGGGGGACCCCCACACATTTTTTTTTTCTTTTATCAATGACTTTTCTATGTATTGCCGGGACCCGACAATTCATTATAGCCGCGAGTAGTTTTAAATGACTTTTTTTCCTTTAGAAATGTCATTTTGCACAGGGACTGTTCTAAACATGGGAAACATGCGCTACTTTACAGGCATACTACATACACCCCCCAGGTGTCAAATTTAAAGGAATATTTCAATTTTATTGTTTCACTCTCAGCATTATTAAAATCACTGCTCCCGAAAGAACGGCCGTTTTTAAAACTTTTTTTTGCATTGATACATGTCCCCTGGGGCAGGACCCGGGTCCCCAAACACTTTTTATGACAATAACTTGCATATTAACCTTTAAAATTAGCACTTTTGATTTTTCACGTTCGTGTCCCATAGACTTTAACGGTGTTCGCGTGTTCGAACACATTTTTTGCCTGTCCGCATGTTCTGCTGCGAACCGAACCGGGGGGGTGTTCGGCTCATCCCTAACTATAAGATCAAATTGTATAATACAGCCTTAAGCCCGGTTTACACAGGGGCGGCACGACTTTGGGGGCGACTGCCGCGACGCGATCCCAAGACGACTTGAGACGCCCGGTTCAGGCGATTTGCATAATGAATTCTGTATAGAAGTCAATGCAAGTCGTCCCGAGTCAAAAGTAGTGCAGGAACCTTTTTCTAAGTCGGAGCGACCTGAGTCGCTCCTATTAAAACGGTTCCATTCAACAGAGCGGGACGCGACTCGTCAGGCGACCGAGTTGCCTGACGAGTCGCCCCTATGTGAACCGGGCCTTAGTGTAGCTCTAAACTGAGTAAGGGCTGCACTCGGATAGAGTGCAGTATGTGACAGTGATGTGTAATCAAAATAAACAACGTAACATCTTAACAAACAAAATGAATAAATGAAAATATTCAAATAGTCCTCAGTGATGTAAGTTTTGTAACGTGAAAGTCTCCAGAAAATACTGAGTTCATTGTCAAAAACAAAATAAATTCTGGTGAAAATAGTGGATGACAATCAAAATATGGTGTTCCTAAATAGACTTGATGTGAAACAAGTGCACTTAAAGTGACCACCACCAATCGGTTGTAGAAAAGGCTTACCAGAGAAAGTGGACCCCAAAAACATACGTTCAGAGGGTCAACCAGACATAGGTAAGCCGCTGTGGACAGCGAATCTCCAGCTGCGATTCAAACAGGAACCTCAAACTTCAATCTAGTACAGAAGGTAGGAAGAAGTATTTCTCGTATCCGGATGGCGATGAGACTTGCATATAATTCCCGGTTAGGGCCGGGTGGTGATACCAGATAGATTGCAAAAAGTAAAAGGAAAGAAAAGGCACATAGTGTAATACTGTATACCCCAGACGATGCATTTGGATGCAAAACGCGTCGGGAGACCCTACTGTTGCCACTGATCATTTGATAAAGCGCTGTTACATTCTTCTAAATGTAAGTGTTCCTACCTACATTAAATACCCTTTTTATACAGTATTACACTATGTGCCTTTTCTTTCCTTTTACTTTTTGCAATCTATCTGGTATCACCACCCGGCCCTAACCGGGCATTATATGCAAGTCTCATCGCCATCCGGATACGAGAAATACTTCTTCCTATCTTCTGTACTGGATTGAAGTTTGAGGTTCCTGTTTGAATCGCAGCTGGAGATTCGCTGTCCACAGCTGCTTACCTATGTCTGGTTGACCCTCTGAACGTATGTTTTTGGGGTCCACTTTCTCTGGCAAGCCTTTTCTACAACTGATTGGTGGCGGTCACTTTAAGTGCACTTGTTTCACATCAAGTCTATTTATGAACACCATATTTTGATTGTCATCCACTATTTTCACCAGAATTTATTTTGTTTTTGACAATGAACTCAGTATTTTCTGGGGACTTTCACGTTACAAAACTTACATCACTGAGGACTATTTGAATATTTTCATTTATTCATTTTGTTTGTTAAGATGTTACGTTGTTTATTTTGATTACACATCACTGTCACATACTGAACTCTATCCGAGTGCAGCCCTTACTCAGTTTAGCGCTACACTTTTTTGTCTTGTTTGTTTTCCACCATTTTTCAATTGGTTGTGTGAGCGGCTATTTAACCAGGCAGCACGGAATTTTTTGTATTTGTGTTATAATACAGCCTTATAATGATTTGTGAAGCATTAAGATAACACCATATAAATTAAAATATATCAAAAGGGGACAAGTTTCTCCGTATTAAATGGTTTTCTTTTATTTCGCGATCTGTGGTCTCTTGGTTAGGTTTACCTTTACTTCCTGTCCTGGAAACACAATAGGAAGTGAGTGAAAAATCCTCAGGAGCAATTCAAAGCCCACCAAAAATCACCTTAATTTTGTTGCCAAAATGGTGAAAATTTGATGAAATCTCCTGATTGTGACCAACATTTTGGGAAAATTAAAACTCAATTTTGCCCAGCCCTACTCCAAAGTGATCTTGAAAGTCTGGACTAAGGCGGCATTTTTTTCTTTTTATGAGCTTTAAAAAAAAATTATATTTAAATGATAACATTATTTAAATGTTAATTATCACAAATGCAAATAAATCATACTCTTTCATGTTATTTCACAATCTGATGTTTACAACATGTATTATAAGATCAAATTATATAATACAGCCGTATAATAATTTTTGACGCATTAAAATAAAACCATATAAATGAAAATGAAAGTATATAAAAAGGGCACAAGTTTTTGCTATCTGTGTCCTCTTGGTTAGGTTTCCCTTTACTTCCTGTCCTGGTGAGTGGAGACACAATAGGAAGCAATTCAAAGCTTATCAAAAACCACCTTAATTTTGCCACCAAAATGGTGAAAATTTTATGAAATCTCCTAAATGAGACCAAAATTAAAACAAAATTTTGCCTAACCCTACTCCAAAGTGATCTTGAAAGTCTGGACTAAGGCGGCATTCTTTTCATGAGCCTTAAAAAAATTTTAATATAACATTATTGTCAGGAGCATCTAGCGCTCCTGCTCCTCATTCCAGCATCTGGGGGTTTTGGCTATGGCACTCTCCTTATCTGTCTGTCCACCTGCAAGGTGATTGATGTGATCAGTCTCTGGGTGGAAACCCAACCTGTTATAAGCCAGCCAAACCCAACTGCATGCTTGGGATAGAGAGTGATACGTGTGTTATTCCTGATCAAGCCCCCTGTCTGTCTGCCCTGCTCTGCTAGATTGGATTTCCCTGTGTGTGACCTTGGACCGGATTGTTGGACTATTCCCTGAACTCAGCCTGCCTTTTTACCTGGACTGTAATAGAACCACTCTGCCTATGTGCCAACCACAAGTACCTGTTTAAGAGAAACAAATTGTTACCCCAGCTCCACTGCCAATATAAAAGTCCACAAACTGTGATCCAGTGCTCTAGCCAGGACATTCAGGCCCCACAGATACAATACTTAAATCAGGAAGGCTGGCAACTTGGATGCTCTTGAATAAAAGTACTTTATTAGTTACATGGGTACACTGGTACAGGCTATACGCTGACGCAAGCTTTGATGAAGGCTTCTTAGCCGAAACGTGTCAGGGTATAGCCTGTACCCATGTAACCAATAAAGTACCTTTTTTCAAGAGCATCTGAGTTGCCAGCCTTCCTGATTTAAACACGAGTACCTGTTTGCTTTGCTCAGGTTGTGCCTGCCCTGGCATTTTGGCCAGGAACTATAGCATTGTGTATAAGACCTGGGGGCAACTGAGTACTGGTAGGTCTGCTTGTCTTATGGGAAAGGGGATGCTATAGGTGAAGCACACTTCATAGAAACATAAAATTATTCCCTGCCAGAAACTAATGGTGACTTACAGCAATTATTTCATCCCACCTCGAAAAAAACTCTGTCAGGTATAAAGTGCAGGAGATGCTTGCAAATATCTATATTAGCCTCCATGTCCCTGTTATGGCCAGATGTGTGGCTTATTTGAAGTGCAAAGCTCTGGCACTACCTGGTAGTGTTGAAGCTTGCTTGGTCCTCCTACCTCCCACACATTTCTATTGGTCTATCACAAAGATTTCCAAACTTTCTAAACAAAGGGCCAATTTCCAACTTTAGGGGGGCTAGGCTGTCGCCAGTGGGAGTAGAAAATACCCCAGTGTCAGTGGTACTAAAAAAATTATATAATGCCTGTGGTCAGTAGGATGAGTAATAGCACCCCATCACTGGTATTATTGAAAGGAGTAATGCCCCTTTTTTGGTATCAGTGGTGTTCCCCATTGTTAGTATCAGTGAAAGAAATAGTGCCCCATTGTTGGTGTCAATGGGAGGACTGATGCCCCACTATTGGGGTCAGAGAAAGGAATTGTGTCTCATTGTTTATGGCATTGGGAGGAATAATGGCTCATATCAGTGGGAGGAATAGTGCTTCATAGGCCAGTTAAAGACAAGCAAAGGGCTGCATCTGGCCCACAAGCCACAGTTTAGAGATCCCTGGTCTATCACCATCATGGCTTCAAGTTGCCCCTCATTTGGAGGAGTAGTTCCCCGGCCCTGCTTCTCTCTTAACTGTCATTCTTTTTGGACCGATGTACAGACCTCACTAAGAAATGCACTGTCTAACTACCAACAGTGTTATATTGAAAATTCAGCTTTTATTCAATCACAAAATTATTGCATATTTTGAAAGGCAAGTATAAAAGAAAAGTAAGGGGGGAGGGGGCGGGGGGACACAAAGTTTATATATTTAAACAGTACAAATATTTTCCTCAATATGCCTCACCTTCCATTTACCCCAAACTCTTTACAGGGAAATAACCAATTTAACAAACCAAAGTTGTCACTCATCGCTCTACATTTGAAACTTACCCAATTTGTAATTTTGATTGCAAATACATTTCATATATCTCATAATTAAATATAACCTTGATAATTCTGAGTGAAGCCCAGAATTCTGGGTGAAGATCAGATTTAACCAGCAGTATTTATTTAAACTTCTCATTAAACTGTTTTTCTAATACTACTTAAAAGCAGTGGCGGTGCGTCCATAGTGGGCACAGGAGCGCCGCCCCCTCTCTCCCCTGCACCGTCAACAACACATACATTCATGCATTGCATGAATGTATGTATTGTCACCGGCGCCACTGCCGCCCACTATTCAGATGGCCGCCCCCCCTGGCGAGCGCCCGCCATCTGAATAACAGCAGTTGGTTTGTTTTTGGAAGTGTCTATCAGAGCCAGCGGCTCTGATAGGCTTCCCGATTACAGCCTGTGGGCTGTAATCGGCTTCCAAATAGTTAACCAGGGGACGCACGGGCTGTGCGTTCCCTGGTTAACACTGACACGCTTCTCAGCCAATCAGGTTCACCGGGTCTGGTTACCGGTAACCTGATTGGCTGAAGTGACATCGAGGGCGGGAGAAGACATTGAGGACGAAAGAAGACATGAGGGAGCGTGGAGGAGGATGGCGCTGACCCGAGGAAGGTGAGTGCAGGGCTGGGGGGAAACTGGCTGCATTTGAGGACAAACTGGCTGCATTTGGGGACAAACTGGCTGTATTTGGGGACAAACTGGCTGTATTCGGGGACAAACTGGCTGTATTTGGGGACAAACTGACTGTATTTGGGGACAAACTGACTGTATTTGGGGACAAACTGGCTGCATTTGAGGACAAACTGTCTGCATTTGGGGACAAACTGGCTGCATTTGGGGACAAACTGGCTGCATTTGGGGACAAACTGGCTACATTTGGGGGAAAACTGTCTGCATTTGGAAACAAACTGGCTGCATTTGAGGGGCAAACTTTTGGCGTTTGGGCACAGTGGCTGCGTTTAATAGGCCCAGTGGAGGCAATTGATGATTTTTTTTTTTCAGTTTGTTTGCGCCTACTCAAAAAATTTGAGCACCAGCCGCCACTGCTTAAAAGTATTGTATCAAAAACATTAAGCAAGACATACAGTATGGGAACAGAGACCTTAGTTTCATGCCTGCAGGACACATCCTCATTCATCTCGCTGGCATGAAAGATTTTCCCCTTACCAGGGAAATCTGATATACACAGGTACTTGGACACTCTGTTTGGATATTTACTTTGGCCACACAAACCGGTAACAGTCCATTGAATATGGTTATAACCACACTATACAGAGTTCCTCCAAAATAGTCCTTTCTCTGAAACATGAACTGGTGTGCATCTCTAAACAAGACCCAAGAGACTTTTCTAATATTGAGAGGGGTCCGAGCTTGATTCAATCCTCTGCAGATATAGTCTACCCTCATGCCTAGTACCTTTGAGATGTCAGTGGATGTGTCCCCCTAGAGACTACCAACACCTCCTGGTTTCTGTGTCCATGGTGGGGTCACCAACCCCATATGACATACCTGGAAATTTGACCCACGATTTGGCTCTCTGTGGCCCAGCACCCATGTGACGTGAAAACAATTTTTTCATATGTCTGCTGAAAATGTAAAGCATGTATAGATAGAGCTCCTGAAGAAGCGGATTCTTTTATAGAATCATAAACGTGAAACATGTCGAGCGAGCATTGCATATTATGTATGTACAGTTATTATTCTCCATTGTTTTCAATGGTATGATATATTGAACGTCACAAAAGTATTTTTGTCTCTATGAATTGTACAAATCCTTTATACCATTTTGTATTAAAAACTTTTTAAATATATACCTCTTACTGTTTATCAGTACGCATAAGGTGCCCACATAGTCCATACCAGCCTCATTTTTCCTTCTATATAACATTGATGGAACGAAGGCACCAATCTATACATTTCCCTTATCTATAGCACTTCAAATATATTAGTTTCATAGAAGTCATTGGAAGCAAGAATGGCTGTTGGGTCAGTGTAGGCATGCCTAACCAACTTTGCCAAATTTTTCAAAATGTATAAGAGAATCCTCTATGCTTATACAGTAACTTCCCTCCAGACAGTGGCATGTTGACTATAGTTTGCATGTCAAAAAACAAAAGTTGGACAGCTGGCATCAACAAGTCTGGTTGAAATTCTTCCTCATCCAATGCACCCAGCAAACAAATTTTGGGATAAACAGAAATGTCTGCATGTAACATTGGAAACAGGGCTTTTTTTCTCAAACAATTGGTGCTGGAACTCAACCATGAACCCCCAAAACCCCTCCCCCTACACACACCCTCCAAATCACATCAAATAGTGGGTGTGGTCAAATTTTGCGAGCAGTAGGAGGGTCTTAAAGGGGCATTAAATACTAGGATTGCATTACAGAGTGCAGAGTTCAGGGGGGTTACACACAGAGTGCAGAGCTGTCACTTGTAAACACAGAAACCGGACTTCTGTGCTTACAAGTGATTGTAGTGAGCAGACACCAAAGGATCTGAGCCAGTGGTGGTGGAACTGTGTTTTACCAAGTTCCACCTGAAAAAAAGCCCTGATTGGAAATACATTTTTTTTTGTATTTAGTTGAACTCTTTTTTGCAGCATCTTGACACTCACATTCAGGTTGAATGACAGCCATAGTCATTGAACCCCTACCTGTAAGCCCAGGCTGTCATGGACACACCTCCTGGGGGTACATCATAATGGCAATCCTGGTCTCAGAGACCTGCTGCACTAAAAGGCACTCACACATCATTACATCAGTACAGTTTTGCAGTAAGGACTGGTCACAGCTGCCTCTGAGAAAGAAGAGGCAGAATCTGTGACATCATGTAAGGTATGTATTTAGGGAATTAAAAGAAAATTTTTTGGATGGTCAGGAAGGGGGTTTGGAGAACTGGGGGCAGGTGGCTGGAAATGTGCTTTAAATCTTTATGGTGGGCATAGCAGGGATATATCCTTTACCTTCACACTTTATGCTAACTCTTTTTCATTTATGGAAATTTTCTAAAAATTGGGGGTATGCACTGTAATCTAGTGCTATACTGGCCAATAGAAAAGAGTGGGAGGCGGGAGAGAGTGAGCAGGCTTTGACACTACAAGGAAGTGTCAAAGCTTGGTCCAATTAGAACAGCCTGGCATCTGGTCATAATGTTTAACTGATCCCTGATATAAAACCTTTAAAAAATTAAAGCAACTTTTTTTTTTAATTAGTGAAGATAATGAAGTAATGAATGATAATAAAAGTACTGCAAATAGCACACTTTACTGAATTGACCTTCGCAACACATATGTTTTTAAAAAAAAGTAATTAAGCTTCAGTGTCCCTTTAAAGACTAGATTAACACAGATTTATTATGTAAAAAATGCTACCTGTCATGAATGACATTGCAAAGATGAACCTCAGGTGTTTATTCAAGGGAAAATTAACTAAAGCAAGACATTAAGATACAGGCCGCTATCTCCTGCCCAATTAGGACTGATGTGCTACATCCAGTTATGGCAAATTATTCTAACTAAACCGTAAATGTTAAAATGACAACTTCTGCATTTATTAGCGGCTAAAAATGTATTTACAGAACATCCTTTAATTACACATACAATTACCGAGGCTGACATGTCCATATTGCATGTCACACGCTCACAGCGCGAGATTCGTGGAAAGATTGCTGCCCCCCCCTCCCTCCTCCTCCTTCAATCCCACGGCTTTTGGAATAAATATAGCGCATTACATGATCCTCTAGCATGCCACTATCACAATGACAAACAGTTTTCCCTTAAGTAATTAAAGCTTTATATACTATTTGGTTAAATTAGATTAATTCATTTGCTACTTTCTCATCTACAATGCAATCAATTTCAAATTGATGTTTCTCCCTTTTTTTTTTTTTGTAATGCGGTCTTTGCTGGTGTCAGCTGAAGAAGCAAAATAGATTTCAGTCCATTGTAGAATTGTGCTCCACAGCAGTAACTGTACGGATAAAATTAAATTACTTGCCCTAGCAAGAGATGAAGGAAGGGAAAGTGGGAACCTTGCCTCTCCACAGTAATTAGGTCTAGATTGCATTAAGGGTAGTGAGGTCTAGCTGTTGGCTCTACAAAAGCTGAAGTTTAGATAAGATTGGAATATAGAAAATGTGTTTCGGGAAAATTGGGACACTCAATGGGGTGAAGAAAGTAAAAAAAAAATTAATTTTGCAGCGGCTGATTTTATGTAAAAATAATAATAATATATATATTTTTTTTTTTAGCAAATTCATGTATGTTAAAAGTTTTCAGATATGACTGTAAGTACTAGATGGCACCTATGGGCCAATACCTAGGCCAGAAGTGTTAGAGGAAGCACCTCCAAGCTTCACAATTTTTAAATTATGATAACTTCTCCTTTGAATGTTCCCTTTTCTGGCCGTGTATAGTTGTGCTCAAAAGTTGGCATCCCCTTTGGAGAATCAGTAATATACAGCATGTACCATTTTTATGCCGCGTATACACGATCGGAAATTCCGACAAGAAAAGTCAGATGTGAGCCTTTGGTCGGAAATTCCGACCGTGTGTAGGGTCCATCGGACTTTTGCTGTCGGAATTTCCGCCAACAAAAGATTGAGAGCAGGTTCTCTATTTTCCCGACGGAAAAACTTTTAGTCGGAAATTCCAACCGTGTGTAGCCATTTCCGACACACAAAAGTGCTGCACGTGCTCGGAATAAATTTGACGCATGCTCGGAATCATTGTACTTCATTTTTCTCGGCTCATCGTACTGTTGTACGTCCCGCGTTCTTGATGGTCAGAATTTCCGACCAACATTTGTGTGATTGTGTGTGTGTGCAAGACAAGTTTGAGTGAAAATCCGTCGGAAAAAACAACCACAGTTTTGTTGTCGGAAATTCCGACCGTGTGTACGCGGCATTACAGAAAACATAAGTGAGCAGGCAAAACACATTTATTTTATTTCTTATGGGATTCATATTCTGTAACTGTATATCATAACAGAATGGCACAATCATTAAACAAAACATGGCAACAAGTAAGCAAATGAAATGACCCCTGTTCAAAAGTCTGCAAATCCTTAGTTCTTAATACTGTGTATTGCCCCCTTTAGCATAAATGACAGCTCACAGTCTTGTGCAATAGTTGTCTATGAGGCCTTGAATTCTTGCAGGTGGTATAGCTGCCCATTCGTCTTGGCAAAATGCCTCCAGGTCATGCAAAGTCTTTGGTTGTCTTGCATGAACCACACTTTTGAGATCTCCCCAGAGTGACTCGATGATATTAAGGTCAGGGGACTGTGATGGCCAATCCAGAACCTTCACTTTATTCTGCTGTAGCCACTAGAGGGTCAACTTGGCCTTGTGCTTAGGGTCGGTGTTTTGCTGGAAAGTCCAAGAGCGTCCTATTCGCAGCTTTCATGCAGAAGAATGCAGATTGTCTGCTAGTATTTTCTGATAACATGCTGCATTCATCTTGCCATCAATTTTAACAAGATTCCCTGTGCCTTTAGAGCTCAACCCCACCCCAAACATTAGTGAGCCACCACCATGCTTCACAGTGGGGATGGTATTCTTATCGCTATAGGCCTTGTTGACCCCTCTCCAAACATGGTTGTGACCATCAAGCTCTATTTTGGTCTTTTCACTCCAGATTACAGTGTGCCAGAAGCTGTGAGGTGGGTCAAGGTTTTGTCGTGCATATTGTAACCGGGCTGTTTTATGGCATTGGCACAGTAAAGGCTTATTTCTGGCAGCACGACCATGCAGCTTATTTTTGTTCAAGTACTGTTGTATTGTGCTCCTTGAAACAACCGCACCATATTTTTCCAGAGTAGCCTGTATTTCTCCTGAGGTCACCTGTTACCAGTTTTTCTATGTATTCTGAACAATTCTTCTGGCAGGTGTGGCTGCAAACTTTCTTGATCTGACCTTGGCTTCATATAACAAGAGATCCCTGAATTTTCTTAATAAGTGATTGAACAGTACTGCCTGGCATATTGAAGGCTTTGGATAATTTTTCATATCCCTTTTCATCTTTATAAAGTTCTATTACTATGTTACGCAGGTCTTTTGACAGTTCTTTTCTGCTCTTCATGGCTCAGAATCTAGCCTGCTCAGTGCATCCAAGTGAGAGCTAACAAGCTCATTGCCTTTTTATACACAGACAGTAATTGCAATTTAAAAAGCCACAGATGTGGGAAATAAACCTTTAATTTCTATTTGTAGCTGTGTTTGTCACCTTATGTGTCTGTACCAAGGCCAAACATTACAGGTTATATTAGCTTTTGATCAGGGCCATTTGGGTGATTTCTGTTATCATTATAATTTAAAAAGGAGCCAAACAACTATGTGATAATAAATAGATGTATATGATCACGATCCTTAAAGTGTTATTAAACTGCAATATTCATTATACCTGGTTTCCCACAATACACAGAACATGGAAATGCAATTATTTTAGTAATATAAACTGCTAATTTACCTTTTCTCATCAGCAGTATATATAGCAGTCATGTGACTTATATCAGTGTCCAGCCGAGCACTGGGTAACCCATTAGGTTCCACAGTGAGTATACCAAGCATGTTTTCCTGCATATACTGCTGTGGGTTTAGTAACCCTATAAATATTGTGTTTTTTTGGCATATTTTCAATATCAATTCCACAATTTCACGATTTCTTCCAGGGTATGCAAGCTTTTGAGCACAACTGTGAATTCTTCAGGAGAACTGTATGGGAAAGGGTACTTTTGGCTCTCTTAGATTAGCCTAGGTCAACTAGACTGTGCAACCAATATCAATATAAGATAATGGGGTTGATTTACTAAAGGCAACTAGACCGTGCACTTTGCAAAGTGCAGTTGCTTCAAAGCTTAGTAAATAAGGTAAAGTTTCACTTTGCATAAATAAAAACTGAATTTTTGCTTGCACATGATTGGATGATGGAAGTCAGCAGAGCTTCTGCTCATTTAATAAACTCTGGAGAAACTGCTCATGCAGAGAGCAACTGCACTTTGCAAAGTTCACCGTCCATTTGCCTTTAGCAACTCAACCCCAATGTGTGTAGCTTAAAAGAACACATATATTGTACCAATGCATAGTGCACCATTACAATTACTCTTTCTTGAGAAAAGTATAAAGGCTGTCACAGCTGACTTTTTTTTAAAATATATTATCCTGGTTTTGTCTTGCTTGAACGTCTTTAAGTCAAAGATCAAGAGCAAGCATGCTGTGTAAGGTAAGTGTGAAGCCTCGTACACACGACCAGTTTTCTCGGCAAGAAAACTACTGGGAGAGCTTTTTGCCAAGAAAACCGGTCGTGTGTATGGTTTCTCATCAGGAAAACTGCCGGGAATCTCGACGAGAAAAATAGAGAACGTACTCTCTATTTTCCGTTGGGATTCTCGTAGGCCTGTTTCCCGACGAGAAAACCGCGAGTGTGTATGCTTACCTGTCCATGGTAAACCCACGCATGCTCGAAAAGACTTTGACGCATGCGGGATAGCATAAAAGGGTAGTGTAGGGTGTAGCAAGATGGTGGCGATGGCATCGAATGTGACGAGCGCAGGCTTGTCGTAGTCGATGATGTCACCGCGTTCTTGCCATTCAAAAGAACGGCGGTTCTTTTGAATGGCCGTGTGTACACTCGGCGAGCAAGGCAAGCTTGCCGGGAATCTTGTTGGGAAAACCGACGAGATTCCAGCCCGTGTGTACGAGGCTTCAGAATTCTTTATGCTGCAAATAAGTATCAGGAAAGTGTCAGAATTCCTTATATGCTATTTTTCCAGGTCAGAAATTTAGAAACATTGAAGCCAAAGTTTCAGCATGACAGCCAGGGAACGAGCATTTCCAAAGGAGAGGTTAGCAATCGGGGGCCCCTA
This sequence comes from Rana muscosa, assembly GCA_029206835.1. Taxonomy (NCBI): domain Eukaryota; kingdom Metazoa; phylum Chordata; class Amphibia; order Anura; family Ranidae; genus Rana; species Rana muscosa. The sequence goes on from CM055122.1 coordinate 273,271,719, forward strand.
TACTATTCTCATGAGAGAGCAATACTAAATGCTAACCAAGCAGAGTCTGTCAAATCGGTTTATGGCATGTGGATTGACCTTTGGATTTACTCCAAAGTTCATCACGATGATCTCACGATGATCAAGACAAGCACACAAAAGTCCTAACTAACTAACTGGCATTTACGATTCAGTAATGCCCTGTACACACGATCGGATTTCCGATGGTAAAATACATTGGATTTTATTCCATCGGAATTCCGATGAAGCTGACTTTCATCAGTCTTGCCCACACACCATCAGACAAAATTCCGACCGTCCAAAATGCGGTGACGTAAAACACTCCGACGAGCCGAGAAAAATGAAGAGCATGCGTCGACTTGATTCTGAGCATGCATGGGTTTTTTCTCCGTTGGAGTTGCACACAGAAGATCGGAATTTCCTATCGTTTTTTTTTTCATCGGTAGAATTTAAAACATGTTCTATTTGGATGGAAAAAAGACCGATGGGGCCCACACACGATCGGTTTGTCCGATGAAAAAAGTCCATCGGTCTTTTTTCATCAGAAAAACCAATTGTGTGTACGCGGCATAAGTCACAGCCCACCTTACTGATACATATGTCTGAGAAATACATAATAATGTGAGGTTCTAGCAGTACATAAATTGCATATTGCTGGTGGCACAGTGGTTATAATACAGGCTATCACATCTACCAAATGAGTGAAGCTACAATGAAACAGAGGAAGTTGATGGTTCTCTGCATGCAGCAATATGCACTATATTGTCAAAGTATTAGGACACCTGCCTTTACACGCACATGAACTTTAATGGCATCCCAGTCTTAGTCCGTAGGGTTCAATATTGAGTTGGCCCAACCTCTGCAGCTATAACAGCTTCAACTCTTCTGGGAAGGCTGTCCACAAGGTTTAGGAATGTGTCTATGGGAATGTTTGACCATTCTTCCAGAAACGCATTTGTGAGGTCAGGCAGTAATGTTGGAGGAGAAGGCCTGACTCGCAGTCTCCGCTCTAATTCATCTCAAAGGTGTACTATCGGCTTGAGGTCAGGACTCTGTGCAGGCCAGTCAAGTTCCTCCACCCCAAACTTGCTCATCTTGTTACAGATTTCAGGACTCCTAGGCCTAGAAATAGAGAAGAAGAAACCAAGCGAAGTAAGACAGATCTAGTTCTAAGGGCCCATTTAAACTGTGTGCATTACCGTAACTCAAAGACTGTACACTTTACATATGTTGGTGTGCTGTAGTGCCATTCATTGTGATTGCTACCCCAACACACCTCCAAAACACATGTTTGCTGCAATACAGCCCAACACAAATCACTGTGTCCTGTGCTGCAATAAAAATGTTCATGTGCGTTGCTCTGCATTTCAGCCCATTAATTGTGACTGGGTTTTTTAACAGTGTTGTAGTGTGAATAAACCTTAGGGGTGGGATGAAGAGCAATGCAGAGAGGCCATGGCTGGAAAACGAGAAAGCAATATAAAAAAGACAGGAAATCAAAGGGCTAAGGAATCCCAGAAAACACAGAGACAAAATGGCAATGAACTGACCACAAGGCTATAAATACACATGTTGACGCAGGTATTCCTGAATGAGGATGTCCTTTTATACAAGCTCCACCCCTTGTGTTATGGGATCAGTATAATTTCTTCCACTCTCTTCACCTTACAGTTACGTTAACCCCTTGCCCCTGCCCCCCCCCCCCGCTTTCAAGAATCCTCCTCTAAAATTATTGCCACTTTATTTTTTATTTATTTTTTGGAGGGGGGGTGGAGTGGGTACCTAGTTTTGGCAGGTACCCGCTCCCAATCCACTATATGATTTCACCAAACATTCTCCTCCACCCCTCCCTGCCTGCAACCTCTTGGCTCATATTACAGGTCCCAGGAGGCTGCAGGATCATTCACAAAAAACCTGGGTTCCAGGCACTGTTGGCTGTGAAAAAGCCCAATGCAGGATTTGTATACATATAGCTCAACTGTGCTGCTGTCACATAGCATAGGATTGAATGCTGGAGAAATTAAAAACAACAACAAGAGCTGACAGCGCTCAGGGGCTAGGGTGATCAATGTTAAACAGTAATAGAAATGACCCACAGAGTGCATCTGATGTTCTAGTTGGCAATTTATTCACAAATAAAGGTTAAAAACAGTGTGTATTCCATTGAACATTGCTAGTAACGTTACCACACTGACTGGAGGCTGGCTAGGGCACTGATGGATAACTGTGTCCTGGATGGGGAAATCCGGAGTAGGGAGCCAACCATTAGAGCCGCAAGTTGTACCAAGCAGTCAAAGAATCCATGCTGGGCCTGTCGGTGTGTATGGATTGCGTCACTAGAGCCCTGGTATGGGAGGCATTGTTGGAGTCCTGGGCGAAGACACAGTACCCGGAAGAGGAAGCTGCCGTGGTCAGCATGGAACGCAAACGTCCCTGTTGCTGTGACTACGCGTTCCAGGACTTGACAAAGCGCATGTGCGCCAAACGCATAGTCACAGCAACAGGGACTTTTGCATTCCATGCTGACCCTGGCAGATTCCTCTTCTGGGTACTGTGTCTCCCCCCAGGGCTCCAACAATGCCACCCATACACACGGTCTATGGCAGGCCTCCCCTCCAAGTACCGTGCCTGTGCAAGGGCTCCAGTGACGCCATCCATACATGCCGGTGGGCCCAGCATGGATTCTTTGCCCGCTTGGTACAACTTGCTCTAATGGTTGGCTCCCTACTCCAGATTTTCCCATCCAGGACACAGTTATCCATCAGCGCCCTAGCCAGCCTCCACTGTAAAGTTACTATCAATGTTCAATGGGATACACACTGTTTTTAACCTTTATTTATGAATAAATTGCCAACTAGTACATCAGATGCACTCTGTGGGTCATTTCTATTACTGTTTAACATTGATCACCCCAGCCCCTGAGCCCTGTCAGCTCTTGTTATTTTTAGGATCATTCACACGGCATATCCCAGCTCATGCTTCCCGCAGTAAACATGCCGGTACCAGGGACCTGAAGACCAGCGTAGAACTGGCCCAGGCGAGGATAGCCCTGGATCCCTGGACAGGTAAGTGTCCTTTTAATAAATGTCAGCAGCTACAGTATTTGCAGCTGCTGACTTTAAATTTTTTTCCAGTGACTGAAAAACTCTAAATGCCGGGAGGCAAAGGTGGTATTCGAATCATGTGACTGCTGGGACTGTCTGTGATAGCGGTCACATCATTGGACGCTCCCAATTGCAAGTATATTTTTGGAGCTGCCACTGACATGGACAGACTGGGGTAAGGTATTCCAGAAGACGGAAGAGGCTCTGAAGAAGTCCTGAAGGTGGGCATGGGAAGAGATGATGAGGGAGCTAGAGGGCAGGAGGTCTTAAAGCGGAATTCCACCCAAAAATGGAACTTCCGCTTTAAGTGACAGTGACCCCCTGACATGCCACATTTATCATGTCATTTTTTGGGAGGGGGGGCAGATACCCTCTTTTTAGAGGCATCCAGATCCCACTTCCTCCCGGGGCTCCGCGGCGCCGGAAGGAAATTCACCTCTCCCCCTCCCTCCCTGCAATCTTCTGGGACAGGTCACAGGTCCCAGAAGATTGCCCGGCCAATCACAGCGCGCAGTGCGTGCCCAGCTGTGAAGCCACAGCTGGGCGCCCACAGTAGTGATGCTGGCACCGCAGAGAGGAGGGGGAAAGGAGCGGGGCTTCGTTCGCTCACATCGCTGGACCGTGGGACAGGTGAATGTCCGATTATTAAAAGTCAGCAGCTAAACTTTTTGTAGCTGCTGACTTTTATATGGGTGGAACTCCACTTTTAAGTGGAGCGGGGAGGATAGGATAGTTTGGGTGATCTGTTGGGATATGTTTGGTGATGTACCTCAGGTCAGAATTGTTGATGGCTTTGTATGTGATTTGTGGCACACCTCCTTAGGAGCCACTGGTGAATTTGGTCCTTTTTTTACCCTTTAAAGCATACGCAGTCAGGCACACAGCATTTTCTTCATTCTTTCACTTGCTCAGAAAACAGTATTTTTAGGGTTTTTATTGGACCATAAACTTGGATAGGGAAAGTGAGCATAGGATACCCAGATGAACTGCAAGTGAAAAACTTGAGAACTTCTCAACTTCTGGCTATACTTCACAGTGGCGACTGGTGCTAAAAAATTTTGGGAGGACGCAAATTCTGAAAAAAAAAAAACACCCATCAATTGCAGCCTCACTGTGCCCATCAAACGCAGCCACTGTACCAAATGCAGCCACTGTGCCATCAAACACAGCCACTGTGCCATCAAACGCAGCCACTGTGCCCATCAAACGCAGACACTGTGCCATCAAAAGCAGCCACTTTGCCCATTAAACGCAGCCACTTTGGCCATCAAATGCTGCCACTGTGCCCAAACGCTGCCGCTGTGCCCCAAATGCTGACACTTTGCCCATTAAACAGTGCCACTGTGCCCCAAATGCTGCCACTGTGCCCAAACGCTGCTACTGTGCCCCAAATGCTGCCACTTTGCCCATCAAACATTGCCACTGTGCCCCAAATGCTGCCACTGTGCCCCAAATGCTGCCACTGTGCCCGAACGCTGCCACTGTGCCCCAAATGCTGCCACTGTGCCCATTAAACATTGCCACTGTGCCCCAAATGCTGCCACTGTGCCCCCCCCCGTCTGCCCGGCACTTACCTTGTCTCGAGTGGGCAGCGGGTGACGGCGAGCAGTGTCCGGTGTCCATTTCTTCCCCGATCTGATGTTTTCTCCCTCCTGTACCTCCTCTGCTATGATTGGACGCCTGATAGGCGCTTCTCACATTTTTGGACGCCTATTAGAGCCAATAGCTCTAATCAAGCTCTTCCAAAAAAACACCCCTACGGCTGTAATTCAGGTGCCCGGTGACCGAAAAGGTCTCCTGCACAGGGATTCTCTCCTGCAGGACTGGACCCAGGAACACTGTTCTTTTCTGCCTCAGGCTATTTATGGGCTTTCCCTCTGCCTTCCGGGCACAGCTCCCCAGGGATTGGCTGGAGTGCCATAAATATTTAAGCTGCCTGTTTAAGCTGCCTGTCTTGCTCTCCCTCCCACTATGCTTCTAGAAGCCTCTAGAAGACATTGGGAAGTAGCAGAGCAGCAGTCTGCAAAAATCTCAGCAGACCTGAGCAATCAACCCCCGCTACACTGTTTGCAGAGGAGTTAAGCTACTTTTACTAACAGCTTACTTTAAACTAGGAAAGTGTACAGAACTTTATTCAAAAAATAAAACAATTTGGTTGGAGCTAGGCTTCTAGGCTTGGTGCTGCCACTCTATCCCAGCCCTAGACACTGGTGTACAATTATGGTAAATAGAGCCCTGATGGTTAGGAAACAGCATGTTGATACACTGTAGTTAGATGTTTAACGTGGTAAATCCGCGCTAACCCCAAAAAGTGTATGTGAAAAAAATATGTATATACCAACGTATATGCAAGTAATTTAGATAAATAAATGAATAATGGTGCTGCAACTAAAACAAAAAAAAACTTAAATATTCGGCTCATAAACGTATACAAAAAGTAAGTTCAATTGCGCAACCCAGAATATACACAGACAAACATGTGCAAATAAATGTATCATATATGTATCCTTCCCAAAGGTAGGATTAAAAACAAACACTTGGGAATGGATTAACATTAGAGAAAGCGTCCAAAACAGGTGACATTCAGTGTGGTTTCATTGCAAGTGGATCCTCTGATAAAACAGGGAAAAGATGATGCTGTTCATTCAATCCTTCCACAAAATAGCCAGGAAATGATAAAGATAGCCAGGGCGGCCGCTTACCAGAAATGTAGGATCTCTATTACGGAGATCTTATGGGCACATACAGGACGGATCACTCTGGTCAAGGCAATCATCTCACACATCCATCTGGATCCTCTCCTCCACCTTCAGTTCCAGGTGCTGTAGTGATATCCATAGGATCCTTATCTTTCCAGACTCGGTTTTGCTCATAAAAGTATTCAAAAGAGGAAAAAGGAGGACTTCATAGTGCAGTAGGTTTAAAACAAAAGTTTTTATTCCATATGCTGGGCTACTGACATCATTAGAAGCAACAATAGCAAAAAATCAAAAGAGACTTCTCAGCCGCGGCTCAAGCCTGTCAGCTGGTTTGTGGTGATGTCAGGTCCTATGGCTCCACCCGACACGGCGTTTCTCCATAAGATGCATCGACTTGGAAAGGAGGCTTAATCAATGCATTTTACGGAGAAACGCCGCGTCGGGTGGAGCCATAGGACCTGACGTCACCGCGAACCAGCTGACAGGCTTGAGCCGCGGCTGAGAAGTCTCTTTTGATTTTTTGCTATTGTTGCTTCTAATGATGTCAGTAGCCCAGCAAATGGAATAAAAACTTTTTTTTTTAAACCTACTGCACTATGAAGCCCTACTTTTTCCTCTTTTGAATACTTTTATGAGCAAAACCGAGTCTGGAAAGGTAAGGATCCTACGGACAGGGCCGCCATCAGGAATTTTGGGGTCCCTTACACAGCTTCAGGCATGAGCCCCCTGGAGCAGAGGAGAACCGGGGGGTGCTGTCACCGCAAATTGAGAAGCTGGGGGGCTGCTGCGAATTGGGAAGCGGGGGGGTGTCATGAATTGAGAAGCGGGAGGGTGCTGCCGCCACAAATTGTTAAGGTCGGGGGAGCTTTGGGTGCTGACGAGCAAAAAAAAGGGGGGTTGCCATCCGGGGCCCTGGGGACCTCCGGGCCTCTGGGGACCTCCGGGCCCCTTAAAATAAAAATTATAAAAATTAAAAATTAAATAAAAAAATAAAATAAAAAATTATTAAAAAAAAGGGGGGTTGCCATCTGGGGCCCTAGGGGCCTCTGGGCCTCTGAGGACCTCTGGGCCCCTTACAAAAAAAATTAAAAATGTAATAAAAAAAAAGTATAAAAAAAAAAAAAAAATTATAAAAAAAAGGGGGGTTGCCATCCGGAGCCCTGGGGACCTCCGGGCCCCTTACAAAAAAAAGGGGGGTTGCCATCTGGGCCCCTGGGGACCTCCGGGCCCCTCTTACAGGTGTACTGCCTGTACCCCCCTGATGGCGGCCCTGCCTATGGATATCACTACAGCACCTGGAACTGAAGGTGGAGGAGAGGATCCAGATGGATGTGTGAGCTGATCGCCTTGACCAGAGTGATCACTCCTGTATGTGCCCATACAATCTCCGTAATAGAGATCCTACATTTCTGGTAAGCTGCCGCCCTGGCTATCTTTATCATTTCCTGGCTATTTTGTGGAAGGATTGAATGAACAGCATCATCTTTTCCCTGTTTTATCAGAGGATCCACTTGCAATGAAACCACACTGAATGTCAACTGTTATGGACGCTTTCTCTAATGTTAAAGTGGTTGTATACCCGCTGAACGTTTTTTTTTTTTTAACCCTGGAAAGCAAAAGGCATAATGAGCTAGTATGCACCGCATACTAGCTCATTATGAAATACTTACCTTAGAATGAGGCATTGGTAACTTACCTGGTCCACGCCGAGGTAGCCGACATGTTGCCTCGGCGTGTCTTCTGGGTATCGCGGCTCCAGCGCTCTGAGTGGCTGGAGGCATGATGGTGTCACTCCCATGCATGCGCGTGGGAGACTTCTTTGCGGCGAGGTCCGGCGGCTGCCGGGCCGTAAGCCGAAAATCCCCAGTGCGCATGCGCCGATGCATTCAGCGGCCCATTGCGAGGGGAATATCTCCTAAACCGTAAAGGTTTAGGAGATATTTTTTTTACCTACAGGTAAGCCTTATTATAGGCTTACCTGTAGGTAAAAGTAAAAACATTACCTATACAACTACTTTAATCCATTCCCAAAAGTGTTTGTTTTTAATCCTACCTTTGGGAAGGATACATATATGATACATTTATTTGCACATGTTTGTTTGTGTATATTCTGGGTTGCGCAATTGAACTTACTTTTTTGTACACTGTAGTTAGATGGACTGGATAGAGACGCACGGCACACACCTGGGAGCTTGGAGCAGGGAAAAGGCAATATGGCTCTAAGGTATTAGGAATACTAGGTGTACAGTGGGGAAAAAAAGTATTTAGTCAGCCACCAATTGTACAAGTTCTCCCACTTAAAAAGATGAGAGAGGCCTGTAATTGTCATCATAGGTATACCTCAACTATGAGAGACAATGTGGAAACAAATCCAGACAATCACATTGTCTGATTTGGAAAGAATTAATTAGCAAATTATGGTGGAAAATAAGTTTTTGGTCAATATCAAAAGTTCATCTCAATACTTTGTTATATATCCTTTGTTGGCAATGACAGAGGTCAAACGTTTTCTGTAAGTCTTCACAAGGTTGTCACACACTGTTGCTGGTATGTTGGCCCATTCCTCCATGCACATCTCCTCTAGAGCAGTGATGTTTTGGGGCTGTCGCTGGGCAACATGGACTTTCAACTCCCTCCAAAGGTTTTCTATGGGATTGAGATCTGGAGACTGGCTAGGCCACTCCAGGACCTTGAAATGCTTCTTACAAAGCCCCTACTTCATTGCCTGGGGCAGTGTGTTTGGGATCATTATCATGCTGAAAGACCCAGCCACGTTTCATCTTTAATGCCCTTGCTGATGGGAGGAGGTTTGCACTCAAAATCTCATGATACATGGCCCCATTCATTCTTTCATGTACACAGATCAGTCGTCCTGTTCCCTTTGCAGAGAAACAGCCCCAAAGCATGATGTTGCCACCCCCATGCTTCACAGAATGTATGGTGTTCTTTGGTTGCAACTCAGCATTCTCTCTTCTCCAAACACGACGAGTTGTGTTTCTACCAAACAGTTCTACTTTGGTTTCATCTGACCATATGACATTCTCCCAATCCTCTTCTGGATCATCCAAATGCTCTCTAGCAAACCTCAGACGGGCCCGGAAATGTACTGGCTTAAGCAGGGGGACATGTCTGGCACTGCAGGATCTGAGTCCCTGGCGGCGTAGTGTGTTACTGATGGTAGCCTTTGTTACGTTGGTCCCAGCTCTCTGCAGGTCATTCACTAGGTCCCCCTGGGAGGTTCTGGGATTTTTGCTCACCGTTCTTGTGATCATTTTGACCCCACAAGGGTGAGATCTTGCGTGGAGCCCCAGATCAAGGGAGATTATCAGTGGTCTTGTATGTCTTGCATTTTCTAATTATTGCTCCCACAGTTGATTTCTTCACACCAAGCTGCTTGCCTATTGCAGATTCAGTCTTCCCAGCCTGGTGCAGGTCTACAATTTTGTTTATGGTGTCCTTCGACAGCTCTTTGGTCTTCACCATAGTGGAGTTTGGAGTGTGACTGTTTGAGGTTGTGGACAGGTGTCTTTTATACTGATAACAAGTTCAGACAGGAGCCATTATTACAGGTAATGAGTGGAGGACAGAGGAGCCTCTTAAAGAAGAAGATACAGGTCTGTGAGAGACAGAAATCTTGCTTGTTTGTAGGTGACCAAATACTTATTTTCCACCATAATTTGCAAAAAAAATCTTTCCAAATCAGACAATGTGATTGTCTGGATTTGTTTCCACATTTTGTCTCTCATAGTTGAGGTATACCTTTGATGACAATTACAGGCCTCTCTCATCTTTTTAAGTGGGAGAACTTGCACAATTGGTGGCTGACTAAATACTTTTTTGCCCCTCTGTATTACACCAAGACACATTCTGGACAGGACTGGACAATGCAAGAAAAAAAAGAATAAACTAAAGTAGAAATAAAACAAAAACTTCAAACGGAGGCATTAATTATGTGGAGCTTCAGATGACTTTATCGGATGCTCTATGAAAGTGTTGCACCAGCAATCTCCTAAAAGAGAGGATAAGGAGATATAAACTGGAACCAAAGAAGAAGATAGGTATCTTCAAATAGCTGGACAGATAAATAGGAGCTACAACTCGAACGAGAACAAGATCTTGGAGTAGCTTGATACATAAATAAGAGATAAAACTCTCTGTATACAAGAACAAGATCAAGACCTTCAAATGCAGCATAATGGATGCTTCAACAAGCATTGCTTTGTAGTTAGCACAATCTCTTACATTGAAGTTCGCCATAGATGGGCACATATCTCACAAAGAATGACAGGTAGGAAATATCTGCCCAAGCTCGCAGGACCATTGGGAAATGGTGAAGAGATATTTTCTAGTTTGCAATAATAAATGCTTCTTACTGCCTAAGGTGCTTGTTATCACTCTGAAGAAGAGGTGAATTATCACAATAATCTCAAGCAATGTTCACAGCCAAGAGAATTGCTGCCTTTAAATCAAGCTGTTTATGGCCAGCTTTAAGGAAACCTAGAGTGAGAGAGAGATTGGGGCTGACAATGCTGACCATGTTTAAGTTACTTGGCTGTATGTGCTTTATAGTGTTTTCTGAGTCACTGCCCTGGAACAAGCATTCAGATCAGAAAGTCAGAAATCTTCCTAAGCACATTGACTTGTGTCCATGTCTAAAGCTTCGTACACATGGTCGGACTTCAAACAAACTTTTCTGTGGATTTTTGTCCGAACGGAGTTGGCCGGGCACACCCATAGCATACACACGGCAGGACTTTTCTGCAAACTTTCCCAAAACTTTTCTAACATCACGTGTTTTTTCTGCTCTTTTCTGCTCTTTACCGCCACCCTTTGTTCAACTTTTGCTGTTGTTGGTTGATTTTAACATTGGTTCTGGGCATGCTTATTTGTCTTTCAGGCAAAAGTCTGATGGATTTCTGTACACACGGTCGGACTTTGCACCATCGGACTTTTGCTGGTAAAAAGTTTGTCCGTTTGCAGACCGAGCATTTGTCCAATGAAAACCCAAAAAGTTTGTCCAATGGAGCGTACACACGGTCAGATTTTTTCACAAACTTGTTCATTTTGAAGTTTGTTGGCAAAAAGTCCGACCGTGTGTACAGGCCTTAAGAAAGCATTGAAGCCATGGATTAGCATGACTGCTGGCAATATATGTTTTCAGGAGATGTCAACAATGGCAGCCTCCAAAGTCTCTTATTACAGGTTTTCTTAACCACTTCAGATCCGCGCTATAGCCGAAAGACCGCTGCAGCGCGGACCTGAACTGCCGAGAGGCCGTCCCTGGACGTCCTCTTGTTTAGTTCCGCAATGCGTGCCCTCGGCGGCGCGCATCGCGGAAGAGCTGTGCCCGCTGTGTCACGCGGGTGCCGATGCGCGTGCCTGGCGGCCACGATGTCCACGATGTAAACACAGAGATCCACGTCCTGTCAGGGAGAGGAGACCGATGGTGTGTCCCTTGTACATAGGGACAACCATCGGTCACCTCCCCCCTACAGTTAGAACACATCTAGGAAACACATTTAACCCCTTCCTCGCCCCCTAGTGTTAACCCCTTCCCTGCCAGTCACATTTATACAGTAATCAATGTATTTTTATAGCACTGTTCGCTGTATAAATGTGAATGGTCCCAAAATAGCGCCAAAAGTGTCCGATGTGTCCGCCATAATGTCGCAGTCCCGCTAAAAATCGCTGATCGCCGCCATTACTAGTAAAAAAAAAAAAAAATATTACTAAAAATGCCATAAATCTATCCCCTATTTTGTAGACGCTATAACTTTTACGCAAACCAATCAAAAAACGCTTATTGCGAAAAAAATTTTTACCAAAAATATGTAGAAGAATATGTATCTGCCTAAACTGAGGAAAAAAAATGGGATATTTATTATAGCAAAAAGTAAAAAATATTGTGTTTTTTTTTTTTCAAAATTGTCATTCTTTTTTTGTTTATAGTGCAAAAAAATAAAAACCGCAGAGGTGATCAAATACCACCAAAAGAAAGCTCTATTTGTGGGAAAAAAAATGATAAAAATGTCATTTGGGTACAGTGTTGTATGATCGCGCAATTGTCATTCAAAGTGCAGCAGTGCTGAAAGCTGAACATTGGACTGGGCAGGAAGGGGGTTTTAGTGCCCAGTAAGCAAGTGGTTAAAGTGGTTCTAAATGCTGCAGTTTTTGTTTTACCTTCGTGCATTCTATGAATGAAGGTAAAAAACCTTCTGTGTGCAGCAGACCCCCCTAATACTTACCTAAGCTACCTCTCGATCCAGCAATGTGCAGGAGTGCCTCAGCTCTCCAGCGACTCTCTCTCCACATTGGCTAAGACAGCAGCGGGAGGCATTGGCCAGTGAGCCAATGAGGAGAGAGTGGGATCGGGGCCTGAGCTGTGGGGCCGAGCCGCAGCTCCGTGTCTGAATGAATACGAAGAGCAGCAACTCAGGATCTCGCCTGCTTGAGTGCCTCCATTGCAAGCTGCTTGCTCTGGGGGCACTCGACAGAAGGGAGGGGCCTGGAGTGCCGACGAGGGACCTGGGAAGAGGAGGATCGGGGTTGATCTGTGTAAAACATGTTTGTTATTTATTTTTGTAAAATTGTATATTTCTTGTTACATTTGTTACTACCATAGCCTACCACCAAAGAACAAACCAAAATAAATCGCAGTGATACCACATATGTGTATGTTATTTGTTGTATGTATCCATAATACAGCCCAGAAACAATCATGTGCATTTTGATTTTTTTTTGTCCTACCCATAACACACTAATAATAATAAAAATTAAAAATAAAAAAAAATCCTGCCCAAAATATACTGACCTCTGTATTTTTTTTTTTTCACACACTTTTTTTTTCCTCTCTGCAAGGAGAGAGAAAGATACAATATATCTTTGCTCTCCATTCACAGATAGAAACACAGGGACGGGCTTCGCAGTGTGCCATAGCCTGGACTTGAACTTGGGACGTCTGCTGTGTCTGGCAATGACTTTTCTTGCTGAGTCACCTGGCATGCTGGACGGTTCTCTGAACAATTTCTTGAATGATCCTGCCTTGAACCTTGTTTGTCTTGAACCTTGAACTCTTTGCTCCTCCTATGTACTCCTGATTTAAACTATGTCTGTGCACTTCCTGTTTGCCAGATTATTGTGCTCTCTCCAGCCAATATCTCCCTTTTGTCTCTGCTGCTGCCATTTGTATCTTCGCTACCAATCGTTACCGAGCTTTGGCTTATTCCTCTACTATGCTTATGCTTAATTCCAACCTGCAACCATTCACCACTGACCTTTGGCTTGTTTACTGACTACGCTTCTGCCTAATCCCTACCTGCTATATATGCTACTGGACCCCGGCTTGCTCACCTCCTGGTGGGGCAATCCTGAGGACCATGACCTGGTACTAACACACAGCAAAACCCATCTTCACTATCAGGAACTCTGATGAATTACTTAGACCCCGAACCTAAGCTGAACCCGTGTCATCAGCCAGGGAAACCTGCATGTATACCTGTCCCACTCATCGGTGGGTGCTGCTCCACTGATTTAGCTACTGGCCGCCGAGCCTGACTCCAGACCGTGGCACAGTGACTGATCACTATGGTAGCTAATCAGAGACTACCACAGTGATCAGGTGACCTGGAATTGGGAGTCCGATTGTTAGTATGGTGAGGCACGACGCGCTCCCGGCACAAAGACATGGATGAGCGAGTTTAGGGTGGAGGAACTTGACTGGCCTGCACAGAGTCCTGACCACAACCCGATACAACACCTTTGGGATGAATTAAAGCGGAGACTGCGAGCCAGGCCTTCTCATCCACATCAGTGCCTGACCTCACAAATGCGCTTCTGGAAGAATGGTCAAACATTCCCATAGACTGAAGCCATTATAGCTGCAAAGGGTGGGCCAACTCAATATTGAACCCTACGGACTAAGACTGGGATGCCAATAAAGTTCATGTGCGTGTAAAGGCAGGTGTCCCCACGACATAAAGCCCAGTCCAGTGAGGCTGCATATATGTGTTATTTCAGCGTCAAGGGTTTACATTTTACATATCCTACAACCTGGTTCTTTATTTGTTGGCCATCGCAGGTCCCCTCAGCCCAGCTGTTGCACTTTTTTCCTAAACAGTAAGGGACAAATCCTCACCACAGTCTTATACTAAAACATACTGTAATATGGACAGGAACTAGAAATACAACATGGCTTCCCCTTAGATAGTGGTTGGCTGACATATATTAGAAATACTAAGTTGTGTATAGCTAATTAAAGTTAGTAACTGACTTCTAAAATAACAAAACTTTACTAAGGCTTTCCCGTAGGTTTTAGAACCATTATTAAAATGATTATTTTTATGTTCCCTGTTAAACTAGTTACATGTCCTCTAGCAACATTGCCACCCATGGTTCTTTATTATAAAGAAAATTAAATTAATGCAAAGAGAATGATGCATTTATTTTGATCCCCTGAAATATTCCTGTATAGATTTATGTGATCTTAGAAATTAGTATATACAGGGGGTGGACAAAATAACAGAAACACCATATGAAAAGGGATTTTACTTTGAAGTAACTAAATTACAATTACAAACACAGTTGCAAAGGTGAGTCCTATTAGACTGACTGGCAATAAGCAGAATGTGTCAGCTATAACAGAGTTAGGTCCGTCAACACTAGGGATGAGCTTCGTGTTCGAGTCGAACATACGTTCGACTCGAACATCGGCTGTTCGATCGTTCGACGAAGATCGAACGATTTGGGCCGTTCGCGCCAAATTCGAGTGACGCGAACGGCCCACAATGCACTACGCCATCGCAGTGTCATCCAGGCGCTGTGATTGGCCAAGCATGCACTGTGACCCCGCATGCTTGGCCAATCACAGCGCCGGCAGCGAGGAGAGCAATGATTGGCCACAGAGACAGAGAGGTACAGTGAGGGAAAGTGTCAGTGTGCTATTCTGTTCTAAACCAATTTTGCTGTTCCATATTTCAAATCCTTGAGTTTAGGGACAGAGAAGGACACTCGTGGAAATTATCAGTGTGCTATTCTGTGCTAAATCTTGTTTGTAGGGAGGGACAGAGTAGGACAGTGAGGGAAAGTGTCAGTGTGCTATTCTGTTCTAAACCAATTTTGCTGTTCCATATTTCAAATCCTTGAGTTTAGGGACAGAGAAGGACACTCGTGGAAATTATCAGTGTGCTATTCTGTGCTAAATCTTGTTTGTAGGGAGGGACAGAGTAGGACAGTGAGGGAAAGTGTCAGTGTGCTATTCTGTTCTAAACCAATTTTGCTGAACCATATTTTCAATCCTTGAGTTTAGGGACAGAGAAGGACACTCGTGGAAATTATCAGTGTGCTATTCTGTGCTAAATCTTGTTTGTAGGGAGGGACAGAGTAGGACAGTGAGGGAAACTGACAGTGTGCTATTCTGTTCTAAACCAATTTTGCTGTTCCATATTTCAAATCCTTGAGTTTAGGGACAGAGAAGGACACTCGTGGAAATTATCAGTGTGCTATTCTGTGCTAAATCTTGTTTGTAGGGAGGGACAGAGTAGGACAGTGAGGGAAAGTTTCAGTGTGCTATTCTGTTCTAAACCAATTTTGCTGTTCCATATTTTCAATCCTTGAGTTTAGGGACAGAGAAGGACACTCGTGGAAATTATCAGTGTGCTATTCTGTGCTAAATCTTGTTTGTAGGGAGGGACAGAGTAGGACAGTGAGGGAAAGTGTCAGTGTGCTATTCTGTTCTAAACCAATTTTGCTGTTCCATATTTTCAATCCTTGAGTTTAGGGACAGAGAAGGACACTCGTGGAAATTATCAGTGTGCTATTCTGTGCTAAATCTTGTTTGTAGGGAGGGACAGAGTAGGACAGTGAGGGAAAGTGTCAGTGTGCTATTCTGTTCTAAACCAATTTTGCTGTTCCATATTTCAAATCCTTGAGTTTAGGGACAGAGGACACTCGTGGAAATTATCAGTGTGCTATTCTGTGCTAAATCTTGTTTGTAGGGAGGGACAGAGTAGGACAGTGAGGGAAAGTGTCAGTGTGCTATTCTGTTCTAAACCAATTTTGCTGTTCCATATTTCAAATCCTTGAGTTTAGGGACAGAGAAGGACACTCGTGGAAATTATCAGTGTGCTATTCTGTGCTAAATCTTGTTTGTAGGGAGGGACAGAGTAGGACAGTGAGGGAAAGTTTCAGTGTGCTATTCTGTTCTAAACCAATTTTGCTGTTCCATATTTTCAATCCTTGAGTTTAGGGACAGAGAAGGACACTCGTGGAAATTATCAGTGTGCTATTCTGTGCTAAATCTTGTTTGTAGGGAGGGACAGAGTAGGACAGTGAGGGAAAGTGTCAGTGTGCTATTCTGTTCTAAACCAATTTTGCTGAACCATATTTTCAATCCTTGAGTTTAGGGACAGAGAGGTACAGTGAGTGAAACTGACAGTGTGCTATTCTGTTCTAAACCAATTTTGCTGTTCCATATTTTCAATCCTTGAGTTTAGGGACAGAGAAGGACACTCGTGGAAATTATCAGTGTGCTATTCTGTGCTAAATCTTGTTTGTAGGGAGGGACAGAGTAGGACAGTGAGGGAAAGTGTCAGTGTGCTATTCTGTTCTAAACCAATTTTGCTGAACCATATTTTCAATCCTTGAGTTTAGGGACAGAGAGGTACAGTGAGTGAAACTGACAGTGTGCTATTCTGTTCTAAACCAATTTTGCTGTTCCATATTTTCAATCCTTGAGTTTAGGGACAGAGAAGGACACTCGTGGAAATTATCAGTGTGCTATTCTGTGCTAAATCTTGTTTGTAGGGAGGGACAGAGTAGGACAGTGAGGGAAAGTGTCAGTGTGCTATTCTGTTCTAAACCAATTTTGCTGTTCCATATTTCAAATCCTTGAGTTTAGGGAGAGAAGGACACTCGTGGAAATTATCAGTGTGCTATTCTGTGCTAAATCTTGTTTGTAGGGAGGGACAGAGAGGTACAGTGAGGGAAAGTGTCAGTGTGCTATTCTGTTCTAAACCAATTTTGCTGTTCCATATTTCAAATCCTTGAGTTTAGGGACAGAGAAGGACACTCGTGGAAATTATCAGTGTGCTATTCTGTGCTAAATCTTGTTTGTAGGGAGGGACAGAGTAGGACAGTGAGGGAAAGTGTCAGTGTGCTATTCTGTTCTAAACCAAGTTTGCTGTTCCATATTTCAAATCCTTGAGTTTAGGGACAGAGAAGGACACTCGTGGAAATTATCAGTGTGCTATTCTGTGCTAAATCTTGTTTGTAGGGAGGGACAGAGTAGGACAGTGAGGGAAAGTTTCAGGGTGCTATTCTGTTCTAAACCAATTTTGCTGTTCCATATTTTCAATCCTTGAGTTTAGGGACAGAGAAGGACACTCGTGGAAATTATCAGTGTGCTATTCTGTGCTAAATCTTGTTTGTAGGGAGGGACAGAGTAGGACAGTGAGGGAAAGTGTTAGTGTGCTATTCTGTTCTAAACCAATTTTGCTGAACCATATTTTCAATCCTTGAGTTTAGGGACAGAGAGGTACAGTGAGTGAAACTGACAGTGTGCTATTCTGTTCTAAACCAATTTTGCTGTTCCATATTTTCAATCCTTGAGTTTAGGGACAGAGAAGGACACTCGTGGAAATTATCAGTGTGCTATTCTGTGCTAAATCTTGTTTGTAGGGAGGGACAGAGTAGGACAGTGAGGGAAAGTGTCAGTGTGCTATTCTGTTCTAAACCAATTTTGCTGTTCCATATTTCAAATCCTTGAGTTTAGGGACAGAGAAGAACACTCGTGGAAATTATCAGTGTGCTATTCTGTGCTAAATCTTGTTTGTAGGGACAGAGAAGGACAGTGAGGGAAACTGTCAGTGTGCTGTTCTGTGCTAAACCAATCTTGCTGAAGCATATTGCAAATCCTTGTGTTTAGGGACAGAGAAGGATAGGCAGGGGACAGTGTCAGTGTCATTGTTGCTAAGCCTCCTGCACAGTATACACCTGAAGGTAGCCCTTATTGCTCTTTTTCCCATCTCCCTGCAGGCCATCCATTAAAATGTCTGGAAGGCAACCAAGGAGAGGCAGACAGTCAGGAGGCAAAAAAAGAGGGCAAGCAGGCTCTGTGTCTGGGGGCAACAGTGCTGGTCGTGGACGCGGTGCATTGTCATCAGCACATGGCCATGGGACACGCTTGTCCTTCTTTTCGGCAGCTGGACATGTTGAGCCACATCATGCCGAAGACTTGGTAGAGTGGATGACCAAGCCCACCTCATCCTCCTCATCCTCTCTCACCCAGGCTCAGGGTACTGGCAAAGCAGCTGCCAAAGCGTCCTCTTCTCTGGTATCATTATCTTCATTAGTCAATCCTTCCCTAGACCCACCATGTCCTCCTCCTGAGGAGTCCCCTGAACTGTTTGAGCACAGTGTTGGGTACATGCTCCAGGAGGATGCCCAGCGTTTGGAAGGATCTGATGATGATACCCAGCTAGAGGAAGACAGCAGCGTGAGAGCAGAGAGAGGGGATGCTCAAGAAGGACACCAATCTGGCAGTTATGCTCCAGCAGCTGCAGCATACTGCCAGATTGGCTCCAGTGATGAGGAGGGAGGGGATGATGAGGTCACTGACTCCACGTGGGTGCCTAATAGGAGAGAGGAGGAGGAGGAGGAGGATGAGGAGGAGGCAGATCTCCAACGAGGCAGGATGCCCTTGAGTGGCCAGCGTATGGGCAGCACAGCAACGGAATCACACTGCAGAGCTCCGCCTGTGCAGGGAGCTGCCTCTGCCCGTCATTCAAAAAGTTCTTTGGTGTGGGCCTTTTTTGAGGCGAGTGCATCAGATCGCACAGCTGCTGTTTGCAACATATGTCTCAAGCGTATATCGCGTGGCCAAAACATCAGCCGCTTGGGCACCACATGCTTGATCAGACATATGTTGACCTGCCATGCAGCTCGTTGGCAAGCCTACCTTAAAGACCCACACCAAAGAACAAAGCTGACCTCTTCTTGCACCGCATCAGCTGGGATCTCCAACCCCACTATACCTTTACTCCTCTCTGAAACCTGCTCTGAGAGGAATGAAGGTGTAGAATTAGGTGTGTCACAGGCAAGTACTTGCGGGCACTCTGCTAGCAGTACACCAACGTCCGATTCTAGCAGGCAAATTTCCCTGCCCCAGCTGCTGGACCGTCGAAAGAAGTTCACTCCCAGCCATCCACATGCCCAGCGGTTGAATGCTAGCTTGGCTAAATTGCTAGCGCTTCAACTGCTGCCTTTTCAGTTGGTAGACTCGGCCCCCTTCCGTGAGTTTGTGCAATGTGCGGTTCCTCAGTGGCAGGTTCCCAAACGCCACTTTTTCTCACGGAAGGCGATTCCGGCTCTCTACAGGCATGTGGAAGGCAATGTCTTGGCCTCGCTGGACAGGGCGGTCAGCGGTAAGGTGCATATTACCGCTGACTCATGGTCCAGCAGGCATGGACAGGGACGTTACCTTTCTTTCACGGCCCATTGGGTCACTCTTTTGGCAGCTGGGAAGGATGCAGGACAAGGTGCAGTAGTGTTGGAGGTTGTTCCACAGCCACGCCTCCAAAATGCTACTACTGGTTGTGACACACCTCTCTCCTCCACCCCCTCCTCTTCTTCTTCCTCCATGGCCTCTTCCTGTGGTTTGTCCTCGGAACCAGCGGTGCTCCGTAGGCGTTCAAGGGGCTACGCAAGTACGCAGGCAAAAAGATGCCATGCCGTGCTTGCGCTGGTGTGTTTGGGGGACAGGAGCCACACTGGGGCAGAGGTCCTGTCTGCTCTGCAGGGGCAGGCCGAGAGGTGGTTGACGCCACGCCAGCTTAAGCCAGGAATGGTGGTTTGCGACAATGGCACCAACCTCCTCTCCGCCCTCCGACAGGGACAACTGACCCATGTGCCCTGTATGGCTCACGTCCTTAACCTGGTGGTGCAGCGGTTCTTGGGCAGGTACCCGGGCTTACAGGATGTCCTGAGGCAGGCCAGGAAAGTCTGTGTGCATTTCCGCAGATCTTATAATGCCAGTGCTCGCCTGGCTGAGCTGCAAAAGGAGTTGAACCTGCCCAAGAACCGCCTTATATGTGACATGCCCACCAGGTGGAACTCAACGTTGGCCATGCTGCAGCGGCTGCACACGCAGCAGAGGGCCATCAATGAGTACCTGTGCGACTACGGCACCAGGACAGGGTCAGGGGAGCTCAGGTTTTTTCACCACGCCAGTGGGGCATGATCAGGGATGCATGCACTGTCCTGGCACCATTTGAGGAGGCCACGAGGATGGTGAGCAGTGACAGTGCATGCATCAGTGACACTGTACCTCTTGTCCACCTGTTGGAGCACACGCTGCGTGGAATAATGGACAGGGCACTTGAGGCAGAACAGAGGCAGGAAGAGGAGGACTTCCTTGCCTCTCAAGGCCCCCTTTACCCAGACAGTGTTCCTTCTGTCCCACCCATCGCACAGGAAGAGGAGGAGGAGGAGGAGGAGGATTGTGTCAGCATGGAGGTGGAGGCTGGCACTCAGCATCATCAGCAGCAGTCTTTTAGGGATGATTTACAGTCCCAAGAAACCAGTGGACTTGTACGTGGCTGGGAGGAGGTGGCTGCGGATCATGTCGTCCTTAGTGACCCAGAGGACTCCGGACTGAATGCCTCAGATAACCTACGCTGCATGGCCTCCCTGATCCTGCAAAGTCTGCGGAAGGATCCTCGTATTCTTCGGATCAAGGAGAGGGACCATTACTGGCTGGCCACTCTCCTTGATCCACGGTACAAGGGTAAGGTTGCGGACCTTATCGTACCGTCGCAGAGGGAGCAGAGGATGAGACAACTCCAGGAGGCCTTGCAGAAAGGTCTGTGCAACGCGTTCCCAGAGACTGGGAGGTTACAAACTCCTGGTCCTGGACAACGAGTTGCTGAGGCTTCGGGCAGTCAAAGAAGGAGCAGTGGGGAAGGTGGCCGTCTGACCGATGCGTTCAGACAATTCTTTAGTCCGCAGCCCCAAAGTATGATCGGTTCCAGCAACCATCGCCAGCGTCTGATATACATGGTGCAGGAATACCTAGGGGCAAGGTCAGACTTGGACACCTTCCCCACCGAAAATCCTCTGGCTTACTGGGTCTTGAGGATGGATCACTGGCCAGAGCTTGCACAGTATGCAATTGAGCTACTGGCCTGTCCTGCATCCAGCGTTCTTTCAGAACGCACATTCAGTGCTGCTGGAGGATTTGTCACGGATCACAGGGTGCGCCTGTCCACCGACTCGGTTGATCGACTGACTTTCATCAAGATGAACCAGTCTTGGATCACCACCAGCTACCACCCAATTTTTCAGCCCCTGTTCAACAGGGGCATGCAATTATAATTATTGATCTAATAATTCACAGCAGGGCCCATTGCTGCGCCCACCAAGAGTAACTGTCAGGCCTTACAGTGTTGTGGCACCAGCACCACCATCAAAGGCCCAATTTTTACTACCACTGATCAACAATTATATGTTATTACAATTCCTGATATAATAGTTGACAGCAGGGCGTTCCAGCACCCACCAAGAGTAACTGTGAGTGCTTACAGTGTTGTGCCAACACCAACACCTAAGGGGCCAATTTCTGCAAAGTATATACGGCAGGTCCCTACTTTCAAACATCCAACTTACAAACGACTACTACTTGCAAACGGAAGAAGACAACAGGAAGTGAGAGGAAATCTACCCCTTGGAAGGAAAATTCTCTCCTGTAAGAATTAATATGGGAGAAAGGTGTCTCCTCTCTACTGATGCTTTATCACCAATCCTTGTTTCAATAAAAACACCACATTTCAAAAACAGTTGTCATTGGGACGCAAAGTGAGGTGAAATGTTCTGAACAGGGGCACAGACAGCAAAACAAATGTTACAGGGGTGATAACCGTTCCCTATGTTTTAAAAAAAAAGGAATTTGGCATGGAGCTACACTTAAACAATGCAGCTGTTCAAAATTACACACAGATTCTACATAAGAACAAACCTACAGTCCCTGTCTTGTATGCACCGCCTGTATACGGCTGTTCAGAGTATATAGGGCCTTTTTTATTTTGTGTGCGGGGTTCCCCTTAATATCCATACAAGACCCAAAGGGGCTGGTAATGGGCTGGGGTAGGGGGGGGGGTTGATGGGGTAGCTATGCCATTTTTCCTAAAGATTTTCATCCATATTACCGGGACCAGACATTGCATTAAAGCCGCAAGCAGTTTTAAATGGCTTTTTTTCCTTTAGAAATGTTATTTTGTGCAGGGGCAGTTCTAAACACGGGAAACACGTGGCACTTCACAGGCATACTTTAGACACCCCCCAGGTACAATATTTAAAGGAATATTTGACTTTTTTTTTTTCACTTTATGCATCATTAAAATGACTGCTCCCGGAAAACGTCCGTTTTTAAAACTTCTTTTTGCATTGATACATGTCCCCTGGTGCAGAACCCGGGTTCCCAAACTCTGTTTCGGACAATAACATGGATAATAGTCGTTATAATTAGCACTTTAGAATCCGAACGTTCGCATCCATTGTATTTAATAGGGTTCTAATGTTCGTGCGAACTTTCGGTCCGTTCGCGGGTTCTGGTGCGAACCGAACCCGGGGGTGTTCGGCTCATCACTAGTCAGCACTTTGATCTGTGAGGTTTCAAAGCAGCATGTGGCAACTAATAAAGTTCCAAAGAGTCTCACAAGTCAGTGGTCAAGTTGTAGCTAAAAAAGTCCTATTTACATAACAGGGAGATGGCCTAAAAATTTAAATGTCAGGGCAAAATTTGAAAACCATATGTAGTACATCTCTGATATACATGCATATTACCCCAAGTTTCGTTCTGCTAAAATATTTTAAGTGCAAACAAATACAGATTTCCAGGGAGCTCCTAATAGCCCGTACACGCGATCCGAAAATTGTACGAAAAATACAGATTTCCAGGGAGCTCCTAATGGCCCGTACACGCGATCCGAAAATTGTATGAAAAATACAGATTTCCAGGGAGCTCCTAATGGCCCGTACACGCGATCCGAAACTTGTACGAAAAATACAGATTTCCAGGGAGCTCCTAATGGCCCGTACACGCGATCCAAAAATCGTACGAAAAATACAGACTTCCAGGGAGCTCCTAATGGCCCGTACATGCGATCCGAAAATTGTACGAAAAATACAGATTTCCAGGGAGCTCCTAATGGCCCGTACACGCGATCCGAAAATTGTACGAAAAATACAGATTTCCAGGGAGCTCCTAATGGCCCGTACACGCGATCCGAAAATCGTACGAAAAATACAGACTTCCAGGGAGCTCCTAATAGCCCGCACACGCGATCCGAAAATCGTACGAAAAATACAGATTTCCAGGGAGCTCCTAATGGCCCGTACACGCGATCCGAAACTTGTACGAAAAATACAGATTTCCAGGGAGCTCCTAATGGCCCGTACACGCGATCCGAAACTTGTACGAAAAATACAGATTTCCAGGGAGCTCCTAATAGCCCGCACACGCGATCCGAAAATCGTACGAAAAATACAGATTTCCAGGGAGCTCCTAATGGCCCGTACACGCGATCCGAAACTTGTACGAAAAATACAGCCTTCCAGGGAGCTCCTAATGGCCCGTACACGCGATCCGAAACTTTTACGAAAAATACAGATTTCCAGGGAGCTCCTAATGGCCCGTACACGCGATCCAAAAATCGTACGAAAAATACAGATTTCCAGGTAGCTCCTAATGGCCCGTACACGCGATCCGAAAATTGTACGAAAAATACAGATTTCCAGGGAGCTCCTAATGGCCCGTACACGCGATCCGAAAATTGTACGAAAAATACAGATTTCCAGGGAGCTCCTAATGGCCTGTACACACGATACAGATACAGATACAGATTTCGAAGCGATCTTACGATAATCTGATCGTTAGTACACAGATTTATATAGCCGATCCTAAAAGCTCATAGTTACATCGTAGGTAAGGCCCCTTTCACACGGGACGGATCCGTGAAGATCCGCCCCGTGAACCTCCGCTTGCTCAGCGGGGATCGCTCCGTTGATCCCCGCTGAGCCGGCGGATGACAGGGCGGTCCCCGCACACTGTGCAAGTACCGCCCTGTCAGATTTCCGCTCTCCCCTATGGGGGGATCGGATGAAAACAGACCATCTTTCCGTGTTCATCCGATCCGCTCTGCAGACGGATAGAAAAATAGGATTTTCCTCCATCTGCAGAATCGGGGGATTGCGGACACGGAGGAGATCGGGTGTCAGCGGATGTTCATCCGCTGACACCCGTGATCTCATAGGGACCAATGTATGTCCCTTTTTTAACCGTAAAGGGATGGATGAAAAAGCAGACATACGGTCCGCATGTGTGAAAGGGGCCTAAGATTGAATAAAGACAATAGTCCATCAAGTTCAACCTGTATAGGTGCACATGTGTCAGTGTCTATAATTATTTCCCATATCCCTGTATGTTGTGCTCTTTAACCTCTTCAGCCCCGGAAGATTTTACCCCCTTCCTGACCAGAGCACTTTTTACAATTTGCCACTGTGTCGCTTTAACTGACAATTGCGCGGTCTTGCGATGCTGCACCCAAACAAAATTTGTGTCCTTTTTTTCCCACAAATAGAGCTTTCTTTTGGTGGTATTTGATCACCTCTGCAGTTTTTATTTTTTGTGCTATAAACAAAACAACAGCGACAATTTTGAAAAAAAAAACACAATATCTTTTACTTTTTGCTATAATAAATATCCCACATTTAAAAAAAAAATAATAATAATTTTTTCCTCAGTTTAGGCCGATATGTATTCTTCTACAAATTTTTGGTAAAAAAAAAATCGCAATAAATGTATATTGATTGGTTTGCGCAAAAGTTAAAGTGTCTACAAAATAGGGGATAGAATTATGGCATTTTTATTATTATTTATTTTTTTACTAGTAATGGCGGCAATCTGCGATTTTAATGGGGGCTGCGACATTATGGCGGACAGATCGGAAACTTTTGACACATTTTTGGGACCATTGACATTTTTAAAGTAATCAGTGCTATAAAAATGCACTGATTACTGTAAAAATGTCACTGGCAGGGAAGGGGTTAACACTAGGGGCGATCAAGGGGTTAACTGTGTTCTCTCTCTGTGTTCTAACTGAAGGGGGGATGGGACTTACTAGGGGAAATGACAGATCGCTGTTCATACTTAGTATGAACACACGATCAGTCATTTCTCCCCTGAAAGAACCGCAGATCCCGGTTCTAGCTGTGTCACGAGCGTTCGCTGGTGCCCGGCGGTCATTGCGCCCGCCGGGCACTCGCATCGGCTCCGGGGGCGAGCAGCGGGAGCACGCGCGTGCCTCCGGAAGCGCGTGCAGCTTGTGGCCACAGGGCGAAGTGACGTAACATAACGGCGTCTCGCCCAGCCATGCCATGCTGCCGCAATAAAACTGCAGCGGCTCGTCGGCAAGTGGTTAAGATGCACATCTAAGAGTTTTTTTAAAATATCCATACTCCCTGCAGCCACCACCAATTATCCCTTATTGCCCTGACAGTGAAAAAACCCCTGCGCAGTTTGAAGTTAAACCGCTTCTCCTCCAATCTCATTGTGTGGCCCGTGTTCTCTTAAGCCCTGTACAATCGGATTTCCTATGGATTCAATTCCAATGAAGCTGACTTCCATCAGTCTTGCCTACACACCATCAGTCAAAAAACAGACTGTTCCAAACGCTGTGACGTAAAACACTCTGATGAGCCGAGAAAAATTAAGTTCAATGCTTCTGAGCATGCGTCGACTTGATTCTGAGCATGCGTGGGTTTTTTCTTCGATGGAGTTCCACACAGACGATCGGAATTTGCTATCGTTTTTTTCTCCATCGAATAAATTTAAAACATGTTCTATTTTTTCTCACCGATGGAAAAAGACCGATGGGGCCCATACACGATCGGACTGTTTTCATCGGTAATACCGATCGTGTGTACAGGGCATTACACTCCTTGAGACTGAATAGTTTTTTCGTATGCTGGGATCGCCACTAAGGTATTTGTAAATCGCTATCATGTCCCCTTTAGGTGAACCCCTAATTCAATTTTTTTTAAATGGCGTGGAGTCCTCTCAAAATTCATACCAGGCCCTTATCTGATCATGTAGCCTGGCAGGTTAGGAAAGGGTGGGGACAAGCGAGCATCTCCCCCCTCCTAAACCATACCAGGTCATCTGCCCTCAAGATGGGGGGTGCATTAGGGCAGGGGGGCTCTTCCACACAACCCTGGCTGGTGGTTGTGGGGGTCTGTGGGCAGGGGGCTTATCGGAATCTAGAAGCCCCCCAGATGCCGCCCCCCCATGTGAATAGTACCCCTACTCACGAAAGAAAAAAAAGGTGTACCGTAAAGAAATGACAGTAGCCAGTTTTTGACAAGTCCTAGATTTAAAAAACAAATATAAAAAAGTCCTGCACTGTAGATCCACCATCAATCCTGCCACCATCACCAACCCGAAAAAGAAAAAAAAAAAAAGGTCTGCTCCTGCCAAAGGCTCCTGCCATCTGACAGTTTTTAAATAACAAAAGGGCGGGGCCACCCACTGACATCACCGGGTGACCCCCAAGCCCTTGTGACATCATCGGACAGGGGCATTCTGGGTTGATGATGTCACAAGGGGGCAGGGTCACTTGGTCACTGATTCGTGATTGACGATGGATCTACACCGGGGGGACATTTTTTTTTTTTTTTGTTTTTTAAATAAACTGCATACTCTCATTATTTACATTAAACCTTCTTTTTTTTGGGGGGTGAATGAGTAGGGGTACCATGTTCCTCATACTTATTCACATGGGGGGTGGGATCTGGGGGCCCCCTTGCTATAGGGGGCTTCCAGATTCCAATAAGCCCCCTGCCCACAGACCCCCCCACAACCACTGGCTAGGGTTGTGAGGAAGAGGCCCTTGTCCCCATCAACATAGGAACAGAGTGCTTTGGGGGGGGCAGAGTCCCTCCTTTCCCAAAGCACCCCCCATGTTGAGGGCATGTAGCCTGGTATGGTTCAGGGGGGTGCACACTTGTCCCCTCCCTCCATCCCTTTCCTGACCTGCCAGGCTGCATGCTCGGATAAGGGCCTGGTATGGATTTTGGGGGGACACCACATCATTTTTTTAAAATGTTTTGGTGTTGGGTTTCCCTTAAGTTTCATACCAGACCCAAAGGACCTGGTATGGATTGGGGGGAGGCCCCACACTGTTTTTTTTTTCAGAATTTTTCATTGTCTGCATGTTTTGTTTACAGCCAACTGGCACTGTGAAACCCACTGACAGCTGATGAGTCATTAGTTAAGGATGTGGCAGCCGGCTTCCTGTTCTGCTCCTTTACAACCAGCTGCCATGCGATAAATTAAATATGAAACACCAAAATAATAAATATCATATAAATATGATCAATTCATAATATAACAAAATATATATCCACACCAGTCCTTTATTTATATCACAAATTCAATCTTCTTGTAAGTGTGCCTTTAAATATCAGTGCATTTAGTATCATGAGTCCAATATGCAATTTAAACATGATCCACCGATTTTTTCCACCACCATTTACTGCTGCCGCTTACTTCCAGGATATGACCTAAACTCAAGTTCTCCATGTGCATTCCCACTAAAACTGGGTCAGTACAATGCAGCAATCCACCAGAAGAGTCTAAGCCTGGTCACCATCCACTCACTTCATAGTATAGTATTGACGCACTCTCAGCTTTATTAAAAAAAAATGATAAAAAAACACTCACAAATATAGTGCACTAAAAATCCAGTGCACTAGATATATCTCCCTTTTCAAGTTTTCCAAGCATTGCCTCCTTAAGGATAAACATCAATAAGAATCACATGTAAAATGGCCAACCTCGGACTTCCAGGCATGATGCGGTTATGTAGCCCCGCCGCTGTCGCGTTTCATCACATGATACAATGACTTCCTCCTATTTTTTTTAACTTCATTTTTGTTGCACTGCACTTTTTAGTAGATAGTGATATTTGAGGTGTGGGAATGCACGATAGTGATTGGAGGCAACATCCATACTTTGAATATTTTTACATTATTTATTATTGGTGAGAGTGGAGATATTTTTTGGTTTCACATAAAAATTTGTAGCCTGTTAAAAGATCAAATAAAAAAGCAGCTGTTGCTTCAATCCAAAGTTTTTCCCAAAATACTTCTTCTGCACCATTAAATTTACTCAGTTTGGTGTCCAGCATCTTTGACCAGGATGTTATCGCCAGTAACCCGGTGACTAGGCAGTTAAAAAAGAAGAAGCCCATCTCTATGTCGCTCTGCTCCCTCCTCTTATCAGCATATGAACTAATTGGCTCCTTATGCTGCTTCTTCCTTCCACACTCCAGCCCTGCTGTAGAGACAGCTAACGGTTGATAACAGATTAAATTCTGGTACTCACACTGCTTGCATTTAAAAAAATAAATGTTATTATGTATTAATGAATGCAGAGCTGCATTATTTTGTGTCCTTTAAATCTGCCTAGAATTTGGCTTTTAACAGATGAATACTGAAGATAACTTTTTTTCTGAGTACCCAGACTTGAATGCCTCCTGTTCTCGGACAGATTAAATATAATTTAAGAAAGTACAGGCATTTTTTATTTTAATGTTTTTTTTTTCTATGAAAAAATAAATGTATTAATACAAAGCAGTCAGCAGCTAGGCTACCATAGAGTCCTTTAGAATTCTGCAAACCTTTGCTGCATTTGAGGCAAAAAAAAGATGGACTATGGCTTTAAGCTTCTTATATTATTGTTAAATGAAGGAATATTAAATACAGGGACATTGTGGAGGAGATACAGTACCTGCTCTCTGCAGACAAGGCTTTTTTTTTTGATATAGCAACCATTGAGATGACTACCGGTATATTGGCTAAAGTAGATTAGTAGCAAATTGCATGGCTGTGCAGTTAGATTAAATTCCCCAAATCAAGTTTAAGAGAATTTCCTGCTCTAAATAAAAAAAAAAAAAATCCACATTACAGGACCATTCCGCTGAAACAGCTAATGATATGCATACTGTATATAGGAACTGTTTTGCCCCTAAAACATTTTTTGGGATGTATCATCATTTGTAGCTGCTCATCGGGCTGTTCTAAATCCCAGCAGAGCACATGCCTCCAGAGGGGAGTAGTAAGGGATTTAAAGGACCCCATTGGCAGTTTACCAATTGGGTGGATTGTACACCTGGCAAGTCATCAATCTACATGAAGGCTTGATTCACTCCTACAGTTGGGACTGATTGCGTCCACATTCCCGCGTGTCATGTGTAGGGAAGCCCAATCATTTCAAAACAAGAAATGCAGAAAAGAATTCCCCGACTCTTCCAAAAATGTGACACATACAAGCCTCATGGTGCTGCGGCACAATGCGGTTTAGTGTGCTTAAAAATGCAAGCGTTAGCAGATACATGGGTGGTACCATTATCAATAAATATGCTAAAGGTCAGCATATTTCTTTGGAAACAAAGAAGAATGGCAGCACATCCGGAAGTAAAATCAAAATAATTTATAGAAAGTCCATAAAATCAAGCGAACATGACAAACATCAATCCAAAAAAAGGTGCTCAGTGGACACGTTTCACACAGACGTGTTTACTCATCACTGTGTTGAGTAATGATTAAGCACGTCCGTGTGAAACGCGTCCACTGAGCACCTTTTTTGGATTGATGTTTGTCACGTTCGCTTGATTTTATGGACTTTCTATAAATTATTTTGATTTTACTTCTGGATGTGCCGCCATTCTTCTTTGTTTCCATTAGATTTCCCTGGCTGTGGACCAGGCCGGCACCCGGATCTCTTCAGCAGCTCATCAGATCCCCACGGGTGGCTTTGAGTGGTGTGTTACCTGCATGTTTCTTTGCATGTCAGGAAAGCGTACAATTTTGTGCATTTTGATATTCCCCCAGAGTTCAGCATAGTAATATGCTCCAAAAAAAATGTAAACTCTGACAATGCATTGCCTATAGATGGTCATTAATTACAATACACTAGAAACAAATGGAGAGCCATTGAAATACATGGGCAACAAGTAGGCAATTATTACAATATGCAGGCAGCAACTGTTAAATTGTGACAATGTACAGTCAACTAATGGGCAATTGTGACAATGTACAGGCAACAAATGGGCAATTGTGACAATGTACAGGCAACAAATGTGCAACTATGACAATGTACAGGCAACTAATGGGCAATTGTGACAATGTACAGGCAACAAATGTGCAACTATGACAATGTACAGGCAACTAATGGGCAATTGTGACAATGTACAGGCAACAAATGGGCAATTGTGACAATGTACAGGCAACTAATGGGCAATTGTGACAATGTACAGGCAACAAATGGGCAATTGTGACAATGCATTAGGCAACAAATGGGCAACTGTGACAATGTACAGGCAACAAATGGGCAATTGTGACAATGTACAGGCAACAAATGGGCAATTATTAAAATATACAGCCAACAAGGGGGTATTTGTGACAATATGCAGGCAATGACAATAACAGTGGCAATAGCAGTGACAATAACTGAAGCCCACTGAACTGCTTCTCACACCCCTTAAAGCCCATCTCTGGGGTAAGAAAAAACGCCCCCTTGTAGTGGAACTGACCCCATCCTGCGAGGGTTAAAAGCTGGTTTATGTCTAGGAGGCCACAAAAAGCAATTTTACCTACCCGATCTTCCACTCCTCTGGTAGTAGGTGGTCTCTTCTACTCCTCTGCTCTCTGGCAGTGGGCTGTCCATTGGTTTTCTCACACCCACTGAGGGGTTATGGGCTCTGCACTGTACTTGATGACATCCGAGGACCTGTGACCACTGGATCATAGTGGAGAAGAGGATTTTTGTAGTCCCCTAGATCTAAAGGAACATTTAACCCCTGAAATATTGGGCCAATTCCAGGGAAAAAGTCAGAGAGTTTCTAGCTATGGGCATGCATTGTATGAGCTGCATCTTATGGAACTATGTTAAAGTGTTACTAAAGCCACAACAGTAAAATCAGTCTGTATATGCAGTAAAGCATGTATGTTGTACTCACTGTGAAACCTAAGGAGTTAATCCTCTGCATTGTGTAAAAAGGCTGTTTGATCCTGTCTTCTCTGATCCTCCCCTTTTTTTACTGTCCCTAATCCATCTCTTGATAGAACAGAACACTCTGCACATGCTAAGTTTGGTGTGTATTGCTTTTTTTTGAGAGGGTGCATGTAATTGGCACAGGGACAATCAGCACTGTCCATACAGAGGGTCAGGGGTCATGCAGCCTCATAGGACAGTCAAAGGAGAATGAAAACACCTCTTACAAGTTTTAACCAGTGCTCCGCTGGACACTGATAGAAGTCATAAGACTGCCTTGAAAAACACTCTGCACATGCTCAATTTAGTGTGCATTGCTAGAGTTTTTTTTTTCTTGGGAGGGTGCATGTGATCGGCACAGGGCCAATCAGCAGTGTCCAGACAGAGGGTCAGGGGTCATGCAGCCTCATAGGACAGTCAGAGGAGAATGAAAACTCCTCCTACAAGCTTAAACCAGAAACTGATAGAAGTCACAAGACTGCTATATACTGCTGATGAGAAAAGGTATTTAGCAGTTTATATTTACTAAAATAATTGCATTTCCATGTTCTGTGTACTGTGGGAGACCAGATATAGTGAATGAAGGGTCCTGGGTGCGGAAACAATTTAAGCTGTATGTAGTGTTGCTTCTGCTACGCAAATTGTTGCTCTGTCTTTGTTCCTCCATACAATGTGAATGCACATTTAACATGTCTCAAATGTGCCCTAGACTGTTCTCAAACACAAAAGCACCTACGAGCAGTTGAAAGTGTTTCTGGGCATTGAAGCCTGTGTACCCTAGCCCTAAACCTAGACATCATTTTGGTCTAGGCCAGAAACCAGGAAGCAGCTGAAGAAATGTAAAAAAGAGTTTAAAACAAGCAAACTGTGGTGGCTGGTAGTATTGTTTTTGGAGGGGGCGGCAAACATTGCACAGCCAGCCCCCACCCCCTCCCCCTGTCGAGTCACCCTCCCTATCGGTCGGTCAGTCAGTGTCACCCAGCGACTGCAACACTTCCTGCGGGCTTCCCTCCAGTAGCGGGTCTCCTCCCTCCTCCTCCTGGCAGCCAGCCTAGCTTCCCTCCGGGCGACCAGTGTGTCTGCTCCAGTGGCGGGTCTCCTCCCTCCTCCTCCTCCTGGCTGCCAGCCTAGCTTCCCTCCGGGCGACAGACAGGCGGCTTGCAATCTTCCCCTGCGTCTCCTCTTTCCTCTCCTCCCCTCCTCCTAGGCATCCAATAGGATGGCCTGTGACTTCAGCCAATCGGGTGATGGGTCTCAGACCCGCTTCCTGATTAGACAGGAGGAGGGTCAGTGTTCATTCGCTATGTAACACACATGTGTGGGCTCAGAGCGCAGTGCTCTGCGCCCCAAGCCCACCCTATTTTGAAGCCTATTAGAACCTCTGGCTCTAATCACGTGCTTCAAAAAAACACCCACTCCATTGGAATTCATGCGTCCGGCATCCTAGTACGGACACATGGATAGGAGAGGGTGGTGCTAGGTGGTGCTGGATAGGGGGGTGGTGCCCGCTTGCAGCATAAAAATTAAAAATAGTTAATGTTGAATGAGAGAGTTTAGTTCCACTTTATTCATGCTGAGAATTTGTGTGCTGACATTTTATGTTGCTTCCCACCAGTAAGCCGAAAATGAAGGAACAGATGCAGATAGTTGGAAAATAACTCTGGACCACAGCGTTGCAAGGGACCCAACTCAGTCATTATATTTGCATTTCCTCATTTTTTGATGATGAAGACATGAGAAGACCATATACTGGTTTTTTTTTTCTGTATTTTCCTGAAAAACTCAGATTCATAGTGACAAAATTACAAACCAGCTTAAAACGCAGCTTGCAAAAAAAAGGTTTCACTGAAATCTTGATTTTGGCAGAACTTGAAAGCTTACATTAACTCAATCCCGCCGAGTATTTTTCCAGCGCCCGGTGGCGCAGTGCGGGGACAGGGTCAGCCAGTGACTGACACCGTATCAATGAACATTCCGCGGGTCTCATGCATGATTGATAGCTTGCCATCAAAGCCAAATAAACAGCGGACATACTTGTAACAGCTGCAACAAAATAATTGTTTGGCCTCATTAATTTTGGTCACTTTGTAGTTCCATTTTTCTTTTAGAAAAAAAAAATGAAAGAAAGAGATTTACTTTAGAGAATTTTAGCTTTTTTTTTTTTTTAACAAACTGAAAGAGATCAATACAAGCTTATAAATTCTTTGTAAGAAACTGTCATTTAAAGTACAAATCCTAACCCAATAGCCTTCAGTTTAATAAAGCACTGCGGATCATAAATAATTGCCTTTTATTTTAATAAAGCACTGTTTGTCATTCTTTGTTACATTTTGGTGCTATTGTTCTCCTGTTGCCAAAAATGAGATCTGACCCACCTCCTCCTGTGAATGCTCATTTAGGCTGCCTATCACTGTAATGGTCTAATAGCATAATGCATGAGTAGGACCTTCTTTGGATCAACTTACCGTGAGTAATAAATATCACTCCAAGCCTGGAAAACTGTCATATTTTGACCAATTGATCTATACCTTATGGAACAGATGGCTGAATATTAATATTTCCGGAACACTGACTTACCAATCCATATATATTCCCATCATGTAGTGTCCCCACATCAATTGCTGATCCTCCTTTGGCTCCATTCATATCTTAGGGGGCTCCACCTCAGTGGATTGTATACTATTCATAACGCTTAAAATGCTCTTTGACTGTTTGGTAGATCTCTCAGAAAATGAGCTGATGGAGGTCCACAGTGTGTCTGTTAAAAGCCAATATCCGGCCATCACCACTGCATGGTATCTGTCTCTGCTCCCCTCCTTGATCCCATGTATGCATGTCTCGTCCTAACTGTTTAACTGTTATGATCTTTGGTACCATTTGTGTTTGCACTATGTTTTCTATTTCCTTGGTAGATTTGGGGAAATTTGAGCTAACAAGGTCTGCAGTGTGTTTGTACAAGCCAATAATTGGCCGACACTACTGAACAATAGCCGCTGTTACTCTTTCCCTTGATCCCATAGATACATGCCTCTTCTAGGTGTCTTGAAGCATCATGACACTTGAGGCGTCATATGGGTTATATACTCATATATATTTTGCTAATCCATTTGAATTGTGAGTAGTAGACTTGTGCACAACGGAAAAATTCGTTCCGTTTCGGTTCGTTTCTTTCCGGTCCTGTTGATTCGTAATCATTCGTAATTTTGCTAGACGGGATTTTTCGTGTTCGGACTCATTCGTATTTTTGCAAGCGACATTTTTCGTTGAATTTTTTGTTGCTTTATAATTCGTACTTTCGGTAGAGTACGTTGTTTTTCGTTGATTCTGGACACAACTCCTACTTTCGTAACTTTTTTTGGGTTCGTACTTTCGGTAGAGTACGTTGTTTTTCGTTGATTCTGGACACAACTCCTACTTTCGTAACTTTTTTTGGGTTCGTTGATTCGTAATTTTCCGTGTCTCTCTCACAACGACGCTGCCTATTATGCCTAATGTGCTTCGAATGGATTTGTACTTTTCTAAATACATTGCGGTTATTTGTAACGATTTGAAATCTCGTATTTTACTTTCGTTTTTAACATGCGGCTATAGGCTCCGCCCCTGTACACCATTTTGAGAGGGTTCAGCACGGTGAGGGAGAAGCAGAGAGCAGAGCAGAGTGAGTGTTATTGTGCTTCGAATGGATTCGAAATCTCGTATTTTACTTTCGTTTTTTACATGCGGCTATAACCTCCGCCCCTGTACACCATTTTGAGAGGGAGTTCAGCACGGTGTGGGAGAAGCAGAGAGCAGAGCAGAGTGAGTGTTATTGTGCTTCGTATGGATTCGTACATTCGTAACTTTTTCATAATGAATTATGCCGAAGACATTCGGGCATTCGCTATTTGCGGTATAATTTATTTCGGATTCGGTCTTATTCGTAATTGCTTTGTTCGGAAATTCGAATGCTTCCGAATGTCCGAAAGTTGCTAAATTCGGACGAATTTCAATTCGTTACGAAACGAATTGCACAAGCCTAGTGAGTAGTCTGTGGCCCTTAGACCAAGCTGTCTCACAATATATATATATATATGTTAGTGCTTAGCTATATTATAGACCCCCCTTTGGGTTTTCTTTGAGTCTTGTCATTTCCCCCTTATTTTAAATTATATGTAATAGAGTTTTTTTTGTCTTTTTGGACCTTTATTAGATGTATTACTAAATATTTACCAATCATCACATACTTGGATTTTTATATTTGTAGCATTTTTTATGCTTCTTATCAATAATCTGTGCTGTGTTGGATATGCGGATAGTGTTTCTCATATTGAATATTGATCCTATCTACCCACATGTCATGGTTATTTTTAATCAAATTTTACAAACATAATTGAATGTTGCCTTTCTTGTTTTGATTATAATTAGGGTTTCATTTGTCCATTCTGCTTGCCGTTGCCTGTAACTCACAGTGAGGCTTAGCTTGTATGATGGTTCCGGGCCGGGTCTATGCAGCGGAGTGGAGGCTTGGTTAAATTACTGTGTCTCCATAGGCCGCTCATAGCGAGGCTTGGCTCTTTCTCTTGCTATATCTTGTGATACGTCAGCACGTCACCTGATCCCCTTGACGACGTGTATGAACACGAAACGTACGTCGGGAAGGTGTGCGTGCTGACGACATCATCACGGGACAGGTACGGCGGACCGGCCGGTTGTTTTGTCTTAATTACTTCTCATTTCTGTAATTGTTTTTATACCCTTTTTTAAAATAAATGTGATATTGGGTAATGCGCTATCGAGCCTCCTCTGTCTTTTTGGGAAATCTCTGATACATCCACTGCGGTTGAACCGGCGATTGGATTTCTTTGGATCATTTCCTGGGATTTCGGATGGGCTCATTTGTTTCTTACCTCTGGTAAGCAGTTTGTGCTGTTGGTGGTGGACACGGGTGTTGCATGCACCATTTCTTCAGTTTATTTCAGTTCACCTCTTCACGGCTTCCCTTCATTTCTGGTTTTTGATGGGACTGACACATGTTATATCCACCTTATCACTAGTCAATTTAATGGACTTTTATTTATCATTATATTTGTGGACCTTTGTTACTGATTTTATTACCAGTCACTATTCACATTATAGCGCACTTGTTTTTTCCATTTTCGTCATATGCAATATATTGTGTGATTATCGCTTGGCAGGGGTGCACACCTTTGGCTACATCGTTCTTAAAGTTTTAATTCTATATCATCTGCCCACTATACTTGTGTGTTTAATTTTTGTATTCCATTCATCACTATTAAAGAATTTTTACTATTAGGTGAAGACCGCTGTTTGCCCCATCCTTTGTCCCAATTTGAACTCTATGGGTCTCTGCCATTTTTCCTTTTTCTTATGTAGCGGCCTCACCCCATCTCCTTTGTCTAGGGGTATGTCATACGACAGGGTGAGATGCGCTACGGCCCATGTCCTCCCCATAGCTGTGGGTGAGGTGAAGGCCAGTACCAGATATTTCCTCAGGCCTATGTGCTTTTGTCTAGAATCAAGTCCCGCTGTGCCAACACTTCCCTCTGCTCCCATTAACCAGA
This sequence comes from Rana muscosa, assembly GCA_029206835.1. Classification (NCBI taxonomy): domain Eukaryota; kingdom Metazoa; phylum Chordata; class Amphibia; order Anura; family Ranidae; genus Rana; species Rana muscosa. The sequence continues at coordinate 273,308,185 of CM055122.1, forward strand.
GTTCCACACACCGATCACAGTCCAACTCTTGTTTTATTGCATATCTCACAATAAACAGTGCTTCAGTAGCCAACTGGTTGCGACTTGATAACATTTTGATACGGGGAATGAGCAGGTCGAGGCACTATCCTGGTTATCAGCCAAACCACTGCGATCTCGCCAGCGGTTACTATAACATTAGCTAGGAAGGACTTAGAACTTGAGAGTCTCTACCAGCGACTCAAGAGAACATAGATCGGAGTACCTTCGCTGCGCTGCGGCCCCTGTCAGGGGAAGATGTCCCTCCAAGGGAGTTACCAGAGGCCCATCCGTCACTGGGTTGATGCTGCTCCAGACTCTCCGAATGGGTAACCTCCCCGGCCTCCTCACCTCAGACATGGGCCCCATCCACTTCAGGGACCCTCGGACTTCTCCACCCTCGCGGGACCCAGTCGAAGTCACTGGGCCCCAGGCCTCCTAGTTTAGTACCTCACCCCAGGCTGAAGGTGCCTGGGATGGACTCCAACTCCATTCCGGTCAGGCCTAGGGCGCCTGGGCCGGAATCCGGAACCGCCCGCACCCAGGCCTAAGGTGCCTGGGCGCGTGAAGAAGATCCTCCTGAAGACCTCGTGGTTAGGGCGTCCCCCCCTTTTATCTCCTCCCATCGACACCACGGCAGGTTCCCCGCCCTCGCCGTGCCATCTCCGGAAAGGGACAAAAAAGGGTAGCACTGTGACGGCCAATCTACCTTGAGCCTCCAGGTACCCCGCCACCCAGAGGCCAAGGAGATTATTACACCGTCCAATCCTCCACGAACACAAATGGTCCATTATTCCCATACTTACACACCTGAGTGTCCCACCTAAATTTAGAGACCCCGCTACACTTACATGAGTAGGAAGTGGGTGTGTCAGAGCTCTGACTTCAGGAAGTCAGTATTTGCATAAGAGACACCTTGTTTATTCATTCTCACACTGTGCAAGGTATTTAAGACTTTGTGCAGACACCTTTGTGACTCTTCATTCTGTAGAACACCCCCTAAGGAGCCACAGATAAACTGGGATTCCCCACCCTGCGTAGCCATGCACACACATTTTTAGAGGCACTCCACAGACAGAGAACAGTCTGTGACTGTTTTTTTGTTATTTATTGAGGGTAATAACTTGGATAGGGATGGGAGGTTATGGGATGCCCATGTAACTTTAGCAGAACTTCAGGGAAACTCTTCCTATATACAGTCTTTATACACAGCTCCACTTCTTCTTCCTCCAGCACACATTTTCTTGCAGAACCCCAACTGGATCACCGTGTAAAGATCTGACAGTCACTTAGTCAGATTAAATGCAATGGCCCATTACAGGCAGGAACCCGAGGCCCTTTGATTGTGTAGCAAAAATATTACATTGTCCAGCTTTGAATCTTCCCCCTGTGGATACGGATCCCAGCACCACCTCTTTAGGCACTGCAAACCCACCTGCTGCAGCTGCCCCTTTACTATCCCTCCAGGCTAACTTCTCCACCACAGTCCTCCAGACTGACACTCACCAGCCCACCCAGCTGACTTTCAGGATATCTCCCAGTAGGGCTGACCAGCCCCTGCTGTCCTCTCTCCTTGCTCCTGTGCCTCCAGGAAGGGCTTCCTCCGTGTTATGGCAGGATCCTTCCAGCACCTGAGCCCCGGCTTAAGGTCACCCTCTGCCAACCCTTTACTGGAGATTGGCTGAGACCCTCATAAATATTCCAAACAGCTCCTCCTAACCTCCACCCACTAAATCTAGAAGTTTCTACCACCTTCTAGACCAGGGGAGGCACCAAAGGAGCTGTCATCCAGCCCTGACTCACTGCACCCTGACCCAGATTTACAGCTCAGGCTTAGCCCTGAGCTAACTAAATTTACCTAGGCTAACACACCTACACTACAAAAAATACCTATCCTACATCTAGCACACACTAGAGGGTGCTACATTTCTATATCTGTTTCAAGCCTATTTGTTTTACCCTCTTGTTCCCACTGGCCCTGTAAGTGGCTCTTATAGACGGGAGGCAGATTTGGGCTTCCCGATCATGTTATCACTTTGATTTGCTATTACAGCAGTCGCACGATTAGGAGCCCCTCTGGACAGGCAGGTAGGTAATCTTAATGCAGAAGAGACAAAATATTTCTCTTCTGCATTAAAAATCCTTCCTGTTCGCCCAGTTTTATTTATTACCTGAAATTCCACTTTAAGGCCTGCCTGTCATGCTGACACATATGTGCGTTAGGCTGGTGGGCAGGGATGAGCCGAACACCCCCCTGTTCGGTTTGCACCAGAACCTGCGAACAGACAGAATGTTTGCGTGAACTTTAGAACCCTATTAAATACAATGGACTCGAACGTTCGAAATCTAAAGTGCTAATTATAAAGGCTAATATGCAATTTATTGTCCTAAAAAGTGTTTGGGGACCCGGGTCCTGCCCCAGGGGACATGTATCAATGCAAAAAAAAGTTTAAAAAATAGAAGTTTTTACGGGAGCTGTGATTTTAATAATGCTTAAAATGAAAAAATAAAAGTGAAATATTCCTTTAAATTTCGTACCTGGGGGGTATGTATGATATGCATGTAAAGTGGCACATGTTTCCCATGCTTAGAACTGTCCCTGCATAAAATGTAATTTTTGAAGGAAAAAAAGTCATTTAAAACTCACTCGCGGCTATTAATGAATTGTCGGCTCCTGGCAATACATACAAAAGTCATTGATAACAAAATAAAAAAAGCGTGGGGGTTCCCCCAAATTCAATTACCAGGCCCTTCAGGTCTGGAATGGATATTAACCACTTAAGCCCCGGACCATTTTGTAGCTAAAGGACCAGAGCTGTTTTCAGAATTTTGCACTGCGCTGCTTTAACTGGAAATTGTGCGGACATGCAATGTTGTACTGAAACGAAATTTGCGTCCTTTTCTTCCCATAAATAGAGCTTTCTTTTAATGGTATTTGATTGCCTCTGCGATTTTTATTTTTTGCGATATAAACGGAAAAAGACCGAAAATTTTGAAAAAAAATGATATTTTCTACTTTTTGTTATAAGAAAAATCGAATAAACTCAATTTTAGTCATACATTTAGGCCAAAATGTATTCAGCCACATGTCTTTAGTAAAAAAAATGTCAATAAGCGTATATTTATTGGTTTGCGCAAAAGTTATAGCGTCTACAAACTAGGGTACATTTTCTGGAATTTACACAGCTTTTAATTTATGACTGCCTATCTCATTTCTTGAGGTGCTAAAATGGCAGGGCAGTACAAAACCCCCCCCCCCAAATTACCCAATTTTGGAAAGTAGACACCCCAAGGAAATTGCTGAGAGGCATGTTGAGCCCATTGAATATTTTTTTTTTTTGTCGCAAGTGATTGAATAATGACTAAAAAAAAAAAAAATTACAAAAAGTTGTCACTAAATGATATATTGCTCACACATGCCATGGTTATATGTGGAATTGCACCCCAAAATACAACCACTGTCCGTCATTGGTTGTGCCTGAGCGGACCTGATGGGGAACTTCCTCCGCCGTGTTTTAAATGTATAGACCCGCCCCTTCTAAAGTTCCCCATCTGGTCCGCTCAGTAGACCAGATGCGGAACGTGAGAAGGGGCGGGTCTATTCATGTATTACACAGTGAAGGAAGTTCCCCATCAGGTCCGCTCTACGAGGGGGCGGACCTGATGGGAACTTCCTTCACTGTGTAATACGTGAATAGACCCGCCCCTTCTCATGTTCCACATCTGGTCCGCTAAGCTCAGGCACAACCAATGACGGACAGCGCTGGACATCAGGATCGCCGCGGGACACTGGATTTCATCGCTGGAATGTTTTTTTATTTTATTTATTTTTTATTTTTTAATAAAGGACTTTTCCAAGGTGTGTGTGTTTTTATTTACATTTTTTTTACACTTTCTTCGTGAAATGGTAGAGGTACAATGTACCCCTTACCAATTCACATAGGGGGGGGGGCTGGGATCTGGGGGTCCCCTTTGTTAAAGGGGTCTTCCAGATTCCGATAAGCCCCCCGCCCGCAGACCCACACAACCACCGGGCAAGGGTTGTGGGGATGAGGCCCTTGTCCCCATCAACATGGGGACATCCTCCCAATGTTGAGGGCATGTGGCCTGGTACGGTTCAGGAGGGAGGGGGGGCCGCAGCATAGGCAGCGTAGTGGGAGCCGGCGGTGCATGTAGTCCTGCCCACTGCACACCATGTATTCCTGTTGGCTTGCAGTGCCACTCCCACCTTTGGCTTGGGAGAGGAGCTATGCCTGGGCCCTGGAGCGCAGAGTGCTTGTAAAGTGCTGTTTAGCCGCCGGCCCCCCGACATGGATGAACTGCTGCTGTTCTGTCCAGGTATGTCCCTCTTTCTCTTCTGGCCTAGTCTCAGAGAGTGTCCTCAGACTGCTGTGCTGCTGTTGGCATTCTGCTGTTCATACTAGGTAATCGTGTGTCACTGAGAGACTGTCTGTGATTCTGTGTGGCAACTGGCAAAGTATGTGATTGAAGCTGGCTGGGCTACATTTTGCATTGCTGACAGTTGACTGAGGCTAAGCTGAGTTTTCTATTGGTTGTGTTACTGACAGTCCAGCTTTGCCCTGGCAAGATTGTTGTGGTGCTCACCGGCTTACTGATTCCACTGATTCAGCAGTTGACACCACAACATGTCTGCCAATACCAAAGCCAGGCTGGACTTTCTGCTGCCTTCAGTGGCATGCCTTGGCCCTGTTTTACCCCTGGTTCATACGTACAGTTGTGCTCATAAGTTTACATAACCTGGCAGAAATGATGATTTCTTGGCCATTTTTCAGAGAATGTGAATGATAATAACACAAAACATTTCTTTCACTCATGGTTAGTGTTTGGCTGAGGCCATTTATTATCAATCAACTGTGTTGTTTTTTTTTAATCACAATGGCAACAGAAACTACCCAAATGAGCCTGATCAAAAGTTTACATATCCTGGTGATTTTGGCCTAGTAACATGCACACAAGTTGACACAAAGGGGTTTGAGTAACCATCCTCACCTGTGATCTGTTTGCTTGTAATTAGTGTGTGTGTAGCGGCCTCACCCCATCTCCTTTTGCTAGGGGTATGTCACATGACAGGGTGAGATGCGCTATGGCCCATGTCCTCACCAAAGCTGTGGGTGAGGTGAAGGCCAGTATCAGTACATTCCTCGGGCCAATGTGTGTTAGTTATGAAGCTCAGTCCTGCTATGCTGAAACCTCCCTTGCTCCCATTAACCAGAGTCCATACACCGATGCAGGGTCCAACACTTGTTTATTATACTTCCACAACAAACAGTCCTTTCACAGCCGACTGGTTGCGACCCATAACATAACGCAAACGGTGGGATGAGCAGGTCGAGGCACTATCCTGATTTCAATCTAAACCCCTGTGGTTTCACCAGGGGTTATAGCAACTTTGCTTAGCACAGAACATAGAACTTGTGAGTCTCTACCAGCAACTCCATAGAACATAGATGGGAGTACCTTCGCTGTGTTGCGGCCCCTATCAGGGGAAGATGTCCCTCTAAGGGAGTTACCGGAGGCCCATCCGTCACCGGGTTGATGCTGCTCCGGAATCTCCGGACGGGTGACCTCCCCGGCCTCCTCACCTCAGATGCGGGTCCCCTCGCAAGGCGGCACCCTCGGATCACTTCGCCCTCGCGGGACCCAGTCGAAGTTACTGGGCCCCAGGCCTACGATATAGTACCTCACCCCAGGCTGAAGGTGCCTGGGATGGACCCCAACTTCATTCCGGTCAGGCCTAGGGTGCCTGGGCCGGAACCTTGAACGGCCCGCACCCAGGCCTAAGGTGCCTGGGTGCGTGAAGAGAAAATCCTCCAAGACCTCGGGGCGAGGGCATCTCCCCCTTTTATCTCCTCCCTTCAACACCACGGCGGGTTCCCCGCCCCAGCCGTACCATCTCCGGAAAGGGACAAAAAGGGTAGCACTGCGGCAGTGATTCTACCTTGAGCCTGTAGGTACCCCGCCACCCACAGGCCAAGGAGAATAATACACCACCCAATCCTCCACAAATTACAAAAAGGGGTCCAGAACCTTTCACAATTACACACCTGGGTCACACTACCCCCAGGTGTACCCCAACTAAATTTAAAGACCCCGCTACATACTCCCCCCTGTGATTTGACGCTGGTCCCCAGCGTCTGGTGCAACCCCACGTCTCCCAAGGAGTGGTGACATGAAGCGAGCCTCAGAGACTATCCCTAAAAATTTTGAATCCCGTGTGTGCCAAGACCTGCTCAAGGGGAAAGGGAACTATAAAACAATAAAACTTTTGTATAAAACATCTATCATGTACACATATACAATCTCTCCCGTCACTGTCTAAGAACCACCCCATACTCAGTAGTCTTGACCGACGAATCTCCTGCAGAAGGGAAACAAAAAAAAAACAGACAACATCCTAACATTATGTGAAAATTTGGAATGAATGGGTCCATCAGCCGAGGAACCCACTTGCTCCAACGAGTGTGGTGCAAAAGTGTGCAGAAAACAAACAAACGTTGCACAACACTGCCACCTGGTGACAGCGCCGCGGTAATGACACTTGGTGCTCCTTCATTCTTCATGCGTCCCTACACTAATTCTACCCCAAAGTCTGTCCTTGATTCATAGAAAAAGAGAGTGGGAAGAAAAAAAACCAAATAAAAAAACTGGGTATTGTTCAGACGTTCTAGCAAAGGCTCTTCCAGGAAAATTTGTAGCTGAAAACATACTCATGAGTCTCTCCTCACAAGTAAAACCTCGGATCAGGTAAGAACAACGGTTTCAGATGCTTATCAAACACTTCGACTGAATATTTAACATCCTCTCCCTCCTTTCTGCAGATAAGCACTTTATCAGCATGAATATGGCGCCCCAACTTCCAATCCGCTCTGCAGTCCTTGAATTTCTTGGACACAGGCGGCAAACAGGACAAGTATCGCCGGGCCTGAGGCACTTTGAGCTTCTCCCAGACAAATTAGTCGTACCATCTCTGTCGCAGGACCTCAACTTCGTAAAGTAAGTCCCGAGGCAAGTAGGGATATTCCCATCCGTACTCACGGGCGACTCTCTGGGAGAAAAGTCGTTGCAATCTGGCCAAAGGAGGCATGACATCCCGCTCACCTTCTCCCGGCTGCACGATGGCCTCCGGGTGCCGAGGTACCTTCACTACCTCGGGTGGCTTTGCCTTTGGCGCACGCAATGACGCGCGCTGCATCCCCACAACCAAAGCAGGTGATGTTGTGGAATGTGGAAAGTCAGTCGGAGGACTAGACTCCCTCCTGAGCTCCGGGGCCTGCGCCCGGGGCGTGCTGTCTTCTATAGACATAGGGGAATCCTGCGGTTTGCATAGCACAGGTAGCGGGCGTTTGTCCCAGCCCTTCCGGTGAAACAGTTCATCTATTTCCCCATCATCCCCACAGTCCGACAGCGATTCCAGGTCGGAGGTGTCATACATCTCGGCGGTAAGGTAGTCTTTAGTAGACGGAGAACTACCCTCCCTTGCCGGCTCCACCTGCAGTGGACCCCCGACACCTCCAACCACCACCACAGTCCCACCCCCTGGCTCACCTGGACCTTTTTCAGCACTGGGATGTCCAGGACTCTTCCAACCGGATCCATCCAGGTCCGGCAAGCGACAGGGTAAAGCTCGACCATGACCACCGGAGGCCTGCACCAGGCCTATCTTCCTCTTCGGAGGTGGCAGCAGGGAATCTGTGGTGACCGAAGCAGCATCCTCTGATTTTTCTCTCTCAGTCTCTGGTTGGGCAATCCCGTCGCCCTGGTTAGCGCGTACGGGGACCTCCGCAAAGGCCTGGATCTCCCCTTCCGGAGTGGCGGTACCTGTGATGCAATTGAGGCGAAGGGCCCGGGGCCTTACTGTGGATGGTTCAACCTCAAACAGAAATTCTTTACACGCTTCACAACGCCCAAATGGCTTTAGTTGGACCACCAGTCCCGAGCATCCGGGACAGATCACACCGAGGGCCTCCGTGTCTCTGCATGAGTACAAAGCCAACTGTCCTCGGGGCCTGAGTCTTATCCCCGTGTCTGTAAGGGGAGCAGCAAAAGCAGTCATCTTCGTGGGGTATGATACCGGCATCCACGGGGAGCTTGAGGCCATCCCGACCACCTGCTGCTCCATCACGCGCTGACCACGCGCCGGAGTCTCCACGTGTATCTCCACATATGGCCAGACTCCTCCCACGACTTGCACATTTTCGCGGGCTTCCCACAGTCCCCGCCCATGAATTGCGCAGTCATGGGGTGCCTCATGGCGCAGTGCAGCAAACACCCCCACATGTAGTATGTCACACGGCTGGGCTTTTCCCTCTTCCCACTCTTTCTGCATGGGCCTTTCCCGTCTTGGGGTCATTTCCACGACTTCGAGCACAGGGACGCACTTTGGCCAATCACATGGCCGACCTGCTCGGACCTCCTCCGGGCAGCAAAGTCCAGACACAGCCATTTCAAATTTCAAAGTCAACACACATTTTATCCCGGATTCGCGAGCCCCCACGTGTAGCGGCCTCACCCCATCTCCTTTTGCTAGGGGTATGTCACATGACAGGGTGAGATGCGCTACGGCCCATGTCCTCCCCATAGCTGTGAGTGAGGTGAAGGCCAGTATCAGTACATTCCTCGGGCCAATGTGTGTTAGTTATGAAGCTCAGTCCTGCTATGCTGAAACCTCCCTTGCTCCCATTAACCAGAGTCCATACACCGATGCAGGGTCCAACACTTGTTTATTATACTTCCACAACAAACAGTCCTTTCACAGCCGACTGGTTGCGACCCATAACATAACGCAAACAGTGGGATGAGCAGGTCGAGGCACTATCCTGATTTCAATCTAAACCCCTGTGGTTTCACCAGGGGTTATAGCAACTTTGCTTAGCACAGAACATAGAACTTGTGAGTCTCTACCAGCAACTCCATAGAACATAGATGGGAGTACCTTCGCTGCGTTGCGGCCCCTATCAGGGGAAGATGTCCCTCTAAGGGAGTTACCGGAGGCCCATCCGTCAGCGGGTTGATGCTGCTCCGGAATCTCCGGACGGGTGACCTCCCCGGCCTCCTCACCTCAGATGCGGGTCCCCTCGCAAGGCGGCACCCTCGGATCACTTCGCCCTCGTGGGACCCAGTCGAAGTTACTGGGCCCCAGGCCTACGATATAGTACCTCCCCCCAGGCTGAAGGTGCCTGGGATGGACCCCAACTTCATTCCGGTCAGGACTAGGGCACCTGGGCTGGAACCTTGAACCGCCCGCACCCAGGCCTAAGGTGCCTGGGTGCGTGAAGAGAAAATCCTCCAAGACCTCGTGGCGAGGGCATCTCCCCCTTTTATCTCCTCCCTTCAACACCATGACGGGTTCCCCGCCCCAGCCGTACCATCTCCGGAAAGGGACAAAAAGGGTAGCACTGCGGCAGTGATTCTACCTTGAGCCTGTAGGTACCCAGCCACCCACAGGCCAAGGAGAATAATACACCACCCAATCCTCCACGAATTACAAAAAGGGGTCCAGAACCTTTCACAATTACACACCTGGGTCACACTACCCCCAGGTGTACCCCAACTAAATTTAAAGACCCCGCTACATGTGTATGAAAGGTCAATGAGTATCTGGACTCCTGACAGACCCTTGCATCTTTCATCCAGTGCTACACTGACATTTCTGGATTCTGAATCATGGGGAAGGCAAAAGAATTGTCAAAGGATCTGCGGGAAAAGGTAGTTGAACTATATAAAACAGGAAAGGGATATAAAAAGATATCCAAGGAATTGATAATGCCAATCAGCAGTGTTCAAACTCTAATCAAGAAGTGGAAAATGAGGGGTTCTGTTGAAACCAAACCACGGTCAGGTAGACCAACTAAAATTTCAGCCACAACTGCCAGGAAAATTTTTGGTATGCAAAGAAAAACCCACAAATAACTTCATGTGAAATACAGGACTCTCTGAAAACATGTGGTGTGGCTGTTTCAAGATGCACAATAAGGAGGCACTTGAAGAAAGATGGACTGCATGATCGAGTCGCCAGAAGAAAGCCATTACTATGGAAATGCCACAAAGTATCCTGCTTACAATATGCCAAACAGCACAGAGACAAGCCTCAAACCTTCTGGCACAAAGTCATTTGGAGGGATGAGACCAAAATTGAGCTTTTTGGCCACAACCATAAACGCTACAATTGGAGAGGAGTCAACAAGGCCTATGATGAAAGGTACGGAGGTGGATCGCTGATGTTTTGGGGATGTGTGAGCTTTGGTCACAATTGTTGGCAAGGTGAATGCAGTATGTTATCAAAAAATACTGGAGGAACACAGTGGTGTAGTGGGTAGCACTCTCACCTAGCAGTAAAAAGGGCGGCTGGTTCAAATCCCAACCCCGACACTACCTGCCTGGAGTTTGTATGTTCTCCCTGTGCCTGCGTGGGTTTCCTCCGGGTACTCCGGTTTCCTCCTACACTCCAAAGACATGCTGGTAGGTTAATTGGCTTCTGTCAAAAATTGGCCCTAGTATATGAATGTGAGTTGGGGACCTTGAGAGTAGGGACCGATGTGAGTGTGCGATGTACAGTAGGTGCAGCCGATTTTGTGTCAATCTCGCCTCTTCTAGTGGCGAGATTGACACCCTACGAGCCCCGTCGCGAGAGCCAGCGCCGAGCTGTCTCGTCATCGGGAAAGGAAAAATGTTTTTCCTTTCGCAATGAGCGACACGCATTGCCAGTAGACGGAGATCCGACGTGGATTCCCGCCAATACCAGGCACTGTGTTTGGTGTGAATCCTGAGCGGGAACTCCACGCCAATTTTTAAATAAAAAACCGGCATGGGTTCCCCCTCCAGGAGCATACCAGGCCCTTGGGTCTGGTATGGATTTGAAGGGGAATCCCCTAAGCCGGAAAATCGGCGTGGGAGTCCCCCTCAAAACCCAAACCAGACCCTTATCCAAGCACGCAACCTGGCAGGCCGCAGGAAAAGAGGGGGGGACGAGAGAGCGGTCCCCCCTCCCTCCTGAACCGTACCAGGCCGCATGCCCTCAACATGGGGGGTTTGGTGCTCTGGGGCAGGGGGGCTACCTGCGGCCCCCCCACCCCAAAGCACCCTGTCCCTATGTTGATGAGGACAGGGCCTCTTCCCGACAACCCTGGCCGTTGGTTGTCGGGGTCTGCGACGAGTGAACATCGAGGAGGAGAAGAGGGAAGAAGACGCCGACGGCGATAGGAAGACCGGCCCCTCCACTAGCAAAAGAGCTGGAAGAAGATAGTGGAGGGGCCGGCAGAAGGACAACGGAGAGCCGGACGAGACGACGGGGAAGACCGGGCCTCTCCACTAGCAAAAGAGCTGGAAGAAGATAGCGGAGGCCCGGCAGAAGGAAGAAAGAACCGGAGTGCGCGAGAAGAACCGGAGAGCGCGGAGACGACACCGGAGACCCCCAAAATCAGAAGAGACCCCAGGAGTCAGAAGAAGACCCCCGGAGCTGTGTAATAAATTACTTTAAAAAGCTGTGTGTGTTTTTTTATTGACATTTTTTTCCACCAGGTGAATGGGTAGGGGTACGATGTACCCCATACTCATTCACATAGGGTGGGGGGCCGGCATCTGGGGGCCCCCTTATTAAAGGGGGCTCCCGTATTCCAAAAAGCCCCTCCCGCAGACCCCGACAACCAACGGCCAGGGTTGTCGGGAAGAGGCCCTGTCCTTATCAACATGGGGACAGGGTGCTTTGGGGTGGGGGGGCTTCAGGTCGCCCCCCTGCCCCAGAGCACCAAACTCCCCCATGTTGAGGGCATGCGGCCTGGTACGGTTCAGGAGGGAGGGGGGCGCTCTCTCGTCCCCCCTCTTTTCCTGCGGCCTGCCCAGGGGCGGATCCAGGGGGGGCAACAGGGCAATTGCCCCCCCCCGAGACCATCTGATACACTCACTTGCTTGCTCTGTTTTTTTTTTTGCGCCTGATCTCCCGGATTTTGGGGACCCGGTACTGGCCGGCCGTAGGTCCCCTGGACCCCAAGCGTGTCACACATGTAGCCCCATATCTCTTCTATAAGTGTGCAAAGTTTGGTGTCTGGGGGACCTACGACCAGAGAGCACTGATTTTTTAAAGCCGGGCACCCCTTCCATAGACTCCAATGTTAAATGGTCATTTCTCCGGTGACTTTCCGGACCCGGTACCGGCCGGTCGTAGGTTCTCTGGACCCCAAACGTGGCACACATGTCGCCCCATATCTCCTCTATAAGTGTGCACAGTCTGGTGTCTGGAAGATCTACGGCCGGGGAGAACCGATTTTTCAAAGACGGGCACTCCTTCCATAGACTCCTATGTTAAACATCAGTCTAGTCATGGGCACAGTGAAGCATGGGCACAGTGAGGCAAAGTGAGGCACAGTGAGGCATGCAGATGGACACCCTAGGCTTACACTCGAGTAAATACGTTTTCCCAGTTTTTGGAGTAAAATTAGGTGCCTCGGCTTATATTCAGTTTCTCACATCAGCCGATCATTGGCGCAGAGAGAGAGACTCGTCTAATGTAGTTACGCGGCACACTGACACGATACCAGGAGCGGAGGAGGAGGAGATTACATTATCTCTCTGCTGCCTGACTCTGGGAGTCTGGAACACAGCAAGAGACAACCAAAACTACACCTTAGCAGGCAAGTTAGTGACAATCCGCAAATTGTGTCAGGTGACGTGGCAAATGACAATCTGCATCAGGTGGCAGGCAAGTGACAATCAGCAAGGTGTGGCAGGTGACGTGGCAAGTGACAATCCGCAAGGTGTGGCAGGTGATGTGGCAAGTGACAATCCACAAGGTGTGGCAAGTGACAATCCACAAGATGTGGCAGGTGACGTGGCAAGTGACAATCCGCAACGTCTGGCAAGTGACACGCTCAGGGCTCCCACTAATTGCAGGCGACAGTGGCAAGTGACACACTGGGGACTCCCATTGATTCTGCATTGAACTATTTAATTTTATATTACAATGTTATAATAGAAATAATGCACTTCAATCATCCTGACACCATAACAACCATGGTTGGGAGAAAAAGAAACCCTGGACTGCCGCACTCTGTATAGACAGTTATTTATTCCAAAATTTCAAGTAAAAAATCCAAATTCAAAATAAATCCATAAATCCAAAACAACAAATGCAGATAGTGTGCATGCAGGGAAGGGTGGCTAACACGTTTCACGTCACGAATTGACGCTTACTCATAGCTGATAACAACCATGGTGCCGGGATGATTGAAGCGCCGACACCAGCCATTTCCCCGATAAATTTCCCACAAAAAAACATATTTTTTGGCAGTGCCCCTCCCGAGAAAAGACTCTGGATCCGCCCCTGGGCCTGCCAGGTTGCATGCCCGGATAAGGGTCTGGTTTGGGTTTTGAGGGGGACCCCCACGCCGATTTTTTGGCTTAGGGGATTCCCCTTCAAATCCATACCAGACCCAAGGGCCTGGTATGCTCCTGGAGGGGGAACCCATGCCGTTTTTTTATTTAAAAATTGGCGTGGAGTTCCCGCTCAGGATTCATACCAAACACAGTGCTTGGTATTGGCGGGAATCCCGTTCAATACAGTGCCGCGTCTCCTTCTCGCTATTGCAGCGAGCGCGAGATGTCGCCACCTTGTCGCTGAGATGTTGGCACCCTGTCGCCGAGAATCTCCGCAATGGGATCGCGATGAATATACAATGTCGGCGGCACCTACTGTATGTGTGGAGCGCTGCGCAAAATGTGTGGAGCGCTGCGCTATATGGGTACCTTAAATAAATAATAATATAATAGATGAGCATCTTAATGAGATACAATGTACAGGGATAGGGAGAATTGTAGACACGCACCCACACTCACTCAGGTTGAACTGGATGGACTGGTGTCTTTATTTAACCTTACTAACTATGTAACTATGTAACATTTGCATTCATCAGCCAGGAAGCTGCGCATGGGACGTACTTGGACATTCCAACATGACAACGATCCAAAACACAAGGCCAAGTCGACCTGTCATTGGCTACAGCAGAATAAAGTGAAGGTTCTGGAGTGGCCATCTCAGTCTCCTGACCTCAATATCATTGAGCCCCTCTGGGGAGATGCAAGACAGCCCAATAATTTACGGGAACTGGAGGCTTTTTGCCAAGAGGAATGGGCAGCTTTACCATCTAAGAAGATAAAGAGCCTCATCCACTAATACCACAAAAGACTTCAAGCTGTCATTGATGTTAAAGGGGGCAATACACGGTATTAAGAACTGGGGTATGTAAACTTTTGATCAGGGTCATTTGGGTAGTTTCTGTTGCCATTATGATCTAAAAAGAGTAAACACAGTTGATTGATAATAAATGGCTTCAGCCAAACACTAACCATGAGTGAAAGAAAAGTTTTTGTTTTACCATTCATGTTCTCAGAAAAATGGCCAAGAAATCATAAATTCTGCCAGGGTACGAAAACTTATGAGCAGAACTGTATGTGGTACAGGAAACGCTGTGATCCCTGTGCGTTTCCCGCACAGCATTGCAATCACACTGTGTTTTTGATCTGCTTCAGGTGTCAATTCAAAGTTATCAACTCCCCAAAAGAAGGTCACAAACGCAGTGTTTGTCTGAACCAGATCGCAAGGTTGGTTTTCAAAAAAAGTTGCCTGCACTTCTTTGGTGCAATGTGGTGCGATTCAGCCCCATTCAAAATGGGCTCAAATTACACCACACAGAATCGCATGTGAATTGCACAGGAATGCGGTGTAGTTCCTGTGCGATTTAAATGCAAACTATAGTGTGAAACCAGGCTTACTGTGTTGATTGCGGTGCGATCAAGGCCCATTTATTTTGAATGGGCTCAAATTGCACCAAAGTCATGCATGCACCAATTTTGGAACAAGCACTGCAACCGGTTCGCATGGTCGTTTTGTGAATGTGATCTGTCGCAGGCAAACACACTGTGTTTTGCAACCTTTGTTTGGGGTGTCGTTAAGATAGCACTGACACCCACTGCAGATTGCAAGGGGGTGCGATTTGAATGAGGTGCATGAAATGTGCGTGGATTAAGGGTTTCCAGTGTGTGTGTTTTTCCTCTGCCAGTGCAGGAAGTTGTGCAATTACACACCTTCTCGCACACGCTTACATGTGAACCTACCCTAAAGAAAAGTCAGTGTATTAAAGGCTGGTAATTTTTTAGTTGATTGTTTTTTTTATTTTATTCTGCGTTTATTTGAAAATTAAGCTAATGTGAACACAGTGAGTGTGCTGCCTTCCACAAGATGGTGCCCTTTGCACCTGCCCAGTAAGATTGGCTATTACAGTGCACCATCCTATGGTAGGCAGTGCATTCCCCATTTTTTTTTCCCTTTCACACTGGGGCGTTTTTCAGGTGCTTATGGGCTAAAAATAGTGCCTGTAAAGCTAAGGTGACCAGATTTTTAAAATGAAATCCGGGGACATATTTTTTTTATTGGCAAATGGTAAACTATTTTATACGCATAATTTCCTCAAATTATTTATGCAGTCAGTGGTGAAGCGTGGGATGTCAGCGCCCGGGACAAGGCAAGAAATTTGCACCCCCCGCCAGACTTTTAGCACTCCCTGAGTCCCTTCCACTAGTACAGTAGTACTGATCAACTTGATTCCTACACTGACATACCTGACCACTGCACTAACCTACCTGATTCCTACACTGACCACTACATTGACCTTCCTGATTCCTACACTGACCTACCTGACCACTACACTGACCTACCTTATCCCTACACTGACCTACCTGATTCCTACACTGACCACTACACTGACCTACCTGATTCCTATTCTGACCACTACACTGGCCTACCTGATTCCTGCACTACTTACCCGCCCCCCCCCATATGAACAGTGTAGATCGGTTGATTTTGCTGGCCTCCATGATAATCCATCGGAGCAGGGATCCCCAGCACTATGTACTGTTCCCGACACCCAGACGCTCCTCAGTATCCCCTGCAAGAGCTTCTTCAATACTCGCCGTATGCTCTGCACCACCCCTCCCCTCCGCTGTTTTCACACACACATGGGCCACCCGCACCAGAGGGATCATGGGGGACAGGCTGGACCACAGGAGTCACTAGGCGGGGCGGGGGGGAACAGCACACTTGGGGGGGCACAGTAATGATTTTGCGCCCCCAAATGTTGCACCCGGGGCGAGAGTACCAGATGCCCTTCCCATGCCACTGCAATCCGGGGACAAATCCGGGGACAGACTGGCTCCGGGGATAGGGTCCTCAATCCGGGGATTGTCCCTGGAAACTGGGGATGTCTGGTCACCCTATGTGAAGCGCCTGAAAAACAGCTCCCCTGCAGTCTCAGTGTGAAAGCCAGAATGCTTTCACACTGAGGCAATGCGCTGGCAGGACGTTAAAAAAACTCCTGCAAGCAGCATCTTTGGAGCGGTGAAGCAGCCGTGTGTACACCGCTCCTCCACCGCCCCTGCCCATTGAAATGAATAGGCAGCATGGCTGAACCACCGGCAAAGCACCGCTACAGCGGCGCTTTGCGTGTGATTTTAACCCTTTTTCGGCCGCTAGCGGGGGTGAAAAGCACCCCGCTAGTGGCTGAAAACCCCTTCAAAAACTACAGTAAAGTCCTGCTAAAAATAGCGGCGCTTTACCGCCGCCGCCGCCCGCGTCCCAGTGTGAAAGGGGTCTAAAAGTAAAGAAGTCAGTGAGTGCTCTGTCTGGCACAACATGGTGCACTTTACACCATAATAGCCAACCTTACTGAGGAGGTGCAAAGGGCATCATCTCCTTGTAAGTAGGCAGCACACTCACTTTGCACCTATTCAGTTTGGACACTCAGGCCTGGTTCACACTGGGGCGACAAACGCTCCGACATTGGGAGCTCATGTCGCATGACGTGTGAAAATCAATGTTTCCCTATGAGAGCCGTCTTAACTGGTCCGACACATGTCGGTCCGACTTTGAAAATGCTCCCTGTACTACTTTGGTCCGACTTTGGTCCGACTTCAGCCCATTGACTATCATTGAAGTCGGATCAAAGTCGGACCGCAGTCTTGCATGGTCCGACTTTGGCATGCGACTTGTGCTGTACTGCTCTTGAGGGGGAACTCCAGGCCAAATTTTAAATAAAAAAATGGCGTGGGTTCCCCTCCAGAGGCATACCAGGCCCTTGGGTCTGGTCTGGATTTGAACGGGCGCCCCTACGCCCAAAAGCGGCGTGGGGGGTCCCCCCAAAATCCAAACCAGACCCTTATCCGAGCACACAACCTGGCAGGCCACAGGGGAAGAGGGGGGGGACGAGAGAGCGGCCCCCCTCCCTCCTGAACCGTACCAGGCCGCATGCCCTCAACATGGGGGGTTTGGTGCTCTGGGGCAGGGGGGCGACCTGCGGCCCCCACACCCCAGAGCACCCTGCCCCCATGTTGATGAGGACAGGGCCTCTTCCCGACAACCCTGGCCGTTGGTTGTCGGGGTCTGCGGGCGGGGGGCTTATCGGAATCCGGGAGCCCCCTTCAATAAGGGGGTCCCCGGATCCTGCCCCCCCCACTCTATGTGAATGAGTATGGGGTACATCGTACCCCTACCCATTCACCTGGTGGAAAAAAAATTGCAATAAAAAAACACTACACGGGTAGTAATTTATTGCACAGCTCCGGGGGTCTTCTTCCGACTTCCGGGGGTCTTCTTCCGACTTCCGGGGGTCTTTTCCGACTTCGAGGGTCTCCGGTGTCGTCTCCGTGCTCTCCGGTTCTTTCTTCCGCCGGGCCTCCGCTAACTTCTTTTTAGCTCTCTTGCTAACAGAGGCCCGGTCTTCCCGTTGTCTCGTCCGGCTCTCCGTTGTCCTTCTGCCGGCCCCTCCACTAACTTCTTTTTAGCTCTTTCGCTAGTGGAGGGGCCGGTTTCCGATAAGCCCCCCGCCCACAGACCCCGACAACCAACGGCCAGGGTTGTCGGGAAGAGGCCCTGTCCTCATCAACATGGGGACAGGGTGCTCTGGGGTGGGGGGGCCGCAGGTCGCCCCCCCTGCCCCAGAGCACCAAACCCCCCATGTTGAGGGCATGCGGCCTGGTACGGTTCAGGAGGGAGGGGGGGGCGCTCTCTCGTCCCCCCCTCTTCCCCTGTGGCCGGCCAGGTTATGTGCTCGGATAAGGGTCTGGTTTGGATTTTGGGGGGCCCCCACGCCGTTTTTTCGGCGTAGGGGCGCCTGTTCAAATCCAGACCAGACCCAAGGGCCTGGTATGCCCCTGGAGGGGAACCCGCGCCGTTTTTTTAATTTAAAATTTGGCCTGGAGTTCCCCTTCAAGATTCATACCAAACACTGCCTGATATTGGCGGGGATCCAAGTCGGATCCCCGTTCATTGAAAGTCGGACATATGTCGGCTTCATGTCGCAGGCCAAAGTCGGATCCAAAGTAGGACAGATGTCGTGTCGCACTAGTGTGAACCCAGCCTTAATACTGGACAATAGCCAACAACGTTCATAAAAACTGGAAGAAGGAAAAAACTGAAATCAGGTTAAATTTTCTAAAGGACCTGATAAAATACAATAACGGATGTGATTGCTTACTAGGGGGCAACACATATCGTTTTTATTTTTTCCAGTCGTATAAGTTTGGCGCAATTTATTTTATTTAAAAATACTTTTACTTAGTACCTGCTGCTGAACCCCCCCCCCCCTCGGTACTAAAAAATTATCTACGGCCCTGACATTATATTCTGATGCCGCGTACACATGATCAATTTTTTCTTGTGGTACTGAGAAAATTGACGTGAAAAGCGAGGTACAGCTTGTTCCCCCCACACACGGCCGTTTTAAATTACATTTTTTTTTGGTCGAAAAAAACGACCGTGTGTGGGCTCCCCGGCAGTGTTTCCCTATGGGAAAACTGCAGCGGAAAAAAAACGACGGGAATCACGACGAGAAAAAAAAGAGCATGTTCTAATTTTTCTTGTCGTGATTAATGCCGTTTTTCCCGTCGGGAAAAATGACAAAAAGCCTACAGACGATCGTTTTTCTCGTCCAAAGGAAAAAATTTCATTTTTCCCGATGGGAAAAATGATCGTGTGTACGCGGCATTAGCGTTAAGATTCAGTGTATCATTGTAATGCTCCGATATCCTGACCCTCAGCGGATGGATAGTACATCCTATATACTACATCTGACAAGCCTTGCGCTCAATGATATAGATTACATGCTTGGAATTACAATTAATGTAATTCTTTTATTTTAAATCAAATAATTTTTATTTTGTTTTTGTTATTGCTTATTACATACAAAAGTTTAAGAGCTTAGTAATAACTATAATAAGAAGAAGCTTTTCATTTACATTCTATAATAGCAAATGTGTAGAAATTAATTCAATCCAACATTATAATAGATATCTATTCTATCAAAAAAAAAAACAACAACACAACAACATAGAACATCTAACAAGACAATACAACAATAAGCATACACCTCTATATATAGTTCATTTTCATTTCAATCTCTACTTCTTGATCTATTACAGATCCATCACCTATCTCCGTTCCCCTCCCCCCTCCCCTTTCCTCTCCCATCTCCCTACACAAACCATTGTAGAGCGGATTACTAGAATCAAGCCAATGGGACCATATTTTATTACATTTGTGGGGAACTCCCCTATGTTTATAAGCTAATCTTTCTCTTTTTAATATAAGATTTACCTTATTACACCATTGTTTGTTGTTTGGTGAAGTTATATCAATCCATTTCTGTAAGATAAGCTTACGAGCTAAATAAAGGGATTTAGTCCACATCGTGTTCATCTCTCCAGGCAAAGCTCCATCTGGGATGATCCCCAATATTGCTTTTTTGGGTGCACATGGTATTTCTGTACGACATAGTGTATTCAAGGTCTGGAATACTTTCTCCCAGTACTCATGGAGCTTGGAACAGCACCAAAGCATATGGATGAGAGATCCATTGGAGACGGAACATTACGGACATAGGGGCGATGTGTATTTTCCCCAGGCATATAATTTTTGTGGAATATAATGTGTTCTATGTACCATATATACTCGAGTATAAGCCAACCCAAATATAAGCCGAGGCACCTAATTTTATCACAAAAAAATGGGAAAACGTATTGACTCAAGTATAAGCCTAGGGTGTCCATCTGCATGCCTCACTGTGCCTCACTGTGTCCATGTGCATGCCTCACTGTGCCCATGCCTCACTGTGTCCATGTGCATGCCTCACTGTGTCCATGCCTCACTGTGTCCATGCCTCACTCTGTCCATGCCTCACTGTGTCCATGCCTCACTGTGTCCATGTCTCACTGTGTCCATGTGCATGCCTCACTGTGCCCATGCCTCACTGTGCCCATGTCTCACTGTGTCCATGTCTCACTGTGCCCATGCCTCACTGTGCCCATGCCTCACTGTGTCCATGTCTCACTGTGCCCATGCCTCACTGTGTCCATGTCTCACTGTGTCCATGTGCATGCCTCACTGTGCCCATGCCTCACTGTGTCCATGTCTCACTGTGCCCATGCCTCACTGTGCCCATGCCTCACTGTGTCCATGTCTCACTGTGCCCATGCCTCACTGTGCCCATGTCTCACTGTGTCCATGTCTCACTGTGCCCATGCCTCACTGTGCCCATGCCTCACTGTGCCCATGCCTCACTGTGTCCATGTCTCACTGTGTCCATGTGCATGCCTCACTGTGCCCATGCCTCACTGTGTCCATGTCTCACTGTGTCCATGTGCATGCCTCACTGTGCCCATGCTTCACCGTGTCCATGACTAGACTTACGTTTAACATGGGAGTATATGGAAGGGGTGTCTGGCTTTGAAAAATCGGTGCTCCCCGGCTGTAGGTTCCCCAGACAGAAAACTTTGTACACCTGTAGATGAGAACTGGGGCTACATGTGTACCGGTACCGGGTACCCAAAGTTACTGGAGAAATGACCGTTTAACATGGAAGTCTATGGAAGGGGTGCACGGCTTTGAAAAATCGGTGCTTCCCGACCGTAGGTCCCCCAGACAACAAACTTTGCACACTTGTAGAGGAAAAGGGGGGCTACATGTGTGCCAAGTTTGGATGGTACCGGGTCCCCAAAGTCCAGGAGATCAGGCGCAAAAAGGTGACTCGAGTATTTTCAGCACAAAAAAATGTGCTGAAAAATTTGGCTTATACTCGAGTTCATACAGTATTATAAAAAGCTGTGTCAATTGCTGCGATAGGGAAATAGATACCTTTGGTAAAATCTCCATAGCTCCCCTATTAATGTAATTCTTGAGGGGATATACCTCTCCTGTAGTGAAAGAAGTCACTTTTTTGTTCTTCTTATGTCTGCAACACTGTCTACATGTGTTGTAGCCACACAGATATGATCCTGTAACACTCAACCATGCATGAGAGGGTTGGGTATGAGAACTAAAAAGGCTGGGAGAGAGGACAGATCCCAAAGTAGGAGATCTCCTACTTGAGAAACCGCACATGAAATTTAATGGCATCCCAGTCTTAGTCCGTAGGGTTGAATATTGAGTTGGCCCACCCTTTGCAGCTATGAAGCCCCATACACACTATCAGTTTTTCTGCAGGTTTTTGTCTTCAGGTTTAGCAAAACCATCTAATATGAGGTCAAACCTTAAAGCCCTGTACACACTATCAGATTTCCTATGGATTCTAATCCGATGGATTTTTCCATCGGAAATCCGATGAAGCTGACTTCCATCAGTCTTGCCTACACACCATCAGTCAAAAATCCGACCGTCCCAAACGCTGTGACGTAAAACACTCCGACAAGCCGAGAAAAATGAAGTTCAATGCTTCTGAGCATGCGTCGACTTGATTCTGAGCATGCGTGGGTTTTTTCTCCGATGGAGTTCCACACAGACGATCGGAATTTGCTAACGTTTTTTTTTCCATCGGATAAATTTAAAACATGTTCTATTTTTTCTCACCGATGGAAAAAAGACCGATGGGGCCCATACACGATCGGTTTGTCCGATGAAAAAAGTCCATCGGACTGTTTTCATCGGTAAAACCGATCGTGTGTACAGGGCATAAGAGTTTCAATTCGTATGCAATCAGGCAGGCCCTTGCACTACATGGTTTTGGTAAACCTTAAGATAAAAACCTGCAGAAAAACTGATAGTGTGTATGGGGCTTAACAGCTTCAACTCTTCTGGGAAAGGCTGTCCCACAAGGTTTAGGAGTGTGTCTATGGGAATGTTTGAGCAGTCTCCGCTCTAATTCATCCCAAAGGTGTTCTATCAGGTTGAGGTCAGGACTCTGTGCAGGCCAGTCAAGTTCCTCCACCCCAAACTCGCTCATTCATGTCTTTATGGACCTTGTTTTGTGCACTGGTCAATATCATTTGGTGGAGGGGGGATTATGGTGTGGGGTTGTTTTTCAGGGGTCGGGCTTGGCCCCTTAGTTCCAATGAAGGGAACTCTTAAGGCGTCAGCATACCAAGATAATTTAGACAATTTCATGCTTCCAACTTTGTGGGAACAGTTTGGGGATGGTCCCTTTCTGTTCCAACATGACTGCACACCAGTCCTGTTTACTGTTATCACAGAGAGTAATAGTGGAGGAAAATTCTAAATTTTGGTGGTCACCAGAACTGGAATAGAGGGGAAATCTTTCAGGGGAGACACCAGTTCTGGTGACAACCAGAGATTTCCCTCACATTTTGACTGTGGGACAGGAAGTCAAGGAGAATCTCCCCATTAGGGCACAGAGGCAAAAAACAAAACTAATAGTGATTATAACCCCCATCCCCCTTAGGCTACTTTCACACTGAGGCACTGGATGCGCTGGCGGTATAGCGGCCCTATTTTTAGCGCCGCTATACCGTCATTTTTGGCGCGATTTGTGGGCGCTAGCGGGGTGATTTTAACCCCCGCTAGCGGCCGAAAAAGGGTTAAAAACACGCCCGCAATAACGCCTCTTTGCGGCGTTTTGGAGGCGCTACCCCATTGATTTCAATGGGCAGGAGCGCTATAGGAGCTGTATTTTTACCACTCCTATCGCGCCTCAAAGATGCGGCTTGCAGGAGTTTTTTGACCCTCCTGCAAGCGCAACGCTCCAGTGTGAAAGCCCTCGGGCTTTCACACTGGATACAATTGAGCTGCTTTTTTGGGGTGCATTGCAGGCGCTATAGCGCCTGCAAAGCGCCTCAGTGTGAAAGGGGCCTTACTGTATACAGGGCTGCTGTTAGAAATCTTGGGGCCCCATACAGCCTACCTAATAGGGCCCTCTGGCCGAAAGTGACTGAGGACATAGATTTATCAGTCCCTTTCTGTACAGCCTCAGCTGCACATATGATTGAATAGGAAGCACTGTGAGGCTTACTGCTCATTCACAAACTGAAGCATAGTAAACACAGGAATGGGGCCAGTAAATGACACTCCCCTGTGTGTGGGCGGGAGAGGATGGAAGCCGGAAGAGCTGTGGGGGAAAGGGGCACACAGGGGGGCCCAAACAGCAGACGGAAGGGGCGCATGTGCCAGAACCAATCCCCCTTGCAGTGCAGCCAGAAGGAGGTAGAGGTGAAGCTGGCAGTGCTGCAGTGGGATACAGCTGGCCCTCCTGGTCAGCAGGTGCCTGGACACCCCCCCCCCTTTTGAACTGATGAGGCCCGGGCCCAGTACAGTAGAGCTGGCTGTACTGTCTTATCAGCGGCCCTGACTGTATCCAAAATTAATAAAAAAAAGTTTTGCCTTTGCCTTTACTTCTATTTTAATTGCAGATCGGATTCTTCATCTTCATAGTCTAGGGCTCATGGTGGACACTGTGACTTGTGAGAAGAAAGATTAACAGTCTTTTATTACTGAGCCTGAGCTGCTAACTAACTGAATCATTTATAAGTGCTGGAGCTGGAAGGAAAATGTGAACAGAAAATGGAAATGTCCTTCACACTTTTGGATCACTTTTCATTTAGTTAATGAATGACTTTGGATTATCTTTTTTTCCCTGCCTCATTGCTTTGTTACTGACTTGGCTTATCGCTAATAAGCAAATCAGCAGAATAGCGTGCGAAGTATGGAGAGGCAGACACCTGAGGTGGACGATGTAACGGGATGACAGAATCCTGTGATTCTAATGAGCTATTGTTGTGTTCGGGGTTTCTGCAACCTGTGTTTCTCCAGATGCTGCTGAACTGCAGATGTCAGTGTGATCTTTTGCTTAGTGGAGCATAGTGGATAATGAAGTTAATTAGGAGAATTAACATCTGGTTGCCTGCCCTAATTTATTTAAAACTCCTATCAGATCTGTAAATGGGTATCTGGGAATAATACTTACTGTGCTACCAGTTGTCCCAAACTGATGACCAACAAAGAGGGAGGGTGAGCAAGAAAAAAATTCCATAACCTTTGGCAGCTAACAATGTAAGTACAAAGCAGATTGCCCTTTTTAAGTTTATCATATTTATTTGATAGCTTTGGGTAAATGTGTTAGGAAAAAAAAAAAAAGCCAAATCCACCCAGAAAATGTGTGATATTTAAAGTGTTACTAAACCCACAACAGTAAAATCAGATTGTGTATGCAGTAAAGCATGCTTGTTATACTCACTGTAGAACCTAAGGGGTTCTGTGCATTGTGTAAAAAGGCTGTTTGATCCTGTCTTCTCTGACCCTCCCCTTCTTTTACTATCCCCAATCCATTTCCTGATAATACAGAGCCTTGGCGGCACTCTGCACATACTCAGTTTTTTTTTGTGGGTGGGTGCATGTGATCGGCACTGGGCCAATCAGCACTGTCCAGTCAGAGGGTCAGTGGTTCTGCAGCCTCATAGGACAGTCGGAGGAGAATGAAAACTCCTCCTACAAGCTTTAACCAGTGCTTGGCCAGACACTAAAGCCTCGTACACACGATCGAGAATCTCGTCAGGAAAAAAAACTGTAGTTTTTCCCTGACGAGATTCTTGACAAGAATCTTGTCCCGGCCAAGTGTACACACGCTCGATTCAAAAGAACCGCCGTTCTTTTGAATGGAACGAACGTGGTGACGTCATCGACTACGACGAGCGTGCGCTTGTCACATTCGATGCCGTCGCCACCATCTTGCTACACCCTACCTATGCCTAGGAAGCTACCGCGCATGTGTCAAAGTTATTTCATGCGTGGGTTTCCAGGGCCATAGGTAAGCGTACACACTCTCGGGTTTCTCGTCGGGAAACAGGCCCACGAGAATCTCGACGAGAAAATAGAGAGCAGGTTCTCTATTTTTCTCGTCGAGATTCTGGCCAGTTTTCTTGACGAGAAACCTGAAAGCCTCGTACACACGCACGGTTTACTCGGCAGTTTTCTTGCTGGTTCTTGCCGGGAAAACCGGTCGTGTGTACGAGGCTTAAGAGAAGTCACAAGACTGCTATATACTGCTAATGATAAAAGGTATTTAGCAGTTTATGGTTACTAAAATAATTGCATTTTCATGTTCTGTGTTCTGTGGGAGACCAGATATAGGAAATGCAGGGTCCTGGGTTTAGTAACACTTTAAGTGTAGTGCAGAAGCATTTAGGCAGAATCTGTTTCCATCTCTGGGACTATAATGGCAAAGTTTCCCTGTTAGAATTTCCAGCTTCACCCATCTATCTTGGCCCTTACATAGCATGATGGTGTCATGCTCCATTGTGGGTTCTAAGTAAATGTAAAAGTTACAAATAATGGGTCAGTCCCGCTGTGAAAGATGGACAACTTGTAGAAGATGACAGTTGTGTCAGTATAAGCACAGATGAGTACTTGTTGTATTCAAACAACCATCAAATACAAATACCACCAACTGATCTCCACATTTCATCACTCCACCATTAACCAAAGAGCCATGTGTCTGCCTACTCCTAGCACAGAGACCAGTGGTGACCACATTTTTTTTTATATAGGGGCCCCAAGTGCAGCCCTTGATATCATCAAAGATCTGCACATGATATTTAGTGATTGAGATGATCTAAGATCTCAAGAGATGGTCCAAGATGGCAGACATGCTCCATCAGAGACTGTGTACATGCTATAGGAATTGAATTGTTGAAAACTGAGAACTATAAGCTCAAAAGTCTGTGGATTGGATGCTGCAAACCCACATGTGGGAGCCTGTCTGGAATGCTTTCGTCTGTATTGACCAATCATCTGCGGCTGGGTGTTCCCCGCCCCACAGTCACACATATACAAGGATGGGTATGTGCGGCTGCGGGGTGAGGAAAGCCCTGGCCGCAAATGATTGGCCCATATGGCTCACAGCTTCCTGGTGGACTCACACATCCTTGGGTTTGGATCCTAGTCTGAACACTCCGGAGCTCATCACAGCTGGGAAAATGCTTCAGAAGACTTGTACTTGAAGGTATACAAATTACATAAGACTGATATAGATCACTGCTATTACAACTTTTGAAAATACATGCTTCTATATTGTGCTCCCTACAGCCCAAATATAAAATGCTTGTGCCACAGCAAGATCTATAATAAAAGATCAGATGGAAAAAAAAAACATAAAAACAGTAAAGGGATGGACAACAGAGAAAACAAATTATGTGAAAGAAATAAACTACTAGAACCCAATCTAAAGAATATTTTTTTTCTCTGTAGCCTGACTTAGCATATAGGTAAAGAAAACATACAGGGTTCTATTTATAAGGGAAAAAAAATGCCCTTTGAATGTCTCAAGCATTAAGCTAGCTGCCATAAATAATCCTATATTTGCCTAATGCCGCGTACACACGACCGTTTTTAATGTCATTGAAAAAAAACTAAGTTTTTCTCGACGTGATTCTTCCCAAGCCTGCCTTGCCTACACACTTTAATGAAAAAAAATGCTCGAGCAAAGCACGGTGACGTACGAAATGTACGACGGCACTATAAAGGGGGAGTTCCATTCAGATGGGGCCACCCTTTGGGCTGCTTTTGCTGATCCTCCTGTTAGTAAAGTTTGGTGAGAGACGATTCACGCTTTTCAGCTTCGTGCTCTTCAGTCCGTTACAGCGTGACGAATGTGCTATCTCCATTACGAACAGTAGTTTTACAAGAACGAGCGCTGCCGTCTCATCACTTGCTTCTGAGCATGCGCATTTTTTTCACGTCGTTAAAGCCTACACACGGCCGCTTTTCATGACGAGAAAAACGACGACGTGAAAAACGACGAGAAAAATTAGAGCATGTTACAAATTTTTAATGCCCATTTTTCACGTTCTGAAAAATGCTCTGGAGCCCACACACGATCGTTTTTAATGACCAAATAAAAAAATTGCATTTTTCTCGTCATGAAAAACGGTCTTGTGTACACGGCATAATACATTTATTTTCTATGATGGTCAGCTCCATGCAATGACCACAAAGCAGTATTTAGTATTTTTCCGAAATAGCTCAATTGAGAAAATACCACATTATTGACACTAGATGAAGCTGAGAAGCATAGGAAATACAGTGGAACCTTGGATTACGAGCATAATCCGTTCCAGGAGAATGCTCGTAATCCAAAGTACTCGCATATCAAAGCGAGTTTCCCCATTGAAGTCAATGGAAACGAAAATAATTTGTTCCACATTGACTTCAATGGCATGCAATACCGCATGTGGCCAGAGGTGGGGGGGCACCAGAGAGCCTCGGAAACACACGGAAAGGCCCGAGGACAGCTCGGCTGACCTCGGAAAACCTCGGAAAGGCTCGGAACGGAGTATTTCCATGTTTTTCTAAACATTTCCGAATGGCGCCGTTCGGCTCTGGCACCCCCCCACCTCAGGCCAAATGCGGTACTGCACACCGCTGTGGTTTGAATCCTGCTAGTTTTGCAGGACAACACTCACAAACCGAGTCAGGATTTAGAAAATGACAGTGCTCGTATAATCCAGTATAATCCCGTAGTTTGCCTAATATGATTTACAGTGGAACCTCGGATTGCGAGTAACACGGTTAACGAGGTCTGCCTATGTAAATAAGGTAGATAGCTGTTCTGGCAGGAGGGAAGGCATGGATCCTGTGTTCCTGCAAAGCAGAGACTAGGATTCATGTCTTCCCCTCGTAAAAAACACCCCCCACAGTTTAGAAAAACACTGGTTAGGCACACAGTTAACCCTTTGATCGCCACTGATGTTAACCCCTTCCCAGCCAGTATCATTAGTACAGTGACAGTACATATTTTTTAGCACTGATCACTGTATTTAGTTTCACTAGTCCCCAAAAAGTGTCAAAAGTGTCAGTTAGTGTCTGAATGTCCACTGCAATATTGCAGTCCCGCTATAAGTCGATGATTGCAGCCATTAGTAATAAAAAAATATATATTGTGAGGGGGTTAACTCGGCAGCGGGTGTGTGTGACCCCCTGGATGGGTTCACCACACAAAACAGGCACAGCAGACAGAGTTTGTAGTTGCAAAAACAAAAGGTGCGGTTTATTCAAACTATTTACAAGGGAAAAACAACAAAAAACAAAAAGAAACATGAAAATAAATCCTGGTCAACTTGACCGCTCACTACACACGTTGGTGTCCCTAACTAACAACTGGGTACAGCCTTGTGCTGTCCCAGTCCCTAGCTCCCTGCTTTTTGAAGTTCTTACAATAACCACAAAGGCTTTGGCTCACCGCACAAAGGTTACACTCCCCAGACTATCCACACAGATCTGGTTCCAGGTTGGAGCCCCTCCCTTAGCGTGCTGGGAGTTCTTGTAGAGGCCTCAATGAGCCACTTGATTCAGCTGGGCTCATTAACTCTTCCCCTGCAAGACTCCCAGCACTCCCTCTAGTGGTATAAATCGGCATAAAGCCTGAATCTAGGACATATATACCTTCCATCCTGGATGCAACCTGGTGACTTTACCTGCCTGCTGTCACATACCCCCCCTCTTGTTTTAACCTTGGGGTTGGAAAACAAGCAATCGGGCATGCATGTACTCGAGACAAAGCATCCACATTCCCCATTTGAACACCAGGGCGATGCTTTACTGTAAACTTGAATTCCTTAAGGGCCAGGAACCACCTATTCCCTCTTCTATTTGTCTCTTTGTTTTGAGCCATCCACTTTAAAGGAGCGTGATCAGTAATCATGTCAAAGTGCCTACCTAGCAGATAGTACTGAAGGGAATCTAGAGCCCACTTAACCGCTAAACACTCCTTCTCAATCGTAGCGTAATTTACCTCATGGGAATTTCCTGCTGAGGTAAATGACTGGGTGCTCTTCCCCGTTCCAGACCTGGGACAATACTGCTCCTAACCCAACGTCTGATGCATCACTTTGTACGACAAAGTCCCTAGAGAAGTCTGGTGAGTACAACACTGGCTGGCTACATAAGGCCTTTTTTAAGAATTGAAATGCTGCCTCAGCCTCTGGGGTCCATTTAACCATGACCGACTCTTTCCCGTTTGTCAGGTTGGTTAGGGGCACAGCCTGAGAAGCAAAGTGGGGAATGAATCGCCGATAATAACCAGCGATTCCCAGAAAGGCTCGTACCTGCTTCTTGCTGTTGGGACGTGGCCAATTCTGTATGGCCTCGACTTTGTTGACTTGGGGTTTTATTACTCCCCTCCCAATGGTGTACCCAAGATATTTGGCCTCCTCCTGCCCAATGGTACATTTCTTGGGGTTGGCCGTAAACCCAGCTTCCCGGATAGAGTCTAGGACTGCTTGCACTTTTGGCAGATGTGAGGCCCAATCTGTGCTGTAGATAATTACATCATCCAGGTAAGCCGCGGCATACTTCGGATGGTGCCTCAGTATCTGGTCCATTTTCCGCTGGAATGTGGCCGGCGCATTCTGTAACCCAAACGGCATTCTTTTATATTGGAACGCCCCGTCTGGGGTTACAAATGCGGTTTTCTCCTTGGCCGACTTGGCCAGGGGAATTTGCCAATACCCTTTTGTGAGATCAAGAGTTGTCATGTATCGGGCTGTTCCCAGCCGGTCGATCAACTCATCTATACGTGGCATGGGGTAGGTGTCAAATTTTGTAACTTTGTTCAGTTGTTGAAAATAGTTACAAAATCGCCAGCTCCCATCCGGTTTAGGCACTAACACAATAAGACTTGACCAATCACTTTGGGACTCCTCTATCACCCCCAACTTAAGCATTTTCTGTACTTCCTCACGTATTGCCTCCCGTCGGGCCTCTGGGATCCGATAGGGTATTAGTTTCACCCTTTCACCGGGAGGGGTAATAATATCATGCTCTACGCCAGGCGTTTGTCCCGGCAGCTCAGAGAAAACCTCCTTGTTGCGAAGCACAAACTCCTTAACCTCCTGTTGTTGGGGGTTTGACAAGGTGACTGCTATTCCAACCTCAGGAATCCCGCAATCAGAGTGAGCTGGTGACAAAGTTTCCGCGACTAGGGATTCCCTGTCCCTCCAGGCTTTCAACAGATTAACGTGATAGATCTGTTCGGGCTTTCGCCTTCCTGGTTGTCTGACCTTGTAATTCACTTCGCTCACTTTTTCCATTATCTCATAGGGGCCTTGCCATTTGGCGAGGAATTTGCTTTCAACCGTAGGGACAAGTACCAATACCCTATCCCCCGGGGAAAAGGTACGGGTCCTGGCTCCACGGTTGTACACTCTCTGCTGTGCCAACTGCGCTTGGGCCAAATGTTCCTTTACGATTGGCATTACCTGTGCAATTCTATCTTGCATCAGGGCGACATGCTCAATCACACTCCTGTGGGGAGAACTCTCACTTTCCCAGGTTTCCTTGGCGATATCCAACAGCCCTCTGGGGTGTCTCCCATAAAGTAACTCAAAGGGTGAGAAACCCGTAGAGGATTGGGGTACCTCCCTAATAGCAAACATTAAATAGGGAATTAGACAGTCCCAATCCTTTCCATCTCTATCCACCACTTTCCTTAACATTTGTTTTAGGGTTTTGTTGAATCTTTCAACCAACCCATCTGTTTGGGGGTGATACACAGATGTACGCAATTGTGTCACTTTGAACAACTTACACAGCTCTTTCATAACCCGGGACATAAAGGGTGTACCTTGGTCCGTAAGCAGTTCTTTACAAATACCCACATGGCTAAAAACAAGAGATAGCTCTTTGGCTATGGTTTTGGCCGAGGTATTTCGGAGAGGAATCGCTTCCGGATAACAGGTGGCATAGTCCATTATAACCAAGATGTACTGGTGCCCCCTAGCGGAATTCATTATCGGACCTACCAAATACATTGCGATCCTCTCAAAGGGGACCTCAATGATGGGAAGAGGTACCAGCGAGTTACGGAAATGTGGCATCGGTGCCGACCTCTGACACCCAGGGCAGGAGGAACAATAATTTTCTGTTTCCTTCATGACCCCAGGCCAATAGAACCTCTGCAATACTCTCTCTCGGGTTTTCTCTGTCCCCAGATGACCTCCAAGAATGTGCCCATGGGCCAACTCTAACACCAACTTCCTGTAAGGTTTGGGCACCACAAGCTGCTCAATGGTTTCTTCTGCCCTTTTAGCCACCCGATACAGTAGGTCCTTTTCCACGATGAAGTATGGGTAAGTGCAGGTCTCATCTGGGTTCACTAACTCGCCATCTATTTCCAGTACGTTTTCCCGTGCCTTTATTAGGGTGGGGTCTTTTAACTGTTCTGTGGCAAAATTTTCCTTGTGAACCTCGAGATCAGAAAACTCCACAGACGGCATGTTTTCGTCTGAGGATGTTGGCTCCTCCCCAGTTTCTCGAGTCTCCCCTGCCAATACCGACAAGGGAAATTCTGGAGAGTCCTCACCACTCTCAGAGGAATTCTGGCTATCACATTCCTGGTATATAGGGGCACCAGTGGGGGGCTCAGGACAATCCCATAGTTCCCAGAACTTTGGAAAATCCCTTCCCACAATGGCATCATGAGGCAAGTGAGACACTAATCCCACCCGATGAGAGAGGGTACCTTTGGGGGACTCAAAACACACTGTAGTCACCGGATACTCTCGGGTGTCCCCATGCACACAAATAACAGCTACCTTGTTATTCCCAGAGACCTCTGTAGTAACTAATTCAGCCTTTATCAGTGTCACCAGGCTACCTGAATCCAGCAACACAACAACATTTCTACCATTAACACACATTTTGCATAAATGTTTCTCAGTTCCCCGAATGGCAGTGCATGCGACTGTCGCAAACAGCGACTGAAGTCTGTCCCTTAGAAAGTCACATTGCATGGGTTCATCCACAACCAGGCAATTTGCTGCAATATGTCCCTCTTGTCGGCAGCAGTAACAAACAATCCTTCTTGCTGCCTCTTGAGCCCCTGACTTCCCAGGCTGTTCTCGCCAAACCTTGGGTAGAACTCCCACCCTCTCACTCTCTCCACCCTCACCCCTTGGAATCATCTTACCCGCCACTGGGGATGGTCTGGTCTTAGGGTGGAAAGTCCGTGAGTCTCTGGAAGAGGCAGTCAGGTTCTCTGTAGCCAAGTACTTCTCTACTCGATCCACAAGATTATTGGCCGTTTCTGAGTCTTCATGGCTTAGCAAATTTTGGATGGCAGTAGGAAGAGCTCTCAAGAAACGATCCATCACAACACGTTCCACAATCTTTGGTGCGGACAAAGTCTCTGGCTGTAGCCACTTCCTGCTCAGGTGAATGAGATCATACATTTGAGACCTGGGGGGTTTTCCAAGCCAGAAAGTCCAGTTATGCACACGCTGAGCCCGGACAGCCAGGGTGACACCCAGCCGTGCCAATATTTCAGTTTTTAGCATCACATAGTCTTTTGCTTGGTCAGGCTTTAGGTCATAGTAAGCTTTCTGCGATTCACCAGTTAACAGAGGAGCCACCAGTCCAGCCCCCTGCTCCTTAGGCCACTTTTCTCTTTCAGCAGTCCTTTCAAATGTGGTCAAAAACACCTCTGGATCATCCTCTCCAGTCATTTTTGTCAATAAACGACTGACCCCAAAGGACGCGGTATTAGTGGAACGACTTGCCTCACTGGTCTGCGGATGTTGCTGCATTAACGTTTCCATTTGTTGTAGTCTCTGCTCTTGCTTCTGTAACAGGTCTATGAAGCGGGCCTCAGATTGCTGCTGGGCTTGTTGCTGAGCTTGCTGCTGGGCTGTGAGGCTCTGTTGCAAAGTTGCATTTGTCTGCTGCTGGGCTGCAAGGCTCTGTTGATGAGCTGCAAGGCTCTTTTGCAAACCTGCATTTGTCTGGTGCTGATTGGCATTTGCTAGAGCCAGCTGTTTCAGTATCTCCTCCATGCTGGCCTTAAAAAAAACTGCCACTGGTTCTCCACCAACTGTGAGGGGGTTAACTCGGCAGCGGGTGTGTGTGACCCCCTGGATGGGTTCACCACACAAAACAGGCACAGCAGACAGAGTTTGTAGTTGCAAAAACGAAAGGTGCGGTTTATTCAAACTATTTACAAGGGAAAAACAACAAAACAAAAAGAAACATGAAAATAAATCCTGGTCAGCTTGACCGCTCACTACACACGTTGGTGTCCCTAACTAACAACTGGGTACAGCCTTGTGCTGTCCCAGTCCCTAGCTCCCTGCTTTTTGAAGTTCTTACAATAACCACACAGGCTTTGGCTCACCGCACAGAGGTTACACTCCACAGACTATCCACACAGATCTGGTTCCAGGTTGGAGCCCCTCCCTTAGCGTGCTGGGAGTTTTTGTAGAGGCCTCAATGAGCCACTTGATTCAGCTGGGCTCATTAACTCTTCCCCTGCAAGACTCCCAGCACTCCCTCTAGTGGTATAAATCGGCATAAAGCCTGAATCTAGGACATATATACCTTCCATCCTGGATGCAACTTGGTGACTTTACCTGCCTGCTGTCACAATATATATATCCCATAGTTTGTAGATGCTATAACTTGTGTGCAAACCAATCAAATTTGTAGCAGATTACATATTGGCCTCAATTTTTAAAGAAGTTAGATTTTTTCAATTTTTTTATTGGATATGTTTTATAGCAGAAAGTAAAAAATATATATATATTTTTTTTTTTCAAAATTGTCGGTTTTTTTTTGTTTATAGTGCAAAAAATAAAAAACTCAGAGGCGATCAAATATCACCAAAAGAAAGCTCTATTTGTGGGGGAAAAATATTGTTATCTGGGTACAGCATCGCATGACCGTGCAATTGTCAGTTAAAGTAACGCAGTGCCGTAACACAAAAAATGACCTGGTCATGAAGGGGGGGGGGGGGTAAATCTTCTGAAGGGCAAGTGGTTATTACATGTAAAATTAAATACATTTTATAAAATGATAAATCCTGCTTGGGAATATAATATATTTTTTTTAATCTTTTTTTCACATATGCAAAGAGAGAAAATAATACAAACATTCCCAGTGTGAATTGTCAGGGTTATCTGAGAAGATGAGAAGATTGCACCAACAATCAATTAACAGAATGAGAAGATTGCAGCAACAATCAATTAACAGAAAAATGCAGAGAGCACTTCATTACTTGTAGGGATTGCAAGGGGAATGTCGAGGAGAGAGGGTCAGGGCAAGGTGTAGGCAAAGGGGCATCAGGGAAGGGAAAATATAACATGTTTGGATTGTAAGTATCACAATAAAAACAGATAGTCTTAGCTTTGCATAGATGGTTCATAAACATCAAGTATCAGAGTATCAGTATATATATATAACATGTCTTCTTGAAATCATTGGTGGTACTGGATGCAATGGCGGAGATTTACTAAAACTTAAATCTGGTGCAGCTGTGCATAGTAACCAATCAGTTTCTAGTAGACATGTGCAATTCGTTTAGTTACAAATTCGTTATTCGTCAAAATTCTTTATATTCGTTGATTCGTAAACATACGAATAAACGAACGGTTTGATAAAATTACAAACGAACAACGAATTATCCAAAAGAACGAATATGTAAAACAACGAAAATACGAATTTAGTAAATTTGAAACAGCCAAAATATGAAAAAGTAAAAAACGAAAACATAAAAACAACGAAAATACCGAACAAAGTTAAAAAAATAACGAAAATCAAAATGAACGAAAACGCGAAATTACGAATATTCAGAAAACGTAAAACAAAACAACGAAAATAACGAACAAAGATCCATATTAACGAAAATCAAAATGAACGAAAAAAAAATCACGAATCTTCGGAAAATGGAAATCAAAACAACGAAAATTCGAAAAAAATTAAATTCTATTTCGTTAGTTCTGAATTAGTTCTGGACGTTGGCCAATGGCCAATAAGCTTGTCCCTTCCCCTGAAGAGGTTGTCTCTTCCCCCAATGAGCTTGTTTCTTATTCCCTTGTGTGTTTTTCTGTGTTAGACTGCAGTGCATTCCATCCACAGTCCAGAGTTGTGGTTGGGTAGGTTGCACTGTTCTGTTGGATTTGTGAGTAAAGTTGTGACTTGTGAGAGAGAAATTCTTTGTTTCTTAAGCATACTCTGTCTAGATTCTAATTTCTATATTTGTATTTTGTAATATCTGACATATTTTTGTTTTCTCCTATTCTGACACATTATGTAAAATTACGAATTATGCCCCGATTACTAATCTACGAAAACAATGTTACGAAAGTACAAATAAATGAGCCAGTCAATCTCACGAAAGTACGAATTACAAAATTACGACGAGTAGTGTTTTGAATAAACGGAAAATGTATTCTAACGAAAGTACGAATGTAATTAAATCTACAAATGTACGATTTTCCAATCAACGGAAATTAGACACGAAAATACGAATCATTGCAAATCAACGAAAATATAGTTCTTACGAAAATACGAACGCAGCCGAATATAAAATATAACGTAAATACGAATTTTGAATCAACGAAAATTAGACTAACGGATAAACTAATCAACAGAAAAATAACCCTTACGGAAATACAAAAGAGTCCGAATACGATAACCCACAACTTACGAAATTATGAATCGTTACGAATCAATGGAAATGCACAGAAACAAAACCAAACTAAACAAATTTTTATGTTGTGCACATTGTCTAGTTACTAGGTTCTAGACCCCTTTCACACTGGGGCAGTTTTCGGGCACCATAGGGCTAGAAATAGCCCCTGCTAAGTGCCTGAAAACCCCCTCCCTTTCACTGCAGTGTGACTTTTCACACTGGGGGCAGTGCGCTTGTGGGACGTTACCAAAAGTCCTGCAAGCAGCATCTTTGGGGCAGGTTGGTAGCGCTGCATTTGGCGCTCCCAAAACGCCCTGCCCATTGCAATGAAAAGCGCTTTGAAAGCCCTGCAAAACGGGAATTGTAACCCTTTTTTGTGCCCGAAAAGCGATGCAAAAGCGCGGCTAAAACAGCACTAAAGTGATGCTAAAACGAGCGGTGCTTTAGCACTAACGGCGGGCGCTGTCAGTGTGAAAGGGGTCTTAGGCCTCGGACACACGATACGAAAATCAGAAGGAAAAAATTCACAAGATGAGCTGTCTGCGGATTTTCGGATCATTAGTACGGTGGTTTCAACAGCCGATTTGACTTTTTCTTCAGACAAAAGCTGGATGTGCAGGCTATGAAAATTTTGTCGGATGATAACTCAACGTCTGATTTTCGGATGGTCAGTACAGAAATCGTCAGAATTACAAACACGCATGCTCGGAATCAAGGAACGACCTGGAAGAGTTTGATCTTGTAAACTACCATTCGTAATCTAGAAACCTACGTGTTTTTTAATGCATCCTATGCATTAAGGTGAAAAAACACCTTGCAGTTATCTAATGCGGGGAGGAGCCGCCGAGGGACCCCAGAACAGATAGATTGGGGCCACTCTGTGCAAAACGAACTGCACAGTGGAGGTAAGTATGATATATTTGTTATTTAAAAAAAAAAAATCGGGAACCTTTAGTGTCACTTTAACATTCGTGGCGCGGCAATTGATGAAATGTCGAAATGCAGCGCACATTCTCATCTTCTTTAATGGGATAATAATCAAGCTGCTTTGCTGGTGATACTGATGTAGTTATGCCAAACGTATTTTAAAAGGCATTTGTTTTGTACGATCGGAAAATCGCGAATCAACGCTCACCAAACTTCTACTAACATGAAATTAGCAGAAGGGGCCCAAAGGTTGGCACTTGAGAAATTAACTTCCTCTTTATACTCTCATAGTACGTCACTACGATTGTGTTTGTCAAACGACAATTTGCGGATAGTTAGTATAGTAGACAAGATTCTGCACACGCGCTTTTGACAAAAATCAGACACTTGGTCGTACAACAATCAAACCGTGTGTACGAGGCCTTACTGTCAAAGCCTAATTGAACAAGCTGAAGTTAGAAGCTGATTGGTCACTATGCACAATTGCACCAGATTCTGTGTGCACCAGTTTTAGTAAATATCCCCCAATGTGTTAGCAATCAAGTTCTATAACTCATAAATGCCTTTGCTGTGTAACTGATCTCCACAATCCAGAAAACAAAAACATGCCCCGTAGACAAAAATGTTATCCTAATCGACTTTTGTAAGACTTCTGGCTGCTCTGTCCAGTTCTTGTAGATGCATAGAGTCCCATGGAGTAGGCTCTTGATTGAGTGAATCCCGCGAGGTGGTCTGTACATCGGATGGAGTCCTGAGTTTGTTGGACAATTTAATCAATTATTCTGAGGCTTATAACATGGTGAGCGGTTCCTCTTCTATCCTTTCTTTTGAGCCTCCGTAGAGACTGTGTTACAGGCCGGCAAAAATAGGAACATGCTCCTGTCATTGGTGGTGGCCAGGGGATTTAGTGTCTGCAGTAAAATATTTGTTCTTTGCCACCTATTTTCCAAGCATACAAAAAGCTGTCATTTTGCTGCTCAAGCCAACTTTATCAAAGTGCATGTAACCCTTTTTTTAAAGTGAAACTATTCTCATCTCCCCACTATATACAGTCAGGTCCATAAATATTGGGACATCTACACAATTCTAACCTTTTTGGCTCTATACACCACCACAATGGATTTGAAATGAAACAAACAAAATGTGCTTTAACTGCAGACTTTCAGCTTTAATTTGAGGGTATTTACATCCAAATCAGGTGAACGGTGTAGGAATTACAACAGTTTGTATATGTGCCTCCCACTTTTTAAGGGACCAAAAGTAATGGGACAATTGGCTGCTCAGCTGTTCCATGGCCAGGTGTGTGTTATTCCCTCATTATACCATTTACAAGAAGCAGATAAAAGGTCCAAAGTTCATTTCAAGTGTGCTATTTGCATTTGGAATTTGTTGCTGTCAACTCTCAATATGAGATCCAAAGAGCTGTCACTATCAGTGAAGCAAGCCATCATTAGGCTGAAAAAACAAAACAAACCCATCAGAGAGATAGCAAAAACATTAGGTGTGGCCAAATCAACTGTTTGGAACATCCTTAGAAAGAAAGAACACCCCAGTGAGCTCAGCAACACCAAAAGACCGAGAAGACCACGGAAAACACCTGTGGTGGATGACCGAAGAATTCTTTCCCTGGTGAAGAAAACACCCTTCACAACAGTTGGCCAGAGGAAGAACACTCTCCAGGAGGTAGGTGTATGTGTGTCAAAGTCAACAATCAAGAGAAGACTTCACCAGAGTGAATACAGAGGGTTCACCACAAGATGTAAACCATTGGTGAGCCTCAAAAACAGGAAGGCCAGAGTAGAGTTTGCCAAACAACATCTAAAAAAGCCTTCACAGTTCTGGAACAACATCCTATGGACAGATTAGACCAAGATCAACTTGTACCAGAGTGATGGGAAGAGAAGAGTATGGAGAAGGAAAGGAACTGCTCATGATCCAAAGCATACCACCTCATCAGTGAAGCATGGTGGTGGTAGTGTCATGGCGTGGGCATGTATGGCTGCCAATGGAACTGGTTCTCTTGTATTTATTGATGATGTGACTGCTGACAAAAGCAGCAGGATGAATTCTGAAGTGTTTCTGGCAATATTATTATCTGCTCATATTCAGCCAAATGCTTCAGAACTCATTGGATGGCGCTTCACAGTGCAGATGGACAATGACCCGAAGCATACTGCGAAAGCAACCAAAGAGTTTTTTAAGGGAAAGAAGTGGAATGTTATGCAATGGCCAAGTCAATCACCTGACCTGAATCCTATTGATCATGCATTTCACTTGCTAAAGACAAAACTGAAGGGAAAATTCCCCAAGAACAAGCAGGAACTGAAGACAGTTGCAGTAGAGGCCTGGCAGAGCATCACCAGGGATGAAACCCAGCGTCTGGTGATGTCTCTGCGTTCCACACTTCAGGTTGTAATTGACTGCAAAGGATTTGCAACCAAGTATTAAAAAGTGAAAGTTTGATTGATGATTGTTAATCTGTCCCATTACTTTTGGTACCTTAAAAAGTGGGAGGCACATATACAAACTGTTGTAATTCCTACACCGTTCACCTGATTTGGATGTAAATACCATCAAATTAAAGCTGGAAGTCTGCAGTTAAAGCACATCTTGTTCGTTTCATTTCAAATCCATTGTGGTGGTGTATAGAGCCTAACAGATTAGAATTATGTCCATGTCCCAATATTTATGGACCTGACTGTATATATCCTCCTTAGAAGATTTACACTTACCTCTTGTCCTGATGACAACAGTAAAATCTGGAATTTCCCATAGCTTTATGTCTGGGTAACAATGGTCATGGGGACAAATGTAGAGGATGGGGGCACAATCAGTAATAAAAAATTGACAGGGATTTTATTCCTTCCCTACTTTATCCATAACTAACAGTTTTGGGTATATATTCACTTTAATTGGAGTTTTGTATTAGCAATTTTCTGAACCTCTGTGTATCTTTACTGATCTAAAAGAATTGGGTAGACCCTTAAATGCTTGTCTTGAAAAATGTTCCTTTGGGGCTCAATCACACTAGTGGCAAACATCATTGGTTGAGCCATGATTTTACTGCCCCCAGCTCCCCTTTAGCTGCAATGACAGTGACCAGGGGTGTACACATGCCATAGCTATGATGACTTGCTCAGTGGCCATGGATGGAATTGTACCCACTTTTGCTTTGTGCACTGGTGTGCAGTCATGTTGGAACAGGAAGGGGCCATCCCCAAACTGTTCCCACAAAGTTGGGAGCATGAAACTGTCCAAAATGCCTTGGTATGCTGACGATTTAAGAGTTCCTTTCACTGGAACTAAGGGGCCAAGCCCGACCCCTGAAAAACAAATGATTTGGACTAGTGCACAAAGCAAGGCCCATAAAGACATGGATGAGCGAGTTTGGGGTGGAGGAACTTGACTGGCCTGCACAGAGTCCTGACCTCAACCTGATAGAACACATTTGGGATGAATTAATGAGGAGACTGCGAGCCAGGCCTTCTCGTCCACATCAGTGCCTGACCTCACGAATGTGCTTCTGGAAGAATGGTCAAACATTCCCATAGACACACTCCTAAACCCAGAAGAGTTGAAGCTGTTATAGCTGCAAAGGGTGGGCCAACTCAATATTGAACACTACAGACTGAAGCCCCATACACACGGTCGGACTTCCATCAGACTTTTCCCTGGATTTTTGTCCGAACAGAGTTGGCCGGGCACACCCATAGCATACACACCACAGGACTTTTCTGCAAACTTTCCCAAAACTTTTTGCAACATCACGTGGTTTTTCTGCTCTTTTCTGCTCTTTACCGCCACCCTTTGGTCAACTTCTGCTATTGTTGGTTGATTTTAACATTAGTTGTTTTGTCCATCGGACAAAAGTCCGATGGTTTTCTGTACACACGGTCGGACTTTGCTCCATCGGACTTTTGTTGGCCAAAAGTTTGTCCGTTTGCAGACCCAACTTTTGTCCGATGAAAACACAAAAAAAAAAAAAGTTTGTCCGATGAAGCATACACACGGTCGGATTGTTGGTCCAACTTGCTCAAAATGAAGTTTGTTGGCCAAAAGTCTGATCGTGTGTACAGGGCTTAAGACTGGGATGCCATTAAAGTTCATGTGCGTCTAAAGGCAGGTGTCCCAATACTTTTGACAATATAGTGTAGGAACTAGACACGCCAATCAGATTTCATAAGATAACACAGGAGTTGTGCACAAGGCACAGGGCAGTACTGAATTTATGACAGTATCAACAGATGTTTTTCTATTTGCACTTATCAGACGGATATAACAAAACATTTTCAATGGTATATTTGACAGGCCAACAGGGACCAGATAAGAGAAGTTTATTGTTAGGGTTTACTTACACTTTACCTTTGTGGAAGATGGCGAGAGTCCAAATGACTGCAGGAAATCTTACCACCAGACAGATACTAGAAGCTGGTGGGTTCAGCACATCAATGGCTTAACATAGTGAATGTTTTGTGGATTTGTTATTTAATATTTTATCACATATCCAGTGTGCTTATTTGTATTGTTCAAAGTGAAAAAAATATGTAGCCGTGGAGAACTATATAGTCATGGGGGGGGGGGGGGGGATTTAGTTATTTATATTCATATAATGAAATCGTTTTTATCTAATTGTATATACAGTATATTTATATTTGCTTTATATGAGTATTGAATATGTTCTGATTGTAATGCCACTTTATGCATTTTCATGAATTTCGGCGATTTTCGTGTTCGTTTTAACAAAACAATAACGAACGCGCAGAATCTGAAATCCGAAATAAAAAAAATGCTTTATTTTTGTATCCATTATATTTTCGTATCGTTGCGACAACAGTTCAATATAGATAGATAGAAGATTCAACATGACGGTGAGAATAGCGATCTGTCTCTATCGAACCTGCGGTAGAATGTGCCTAACCTAACTTTATTAGTGCACGATTATTCGACATTATAGAGACATGAAGATTCGACGAAGCAGCTAAAAACATACGATCGCCGCAAGCAGACATTTACGTTCAAATGCTCCACCCATAGGCTACAGAATAATTCTAATGTTGGTTGACTAGTAATATTAATTAATAAATATAGTTATTACTAGTCGTCAAACAACGTTAGAATTCTACTATAGCTTGTGGGCGGAGCATTCGACCGGAAATGTACGATCGCGGCATCGTACAGTTTAGCTGCTTCGTCGAATCTTCTTAGAACATCCGACAGACACCATAAGCCTTCAATGACAGATTCAACCTCTCCCGTGGCCATTCATTTTTTTTTTTTTTGGGCATTAAATTATTTATGGCGTATTAAAAAAGTACTCACTCGTCTGCTGTTTAAAGTCATCCGCTGTCTGATTTTGTCTGGAATTATAATTTATATTTTCTTTGTAACGCCGTTTCCATTTTGCTTGCGGGCCCTGTGAAGCCCAAAAGTACTAATTTCCTTGTTGTGAGCAGTGACGCCAACTTCCGGGTTTTCATCAAAACGGGCAGTGTCTTGTCACATTCGGCTCTCCTATCACAGATTGCTCCGGAAGTGACGTCCCGTCGCCAACATCTTGCTACACCGCTTGCCCCCTTCTCACTCTATCATTACTGTGCAGGAGTGTTGGGAGTAACAAGATGACGGCGACGGAACGTCACTTCCGGAGCAATCTGTGATGGGGAGCCTGATGTGACGAGACAGCGGCGTTGCGCTTTAGGAAATCCCGCGATAACTCAGAGGAAGCCTCCGCAATGAATCCTGGGAGCAATGAGAAAAGTTCCGAGGAGACATTGCGGGTAAAGGATATGACACACTCAGGGCCGTCGGAACAGGACAGGCAAATCAAGCAGCTGCTTGGGGCCCTGACTTGTCCTGGGGCCCCAGCAGAGGGCAGCAGAGGGCAGCACAGCCAGAGGACTTGAGGAGGCAGCACGGGTGGAGGAGGTAAGACATTCCCCCCCGCATATCCACTGTAATACCTTACGATGGCCCCCCGTGCGATCGCCCCCCCCCATCCGCGAACGAGCCCCCCCCCCACGAACGCCCCCCCTCCCGCGATCTCCCCCCCCGCGAACGGTACTGTCACAGAAAAAAACATTCGAGTCTGCTGTTTG
Organism: Rana muscosa; assembly: GCA_029206835.1. Lineage (NCBI taxonomy): Eukaryota > Metazoa > Chordata > Amphibia > Anura > Ranidae > Rana > Rana muscosa. Next base: position 273,350,966 of record CM055122.1, read on the forward strand.
ATTAAGATAATGTTGTCAAATAGGGTGGAGCTCCGCTTTAATTAATTCGGATTTTCGTACGAATGCATTTTTTTACGAAACAAAATAAATAAAAACGAATTTTGGGAGTAACTAACTAAATTAATTTTCCGGACTAAACTGAAATTCCAAAACGAAATATTTCAGTGTACACATGTCTAATTGACATACCTCCTTAGACCCAGTGGGGTTGATTTACTAAAACTGGCCAATCAGCGTGTTCAATTGGGATTGGACAAAAAAAAAAAACTGGAAGCTGATTGGTTTCTATGCAGAGCTGCACCAGATTTTGCACTCTCCAGTTTTAGCAAATCAACCCAGTCTGTGCAGACAGTATCATCGCCTGCTGACTTGGCAGCATCCACAGGCAGCTTAACTCTTCACTAAGACACAGAAGTTGAATGCTACACAATTTCACTACAGATAATTGCAGTATAAAGGATGTTTTTTTTTTTTTTTTTTTTATAAGTGTGAGAAGACAATGATTTTCCTAGGTCCTGCTCTGTGATGTACTTACACTGACTGAGGGAACAGGAAAGAAACAGGAAGAGTCTAGCTAAGACTAGGCTAACTAACACTGAACAAGAGGGGGTGACAGAGGGATATACCAATTCACATAAGTAAACAATATAAAGTACTCTCCAATGTTGGGACTTTTAAGGTGCCAGTTTAGAAATATAGAACATACATTTTTTCTAACATTAAATTCAGCCTATTCAGTTTCGTTTTAAAATACATATGCCAAGCAAACCTCTGTAGGCTTATTTTGATATACACATCCAAAATACAATAACATCACCTATTAAAAACAAATCTTCCTTCACATTTGCCTTAGTAAGCCACACCCTTAAACCATCCATATTTCTCATAGATCCGACACTTTGTTTCCACTGGTATCACCACTGTCTGGTTATTTGGCGTGACCCTGGCAATTACAATGGGCTATATGGATTCCTAGACCCACTTCAACAGGCATCTGTGAGGGATAATATATTGGTAGAACTAAGCAAATGATTAGGAATTGAAGACCATCCCCCTAGTAGGAGAGCAGTTACTGTAGATGGCACCCATCATGATGACAAAAAATGGGGTCTCAATCATGAAAGCATGGTGGAGAAACACAAATTGATAGTTTTGGTCTTTTTACCTTTTTAATAGTTAATATGCACAGTGGTGATTATATAAACACGTAAGCCCCTGTATCAGCAAGCTCTACAGGCTTCAGAGTGATATATTGTAGATTCCAAAGCAGCATTTATTTCTCCACCATCCTATACCCCCACCACTGCAATCTCTCCTGGACTCAGTCTGCGTATGGGGGGTGCCTCCTCCCTTGTTGTAATGCATGCATATGCGTTTAGATCGGGTTTCTCAACCAGGGTTCCATCACCCCTAGGGTTCCTCCAGAGGTTGCTAGGGGTTCCTTGAGCAATGAACTGTTTCTGACCCTCCAATAAGTTTCCACTGACACCATTGATCTTTTTATCTATTTGTAAGGGGGGAATTCTTCCCATTGACCACAAGTTTTAGGAGCATTCTTTCCACTGACCATCACACTAATGTATCATGAGTTGTAGACAGTAATTTTTAGCAGGGGTTCCCGGAAAGTTATTTCAAGGGTTCCTCTGGGTTGAAAAAGTTGAGAAAGGCTAGTTTAGATAATGGATCATGTATTTAAGTTTGTGTTTACAATGATGTGTATATAAGTACCCTCCTCTTGCCCTCTCCTTTATTTACGATGAATCCCTTGTTGGGTGAAACGCGTCAAGGTAGGGCGGGGCCCCGTCAGTGGATGGTGTGTACAATAAAGACAAACTTTTGTGATATATCCAGAGTACAGCACCTCTTCTTTCTGTTTCAGGTCAGTGAATGTGGAGAGCTTAGCTTGTCTCTGGCACCTAGGGATGGAGTGGCGATGGGGCGGAGCTGCTTGGAGCAGAGAGTCTCTTTAGTTTGATGCCATAAAATAGCTTTGTTGAAGCTGGTTCAGTGTATGTTTTTTAAACAATACATTTTAAAAATAAACTGAATTAATTATTTTTTTAAACGTATACAGTGGAACCTCGGATTGCGAGTAACGCGGTTAACGAGCATTTCGCAATACGAGCACTGTATTTTGAGAAATCCTAACTCGCTTTGCGAGTGTTGTTTTTCGCAAAACGAGCAGGATTCAGGCCAAAGCGGTGTGCAGTACCACGTTTTGCTTGAGGTGGGGGGGGGGCCGGAGCTGTTCGGAAAGACTCGTAAATACTATGTTCCCGAGCCTTTCCGAGGATTGCCGAGGTCAGCCGAGCTGTCCTCGGGCCCTTCCGGCTGTTTCCGAGGCTCTCCGGCGTCCCCCGCCTCTGACCGCATGCGGTATTGCATGTGCAGTGTGAATTTTTTGCGCTACTAGTGAGTGTATAAAAAAGGAATGAGGATCAAAGAAAAATGTGCAAAAAGCTGCAAAAACTGGTAGTGTTCACCTTACACGATTGTGTTGCACTTATGTGTATCGATACCCATTTCATGCTTATATCGATTTATATATTCTAGTATTTAGGACACTGTTGCACTTTAGAGATTGGATTTTGTTTGTTTTGCTTTTAGTGTGAGAACACTATTTATTTAATGCGGTATTGCATGCCATTGAAGTCAATGCGGAACAAATTATTTTTGTTTCCATTGACTTCAATGAGGAAACTCGCTTTGACATGTGAGTACTTTGGATTACGAGCATTCTCCTGGAACAGGTTATGCTCGTAATCCACTGTATTCTATATTTTCGAACTGGTCCCTTAAAAGTCCCAAAATCAGAGAGCTTTTTTTAAAGAGTTTGCCACTAAGGCTGTTGTGTGATAAAATGTTGGACCAGTTAACTTTGTCCGATTATATAGATAAACAACCTCCTATAGTGGCCGAAAACCACTACTAGATATCAACATACAACAGAACAATAATAACCTGATACAGTTCAATACAGCGCAGAAAAAATGCATTTAAAGTCTAGGTTTTATCCTCTTCATGACCAGGCGATTTTTTGTGATACGGCACTGCGTTACTTTAACTGACAATTGCGCGGTCGTGGGACTCTGTACCCAAACAAAATTGATGTCCTTTTTTTCCCACAAATAGAGCTTTCTTTTGGTGGTATTTGATCACTTCTGTGGTTTTCATTTTTTGCACTATAAACAGCCCATCTCCTGGGCTGCCATTGGACGACTGTTCTGTCTATCATAGGAGGCGGGACTTTGTATTAAAGAGGCCACTGAGTAAACAGGAGATTCTCCTATATGTAATTTGTTGGCGCTCATCCCACCCCCTCCCTGTCCCCTCCAAGGCTGCTGATGGGCATCGATCAGGCTGCACTGATGGCAATAGCAATATTGCATTCAGAGGCTGCATTCATGTCAATGATGAGGCTGCATTCATGGCAATAGTGGGGCTGCATTCAGAGGCTGCATTCATGGCAATGGTGAGGCTGCATTCATGGCAATGGTGAGGCTGCATTCATGGTACTTCTGAGGCTGCATTAATGGCAATGATGAGGCTGCATTCATGGCACTTGTGAGGCTGCATTCATGGCAATAGTGAGACTGCATTCATGGTACTTCTGAGGCTGCATTCATGGCAATGATGAGGCTGCATTCATGGCACTTGTGAGGCTGCATTCATGGCAATAGTGAGACTGCATTCATGGCACTTGTGAGGCTGCATTTATGGCACTTGTGAGGCTGCATTCATGGCAATGGTGAGGCTGCATTCATGGCAATGGTGAGGCTGCAGATGGGCACTGATTAGGCTGCATTGATAGGCACTGACCCTTATTTTGCTTCACTGTTCTTTATTTAAAATTTAATTTTATTCTTGAAACTTCTCTCTTAAAGTGAAGGTGCGTGTTATACACCTGTGCGTGTTATACGCAATAAATACAGTATAATCAAATAACACACCCAAGCTCATCCTTAGACTCTTCACCACACACAGGCACAAAGGCAAGAGAATTCTTGTTGGGCAGTGAATTAGGTAATTTGCAATACATTTTAATGGTTCAAAGAACGTCAGGCAAAATAGTCGGCCCTCACACATGTTCATTCATCAAATCTGGCCCTCTTTGAAAAAAGTTTGTATACAAGGAAAAAGAACCGCTGCTCCACGTGTATGATGAGAGCCTGAAATGGAGTGTCTCATAGAGTGCCAGCCCCAGCCCGCCTCTGTGAGAAACTTGTTAGAGAAGAAAGGAAACGCATGCACATCCAGAGATTCCAATTGCCTTTTATTGTTCACAGTGATGACACCAAAGACACCAACATGAACTCACGTAGACGTGTTTCACACATACATCTTGTGCTTAATCATAACCAATTACCGTAATGATTAAGCACAAGATGTATGTGTGAAACGCGTCTATGTGACTTCATGTTGGTGTCTTTGGTGTCATCACTGTGAACAATAAAAGGCAATCGGAATCTCTGGATGTGCAGCCATTTCTTTTCTTCGCTTTGAAAAAAGTTTGGACACCCCTGACACCCCTGACATCCCTGACATCTCTGACACCCCTGAGATCCTCGGACCCGCAGGTTGGCTCCCCCTCTGTGCAGCGGGCCCGTGTTCCCACAGTCTTTAGTACAGGTATGTTGTTTCACGCAATAGAGCTGCCCTGCTGCAGTATATATGCAGTGGGCAGTCTTGAAGTGGTTAAAAAAATGCATGCGGTATTATTTATTATAATATTACATACATAATACAATACATTATAATTATTATTATGATAATACATACTGTACATTCTTCTTTTTTTTTCCGGAGCCTGCAAAGCATTGCACACGCAGTCAGTGGATAGCAGATGCAATGCCAGACTCCTGCAGACCCTTCCTTTAGCTCTCTGCCCATAGTCATGTATGGGCTTTCAGTTGGAGAGCTGGAGGAAGCATCAATATGTGGTGATCACCCCCTTCATGTTTCATTGAGAACTACAAGTCCGTCTGCCACTCACAGCCACACCAATTTCAAAAGTGTCAGCGGCTGCGGAGGGAGAAGAACCCTTGCACTATGTCATTGGGGGTGGTGGTTTGAAGGTGGAGGGAAGCCCATTTTCACCATGTTAATTGTTACATCCCTGAGACCCCTTTCACACTGAGGAGTTTTTCAGGCGTTTTGCGCTAAAAATAGCGCCTAAATAACGCCTGAAAAACTCCTGCCCTGCAGTCTCAATGTGAAAGCCAGAGTGCTTTCACACTGAGGCGATGCGCTGGCAGGACGGTAAAAAAAGTCCTGCTAGCCACATCTTTGAGGTGGTGAAGGAGCGGTGTGTATACCGCTCCTTTACCGCTGCTGCCCATTGAAATCAATGGGACAGCGCGGCTATACCGCCGGCAAAGCGCCTCTGCAGAGGCGCTTTGCGGTGGTTTTTAACCCCTTCTTGGCCGCTAGCGGGGGTTAAAACTGCACCGCTAGCGGCCGAATACCGCCGCAATTCTGACGGTATAGCGCCGCTAAAAATAGCAGCGCTATACCGCCAGCGCACCTCCCGCCCCAGTGTGAAAGGGGCCTAATGAATATAACATGGTGGAGTTAGCCTTTAGGTAGGACAGAACAATATATTTTATCAAAGGAGGGATTGAAATAAATTTGATTGACAGCCTAATGTAATGTGCGTCTTCAGAAAAAAGGGTTGGTAGCTGTATACCGTATAAAGGGTTTAAGAGCCGGGTACAACGCATTTTTTAAGTTTTGTTCTTTTTCTACCTTTTTTTATCCTGCTTGTGAAAGTATAAGTCACAAATTGCAGCGCTAAGAATTAATAAAATGTCCCAATGTTGGGAAAATATGACATCTCTAATAAAAACAGTCCAATAGGTGGAGGTCCACACAAATGAAAGTGCTGGGAAGAATCCCTCACCAAGAAGGAAAGGTTCACACTGACTCTTACCCATAGGTGTGCACAGCCTATTGCATTAGGGTGTGCACCCCAAAGCTCAAACATGCGTGTGTATGTATGCGCAATATATACACATGTAGTGCTGGTCCCAAAATGGTCCACGCTATGTTAATTTTAGGAGGTGTTCTGAGTTAATAGTTGGGCTCAGACTTATTGATTTCTATTCTGCTTCTGCTCTGGTTGTGTTACTGCCTGGCAGTTATATTCCCTGTTTGCCTGTAGGTGGCACTGCCACCGCTGGCCAATGTTGGAATACAGGAGTATCACAGCAGTATTGGGTGTCCTTTCCCGGCAGCCGTGCGGTGGGCGTGGTTAGCCCGCTGTGCATGCTGGGGAGGGGTACACAAGGGGCAGACGCCATTGGTTCTGGGTCCTTCTGGTGCGCCTCATGGCCCTCATGGCATGGGGTGCGTGTGTGTATTCTAGCCCCGGGCACCTTCAGCCCGAGGCTACATCGCTACGTGGTAGGCCCAGTTTTGCTGGCTGGGGCCTATGCCTTAGAAAAGGATCCCAAGCTACCCACCTGCGGGAAGCTCACTCCTAAGGAAGGAGGCCAGGGGAGGATCTGCCCCAGAGGAGATTGGCAACAGTACTGCTGTCTCGGGAGAAAGCTTGGCAACCTACCTATGGAGGGATCCATTACTGTACAGGCCCTGCAATACGCCAATCTGGCATTCAGTTCTCCTTATTGCTTGGCTAGGAGGTTCGGGACTTTAATAATCCTGTGGCAGAGGATTCCTGGACGCATCCCTAAGTTCTCATATAAAACTGATCCGTGCGTCATCCCGGCTGCTAGGACCGAATAAAACTGAACTATCCGGGTGAGCAATACCCACTCAGGCTTAAGTGGCAACGTTTGCAAATTATTTGTGCCTTTGGTGCTGCGTACCTGAACCTTCCCCTATACTTCTCTCGTTTCCTGCTTTCTCCTCAAGTTCCTACAGCAAAGAAAATAAAGCCTTCCTGTTTAGGTTTTACATGTGTGTGGACATTGGCTTTACTAAAGACTCTCTACCCTGACAACGGAAACCTTAGAGGTAGTTTTCATGACCCAAAACAAAACCAGCAGCTCCTTCGGGGGTACGTGCTACACACACACTCTTATAAATAAATGTAACAAACATTTTAAAATGTATTAAAACTTGGACAGTGTTAGTAGGGCAGTGAACGTCTCAGTAGGGCAGGGGTTGGCGTCAGTAGTTTCTTATTTTTAATATTTTGTTTTCGTATTTAAAAATAATAATTTAGGAGCTCTATTGCGCTGTACGGGGTGATTAGGGTGTGCCCAGGCACACCTGGCACACCCCCCACGCACACCTATGCTCTTACCCCAATGAGTGGACTACTTAATCAAAAGCAGTCAAACACACTTGCAAATCCTCCACTTGGATTTCACCATACACATGGGAGATAGATTGCGTGAACACCGGTAGAATCCTCCTTAGACAGACTTTCATTGCATCAGGACATCATGTAAATAGGTAAAAAACATCATTGTGCAGTATTACTGATGAGTACATTTATTAAGAGTACAGCAAAGGCCAGAATACTCACAAACAACACAGTAAAAAGCTAATTTAACGCATAATCGTTAATTTATTTTTTTATCACTCTGACTTAATTTACCGCATAGGATAATTTATGCAAATGAGTCACGTGACTACATTTTCGCATGCAGTAAACGTTAGTGAATTGACCCTTTAGTTAAAGCAGGTGCACATTGTATTCTACCTGTCTAAACTGGTGACCACTGTTTGCTTTAGTTTTTTCCAAAAATTGGCAAAAAAAAGTATCAAAAATTATCTTTTTTTTAGAAGGGGGGTGGGTGTCCCTGAATGGCAGTCTGCAAATGTGTTCACCCTAGTTGCATGTGATGCCGGTGTCTTGCCGACCTAGTTCCCCTATCGATATGGTTCTGAGCTCGAGGATACACGCCGCGCAGAAAGCGGCGGGGGCGGAGACTGGGACACGCCGCTCTCTAGGGCGGCATTAAACAAGTTGATGGCCGGGTGACACGTCGCTCTGTATTTTTTTAAAGGTTCATGAGCGGGCGCAAGGGGCGGCAAAAGGGGCGGGGGCGGACACTGTGACACGCCGCTCTATAGGGCGAGTGTTGTACATATAAATCTCTACGCTTGCCGTCTAACATTGCAGGGAGCGCACACTCACTCATCTGCCCCTTGCTGTACAGAGCGGCGTGTCACCCGGCCATCAACTTGTTTAATGCTGCCCTATAGAGCGGCGTGTCCCAGTCTCCGCCCCCACCGCTTTCTGGTTCCCCTAGCATCGGGAGCGAGCGCGTCTACAGCTGCCGAACAGCTGTTCACGCTCTGAGAATTCCCTCGCCTCGGATTGCACCTGCGCAGTCGAGCTCGGAACCATATCGATAGACAGAACCAGCTCGGCAGAACACCGGCAGCCCTGGTAGACTCAGAGCTGTCACTCAAGAGATACTCTAAAGTAGTCCCCCTTGCTCCTCCCCTAGCAGCTACATAAAAGGTCACATAGGGAGATGAGGGTTGAAGGAGCTGGGCCAGTACAGACAGTAGTTAGATACTCCTAGAAGAGGAGAGGGCTATGAGCTGGCAGGAGGGAGGGTGAACTGTGTCTGTACTAGGGAATAAACTCTTAAGCCCTGTACACACGATCGGTTTTACCGATGAAAACAGTCCGATGGACTTTTTTCATCGGACAAACCGATCGTGTATGGGCCCCATCGGTCTTTTTTCCAAAAAAAACGATAGCAAATTCCGATCGTCTGTGTGGAACTCCATCGGAGAAAAAACCCACGCATGCTCAGAATCAAGTCGACGCATGCTCAGAAGCATAGAACTTCATTTTTCTTGGATCGTCTGAGTGTTTTACGTCACAGCGTTTGGGACGATCGTTTTTTTTAATGATGATGTGTAGGCAAGACTGATGGAAGTCAGCTTCATCGGATTTAAGATGGAAAAATCCATCGGTTTAAAATCCATAGGAAATCCATAGGAAATCCGATCGTGTGGCTTAAAAGTGGTCAAATTCCCTAGCAAGTTCAAAGGCATCTTGGAAGTGCATGCATTTGTTTATTGAATGGAAAAATCCTTCAAGTAAGCATTTAAAATTAAAAAAAACTTTTTGTACCTTTACCTGTAAAGTTGGCGACTGGACTACACAAGGCGTAAAATCAATGCACTTCCATGTACCCTTTTACTTAGGGACAGATTCAGTTTGCCCAATAAAAATCAATAAAAAGGACAAAGTGTTGGTGACCCTTTAAGAATCATAGACGAGCCGTTCTTTTCGGTGACCAGCTCAGGATAATCCAGTTTTACAATTTAGCCACAAGCAGTACAGATGTTTAAATAGCAGCATGGAGTAATTTGTGTTTCTGTGCCTCAGGTGACTTACAGAAGTGTAAAGACATTGACCAAGATATTGCTGAATGTTAATATTTTATAAATAGGATAAACCACAAAGGTTGCATCATGCCTAGTACATAACAGAGTTTTATTCACAGATGTTTCTGTCTCGTTAAAGCAGTGTGAAAAATATTGTAAAAGCATGCTAGGACTGTCACTTGTACTATACTGTAAAATCCTTGAAAAAGTATTCATACCCCTACATTTTCCACATTTTGTCATGTTACAACCAAAAACGTAAATGTCTTTTATTGGGATTTTATGTGATAGACCAACACAAAGTGGCACATAATTGTGAAGTGGAAGGAAAATGATAAATGGTTTTCAATTTTTTTTACAAATAAATATGTGAAAAGTGTGGCATTTGTATTCAGCCCCCCCCCCCCCCCGTGTCAATACTTTGTAGAACCACCTTTTGCTGCAATTACAGCTGCAAGTCTTTTTGGGGATGACTCTACCAGCTTTGCACATCTAGAGAGAGACATTTTTGCCCATTCTTCTTTGCAAAATAGCTCAAGCTCTGTCAGATTGGATGGAGAGCGTCTGTGAACAGCAATTTTCAAGTCTTGCCACAGATTCTCAATTAGATTTAGGTCTGGACTATGACTGGGCCATTCTAACACATGAATAAGCTTTGATCTAAACCATTCCATTGTAGCTCCGGCTGTATGTTTAGGGTCTTTGTCCTGCTGGAAGGTAAACCTCCGCCCCAGTCTCAAGTCTTTTGCAGACTCTAACAGGTTTTCTTCTAAGATTGCCCTGTATTTGGCTCCATCCATCTTCCCCTCAACTCTGACAAGCTTCCCTGTCCATGCTGAAAAAAAGCATCCCCACAACATGATGCTGCCACCACCATGTTTCACGATGGGGATGGTGTGTTCAGGGTGATGTGCAGTGTTAGTTTTCCGCCACACATATGCCACGTACACACGGTCAGAAATTCCGACCGTGTGTAGGCTCCATCGGACATTAACTGGTTCTCAAATTTTCCGACAACAAAACTTGGTTTATGGTTTTCTTTCAACAATGGCTTTCTTCTTGTCACTCTTCCATAAAGGTCAGATTTGTGGAGTGCGTGACTAATAGTTGTCCTGTGGACAGATTCTCCCACCTGAGCTGTGGATCTCTGCAGCTCCTCCAGAGGCTGCTTCTCTGATGAATGCTCTTCTTGCCCGGCCTGTCAGTTTAGGTGGACGGCCATGTCTTGGTAGGTTTGCAGTTGTGCCATACTCTTTCCATTTCTGGATGATGGATTGAACAGAGCTCCATGAGATGTTCAAAGCTTGGGATATTTTTCTATAACCTAACCCTGTTTTAAACTTCTTTACAATTTCATCCCTGAGGGCTTCACAGAACAGCTATATTTATACTGAGATTAAGATACACACAGGTGGACTCTATTTACTAATTAGGTGACTTCTGAAGGCAATTGGTTCCACTAGATTTCAGTAAGGCTCCATTCACATATTGGCATGCTGAATCGTGGGCGGAATCGCAGCGATTCTGCCCGTGATTCGAAATAGCGGGAAATTGCGGGTCGCCCGGGTGTTCCCGGTCACTTCCAATGGCACCCCGATCAAGGCACTGTATATGACCGTGATTTTAAACTGGTCCAATTTTAAAGCGCTAAAAATGGGTTTTTACTGTATGTAGAGAATAACGATCAATCTAGATATGAGGGATTGCATACAACCAATTCTTCACTGATTAAAATAACGAAAAAAAATTAAAAAATGTTTTGATCTATATTATGATTGGTTCTCTGGCACACTCAAATATATTTGTTAGACCAATCAATGTGGCAGAATTAAAACAGATCAAGAGCTCACTAATTGATTGAATTGCTGGTTGTTATTCAGTTTGATTAGTACAGGGCACAAGGTTCAGAAATGCGTATAGGCACAGACAGGGCACAGGGCTCAGGAGTGTGTATTGTGCTGTGCTCTGCAGTATTGCACAGGGCACAGGGATTAGGAGTGAGTAACATACAGGCCAGTGTTCCTTCTCCCCTAAACCACCCAATACAGTGCTCTCCCCCCCCCCGTGCAGAGCTCTTCCAACAACCAAGGCTCCTCATCAAGTTTATATCCCCCCAATCCCACCTTTCCCAGTACAGAGCAGTATTCAAGTCACTTTTTAAAAACCACTGACAGTCAGGGTTTTAATAACAGAAGAGAGGCAAGTGGTCCCTTCTGTCATAAATGCTTTTCCTGGTCTGTTAATGGTAATGTGATCTGAGCAGCGCATGTGCAGCTCAGACCACATTTACGGCACCCACGCCGTGCCGTGGTAAAGTGACTCCTGTGCAAATGCATGGGATTGATGTCATCAGGGCCTAGGCCATTTAGGCGGCCAAAGAGAGTGAACTTGGAAGTAGGACTGGAGGAAGACGGAAACCAGGGTCCTGCTGGATCATGATGCTGGAGGGCTGGTTTTACAGGTAAGTCTGCCATAATAGGTGAATATGCTGTGCAGCATACCAGCAAATTTTATGGCATAAACCTCCTGGGGTCCCATAAAAGAAATAAATGTAGCAGGGCTTAATATTGCTTTAAATCTCCTTTGCCATGTTTTTATTTTTGCTATCTGTGTCTCATTAGGGAGACCTCCCTTTACTTCCTATCCTGTAGACGCACCAGGTTGTAAAAGGATATCCTTCCAATGTGAAGGAATTCCTCTCTTAGTTGTCACTGGAAAAAAAGTGTTCCCATGGGAAGATTTCCCATCTACTCCTTCCTCCTAGGCTCCACCTCCTGTTATTTTACAAGCCTAGGGGAAACTTTCCTAGTTGCTCCGAGTGTTGCTATTACATGCAGCTATCGAGAAACAATGCTGGCTATCATTGCGCTGGTGATCCAGGGGCTCCCCACAGGAGATGTGAACAAGTGCCCTGGGTGCCCTTCATTAAATGTATTTAGTTGGCAGCACAGAATACATGATTTCAGAGTCCCCTTACTGGATGAGAGGCTTTGGGAGGCAGAAAGTTGGAGCCGGAGTCAGGGGGCAGAGCCGGAAGGTAGTTTCTTCCTAATATGGGCGCCTGCAAAGCACATCATCAGTTGCTAGGATGGTGGTGGTCCTAGTAACCAATACCTGAAAAGAAGATTGAAGTGTGCGGGGGGGGGGGGGGGAATTTGGAGAGCACAGACATGCAGGAATCCTCATTGGGTGAGTGAGTGGGTTGAGACAGTGGGACAGTTGGGAGGTATGCAGGTATTTAAAAAATTTGAATCCTCAGCAATAGTGATGAGCCGAACACCCCCGGGTTCGGTTCGCACCAGAACCCGTGAACGGACCGAAAGTTCGCACGAACATTAGAACCCTATTAAATACAATGGATGCGAACGTTCGAATTCTAAAGTGCTAATTATAACGACTATTATCCATGTTATTGTCCTAAACAGAGTTTGGGAACCCGGGTTCTGCACCAGGGGACATGTATCAATGCAAAAAGAAGTTTTAAAAACGGCCGTTTTTCGGGAGCAGTCATTTTAATGATGCATAAAGTGAAAAAAAAAGTCAAATATTCCTTTAAATATTGTACCTGGGGGGTGTCTAAAGTATGCCTGTGAAGTGCCACGTGTTTCCCGTGTTTAGAACTGTCCCTGCACAAAATTACATTTCTAAAGGAAAAAAAAGCCATTTAAAACTGCTTGCGGCTTTAATGTAATGTCTGGTCCCGGTAATATGGATGAAAATCTTTAAGAAAAATGGCATAGCTACCCCATCACCCCCCCCCCCACCCCAGCCCATTACCAGCCCCTTTGGGTCTTGTATGGATATTAAGGGGAACCCCGCACACAAAATAAAAAAGGCCCTATATACTCTGAACAGCCGTATACAGGCGGTGCATACAAGACAGGGACTGTAGGTTTGTTCTTATGTAGAATCTGTTTGTAATTTTGAACAGGTACATTGTTTAAGTGTAGCTCCAGCCAAAAAATCTATTTTTAAGCTTTTTGGAAAACATAGGGAAGGGTTATCACCCCTGTAACATTTGTTTTGCTGTCTGTGCCCCTGTTCAGAACATTTCACCTCACTTTGCGTCCCAATGACAACTGTTTTTGAAATGTGGTGTTTTTATTGAAACAAGGATTGGTGATAAAGCATCAGTAGAGAGGAGACACCTTTCTCCCATATTAATTCTTACAGGAGAGAATTTCTTTCTCGTACATCACGGGACACAGAGCGACATAGTCATTACTATGTGGGTTATATAGATACCTTCAGGTGCTGGCACTGGCAACTTCCAAAACCGGAAGTACCCTCCCCTATATAAGCCCCTCCCATCTGGGAGTACCTCAGTTTTTTGCCAGTGTCTAAGGTGTTGGCCAAGAAGTAACATGTGTTTTTCACTGAGCTTGCGTACAGGTTCTTTTGGGCCTCAGTAAGCTATTCCGGATCCGACCAAAAAAGCTTCATAGCTAAACGGTCGGTACCCGGGCCTTGCAAGAGAAGAGCAAGGTTTTGCCTGTAATGCCTCTCTTAGGAGGGCTGGACCCTGGGATCCAGAGCTCTGGTCATACCCACGACCAAGATGTTTTCTGTGCAGGGTGCTATACAGGTCCAGGGGAGTGGAATCCTTGGGAACCCGGTCCCTGAAGTTTTAATTACAATGCCTGCCGTGATAGGTGAAGTTTGGGCTTCTGTGGACCAAACAGAGTCCTGCGGCGAGGAAAAGGTAAGTGGGGGCCCTCAGGAACTTGGTTCTATTGGGGGACCCCCAAGCCTAATTTGTCTTTCTGCCTGTTACCTAAGGTATTCCCGCTAATATCTGTGCATGCCTGTTACTACTAAGAAAATGTAAAAAAATTTAATAGTAGACAAGAAAAAAATAAAATAAAAAATGGTAAGACCGCGGTACCTGTGTTAAACACTAGAGGCTGCTATGGTTCTTTTTTCTTGTAATGTGGATTTTTTTGTTCCAAAGTCAAATCCAGGCAGTTGGTAAGTTCTATGCTGGGAAGCTGTCTCCTCTGCCCTGTTGCTGCGCTCATCCATCCCCGAGCCCTGCGGCAGGGACCCTGGCTCCCATCCAGCTCCTTATTTTTTCAAAAAAGAGCGCCGAAGGCACACGTGCTCGCGCGCGTGCACGCGCCTCTATATATAGAGGCGATCTGGAGAAAGGGGCGGAGCTGGTGGATGACGCTCGGTGTGCGCCGCGGCGCTACTGCGCATGTGCGGGCGTCCAGCGTGTTTAAAAGCACAATCACAGCTGGCTATTGAAGTGCACAGACAGAGCTAGCAACAGAAATAAGGCACACAGAGGCGGTTGATGCAGGCATCCCCTAGAAAGGCACTTTAGTAGACACCAACTGTTATATAGCAGCCAAATTGTGCTAGACTCTTATCAGTAAAAGTGGTGTATTACGGCTGGAATACCTCAGCTTTGGGCTTAGGAATATGCCATCCAGAAGCCCTGGAACTAAATCTTCCAGGAAGCGAAGGGGGTCTCCATCGGGCTCTGAGGATCTTGGGCATGCTTCTGCTGCACCAGTCTCCCCTGAAGATTCAGAGGTTAGTGACCGTAGAGACCCCGCAGGAGTACCTGGTACTGTGGCTGTCCTCAGTTCACCTGCTCCTGTGTATGTAACAGAGGAGGTTTTTTCCTCAGCTCTGGGAGGATTAGAAGAGAGATTGTCGACATTGATCGCTGCCTCCCTGTCACAGGGAAAGCACGCCCGATCTCCGTCTCCTCCTTCAGAGTACCTGTTAGCGGAGCAACAGTCCCATACAGGGATCGACCTGCCTGAAGGGGATCAGGATGAGGTCGATTCTGTTATAGAGGAATCAACAGTGGAGGAACCTTTCTCAGCATCTCAAGCTGAAAGATTATGGGTTCAGTCTCTGACTAACATGGTCCGATCAGCATTTAAAATGCACCTTGCGGAACCATCAACCACTACTGTCTCCTCGCTGGGGTCGCTAAAAGCTCCCCAGACTGTCTGTTCCTTTCCACTTCACCCTTTACTGGAAGGGCTCATTTACCAGGATTGGGAACATCCTGATAAAATATTTACTCCCCCCAAGAGATTTCCGGTGGTCCATCCCATGGAGGATAAGTTCATCAAAAAATGGAGGGTCCCTACAGTGGACGCAGCCATCTCTTGTGTGAATAAATCACTGACATGTCCAGTGGATAATGTCCAAATGTTCAAGGACCCAATAGATAAAAAATTGGAGTCCTTATTAAAATCTGCTTTTTCTACAGCAAGCTTGGTGACACAACCAGCAGTGGCAGCTATTGGGGTCTGCCAAGCAGTGAAGGATCAGTTGAAACAGGTCTTAAGGGACTTGCCAGATCAGCAGGCCCTTGCCCTAGCTGATCTACCTAGAGCCTTATGCTTTGCGGTTGACGCCATAAAGGATTCAATCCATCAGGCCTCCCGCCTTACGCTGTCTGTAGTACATATGCGCAGGCTTCTATGGCTCAAAAACTGGTCTGCTGAAGCTCCCAGTAAAAAATTGCTGGTTAGCTTCCCATTTCATGGTGAACGTTTATTTGGGGAAGACCTGGACAAATATATCCAGAAAATTTCCAGCGGTAAAAGTACACTCTTGCCGGTTAAAAACAGAGTTAGAGGTCCCTCTTTTAAGAGGCCTGCTTCTCCAGTCCCTGGGGCATCGGCTGTGAAACAGTTCCGACGGCCTCCTCGGTCAAATCCCGGGGGTAAAAATCAGGGACAATCGCAGGGTAATAAGAAACCCTGGGTCAGGAGAGGTACAAAACCTCCCCCAAAGTCAAATTCATGAAGGGTTGCCCCCACTCAATCGGGTGGGGGGAAGACTCCAGTTGTTCGCAGAGACCTGGCGGGACACGATCAGAGACAGATGGGTGCTCTCCGCAGTAAGTCTGGGATACAGATTGGAGTTAAAAGACTCTCCTCCTTCCCATTTTATGAGGTCAAACGTGCCAAGGGATCCCCGGAAGAGAGAGTCCCTCCTGTTGGCACTAGAACAACTATTGCTCCAAGGAGTAATTATGGAGGTTCCCCTGGAAGAATGGGGGTTCGGGTTTTACTCAAACCTCTTTACAGTCCCGAAGCCAAACGGGGACGTGAGGCCCATATTAAATCTAAAAGGGCTAAACAAATTCCTGCATATCAGGACTTTCCGGATGGAGTCGATCCGCTCGGTGGCCACTGCCCTACAAGGGGAGGAATGGTTAGCCTTGATCGACATCAAAGATGCTTATTTGCACATTCCCATCTTTCCAGTCCACCAAAAATTTCTACGCTTTGCAGTAGAAGGGCGCCATTTTCAGTTCAGAGCCTTACCCTTCGGTCTGGCCACAGCACCACGAGTGTTCACAAAAATTCTGGCCCCATTATTGGCCAATCTAAGAACACAAGGTGTAACGATAATGGCATATCTAGACGACTTGTTGCTGATAGACCACTCAGTGAAAAAACTAGAAGTGGTCGTTCACAAGACAATCAAGTATCTGGAATCTCACGGTTGGATTATCAACCGAGACAAGTCAGCCCTAAAACCAGTCAAAAGTCTGGAATACTTGGGGCTAAGGCTGGATTCAGGCCAGAGAAAAATATTCTTGCCTCGAGAAAAGGTGTTGTCTTTGAGAGATTTGATCCACCTAGTGGGTACAAAAAGACAGCCGTCCATACGCCTGTGCATGAGGCTGCTGGGAAAAATGGTGGCATCATTCGAAGCAGTACCCTACGGTCAATTCCATTCAAGGAATTTGCAAAGGGCCATACTGTCAGCCTGGAACAAAAAAGTTCAGGCCCTAGACTTACCAATGTCCTTGTCCCCTTCCGTTCGCAAGAGCCTCCGTTGGTGGTTGGTTCTCCAGAATCTGGAAAAAGGGAAATCCTTCAGTCCGATTTCTTGGAAGGTGGTCACTACAGATGCCAGCCTTATAGGCTGGGGAGCAGTACTGGAGCAATGGTCTCTCCAGGGCAGATGGTCGGATGCAGAAAAGGCCCTGCCCATCAATCTCTTAGAGATACGAGCAGCCCGGTATGCCCTAGTAGCATGGACATCCAAACTCCAAGGGTCCCCTGTCAGAATTCAATCAGACAATGCCACGGCAGTGGCATATATCAATCATCAGGGTGGCACCAGGAGTCGTACAGCCCAGAGGGAAGTAAATTACATCCTGAAATGGGCAGAAAGATATGTCCCAGCCATATCCGCGGTATTCATTCCAGGAGTGGAGAATTGGAAGGCGGACTTTCTAAGTCGCCAACAATTATGCCCAGGGGAATGGTCCCTTCACCCCGAGGTTTTCCGGACAATATGTCAGCGGTGGGGAACACCGGATGTAGATCTGCTAGCATCCAGATTCAACGCAAAGGTGGACAGGTTTGTCTCTCGGACAAGGGATCCCCTAGCTTGCGGCTCGGATGCCCTAGTGTTCCCTTGGGATCAGTTCAAGCTGATATATGCATTCCCACCGCCACAATTGTTACCTCGATTACTCTGCAGAATCAGGGTAGAAAAGAAACCAGTGATTCTGGTGGCCCCGAAGAGCATGGTACGCGGAGATTGTAAAAATGTCAGTGGGGAGTCCTTGGACTCTCCCACATCGTCCGGACCTGCTTTCGCAAGGACCGATATACCACCCTTCCTTACCAGCCCTAGGTTTGACGGCCTGGCTATTGAAGCCCACATTCTAAAAAAGAGAGGGCTCTCTAATCCTGTGGTATCTACCATGATCAATGCCAGGAAGCCGGTATCCAGGCAGATCTACTATAGAATCTGGAAGGCGTACATCGCGTGGTGTGAGGCCAAGAAATGGCATCCACGTAAGTACGTAATAGGTAGGATTCTGGACTTCCTACAGTGGGCTGTAGATAGGAAGCTTGCCTTGAGTACTAACAAGGGTCAGATTTTGGCCTTGTCAATATTTTTTCAAAGGCCCTTGGCTTCGCATTCACTAATCAAAGCCCTTATACAAGGAGTGATGCGTATTAGTCCTCCGGTTAATATTCCCATATGTCCATGGGATCTAAACCTGGTTCTGTCGGTTCTACAGAAACAACCATTTGAACCATTACAGCATATTTCCTTGGTTCTTCTCACCAGGAAATTGATTTTTCTAGTAGCCATTTGTTCGGCTAAAAGAGTGTCGGAATTAGCAGCTATGTCCTGTAAAGAGCCATATCTGGTTATCCATAAGGACAGAGTAGTGTTACGTCCTCATCCAGCCTTTCTTCCTAAGGTGGTATCGAGGTTTCATTTGAACCAAGATGTGGTTCTTCCTTCTTTTTTCCCCAAACCTAGTTCGGTAGAGGAAAAGTTATTGCATTCTTTGGATGTAGTAAGAGCAGTTAAAGCTTATCTAAAAGCCACTGCTCAGATTCGCAGAACGGATACTTTGTTTATTCTGCCGGAAGGCCCCAGAAAGGGTCAGGCAGCGTCAAAATCTACTTTAGCCAAGTGGATTCGACAGGTCATAATGCAAGCCTATGGCTTGAGAAGGAGACCGCCTCCGTTCAAAGTTAGGGCGCACTCCACGAGAGCAGTTGGAACTTCATGGGCAGTGCATCACCAGGCCTCCCTGGCTCAGGTCTGTAAGGCCGCAACATGGTCTTCAGTACACACGTTTACTAGGTTCTACCAGGTGGACGTTAGAAGTCAGGAGGATGTCGCCTTTGGGCGCAGTGTGTTGCAGGCCGCAAAAGATCCTCATGTCTGATAGCGCTCAGCTTATGTATGGTGTATCCCCCCCTCATTGGGCATTGCTTTGGGACGTCCCACATAGTAATGACTAGGCTTGTGCACAACGGAAAAATTTGTTCCGTTTCGGTTCGTTTCTTTCCGGTCCTGTTGATTCGTAATCATTCGTAATTTTGCTAGACGGGATTTTTCGTGTTCGGACTCATTCGTATTTTTGCAAGCGACATTTTTCGTTGAATTTTTTGTTGCTTTATAATTCGGACTTTCGGTAGAGTACGTTGTTTTTCGTTGATTCTGGACACAACTCCTACTTTCGTAACTTTTTTTGGGTTCGTTGATTCGTAATTTTCTGTGTCTCTCACAACGACGCTGCCTATTATGCCTAATGTGCTTCGAATGGATTTGTACTTTTCTAAATACATAGCGGTTATTTGTAACGATTCGAAATCTCGTATTTTACTTTCGTTTTTTACATGCGGCTATAGGCTCCGCCCCTGTACACCATTTTGAGAGGGTTCAGCACGGTGAGGGAGAAGCAGAGAGCAGAGCAGAGTGAGTGTTATTGTGCCTCGAATGGATTCGAAATCTCGTATTTTACTTTCGTTTTTTCATGCGGCTATAGCCTCCGCCCCCTGTACACCATTTTGAGAGGGAGTTCAGCACGGTGAGGGAGAAGCAGAGAGCAGAGCAGAGTGAGTGTTTTTGTGCTTCGAATGGATTCGTACATTCGTAACTTTTTTCATAACGAATTATGCCGAAGACCTTCGGGCATTCGCTATTTTGCGGTAAAATTTATTTCGGATTCGGTTTTATTCGTAATTGCTCTGTTCGGAAATTCGAATGCTTCCGAATGTCCGAAAGTTGCTAAATTCGGACGAATTTCGATTCGTTACGAAACGAATTGCACAAGCCTAGTAATGACTATGTCGCTCTGTGTCCCGTGATGTACGAGAAAGAAAATAGGATTTTTATAACAGCTTACCTGTAAAATCCTTTTCTTGGAGTACATCACGGGACACAGAGCTCCCACCCCTCTTTTGGGGACACTTATTGCTTTGCTACAAAACTGAGGTACTCCCAGATGGGAGGGGCTTATATAGGGGAGGGTACTTCCGGTTTTGGAAGTTGCCAGTGCCAGCACCTGAAGGTATCTATATAACCCACATAGTAATGACTATGTCGCTCTGTGTCCCGTGATGTACTCCAAGAAAAGGATTTTACAGGTAAGCTGTTATAAAAATCCTATTTTTCCTTCCTAGGGGTAGATTTCCTCTCACTTCCTGTTGTCTTCTTCCGTTTGCAAGTAGGCGTCGTTTGTAAGTTGGATGTTTGAAAGTAGGGACCTGCTGTATATACTCAGCAGAAATTGGCCCCTTAGGTGTTGGTGTTGGCACAACACTGTAAGCACTCACAGTTACTCTTGGTGGGTGCTGGAACGCCCTGCTGTCAACTATTATATCAGGAATTGTAATAACATATAATTGTTGAACAGTGGTAGTAAAAATTGGGCCTTTGATGGTGGTGCTGGTGCCACAACACTGTAAGGCCTGACAGTTACTCTTGGTGGGCGCAGCAATGGGCCCTGCTGTGAATTATTAGATCAATAATTATAATTGCATGCCCCTGTTGAACAGGGGCTGAAAAATTGGGCCTTTGGTGGTGGTGGTGGTGGTGGTGGTGGTGTTGACACAACACTGTAAGGCCTGACAGTTACTCTTGGTGGGCGCAGCAATGGGCCCTGCTGTGAATTATTAGATCAATAATTATAATTGCATGCCCCTGTTGAACAGGGGCTGAAAAATTGGGCCTTTGGTGGTGGTGGTGGTGGTGATGGTGGTGCTGGTGCCACAACACTGTAAGGCCTGACAGTTACTCTTGGTGGGCACAGCAATGGGCCCTGCTGTGAATTATTAGATCAATAATTATAATTGCATGCCCCTGTTGAACAGGGGCTGAAAAATTGGGCCTTAGGCACTGGTGGCACAACACTGCAACCCCTCACAGATACTGTACTTGGAGCACAGCAATGAGGCCTGTTGCAAAGTATTGCATCAAAAATTGTAATTACACGCCCCTGTTAAACAGGGGCTGAAAAATTGGGCCTTAGCCACTGGTGGCGGCACCCATAAACCAAAATGATCTTCCAAGCTATCATCATTAATCGGATCTTTGAGGAGGAGGAGGAGGATAGCCAGTCAACATAACAGCACAGGCACTCAGCATCAGCATCAGTCTTGAAGGGATGTGACATTTTAAAATCAATTAGTCTGTTATATCAGCATCAGGTGTGTGGTAGCTGGTGGTGATCCAAGACTGGTTCATCTTGATGAAAGTCAGTCGATCAACCGAGTCGGTGGACAGGCGCACCCTGTGATCCGTGACAAATCCTCCAGCAGCACTGAATGTGCGTTCTGAAAGAACGCTGGATGCAGGACAGGCCAGTAGCTCAATTGCATACTGTGCAAGCTCTGGCCAGTGATCCATCCTCAAGACCCAGTAAGCCAGAGGATTTTCGGTGGGGAAGGTGTCCAAGTCTGACCTTGCCCCTAGGTATTCCTGCACCATGTATATCAGACGCTGGGGATGGTTGCTGGAACCGATCATACTTTGGGGCTGCGGACTAAAGAATTGTCTGAACGCATCGGTCAGACGGCCACCTTCCCCACTGCTCCTTCTTTGACTGCCCGAAGCCTCAGAAACTCGTTGTCCAGGACCAGGAGTTTGTAACCTCCCAGTCTCTGGGAACGCGTTGCACAGACCTTTCTGCAAGGCCTCCCGGAGTTGTCTCATCCTCTGCTCCCTCTGCGACGGTAACATAAGGTCCGCAACCTTACCCTTGTACCGTGGATCAAGGAGAGTGGCCAGCCAGTAATGGTCCCTCTCCTTGATCCGAAGAATACGAGGATCCTTCCGCAGACTTTGCAGGATCAGGGAGGCCATGCAGCGTAGGTTAGCTGAGGCATTCAGTCCGGAGTCCTCTGGGTCACTAAGGACGACATGATCCGCAGCCACCTCCTCCCAGCAACGTACAAGTCCACTGGTTTCTTGGGACTGTAAATCATCCCTAAAAGACTGCTGCTGATGATGCTGAGTGCCAGCCTCCACCTCCATGCTGACACAATCCTCCTCCTCCTCCTCCTCCTCCTCCTCCTCTTCCTGTGCGATGGGTGGGACAGAAGGAACACTGTCTGGGTAAAGGGGGCCTTGAGAGGCAAGGAAGTCCTCCTCTTCCTGCCTCTGTTCTGCCTCAAGTGCCCTGTCCATTATTCCACGCAGCGTGTGCTCCAACAGGTGGACAAGAGGTACAGTGTCACTGATGCATGCACTGTCACTGCTCACCATCCTCGTGGCCTCCTCAAATGGTGCCAGGACAGTGCATGCATCCCTGATCATGCCCCACTGGCGTGGTGAAAAAAACCCGAGCTCCCCTGACCCTGTCCTGGTGCCGTAGTCGCACAGGTACTCATTGATGGCCCTCTGCTGCGTGTGCAGCCGCTGCAGCATGGCCAACGTTGAGTTCCACCTGGTGGGCATGTCACATATAAGGCGGTTCTTGGGCAGGTTCAACTCCTTTTGCAGCTCAGCCAGGCGAGCACTGGCATTATAAGATCTGCGGAAATGCACACAGACTTTCCTGGCCTGCCTCAGGACATCCTGTAAGCCCGGGTACCTGCCCAAGAACCGCTGCACCACCAGGTTAAGGACGTGAGCCATACAGGGCACATGGGTCAGTTGTCCCTGTCGGAGGGCGGAGAGGAGGTTGGTGCCATTGTCGCAAACCACCATTCCTGGCTTAAGCTGGCGTGGCGTCAACCACCTCTCGGCCTGCCCCTGCAGAGCAGACAGGACCTCTGCCCCAGTGTGGCTCCTGTCCCCCAAACACACCAGCGCAAGCACGGCATGGCATCTTTTTGCCTGCGTACTTGCGTAGCCCCTTGAATGCCTACGGAGCACCTACGGAGTCCGAGGACAAACCACAGGAAGAGGCCATGGAGGAAGAAGAAGAGGAGGGGGTGGAGGAGAGAGGTGTGTCACAACCAGTAGTAGCATTTTGGAGGCGTGGCGGTGGAACAACCTCCAACACTACTGCACCTTGTCCTGCATCCTTCCCAGCTGCCAAAAGAGTGACCCAATGGGCCGTGAAAGAAAGGTAACGTCCCTGTCCATGCCTGCTGGACCATGAGTCAGCGGTAATATGCACCTTACCGCTGACCGCCCTGTCCAGCGAGGCCAAGACATTACCTTCCACATGCCTGTAGAGAGCCGGAATCGCCTTCCGTGAGAAAAAGTGGCGTTTGGGAACCTGCCACTGAGGAACCGCACATTGCACAAACTCACGGAAGGGGGCCGAGTCTACCAACTGAAAAGGCAGCAGTTGAAGCGTTAGCAATTTAGCCAAGCTAGCATTCAACCGCTGGGCATGTGGATGGCTGGCAGTGAACTTCTTTCGACGGTCCAGCAGCTGGGGCAGGGAAATTTGCCTGCTAGAATCAGGCGTCGGTGTACTGCTAGCAGAGTGGCCGCAAGTACTTGGCTGTGACACTCCTAATTCTACACCTTCATTCCTCTCAGTGCAGGTTTCAGAGAGGACTGAAGGTATAGTGGGGTTGGAGATCCCAGCTGATGCGGTGCAAGGAGAGGTCCGCTTTGTTCTTTGGTGTGGGTCTTTAAGGTAGGCTTGCCAACGAGCTGCATGGCAGGTCAACATATGTCTGATCAAGCATGTGGTGCCCAAGCGGCTGATGTTTTGGCCACGCGATATACGCTTGAGACATATGTTGCAAACAGCAGCTGTGCGATCTGATGCACTCGCCTCAAAAAAGGCCCACACCAAAGAACTTTTTGAATGACGGGCAGAGGCAGCGCCCTGCACAGGCGGAGCTCTGCGGTGTGATTCCGTCGGTGTGCTGCCCATACGCTGGCCACCCAAGGGCATCCTGCCTCGTTGGAGATGTGCCTCCTCCTCATCCTCCTCCTCCTCCTCTCTCCTATTAGGCACCCACGTGGAGTCAGTGACCTCATCATCCCATCCCTCCTCATCACTGGAGCCAATCTGGCAGTATGCTGCAGCTGCTGGAGCATGACTGCCAGATTGGTGTCCTTCTTGAGCATCCCCTCTCTCTGCTCTCACGCTACTGCCTTCCTCTAGCTGGGTATCATCATCAGATCCTTCGAAACGCTGGGCATCCTCCTGGAGCATGTACCCAACACTGTGCTCAAACAGTTCGGGGGACTCCTCAGGAGGAGGACATGGTGGGTCTAGGGAAGGAGTGACTAATGATGGCATTGATACCAGAGAAGAGGACGCTTTGGCAGCTGCTTTGCCAGTACCCTGAGCCTGGGTGAGAGAGGATGAGGAGGATGAGGTGGGCTTGGTCATCCACTCTACCAAGTCTTCGGCATGATGTGGCTCAACATGTCCAGCTGCCGAAAAGAAGGACAAGCGTGTCCCATGGCCATGTGCTGATGACAATGCACCGCGTCCACGACCAGCACTGTTGCCCCCAGACACAGAGCCTGCTTGCCCTCTTTTTTTGCCTCCTGACTGTCTGCCTCTCCTTGTTTGCCTTCCAGACATTTCAATGGATGGCCAGCAGGGAGATGGGAAAAACAGCAATAAGGGCTACCTTCAGGTGTATACTGTGCAGGAGGCTTAGCAACAAAGACACTGACACTGTCCCCTGCCTATCCTTCTCTGTCCCTAAACACAAGGATTTGCAATATGCTTCAGCAAGATTGGTTTAGCACAGAATAGCACACTGATAGTTTCCCGCACTGTCCTTTTCTGTCCCTACAAACAAGATTTAGCACAGAATAGCACACTGATAGTTTCCACGAGTGTCCTTCTCTGTCCCTAAACTCAAGGATTTCAAATACGGTTCAGCAAGATTGGTTTAGAACAGAATAGCACACTGACAGTTTCCCTCACTGTCCTTCTCTGTCCCTACAAACAAGATTTAGCACAGAATAGCACACTGATAGTTTCCACGAGTGTCCTTCTCTGTCCCTAAACTCAAGGATTTCAAATATGGTTCAGCAAGATTGGTTTAGCACAGAATAGCACACTGATAGTTTCCCTCACTGTCCTTCTCTGTCCCTACAAACAAGATTTAGCACAGAATAGCATACTGATAGTTTCCACGAGTGTCCTTCTCTGTCCCTAAACTCAAGGATTTCAAATATGGTTCAGCAAGATTGGTTTAGAACAGAATAGCACACTGACAGTTTCCCCGAGTGTCCTTCTCTGTTCCTAAACTCAAGGATTTCAAATATGGTTCAGCAAGATTGGTTTAGGACAGAATAGCACACTGACACTTTCCCTCACTGTCCTTCTCTGTCCCTACAAACAAGATTTAGCACAGAATAGCACACTGATAGTTTCCACGAGTGTCCTTCTCTGTCCCTAAACTCAAGGATTTCAAATACGGTTCAGCAAGATTGGTTTAGAACAGAATAGCACACTGACAGTTTCCCTCACTGTCCTTCTCTGTCCCTACAAACAAGATTTAGCACAGAATAGCACACTGATAGTTTCCACGAGTGTCCTTCTCTGTCCCTAAACTCAAGGATTTCAAATATGGTTCAGCAAGATTGGTTTAGCACAGAATAGCACACTGATAGTTTCCCTCACTGTCCTTCTCTGTCCCTACAAACAAGATTTAGCACAGAATAGCACACTGATAGTTTCCACGAGTGTCCTTCTCTGTCCCTAAACTCAAGGATTTCAAATATGGTTCAGTAAGATTGGTTTAGAACAGAATAGCACACTGACAGTTTCCCCGAGTGTCCTTCTCTGTCCCTAAACTCAAGGATTTCAAATATGGTTCAGCAAGATTGGTTTAGGACAGAATAGCACACTGACACTTTCCCTCACTGTCCTTTTCTGTCCCTACAAACAAGATTTAGCACAGAATAGCACACTGATAGTTTCCACGGGTGTCCTTCTCTGTCCCTAAACTCAAGGATTTCAAATACGGTTCAGCAAGATTGGTTTAGAACAGAATAGCACACTGACAGTTTCCCTCACTGTCCTTCTCTGTCCCTACAAACAAGGATTAGCACAGAATAGCACACTGACACTTTCCCTCACTGTCCTTCTCTGTCCCTACAAACAAGTTTTAGCACAGAATAGCACACTGACACTTTCCCTCACTGTCCTTCTCTGTCCCTACAAACAAGGTTTAGCACAGAATGACACACTGACACTCTCCCTACCTATCCTTCTCTGTCCCTAAACACAAGGAATCCAGGATTAGTAAAGGAAAAAAATGACACTGTCCCTGCCTATGCTTCTCTTTCCCTGCTCCGGAACACACTACACAAGGCCGCCGCGCTGGCGGCCTTTTATAGTGTGGGGCGTGTACTAAACCCCCTCAGCAATAATTGGCCACAGGCATCCTGCCTGTGGCCAATCATTGCTCTCCTCGCTGCCGGCGCTGTGATTGGCCAAGCATGCGGGGTCACAGTGCATGCTTGGCCAATCACAGCGCCTGGATGACACTGCGATGGCGTAGTGCATTGTGGGCCGTTCGCGTCACTCGAATTTGGCGCGAACGGCCCAAATCGTTCGATCTTCGTCGAACGATCGAACAGCCGATGTTCGAGTCGAACTTATGTTCGACTCGAACACGAAGCTCATCCCTACTCAGCAAGTGGCAGGGGATTCAGACTTTACCGGCCGCTCTACCTTGGTGCTCTATCCCAGTGTTTCTCAACTTTTTTTCAGTCAAGGCACCCTTTCAAATTATGCACAATCTTAAGGCACCCCATTCCAAAATGTAAAAAAACAAAAGTAATAGTTTTACATGTAGCGGGTATGTACTTTCCCGGGTGTAAATCAAACTGGCAGAGACACCAGTGATGTGCAGTTCCTTGCGGTCCAGTGGGTGGCGCTGTCGCCTCGGGCTGGGGTTGAACCATCATTGTGTGCTGTGCCTCCTTTTTGTCCTCCCTCGGCAGCGGTATGGTGGGGTGGGGAACCCGCCGTGCTTGCTGGGAGAGGGTATAAAGGGGCCGGCCATCTTTGTCATGGGGTCGAGTCCCAGGCACCTTCAGCCTGAGGGCGTGTGGTTCGTGTCGGTCCTCTAGGCGCCCTAGGCCTGGAGGATGTCCGGAGATCGTGTTCCATCCCAGGCACCTTTGGCCTGGGGTGAGGTACTTGGATGGAGGTCTGGAGCTCAGTGCCCAACACTGAGTTCCACGAGGGAAGGAGGTCCTAGGGAACCCAGGGATTGGGTACCCGAATCCAGAAGGCGCAATGGACCGGGGGGAGCTCCTCACTTGAAGACCGGGTACAGCATATTGCCAGTGACAGGTGAGCCTCCCATCGGAGACCGCCTGGAAGGAAAATCCCCTCTCGCTAGGAGACCTGAGCCCACTTTCGGGAAGGAAAGTGGAGAGTTCATTGTGTCTGGGCCTACTTGCATCCACACCTCCTTGTTTGTTCTGTTCTCTAAGGGAGTCTAACTGATTATGCTGTTCACTCGAGAAGAATAAAGGAGTGTTGGACTTTAATGGTGTGGGGCTTTTTTCTGGTGGACATTGTTCAAGGTAACTCCAGGTGCACGACACTGACCCGAAAGTAGAGAAAGAACTTTGCTTACACCGCACGGACGCATGTGGTGAAGGCTTGGCGTGGTGACCCCGCTCTCTCCCCTCTAAGGTACCCCTAGACAGATAAGATCGACGATTTGGAAAATCGTTTACGTAGGAATAACCTGCGCCTGGTGGGCCTCCCAGAACGGGTCGAGGGTGCAGACCCGGTATCCTTCCTTGAATGCTGGTTTACCCAGGAATTTGGCAAAGACTGCCTGTCCCCATGTTTTGTGATCGAACGGGCCCACAGGGTCCCTGGGAGACCGCTCCCTGCTGGAAACCCCCCTCGCACCATGGTTATCCGTCTCCTAAATTATAGGGACAGGGACGCTATCCTGAGGGCTGCCCGCATAAAGGGAAGCCTGAAAATCAACAACGCATCGGTCTCCCTCTACCCAGATTACTCCCCAGCAGTTCGTGCTGCGAGAGCCAAGTATCAACATGTTAAACAGAAGTTGAGAGAACAGACCATACAATACTCCATGCAATTTCCCGCGACGCTGAGAGTCGTCCACCAGGACCAAGTGCACTTTTTTCAGAACCCTGCTACTGCGCTTTCCTGGTATGAATCCCTGTCCAAACCCGGCCGCGCATCTGACCGACCACCTGCAACCTGATCGGGGTATCCCCCCCGCACAGGCTACAAAGCCACTTCATTTTCTTTTTCTCGCCCCAATCGGGGGCTCTTTGTGCCTATGGCAGGTACCTTATTCTACAGCTCGACAAGAGGCTATGGATCTTTAAGGGGAAGATTGGGATGCTGCAGTTGTTTTCCTTTTTCTTTCCCCTTTGGTTTTCTTTTTTTTTTTTTCTTTTTTTGTTCTCTGATCATTGACTGATCGAAATAGTTTGCTGACTTGCCTGTATTGGCCATGTTCCTAGTGTCTACTAGCAGTTTTGGGACAAAGCCGGCCCCTTGTTCTTGGGGTACGGCAGGGGTAGTAACTAAATCAATGTGGATTTCAACTGGTAATGTATGTGTAATGGTTTGTGTGTTTGCATGGATGGTGGTTGTGTGGATGTGTTCATGGGTACTCCTTTTCTCCTGCTCCCCCCCAGTGTTGGATTGCAGCCGCGCCGGTGACAAGTGTCTGATTTGTATTACCATATATGGGCCCCTTTTTAACCCCCCGCCATGTCTATAATCACATGCATCTCCTGGAATGTCCGGGGGTTAAATTCTAAATTTAAAAGAGCATCCTTATTTGAATTTCTCAAGCCACATAGGCCACAGATACTATGCCTACAGGAGACACATCTCCTAGGCTCCAAAATACTTGCTTTGAAAAAACACTGGGTGTCACAGGGGTATCATTCCACGTACTCAAATTATGCTAGGGGAGTCTCTGTCCTCATAAGGAAGGGACTCCCTTTCTCCTGTGACCAGGTAGTTATTGACCCAATGGGTCGGTACGTTTTTTTACTGTGTAAAATCCACGCCACCCCATTGCTCTTGGTGGTGGTGTATGCCCCCCCCCCCTGTCACGGCTGCAATCTTCACTGACTTAAGTTTACAGTTTTCTAAATTGCCGGGTCTGCCTACCCTTGTGCTGGGGGATTTCAATTCTGTCCTGGACCCAGGTCTGGACAGGTTGAGGCCCCTCCAATATGAATCCAAGCTATTTAGCCACTGGTGTGCCTCCTTTGGTTACGTCGACCTTTGGCGGCGTGGCCATCCACTGATAAAAGAATACTCCTGTCAATCCAGAACATATGGTACTCTTTCCAGGCTGGATTATGCCCTGGGAACCTCTGATATGGTCCCTTATGTTAAGTCGGTCGCATACATCTCGCAGACAATCTCAGACCATTCGGCCCTTAAGATAGAGTTGGTGATGGGTCACCGACCCTCTTTTCGGCAGTGGAGGCTCAGCCCTTGCTGGATCTCCACCCCCGAAATACAGGACCCGGTGGGACAGGACATGTCCCACTTTTGGGCGGATAATGAAGGATCTGCCTCCCCTGGCCCCACATGGGACGCCTTTAAGGCGACTGTGCGGGGTTCATACATCTCTAACACTACCAGACATAAAAAAAACCTCCAGGCCACTCTTTTAGCCCTAGAGTCCTCCTTGGAGATTGCGAGGGCCCAGTATTCTGCGTCCCCCACCCCGGACTCCCACGGGGTCCTGGTGGGGGCGCATAGGGCCCTGGACCTCCACAGGGTGGATGTAAAGCAGAAACAACAGAGATATCTGACGGCCAGGCTGCTTGAACACAGTGGGAAAAATGGCAAGATGTTGGCATATCTCTCCCGCATGGACTGTGTTGATAGGACTATTCCGCAAATCCAGGTGCCGGATGGCTCCATCGCTTCAGACCCTAGGACCATTAATCTAACTTTTAAATCCTTCTATGAGGACCTATATTCGTCCCAGCCCTCTCCACCTGAATGGGAAACTATGGGTTTCTTCGAGTCTCTCCGGTTCCCTGTACTGGAGGACTCACACAGATCCATCTTAAATGAACCTTTGACGGTAGAAGAAATTACCACTGCCATATACTCACTCCCCCCGAACAAAACTCCTGGATTGGACGGTTTGCCCGCTGAATGGTACAAACACTATGCTGGGGACTTGGCACAGAGGTTGCACTCTCAGTTTGGGCAGGCAATGGAGGAGGGCGTTCTCCCCTCCTCCATGTGTGAGGCCCTGATTGTGGTGATCCCCAAGCCTGATAAAGATCCAACGCTATGTGGCTCATACCGTCCAATCTCCTTACTCAATAGCGATGTTAAGATACTGGCCAAGGTACTGGCAGTGAGACTACAAAAGATTATCCTACACCTTATCCATAGGGACCAAACTGGATTCATGCCTGGAAAGAGTACATATGACAACATTAGACGATTGTTCATACATATCCATAGAGCTGACACTGAGCATAAAAGTGGCCTGGTGTTGTCCCTGGATGTGATGAAGGCCTTTGATACTGTGAAATGGACCTTTTTGTGGGAAGTCATGCACCGAATGGGTTTTAGTCACCAATTTATAAAATGGGTTCGCCTGCTATATATCAATCCCAGGGCAAGAATATGTACTAACAAGGATGTATCGGATGTCTTTTCTTTACACAGGGGAACACGGCAGGGCTGCCCGCTCTCGCCACTCCTGTTCGCACTTGCCATAGAGCCTTTGGCTCTGGCGGTGCGACAGACGGCGTCGGTGGGCGGCATATGTTATGGTAATCTTACAGAGAAGATCTCATTATATGCTGATGACGCATTAATATACCTTGATGGCACAGAACAGTCCTTTAAATCTTTAATGGAAGTGGTGGAGGAGTTCGGGAGGGTCTCGGGACTAAAGGTGGGCTGGGACAAGTCTGTTGCTTTTCCCATAGGCCCCAAACAGGATTATACTTACTTATCTCACTCTAACCTGTCAGTCAGATCCACATTTAAATATTTGGGCATTCACATTAATGCAGACCTGGCCCTCTTTGAATCTCTTAACATTGCCCCAGTTGTTACACACATGGAGACCAGGTTGCAAACTTGGGCCTCATTACCTTTGAATTTGATAGGGCGGGTGAACATATTTAAAATGATATACCTACCTAAATTTTTATATGCCTTTAGGGCATCCCCTATTTTTCTCTACAAAAAGCTCTTCAAAAGAATAGACTCGTTATTATCCTCCTTCCTATGGCAGGGGACCAATCCCAGAATAGCGAAGGCTTCCCTCCAGGCCTCTAAGGGTGATGGGGGACTGGCCTGCCCCAACTTGCGACACTATTTTATAGCAGCCCAATTAACCTATGTCTATGAATGGTTCCAGGGGGCCTCCGCATCCTGCTCTACCTATCTACTGCAGGCACTTGCTGGCCTAGAGACCCCATTGGTAGATATTATGCATAGATCTTTACCAAAACGATGCTCCCGCGGCTCCCCGATAGAAGTGAGTTGGTTGGCCTGGCATGAAGGGAATAAGACGATTTCAGAATTGGGGGGGGTCTCACCGAAAACCCCCCTATGGCATAACCCCAATCTTCTGGAGCTCATGGGTCACCCCGATGCATTGTGGTGGACACGGCTGGGCATTACCCACGCTGCCCACATTTTTCTCAATGGTGAATTTATCTCTTTTGAAGTCCTAAAAGCTACAAGTGGATTATCAAATAAATTCTATTTTAAATATCTTCTCATACGACACGCTGTCCGTGCACAGTTTCATGGCCTGACTCTTGAGCTCGCTGAATCCCCGCTTGAGGCATTGATGTCGTGTTCTGGCATTACGAAATTAGCCACGACCATTTACTCCCGACTGCAGACGGGTGGGAGTTCTCCCTTCCGTGCTGCACAGCGGAAGTGGATGGTCGACATCCCTGGGCTTTCAGAGGAGGGGTGGGAGGAGGCCTCTGGGGCCTGTTTCTTGGATATTGTTGGGTCTAACGACCAATATATACAGTTCAAATTTATTCATCAACTGCATTACACGCCGGCCCGTCTGGCTCGCATGGGTTATGTTTCAGGGGCCCTCTGCCCTAGATGTAAGTGCACCAATGCTGGTTATGTACACATGTTTTGGTCCTGCCCGGCCCTCTTGGGGTTCTGGGTGGACCTATTCTCTTTTTTTGAAAACAATCTATGCCTAGTGACCCCCCACACTGTTGAAGTGGGGCTCCTGGGCATCCTTAATGACCACATACCCAGAACCCACGAACGGACCCTAGTCCGCTTGATACTCTTTTATGCCAGAAAACTGATATTACTACAATGGAAGTGTGAATCTGCTCCCAACATCCAACTGCTGTACCGCATGATAAACAAAGTCGTACCAACCTTTAAACTAATCTATAAAGGAAGGGCCTGTATACAGAAATTCTACAAGATCTGGCAACCTTGGCTGGATATAGACAGCTCCTTTTGGAAGGATACCCCTCTGTCTCAGCAGTAGTGGGCCCTGATTCAGCCCCTCCTGTTTGATGGGGGGGGGGAGAACTACCTCCTATCCTAAATAAAGAAGCTGGGGACATGAAACATATCCCACATAAATGTGGGGGGGGAGTAGGAGGAGTGCCCCCACCCAGCTGTAGTTTCGGCTGGGGAAATGGGTGGAAGTGCTGGGTGAATGGGTATGAGTGTTGTGTGAGTGAATGCAAGCACTTAAGTATTACTGAATAAGGATAACCGAATGAGTCCTGTGAAAATCACAGTTAAATACTCTCGATACACCTTTGGTATTAGGGTTTTGTGTTTTTTTTTTTTCTCCTCCGTTGAGGAACTGGGACACCTATGTGGCCATGTGGCCACAAGCTGTAGGCCTTATTAGGCTTGAATGTTATTTCGAGACTATATTGTTTATGCTCCCGCTTCACGGTGTAATACTGGTATATTGCTACTGAATACAAGAAAATAATGTGTAAGCGTGTATGTTGATATGCTCTGTAATTTTTCTCTGTTCAATGGAAAAATCAATAAACATAAATTAAAAAAAAAAAAAAGGTACCCCTAGACAAGAGAAAGACGAGCTGATGCAAAGAGGGGGGTGAGGAGGCCGCTACATACATAATGCAGCATCATCTGCACAAGAAGTAGTACACCCAACATTAGTCGGGTGTACTACTTGTGGTGGTGATTTTCTCTCCCAAACCAAACACACCTATTCACACTGGCTGGTACTGACTAGTTTTCCAATGTTTCTCTTCTCCGTCATTCCCCCCCCCCCCCACTCAGCTAATGTGACCCCAGTGCTAATGGAGAAGAGTAGGGAAGAGGCAAACAAGGATGCTGTGTAGGTGCCCGACATCCTCCTTATTTACCAATGACATCATTGATTGTTAGGATGCCAGCAGCTAGAAAGTTGTAATGATGCACAATAAAAACCCATGGCTTTGTGTCAGTAGTGTATTTAGATTTTGTGCTGCCCTAGGCCTGACTAAACGCGTGCACCCCCTAATTTAAATATGACCCACCCCTTCCTGTCAAGGCCACACCCCTTTCTGTTTAAGCCCCGTCCTGAAATTTTCGAGTGGGGACACTAGTTCTGAGGGCCTGGGGAGGGAGCAATGCATTCCCTTAATTTGCATAGATTTCCTCTCACTTCCTGTTTGGCTATGGGGCAGGAAGTGAAGGGAAATCTATGCAATGGGACAGGGATGGTAAAAAATAAACTGACAGGGGCTATAACCCTCCCTTACTCTATCCCAAAAAAAAAAGTGTTGCCTATAGTTCTACTTTAAGCACAAATTTCTGATAATTTTATGGAGAGGACTAAGAAGATATAACCATGCCAATGGTGCAGCAGAAAACATATAGCACAGTGAGGAAGGTTTGTGGTCCAGGATGATAGGACAGTCAAGATTAGAAGCAGCACCCCCCCCCAACGTTTGCCGAGTGCCGGCCGCCCGCATACCGGAATCAGTGCGGCCGCTTTATGGGGGCGCTAGACTAAATTTGCCTCTCAGCCCTGTCCGCCCCATAAGACTGGCAGTGTAGCGCAAGGCGATGGGGACTCTTTCTGTGCTGCCCCCCTGCAAAGTGCTACCCTAGGCCTAGGCCTTGTTGGCCTAGGCCAGGATACAGCGTTGCTTTGTGTAACTAAAAAGGCAGGCTTCATCCACCCACTGGTTTGTATACAATTTTTGGGCAATTTTTAGGCATTTTGTGAAGGCGCCCCTGAAGAAACCTAAAAGCATCCCAGGTTGCCTGGGCACCCTGGTTGAAAAAGGCTGCTCTATCCAAATAAAAAAAATAAAAAATAAAGTTTTGGCTTCAGTTATACTTAATATGATAATATTGATATACTGTACATGTGACCACCAGCTAGACTGGTGCCCTGAATGAGCCTTATAACAACAAGTTTACAAATCAAGCCCCATGTTACTGCTTTTGCTTCCAGTTACCTACCCAATGTCAACTCCTACAAGCACTAACGAGGAAGGCCTCTAAACCCCTGGATATATTTATTTATTCTTATGACAAGAGCTATCCATCTCAGCTTTCCATCATATCACCTTTTTGGGCCCATAGGAATCTAATGAGCTGCCCTTGACTAAGCCATCACATTAAACTTGAATCAGAATATGGACCGGAACCAAAGTCCAAGCTGCACCAACACACCTTGTTTTAAATGCTAATGTGTCAATACAGAGAAAATCTTCTCTACAAAGTAAGGATAATCCTGAAAATATGGCCTGTTGGGGTGTACTTGAGGACTGGAGATAAGAAAGCCTATTAGACGCAGTTGTCACTATGGGGTTGATTTACTAAAGGCAAAAAGACCCTGCAAATGCAGTTGCTCTAAAGCTTAGTAAATGCGGTAAACCTTCACTTTGCAAAGAGTACCCAAGGAAAAGGAAAATTAAAAAAAAAGAATTTTTGCTTACACATGATTGGATGATTGAAGCCAGCAGAGCTTCTGCTTATTTACTTTGCAAAGTGCATAGTCTTCTTGCCTTTAGTAAATCAACCACATTGCATCCTTTAAAAATCAAAAGAGGAAATTGGCCGTATAGGGCCAGGTATAGCGATGTACAGTGATTATGAACAGGCTGTTTGGATCATTATAACTGAGATGATTGTCTATAATCTATTCAGCATTAAGGAAAGCTAAGCCAGAGAGTTATTTGTCAATGTCTCTCTGGGCAACGCCGGACCACAAGCTCCTCCAGATGAATCCAATAAACAGTTATTCAAGCTGTATTACTTTGATAGATCTCCTGCACTTTTTGCTGCCATTCGAGTGATATATGAACTTGTTGAAGCTCATTCAGCCACAATGGCTATAGGTGATTGTATTTGTTAGCGGCTCCCAGTAAATCTGTCCGTTTTGTCTTCATGCCAGTGATTGCCGCTGCGATATTGACATCTAAAACCTGACATTCTTTATTTGCAAATATGAAGCCGCGGGAATGGACCAGGATGCTTGTCATGTTATTTCCTCATATCCATTAAAGGCATTCTACCAGTAACAACTTAGAATGGATCGTTTGAAATTCATTTTTGTGCTTGCTGCAACGGTTTTCTTTTATTAAAGGGGTGGTCCCATGGAAAAGAGGGATATTTCTTCTGACAATAATTGACCGTGTGTTTTTTTATAGGCTAGATTCAGCCAAGGAAAGTAGAGAAGGCCTTTTTTTGGCGGGGAATTTTGATTTGTTTTTTTTATATGAATTTTATTTCCAATTTTGAGCTTCTCAGCTGTAGTAACAAGTTTGTTGGTAGCTTGGAGAGAGTGGTTCCATTCATACTACGATTATGGTCTCTCTGTCACTTGTTTCTCTGCAGTAGACTCTTTTGGCCCGTTGGTCAAAAATAGGAGGGATGAGGTTCTACACTAGTGGCCCAGAACCTCCAAGTGAGTATCTACATGTATGCAGTGCCGGGACAAGGTCATCAAGTGCCCAGGGCAAAGATGCCAAACTGCGGCCCCCCCTTCCAGTAGGGTTAGGGTCAGGGCGCCCCCATCCCTGCTATAAACTTTGGCGCCCAGGGCAGTTACCCCTCCTGCCCACCCCTTGTCCTTGCCCTGCATGTATGAAAGTACATTGTACTAGGAGGAACATCCTTCAATCCATCTCTGAGACAGGCAGGAATGACACAAAAGGGTTAATTTACTAAAACTGGAGAGTGTAAAATCTGGTGCAGCTCTGCATAGAAACCAATCAGCTTCCAGGTTTTATTGTCAAACCATAATTGAACAAGCTGAAGTTAGAAGCTGATTGGTTTCTATATGGAGCTGTACCATATTTTGCACTCTCCAGCTTTAGTAAGGGTCCTTTCAAACTGCTCTGTAGCAAAATCACGATATAAACGTACAGTATATGCATTTTTACTGCAATTTTGCTGTGTTTCATATGCATTTCCTGTGCTTTTCTGGTGTGTTTTCGGGTTACCTGCAACCGTGAAAAAATGGACATGTGACTCAATAATACACCTAAAACACAAATTGTGGTCTGTTTTTACTGCGATTTTGCCACGATTTCCATTTATTTCAATGGGAAGCTGCATGAAAACCGCACCAAAGATGCAGCATGCAGGACTTTTAAAAACGCACCGCACCCACAGCGGTGTGAAAAGTCCTATAGGATTTAAAGGAAAAC
This sequence comes from Rana muscosa, assembly GCA_029206835.1. Lineage (NCBI taxonomy): Eukaryota > Metazoa > Chordata > Amphibia > Anura > Ranidae > Rana > Rana muscosa. The sequence goes on from CM055122.1 coordinate 273,387,587, forward strand.
GTTTTTCTTGTGTTTTTCTTGCAGTGTAAAAACACAGGAAAAATGTATCAGTGTGAAAGGGACCTGATTATGTCAGATTTTTGCAACTCAAAACGGTACAATTGTTTTGCATGGAAATTTGGCGTTTTATATTGTAGGCCTGTAATTCTTAGGAATAACTCACTTAAATCTGTCCAAACAGGAGTCTAGTAGACATCCCGGGTATGATAAAGTTTGAAACACAAAATCATAAATTATAATATAGTAATTAACTATAAATAATTATAACAAATAATAATATAATAATAATAAAAATTATTCAATAATGTAATCAAATCAAAAACACTGAAATTTGCTCAGTTGCAGAATTGTTGCTGTCATTACTTTCAGTGTTTGATGATGAATTTCCCCACAAATCGCTATCGCTTTATTCTGCGAGTTATTCTAATTTATTATCGCTGTTTTCTAGCTGGTCTAAAACCACTTTTGACATAAAGGGACACTTTTTGGTTGCTATGGACAATCTCCAAATTCCGGGCAGAAAGAACAGTTTTTATAATAAAAAAGTGCATGCAGGACAAGGGATGTGTAATTATTTGATACAGTACTGTAATCAGTAAGAATACAGTGTACTGTATGTGTTGTATGTTTTAACTTTTTGAATTTGGCGCCGCAGGGAATGGAGCCCGGCACTGTGAACTGAGCGGAGACACGGCTCGCACACACAGCGGGGAGACATTGCAGGATCCTGGGGGACAAGGTAAGTAACTTTGCCTGGATCCTGCGATGCCATCTCGAGTCTGGCTCAGGGTTACTGCTTTTGGTACTGAAAATTCAGACCCGAGCCAGACTCGGGAATACCGCTAAGGAGGTTAATCAACCCCAAAGGGATCAAATGACCGCTAATCGCTCAGTTCTTGGTCTGCTCTGAGCGGAGAGCAGTGACTGTGAATCACTGCTCTCTGCTCTGCTCCTCCAACACTCACTGGAGCAGTGTTTCTCAACTCCAGTCCTCAAGGCGCCCCAACATGTTTTCAGGATTTCCCTCAGATGAAACGGCTGTGGTAATTACTAAGGCAGTGGAACTGATCAAATCACATGTACAAAATAATGGAAAGCCTGAAAACATGACCTGTTGAGGCGCCTTGAGGACTGGAGTTGAGAAACATTGCACTGGACAACCCATTGGGAGTGGGCAGTAATGGCCGGCTCCACTCCTCAGATACTCTCATACTCATGCGGTTGCTGTGGTTTGTGTAGCCACAGCAGCCTATTCATTTGCATGGGCCGTGTACCTGCGGGAAATGCAGGAAGAAGGTCCCTGCACATTTTTTAAATTGCAGCTGCATAGGAATGGCATTGGTGCTCCATGTGATTTCCCACACTTATTAACGCTCTGCATCTTCAGATGTATGGGGACGCCATTGAGAATTAATGTTATTCCTGTGTGTGTTATGAAAAGCAACACGTTTTGGCTGTGGGTGTGGGAATGTGTGCGATTTACATGCATTCCCGCACCCACATATATGTGAACCTAGCCTGAACCTTAAAAACGGAGCTCCACCCTAAAGTGGAACTTCCGCTCATCGGATTCCTCCCTCCCCTCCGGTGCCACAATTGGCACCTTTCAGGGGAGGGGGGGACAGGGTACCTGTCTTTTACAGGTATCCATTCCTACTTCCGGGACTCCGGCCGCGGCGTCACCGTGGAGCTCCCTCCTCCTCCCCCCCCCGGCCGCCGGTCTAATAGGAGAGAGGAGCGGGGCCTTGCGCATGCGCAGTAGGGTTCCCAGCGTGAAGCCAAAATGCTACACTGCCGGGTTCCCTTACCCGCAATGGCGGCGGCAGCACCCAACAGCTGATGGAAACATCAGCTGCAGTGCCGACATCGAGGGACTGCAGGACGGGTAAGTGTCCATTTATTAAAAGCCAGCAGCTGCAGTATGTGTAGCTGCTGGCTTTTAATTTTTTATTTTTTTCCCTGGAACACCGCTTTAAAGTTTGTTTACAGGTGGCTAAAATTGTGTACATTTTTTAATTTTCATAGCCTGATGTTTTAATGTAAAACCATTATAGTTCTGATAATAATAATAACAACAACAACAACAACAATAAGAAATCCTGATTGAGCTGACAACTGTTGCCTTTGTTGCACAGAAGTCCCCACAAGTTGTATGAGCCCTGCCTGAGTTCACCCTGTTGGACTGCAAAACACCTCCTCCAATCTCATGGAGATCAGATGAGAGGGGAGGTGTTCTGTAGTCAAGCAGGGGAAACCTGGGCAGGACTCACTGGATATCTGACAGATCAATATATATATATTTACTGTACTTTTTTGCAACTTTTTTAAAGGGCTAAAACATGGAGAATTGTTCTCGTATTTAAGAAATGTACTATTTTTTGTAATTGCCATCTTATACGCTGTCATTTTTGAAATTGTTCCCTTAATATATATATATTTAGTATTTTTTGACTAATGTATCTACAATTGACCACCAACTGGTCTGCTTTTCTTAAACTCTGTTAGTTGCTACTGTACATGCTGCTTTGAAAGCTCACAGATCAAAGTGCTGATTAACATTTCTCTGCCTCTTCTCATCGCTGACACATACAATGTTTTAAAGGGGTAAACTTTGGAAATGTGCATGTATTAGATAAATAATTTTTAGAGATTGAACATGCTTTTTAAAAAGAATTTGCTTAGATATAAATTTTAAAAGTTAATTTTGATGACTGGACTCGTTTTAGGGATGAGGTTAAATGGTATACTTGTATAAACTCAAACAAGGAACTTGTCTTATTAGCTCCCTTAGCTCCCTTTTGATATCTACAGTTCCTTGAAAAAGTATTCATACCCCTTGGAATTTTCCAAATTTTTGTCATGTTACAACCAAAAACGTGATCGTGTTTTATTGGGATTTAATTTGATAGGCCAACACAAAGTGGTACATAATTGTGAAGTGGAAGGAAAATGATAAATGTTTTTTAAATTTAAAAAAAATAAAATATGAAAAGTGTAGCGTTCATTTGTATTCAGGCCCCTTTACTCGGATACCCCTAACTAAAATCTAGTGGAACCCATTGCTTTCAGAAGTCACCTAATTAGTAAATAGAGTCCATGTGCGTGTAATTTCATCTTAGTATACATACAGCTGTTCTGTAAAGCCCTCAGAGGTTTGTTAGAGAATCTTAGTGAACAAACAGCATCATGAAGGCCAATGGACACACCAGACAGGTCAGGGATGAAGCTGTGGAGAAGTTTAAAGCAGGGTTAGGTTATATAATAAATATCCAAAGCTTTGAACATCTCACGGAGCACTGTTCAATCCATCATCTGAAAATGGAAAGAGTATGGCACAACTGCAAACCTACCAAGACATGGCCGTCCACCTAAACTGACAGGCAAGGAGAGCATTAATCAGAGAAGCAGCCAAGAAGACCATGGTATCTCTGGAGGAGCTGCAGAGATCCACAGCTCAGGTGGGAGAATCTGTCCACAGACCACAGGACAACTATTAGTCGTGCACTCCACAAATCTGGCCTTTATGGAAGAGGGGCAAGAAGAAAGCCATAAGACGTCTTGTTTGCAGTTTGCGTGATGCCACATGGGGTACACAGCAAACATGTGGAAGAAGGTTCTCTGTTTAGATAAGACCAAAATTGAACTTTTTGGGCTAAAAGCAAAACGCTATGTGTGGCGGAAAACTAACACTGCACATCGCTCTGAACACACCATCCCCACCGTGAAACATGGTGGTGGCAGCATCATGTTGTGGGGATGCTTTTCTTCAGCAGGGACAGGGAAGCTGGTCAGAGTTGATGGGAAGATGGATGGAGCCAAATAAAAGGCAATCTTAGAAGAAAACCTGTTAGAGTCTGTAAAAGACTTGGGACTGGGGCAGAGCTTCCAGCCAGGGGCGGATCCAGGGGGGGGGGCAACGGGGTAATTGCCACCCCTGAGAAATTCATTTTTAACAAGAGAGAGAAATTAGTTTTAGTTGCGGAACTTGCGGGCGCCCCCATCCCTTCTATAAACCTTGGCGCCTATCCCTCCTGCCCACCCCTTGTCCTTGCCCTGCATGTATGAAAGTACATTGTACTAGGAGGAACATCTTTCAATCCATCTCTGAGACAGGCAGGAATGACACAAAAGGGTTAATTTACTAAAACTGGAGAGTGTAAAATCTGGTGCAGCTCTGCATAGAAACCAATCAGCTTCCAGGTTTTATTGTCAAACCATAATTGAACAAGCTGAAGTTAGAAGCTGATTGGTTTATATATGGAGCTGTACCATATTTTGCACTCTCCAGCTTTAGTAAGGGCCCTTTCAAACTGCTCTGTAGCAAAATCACGATATAAACGTACAGTATATGCATTTTTACTGCAATTTTGCTGTGTTTCATATGCATTTCCTGTGCTTTTCTGGTGTGTTTTCGGGTTACCTGCAACCGTGAAAAATGGACATGTGACTCAATAATACACCTAAAACACAAATTGTGGTCTGTTTTTACCGCGATTTTGCCACGATTTCCATTTATTTCAATGGGAAGCTGCATGAAAACCGCACCAAAGATGTAGCATGCAGGACTTTTAAAAACGCACTGCACCCACAGCGGTGTGAAAAGTCCTATAGGATTTAAAGGAAAACGTTTTTCTTGTGTTTTTCTTGCAGTGTAAAAACACAGGAAAAATGTATCAGTGTGAAAGGGACCTGATTATGTCAGATTTTTGCGACTCAAAACGGTACAATTGTTTTGCATGGAAATTTGGCGTTTTATATTGTAGGCCTGTAATTCTTAGGAATAACTTACTTAAACCTGACCAAACCAGAGTCTAGTAGACATCCCGGGTATGATAAAGTTTGAAACACAAAATCATAAATTATAATATAGTAATTAACTATAAATAATTATAACAAATACTAATGTAATAATAATAAAAATTATTCAATAATGTAATCAAATCAAAAACACTGAAATTTGCTCAGTTGCAGAATTGTCACTGTCATTACTTTCAGTGTTTGATGACGAATTTCCCCACAAATCGCTATCGCTTTATTCTGCGAGTGATTCTAATTTATTATCGCTGTTTTCCAGCTGGTCTAAAACCACTTTTGATGTAAAGGGACACTTTTTGGTTGCTATGGACAATCTCCAAATTCCAGGCAGAAAGAACAGTTTTTATAATAAAAAAGTGCATGCAGGACAAGGGATGTGTAATTATTTGATACAGCTCGCAGGGAACGGAGCTCGGCACTGTGAACTGAGCGGAGACACGGCTCGCACACACAGCGGGGAGACATTGCAGGATCCTGGGGGACAAGGTAAGTAACTTTGCCTGGATCCTGCGATGCGATCTCGAGTGTGGCTTGAGGTTACTGCTTTTGGCACTGAAAATTCAGACCCGAGCCAGACTCGGGAATACCGCTAAGGAGGTTAATCAACCCCAAAGGGATCAAATGACCGCTAATCGCTCAGTTCTTGGTCTGCTCTGAGCGGAGAGCAGTGACTGTGAATCACTGCTCTCTGCTCTGCTCCTCCAACACTCACTGGAGCAGTGTTTCTCAACTCCAGTCCTCAAGGCGCCCCAACATGTTTTCAGGATTTCCTTCAGATGAAACGGCTGTGGTAATTACTAAGGCAGTGGAACTGATCAAATCACATGTACAAAATAATGGAAAGCCTGAAAACATGACCTGTTGAGGCGCCTTGAGGACTGGAGTTGAGAAACACTGCACTGGGCAACCCATTGGGAGTGGGCAATAATGGCCGGCTCCACTCCTCAGATACTCTCATACTCATGCGGTTGCTGTGGTTTGTGTAGCCACAGCAGCCTATTCATTTGCATGGGCCGTGTACCTGCGGGAAATGCAGGAAAAAGGTCCCTGCACATTTTTTAAATTGCAGCTGCATAGGAATCAAAATGTGGAAAATTTCAAGGGGTATGAATACTTTTTCAAGGTACTGTATGCTAATTATCTGTTAGATAAAGTATACAAAATACATAATATTATTAGATACAAAAAATCTGATACGTTTCTAAATATCTCGTGGACTACAAAACACCTTCTCCTCATAGAGCAGAGAAGAGGAGGGGGGTGACAATGTTTCTCCTCCCTAGACACAGTACAATGTGTGAGTGTCCTCACTCTAGTCTAGGATAAGAAGAGTGCTACTGGAGGGATCATCAGGTGAAAATAATGGGAAACAAAGCCACTTTGCAGCCACCACATCCAAGTACTGGTAAATTACAATATATGACATATGTTTAATATTACAATTGTGTTTAGGGATTCATTTATGGTTTGGAATTTGGTTCAGGGTAATAGTAAGCTACTGAGTTAAATTAGTAAACCCAAAAACAACAAATTGAATATATTGCGGCTTAATAATCCTTATATGTGGTGGCTGCATTTTTTTCCTTTTTTAGGCTCTTTTTCCCTTTTTTTAAAAAATCTGGCGATCCTGTGAGTAACACACTTCCTGACTTTGAAGTTCCCTGCTCTGGATGGAGGAGCAATGGAGACACCTTTGGACAACAGTATTGTCAATCTGGGGGTAGGGGAGTGTTAGACATACTAGCAGATTTAGAGGGACTTAACTAACAAATTAAAGCCGAACTCCAGCTAACACATTTTAACCAGTTAAAGCAGCTTTTTTTTTTCTTTTTGGATAAAGGTTTGCCATATATTAATAAAAGGTGATCACTGTAAGCACCCCTGCCATTTTTGCTGGACAGCTTGGTCTGTTAAAGGAACTTGAAAAATGACAGACCTACTGGCTGGATCACCAGATGAAAATAAAAAAATAAAAAAATAAAAATAAAATCTAAGAATTGGTAAGCCACAATATAATAATTTTTAGTTTTTGGGCTTAAAGGAGTTGTAAAGGTACATTTTTTATTTTCTAAATAGGTTCCTTTAAGCTAGTGCATTGTTGCTTCACTTACCTTTTCCTTTGATTTACCTTCTAAAGGTTTGTTTTCTTTGTCTGAATTTCTCACTTCCTGTTTCTCCTCAGTAAACTTCACACCATCATCCGAGTGGTGTGGAGTCATCCAGAACAGCTTACTGAACAGCTTACTGAGGATAAACAGGAAGTGAGAAATTCAGACAAAGAAAACAAAGAAAAAAAATATTTAGAAGGGAAATCTAAGGAAAAGGTAAGTGAACCAACAATGCACTAGCTTAAAGGAACCTATTTAGAAAATAAAAAACGAACCTTTACAACTCCTTTAATGCTGCTTAAATTCTACAATTTTAGGTGCAATACATGCCGTTTTTATGTGTGAATGTTTCAGTTTTTAGGCTTTTGTCAGATATTTTTTAATGTCTTTTCATGGCTAAAAATAACAAAGTACAATGAGCTTTTGCTCTGAGTCCCATAAGAGTCATCTGATCTTGTATTCAGTGGATGATGGACTCTCATATGAAGAAGACAGAAATCTCTGACCCCTTCAGTATACAGCTGATCTCCCTGGGGGTGGAGATAAACCCTAATGCAAAAATTCACAGTGAAAATAAGAAACCTGTATAGTTAAAAAAAAATAAAAAATCACTGATGAAAATAAGAAACCTCTATAGCAAAAACAAAAAAAAATTCACTGATGAAAATAAGAAACCTCTATAGCAAAAACACAAAAAAAATTCACTGATGAAAATAAGAAACCTCTATAGCAAAAACAAACACAAAAATTTCACTGATGAAAGTAAATGAGAAATCCAATTTAAAAGCAAAAAATAAAGCTAAAATCAGAGTAAAAATTGGGTTTGCCCGCAATCGATTGCCCCACTTTGCACACCTCTCTATGCCTAATGAAGTCTGCCATGTACACTTTAAAAAAAATTCCCCCATCATTACAACTTATTTGACTTTTCTTCACATCTGAAGAGCTCCTGAAACTTTCACACGCATATTTGTGAATCTTATTAGTGGCTCTTTCATATGATGTAAGCTGGATTTTAGGTTCAGTGATCTTTTAACTTTATTACTATGCGGTATAATTGGACTCTTAGCGACCTCGGACTCATAGATCTCACCTTACCCCTTTCAAGTTTTGCCTTTTGCGGTTCCTATTTCCCAGGAGCCAAAATGTGAAGCTTTATTTAAAATTCACATTCTCTTTTAGTTCACAGTGTTCTTCAAATCTCTGAATTATAGATTATAGCTCGATTTTCACCTTTTTTTCCTGGGAAAAAAAGAACCCTATTTTTATTTATGGTTAAAATTTCATCTCAATTGTGGCTTCGCTCTTCAAGGAAGTTCATCTTATGTCCAAAAGTTAAAATATGAAAGATATTTTAAAAAGCTCAACAAGAAGTATTTTCATTTAACATGATTGCATAATGTTTCCTTGTAGAGATGAGCTGACCGCACCTAGACTTGGGTTGAGAACAATTCGGCGAACATGACCAAAGTATAGGTATGGAATCCAAACCCCATTAAAGTCAATGGGAGCTGAAAGTTAAAAATAGTTCTCCCCATTGCCTAGGCTAATAGGCAAAGGATTGTCAAGCAAGTGGGCATGGGAATGGGGTTTACTGCCATGGGCAATATGTACAGAAACACAAAAGACGAAAACTTTTTGGGATGGGAGCGTTAATATAAGTATTGGTTATAGAGGAACACTAGAGAAACACTAAAACTAACGTGTCTGCAGGACGCCCTGACTCTGTCTGTGAAGTGGTGCATCTGTACAGGGCATCCAATAGGGGGTACCACTGGGCCTCCTGTAGGGGGCTCGGACACACAGGGACAGCAGGGGGGTCGGTACAGCAGGACGAGAGGACAATTACAGAGTGATGCACTGTGCCTGTGTCTCTACCTCCAGCAGCTGAAAGACATTTTCTCCCCTTGTCCCTCCTGCCGGCTTTCAGCAGCTAGAGGGAAAGACAAAGTGCATTGTTCTGTAATTGTCCTCTTGTCCCACCGCACCGATCCCCTCCCTGTACTGCCCACATCTGATTCTCCCTGTGTGCCCATGCCCCCCATGCCCCCCAAAGCACTGCCGGGTTTCCTCCCCCGCCGGCTGCTGCGGGTACACAAGTGGATGGGGAGTGGGGGAAGGGGACCGTATATATGTCACTTACTTTTCTGAAGTAAGTGACATATATACGATCGCTCCTGTGCTTCAATTTATGAATGAACAGGAGCCTTCAATTTAAATTGGAGTTTCACCCAAAAAAACAACTTTGCAGAAATCAACAGCATTATGCATCAGCTAAAACATTTGGAATTTTTGTTTTTCTCACCCCTTCAGCACTGTTGCTATGTGGTCCTTTGTATTCTGCCACTTCCTCTCTGTGGCGCCTGACGTCATTTCCCAGGAGTCAGTTGGCAACGCCGAGGGCTTCGTTGCCATCACAACAGGGCGGGCACTTCCGACGATGCCGCCCGTTGTGATGGCAATGTCTGAATTGTACGGCTATGCGAGACGTAGATACCGCGCATGCGCGAGAATGGGCAGTGCATGCTGATCGCTCAGCTGCACCGTGTTCTGGAAGATTGTTCTTGTGGACTTCACATGCCCACAAGCAATATGGAAAATGCCGGTTTCACTTTGGGAAATCGGCAACCTAGCGGCGATCCATCTGTAAAACACTAAAACTAACGTGTCTGCAGGACGCCCTGACTCTGTCTGTGAAGTGGTGCATCTGTACAGGGCATCCAATAGGGGGTACCACTGGGCCTCCTGTAGGGGGCTCGGACACACAGGGACAGCAGGGGGGTCGGTACAGCAGGACGAGAGGACAATTACAGAGTGATGCACTGTGCCTGTGTCTCTCCCTCCAGCAGCTGAAAGACATTTTCTCCCCTTGTCCCTCCTGCCGGCTTTCAGCAGCTAGAGGGAAAGACAAAGTGCATTGTTCTGTAATTGTCCTCCTGTCCCACCGCTCCGATCCCCTCCCTGTACTGCCCACATCTGATTCCCCCTGTGTGCCCATGCCCCCCATGCCCCCCAAAGCACTGCCGGGTTTCCTCCCCCGCCGGCTGCTGCGGGTACACAAGTGGATGGGGAGTGGGGGAAGGGGACCGTATATATGTCACTTACTTTTCTGAAGTAAGTGACATATACCTGTATACGATCGCTCCTGTGCTTCAATTTATGAATGAACAGGAGCCTTCAATTTAAATTGGAGTTTCACCCAAAAAAACAACTTTGCAGAAATCAACAGCATTATGCATCAGCTAAAACATTTGGAATTTTTGTTTTTCTCACCCCTTCAGCACTGTTGCTATGTGGTCCTTTGTATTCTGCCACTTCCTCTCTGTGGCGCCTGACGTCATTTCCCAGGAGTCAGTTGGCAACGCCGAGGGCTTCGTTGCCATCACAACAGGGCGGGCACTTCCAACGATGCCACCCGTTGTGATGGCAATGTCTGAATTGTACGGCTATGCGAGACGTAGATACCGCGCATGCGCGAGAATGGGCAGTGCATGCTGATCGCTCAGCTGCACCGTGTTCTGGAAGATTGTTCTTGTGGACTTCACATGCCCACAAGCAATATGGAAAATGCCGGTTTCACTTTGGGAAATCGGCAACCTAGCGGCGATCCATCTGTAAAACACTAAAACTAACGTGTCTGCAGGACGCCCTGACTCTGTCTGTGAAGTGGTGCATCTGTACAGGGCATCCAATAGGGGGTACCACTGGGCCTCCTGTAGGGGGCTCGGACACACAGGGACAGCAGGGGGGTCGGTACAGCAGGACGAGAGGACAATTACAGAGTGATGCACTGTGCCTGTGTCTCTCCCTCCAGCAGCTGAAAGACATTTTCTCCCCTTGTCCCTCCTGCCGGCTTTCAGCAGCTAGAGGGAAAGACAAAGTGCATTGTTCTGTAATTGTCCTCCTGTCCCACCGCTCCGATCCCCTCCCTGTACTGCCCACATCTGATTCCCCCTGTGTGCCCATGCCCCCCAAAGCACTGCCGGGTTTCCTCCCCCGCCGGCTGCTGCGGGTACACAAGTGGATGGGGAGTGGGGGAAGGGGACCGTATATATGTCACTTACTTTTCTGAAGTAAGTGACATATACCTGTATACGATCGCTCCTGTGCTTCAATTTATGAATGAACAGGAGCCTTCAATTTAAATTGGAGTTTCACCCAAAAAAACAACTTTGCAGAAATCAACAGCATTATGCATCAGCTAAAACATTTGGAATTTTTGTTTTTCTCACCCCTTCAGCACTGTTGCTATGTGGTCCTTTGTATTCTGCCACTTCCTCTCTGTGGCGCCTGACGTCATTTCCCAGGAGTCAGTGGGCAACGCCGAGGGCTTCGTTGCCATCACAACAGGGCGGGCACTTCCGACGATGCCGCCCGTTGTGATGGCAATGTCTGAAGTGTACGGCTATGCGAGACGTAGATACCGCGCATGCGCGAGAATGGGCAGTGCATGCTGATCGCTCAGCTGCACCGTGTTCTGGAAGATTGTTCTTGTGGACTTCACATGCCCACAAGCAATATGGAAAATGCCGGTTTCACTTTGGGAAATCGGCAACCTAGCGGCGATCCATCTGTAAAACGTGAGTAATATAAATAAGATTATTAAAAAAATGATATTCATGAAAAAAAAAATGTAAACAGTTGGAACACCGCTTTAAAGTGTAACTCTGAGCAAGGATTAAATGATTAAAATTCTCCCTCCCAGTTAATACAGAATATAGTGCTTTTTTTCTAGGGAATGATCTAACAGAGAGTAAAGCAGGGCACAAAAATTGCTAGATTCCCCCATTAACATGTCAGTGGTAATGGGTGAATCCCTCTCATGGAGCTATTGTATTTTCCTGGTGGGGGGGGGGGGGAGCCGTCCCTGCTGGGAGAACACAGTGATTATTACTAGCGGCTATAGCTACTGGCAATAATCGCATGCTAAAAATCCAACATGCTGGTTGTACCCAAGTTGATCAATGGATCGACTTAGATACATTCAGCCTGCCCATACATGGATCGAATCTCGGCTGGCCCCTGCTGAACCGGCCGAGATTCAAACCATCTATGGCTGGCTTAAGGCTGGTCTTGTACATTTAGATTTTCATTTTAATGTTTGTAGAAACATCATTGGTCAGAACATTCTTTCTTGTCATCATTGAATCTACTCATTTCTTCTGTCCACTTGAATGGAATCCCAGACGTATTACCACATTCACGGTTGGGATTTGGTTCATTGGAGAAAAAAAATTCCACCCTGGTCCTTTTTAATTTTTTTTGTCACTGTGGTTGAAAACTAATGTCGATTTGACCCACTAACTATACAAAACTAAACAAAAGCTCTAAAAGCTAAAATATTTGAACAAAATTCTACTGGTGTATGGCCAGATTAATACTAACCTTCTCCACGGTACCACAACAGCTGGCAGCACTTTACAGCACTCTCCAGCATGGAAATGTGGGTGGATCCTCCTATGTCAATATATGCGATAAAGGACCAGTGGCTGCTAGTCCTTCATCATAGGGGATCATGGGTGTGTGCAGCCTTTTGCGTTAGGGTGTCCACCCCAAAGCTCAAAGGCAGAGGACAGTGACAGCAGAGCAGTGTAAGTGTCAGTAGGGCAGTGGTAGTGTCAGTAGGGCAGAGGACAGTGTCAGCAGAGCAGTGGTAGTGTCAGTAGGGCAGAGGACAGTGTCAGCAGAGCAGTGGTAGTGTCAGTAGGGCAGAGGACAGTGTCAGCAGAGCAGTGGTAGTGTCAGTAGGGCAGAGGACAGTGTCAGCAGAGCAGTGGTAGTGTCAGTAGGGCAGAGGACAGTGTCAGCAGAGCAGTGGTAGTGTCAGTAGGGCAGAGGACAGTGTCAGCAGAGCAGTGGTAGCGTCAGTAGGGCAGAGGACAGTGTCAGCAGAGCAGTGGTAGTGTCAGTAGGGCAGAGGACAGTGTCAGCAGAGCAGTGGTAGTGTCAGTAGGGCAGTGGACAGTGTCAGCAGAGCAGTGGCAGTGTCAGTAGGGCAGAGGACAGTGTCAGCAGAGCAGTGGTAGTGTCAGTAGGGCAGAGGACAGTGTCAGCAGAGCAGTGGTAGTGTCAGTAGGGCAGAGGACAGTGTCAGCAGAGCAGTGGTAGTGTCAGTAGGGCAGAGGACAGTGTCAGCAGAGCAGTGGTAGTGTCAGTAGGGCAGAGGACAGTGTCAGCAGAGCAGTGGTAGTGTCAGTAGGGCAGAGGACAGTGTCAGCAGAGCAGTGGACGGTTTCAGTCATTTATTTTATTTTATTATTATTCTTTACAATTACATTTTTTACAATATAATTTTTTTTACAATTTTTTTTAGAGCCCCGTTGGGGGGCTTTGGTGAAATATCAGGGGTCCAAACAGACTGCCGGGGGGGGGGGGCTTGGGTAGCCAGGGGCATTTGTGCTGCATGGGGTGGTTAGGGTGTGCCCAGGCACACCTGGAACACCCCATACGCACGCCTATGTAGGTCATGATGTTGGCTAGAGGAGCGGGAATGAGATTGGCAGGCAGAGCAGCTTTTGTGGGGGGGACTGTCCATCACAACCAGGACTGAGGGGAGGAAGACCATACACTGATATTTTTTTCCCGTACAGTGTGGATGGACAAATCTTGGGCATAAATCCTCAAACAGTGCCTGCATCTGATTGGATGGGTTTTGGCTAACACATTTCCAACTGGTTCCTTTGATTTTTCAATCAAGGGGTATTGGGAGTGAGGCAGCCAACAGGGCCACCCACTGAGCAAGTTTTGGCCAATTCATACAGTACATGGCCAGCTTATGATATGTAATGCTCTGTTTTGGACCATAGAACAAACCTGAATTGGGAGGGGGCACAATTTAAAACATTTTATCCTTGCAAAAAGTTCGATTTTAAGTCAAGCGTAAATTTGATTGGCTAGGTTGCAAGGGTTCCCATTCCGTTTGTGTGTGCGTAAATACACATTCATCATCTTTCCCTGCTAAACCTGCTCCAGCGGTCAATGAACTGTGCGTAACAAATGAGATAAAAACTCTAGCACCGCTACTAATTACGCAGCTCGTAGACAGAAAATAAAAGTAAAAGTTTTAAGCGCGCTTCGGATTTGGCCTTTAGCGATATTGCCGTATAAATCAAAAGCGTGCTGGTCACAAAACAATAAGTTATAGACTCGCATGTAAAATTCATTAAGAGAGCTCATTAATTTTCTTGGTTTACTGAGTAGATCAGCAGGACGGGCAAGTTTCCAAGGCAGACACTAAGAACAGCATCTGTGCGTTTAACTTTAATTCACATGTCTGCTACACAAGTGAAATATTATGAAATGTATCTTAAAATATTGTCATTTGTAGCAGCAGGAGATATAGAGACTGTATAATGTTTTTTGTAAAGATAGCAGAATCGGATTTGACAGTTTGGCTGTGCGCAGCGGTGGCTCCTATCACAGCGTACTGCACCCCAAACCAAAGACGCAAACCAAGATAGGATGGGGAAAAATACTGTAGATTTGGTAAATATTCAAGATTGTTAAAAGGAAATAAAAAATGATTTCTGAGGGAAAAAAAATGGTTTTCAGGTTTTTTTGGGAGCTAATAGGACTTTTTGTTGAAGTTTCACAGCAATAGTTTTTGAAATCAGAACTGCATGTTGGCATTTAACCTAAATCTGTGTATATTCAGTAAATTACAGATTTAGTCTACCCAAAGCTAATAGCAAAAAAAGAAAAAAGGATTCCAACTCACCCGAAAACTTATGTCAGTCTATTACTTAAGGGATTAGCATATATTTTATATACAGTGCATCCAGAAAGTATTCACAGCGCTTCACTTTTTCCATATTTTTTTATGTTACAGCCTTATTCCAAAATGGATTAAATAATTATTTTCCTCAAAATTCTACAAACAATACTCCATAATGACAACAACATAATAGAAGTTTGTTTGAAATCTTTGGCAATTTATATAAAAAAAAAAAAAATCCCATGTACATAAGTATTCACAGCCTTTGCCATGACACTCAAAATTGAGCTCAGGTGCATCCTGTTTCCACTGATCATCCTTGAGATGTTTCTACAACTTGATTGGAGTCCACCTGTGGTAAGTTCAGTTGATTGGACATGATTTGGGAAGGCACACCCCTGTCTATATAAGGTCCCAGAGTTAACAGTGCATATCAGAGCACAAACCAAGCCAAGGAATTGTCCGTAGACCTCCAAGACAGGATTGAATGAAGGCACAGATCTGGGGAAGGGTACAGAAAAATGTGTGCAGCATTGAAGGTCCCAATGAGCACAGTGGCCTCCATCATTCATAAATAGAAGAAGTTTGGAACCTCCAGGACTCTTCCTAGAGCGGGCCGCCCGTCCAAACTGAGCGATCGAGGGAGAAGGGTCTTAGTCAGGGAGGTGACCAAGAACCTGATGGTCCCTCTGACAGAGCTCCAGTGTTTCTCTGTGGAGAGAGGAGAACCTTCCAGAAGAACAACCATCTCTGTATCACTCCACTGACCACTAATCAGGCCTGTATGGTAGAGTGGCCATATGGAATCCTCTCCTCAGTAAAAGACACATGACAGCCCACCTGGAGTTTGCCAAACAGGCACCTGAAGAACTCTCAGACCATGAGAAACGAAATTTTCTGGTGTGATGAAACAAAGATGGAACTCTTTGGCCTGAATGGCAAGCGTCCTGTCTGAAGGAAATCAGGCACCGCTCATCACCTGGCCAATACCATCCCTACAGTGAAGCATGGTGGTGGCAGTATTATGCTGTGGGGGTGTTTTTCAACAGCAGGAACTGGGAGACTAGGACAAGGGAAAGATGAATGCAACAATGTACAGAGACATCCTTGATGAAAACCTCCTCCAGAGCACACTGGACCTCAGACTGTGGTGAAGGTTCATCTTCCAACAGGACAACAACCCTAAGCACACAGCCAAGATAACAAAGGAGTGGCTACGGGACAACTCTGTGAATGTCCTTGAGTGGCCCAGCCAGAGCCCAGACTTGAACCCGATTGAACATTTATGGAGACTTCTGGAAATAGCTGTGCACCAACGCCCCTCATACAACCTGATGGAGCTTGAGAGGTCCTGCAAATAAAGAATGGGAGAAAATGCCCAAAACTAAATTTGCAAAGATTTCAAACAAACTTCTTTCACATTGTCATTATGGGGTATTGTTTGTAGAATTTTGAGGAAAATAATGAATTTAATCCATTCTGAAATAATGCTGTAACATAACAAAATGTGGAAAAAGAGAAGTGATGTGAATACTTTCTGGATGCACTATATACAGTATATATATATTTACTGTATCTCTATTTATCTAGCGGCGTTCAGTGGGGTGCCCAGCTACTGCAGCAGCCGGCTTCTCTTTCTGCCAGTTGCCTGTCACAGCAATACTCTTCTGAACTGTTAGGCTCCTCCTTGACCCCGATGTGTCATATGGCACAACATGATGGGGGGACAAATATTTGTGCTGGGATGGGGGATGAGAATTTGTGCTGAGAGGGGGGATTGGTGGTGGGGGAGGTGGGATTTTTGGTGTGGAGTGGATTTTTGCTAGGTGGGAGGATTTTGGGGAAGTGGAGAGAATTTCTGGTATGAGGGGGATTTTGGTGTGGGTGATTTGTGCTAGGAGAGAGGATTTTGGGATGGCAAGAACATTTGTACTGGGGAGTGAAGATTCATGCTAGTAGTGGGGTGTGGCTGGGGGAGGATTTGTGCTAAAAAGGGAAAAAAATTTTTGGGGGGGGGGATTGTGCTGGGATTATGGATTTGAGGGAGGGATGAGTTTTTTTGGAGGGGGAGTGTTGGAGAGGAACACGATTTGTGATGAGCAGGGGGACTGGGGGAGAGGATTTGTGTTGGGAAGGAGAAGATTTGTGCTGGAAGGGGTAATTTGGGGAGTAGGATTTGTGTTGTGAGGAGATTTGAGGAGGGCAGAGAATTTGTGCTGGAAGGGGGGATTAGGGAGGGAAATTAGTGCTGGGAGGAGAAATTTGAGAGTTTTGGGAGGAAGAAGATTTGTGGTGGAAGTCAAAAATTTGCTCTGGGTGGGGAGATTTCAGAAGGTGGGAGGGATATGTACTTGGATGAGGTGGGGAATTTCACTTTATTGTTTGGGGAGAATTTTAGCCTGCAGAGGGAATATCTGCTTGGGAGGGGGTTGAGTGGGCAGATTAATGATATTTTTTTTTTTTTTTTTTTTTGAGGGAGGGAGGATTTTAGCTGAGGGGGAAAGTAGAAGAAAACATTTATTGCTGACTCCTGCACTCTGTTCAATTTGTCCTTCTGACCCATGCACTCTGTGCATTACATACTTCAACCCCTGCACTCTGGACATTACATACTCCTGACTTATGCACTTTGTGTGTTACATACACTATTATACCAAAAGTACGCCTGCCTTTACACACACATAAACTTTACTGGCATCCCAGTCTTAGTCTGTAGGGTTGAATATTGAGTTGGCCCACCCTTTGCAGCTATAACAGCTTCAACTCTTCTGGGAAGGCTGTCCACAAGGTTTGGGAGTGTCTATGGGAAGGTTTCAGCACCCTTCCAGAAGCGCATTTGTGAGGTCAGGCTCTGATGTTGGATGAGAAGGCCTGGCTCGCAGTCTAATTCATCCAAAGGTGTTCTATTGGGTTGAGGTCAGGACTCTGGGATGAATTAGAGCGGAGACTGCGAGCCAGACCTTCTCTCCAACATCAGTGCCTGACCTCACAAATGTGCTTCTGGAAGAATGGTCAAACATTCCCACAGACACTCCTAAACCTTGTGGACAGCCTTCCCAGAAGTGTTGAATCTGTTATAGCTGCAAAGGGTGGGCCAACTCAATATTGAACCCTACGGACTAAAACTAGGATGCCATTAAAGTTCATGTGGGTGGCATATTCCTGATCCCTGCACTTTGTGTGTTACACACACACCTGACCATTGTATACAGTATTTGCATTTTATGAGTTATGTACTCTTAAACCTGGCTGGCACTGACTGTAACACATTGTGCATTACATCCTCCTGACCCTTGCACTCTTTGCATTACACACCCCTGACCCCTGCACTCTGTGCCTTCAGACTCCTGCACTATATAAAATATATTGCATTTTTCATTGCTCTGACCAAAGTGTTCATTGTCTCAGTGGTCTCGAGACAAAGTTGTTGACTGCCCTCCAAATCCTCTAGATCTCAATCCAATTGAGCACCTGCACCACAGCATACCTTCACAGGTCTAGTGGAGTCCATGCCTCAATGGGGATATGGTGGGTGGTCAGCTCACAATGTTATGGCTGATCACTGTGTGTGAATATATATATATATATATATATATATATATACATACATATATATACTGTATGTGTATGTGTATATGTGTATGTATGTATATATATATATATATATATATATATATATTGTGGAAGTGTGGTACCCCACCAGTGTATGAGTACAGGATTCTCAACCAGGCAGGTTGAGGGGCTCCAGGGTATTTGCTTGTTTGGGAGGAAACTGGCTTTTCAGTTTCCTCATGATTTACTAAAGTCCATTTTGGGACCTGGAGCCTGGGGATTTCTTAGAGATCCGAGTGGAATGAAATCCCCAGTCCTGGATCCGGGTTTTGAGACTCAACGGCACACTGATTGTTCAGGTGTGTGTGGGCCTGATAGTAGAGTCAGGACCAGCATTCTGGGCTCCACCCTCCCAACGAGTGCAGGTGTGCACTGGGGAAGCCATAGAGTGCAAGTGTGCACTGGAGAATCCAGAGAGTGCTTGTCTGCACACTGGAAGCCAGAGACCCAGGTCTGAGAGTCAGAGCAGTGAGGGGCTGCTATCTAAATGGACGGTGTTGCCAATGGAATAGTCTATAGGAGACAGACAAGAGCCTAAAGTGGAAGGCCTGAGCAACACTGCTGTATGTATAAGCCAGGAGGCTGAATGTCATGTTATTGATGAAAAGGAGTGTTGAAACCCCTGCGAGGGAAACCTTTGATTTTGTTTGAACTTCTTTTAATAAAAATGGGCAAATAAAGCCCTCAAAAAGAAGACCCAGCGAATGGCGGTGTCCTTCAAGCTCTACCTTTTGATGCTAGTCCTTCACAATATATATATACATTTCGATTTTATTTTTTTTACTTTTTAAACCTTTAATGTTTTCTTAAACAACCATTTATTCAGTAAGTGTTGTTTTACTTTAATAGGTGTCATTGACCTTGGGAGCCAAACCTCCTGATCTCAGGCACATTGAACAGGTGTCTATCATAGTCCGTGATGGACACCAGCTCCGGAGTTGCTCCTCCACCCCCTTCTCTGTGTTTTGCCATTCACAAAGCATCCCCATTGATACCTCACTGACATCCTTCCCAATGCTTCCGCTATTCTGATGATAATGGCAGGATCAGACCATAGTCATCTAAAGTTTATAGACACCTTTGGTGTTTTATTAACATCAGATATGCATCATGTACTGTTGTGTATGTAATTTTCTAGCCCATTCCTTGTCTCAGTCTGCAGATAAAACCACAATTGATTTTCATTGTGCATAGAGTTATTTTGGTCCCGGCTACAACTCAGTTCCAACACAATAGCGTTTCTCTTGAGAAATTGGTTAATTTTCAAAGCAGTGATGAGCAGAGAGCCTGTGTTTCCATGCTGTGGGCTATCTGCGCTCATTGTGTACTGGCTCTGGTCCTCATTACTGCTGATGCAATCAGTGATGGTTTCTACAGATAGAGTGATGGAGAGCCACTCTCACAGCAAGACTTTTCTCTGAAGGCTTCCAAAGCTTTCAGAGATAGACCATACATTATCCTTTGTCCTTGTAGGTGTTTGCAGATAAAAGGAGGCCTGTGAAATACTAAATAAATGTAAAATATGGATTTTCACAGCCCATTCTCCGCTGATGTATAAATATTGAAATTCTGGACATTCCTTTAAAGTCTAGTCCTTCCTGAAGGACAAGTAGAAAGTTTTAAATTACAACTTATCTAAACTCAAGAACAAAAAGATATTAAAGATTACTATTGCTTTTTGCAGCTTACTAGTAACACTCTTCCTGTGCATTGCGACATCACTCAGTTAGCTATGAAGGAGCAACATTGTTACCCTAGGACAGAAAGTGTTTTAGGAATACAGAAAACTGCCCCCTCTCTACATCACCACTAACATGGGGGGGGGGGGTGTTCTGTAGTCTACAGAGATAGCTGGGAACTATGCTAACTGATATGTTAGCAGAAGCAGAAGGAACACGAAATTATCAAATCACTAGAGATCACTGGCATGGAACATGGACATGCAATTATTTTAGTAAATATAAATTGCTAAATACCTTTTCTCATCAGCAGTATATAGCAGTCTTGTGACTTCTATCAGTGTCTGGTTAAAGCTTCTAGGAGGAGTTTTCGTTCTCCATGATCATCCTAGGAGGATGCAGGACCCCTGACCCTCTGTCTGGACAGTACTGATTGCCCCTGTGCTGATCACATGCACTCTCCCATGAAAAAAAAAACCTCTCTAGCAATACAAACCAAACTGACATGTCCCCTAGCCTCTGTACTATCAGGAGATATATTGGGGACTCTGGAAGAAGGATAGTATCAGAGGAGACAGGATAAAACAGCCTTTTTACACAATGCAGAGGATTAACCCCTTGGGCTCCACAGTGAGTATAACATGCATGCCTTACTGCATATACAGACTGATTGACTGTCTAACCAAAAAGTTTTTCTTTATCTTTTGATAAAGCAGTGAAAGGTTATAATTTATGTTGGATGTCTATTACGGCTTTTATTCCTGTTGGCAAGATTTCACCTGTCTTTCAGTTGGCTGAGAAAATGGAGGAATATTCCACTGTTGACTGTTGTAGAAAGTTAAACAGGAAGTAAGGCGAAATGAAAATGGGGACACCTGTCCCAGTAACAATTGTCAAAATGTGAGGTTTTTACTAATTGTTGGGGGATTACCGCCTTCTTACCATTGTGTCTTTTAGGAAGGAGCAATTTCCCTAAAAGTGACACTTAAAGCATTATAAATCTGGCAAAAGGTCTAACCCTGTTCCACTATATAAAAAAAAAAAAAAAATAGAAAACTTTTGACCGTAGCTCAAATTTAAGTGGCTGTTGCACAAGATAATCATCAGCAAGGAAAGGTCATTAGCCAATAATTGACCTGCATATGAGCCACCATTGCCTTTCAAGACTGAGATATATCTGTTTGGATATAGAATGGGCAGAATAGAGCATGTGATCAAACAAGGAATGGATATAGAATGGGCGGGATAGAGGATGTAGTCAGAAAAGGGATGGGTATAAAATGGGTCAGATAGAGGATGTGATCAGAAAAGGGATGGGCATAGAATGGGCAGGATAGAGCATGTGATCAAACAAGGAATAGATATAGAATGGACGGGATAGAGGATTTAGTCAGAAAAGGGATGGGTATAGAATGGGTGAGATAGAGGATGTGGTCGGAAAAGGGATGGGTATAGAATGGGTGGGATAGAGGATGTGGCCAGAAAAGGGATGGGTATAGAATGGACGGGATAGAGGATGTGGCCAGAAAAGGAACGGGAAAATAATTGGGAGGATAGAGGATGTGGTCCAAAAAGGGATGGATATAAAATGGGCAGGACAGATGATGTGGTCATAAAAGGGATGGGTGTAGAATGAGCGAGATAGAGGATGTGGTCATAAAAGTAATGGGTGTAGAATGCGCGAGATAGAGAATGTGCTCATAAAAGGGATGGTTATAGAATGGGCAGGATAGAGGATGTGGTCATACAAGGGATGGGTATTAAATGGGTGGGATAGAGGATGTGGTCAAAAAAGGGATGGGTATAGAATGGGTGGGATAGAGGATGTGGTCATAAAAGGGATCGTATAGAATGGGTGGAAGGATGGGATGTTCTCCCAGTGGGGTTTTTGGGCAGCTGGATTAGAGAATTAACAACAATGTATGTATAAAAGGAATTGTTTATTAAAATAAAAATAGTCAATGGCAAGTTAAGATATGAGCTCTGGTAACATGTAATAGAAGTACTACACAATTGCAAACACTAAAAATTGTCATACAGCTTGACACATTGTATATCAAAGCATGTAGCAATTCCTAACGCGTTTCAACCCTTTTCACGGGTCTTCTTCAGAGGTTTCGGTGTTGCAATAAGAAAGTATACATAGTAAATTTCAAAGGTTTCCACCTAAGTGGTACAAAAATTCAAAAAATGATATATATAAATAACATAATCACCAATTTGTTGTGTGTAGACATTGGATACTTTTTACCAGAGTTTCCACTAGGAGATGCCCCCATGGACTTCCAAAGTGACCTCCTGGCCGTGTGGGGTCCCCACGTGCCGGAACACCGCTGGAAAAATTTGCAGCTTACAAGAATTCACCACATGGGATGAGAATCCCCAAAGGGGAAAGACACGGGAAGGAGCTGACACCTGCGGCAAAGCATTAACAGCATAAATACACAGTGCCTAGCATTGTCTCATTCATATAATAAAGTTTTAGTGTGTTGAGCAGACAGATAATCATTTCCCTTTGAAGGGGTATACTACCTAATTATTCATGTATGTAGTAATGTTTATACATATTAATTAATTGATTATTTAATTATTGTTCAAAGAATCATGAAGCAATGAGTATCATAGCTCAAGTGCCAACTTTAATTAATTAAAAACCAGAATCAAAATATTATTTTAGTATTAGTGTTTAATAGATTAAAACTGTCAATATATAACATTATAGTGAATGAAATATATGAATAATGTGATGGGTGTGGTGAATGTGGTGCTGTGTGTATCATTAAGAGAAGTGGTGGAGATAAAACAAAAACAAAAAACAAAATTGCGTGACTATGTATGAGATGGGAATAGGGGAAAAGGGGATAGGAGTTTCAAGGCCCCCTTTTCCTCATGGGATAACGGCGGCATGGAGGTTTCAAGTGTCCCCGCAGGTCAGGGCTGGCTCGCGCTTTAAGGGAGCCTTGTAACTGCCTGTGAGGGGAGCCTTGAAAAGGTAATGGAATGTTCCAGAACCTCTCGAGGACCCCCTATATAAGGGGGGTCCGGACTGGGTCCGTGGCCAGTCGCCAGCGGACGGTATAGCTGTAGGAGCTCAGGCAAAAGAGCTTCCCTTTGAGCCCACAGCTTCCTACCTCCTAAAGCGGCATGAAGACGTTGCTTCGGCAGCTCCTCGAGCGGGCGGAGGCAGAAGGCGGAGAAGGCTGGCTCCGAAGATGCCTCTCCTTACCTCCGATGGAAGAAGCTCCGGAAGTCGGCGACGAGGATCCCCGTACGGATGGGCCCGGCGGCCGAGGAAGACGAGGTGGATGCCGGCGGCATAGCTGTGATGCCTCGGGAAGAAGAGGTCGTGACGTCGGAGTCTTTGGTTCCAGGTCGGATCGCCGGAACGTCGCGGGGAGGAGCCATTGAGGTCGCGGGGCGGATCCAGAGGAAAAGGGGCCAGAAGAGGCCATACAGTCCTCCGGCTCCCTTGGAACGAAGCAGGGGGAGTGAAGAAGTGGCAGCATCCTCTCGCAAGAGGAGAACGGGCGACGTCATCTCTCAAAGGGCGGAGCTTCCTTCAACCAAGACACGCCCGGCGGCATGGATTGGTCGCCCTTCGTCACGTCCGCCTGCGACATCAGGGCGGCGTTTTGAACCTCCTAGTAGAGCTGCGATTCCTATCCCAGGCTCGGTCACAGCTGGGATGTCTTCAGAGGCAGTTAAAAAAACTGCTGTAGTGGATCAAGGTATAGCTACTGAGCGAGCTGCTGGTAGTATTGGTGAGTGTGAACAAAAAAATGTTTTAGCTTCTTTATCCTCTACACTCATGCAGATAGCTTCTAGTTTGTCTACTATTATACCTCAGAATTCAGTTTTAGAGGATTCTAATCCGGCGGCTTCTGTATGGGCAGCTAATATAGGTAAGGTGGCAGAACAGGTTGACTCTCATTTGGGGTTACATCCTTCTTCTCAGGTGCCCCCTCAAGGTAATTCTATATCAAATAAAGTACCGGAAAGTTTTGGAAAAGAAGCCATGCCATGCACATTATCCCCTTTGGGTTTTCATCTATCAAGCAATATGAAAGATAGAACATGGCGAGGTGATTTTATAGATATCTTAACCTTACTTCCTTCACAGAAAGAATATTATTCACGCACAGATAAGGATAAGATTGAAGATGATAAAAAGAAAACAATAGCTAGGACGTTTAATAATTGGCTCCAAGCATTTTCTATTTATGCTAGCGTTACATGTGAAAGATTTCCGGAACGGGGTCCGGGGCTTTTTCAGCATGTTGATGTTATATTAGAGGCTTATAGGTCTTTTGGGGGTTTATCGTGGTTTTTCTATGATGAATCTTTTAGACAAAAGATGGCAGTACACCCCTCAATTCAATGGGGGAATAAAGACGTAGGTCTTTGGTTAAATCTATTTGTACCTCAGAGACCGGTGGCGCCTCGTTTAAACAACACCTTACCTTCTGCTTCTACGGGCTCTTATAAAAAAGGCATTTGTTTCTCATTTAATGACTCACAATGCAAATGGCCTAATTCTTGTAGATTCCGTCATGAGTGTGCGTTTTGTTCAGGTCCTCATCCAGTCACTAAGTGTTTTAAGAAATCTTCCGTGACGCCACAACAACCAGTTAGAGATTCCTTTCTTAAAGGCTTCCACTTCAGTGATTCTGGAAAACATGGAACAGTGGCTACATCTGTACCCAGACCGGGTGACGGCTCAATTACTCATTGACGGTTTCAAGTTAGGTTTTAAATTACCCTCATTTACTGGTTTTGGTTGTACTTTCGAAAAAAAATTGAAGTCAGCGGATGAATTGGCTTCAATTGTTCGGGAAAAAATAGATAAGGAACTTAAGGAAGGTAGAATTTCTGGCCCTTTTGACGTCCCTCCTTTTGAGAACTTCCGTTTGTCCCCTTTGGGGATTGTTCCGAAGAAAGAGTTTGGAAGTTATAGGTTGATTCATCATTTGTCTTACCCTTATGATCATTCCCTTAATGATCAGATTGGGGAAGATTTGTGTTCAGTCTCCTATACGTCCTTTGAAGACGCTATTGGTAAATTACGAAAGCTTGGTCATGCAGCGTTGGTAGCAAAGGCTGATATAAAATCAGCGTTTAGGCTCCTTCCCATTCATCCGGATAGTTTTAATTCATTAGGATTTCAGTTCGAAGGTAAGTATTTTTTCGATAGATGTTTGCCAATGGGTTGCTCTCTCTCTTGCTTTTATTTTGAGAGCTTCTCATCGTTTCTTGAATGGGTAGTGACTAGAATAGCAGGCACGAATAATATTTTGCATTATTTGGATGATTTTTTGTTTTTGGGTCCAGCTGGGTCAGATCAGTGTTCCTCATTGTTAAATTCCTTTTTTACAATATGTAGTCATTTTCGCATCCCTCTAGCGCATGAGAAGACGGTTTTTCCTACCAGATGCCTGGAATTTTTAGGTATCACTATTGATACTAAGGCTATGGAATTTCGGCTTCCCCCAGAAAAGATTGAAAAAATATGTCTGTTAATTTCTAAGGTTCTTCAGGCTAAAAAAGTTTACTTAAAAACTATGCAGAATCTATTGGGCCTCCTTGCATTTGCTAGTAGAGTACTTCCTTTGGGGCGTATTTTTTCAAGAAGGCTTCATTTGGCCATTTCAGGTGTTAAAAATCCTTACTCCCATATTAGGGTGTCACTTGACATTAAAGCGGACTTATTAGTCTGGCAAAATTTTTTATTAGAATTTAATGGGAGATCTGTGTGGCAGGAAGATTTTATTTTAGATCAAGATTTTCAGTTATTTACAGATTCTGCAGGATCTTTGGGTTTCGCTGCCATTTGGCGGACCCATTGGTGTGCAGAACCATGGCCATTGGATTGGAAGTTGAAAGGTTTTCTAAAAAACATTGTTTTGTTGGAATTATTTCCAATTATTGTGGCTATTGAAATCTGGGGAGAACGGTTCAGGAATAAGAGGCTGTTATGTAGTACAGATAATAAGGGTGTTTTATATGCCATTAACTGCCTCTCGTCAAAATCTAAACCAGTTATAACCTTGTTGAGATATTTAGTCTATAAATGCTTGACTTTGAACCTATGGGTTAAAGCCAAATATGTTCCTGGTAAAATAAATGTGGTAGCTGATGCTCTTTCAAGATTTCAAATGAATCGTTTTTTCCAGCTGTTTCCAGAAGCGGACAGGAGTGGATCTGCATGCCCCCAGCAGCTTTGGAACATACTTTAGTATCGGACAACATAATCAATTCCTTGGCACCCTCAACATGGTGTGGGTACAAAAATGCTTGGTGGCTATGGCTGTCTTTTCTTAATTCTTTACAACACAACTTGTGGGATGTTTCTGAGCAGTTAGTGTTATCATTTTTAAACAGTTTGATGGCAAAGAATTACTCTTGGTCTCACATAAATAAAACCCTATCGGGTGTATCCTTTTTTCTTAAAATTAATTCTTTACCATCTTGTTTCAAATTCTTCTCTGTTCGCCAAGCATTAAAGGGATATAGAAAATCTAATTATTCTATGGATAAAAGAAGTCCCATCACTCCAAAAATTTTGTTAGATTTGTGTAATGTTGCAGATAAGGTTTGTTTTTCTCATTATGAGGCGAGCCTTTTCAGAGCCGCATTTTCGATCTGTTTCTTCGCTGCTCTTAGGGTATCTGAATTAGTACCTAGAAATGCTGGTAGTAAGACAGGCATTAAAATTCAAGATATAATTATTACCCACACATATATTCAGCTTTTTATTGGTACATCCAAAACTGATCAGCTGGGTAAGGGTTCTTGGATCACGCTGGCTGCGTGCTCCAATGAACTCATCTGTCCAGTCTTATTGTTAAAATATTATTTGAATGGTAGACCGGCTGAGGGAGAATTCTTGTTTCTGCATCAAAATGGTTTTCCATTAACTGTTTTTCAATTCCAGGCTGTTCTTCGTAAGTCTTTGTGTCGTCTTGATTTAGGTGATGCACATATATCATCTCATTCGTTTCGTATTGGAGCTGCCACAGAAGCAGCTAGGATGGGTTTGGATTCTAATAGTATTAAGCTATTGGGTAGGTGGAAATCAGATGATTTCAAGTTGTATGTGAGACCTGACACTATTTTTTGAATCATTTTAGGTGGGCAGCGTATAATATGGATAATTGGACACTCTTTTATCTTTTGGGCACACAGAAGAGCATCATCTAGAAGTTATACAGAATTTCTGGATCTGGATCCTAACCTGTTCTCTATATGTTGGCATGGTAAAAGAGGCATGGTTTGGGAGGAACTCTTGTCTGAGTTGGGTGCGATGGCATACAGTCATCCCCTCCCGGATATTTTGATCATTCATCTGGGAGGGAATGATATAGGTAAACAAAACACTTTAAATTTGATTTTTCAGATTAAACATTATATTCGTTTTATTAAGGCATTGTATCCCAGCTCGATTTTAGTTTTCTCTGAAATCATTCCCAGACTGAAATGGTTGGGATCTGCAGTTTTTCGCCCTTTTGAGAAAATAAGAAAACGTATTAACAGAGTTATGGAAAAATTTATGGCCCTTGGTTATGGTTTATCCTTTCGTCATTTGGAATTAGAGGGGAGTGTTCCGGGCCTTTATCGGTCGGATGGTGTCCATCTGTCCGATATCGGTTTAGATATTCTGAATAATGATCTCCAGACATGTATTGAGCGGGCCGCGGTGTGGGTGTAGCCAGAAAGGGCTTTTAGCCCTGTCTGTCTCTTTGGGGACAGTTTAATAAATACTGAGGTGGTTTTGTAATACAGCTTGAGCTGTAATAGCTGAGCTGAGTAAGTGGTCGTTATTTATATTGAGTTGGTTCAAAATTTCTATGATGAATTTTAATGAGTTATCGTATAATTGTTATTAAAACCAATAATAAAGGCCGTGGCCATATATTTATTCCAAAAAAAAAAAAAAAAAGTTTTGAGTGATTTATTTATTATAAGGAACATGTCTGGTGATCATTTTAAGTATTTGCGGCCTGTTGTCCCATAGGGGAAAAGGGGATAGGAGTTTCAAGGCCCCCCTTTTCCTCATGGGATAACGGCGGCATGGAGGTTTCAAGTGTCCCCGCAGGTCAGGGCGGGCTCGCGCTTTAAGGGAGCCTTGTAACTGCCTGTGAGGGGAGCCTTGAAAAGGTAATGGAATGTTCCAGAACCTCTCAAGGACCCCCTATATAAGGGGGGTCTGGACTGGGTCCGTGGCCAGTCGCCAGCGGACGGTATAGCTGTAGGAGCTCCCCAACCCCCCTCCCTGTCGCGGCCTTTATATATGTGGTGGGTCACCTTTCGTAAGAAAGGGGGACAGTTTAATAAATACTGAGGTGGTCTTGTAATACAGCTTGAGCTGTAATAGCTGAGCTGAGTAAGTGGTCGTTATTTATATTGAGTTGGTTCAAAATTTCTATGATGAATTTTAATGAGTTATCGTATAATTGTTATTAACCACTTAAGCCCCGGACCATTTGGTAGCTAAAGGACCAGAGGTGAATTCAGAATTTTGCACTGCGCTGCTTTAACTGTAAATTGTGCGGACATGCAATGTTGTACCCAAATGAAATTTGCGTCATTTTCTTCCCACAAATAGAGCTTTCTTTTAATGGTATTTGATTGCCTCTGCGATTTTTATTTTTTTCGATATAAACGTAAAAAGACCGAAAATTTTGAAAAAAAATGATATTTTCTACTTTTTGTTATAAGAAAAATCGAATAAACTCAATTTTAGTCATACATTTAGGCCAAAATGTATTCAGCCACATGTCTTTAGTAAAAAAAATGTCAATAAGCGTATA
Source organism: Rana muscosa (assembly GCA_029206835.1). Lineage (NCBI taxonomy): Eukaryota > Metazoa > Chordata > Amphibia > Anura > Ranidae > Rana > Rana muscosa. The sequence goes on from CM055122.1 coordinate 273,416,322, forward strand.
TTTATCAGTTTGCGCAAAAGTTATAGCGTTTACAAACTAGGGTACATTTTCTGGAATTTACACAGCTTTTAATTTATGACTGCCTATCTCATTTCTTGAGGTGCTAAAATGACAGGGCAGTACAAAACCCCCCCAAATTACCCCATTTTAGAAAGTAGACACCCCAAGGAAATTGCTGAGAGGCATGTTGAGCCCATTGAATATTTTTTTTTTTGTCCCAAGTGATTGAATAATGACAAAAAAAAAATAAAAAATTACAAAAAGTTGTCACTAAATGATATATTGCTCACACATGCCATGGTTATATGTGGAATTGCACCCCAAAATACATTCTGCTGCTTCTCCTGAGTACGGGGATACCACATGTGTGGGACTTTTTGGGAGCCTAGCCACGTACGGGACCCCGGAAACCAAGCACCGCCTTCAGGATTTCTAAGGGCGCAAATTTTTGATTTCACTCCTCACTACCTATCACAGTTTTGAAGGCCATAAAATGCCAAAATAGCACAAAACCCCCCCAAATGACCCCATTTTAGAAAGTAGACACCCCAAGGAAATTGCTGAGAGGCCTGTTGAGCCCATTGAATATTTTTTTTTTGTCCCAAGTGATTGAATAATGACAAAAAAAAAAAAAATTACAAAAAGTTGTCACTAAATGATATATTGCTCACACATGCCATGGTTATATGTGGAATTGCACCCCAAAATACATTCTGCTGCTTCTCCTGAGTACGGGGATACCACATGTGTGGGACTTTTTAGGAGCCTAGCCACGTACGGGACCCCGGAAACCAAGCACCGCCTCCAGGATTTCTAAGGGCGCAAATTTTTGATTTCACTTCTCACTGCCTATCACAGTTTTGAAGGCCATAAAATGCCAAAATAGCACAAACCCCCCCAAAGGACCCCATTTTGGAAAGTAGACACCCCAAGCTGTTTGCTGAGAGGCATGGTGAGTATTTTACAGCTCTCATTTGTTTTTGAAAATGAAGAAAGAACATTTTTTTTTTTTCTTTTTTTTTTCAATTTTCAAAACTTTGTGACAAAAAGCGAGATCTGCAAAATACTCACAATACCTCTCAGCAAATAGCTTGGGGTGTCTACTTTCCAAAATGGGGTCATTTGGGGGGGGGGTTTGTGCCATCTGGGCATTCCATGGCCTCCGAAACTGTGATAGGCAGTGAGAAGTGAAATCAAAAATTGACACCCTTAGAAAGCCTGAAGGCGGTGCTTGGTTTTTGGGGTCCCGTACGCGGCTAGGCTCCCAAAAAGTCTCACACATGTGGTATCCCCGTACTCAGGAGAAGCAACAGAATGTATTTTGGGGTGTAATTCCACATATGCCCATGGCATGTTTGAGCAATATATCATTTAGTGACAACTTTGTGCAAAAAAAAAAAAAAAATTGTATTTTTTCCGCAACTTGTGTCAACATATAAAATATTCCATGGACTTGACATGCCTCTCAGTATATAGCTTGGGGTGTCTACTTTCCAAAATGGGGTCATTTGGGGGGGGGGGTTTGAACTGTTCTGGCATTTTATACACAACATTAGGAAGCTTACATCCACTCTTCTAACCACTTGAAGACAAAGCCCTTTTTGACACTTTTTGTTTACATGAAAACATATTTTTTTTTGCAAGAAAATTATGTTGAACACCCAAACATTATATATATTTTTAAAGCAAAGGCCCTACAGAATAAAATGGTGGGTGTTGCATTTTTTTTTCTACACAGTATTTGCGCAGCGATTTTTCAAATGCATTTTTTTGGGAAAAAATACACTTTTTTTAATTTTAATGCACTAAAACACACTATATTGCCCAAATGTTTGATGAAATAAAAAAGATGATCTTAGGCCGAGTACATAGATACCAAACACGACATGCTTTAAAATTTCGCACAAACGCGCATTGGCGACAAACTACATACACTTTTAAAAGCCTTTAAAAGCATTTACAGGTTACCCCGTTAGATTTACAGAGGAGGTCTACTGCTAAAATTACTGCCCTCGATCTGACCTTCGCGGTGATACCTCACATGCATGGTGCAATTGCTGTTTACATATGACGCCAGACCGACGCTTGCGTTCGCCATTGGGCAAGAGCAGGGCAGGACAGGGGTGCTTTTTTTTTTTTTTTTTTTTTATTATTAATTTTGCTTTTTTATTTTATTTTTAAACTGTTGCTTCCATATTTATTTATTTTTATCACTTTTATTGTTATCTCAGGGAATGTAAATATCCCCTATGATAGCAATAGGTAATGACAGGTACTCTTTTTTGAAAAAACTGGGGTCTATTGGACCCTAGATCTTTCCTCTGCCCTCAAAGCATCTGACCACACCAAGATCGCTGTGATAAAATGCTTTCCCAATTTCCCAATGGCGCTTTTTATATCCGTGGGGGGGGACATTCCCTCCCACTGCTTGTAAAAGCAGTCCAGAGGCTAATTAGCCACTAGGATTGCTTTTACATGAAAGCCGGCCGCTGGCTGAAAAGAATCATACCAAGATGATACCTAAACCCGCAGGCATCATTCTGGTATAAACATTCAAAGTCCAGCAACATACCAGTGCGTTGCTGGTCCTTGTTGGACATGTATTGTAATCTTTTTTTTCATGCAGCCTGTTGGCTGAACGAAAAAAAAAGATTGATCGGTGGGTATGCCCACCATTAGAATACCGCCCTTCATCCACCCACTTCTAATGATGGGCATACATGCACCATTTATATATGCCGAAGCATGGGGGCATCTTCTCGCAAAAGTTATGCCGCGTACACATGGTCAGACTTTTCCACGGGCAAGCCTCCGTCGGAATTTCGACCGTATGTACGCTGCATTAGGAGCAAAATCGCTCCTCCGCTCCTCCGCCCCTGCTGCCCCAATGCTTCGGCATATATGCTTTTTTTTTTTAACTGTGGTGGTGAAATCCCCTCCTACAGCACTGGAGTCGCAGGGATCAGGCCTGTCTCTGCGAACGCTGCAGTTATGTGTGTTGTGTTTTGCAAGTGACAGTGATCGATCGATACTGCACTTCGGTGGCCTGGGCTGGACGGAGGGGCAAAACGCAGGTGCTAGCAGGTATCTGGGCTGATCCCACTAACAGTGCGTTTTTGGGAACCCTAAACTGCTGGGGACGCTAGTATAGATCTGATCAGATCAGATATTGAGCTGATCAGATACTATACCACTAAGGGGGGTGTATGCTTCACGTGTGGGTGTTAGCGCTACTGGCACTAACCTGACGCTGCCTGGGGTGTGACGCAGACCCTCTCTGACGCTAAAACCTAACTGATATCACCCGCCGGGCGATCAGGGGGTTAAACCTTTATTGGGTTATATACGGCGGGTGCCCTGACACTATAAAAAGCAAACTAACTAACCAGCGTCACCCGTAACACTTATATGATGATCACTGGTGAAAGGGTTAACTAGGGGCAATTAGGGGGTTAAAACCTTTATTAGGGTAATATATGGGGGTACCTGACGCTATATAAAAACCTGACGGCGAACCTAAAAAAAAATTACTGGCTACCTATCGGCATCACCGACACTAAGACAACGATCATAAAAACGATTGCTTAGCGACAGTGGTGATAGGGGGTGAAAGGGTTACCTGGGGGGCGATCAGGGGGTTAAACCTTTATTAGATAATATATGGGGGTACCTGACGCTATAAAAACCTGCGGCGAACCTAAAAAAAATTACTGGCTACCGATCAGCATCACCGGCGCTAAGACATCGATCAGAAAAATTATCGCATAGTGACGGCGGTGCTAGGGGGTGAAAGGGTTACCTGGGGGGTGATCAAGGGGGTTACACCTTTATTAGGTAATATATGGGGGTACCCGACGCTATAAAAACCTGCGGCGAACCTAAAAGAAATTACTGGCTACCGATCAGCACCGCCGACGCTAAGACATCGATCAGAAAAATTATCGCTTAGTGACAGTGGTGATAGGGGGTGAAAGGGTTACCTGGGGGGGCGATCAAGGGGGTTAAACCTTTATTAGGTAATATATGGGGGTACCCGATGCTATAAAAACCTGCGGCGAACCTAAAAAAAATTACTGGCTACCGATCAGCATCACCGACGCTAAGACATCGATCAGAAAAATGATCGCATAGCGACGGCAGTGCTAGGGGGTGAAAGGGTTACCTGGGGGGTGATCAAGGGGGTTAAACCTTTATTAGGTAATATATGGGGGTACCCGACGCTATAAAAACCTGCGGCGAACCTAAAAAAAATTACTGGCTACCGATCAGCATCGCCGACGCTAAGACATCGATCAGAAAAATTATAACTTAGTGACAGTGGTGATAGGGGGTGAAAGGGTTACCTGGGGGGCGATCAAGGGGGTTAAACCTTCATTAGGTAATATATGGGGGTACCCGACGCTATGAAAACCTGCGGCGAACCTAAAAAAAATTACTGGCTACCGATCAGCATCACTGACGCTAAGACATCGATCAGAAAAATGATTGCTTAGTGACGGCGGTGCTAGGGGGTGAAAGGGTTATCTGGGGGGTGATCAGGGGGTTAAACCTTTATTAGGGGGGGTTAGGGGGCTTCACTGGACCTAAAACTAAATGTAGTGACACTTTTACAGTCACAAATGTCACTGATTGCAGTGATCACTAAATAAATGGTCACTGCAATCAGTGACACTGTGACTGGGGGCTGGGGGGGCTGGGGGGTGATCTGGGGGTGTCTGGGGGGGCCTGGGGGGGCGATTTATGTGCCTATGTGTCCTGGTGTCAGTGTGCTGTTTTGTGTACTAACCTGCATCTTCTCCTGTACGGCGCTCGGTATATGTGAGCGCCCCAGGAGAGATGACATCACTTCCTCCTTCCTGGCAGGCAGGGGAAGCTCTCTCATTCGCCGGGAGCGATCGAGAGGGGGTGGCCGGAATCGAACGGCCGTCCCCTCATGCCGGATCGCTCCCGAAGGTAAAACGACCACCCACTGTAAAGAAGGGGGGTCCGATCGGACCCCCCAACTATACAAAGGCAATCACGTATATGTACGTGATTCTGCCTGTCGGTGCCATTCTGCTGACGTATATTTACAGTGGGCGGTCGTTAAGTGGTTAAAACCAATAATAAAGGCCGTGGCCATATATTTATTCCAAAAAAAAAAAAAAAAGTTTTGAGTGATTTATTTATTATAAGGAACATGTCTGGTGATCATTTTAAGTATTTGCGGCCTGTTGTCCCATGCGATACACGTGTGAAATTAGACTGGTGAGTGTGTGGAAAAGGTGACAGAAGAATGTGAATGTGAATGGACCCCCCCCCCCAGGACCTCTCTACTCTCCAAGAATCTCTACATGCAGTAGGTCCCCCCCTTTCCCATTATATGTGTTGTACCACAATGGCAAACACACATACCTCTAAACAAAAACCCCCAAAGTGTTGCATGGTGCATGTGCAATGAAAAAAAGGTTGGTGATGATGTGATGCTGAAATACTGAATGTGAACATATTACCTTGACAGCATTAAAGTAAGCAACAATTCCAAATGGACTCGGGTTCTATACCGAAGTACACCCTTGATTGTAATAATCTAGTTGCAGTGTATACCGATAGTTCTATGATAAAAACAATCAAACATTGTAATGTGTTTGAAAAATAAAAAGTTTCAAAGAAAATTGAATGAAGTGCCCATGGTTGGGACCTTTGAATCGTAATGGTGTGCTTACCCCAAGGGATTGTCTGACTGCTCGCACTGGGATGCAGAGGATCATCTGAAGGATCACTCTGCATCAGAAAGACTATATAATGAGTTTTAAATTACTTTAATTGGATGCTGGGCTTGCCGCTTCGGGTCCTCCCCCACCTGATGTGTCTTACCAAATTAGGGGTCATCTGAGCCGTAATGAACGGTGTTCCGGTCGTGAGTTCCTCGGCATCTGTGAAGGGCGGAAGTCCCCGACCACTGCCGTTGCTTCCGTCGTAACAACGTGGTGTAGTGGCGTCGCGCGCACACACGGCGATCCCGCGCATGCGCGGATGGCACAAGAACACCCGGGAGCAATCGCAGATGCCGCCCAGCAAGGAGATTGCTCACATAGTGGACAGACCTGCTGCCACCCATTGGAGCATTTAGGGAAGCACAGAGCCCTGCGCCTCCCTCCCCCTGCTGGAGAAGCTGCAAACTTGTTATATCAGCGGCTCCATTACGCGGATCACAACCGACCAGGGGTGAATGGAAAAACCTGGGGCAAACTAGGGAAAAAGAAAATAACATTACCATAGGTTAATTACTGCATTTCGATCATGTGAGCCCATGGAAATTACATTGGGCAATTAACCTTAAAGCGGAAGTAAACCCATCGATTTAACAGTTTCAAAAAGCAGTTACATTCCCGGCATGCCGGGAATGCCAACTGTCACATTGGTTGTGCTCTCAACCAAACTGTCAAACCATCCAATGGCTGGTGTCATAACTGATCACATGTGCAGCATCATGGCAGTTGTAGATTAAACAGAGGCCAAGATGGCAGCTTCCTTGCCTGAAAATGATAGGAGGGTTTACTTCCACTTTAATAAAACATACATTGTTTATTGTTCCATATTGTATTATCTAAAAAGATATTAAGAGCGTAGAGGAAAAAAAGGGTAAATCAAATCAAACAGATACAACACATGATTATGAGAGCATTATGGTCTGATCCCCATATGGGGGAAGGGAGAGAGATAGAATGGGTGGGACAGAGGATGTGGTCATAAAAGGGATGGGTATAGAATGGGCAGGAAAGAGGATATGGTCAGTAAAGGGATCGGTATAGAATGGGTGGTATAGAGCATGTGTTAATAAAAGGGATTGGTATAAAATGGGCGGGGGTAGAGGATGTGGTCAGAAAAGAATACCCTAACATTATTATATTGCAGCTTATTATTATTATAATACAAGATTTATATTGCGCCAACAGTTTACGCAGTGCTTTACAATATACAGGGGGACAGTACAATTACAAAACAGTTCAATACTGTAATACGAAATAGGATGGCCCTGCTCATGGAGTTTACAATCTAAAGGATTACGTATTCTTAGATGTGATGGCTGCATTTGTTTTCTTTTTTAAGCTTTCTTTCTTTTATTTCCAGGTGACGATCTGGCTAGTAAGTCTTTTGCTTTTCAAAAGAACAAGCTGTTTACGGATGTAGCAGTTACAGGGTTAACACAGACCTTACAATGATCAGCTTTTATTCATTTATGTTAAACCATTATCCCAAAAGCAATAAACTGTTTGATGTAACTGCTCATAAAGTGTTAGCTGGAGTTTAGCTTCAATTTGTTAGTGTATCTAAATCTGCTAGTGCACTTTACACTCCCCTTCCTCAGATTAACAATGCTGCTGTCCAAAGGTGTCTCTGTTGCTCCTTCACCTAATAATTTTCAATTCACAGCTTTCATTAAAGAAAAGGTATCATTGTTTTTTTTTTACTATTCTGTCTCCTATGGGACAAAGTACATGTAGAATGCTTGTCCAATGTTGCTAGGTGTTTCTTAGGTGTAGCTATGAGGTTGGCCGTGTGGCTGGTCCCAAAACACAACTAGGAAGGAGATGTCTGCTTCATAACAGCCACTTGTTTCGGCTCTGAGAACCTTCCTCAGGCAAGCGGTGGCAAGAGGACTGCAGGGGGAGAGGGAGTGTATCAATCTCCCATTCCTTTGCATTTCTCTTGCTGCCTCTTGTCTTGGGAAAGTGCTAGGAGCCGAGGTAAGTGGCAATTATAATTTGGCTGTCTCCTTCCTAGTGTAGCGGGGTACAACTGGCTGTGTGATACCCTGCTCACCCCCTCCCCCCACTGTGAGCAGTAACAGCACGGCTTCCCCGCTAGCTGCTGATGTGAGAGCTGGCTCTGTGTGAATTCCCCCTCTCCATCTCCTCCTTGCAGCAAAAGAAAGCCAATTAAGGAGAAGGAGGAACTTACTATGCAGACACCAGGGATTATGGATACTGTAGCTCTTAAAAGAGCCCTACACAATACAAATCAAGGGAGGTCTAATGGGCTATGGACCTCTCTACCCAGGATTCTCTGCATTTCAGAAGAAAAGAGGAGAGAGTTTTCAAAGCAAATCTAGGGGAACGCAGGGTCTTTGGGAGAGAGGAAAGGGAGCTAAGCAGACCTGTCGCTAAGACAGTCACACAGTCACTGTGTGACTAGAGACAATTTGCTGAGGACCAGACCTGTTGAGAGACTGAGCCTTGTGGGGATCCGAGCTGAGAGACCGAGCCACCAGAGCCTGACTTCAGAGAACAGCAGACCGCCAAGTGATCTGGACTGGATCCCTGTGTATCAGGAGGAGTGGGCTGAACCATCAATGCTTATCTCAACATTGACACAGTTTATGCAATAGAGACTGTTCCCTTGTTTAGCAGTGAACTAGCTATCTGTTGTACATTTGTAAAGGGACAGCTACAAGTGCACCACCCACAGAAGGGCCCCAATGAAAGCTGGCCAATACGGACATTTAGGAGCCAGGTACTTTGAAAAAACCTACAAGGGCACACCTTTGGAAGGAATGCATACGCCCACCTGATATTGGGGCTTTATGCATAGTGTGCACACAAGGGCCTTTATCTTCCTGGGTTAGTTCATTCTTATACTTTAACACTGTTTTGTACCAGTTATAGTTTGATTTAACATTGACACAGTTCAATTGATTGCCAGCCTATGGGTTTGATTTTGGGTTTGAATCTGTTTCATTGTCTGTTCCTTTTTAATAATTTTCTAAAACAGTTGACAGAGATTTAATTTATGAGAACGATATTAGGGTACAGGTTAAACTAAATAGTCCCAAATTCAAGTCAAAGAGAAAAAATAATGCATATTGTCTATAAGACAAAGACATTACTAAAGAAAATAATAAAAAATCTATTAAAAATTATATATTATATATGAAGTTCCGGTGTCAATTCATATATAATTCTTCTCTCCCCTCAAGGACCTTTATGAAGTTAATCGAATAATGTAATGACTAGACATGTGCAATTCGTTTCATCCGAAATAACTAAAACCCGTTTAACAAATGTTTCCGAATATTCGTACATTCGAATATTCAAAAATTCGTAAATTTATAAATTTGTAAATTCGTAAATTCACAAATTCGTAAATTCATACATTAGAAAATTTGTAAATTCGTAAGTTCAAAAATCCGAAAACCCGAAAATTCGAAAATCTGAAATAATATCTAACTAATATTAACTTACCGTAACTAATACTAACCTTAGATTGTAAGCTCCTTGAGGTTAGGGACCAATGTGAATGTACAATGTATATGTAAAGCGCTGCGTAAATTGACAGCGCTATATAAGTACCTAAATAATAATATTAATAACTATTTAATTATAGGTATTGGAATTTCCTTTCAAATTTGGCTGTTAGTGAACGTAACGAATACAAATTTATCCGATGTTACGAATTATCCGAAATAACGAATGCCGTATTTAAAAGAATGGAACATAACGAATTAACAATAATAAATAACAATAATAATAATAAAAACTTTTATTATTATTATTATTATTTATTATTAATTCATTCCGTTCCATTTGTTTAGATGCGGCATTCGTTATTTCGGATAATTCGTAACTTTGGATAAATTTGTTACGTTCACTAAAAGTAAAATTTTAAAGGAAATTCCAATACCTATAATTTATTAGTTAGTTAGTTATTCTTTCGAATTTTTGTATTTTCTTTCTTATTTTCGGATTTTCAAATTTTCAAATTTTCAAATTAACAAAAATGAACAACATTTTTCGGCAGTGCACATGTCTAGTAATGTCATTGAGGTCACATGTGTGAACGATAAATAATGAGATACAAAAAGAGGCAGATAGGCAATACATAACCTCTAAATAGGCAATATACAACCTTAGAACCCGAGAAATGTAGTGTATGACTACACGGTGATAAGTTATCCTATATAAGATATATAACACAAATTAAATTGGAAGAGTAGGCAAATCTTATAAAGTTAGGTGGGTGAACTGAATGCAAAAGAGAAATTATCTAATGCCTCATACACACGAACGTGATTTACGACAAGAAAACATTTTTTTTTCATCAGGAAAACGGCTGAAATTTGTCTTGCATACACACGATCACACTAATCTTGGCTGAAATTCCGACCGTCAAGAACGCGGTGACGTACAACACGTACGACGAGCTGAGAACAATGAAGTTCAATAGGCAGTTCGGCTCTTCTGCTTGATTCTGAGCATGCGTGTTTTTTTGCATGTCGTAATTGCATACAGACGAACGCGATAGGAATTTTTCCTGTCACGAAAATTTAGCTCCTGCTCACAATCTTTTCTTGGCCGGAACTCTGACAGAAAAAGTGCGATGGAGCATACACACGGTCAAAATTCGTGACAAAAAGCTCTCATCGCACTTTTCCCTTCGGGAATCGCGTTCGTGTGTATGGGGCATAACAGTGATAGTGTCCCCAGGAGAGAGGTAAGTATATTTGCCTGTTTGTTTTTGATTGCCTGTTCATCAATTAATGCATTTGTAGCTCTGCCCCTTCAGGAGTCACTTGGTAATTTGGGTCCTCCATTCTGCACTTCATTCCAAGAACAGCCCCTCTGAAACACCTGATTGAGTGAAAGTTACTGCAAGCACTTATACTTGGTTGTGTATTAGTACTAGGAAATAGACACAAGACCGTTTGCTGTTAAATTAACTCAATGTATTGGTACAGGTTAATGGTGGTTTGAGCATAAATGAACACACAGAAGGTAGGTTCAGAAACAATCCACTAGACAGTATAACCACTATCAAAAAGAATAAAGCTGCGCAAAAAATGTAAAGTGCCACTCGAATTGTATCGAGTGGAAATATACAAAAATTGATTACAAGTTTACAGGCAACTTGCCTGTTATTGGTCTAAATCAACACTAAACCAATAGATGATAAAATTGTTATTAATGTGGTAAAGTCTTGTTAAATTATGAGGTCATGAATCCTAAACAATCGTGCGTGTTGTCAAGATGCTCCTTATTAGCTATAAGTGACTTCACACTTGAGACACCCAATGAAAAGTGCTTGACTTTGATAGAATAGAGTTCCTCCACCAAGGATAATCTCTGCTGCTTACCAGAACCCCTGATCCCAACAGAGATCAGTACAAACGGACGGCTGTTACCCCTGCCAGGGTCTCTGGATAAAACAATCAGCTAGTCTCCTGGATTTCACGCCCAAACTTCCCAAAATGTCACGATGATATATTACCATATGGAAAGAAAGGCCACCATAGCGTGAATCCGATAAAATTCAAGATTTAATACAATTAAAAATACACTTACAGTTAGTAGCATATAATGGGCATGTGGTATAATGTAGCCGGCCGGCTAAAACAGCCCGTTCCTTCCGGGACTCGTGTGAAATGGTGACGTCAGCACGCCGCTCCTCCCTACGCCGTTTCGTCACAGATGACGTAATCTGTGACGAAACGGCGTAGGGAGGAGCGGCGTGCTGACGTCACCATTTCACACGAGTCCCGGAAGGAACGGGCTGTTTTAGCCGGCCGGCTACATTATACCACATGCCCATTATATGCTACTAACTGTAAGTGCATTTTTAATTGTATTAAATCTTGAATTTTATCGGATTCACGCTATGGTGGCCTTTCTTTCCATATGGTAATATATCATCGTGACATTTTGGGAAGTTTGGGCGTGAAATCCAGGAGACTAGCTGATTGTTTTATCCATAGACCCTGGCAGGGGTAACAGCCGTCCGTTTGTACTGATCTCTGTTGGGATCAGGGGTTCTGGTAAGCGGCAGAGATTATCCTTGGTGGAGGAACTCTATTCTATCAAAGTCAAGCACTTTTCATTGGGTGTCTCAAGTGTGAAGTCACTTATAGCTAATAAGGAGCATCTTGACAACACGCACGATTGTTTAGGATTCATCACCTCATAATTTAACAAGACTTTACCACATTAATAACAATTTTATTATCTATTGGTTTAGTGTTGATTTAGACCAATAACAGGCAAGTTGCCTGTAAACTTGTAATCAATTTTTGTATATTTCCACTCGATACAATACGAGTGGCACTTTACATTTTTTGCGCAGCTTTATTCTTTTTGATTTGTATATTAGTGTGTGTCTCACTTTTAAGTTGCAGCAATCTTCAAGTGAATATATCTTGCCGCAAGGGAGGTTGTTCACTTTAATTGTAGACAGCGCAGTATATTTACTTTCACAATTAGTATAACCACTATGCCAAGGCAACTTAAGCCTCGTACACACAATCAGATTTTCGGACGACTATTCGTCCATTTTTTGCTACATGCTAGTCTCATGTCGAAAGTGAAGAGGTTACTCACCATACGAAAATTCTCGTGCGACAGAATACAACTTCAGAAGTGACGTAATGTGTTGAATAGTTTTGTATGCATTCTTTCATTTCTGAGCATGCCTAGTCTTGCTCTTACAATTTTTTTCATACAAAAACCGTACGTTGTGTTCACATCCGACAAAAAATTTATAGTCTGCACATCCAGCTTTTGTCGGACGAAAAACCGGAATCGCCTGTCAAAAGCACTAACTAAATTTTACTTCCGATTTTCGTATCTTGTGTACGGGCCTTTAGAATGGATTTTTGTACCACTAGACTGGGATTAACTCATAAATCAGTAAAGTCAGCAATGAACAATGCATATAAACTTTAACTGCAATGCTAATAATAATATTATAACTAGTTTAGAGTGCACTCCAGGAGAATGGCTAGTATATAGTGCAAAGTCCCCTGAAAGGTACCTCTTGGCATAAGCAGTAAGTGAAGGTCTCTGTGTAACAGCTGTAAAGGGACAGCCTTTAATCTTGACTCTTTTGTCGGCTAGCGTTGGGGCCCAATTGTCCTGTTGCATGTGAGAACATTCCAGGCAATCCTGCAGGGAGCCATAAGGCTACTAGATGGCTACATGGTCAGTTCCTAAAGTGCTCAGTCTCTCTAGCAGCAGATAGTAAATCCCTACAGACAGCGGATCAGTCCACTCTCTGCTCTGCATCCAGGTGAAATCTTACTGTCAGCACATCTGGACTCAACACTCTGGATCATGTTTAGGCCACCATTATGCAGCAGTGGTGGTGCACACTGGACAGTGATGTGCATTATCTGGCATGTGTGTTTATTTACTGTTAACTTTTTTTTGTAAATGAGTAGGCATACTATTTACACCTTATTCATTCAAGTAGGGTGGAGGGCAATTTTGCCATGGGATATAACACAGCAAAATGGACTGTTTACATTTCCATGTGGGCACCTAAATGTACCAGGCTCTTTTTACCGGGTGCTGTTTTTACCGATTGCCGACCAGCGCACAACGATATACGTCGGCACAATGGCACAGCTGCGCAAATGGGCGTACAGGTACGTCCCTTTAAATTGCGGCTTAGTGGGCGCGCACGCACCGCCGCGTACTCCGTTACCACTCCCGCAGGACCCACGGACTTGATGTCCGCCGGTGTCCTGTGATCATGTCACGGAGCTGCTGAACGGGGAGATGTAAACAAGGCATTTCCCTGTTCTGCCTAGTGACAGGAAAGAGATCTACTGCTCCCTGTCATCGGGAGCAGTGATCTATGTCATGTCACTGGTAGCCCATCAGTTAGAATCACTCCCTAGGACACACTTAACCCCTTAATCGCCCCCTAGTGTTTAACCCCTTCCCTGCCAGTGTCATTTACACAGTAATCAGTGCATTTTTATAGCACTGATCGCTGTATAAATGACAATGGTCCCAAAATAGTGTCAAAAGTGTCCGATATGTCCGCCATAATGTCGCAGTCTTGATAAAAATCGCAGATCGCCGCCATTACTAATAAAAAAACATTTATAAAAAAGATGCCATAAATCTATTCCCTATTTTGTAGAAGCTGTAACTTTTGCGCAAACCAATCAATATACGCTTATTGAGTTTTTTTTTTACCAAAAATATGTAGAAGAATATATATCGGCCTAAACTGAGGAAAAAATTTGTTTTGTTATATATTTTTTGGGGATATTTATTATAGCAAAAAGTAAAATATATTGCTTTTTTTTCAAAATTGTCACTCTTTTTTTGTTTATAGCGCAAAAAATAAAAAATGCAGAGATGATCAGATAACACCAAAAGAAAGCTCTATTTTTGATAAAAAAAGGACGTCAAGTCAAGTGCTCTGGTCAGGAAGGGGGTAAATTCTTCCGGGGCTGAAGTGGTTATCAAGGAAAACCAAGCTGACAGGGACCACCAGCAATTTAAATGGCTTTTTTTAATTTGTAAATGTCAGTTTTGCTGAAACACATTGTACAGGTGCGCCACTTCACAGACAGGTTTAAGGCATCCCCAGGCATGTTTTTAAGACCCCTTTCACACTGGGTGCTTTTCAAGCATTTTAGCGCTAAAAATAGCACCTGTAAAGTGCCTGAAAAGCGCCTCTCATGCCTCCCCAGTGTGAAATCCTGAATGCTTTCACACTAGGGCAGTGTGCTTGCAGGACAGGAAAAATGTCCTGCAAGCAGCATCTTTGGGGCGGTGCGGGAGCGGTGTATACACCGCTCCCAAAACACCCTGTCCATTGAAATGAATGGGCAGCGCTGCCGAAGCACCTGCAAATCGATTCGGCAGCGCCACAACACGGGCACTCTTAACCCTTTCCTTGGCCGCTAGCGGGCCGAAAAGCGTTGCCATAACAGCGGTAAAGCACCGCTGTCCACCCCTTCTCCACAGGCTGCAGATTTGATTGCTCTCCCCTGCTTTCTGGAGGCTTCTGCAACATAGGGGGTTGGGTAAGGCAACTGGGTAACCTGAATATTTATTGTGCAGCAGCCAATCCCTGGGAAGGTGTGCCCACTAGGGAGCTGGAGAGCCCATCAGTAGTCTGGGGCCTGGAGCAGTTTTGTTTTTGTCCTACGGTAGGGAATTCCCAGCCTGAGGGGCTCTGCCCCTGTGTGCAGACTGCTGGAGTTTTCTGCACGTTCATCATGGTTTCAGCTTCAGCATAGTTGGGGGACCTACTTCTCAAGATCCTTTTTCTGAAGCTGATCAAGGGAACTCTCACCCAAGGATCTGGTCTGGAGAGCTCACTTAAGAGTGCCTGGTGGAAGTTGGAAAGGGTCTAACTTTCTTGTTGGATGGTGTGCATTAACCTCTTCCTCACTGAAGCATGTCCGGTGGATACTGGAAGGAGGCATTCAGTGTTCCTGTGACATTGTAAGTACTGACCTGAGCTCAGGGTCCTAGTGACTGTTTTCTGTTTCCTTTGGATGGAAGATCCAGGGGTAACTCTGACTGGGATAGCTTTTAAAAAGGACTCAGTTCTGCCATCTATACTTGTTCCTGCATAGAGACTGTTCAGGGAGGCTTAACAAAGTGGAGTGTCCTCCTGCAAATATTCAGTGAATCTTGAGTAACCCATAACATGTACCGTATACGTAATATATATATATATATATATATATATATATATATATGCTGTATATGTAACATGTATTTTTATATATATATATATATATATATATATACATATATATACTGTATATATATTTTTTTTTTCATCGGGTACAATAGCGACTTGTGTTCTCAGTTATTCTTCTGTTCATGAAATGTTTCTTAAGTTGTTTACTTTAGGAAACTGCTTTCATCTGAGCCACAGTGGATCGTTATATGGCCTGTGTCTGGCAAGCTCTACAACACCTAAAGGGTTACAGAATGGCCACCTTCAGGAATAGGCGGGTGACTAGTCTTTCTTCCAGAAAGAATCAATAGTCTTTGGAAATGTTGATTCTCCTCCACTGGACTGGATATAAATTATTTGTAAGGTGGAGAGAAGCATCTCTCATTCCCAAGCTACACCCAGGGGCTTCTGGGAAATGTTCTTGTTTCAAATTTTGTATTCTCCTTTTCTCTGTGGAGAGAAAACTGCACGAGAAGTGGACTTTTATGATGAAAATACAATAAATTATATTTTATAGTGGTAAATAAATCAGGATTTAACTCATTAGGAACTAAAAAGGAAGACTTGTGTAAAAAAAAAAAGGATCAGGAAATAAGGATTTTAAAGCTTACCCAGAAATAGGGTTGCCACCGCATCCCTTTAAGGCTGATTAAAAGGGATGAGGTGGCAACTCTAACCAGAAATTTGAACAGAAGAAAAAAATCTTATGGGCATTGTTGACAATGGTCAGTAACCATGAGGGATCTGAATTGTTGAGGGGGTGGAGGAAGTTGAGTGCCTAGGAATATGTAGAGGGTGTTGGGTATTTTATTCTCTTGCCATGTTCAAAATTAAACTAGCAAGATCATTTTCACTCAAGCCAGTTTTGTCTGTATTAGGCAATATATCTAGGCTATGGACACCAGTAAACGCACCAGTTCTGTGAATAACAAAATAAGATTACACGAACACAAAAAGTCTGTTTTCCTTACATCAGTGACAAAACTCTGCAACCTCTCACCATGTGTCAAAGGTGTCAATTAGTGTCAGATTGTCCACCATACTATCGCAGTCCCACTATAAGTTGCTGAATGCCAGAATTACTAGTATACAAATTCCATCATATATACCATAGTTTGTAGACGCTATAACTTTCGCGCAAAATCAATATGCACCTATTGGGCTTTTTTACCCAACAAATGTAGCAGAATACATATTTGTCTAAATTTAAGAAGAATTTTTTTTTTTTTAGTTTTGTATTGGATATGTTTTATAGCAGAAAGTAAAAGATAATTTTTTTCAACATTTTCGTTTTTTTTTTGTTTATAGCACAAAAATTTAAAAACTCAGTGGTGATAAAATACCACCAAAAGAAAGCTCTATTTGTGGGGAAAAAAATTATATAAATTTCATTTGGGTACAGTGTTGCATGACTGCACAATTGTCAGTTAAAGTAATGCAGTGCCAAAAAGCAAAAAATGGCCTGTCATGAAGGGGGATAAATCTTCCAGAGGTCATGTGGTAATATACAGGTACTATAAATATATATCTTTGTAGCGGGTATTTGAATTTAAGGGAAGCATCTGGGTGGTAGTGTAACCCAGGTGCACTGATTGCTAGGGAATCCGAGACCCTTTTATGGTTCTTGGAGGACTCTGGTGGTGTGAGGTTCCCTGCGGCCTGCAGGTGGCATTGTCGCCCTGGCCGGAGTTGAACCCACACCGCAAGACTGTGCCTTTTTGTCCTCCCCTGGCGCTGGTACGGCGGGGCGGGGAACCCGCTGTGACGCAAAGGGAGAGGGGATAAAAGGGGCGGACGCCCTTACCACGGGGTTCAGAGTTCGGAGTCGGAGGACACGGCCGCACTCAGGCACCCTCAGCCTGGATGCTGGTGTTCCGGTGTTCCGGGCCCAGGTGCCCTTGACCTGGCCGGAGCAGGAGATGGAGTCCATCTCAGGCACCTTTAGCCTGGGGTGAGGTACTATGGCGGATGCCTGGGGCTCAGTACCTTCTACTGAGTTCCGTGAGGGTGGAGGAATTAGAGGGGGCCCTAACTCCTTGGGTGCCCGTGTCTGAGGTCGAGGAGACTGGTGAGCGGAACTTCTCTGGAGAGTCCGGCGCAGCATTGCTGGTGACAGAGAGGCCTCCGGTGACTCCCTTGGACGGATATCCTTCCCCTGACAGGGGCTGTGCTAGCGAAAGTAATTCATGTTCTACCTCATATAGTCAGTGGCAGTGACTATTCGCCATTGGTGACACCACAGTGGTTAGCGATACTTTAAAGGATTGTGCCTTGACCTACTCCCATTAATACTAAACTGTTGCAAAGGTCCCAACTTGACTGTGCTGTATGTTTATTCGCTGAGAAGAATAAAACTGTGTTGGACCTATTCAGTGTGTGGAACTCTGGTTACTAGGAGCAAAGGGGGAGTCAAGGACGGAGGAAAGGATTTGACTCTAGTGCCTCGTTTCCACTGCACGGATCGGTTCGGTACGGTTCGGTACGGTACGCTATTTTGGGTGTTTCCATTATGAAAGCGTGCCATTAAACCGAACCATACCGCACCATTCAGGGTCCTGCTTCAGACGTGGGGCCATAGAAAATGGAACGGTACGGTTAGGGCGGAGCTACTGGCGTCACACGATACATTCCACTGATTGGTGGACAGAAAATCGTCAATGCTGACGTCAAAGCAAAGCGCCAAACAAGCACCTTGTCGCCCTCAATATAAAGGAGAAGGATGCCTGCAAACAACAGCAGGGTCTGGTCATCTGAGGAACTATCTACTTTCCTAAGGATTATTGGTGATAGCGTTATTCAGAGTGAGCTTGATGGATCAGTGAGAAACGAAAAGGTGTACAAAGATATTTCTCAATGAATGGCAGCCGAGGGATTTGAACGGACATCGGGGCAGTGCAGGGCAAAGCTTAAGAAGCTTAAAGGACAATATAAAAAAATTAAGGACGACAACAGCCGTAGTGGAAACAGTTGGAGTACTTGGAGGTGGTACGACGACATGGACGCCATTTACGGACATAGGCCGGCAAACCAAGGCAGGGAGGGTGGTCTGGACTCTGCAACTGCAATTCTCGAATCCATGGTAGACCCCTTTGGTAAGTTTTAATTTTTTTTGATGTCATAGGATTTCGCTATGCTAACCTGTAAAAAAAATATATATAACCAAATGTTTTTTTCAGAAACAGCTGATGGACTCTCCAATGATGCGTCAAACTTGTCAGATGATGGACCTTCAACGTCTTTCAGCAGCACCAGTAGTATCTCATCAAGCCAACCACAGAGTACCCAACCACAGATTAGCCTACTACAGAGTACCCAACCACAGAGAACGCCCAATGCACCCCGGCACAATGGTAAGACATGATGATAATAGTGAAATGTGTGCATTTTCTTAAAATAACTAATCAGTGGGGTAGAAGAGCAGTGGGTACAGAGGTGTAAGAGGTGAGAAGGGGGTTCAGCAGTGGGGCAGATGTGCAGGGGGTACAGAGGTGTAAGAGGTGAGAAGGGGGTTCAGCAGTGGGGCAGATGTGCAGGGGGTACAGAGGTGTAAGAGGTGAGAAGGGGGTTCAGCAGTGGGGCAGATGTGCAGGGGGTACAGAGGTGTAAGAGGTGAGAAGGGGGTTCAGCAGTGGGGCAGAAGAGCAGGGGGTACAGAGGTGTAAGAGGTGAGAAGGGGGTTCAGCAGTGGGGCAGATGTGCAGGGGGTACAGAGGTGTAAGAGGTGAGAAGGGGGTTCAGCAGTGGGGCAGATGTGCAGGGGGTACAGAGGTGTAAGAGGTGAGAAGGGGGTTCAGCAGTGGGGCAGAAGAGCAGGGGGTACAGAGGTGTAAGAGGTGAGAAGGGGGTTCAGCAGTGGGGCAGATGTGCAGGGGGTATAGAGGTGTAAGAGCTGAGAAGGGGGTTCAGCAGTGGGGCAGAAGAGCAGTAGGGCAGATGTGCAGGGGTTACAGTTGTGGGGCAGTAGATAAATGTGATGTAGTCTGGTGTGGCAGATGAGAAAGGGGGTTACAGTATTGTTTTGACAGATGTTACCAAAAACACTAGTTTGATATTTTGTATATTATAGGTCATAGGAGACGTTTGCAGTTGGATCTGCGCACAGTCATGGAGGATATGAGGGCAGCAGAAGAAAGGCAGCTGGAAAGAATTGAGAACGAATCTGAAAGGCGGTTTCAGGCACTGCGTCAGGATGCACAGGAAGCTATGCGCCAGGAGGCAGAAATCGCCCGTCAGCAGATGGAGCAGCTGTCTACCTTTAACCAATCCTTCCTCGGTGTCCTAGGTCAGCTTGTTCAAGTCCTTTCAGCCAGTCGTGAACCCAGGTCACCACCCAGACCGTAGTGCCTTTCATGTAGCAAAGGACCTGTACCCATTTTTTTTTTATTCTTTTTTTATAAAAAAAAAAAATCTTAGTTTTCTTTAACAGAATATATGGAACGATGAGTTTTTTGTGAAATAAAAACCATGAGCGAATTTTTTGAGTATGTATTTTTTATTATAAAACATTATTAACAATATAGCAAAAAGGTATTAAAATTTTTAATAAATCATGGTAAAAATTTAAACATTGAGGTGCAGCATCAGAGCCTGGCGTATTTCACTGCACTCTTCTTCCATATCATGGGATGCTATTACTGGTACTGGCTCTTCTGAAGATGTATTCCAATCCTGGTCAAAGTCTTCTCCATGACTTTCACAAAGATTGTGAAGAGCACAGCAGGTAAGCACCATGGATTTGGCAAGTTTAATGTCACTGTCATTCCTCTTCATAAGACACCTCCATCTACCCTTAAGTCTTCCAAAAGCATTTTCCACTACGACACGTGCCCTGGATGTTTTTTTGTTGTAGGTTTGCTGTTCTGTTGCCAGGCGGCCATTGTCAGGAAATGGTTTCAGGAGCCAAATTTGTAAAGGGTAGGCAGAGTCCCCAAGAACATAATACCCAACATTGACCCCACAAATGTTCTTAGTGGAACCAGGGTACAGTCCTCCCTGGCCAACCCAGTCCCAAAATGTGGACAATCGTAGAACACGAGCATCATGCAAACTCCCAGGCTTTCCTACATTCACATTCCAGAATAGTCCCTTGCCATCCACTACTCCCTGGAGGATGATAGAATGCCAGCCTTTCCGGTTGAAATAGTCAGTGTGGTATTCTTGTGGTGCTATTATTGGTATGTGTGAGCCATCAATAGCACCAACACACTGTGGAAGGCCCCACCTGTTCTCAAAGTACTCAGCCATGTCTTTAAGCTTTTCCCTGTCCGGAAAATGCACAATTTCAGGAGCTAGCAATGTGCAGACAGCCTTACAGAAGTCCTGCACACACCGGCACACTGAAGATTTACTGACACCGAAAAGATGACCAATACTTCTATATTCACTGTTGGTAGCCAGCTTCCACAGTGCAATGGCAACTCTTTTCCTCACTGGCAAACTGGCTCTGAAGTTGGTGCTTTGCTTCTCCATCGCTGGACGTAGCTTGGTACAAAGGTATGAGAAGGTTTCCTCAGACATTCTAAAATTCTGCACCCACTGTGTGTGTGTGAATTCCGGGACGGTCACATCCCACCACTCATTGGCACGGGGGAAAGCCCAAATGACTGGTCGGCGGCGCTGATTTGCCAAAAGCAGGAGCATCTAAAAAACAAAAAAAACACAGATGGTAACATATCACAAAAAAAAAAAAACATTATACATATATAACATATGTGTCTGGTGGGTCATTGTGTGTGTGTGCATGTCAGGTAGGTGGGTCAGTGTGTATGTGTAAGTCAGGTAGGTGGGTCAGTGTGTGTATGTGTAAGTCAGGTAGGTGGGTCAGTGTGTGTTTGCATGCCAGGTAGGTGGGTCAGTGTGTGTGTGTGTATTTAAGGTAGGTAGTGTGTATGTCAGGTAGGTCTGAGTTAAGTCGGTCAGTTGTGCTTACCCTATAGCGCTGCCATCTTTGTCTTTGCCGCACAAAGGTGTACTTCTCCTCCCGGCTAAACATCCAAGCTAGCAAATTTCTTTTCTTGAATGCTGTGTTTCTCATTGCCGCTCGCAACCTTCTCTCATACAGTGCGGCATGTATTTGGACTACAAAGAACCAAAAGGCCAGTAGAGAAAACACAAGCTGCTGGATAACCTTCATTATTGTTTTTGTTGTGTAGCTGGCGCTGACTGACGCTGCGTCACGTTTCTCGTCGCACTAGTGTGACATCACGCAAGGCATTTTTTCTAAAATCTGTATGGCCCCTGGCGGTCCGACTTGCAGTGGAAACGCTCACGAGAATAGACCGGACCATTCTAACCGTTCCAAACCGTACCGACCCGAACCGTTCCGCTCAGTGGAAACGTAGCATAGGACACCTACACAAAGCCCGATCTTTCTGGCCTTCGCCTCTTCACTATGGAGGACATGGGCCGTAGTGTATCTCATCCCTCCCCCCGGTACTAACACCCCTAGACAGAGACAGACAAGCCGAGAATGAGAAGGGGTGAGAGGGTTGAGGTAGCTACATCTTCATTTACCAAAACTAAGCAAGACAGTAGATTTCAAGAGCACTGTGAGCTATAGCGGCTTCTCGCTGCACAGCTGAAGAGGGATACAATTCTAATGTTAAAAGTGTAGCCAAGTCCCGAGCCTCTCCAGGCCTCAAGCCCTGTACACACGGCCGAGATTCTTGTCAGGAAAAAAACGTTGTTTTTCCTGACGAGAATCTTGACAAGAAACTTGTCCCGGCCGAGTGTACACACGCACGATTCAAAAGAACCGCCGTTCTTTTGAATGGCACGAACGCGGTGACGTCATCGACTACGACGAGCGTGCGCTCATCACATTCAATGCCGTTGCCGCCATCTTGCTACACCCTATGCCTAGGAAGCTACCGCGCATGCGTCAAAGTCATTTCGAGCATGCGCGGGTTTCCACGGCGACAGGTAAGTGTACACACGCTCGGGTTTCTCGTTGAGAAACAGGCCGACGAGATTCTCGACGAGAAAAAAGACCGCAGGTCGTCTTTTTTCTCGTCAGGGAATCTGGGCAGTTTTCTTGACGGGAAAACTGAAACCCGCGTACACGCAGCCGGTTTTCTCGGCAAGAAAGCTCTTCGCCAGTTTTCTTGTCGTTTTTTGCAGAGAAAACCGGTCGTGTGTACGCGGCCTCAGGGTGAGTAGTATTACAGGGGTCTGATAATGTTGAAGTTGTATATATAGAAATATATATATGAGTCTATCACTTTAAGAATTTGTAAATACACTTTCTTGCTGTTTCTCTCTAGACAGAAGTTTTCAGTCTATGGTGACCTTCCCTGCCAGATAAGAAGCAGCAGCTTACTCCCCTTTTCTTCTCAGAGAAATGGACAGTCTTATCTATCTGGAATTATCCAGTTCTGCCATGTTTTCTTTCACTTTTTGCCAGTCACATGATGTAACCACCCATTTAACTGTTTCTATTCTACTAAGAAGATATTGATTTTGATTGGACTAAAACTATACGACCACACCTATATCACGCCTAGAATACACTTGATACACACCCATATCTTATGCATATTCATACGTATAAATTGTATAACCTGTAATTGTAAGCTCAGAAACACTTTCACTTTTGTGTTGTATTTCTCCATTGCAATGATTGTATAAATAAAGCACTTATCTTATCATTTGGATCTACTATCTCATCTGAATGTCTTGATTAAGACCCCTAAATCGGATTTAACAGCGGTGACCTCCATAGTTAGGGAGAGCTGACATCCTTCTGTATAGAGTGGGTTATGAGGCATGGTCGGTGTAATGTGAAGTAGATTAATGGGTGTCAGACACTTCTTGAATGCAAAGAGATTTATTTTCTCTAAAACAGAACTGTGGGAGAGAGGGTTAGGACCAGGACACCCTTTACTAGTTGCAATGTTAAGTAGCAAACTCCGAGACTTCTATAGGTAAACAGCCATGCAGGGAAAGGCATCCAGCTAGACACCACATCTGCATCTGTAGAAATACTGTCTACTATGGCAACAATCTTAAACAGTTTCTAACAAAAGTTGTAATGAATAGGGATGAGCTTCGTGTTCGAGTCGAACATACGTTCGACTCGAACATCGGCTGTTCGATCGTTCGACGAAGATCGAACGATTTGGGCCGTTCGCGCCAAATTCGAGTGACGCGAACGGCCCACAATGCACTACGCCATCGCAGTGTCATCCAGGCGCTGTGATTGGCCAAGCATGCACTGTGACCCCGCATGCTTGGCCAATCACAGCGCCGGCAGCGAGGAGAGCAATGATTGGCCACAGGCAGGATGCCTGTGGCCAATTATTGCTGAGGGGGTTTAGTACACGCCCCACACTATAAAAGGCCGCCAGCGCGGCGGCCTTGTGTAGTGTGTTCCGGAGCAGGGAAAGAGAAGCATAGGCAGGGACAGTGTCATTATTTTTCCTTTACTAATCCTGGATTCCTTGTGTTTAGGGACAAATAAGGATAGGTAGGGAGAGTGTCAGTGACAGTGTGCTATTCTGTGCTAATCCTTGTTTGTAGGGACAGAGAGGTACAGTGAGGGAAAGTGTCAGTGTGCTATTCTGTTCTAAAACTATTTTGCTGAACCATATTTTCAATCCTTGAGTTTAGGGACAGAGAGGTACAGTGAGGGAAAGTGTCAGTGTGCTATTCTGTTCTAAAACTATTCTGCTGAACCATATTTTCAATCCTTGAGTTGAGGGACAGAGAGGTACAGTGAGTGAAACTGACAGTGTGCTATTCTGTTCTAAACCAATTTTGCTGTTCCATATTTTCAATCCTTGAGTTTAGGGACAGAGAAGGACACTCGTAGAAATTATCAGTGTGCTATTCTGTGCTAAATCTTGTTTGTAGGGAGGGACAGAGTAGGACAGTGAGGGAAAGTGTCAGTGTGCTATTCTGTTCTAAAACTATTTTGCTGAACCATATTTTCAATCCTTGATTTGAGGGACAGAGAGGTACAGTGAGTGAAACTGACAGTGTGCTATTCTGTTCTAAACCAATTTTGCTGTTCCATATTTTCAATCCTTGAGTTTAGGGACAGAGAAGAACACTCGTAGAAATTATCAGTGTGCTATTCTGTGCTAAATCTTGTTTGTAGGGAGGGACAGAGTAGGACAGTGAGGGAAAGTGTCAGTGTGCTATTCTGTTCTAAAACTATTTTGCTGAACCATATTTTCAATCCTTGAGTTGAGGGACAGAGAGGTACAGTGAGTGAAACTGACAGTGTGCTATTCTGTTCTAAACCAATTTTGCTGTTCCATATTTTCAATCCTTGAGTTTAGGGACAGAGAAGGACACTCGTAGAAATTATCAGTGTGCTATTCTGTGCTAAATCTTGTTTGTAGGGAGGGACAGAGTAGGACAGTGAGGGAAAGTGTCAGTGTGCTATTCTGTTCTAAAACTATTTTGCTGAACCATATTTTCAATCCTTGAGTTGAGGGACAGAGAGGTACAGTGAGTGCAACTGACAGTGTGCTATTCTGTTCTAAACCAATTTTGCTGTTCCATATTTTCAATCCTTGAGTTTAGGGACAGAGAAGGACACTCGTAGAAATTATCAGTGTGCTATTCTGTGCTAAATCTTGTTTGTAGGGAGGGACAGAGTAGGACAGTGAGGGAAAGTGTCAGTGTGCTATTCTGTTCTAAAACTATTTTGCTGAACCATATTTTCAATCCTTGAGTTGAGGGACAGAGAGGTACAGTGAGTGAAACTGACAGTGTGCTATTCTGTTCTAAACCAATTTTGCTGTTCCATATTTTCAATCCTTGAGTTTAGGGACAGAGAAGGACACTCGTAGAAATTATCAGTGTGCTATTCTGTGCTGAATCTTGTTTGTAGGGAGGGACAGAGTAGGACAGTGAGGGAAAGTGTCAGTGTGCTATTCTGTTCTAAAACTATTTTGCTGAACCATATTTTCAATCCTTGAGTTGAGGGACAGAGAGGTACAGTGAGTGAAACTGACAGTGTGCTATTCTGTTCTAAACCAATTTTGCTGTTCCATATTTTCAATCCTTGAGTTTAGGGACAGAGAAGAACACTCGTAGAAATTATCAGTGTGCTATTCTGTGCTAAATCTTGTTTGTAGGGAGGGACAGAGTAGGACAGTGAGGGAAAGTGTCAGTGTGCTATTCTGTTCTAAAACTATTTTGCTTAACCATATTTTCAATCCCTGAGTTGAGGGACAGAGAGGTACAGTGAGTGAAACTGACAGTGTGCTATTCTGTTCTAAAACTATTTTGCTGAACCATATTTTCAATCCTTGAGTTGAGGGACAGAGAGGTACAGTGAGTGAAACTGACAGTGTGCTATTCTGTTTTAAACCAATTTTGCTGTTCCATATTTTCAATCCTTGAGTTTAGGGACAGAGAAGGACACTCGTAGAAATTATCAGTGTGCTATTCTGTGCTAAATCTTGTTTGTAGGGAGGGACAGAGTAGAACAGTGAGGGAAAGTGTCAATGTGCTATTCTGTTCTAAAACTATTTTGCTAAACCATATTTTCAATCCTTGAGTTGAGGGACAGAGAGGTACAGTGAGTGAAACTGACAGTGTGCTATTCTGTTCTAAACCAATTTTGCTGTTCCATATTTTCAATCCTTGAGTTTAGGGACAGAGAAGGACACTCGTAGAAATTATCAGTGTGCTATTCTGTGCTAAATCTTGTTTGTAGGGAGGGACAGAGTAGGACAGTGAGGGAAAGTGTCAGTGTGCTATTCTGTTCTAAAACTATTTTGCTGAACCATATTTTCAATCCTTGAGTTGAGGGACAGAGAGGTACAGTGAGTGAAACTGACAGTGTGCTATTCTGTTCTAAACCAATTTTGCTGTTCCATATTTTCAATCCTTGAGTTTAGGGACAGAGAAGGACACTCGTAGAAATTATCAGTGTGCTATTCTGTGCTAAATCTTGTTTGTAGGGAGGGACAGAGTAGGACAGTGAGGGAAAGTGTCAGTGTGCTATTCTGTTCTAAAACTATTTTGCTGAACCATATTTTCAATCCTTGATTTGAGGGACAGAGAGGTACAGTGAGTGAAACTGACAGTGTGCTATTCTGTTCTAAACCAATTTTGCTGTTCCATATTTTCAATCCTTGAGTTTAGGGACAGAGAAGGACACTCGTAGAAATTATCAGTGTGCTATTCTGTGCTAAATCTTGTTTGTAGGGAGGGACAGAGTAGGACAGTGAGGGAAAGTGTCAGTGTGCTATTCTGTTCTAAAACTATTTTGCTGAACCATATTTTCAATCCTTGAGTTGAGGGACAGAGAGGTACAGTGAGTGAAACTGACAGTGTGCTATTCTGTTCTAAACCAATTTTGCTGTTCCATATTTTCAATCCTTGCGTTTAGGGACAGAGAAGGACACTCGTAGAAATTATCAGTGTGCTATTCTGTGCTAAATCTTGTTTGTAGGGAGGGACAGAGTAGGACAGTGAGGGAAAGTGTCAGTGTGCTATTCTGTTCTAAAACTATTTTGCTGAACCATATTTTCAATCCTTGAGTTGAGGGACAGAGAGGTACAGTGAGTGAAACTGACAGTGTGCTATTCTGTTCTAAACCAATTTTGCTGTTCCATATTTTCAATCCTTGAGTTTAGGGACAGAGAAGGACACTCGTAGAAATTATCAGTGTGCTATTCTGTGCTAAATCTTGTTTGTAGGGAGGGACAGAGTAGGACAGTGAGGGAAAGTGTCAGTGTGCTATTCTGTTCTAAAACTATTTTGCTGAACCATATTTTCAATCCTTGAGTTGAGGGACAGAGAGGTACAGTGAGTGAAACTGACAGTGTGCTATTCTGTTCTAAACCAATTTTGCTGTTCCATATTTTCAATCCTTGAGTTTAGGGACAGAGAAGGACACTCGTAGAAATTATCAGTGTGCTATTCTGTGCTAAATCTTGTTTGTAGGGAGGGACAGAGTAGGACAGTGAGGGAAAGTGTCAGTGTGCTATTCTGTTCTAAAACTATTTTGCTGAACCATATTTTCAATCCTTGAGTTGAGGGACAGAGAGGTACAGTGAGTGAAACTGACAGTGTGCTATTCTGTTCTAAACCAATTTTGCTGTTCCATATTTTCAATCCTTGCGTTTAGGGACAGAGAAGGACACTCGTAGAAATTATCAGTGTGCTATTCTGTGCTAAATCTTGTTTGTAGGGAGGGACAGAGTAGGACAGTGAGGGAAAGTGTCAGTGTGCTATTCTGTTCTAAAACTATTTTGCTGAACCATATTTTCAATCCTTGAGTTGAGGGACAGAGAGGTACAGTGAGTGAAACTGACAGTGTGCTATTCTGTTCTAAACCAATTTTGCTGTTCCATATTTTCAATCCTTGAGTTTAGGGACAGAGAAGGACACTCGTAGAAATTATCAGTGTGCTATTCTGTGCTAAATCTTGTTTGTAGGGAGGGACAGAGTAGGACAGTGAGGGAAAGTGTCAGTGTGCTATTCTGTTCTAAAACTATTTTGCTGAACCATATTTTCAATCCTTGAGTTGAGGGACAGAGAGGTACAGTGAGTGAAACTGACAGTGTGCTATTCTGTTCTAAACCTATTTTGCTGTTCCATATTTTCAATCCTTGAGTTGAGGGACAGAGAGGTACAGTGAGTGAAACTGACAGTGTGCTATTCTGTTCTAAACCAATTTTGCTGTTCCATATTTTCAATCCTTGAGTTTAGGGACAGAGAAGGACACTCGTAGAAATTATCAGTGTGCTATTCTGTGCTAAATCTTGTTTGTAGGGAGGGACAGAGTAGAACAGTGAGGGAAAGTGTCAGTGTGCTATTCTGTTCTAAAACTATTTTGCTGAACCATATTTTCAATCCTTGTGTTTAGGGACAGAGAAGGATAGGCAGGGGACAGTGTCAGTGTCATTGTTGCTAAGCCTCCTGCACAGTATACACCTGAAGGTAGCCCTTATTGCTGTTTTTCCCATCTCCCTGCAGGCCATCCATTAAAATGTCTGGAAGGCAACCAAGGAGAGGCAGACAGTCAGGAGGCAAAAAAAGAGGGCAAGCAGGCTCTGTGTCTGGGGGCAACAGTGCTGGTCGTGTACGCGGTGCATTGTCATCAGCACATGGCCATGGGACACGCTTGTCCTTGTTTTCGGCAGCTGGACATGTTGAGCCACATCATGCCGAAGACTTGGTAGAGTGGATGACCAAGCCCACCTCATCCTCCTCATCCTCTCTCACCCAGGCTCAGGGTACTGGCAAAGAAGCTGCCAAAGCGTCCTCTTCTCTGGTATCATTATCTTCATTAGTCAATCCTTCCCTAGACCCACCATGCCCTCCTCCTGAGGAGTCCCCCGAACTGTTTGAGCACAGTGTTGGGTACATGCTCCAGGAGGATGCCCAGCGTTTGGAAGGATCTGATGATGATACCCAGCTAGAGGAAGGCAGCAGCGTGAGAGCAGAGAGAGGGGATGCTCAAGAAGGACACCAATCTGGCAGTCATGCTCCAGCAGCTGCAGCATATTGCCAGATTGGCTCCAATGATGAGGAGGGAGGGGATGATGAGGTCACTGACTCCACATGGGTGCCTAATAGGAGAGAGGAGGAGGAGGAGGATGAGGAGGAGGCACATCTCCAACGAGGCAGGATGCCCTTGAGTGGCCAGCGTATGGGCAGCACACCGACGGAATCACACCGCAGAGCTTCGCCTGTGCAGGGCGCTGCCTCTGCCCGTCATGTAAAAAGTTCTTTGGTGTGGGCCTTTTTTGAGGCGAGTGCATCAGATCGCACAGCTGCTGTTTGCAACATATGTCTCAAGCGTATATCGCGTGGCCAAAACATCAGCCGCTTGGGCACCACATGCTTGATCAGACATATGTTGACCTGCCATGCAGCTCGTTGGCAAGCCTACCTTAAAGACCCACACCAAAGAACAAAGCTGACCTCTTCTTGCACCGCATCAGCTGGGATCTCCAACCCCACTATACCTTCACTCCTCTCTGAAACCTGCTCTGAGAGGAATGAAGGTGTAGAATTAGGTGTGTCACAGGCAAGTACTTGCGGGCACTCTGCTAGCAGTACACCAACGTCCGATTCTAGCAGGCAAATTTCCCTGCCCCAGCTGCTGGACCGTCGAAAGAAGTTCACTCCCAGCCATCCACATGCCCAGCGGTTGAATGCTAGCTTGGCTAAATTGCTAGCGCTTCAACTGTTGCCTTTTCAGTTGGTAGACTCGGCCCCCTTCCGTGAGTTTGTGCAATGTGCTGTTCCTCAGTGGCAGGTTCCCAAATGACACTTTTTCACATGGAAGGCTATTCCGGCTCTCTACAGGCATGTGGAAGGCAATGTCTTGGCCTCGCTGGACAGGGCGGCCAGCGGTAAGGTGCATATTACCGCTGACTCATGGTCCAGCAGGCATGGACAGGGACGTTACCTTTCTTTCACGGCCCATTGGGTCACTCTTTTGGCAGCTGGGAAGGATGCAGGACAAGGTGCAGTAGTGTTGGAGGTTGTTCCACCGCCACGCCTCCAAAATGCTACTACTGGTTGTGACACACCTCTCTCCTCCACCCCCTCCTCTTCTTCTTCCTCCATGGCCTCTTCCTGTGGTTTGTCCTCGGAACCAGCGGTGCTCAGTAGGCGTTCAAGGGGCTACGCAAGTATGCAGGAAAAAAAGATGCCATGCCGTGCTTGCGCTGGTGTGTTTGGGGGACAGGAGCCACACTGGGGCAGAGGTCCTGTCTGCTCTGCAGGGGCAGGCCGAGAGGTGGTTGACGCCACGCCAGCTTAAGCCAGGAATGGTGGTTTGCGACAATGGCACCAACCTCCTCTCCGCCCTCCGACAGGGACAACTGACCCATGTGCCCTGTATGGCTCACGTCCTTAACCTGGTGGTGCAGCGGTTCTTGGGCAGGTACCCGGGCTTACAGGATGTCCTGAGGCAGGCCAGGAAAGTCTGTGTGCATTTCCGCAGATCTTATAATGCCAGTGCTCGCCTGGCTGAGCTTCAAAAGGAGTTGAACCTGCCCAAGAACCGCCTTATATGTGACATGCCCACCAGGTGGAACTCAACGTTGGCCATGCTGCAGCGGCTGCACACGCAGCAGAGGGCCATCAATGAGTACCTGTGCGACTACGGCACCAGGACAGGGTCAGGGGAGCTCGGGTTTTTTTCACCACGCCAGTGGGGCATGATCAGGGATGCATGCACTGTCCTGGCACCATTTGAGGAGGCCACGAGGATGGTGAGCAGTGACAGTGCATGCATCAGTGACACTGTACCTCTTGTCCACCTGTTGGAGCACACGCTGCTTGGAATAATGGACAGGGCACTTGAGGCAGAACAGAGGCAGGAAGAGGAGGACTTCCTTGCCTCTCAAGGCCCCCTTTACCCAGACAGTGTTCCTTCTGTCCCACCCATCGCACAGGAAGAGGAGGAGGAGGAGGAGGAGGAGGAGGATTGTGTCAGCATGGAGGTGGAGGCTGGCACTCAGCATCATCAGCAGCAGTCTTTTAGGGATGATTTACAGTCCCAAGAAACCAGTGGACTTGTACGTGGCTGGGAGGAGGTGGCTGCGGATCATGTCGTCCTTAGTGACCCAGAGGACTCCGGACTGAATGCCTCAGCTAACCTACGCTGCATGGCCTCCCTGATCCTGCAAAGTCTGCGGAAGGATCCTCGTATTCTTCGGATCAAGGAGAGGGACCATTACTGGCTGGCCACTCTCCTTGATCCACGGTACAAGGGTAAGGTTGCGGACCTTATCGTACCGTCGCAGAGGGAGCAGAGGATGAGACAACTCCGGGAGGCCTTGCAGAAAGGTCTGTGCAACGCGTTCCCAGAGACTGGGAGGTTACAAACTCCTGGTCCTGGACAACGAGTTGCTGAGGCTTCGGGCAGTCAAAGAAGGAGCGGTGGGGAAGGTGGCCGTCTGACCGATGCGTTCAGACAATTCTTTAGTCCGCAGCCCTAAAGTATGATCGGTTCCAGCAACCATCGCCAGCGTCTGATATACATGGTGCAGGAATACCTAGGGGCAAGGTCAGACTTGGACACCTTCCCCACCGAAAATCCTCTGGCTTACTGGGTCTTGAGGATGGATCACTGGCCAGAGCTTGCACAGTATGCAATTGAGCTACTGGCCTGTCCTGCATCCAGCGTTCTTTCAGAACGCACATTCAGTGCTGCTGGAGGATTTGTCACGGATCACAGGGTGCGCCTGTCCACCGACTCGGTTGATCGACTGACTTTCATCAAGATGAACCAGTCTTGGATCACCACCAGCTACCACACACCAGATGCTGATATAACAGACTAATTGATTTTAAAATGCCACATCCCTTCAAGACTGATGCTGATGCTGAGTGCCTGTGCTGTTATGTTGACTGGCTATCCTCCTCCTCCTCCTCAATGATACGATTAACGATGATAGCTTGGAAGATCATTTTGGTTTATGGGTGACGCCACCAGTGGCTAAGGCCCAATTTTTCAGCCCCTGTTTAACAGGGGCGTGTAATTACAATTTTTGATGCAATACTTTGCAACAGGCCTCATTGCTGTGCTCCAAGTACAGTATCTGTGAGGGGTTGCAGTGTTGTGCCACCAGTGCCTAAGGCCCAATTTTTCAGCCCCTGTTCAACAGGGGCATGCAATTATAATTATTGATCTAATAATTCACAGCAGGGCCCATTGCTGCGCCCACCAAGAGTAACTGTCAGGCCTTACAGTGTTGTGGCACCAGCACCACCATCACCACCACCACCACCACCAAAGGCCCAATTTTTAAGCCCCTGTTCAACAGGGGCATGCAATTATAATTATTGATCTAATAATTCACAGCAGGGCCCATTGCTGCGCCCACCAAGAGTAACTGTCAGGCCTTACAGTGTTGTGGCACCAGCACCACCATCACCACCATCACCACCACCAAAGGCCCAATTTTTCAGCCCCTGTTCAACAGGGGCATGCAATTATAATTATTGATCTAATAATTCACAGCAGGGAGCATTGCTGCGCCCACCAAGAGTAACTGTCAGGCCTTACAGTGTTGTGGCACCAGCACCACCATCACCACCACCACCACCAAAGGCCCAATTTTTCAGCCCCTGTTCAACAGGGGCATGCAATTATAATTATTGATCTAATAATTCACAGCAGGGAGCATTGCTGCGCCCACCAAGAGTAACTGTCAGGCCTTACAGTGTTGTGGCACCAGCACCACCATCAAAGGCCCAATTTTTACTACCACTGATCAACAATTATATGTTATTACAATTCCTGATATTATACTTGACAGAAGGGCGTTCCAGCACCCACCAAGAATAACTGTGAGTGCTTTCAGTGTTGTGCCAACACCAACACCTAAGGGGCCAATTTCTGCAGAGTATATACGGAAGGTCCCTACTTTCAAACATCCAACTTACAAACTACTACTACTTGCAAACGGAAGAAGACAACAGGAAGTGAGAGGAAATCTACCCCTTGGAAGGAAAATTCTCTCCTGTAAGAATTAATATGGGAGAAAGGTGTCTCCTCTCTACTGATGCTTTATCACCAATCCTTGTTTCAATAAAAACACCACATTTCAAAAACAGTTGTCATTGGGACGCAAAGTGAGGTGAAATGTTCTGAACAGGGGCACAGACAGCAAAAAAAAATGTGACAGGGGTGATAACCGTTCCCTATGTTTTACAAAAAACTTAAAAAAAGGAATTTGCCATGGAGCTCCACTTAAACAATGCAGCTGTTCAAAATAATAAACAGATTCTACATAAGAACAAACCTACAGTCCCTGTCTTGTATGCACCGCCTGTATACGGCTGTTCAGAGTATATAGGTCCTTTTTTATTTTGTGTGCGGGGTTCCCCTTAATATCCATACAAGACCCAAAGGGGCTGGTAATGGGCTGGGGTGTGGGGGGGGGGGGGGGGGGGGTTGATGGGGTAGCTATGCCATTTTTCCTAAAGATTTTCATCCATATTACCGGGACCAGACATTGCATTAAAGCCGCAAGCAGTTTTAAATGACTTTTTTCCCTTTAGAAATTTTATTTTGTGCAGGGACAGTTCTAAACACGGGAAACACGTGGCACTTCACAGGCATACTTTAGACACCCCCCAGGTACAATATTTAAAGGAATATTTGACTTTTTTTTTTCACTTTATGCATCATTAAAATGACTGCTCCCGGAAAACGTCCGTTTTTAAAACTTCTTTTTGCATTGATACATGTCCCCTGGTGCAGAAGCCGGGTTCCCAAACTCTGTTTCGGACAATAACATGGATAATAGTCATTATAATTAGCACTTTAGAATCCGAACGTTCGCATCCATTGTATTTAATAGGGTTCTAATGTTCGTGCGAACTTTCGGGCCGTTCGCGGGTTCTGGTGCGAACCGAACCCGGGGGTGTTCGGCTCATCACTAGTAATGAACTATTTCACTTCCTCCACAATCACCTTTTTAGATCTTCACTCAACTGAGCTCCCAGTCTATCACTTAGACCCACTGATCCACTACCACTGGATCTCCTGAGCTCTTCCAATATTCTCACTGAGTTTCTTCCTCAAGCGTCACCCCGCGTCCCTGCTGGGTCCCTAGCTTGGCACTCACAGATACTCTTCAAGCTTCACCCCACTGGCCTGCTCGGTCCCTGACTTGGCACACAATAATGCTCTGCAAGCGTCACCTCCCCTGGCTAGATCCCTGGCTTGACCTCTGCTGAAGTTTCCCAATTCTTCACCGTCCCCGGTTAGCAAGAGAATACTGCTAAGGTACTTGCTTCAGCTACTCACAGTGGTCCCTGGTAATAAGGTGTTTGGTCCCTTAGTGGCGACAGCTTCCCCTCTACCTCCGATCACGACAGGTTCTCCGGCCGGCAGAATAGTTTCTTCAGGTTGGACTGCAAGCCGCAGTCCCAACCCTGCGCTGCACTCTTGCTTCTGGATAGACCCTCAGACAGCCTAGAAGCCAGATGTCCCCGGGTTAGGCCTCAGGTCTCTGGCCTAGCAGTCCAGGGCAATATGACACACGTCCACCCAGACAGCCGTCCAGGTGGCACAGAACCCCGATCACCTGACTCCACCCAAATAAATAGGTTCTCCCAGCAGGCCATTGGACCCAAGAAAATTCCTACCCATTGGCTGAGACACCCCATTCATTCCTAATCTGGGCTTGCTATGTCCTTGTCTTATCTAATTTTACCAGATACCCGGCCACCTAGTGACAGAAGAGAGAAGTGAAGCAATTCCAGAATTATGGTGAAATCAATTGACCTCCTAGCAATTGGCCAAGGCAACTATCACTTGGCAGGTAAATTTAAGAGCAACCCTGCCTAAACATCAGGGTGCTACAAAAGAATACTAGAGCTCCACCTGCAGGCTGGATGAAATGTTGCCAAATATTAATATGTAGTATTTCATATTTACCTTACTAAAAACAAAATTATAAAATGTTTATTTAAATCCTGAACATCTAAACAAAGAAAATATTTTCAAAACTACTTAACATTTTATTTAATTACCTATAATTTTCATTTTCAGGCTTTTCAATGTTTCTGTATTCTGCACTTTATGCAGATACCCCCTGTTCCAACACAATATAATGCAAGCTGTTTCACGCCTAAATGAACCCACAAAATGATTTATATATAAATGCCTCACCATTCTCAGCTATTCTCAGCTATTTACGTGTGTCTTTGCTTTTAGCTGAAAAGCAGCCAATTGTTCTGTGTAAAATTCAAGGTGTGTTGCATACATTTGTGCCTCTCTGCGCAATCTCCTCCAGGAAGATTAGCCGTAGACGCTCTTAAATTTGGCACCGGTGGCTGGGTTCAATCCTGTGATGGAGTGCTGCAATTTTTATTTATTTTTTATTATACAAGTACAGGTTAAAATCTAATCTAATTGGCATGTAAGCGTAAAGAGAAAAGCTTGGTGTCAGGAAAGGTTCCATCCGCTGATGATATTTATTATTTGTCTTGCAGTACTGTGGTCCACCAGCAGGTGTCTCCTGGCAGTTTGGAAATGTCAGGAGAATCTTTCCCTGCTGGTGTTGTATTATCCTTTGGACGCAGTACTGGTTTCCACCAGCGGATGGATCCTGGCAGTGTGGAGCAAACTGCCCTTCCTCCGCTCAGCTGTGACCTGAAGCTAATCAGCCTTTCCATAAATACCCGGCAAGTACAAGCACTCCTTGCCCTGGTATCTCTCTCCCTGACCTAGGACCTGTGAGCCCTACCTTGAACCTGCATCCTGCTTGACCTGATCCGACCTGATCCCTACCTTGAACCCGCATCCTGCATCCTGCTTGACCCGATCTGACCCGATCCCTACCTTGAGCTCATCCTGCATTTGTCTCCCCGGTTACCTAGATCCCTGCTCTGAAGCCAACCCATCCGTCCTCTCCCTGTTCCTGCTTTATTCCCACCTTACCCATCTGCTTGATCCCCTTGTGTATGACCTCAGCCTGGCTTTTTACTACGATTCCGGTATCTCCCATATTTTGTATATACATTGTTTATAGTCACTGTTTATTGCACTGTGTTCTATTGCAGGTGGTTGTATGTTGTTTATCCACTACAATAAATTGTTATACTTTCACCTACACCCGTTTGGTCTCCTCTATGCAGTCACACAGTCTGGTCTATTAGCCTTCTCTGACACTAGGCTTGAAGTAAATATATTTACATTTATGGGTTAATTTCCCCTTTAAAGAATGTTCTCTTATACTATAATCTGGAGTCCATATAGATCA
Source organism: Rana muscosa (assembly GCA_029206835.1). Classification (NCBI taxonomy): domain Eukaryota; kingdom Metazoa; phylum Chordata; class Amphibia; order Anura; family Ranidae; genus Rana; species Rana muscosa. The sequence goes on from CM055122.1 coordinate 273,452,483, forward strand.
TACCTTCTACTCCTTAAAAAAATAGTGTCTCTCATTTTGTTCCCTTACTTTGATGCACTTATAGATTTGTTGATTTGTCCATCATGCAAAACCCGCAGCATATAATTTGTACAGTCGAGGCTTCGAATGTCGCCTGTAAAAGTTAGCAGCCCGTTGAAACCATTTTGTTCACATTGCACAAGGTAATGCCCTCCATTTGTCTTCTGGTCTTTATGTACCACGTTTTATCTCAAGGATAATTCTAGAGTTGATCAGAAAGATTTCAAATTAAAATGTGCAATAAAAACTGGGTCTGGGTATATTGCTGATAATCCTATGTGTAATGCAATAAAAAACTAAAGCTGGCCATTAGGGATGGGCCGAACACCCCCCCGGTTCAGTTCGCGTCCACAACATGCGAACGGACCGAAAGTTCGCAGCGAACATTCGAACACCGTTAAAGTCTATGGGACTCGAACGTGAGAAATAAAAAGTGCAAATTTTAAAGGCTAATATGCAAGTTATTGTCCTAAAAAAGTTTTAAAAACAGCCGTTTTTTCGGGAGCAGTGATTTTAATGATGCTTAAAGTGAAAAAATATTCCTTTAAATATCGTACCTGGGGGGGTGTCTATAGTATGCCTGTAAAGTGGTGCGTGTTTCCCGTGTTTTGAACAGTCCCTGCACAAAATGACATTTCTAAAGGAATAAAAGTCATTTGTTTGCATGGAAATCATTGAGAAAAACGGCATGGGTACCCCCCCCCCCCCCAGCCCATTACCAGGCCCTTTGCGTCTTGTATGGATGTTAAGGGGAACCCAGCACCCATATTAAAAAAATAAAAGGCTTGGGGCCCCCAGGCCCTATATACTTTGAACAGAATTATATAGGAGGTCCAAACAAGACAGGGACTGTAGGTTTGTTCTTAAGTTGAATCTGTTTGTAATTTGGAACAGGTACATTTTGTAAGTGTAGCTCCAGCCCAAAAATCTATTTTTAAGCTTTTTGGATAACATAGGGAAGGGTTATCATCACCCCTGTAACATTTGTTTTGCTGCATGTGCCCCTGTTCAGAAGATTTCACCTCACTTTCTGTCCCAATGACAATTGGATTTTGAAAATTTTGGGTTATTAGGGAAACAAGGATTGGTGATAAAGCATCAGTGGAGACACCTTTTTCCCATATTAACTCTTACAGAGAGAATTTCCCTTCCTAGGGGTAGATTTCCTCTCACTTCCTGTTGTCTCCCTCCGTTTGTAAGTAGGAGTCTTTGTAAGTCGGATGTTTGAAAGTAGGGGGCCGCCTGTATATACTATACGGCCTGCCCTATATACTCTGCAGACATTTGGGCCTTAGGTGTTGGTGGTACTAGAACACTGTAAGCCCTCACAGTTACTCTTGGTGGGTGCTGGAACGGGCCCTGCTGTGAAATATAATATCAAGAATTGTAATTACATGCCCCTGTTGAACAGGGGTAGAAAAATTGGACCTTTGGTGGTGGTGTTGGTGCCACAGCACTGTAAGCCCTCACAGTTACTCTTGGTGGGCGCAGGAACGGGCCATGCTGTGAATTTTTAGATCAAAAATTTTAATTACACGCCCCTGTTAAACAGGGGCAGAAAAATTGGGCCTTAGGCAGTGGTGCTGATGCCACAACACTGCAACCCCTCACAGATACTGTAATTGAGCGCAGGAACGAGACCTGCTGCAAAAAATTACAGCAAAAATTGTAATTACACGCCCCTGTTAAACAGGGGAAGAAAAATTGGGCCTTAGGCACTGGTGCTGGTGCCACAACACTGCAACCCCTCACAGATACTCTAGTTGAGCACAGGAACAAGCCCTGCTGCAAATTATTACAGCAAAAATTGTAATTACACGCCCCTGTTAAACAAGGGCAGAAAAATTGGGCCTTAGCCACTGGTGGTGGTGTCCAGAACCAAAAATGTTCTTAGAAGCTATCAACATGAACATTGAGGAGGAATAGGATAGTCACTTAGCATAACAGGATAGTCACTCAGCATCAGCATAGGCAGTCTTGAAGGGATCTCAAATTCATAAAAAAATTAATAGGTTACATCAGCATCAGGTGCTTGGTAGCTGGTGATCCAAGACTGATTCATTTTTATGAAGGTAGGCAGATCGACCGAGTCAGTGGACAGGCGCACTCTGTGATCGGTTATAAAGCCTCCAGCAGCACTGAATGTGTGTTCCGAAAGAAAGCTGGATGCAGGACAGGCCAGTAGCTCAATTGCAAACTGTGCAAGCGCTGGCCAGTGATCCATCCTCAAGACCCAGTAACCCAGTGGATTTTCGGATGGAAAGGTCTCCAAGTCTGATCTTTCCCCTAGGTATTCCTGCACCATGTAAATCAGACACTTACAATGGTTGCTGGAACCAATCAGACCCTGGGGCTGCGGACTAAAAAATTGTCTGAAAAAATCGGTCAGACGGCCACCTTCTCCACAGCTCCTTCTGTGACTGACCGAAGCCTCAGCAACACGTTATCCAGGACCAGGAATTTGCAACCTCCCAGGCTCTGGAAACGCATTGCACAAACCTTTCTGCAAGGCCTCCCAAAGATATTTCATCCTCTGCGACGGCTGGATAAGTTCCGCAACCTTACCTTTGTAACGTGGATCAAGAAGGGTTGCCAGCCAGTAATGATCCCTCTCCTTGATACCACGAAACCGAGGGTCATTTCACAGGCTTTGCAGGATCAGGAAGGCCATGCAGCATAGGTTTGCTGAGTCCATGGGTTTCTGGGGACTGAAAACGATCCCTTGAAGACTGCTGCTGATGCTGAGTGCTAGGCTCCACCTTCATGCTGACACAATCCTCCTCCTCCTCCTCGTCCTCCTCCTGTGAGATCGGCGGGCCCTCAGGAATACTGTCTGGATAAAGGGGGCCTTGAGAGGTAAGGAAGTCCTCCTCTTCCTCCCTCTGTTCTGCCTCAAGTGCCCTGTCCATTATTCCACGCAGCGTGTGCTCCAACAGGTAGACAAGAGGGACAGTATCACTGATGCATGCACTGTCACTGCTCACCATCCTCGTGGCCTCCTCAAATGGTGACAGGACAGTGCATGCATCCTTGATCATGAGCCACTGGCGTGGCGAAAAAAAGCCAAGCTCCCTGACCCTGTCCTGGTGCCATTCTCACACAGGTACTCATTGATGGCCCTCTGCTGCGTGGGCAGCCGCTGCAGCATTGCCAACGTTGAGTTCCACCTGGTCACAGATGAGGCGGTTCTTGGGCAGGTTGCATTCTTTTTGGTCAGCCAGCCAAGCACTGGCATTATATGACCGGTGGAAATGTCCACAGACTTTCCTGGCCTGCCTTAGCAGATCCTGTAAGCCCGTGTACCTGCACAAGTGTCCCTGTCAGAGGGCAGAGAGTAGGTTGGTGCCATTGTCGCAAACCACCATTCCTGGCTGAAGCTGGCGTGGCGTAAACCACCTCTGCCCAAGTGTGGCTCCTGTCCCCAAAACAGACCAACTCAAGCACCGCATGGCATCTTTTTGCCTTAGTGCTTGCGTAGCCCCTAGAATGCCTACGGAGCACCGCTGGTTCCGAGGACAAATCTGCACAGGAAGAGGCCATAGAGGAAGAAGAAGAGGAGGGGGTGGAGGAGAGAGGTGTGGCATCCACTCTACCAACTCCTCTGCATGTTGTGGCTCAACACGGCCAGCTGTCGAAAAAAAGGACAGGCGTGCCCCATGACCACGTGCTGAGGATGCACCGTGTCCACGACCAGCACTGTTGGCTCAAGAAACAGAGCCTGCTTGCCCTCTTTTAGTGGCCTGTGAGTGTCTGCCTCTCCTTGTTGGCCTTACAGACATACTGTAAAATTAGACTAGCAAAACACCGCCTGAAGTTTACTAGAAAAAGTACACCAGGAATGGCCTGCAGTCAGATATAGGCTTGGTTAGACTGGATGCAGTGGATATATATATGTAGGAGACAGTATATATATTTTATGCACTGCAGATCACTGAATCACCGGCCTAGCCTGCCTGCCTGAAAGTGTATTTTAATACGGACACCAGGAATGGCCTGTAGTCAGGTATAGGCTTGGCTACAGTAGAATGCAGTGGATATATATGTAGGAGACAATATATATTTTATGCACTGCGGATCACTGAATCACCTGCCTGGCCTGGCTGCCTGAAAGTGTATTTTAATACAGACACCAGGAATGGCCTGCAATCGGTATAGGCTAAAGCTGGGCTACAGTAGAATGCAGTGAATATATATCCAGGTTGCTAACCGCCAGTAAATTTATGGTCAGTTCGTAAAAATCTGTGATTTTTTTTACAACTGCCAGTAAATATCAGGGGCTGATCATTTCATGCCGTGTTGAGTTTTTAAGTGTAAATCAAGCAAATGACTTTGTTCTAGGTATTGTCAGTGTTTCCATATCATGTTTATACTGTTTAAATATTCACTGTGTTAGTTTTCAATAGGAGTTCTGTAATTTTTCAGGTTTTCAGTAAAAAATGGGTTCCGTCAGTAACTTTTCAATGTTTTGTCAGTAAAAAAATGCTGCGGGAGGTTGGCAGCTCTAATATATATGTAGGAGACAGTATATATTTTATGCACTGCGGATCACTGAATCACCTGCCTGGCCTGCCTGAAAGTGTATTTCAATACGTACACCAGGAATGGCCTGCAGTGAGATCTAGCTACACAGGATACAGTGTATATATATATATATATATATATATATATATATATATACAAATCTGGGATGTATATATATACTGAATACAATGCAGCTAACTGAATCAACTGTCTGCCTGAAGTATTTTAGAGACAGTACACCAGGAACGGTCTGCAGTGAGATCTAGCTAAACTGGATACAGTGTATATATATATATATATATATGTATATATATATATATATATATATATACTAAATACACTGCGGCTAACTGAATCACCTGCCTGCTCAAAGTAAATGAAATGGCACTCTCTCTCTCTCTCTATCTCTCTTTCTGCCGGAACACACTACAGAAGGCCGACGTGCAGGCGGCCTTATATAGTGTGGGGCATGGACTTAACCCCCTGAGCCATAATTGGCCAAAGGCACCCTGACCTTTGGCCAATTATGGCTCTCTTTGCTGACGGCACTGTGATTGGCCAAAGCATGCGGGTCATAGTGCATGCTTGGCCAATCATCAGCCAGCAATGCACTGCGATGACGCAGTGCATTATGGGGCGTGACGCGCCGCTCGAATTTGGCGCGAACGCCCCATGATGTACGATCTTCGGCGAACGATTGAACAGCCGATGTTCGAGTCAAACTCATGTTCGACTCGAACAGATAGCCCATCCCTACTGGCCATACACGGGTAGCATTTAGGTTGAAATTTTTTATTTTCAAAACATTCTCAAATTGTTAGTGGGGTCAAATTAACATTCATTTTTGAACATAATGCCAAAAAATTCGGAAGGAGCAGGATGGAATTTTTTTCTTGAATGAGCCAAATTCTAAGGGCCAATGCGGTTTATATTAGGGAAAGTCCAGTCATTCCAAAATCAAATGTTATAAGCAAATACATTTTTTTAAATACTTTTGAACGACATTCGTCAAGTCATAGAATGTTCTTGTACACTGTTCTAATACAGTGTACTACATGTACAAATGTTTGTCCAAATATTTGAACGTTCGTTCAAAAAATCTACTTGTGTATGGCCATCTTATTTCAATCAGACTGTATATTCACACACACACTGTCAGTGAGTGTTCTGTGCTGGCTAAGTTGTGCTAAAAATGGATCACATGATCATCAACTGCTACTTGTAATAAACTATGTTATATATATGTAGCGCCCCTTTACTTTCAGGGGTGCTATGTACTTAAATTTAGGGGTTGGTCTGAGCTAGTAGCCAGGCTCAGACCACTTTGATTTGTTAGTACTCGTGTCTGCCTATGTGATGTAGCCTGACGCACAGTTACCTGTGGCCTGTAAGTGGCACTGCCATATTAGGTCAGGGTTGAACGGTGGGTGACATTGCTATGCCTTAGGGTGTCCTCTCTCGGCGGCGGTATGGTGGGCGTGGTTGGCCTGCTGTGCATGCTGGGAGAGGATACATAAGGGGCAGACGCCATTATTTTGGGGTGGAAGTCAGGAGTCTGGAGTGTGAGCGGTTCATGCCACCTGGCTCTCCAGGCCAGAGGTGCACGCATGCATCGGTCTCAGGCACCTTTAGCCTGGGGCTGAAAATCCACTAGTAGGCCCAGCACCTTTAGCTGGGGCCTACCTCCAAAAGAAGAATCCCAGGGTGCCCGGGAAAGGGTGGACCCGCTCTAAGAAGAGGAGACCGTGGGAGGACCTTTCTGATGGACCGGTGAGAGTTCACGGTGAAAGAGAGGCCTGGTTACCTTCTGAAGGGATTCAAAGATCCATCACAGGCCTTGCAACGTGCTATCGCTGGCACCTGTCCTTGTGTTGCAACAGCTGAGAAGTTTGGGACTTAAAGATTTTGTGGCAGAGGATCTCCCGATCGTATCTCTAGGAAACCTAAAGTGAACGTTCGAGCATCACTGCTCTAGGATCCGCTCTTACAGGGGACTATCCGGGTGAGCTAAACCTACTCGGGATCGAGTAGCGGCTATCATACCAGTTTGTGCCTGGACCTATCTTCCAAACCTTACTGTCCTTTTCTCTCATCCACCTTTCCTGTCTGCTGAACTTGAACTTGCTTATAAAATAAACACAGCGTTGGAGTTAAAGTGGTGTGGACATTGGTCTTCCTGGGGAAAAATAGAGACTTGTCCCTATACTCTAGGAAATGAGAACCAGTCTGCTGGGATACCTTGCTGCAGGACCCAAAATTGTTAACACTGATCAACCTCCTCAAACAGGAGGGTACGGGCATATAGCGCGGTGTGCCTTGACCTGCGAGTGAGCCAAAGGCAGGAAAAGGTCCGTGTGCTACATATATATAGCACCCTCCCCAATAGACTGCTAGTTAGGTTAGGTAAATTTAGTTCCTGCAGTTATCCTGTAAGCATTAAGCAGCTTGTGATTATTTTGGGCTGTTCTGTATCTCTCTGGTTGCTGAATTGATTGCTTCCCCTGCCTTCTGAAGGGTTCTAGAATGTAGTGGGCTGGGAGAGTCAAATAAGCAGCCTGAATATTTATGTGGTCACAGCCAATCCCTGGAGGAGTGTACCCAGTAGGTGGCTATGGAGTGCTTAAATAGCCCGAGGCTTGGAATAACAGGGTTCTTGTCCAGGAGGAGAAGTTCCAAGCCTGAAGTGCTACTGCCACAGCAGTTCTGCTGTGCTTCTACACTGTTCATCGAGGTCCCAGCTATGCTAAAGCTGGGGGGCCTGCTGTAGTGCTCATCAAACTCCCAACTGTATTACAATTGGGGGGCCTATTCTTCTGAACCTTGCTAGAACTGACTAAGGGATTTCACTGAAGATCTGGTATAGAGAGTTCACAAAATAAATCACTCCAGGGCCATTCATGTGATTTTCCTTTATCAGCTCTTTTCTCCGATTTTTATATGCGGGACAATGTACCCTATAGACATGTTCATGTACTTTTTTCGATCATGTGTTTTTATGTGATCTCAATAAATGTAATATTTTTATCTTAATGTGAGACCTACTTCTTTTCCTAATTGGGATTATAGTGCCAACCTTTAAAGTCCATTCTTTTTTTCTTTTTCTGTTCTTTTTTGACAATAAAAATGTCTGGCTGATTTTGGAAGGAGGCATCCAGGGACATTTGTGAGTACAGACCAATTGGTAGCCAATCAGCTTCTAACTTCAGCTTGTTCAATTAAGCTTTGACAAAAAATCCTGGAAACTAATTGGTTTTGCACCATATTTTGCACGCTTATGTTTTAGTAAATCAACCCCAATGTGTCGCCTGATAAGTTGCAGCAGTATGAACTGGGGTTTATAAAGGGCCCTTGTAACAGGAGTAAAGGGCCCCGGGCTCAGAGGGAATGACACAAAAGGAGAGGGCCCTTCATGGTTTTCACACCGGGGCTCTGAAAGTTATAGTTACGTCTCTGAATTTAATGTTCTTTAACCACCTGCCTACTGGCCACTTTCACCCCCTTCCTGCCCAGGCCATTTTTCAGCTTTCAGCGCTGTCACAATTTGAATGACAATTGCGCGGTCGTGCGACGCTGTACCCAAACGAAATTTGCATACTTTTTTTTCCCACAAATAGAGCTTTCTTTTGGTGGTATTTGATCACCTCTGTGGTTTTTATTTTTTGCGCTATAAACAAAAGAAGAGCGTCAAGTTTGAAAAAAAAAACAATATTTTTTACTTTTTGCTATAATAAATATCAATTTTTTTTACATTTTCCTCAGTTTAAAAGTTATAGGGGATAGATTTAAAGCATTTTTATTTTTTATTAATTTTTTACTAGTAATGGCAGCGATCAGGGATTTTTATCGTGACTGCGATATTGCGGCGGACACATCGGACACTTTTGACACATTTTTGGGACCATTCACATCCCTGCTATAAAAATGCATTGATTACTGTATAAACATGACTGGCAGGGAAGAGGTTAACACTAGGGGGCGAGGAAGGGGTTAAATGTATTCCCTGGAAGTGATTCTTACTGTGGGGGGATGGGACTGACTGGGAGAGGAGACCGATCTGTGTCCCTATGTACAAGGGACACACCATCGGTCTCCTCTCCCTGACAGTACATGGATCTGTGTGTTTACACACACAGATCCACGGTCCTGCTCGGTTACTGGGCAATCGCGGGTGCCCGGCGGGCACGCGCATTGGGTCCCCAGTGACGCGGCGGCATGCGCGCGCCCCCCTAGTGGCTCTTAAAGGCGCGACATCATATGACGTCCTGTCAGAACAAGAGAGTCTTCCGCCCACCGTCATTTGACGGTGGGCGGTGGACAAGTGGTTAAAATTACATCTCAATCTGCAGACTCTGACAATTTCTGTAAAATTCAATGCAAAATGGCAACCTGAAGGCCTTCCGTACACTGTTGGTGTATAAAATAATCTCCTGCTTGTGTGATTGGTTCATTGATTTGAAGTCTGCATTAAGATACAAATCACATTTTAGACACCCTCTGCAAAAGGATTTTCAGTTTTGATGACATACTCCCCAAGGGTTAATTACGTCTACAGGGATGCAGACCCTGCAGCATTTCTAATTTTAGCACTGAGAGTGCATTTGGTGATTATAATGAACTAGACACTTCAATTCAGAATCAGTCTGCAAAGGACATGGTGACATAAGCAGCTATTTCTTCAAAGCAGAAATACATATAAATCTGCTGCAAGATTTTTAAAATCCCTGAAATGTACATTGATCACCCAAAGGGATTGTTTTTTTCTTAACAAAAGTGGACTTACTCTTTAATGGGCTGCATCACCAGCATTTGTTTTACTTATGTTCTGTTCTCTTCCTTGTTGCTGTGCCTGGGAGGGGAGAGATCGACCCCTCTAATTCATAACTGGTAGCTAACACAGGGCTTGAGGTTCTCTCCCTTTCCCCATGTGAAAAGTGCTGGATGCCTCACCAGCCAATAATTAATTACCAGGAGGAAACTTAGCATACCCTGAAGTGATGGCTATTTGTCTCTGCCCCATTTGTATACATGGGAAATTTTACAGATTGGCATTTTTGTGTTTGCGTCTTCGATGGGGATAATCACACCCCCTCCTCCCTATTTGACCAATATTATTAAGACATAAAGTGATGGGAAATTCATCTGTCTCTAGGCAGACTGTCTTTTACTGACCCTTGAGAATAGGGTGGTACAGGGGTGGCAGGGTAGGGGGTGGGGCATTGGCGGTGCAAGTAACATGAACCATTGAGACGTATTTAATGATTGTGCTGAAATAGTTCCAGTGATTGTGGCACACCACAACAAACTGACGTGTTTCCCTGGGGCTAAAAGTGGTGAAGGAAGCAAGGCCCAGCATTGATGTAAGACAAAAAGTCCTGGTGAAAGTGGGGTCAATGGAAGGTAACAAATTCCACTGGGCTAGTGTCAGTAGGAAGAAAATAGCTGCTACGACAGTTGGTTTAGTCTGCAGATGAGTGCCTTGGCAAACACAGTGGCTGCGTTTAATGGGCACAGTGGCGGCAATTGATGTTTTTTTTTAGTTTGTTTGCGCCCCCCAAAAAAATGTGAGCACCAGCCGCCACTGCATTGTAGCAAAGTGTCTTTTCTTCAGTGTTGTCACATGAAAAGGTATAATAAAATATTTACAAAAATGTGAGGGGTGTACTCACTTTTGTGAGATACTGTATGTCCATTGGCTGAAGAGAGCAGGGGTAATGTGAAGTGAAAGACCGTTTCCTCATATCTTTAGACCTTTCACATGATGCACAGACTTCTCTTCCCCCTTTGGATCCTCCTCTCCCAGCTGTTGGTGCTGATGATGCAGAGAGTGGTGCTGATATCACCCTAGGCCATCATTCAGTCTAGGATCACATCTATGCAGTTGCGGTTGATGTGTTTTTCAGGAACGTCTTGCGGTGCGTTTTGCGTTTTTTAACCCATGATTTTGATGAGGTTTTGCATGCATTTTTCATCCATTTACGTGTTTTTATTTTAATGTCCCTTTAACCACTTGCCGACTGACACGTTCTGACCGGGAAGTACAAAGTGATCGTCTGTTCCCAGTGATTAGGAACAGCGATCTATCTGTACTCCCAGTCAGCCCCCCCCCCCCACAGTTAGAAACACCTCCCAGGAAACACATTTAACCCCTTGATCACCACTAGTGTTAACCCCTTCCCTGCCAGTGTCATTTATACAGCAATCAGTGCATTTTTTAGCACTGATCACTGTATAAATGTCACTGGTCCCAAAAAAGTGTCAAAAGTGCTCAATCTGTCCGCCGCAATGTCGCAGTCCCTCCAAAAATCGCTGATCACCACCATTAATAGTAACAAAAAAAAATTTATAAGAAAAATGCCATAAATCTATCCCCTATTTTGTAGACGCTATAACTTTTGCGCAAACCAATCAATATATGTTTATTGCGATTTTTTTTTACCAAAAATATGTAGAGGAATACATATTGGTCTAAACTGATGAAGACATTTTTTTGGGATATTTTTTATAGCAGAAAGTAAAAAATATAGTTTTTTTCAAAATTGACGGTCTTCTTTTGTTGATAGTGCAAAAAAAAAAAACCACCGAGGTGATCAAATACCAATAAAAGAAAGCTCTATTTGTTGGAAAAAAAGGACGTCAATTTTGTTTGGGTACAGCATTGCAAGCCCACTCAAAGCGGCGCATTGCCGTATTACAAAAAATGGCCTGGTCATTATGGAATATCTTCCTTCCGGTCCTTAAAGCGGAGTTACACCCAAAAATTTAACTTCTGCTTTTCGGAATTCTCCCCCCCCTCCAGTGTCACATTTGGCACCTTTCAGGGGGGAGCAGATACCTGTCTAAGCCAGGAATTTGCTCCCACTTCCGGGTATAGATCGCCGCAGTATCCGCGGATATCTACGCCATGTCCGGCCCTCCTCCGTCCCCCCTGCTGTCTTCTGGGAAATACACAGGTCCCAGAAGACAGCAGGGACCAGTGAGGCCATGCAGTGTGACTCGCACATGCGCAGTAGGGAACCAGGCTATGAAGCCCCAAGGTAAATAGGTATTTGATCCCCAAGCAAAACATGACTTAGTACTTGGTGGAGAAACCCTTGTTGGCAAGCACAGAGGTAAGACGTTTCTTGTAGTTGATTGGTTACCAGGTTTGCACATCTCAGGAGTGATTTTTGGTCCACTCTTCTTTACAGATCTTCTCTAAATCCTTAAGGTTTCATGGTTGTCTCTTGGCAACTCAAATTTTTGTAGGAAAAAAAAATGCTGACTATGACCCTAAGAACACCATCCCTACAGTCAAGCACGGAGGTGGAAACATTATGCTTTGGGACTGTTTCTCTGCTAAAGGTACAGACTGAATTTGCCGCATTGAGAGGCCAATGTATGGGGCCATGTATTGTAAAATCTTGGATGAGAACACTGAAGATGGTCATGGATGGGTCTTTTAGCATGGCAATAACCCAAAACATACACCCAAGGCAACAGAGGAGTTGCTCAAGAAGAAGCACAATAAGGCCATGGAGGGGCCTAGCCAGTCTCCAGGCCCTAATCCTATAGAAAATGTATGGAGGGAGCTGAAACTATGAGTTGCCAAGCGACAGCCAGTCCTAGAGTCAGCCAGTTTAGAGACCGTCTCTAAACCTTAAGGATTTAGAGAAGATCTGTAAAGAAGAGTGGACCAAACTCCCTCCTGAAATGTGTGCAAACCTTGTGACTAACTACAAGAAAAATCTTACCTCTGTGCTTGCCAACAAGTGTTTCTCCACCAAGTACTAAGTCATGTTTTGCATGGGGATCAAATACTTATTTTACTCACTGAACTGCAACTCAATTTATAACATTTGTATCATGTATTTTTTGGTTCATATTCTGTCTCTGTCTCTATCATTTAAATACACCTATGATAAAAAATATAGATCAATAATTTCTTTGCCAGTGGGCAAACGTACAAAATCTGCAGTGTAGCAAATAATAATTTTTCCTAGGGTAGCTGGTTGCCAAGGAGTCAGCCGGCCGCCATGTCCTTAACAACCGATAAGTCCTCAGCTGTCAGCGGGGTTCCCTTTGGTGGCCCCCCAATCCATACCAGACCCGTTTTCGAGCATGCAGCCTGGCAGGTCAGGAAAGGGAGAGGACAAACAAGCACCCCTCCTCCTGAACCATTCCAGGCCGAATGCCCCCAACATGGGAGGCTTCTTTGGGCCAGCGGGGCTCTGCCCCCCGCCCCATTGCACCGTGCCCCCATGTTAATGGGGAGAAGTGCCTCTTACCCACAACCCTGGCTGGTGGTTGTGGGGGTCTGCAAGCAGGGGGCTTATCAAAATCTGAAAGCCCTCCTTTAAGAAAAGGGGCCACCGGATCCCGCCCCCTCCATGTGAATGAGTATGGGGTACATTGTACCCTTACCCATTCACCAAAAAAAAGCAGTTTAGTATTACAAAAATACAAGAGATGTTTTTTGACAGGTCCTTTATTAATAAATTAAAAATGTCCCCTGTCGTAACTCCAACGTCAATCACGTTGTCTTCTTTCTCAGCTTCCTCCGCTGATGTCTTCTTTCTCTGCTTCCTCCACTGATGTCTTCTTCCTCCACTGCCACCGCCTCCTTGCTGAAAATAAAAAAAAAACACTCTTCCTCCGAAGCTGGCTCCCACCATTTTGTCAGCTTTGGTTTCTCAAGCCTCGAACACACGACCGAGTTTCTCATCCAAAACCGGCAAGAAAAGTGCAGCGGGAGCTTTTTTGTCGAGAAAACCGTTCGTGTGTATGGTTTTACGACGAGAAAATTGCCGTGAATCTCGACGAGAAAATAGAGAACCTGCTCTCTATTTTCTCATCAGGATTCCAGATTTCCTCGTCGTGTTTCTCGTTGGCCTGTTTTGTGACGAGAAAATGGTTCGTGTGTATGCTTTTACGACTCTTCCAAAAGCGCGCATGCTCACAAGCAACTATGAGACGGGAGCGCATCTTCTGGTAAAACAAGCCTTCGTAATGGAGATAGCACATTCGTCACGCTCCAAATTTTTGCATCGTTTAAATGTTGTGCATTGAAATCTTCGTTAGAATGTTACATTAATCAAAACAAATGAACTTCTTTTGCTGCTGATATTCACACAGAGTTATGACGATCTTTTTTTAACCTTTTTCATGCTGCTCTTAAGAAGATTTAGGTGTATTATATCGTGCAAGTTTTTAGGAATATTTAAAAATTTGATATTTTTCAAACTGATGTTAATTGTAATTTCGCAATGTTTTGGTAGTGATCTCCCATTGAATCTTTTAATATATATTATTAAAATTTTACACCCTTTTTTGGGAAATACGATTTCGTTATTTTTTTGGGGGGTTGGTATCTGTCCCTTTTTTTGTCAGTCAAATGTATCTGCTTACTCCAAAGATAGATTTTACATTTTTACAAATACACATAGTCAAGTATGAACTTAAAGAAAAACAACATTTATTCATGTTTGAACTAAAATAAAGAGAAGGCAGCGCTGGAGAAGCTGCTGCCATTTGTGCATCCCAGGGACCCCAGACCACACATCAACCCTGTGTGGACACTAAAATTGGGAGCTTGAGAAGGCCAACATTTCTGAGCACAATCTGATGCTGGCCTCCCAGAGGTCAGGAACAGCAGCAGGTGATATATATATGTCCCAAGTGTGTGGTACTACAACAGGCTGCCTTCTGTCCGACCACAATGAAGCAAGGCCATCACTTCCTCGTCTTCCTGGCAACCTTCCCTGCAACCTTTCCTGAAGACTTCCCTGCAGCCTTCCTTCTTCGTTTGGCTGGAGGCTGGGCCACTGGAGGGGTACTCCTGTCAGGAGGAGGAGGAGGTGGAGGAGAAGGGGGTGGCGCAGAAGAACAAGGTGGAGGTGGAGGAGAAGGGGGTGGGGCGGAAGAACAAGGTGGAGGTGGAGGAGAAGGGGGTGGGGCAGAAGAAGAATGTGGAGGTGGAGGAGGAGGTTGAGGTTGGGACAGTTGTGCCACATCACAAATGGCGGTATTGGGGGTAATTTTTCCCATCACCCCCTTGTTGAGCAAGGTGATGAGCAGGGGCTCGCATAGGAGGCGTTGCTCCATGCTCATCACCTTGAACTTTGCCTCCACTAGGCCGGCAATGGCCTCTTCAGGGGATGTGGGCTCTTTGAGGGTGGCATGGGCCTCTTTAATAAGAGCCATTGCTGCCTCACTGGTGGTCCTGTCCCTCCTGCCTCTTTTGGGAAGCCGGAAGGGAGGCACCTGGGATCTGGTGCTTCTCCTTTGCCCTGCCACCTCCTGGCTGCCACTGGGCCCTGCCACCTCCTGGCTGCCACTGGGCCCTGCCACCTCCTGGCTGCCACTGGGCCCTGCCACCTCCTGGCTCACAGTGGGCCCTGCCACCTCCTGGCTCACAGTGGGCCCTGCCTCCTCCTGGCTGCCACTGGGCCCTTCCTTCTCCTGCCTGACAGTTTCCAGACCCTCCTCCTGGCTGATTTCATCCTGTGTATGAAAAAGGGACATAGTTTAATATGTTGGTTTAATCTTTGCAGCAAACTTTATAAACATGATTGAAGCAATTAGAATGTAAATCCAGAAATCATTTTTTCTAATTTACACCTACATCAGATTGACTATTTAGCACCCAATTAAGTGCAGACTAATGTCTCGAGATCTTGATTTTACTTGTGGAAGCCAAAATATTGTATGTTTCTCATCTTGACATATTTGGCAAACATTAATTTTATCCCAATACATTTTCATTTAATACTATACCTGGCTCCAGATGGCCAAATCAGGTTCATCCAGGATGGCTGCCTCCTCTTGCTCCAGAGAAGGCTCAGGTTGGCTGCAGGGAAGTCTGGGGGGAAGAGTGGAGAGTGATGGCCTTGCCTCAATGTGGTCATCCAGGAAGGACATCCTGCTGTAGTACCACAAAATCGGGACATACACATCACCTGCTGCTGCTCCTGACCTCTGAGAAGCCAGGACCTTAGAGCGTTCAGTCCTGTAGGTGCCTCTCAAGCTCCCAATTTTAGTGTCCACTTGTTTTGCTGTGGCTGTGGGCACCTTGGTCTGCACAAATGGGGGCAGCTTCTCCAGTGCTGCTTTTCTCACCCCTCTTTTTTTGTGGATGGGGTTTTTCGTCTCCCACAGAGCCGGCAGCTCCCTTACCCGGTCAATAAATTCCGCCAGGAACTCTTTGTCGCTAATAAAGACATTCATATTGTATCTGCAAGTTAAATAAATAATATATAACTAATGTGAGGCAAACAGTCTAACCTCCTTAACATCGTAGTCACCATATATATCCTACAACATTCTCAAGACAGTATAGGCCAACAATTTGGCACAGTCTCAAAATCACATACCTTCGTTCGCACGTCCGTCACTTGAACTCCTCTCTCCGCACACCGAACGTACTATAGTCACATGTGTGTTTGCTATATACACACCACGCATGCGTCAAAATACGAACACGTCGCTCCGCACACGTCGCCCGCACACGTCGCCCGCCCATGACGTTCTAACTAACATCTTTTCCCCGCCCCTTCTCTTTCGGCGCGCAGACAGATATGGCGGAGTTACAGCAGGTGTCTGATAATTCCGCAACTAACGAGGAGGAGACAAGCCCGGAGACCGAGGAAACGTCATGATCAAGGAGGAGATTCAAGGTATCGAATATGTCTTTTGCCGAGATGGCGGAGATGGTGGACATCTTGCTCAAGTCTGATTATGACGCAAAGCATGGGCCGTATAGCAAACCAAATAGAAGGAAGGCCAAAATCCTCACTAAAGTCGTGAAGAGTCTGAAGACGAATTTCGGGGTGAAACGCTCAAATGAGCAGCTCAGAAAGAGGTGGTCAGACCTCAAACTGAGGGAGCCAGAGCAGTTAAGGAGCATTAAGAGAATGCTCGCAAAAAGTAAGTAAAATGTACACTTTTCTGCTATTAATCCTTTTCTAAACTGACATGTTGCTGGTTTAGTTTTTTTTTCTTATTGGACTCCCTTCCAAAATGTAATATTTTGAACTTGGTTGGGCACAGTAATCGTTCGTTACGTTACAGACACTTCGTTCGGCCACTATCCGCTGTTTTGGCTTATTTTACAGCCACAAAAGTAATTAGACATCTGCCATTTTTTTGGAAATTTGGGGCACAAAGTTTTAGGCTAGATGATGTGTTTGTAAAGAGAATGAAATGCAAACTGTAAACTGTGTAAAGGAGAGGACACTCAGCAGCTGCTTCCACATCTGTACTTTGGAGCACTATAGTGTGGGCCACCAGACCCGCCTTTTTTGGGTGTCCCACACAGGTGCATCAGAGAATTTTTGTGTTGCCTACATGTCTAAAAAATGACAGACAAAGGTGAATACTAAGCATATTCTTGCTCAGAAATAATGCATTCATCTTTAACTTCCGCCCAAACACACACTTGTACCCCACTTCCAAGCAATTTAGCCTGTTTTTTTTTTTTTACATAGAGAATTTCTGTGTGATAACTCTACCTTTTGTTTGATTCTCATAGGGGAGAGAAGACTGGGAGGAGGACACTCCAGGGAGCACAGGAACCCCACAGCTTCACAACAACCCCAAACTCCAAAAGACCAACAACCTAAAGATGTGGAGGAAGTTGAGGTGGAGGAAGGAGACGTGCAGGAAGGAGAGGTGGATGACGTTTTGGAACTGGTCACCACAACAGGTCAGTATCTGTCACCACAGCTTCAGGTAAGAGAGGTAGGCCTGCAGAGTTATAATACCTTTTGTATTTTGTTTTTAGGGGATGTGAATGTTGGGGTGAAGGATAGTACAGGTTTCTCTGCTGACAGTGCCCTCCGCCTCATCCAGCAAGTGATGGAATGTAGCACGGAACTGGACAAAATTAAAGAAAGAATACATGTGATGGATCAAACATTTAAAGACATTCTCAATGTTTTGGGGAGAATTCAATAAGGCATCCCAACCCCCTTTTTTTCATGTTTCTTCTTCAACTTTTAAAAAAACTTTTTGACAATCAAACCAGCCAAAAATTGAATCTGCACACAGTGTGTCAACATGTGCTATCTGCCATCAGGGGATATCCATGTACGTCTTTTGGGGGTGCAACCCCTTCCTCGTATCTAAAGTAGGTGAACTGAGGAAGGGGTTGCACCCCCAAAACACGTCCATTGATCACCCCTGATGGCAGATAGCACATGTTGACAATAGGGATCAGGAGTCTAAAATCCCTATAGGAAAATAATCCCAATTGTGTGCATATTCAATTTTTGGCTGGGCAAGGGGTGGCAGGACCCCATATTAGGACGGGCACATAGAGACATATAGTTTGTGTAAGTGAATGTCTCAGATTGCTCCAAGGTATCCAATTTTGTAATTTTTGGAATGCAACTGTTGTTTTTGTATTTTCCTAAGAAAACAATTGCCGGTTTGTGGCCAGGCAAACAAAAAATGTAAAATAAAAAATAAAAAGTGTGTGAATTTGCACATAGTAAAATATTTGAACACAAACAACATGTAGCTTCTTTTTCTAATACGCTCTAACCTTATTTGGTACATTTTTAAAGGTTACATAGTGAAATAGTTGGTATTTACTAAAGGAAAATACACTTGGCACTACAAATGCACTAAGACAAACTAGGAGACAGGAAACCAACAAAAGTTAGAAGTTTAAACAAGATTTTTATTTGGATCGTTAGACAGGAATCTTTAGACATAGCCTGGCATAGGAATTGCCCCCTACCCGTGAAATAGTCCATGTATTTGTCCCGAACCTCACGGGCATTTTGGGGGGGCAAGCCAGCACGGGCAGATTCGAGGCCCGGCAGGGGATTATCAGGGGAAAGTCCAGCCTCAGGCAAAACTGAGGCCATATAGGAATTAGATAAAATTGTGTAGCACACAGCAGCATAATACTACATAGTTTATTTTGTAGTCCGCCAAGTGTATTGAAGTCATAAAAAGGCGGAACCGGCTGGCCATTATGCCAAAGGCATTTTCAACGGCTCTTTGGCCCCTGGCCAGCCGGTAATTGAACACCCTCTTCTCTGGGGTCAGGGTCCTCTGAGGAAATGGCCTCATAAGATGTGGTCCGAGCCCGAAGGCTTCATCAGCCAAAAAAAACAAAGGGGAGTCCTTCAATATTCCCTGCATCCGGTGGCAATGCAAGGTCGTCACTCTGGAGACGGAGGGCAAACTCCGTCTGGATGAAGGATCCCCCATCGGACATCCGGCCATTCTTCCCTACATCAACATAGAGGAATTCATACCGTGCTGACACCACCGCCATCAGCACAATGCTATGAAACCCCTTGTAATTGAAGTAGTAGGACCCAGAACGGGGTGGCGGCACGATGCGGACGTGCTTCCCGTCTATAGCACCACCGCAGTTGGAGAAGTCCCACCGCGTGGCAAACTCCGATGCCACAGTCTGCCATTCCTGTGGCGTGGAAGGAAGCTGTGGAATCAAACAAGATGAAAAAATATTAGAATACACAAATCAAACATTACAAGTATATTCTAAGAAAATACATTAGAGGCCAACATCAAGCAAAGTCTACGTTTATTAAGGTGTTTTAAATAAGTATAATGGAAGGCTCATGTATCATATTCATCACCCCCTATGATGGTCCATTAATAAATTATAATGGGGAGGGGGGGGGTAGATGTATTTGGACACAGGATAGCATTGCAGTGGCGGTGCATCCAGAGTGGGCGCTGGAGCACTGCCCCCTCTCTCCTGTGCCCGTCACTCAGAACAATACATAGGTTCATGCCTTGCATTAACCTATGTATTGTCTATGCCGCCCACTATTCAGGTGGATGGCCCCCTGTTAAGCGACCGACATATGAAGAACTGCGGCATTTATGGGCTTAAAATTGCATATCAGAAACAGTAAGGAAAATTGTCTTGCACATTACAGCCTGAGGGATGTAATTGGCTTCAGAAAAGTTAAATAGGGGACGCAGGGGGGGGGCATTCCTTGGGTAAACACTGACAGGCTGCTCTGCCAATCATGTTCACCAAGTCTGTTTAATGGTAACATGATTGGCTGATGCAACATCAAGGGAAGGAGAAGACATCAAGGACAGAAGAAGGATGGCGCTGACCACAAGAAGGTAAGTGCAGGGCTGGGGGGGGAACTGGCTGCATTGGAGGGGACAAAATGGCTGCATTAGAGGGAACAAAATGGCTGCATTGGAGGGGACAAAATGGCTGCATTAGAGGGAACAAAATGGCTGCATTGGAGGGAACAAATGGGGGCGTTTAATAGGCACCAGAGCAAAAAAGGAGGAAGTTTATTTCCTAAATTGGGGTTTGAACCCCCAAACATTTGGAGCAACAGGCGCCCCTGCTGGAAAGGTTAGTGAAGGAAAATATGCATGGAGGAGAAAAAAGGGGCAATCTAAAGCTTCAAGCATGCATGAGGACAAAGGGGACATTCTCAGCATATTACAATCATGGTAATTAGGGAAGGATGAAAGAAATACAATACATTAGCATACATGTAATACATAAAATGTGATGTTAATGGAGAAAACTTACCCTAATACAGGTCCTTCTCAAAAAATTAGCATATTGTGATAAAGTTCATTATTTTCTGTAATGTACTGATAAACATTAGACTTTCATATATTTTAGATTCATTACACACAACTGAAGTAGTTCAAGCCTTTTCTTGTTTTAATATTGATGATTTTGGCATACAGCTCATGAAAACCCCAAAATCCTATCTCAAAAAATTAGCATATTTCATCCGACCAATAAAAGAAAAGTGTTTTTAATACAAAAAAAGTCAACCTTCAAATAATTATGTTCAGTTATGCACTCAATACTTGGTCGGGAATCCTTTTGCAGAAATGACTGCTTCAATGCGGCGTGGCATGGAGGCAACCAGCCTGTGGCACTGCTGAGGTGTTATGGAGGCCCAGGATGCTTCGATAGCGGCCTTAAGCTCATCCAGAGTGTTGGGTCTTGCGTCTCTCAACTTTCTCTTCCCAATATCCCACAGATTCTCTATGGGGTTCAGGTCAGGAGAGTTGGCAGGCCAATTGAGCACAGTAATACCATGGTCAGTAAACCATTTACCAGTGGTTTTGGCACTGTGAGCAGGTGCCAGGTCGTGCTGAAAAATGAAATCTTCATCTCCATAAAGCTTTTCAGCAGATGGAAGCATGAAGTGCTCCAAAATCCCCTGATAGCTAGCTGCATTGACCCTGCCCTTGATAAAACACAGTGGACCAACACCAGCAGCTGACATGGCACCCCAGACCATCACTGACTGTGGGTACTTGACACTGGACTTCAGGCATTTTGGCATTTCCCTCTCCCCAGTCTTCCTCCAGACTCTGGCACCTTGATTTCCGAATGTACTTTGGACCACTGAGCAACAGTCCAGTGCTGCTTCTCTGTAGCCCAGGTCAGGCGCTTCTGCCGCTGTTTCTGGTTCAAAAGTGGCTTGACCTGGGGAATGCGGCACCTGTAGCCCATTTCCTGCACACGCCTGTTCACGGTGGCTCTGGATGTTTCTACTCCAGACTCAGTCCACTGCTTCCGCAGGTCCTCCAAGGTCTGGAATCGGTCCTTCTCCACAATCTTCTTCAGGGTCCGGTCACCTCTTCTCGTTGTGCAGCGTTTTCTGCCACACTTTTTCCTTCCCACAGACTTCCCACTGAGGTGCCTTGATACAGCACTCTGGGAACAGCCTATTCGTTCAGAAATTTCTTTCTGTGTCTTACCCTCTTGCTTGAGGGTGTCAATGATGGCCTTCTAGACAGCAGTCAGGTCGGCAGTCTTACCCATGATTGCGGTTTTGAGTAATGAACCAGGCTGGGAGTTTTTAAAAGCCTCAGGAATCTTTTGCAGGTGTTTAGAGTTAATTAGTTGATTCAGATGATTAGGTTAATAGCTCGTTTAGAGAACCTTTTCATGATATGCTAATTTTTTGAGATAGGATTTTTGGGTTTTCATGAGCTGTATGCCAAAATCATCAATATTAAAACAAGAAAAGGCTTGAACTACTTCAGTTGTGTGTAATGAATCTAAAATATATGAAAGTCTAATGTTTATCAGTACATTACAGAAAATAATGAACTTTATCACAATATGCTAATTTTTTGAGAAGGACCTGTATAGTCCTCCTGCAGGACTTGTATAATAGCAGAACAGGTGTCTGGGATTATGAGGCCCAGAGCCTGGGGGGAGATGCCTGTCGTGAACTTCAAGTCCTGAAGACTTCTCCCTGTCGCCAGATAACGTAACGTGGCGATGAGCCTCTGCTCAGCACTGATGGCTTCCCGCATAACGGTGTCCTTCCTGGTAATATAGGGGGACACCAAAGCCAACAGTTCCTGAAAAACAGGGTCAGACATCCGCAGAAAATTCCTGTAGTCCTCAGGATTATTCTCGACGATCTCCCGCAGCAGAGGCATATGGCAGAATTGGTCCCGCTGGAGCAACCAATTCTTGGTCCATGAACTCCTCCTCACACCATTCATGGACTGGTCTTGGTCCAAAACAAGCAGACCAACACCAAGCGCACGCACAGCACGAACTCGACGACGAGAACGTCCAGGCGACATGGCTAGGAAACGGTCGTCTTATCAGAATGTACAGAACAGAACGCACTTTAGAACAGCAAGGCCTATGAATAACGAACTGAAAAACAGAAACGAACAGGCAAGAACGCACTGTAAAACAGATACGACCTGCCTAGACGCCCTGAAAGTCAAGATACGAACCCACAAGCACAAACTGAACCGCAGAAAACGAACTGAAAGGTACGAAGACTGAAAAGCGCGAATCGTCTCTTCCCAAACTTTTACTTCACACGCGGTAACACGAGATCAGCAAAAGCAGCCCAAGGGGTGGCGCCAAGAAAAAAGATCTTCCCCTTTATAGTGCCGTCGTACGTGCTGGACGTGACCGCGGAGAACAACGAGGAAATTGGGAAATGTCAGTGTGTACGCATGGAAAGCTTGACGAGAAAATCGACAAGGTTAACAAGAATCTTGTCGAAAAAAAACTACGTGTTTTTTACGACGAGAAACTCGGTCGTGTGTACGAGGCTTCACAGTTCTTAAATAGCCCCTTGTTTCATCACTGACCAATCACACTGGGTCTGTGACGTCACAAAAAAGCACATAGGTCTTAACGTAGGGTCAATACAGAAGACCGAGGACATCTTGTGTTAGAAAAGAAGTACTGCGAGGGGGCAGCTTTGAATTAAAGGTGAGCATTACAGCAAATGTTGCATTTTCTTTATTACTCCCTGGAGGTAACTTTATATAAAAAGAAAATTTCGCTCAGAATAGGGCTTTAAGGCTGAAGCAGGCAGAACAGAAGGAACATAACAAAGAGCTATCATGGAATAATTGAAAAAAACGTTTGTCTATAATCCTTATTAACCTAGCTAAAATGAGCCATGATTATAAACGGTAGTTCTCCTCTAAATTTCACCAGCAACAGCATAGATAACACACATTTAGACCATTCAATCTGCATTGAGCGGTTAGAACAGACTGCAAAGTATATAGCAGGAGAAATTCGTTTGTATGGCTTCCTCCGGCAAAGCACAGTAAGCCCAGTTCAATTTAGATAAATGTTAAACCGTACATCCTGAAGCAAAAAGTTAAACCTTAACACACTCACTAAACAGAAAGACGTACGGGCAGAGCGGCATCAAGGAAGAAGATCTAGAATTATTGTCATATAGCCCTCAGCACCATTCACTGCAGTGACAAAAAAAAAAAGGCTGACTGCTGTTTTTCGTTATTGCTCAATAAAGAAATACAACATGATTTAATGGTTCCTGAGTCCTGTACAATGGGCTGATTTGGCTACTGTTCCATAGAATACAATCCCATTATCTGCCAATAGTGACAGTGATTCAGTTTGCATATCCCCAAAAAAGCACTCCGAGGCATTAAGTGAAAGCAATCAGTGAGCCACTGATTCATCCAGTAAACCTTGCAGATGTGCTGTAGTCAGAAAATAAATGAGTTTAGCTTAACTGAGGCTTTCCACAAATTCAGACTCACAGGACCGCTGTTGTGTGCTTCCTGAAGCTCCTGAGTACCTTTATCCATCGGCGGCTGGTGTTTTTTTTTTTTTGGGCACCACCCGCTATCCTTACCATGGATGCAGCGGCACTAGCACAACTGCCAGCTACCCCCCCCCACGTACCACCACCCGCTATCCTTACCATGGATGCGGGCAGTGAGAGCAGCGGTCGGAGCTGCTGTAGCTATCTTCCAGCGTGGCGGGCTCCAGTGTCCTCTCCTGGAGTCCTCTCCGCGATATGTCTTCTCTCCTCTCTGCTCCTCCCGACAATAGGCAATCAATACGATCGCTTGACGTTTTGGCCAATCGGGAAACGGGTTTCATACCTGCTTCCCGATTGGCCGGGAGGAGGATCAGTGTTGCAACAGCGAATATTCATTCGCTGTTACAACACATCTGGGTGGGCTCCAGGCGCATCCTTTGGGACCCGAGCCCACGCTTTTTTTTATAGCCTATCAGAGCCTATGGATCTAGTTATGTGCTTCAAAAAGAACCTGACCGCTGTAATTCTTGAGCCCGGTGCCCTGAAAGGGGCCAGACACATGAATAGGGGGCGGCTGCGGTGGCCATGGATAGATTTATGCTATGCATGAAACTATTCACTGCATAGAGGGGGTGGAGAGGAAAGAGGGGACGGCGCCACTGCCTTTATCCCTCTGCTGTCTGTGTGCACTGTGCAATCATGTTTATGCTTTTGGGGCAGGTTTTTTTTTTTTGTAAATTCTTTATTTAAGAGAAAAGGACATGCGGATATACAGAGAGCACACTGATGCGTATCAAAAAACAGCAAACATTCCCCACCACCTCATGAGTAGATCTTACAGTAGAGATATAGAGCCCGTTGTCAGAGGGGGGGATCACAACAAGTGTCAGGCTTACAGGAGCTCTCCGCCCCCCGCATGGCCGTATTTTTGCGGCAAAAGCCGATTTAGATAAAAATAGAAATGTCAAGCCCGTTAGAAACAGGCCTGCACAGGCCAACACTCTAGTGTTGGTAATACAGAAAAAGCAGGGAAAGTAAGAGAAAAGAAAGCAAGGAGTGCAAGAATACAATAGGGGGAGGGGAGGGATGGGAAAAAAAAAAAAACGGGGGGTGGGGGGGGGTAAACAGGGTGCCTCCACCCTCCAGCCACAGCCACCCCACCTGGGGAGCAGTCAAATTCGATCCTCTCAGGTGGATCGAGCCATTAGGAGCCCGCATTCCTCCAAGAAGTAAAATTTGTGCCAGAAGTATCATGTTTTGGAAAATTTCTCACTTAGGCCTCTTTCCGTTGCTACCAAGTCCTCCATGTCATGGATATCCTTCACTCTGCCCAACCAACCTACCACCGATGGGGGCTGAGTCTGCTTCCAATTCAGCGGGATGCATCCCTTTGCCGCATTGATCAGAAGCGGCAATATGGACTTTCTATAGCCCTTAGTTGGGATTTTGTGGTGGTGCAGAAGGAAGAGCTCAGGTGACAACGGCAACTCCCTGTCCGTAAACTTTTGGACGATGCGGTGTACCTCAGACCAAAATGATTGTAAGATGCGGCATGACCAAAAGACGTGGAGGAGCATGCCAACCTCCTCCCCGCACCTCCAGCACATATCCGTGCTCTGAGGGAACATCTTGTGTATCTTTTCCGGAGTGTAGTACCAACGGGACAGAAGTTTATATTCCATCTCCTGGTGCCTTGCACTGATAGAAGTTGTTTGAGCGAAGAGAAGGATTCGGTCAACCTGTTTCCCCGTAAGTTGTAGGCCCAGCTCCCGTTCCCACTTGGTAACATAAGGCGGCCTAAAGTCCGGAGGGGGAGAAACTAGGATTTGGTATATCAGGGATATTGCATGTCTCAATGGGGACAGGTCCTGGCATAGCAACTCAAAAGGTGTCAGCTGCCGCCCATAAGTATTCGGAGAAGGCAAAGTGTGGATGTAGTGGGACAGCTGGACTTTTTGCCAAAATGAGAGCCCAGTCAGGGCAGGGTCCTCTAGGATTTGTCGTCGAGTATGCCATTGGTCGTTTGTGAGAAAGTGTCGCACTTGAGACGTGTCCACCGGTTTCAACGCCAGGAAGCTAGGGTCGTTGAGACCCGGACTGAAAGCCGGGTTGCCTACAATTGGGGTGAGCGGGGACGGAACGGTGCGATCGAATGATCACGGAAGGCCTTCCAAGCTGTCCTTATTGTCACCCCTACTGTGGGGTGATCAGAAATCTCCTTTGGCAAGGGAGGTTGGCACCAGGGCAACGAGTCCAAGTGGGCCCAGTCAAGGATCGTTCAATCTGCACCCACTGTTTCAGAAGGCCGTGACGGCACCAATCCAAAGCACGCGTTAAATGACATGCCATGTGATAGAGAGTAACGTCCGGTAGGGCTACCCCACCCTTCAACTTTGGCAGCCGGAGAATTCTCTGCGCTAACCGCGGGGGCTTCTGGGCCCACACAAACCAAATTAGCGTTCTGTTAACCGCTCTCAGGAAGGACGCCGGCACCCGTATGGGTAATGCCTGAAAGTGGTATAACATTCTAGGTAAGACATTCATCTTCACAATGCTGCAACGGTCAAACCAGGAAAACAGGCCATGCTGCCACTCTTGCAGGTCTTTTTTTACGGCCACCAAAAGGGGAGGAAAGTTGAGGGGGAAAATCTCTTCCGTCCTGCTGGGTAACAAGATACCCAGATATTTGATATGGGACATAGCCCATTTGAAAGGAAAATCAACCCGGAGCAAGTCAGTTAAGGGAGGAGGTAAGGCGACCCCAAGTGCCTCAGATTTCTGGTAGTTAATGCAAAACATTGACACCTCCTCGTACAGCTTCAGTTCCTTGAGCAAGTTCGGAGTGGACACAAGGGGGTTGGTCAGAAAGAAGAGCAGATCGTCTGCGAAAGCCGCGATCTTCGGGGACAGGGTGGCGTCCAGGCGGGGTCCCGTAATGTCCGGGTTGTCTCTGATGATACGCAGGAAAGGTTCTAGCGTGAGGATGAATATCAGGGGCGACAAAGGGCACCCCTGTCTCGTCCCATTCGCAATCTGAAATGGTGAAGAAAGGTGGCCATTCACCTTGAACTGGGTCAATGGGCAGGAATAGATTGCCAACATCCAATTCATCATGCGTTCCTGCAGGCCAACACAGCGGAGAGTTTCAAACAGGAAAGGCCAGCTCACCCTGTCGAACGCCTTTTCGGCGTCCATCGAGAGGAGCAGCATAGGGGTTTTACGCGTCCTTGCAGCGTGGATCATGTAGGCACGCGCCTCTCTAGTAGGAACAAAACCGACCTGGTCGGAATGGATTAGTTGTGGCATTAAGTCAATCAAACGCATGGAAAGCGCTTTCGTGAATATCTTGAGATCCACATTGAGCAGCGAGATCGGTCTATAGTTTTGGCACCGTAGTGGATCTTTTCCCTCCTTCGGGATTACGGCAATGTGTGCTCTGAAGGCGTCCGCCGGGAGGGGCGTCCCCTCCCCTGTAGCATTATACGCAGAGAGAAAATGCGGAAGCAGTACTTCTCCAAAAGTCCTGTAATAGAGAAGGGAATATCCGTCCGGTCCCGGCGCCTTCCCCAAATGCATGCGCGACATCGCCACAGTCACCTCCTTCACTGAAAGGCCTGTCCAGCTCGGTCAGATCCTCCTCCGAAATCCGGGGGAGACCAGACCTCCTCAAATAGTCCCCGATCTTCCTCCTCTCAGTCGACAGACCCTCCACAGATGTTGGACTAGGGAGATTATACAAAGTAGTATAGTACTCCCGGAACATTTCCGCGATACCTTCCGTGGTGTGAACCCTGTTGTGAGAGTCACTAATCAATTCAGGAATGAATGTACGAGCCCTCTGAGCTCTCAGAGCCCTCGACAGCATCCTACCACATTTGTTGCTATGCTCGTAAAAAGAACGGCGGCACTTCGAGGTCACCGCTTTGGCTCTAAACAGGGCCAAGGAGCGCAGCTGGTTTCGCAGGGCTGTCAACTCAAGAAGGATCTGGGAAGCGAGGGATTGTTTATGAGCCGATTCCAAGACCCTGATTTTATCTAAAATGTCCACAATTTGTTTCGCTCTCTCCTTCTTGATGCGTGATCCCATTCTGATCAAGAGGCCACGAATGTAACTTTTATGGGCTTCCCATACCATTGTCGGGGCCACCTCCGAGTCAGCATTCGTGGCGAAGTACTGTCTCAGTTCTCTAGAGACCTCCTCCTCCACCTCGGGCATCTGAATCAACGAGTCGTTAAGCTTCCACGACCATTGTTTCTCTGCGGGGCGAAGCAAATCGATGTCTATAAAGGCTGGGGCATGGTCCGAAAAGGTAATAGAACCAATCGAGGCTGAGGAAACCCTGGACAGAATCGCCTGAGGCACCATGAACATATCAATTCTGGTATACGAGTCGTGGGGGTGCGAATAGAACGTGAAGTCTTTGTGGCTTGGATGAAGGAGGGCATGAAAGTTCTTCTTAAGGCGCTTAAGTGAGGCGTAAGAGACTTGGGAAACACCCCTAGATGAGTCTAGGATCGGGTCCATGACAGAGTTCATGTCTCCACCCATAGTCCCCATCCCTTCGGCAAAGTCAACCAATTTGGTCATAATTGGCTCCAGGAAGGCAATCTGGTTGGCATTTGGGAGGTATAGATTGACCAGAGTCACCAGGGACCTCCCAAGCGTCCCCTTCACAAATAAAGCTCTCCCCTCTGCATCCCCCCACTGGTCCTTCAGCTGCCATGGGGTATCACCCCGAATCAAGATACTCACCCCTTTTGACTTAGAATCAGAGGAGCAACCGTGGTACACTGTCGGGAAAAAGCGGTCATGTAGTCTTGGCAGCTTATCAGCACGGAAATGTGTCTCCTGCAGGAAGCACACATGGGCCTTCATATGTTTTAGATTGGTTAGCACCATGGAGCGTTTCTCAGGGGTATTCAGCCCCTTCACATTTATAGAAACGAGACGAACAGGCTCTGTTTTACCCGTGGGCATGACTGCGGCCAGAAGAGGCAGACACCAAAAAAAAAGGGGGGGGGGAGGAGGGAGGCTAGGAGGGAAAGGACAGAAGAGAGCAGAAGAGGAGAGACCAAAGAAACCTAGTACGCCTCAAGCGTAAGGGAGATCTAGTCTCAGTGCACCCCAGTAACCCTAGAGCAGGAGTCACTTGACGGGTGCGACCCTATGTGGGGAAAGTGTTTGAACACAACAGGGGTCGGAGGCTCCCTAACCCGATCCACCTCAGATGCTACAGAGAGCCGGATGGTTCTCAGGACAAAGTGGCCTGATGAGGATGGCCCAGCAGCCCGGCAACGCCAGCCCCGACCCCCAACATGGGGTGCCCGAGCCCCGGCGCAGCCCGCCCGCCAGGCCAAACCCCAACCAGGACAAAACAGTAGCACAGTAACCCATCACATGGCTCTAATACATGAAATGAACATTTAAACATTTTAGTACAAAACAAAGAACAAAACCCAAGTAGTTATAACCAGACGGCCCAGCAAGAGAACATATAAATGGCGACATATAAACCAAAAAGGGGGCCAAGGGGAAGATGCACACACTGGTACCGAAAGCTAGGCTTTGGCGCCCCCTCCCGCTCAGGACGGAGGAGGTTCGACCAGAAGAGCGGGGACCGCAAGATCAAAACGGCCTAGGAGGGGGGTCCCCCCAAGGAGGAACCCCCCACCGCAGCCCCAGCATGGCTCCCACCCCGGACCCCAAAACCCACCTCCCTGGCCCCCCCTAAAATCGATAAAGAAGCAGGCCGCCGTAGTAGACCCCCCCGCCCCGGCGCACGGGCCAGGGAAGCCACCAGAGTATACAGGGGGAACAGGCGCCCGCTCTTTCAGGTGGCGTATCCCGGATCTGTCAAGGGGGCAGCCCACGGCACCAAGGATGGAGACAGTGGGTAAAGCCAAAATCCGGGGAACAGAGGAGGAAAAGGAAGGTATACAGGGGGGAAGGGGAGAGGAAGATAGAGGAAGGGGGAAGAGGGGGAGAAAGAGGAGGAGGGGGGGAAGGAGGAGGGAGAGGGGGAAGGTGAGGGAGGGGGAAGGGGGAGGGGAGGAGAAGGAGAGGGGGAAGAGAGGGAGGGTGAAGAGCGGGGAGGGGAGAAAGGAGGGGGGGAAGGGAGGAGGGTGGAGAAGGGAGGAGGGGGGAGAGGGGGGGGAGAGAGGGGGGAGAGAGGGGGGAGAGGAGAGGGGGAGAGGGGGGAGAGGGGGGAGAGAGGGGGGGAGAGGAGAGGGGGGAGAGAGGGGGTGAGGAGGGGGAGAGAGGGGGAGGAGGGGGGAGAGAGGGGGGAGAGGAGAGGGGGAGGGGGGGAGAGAGGGGGAGAGAGGGGGGAGGAGGGGGGGGGAGGAGGAGGAGAGAGTATGGGAGGGAATGAGGAGGGGGAAGGAATAGAGGAGGGGGAAGGAAATGAGGAGGGGGGAAGGGAGTGAGGAGGGGGGGAAGGGATTGGGGAGGGGGGAGGGGGGGAAACGAGGAAGGGGGGGGGAAACGAGGAAGGGGGGGAAACGAGGAGGGGGAGATGAGGAAGGGTGGGGGAACGAGGAAGGGGGGAGGGAACACACATCAGTAGGCAGCATCCCCACATCCACAACGCCTGACCACAGAGCACCCCACCCATCCACCCCCAGCCCAGGCATTTCAAACGGCACAATATGACAGCTCTCCCCCCCCCAACACCCAACCACCAGTACGGACCCCCCCCCAAAAAAAAAAATATAAAAACACCTGCCATCCAATCAAACAACAGTCCATGGCTCCCTTTTATAGCTTGTCCTCAGGTGGGCTCCGGGAGCGGGCCGCAAAACAAAAGTCAGCAGGTGGGGGAGAGAGGGGGACGGCTCCGGGGCGGCCTTACCGAAGAGCGGCTCACAGTCACACATAGCCTGGAGGGTGAGAGGGAGAGCCGGGGGAAGATGTCTCTGCCGGGATGGGGTAAAACAGTCACTGAGGCTTGGCCGTGAGCAGCAACCACCAGGGGGGAGGGGAAGGGCAAACCTGATCAGGCGACTCCCGCCGGAGCGGGGGTGATCCCACAGGGCCAACCCGACCAAGAGCAGCATACACCCGGGAGGGGGGGAGGGGGAACGGCATAGGGCAGCTGTCCAAAGAGCGGGACCAAAAAGTCCATAGCATTAACTTGTAAAGAAATAAAATAAAAAAATCAGTTCACGGTGTGTGCAACCCCGTAACAGAAAAACTCACAGTAGCAGGACTGGTCGTTCAGGCTTCGTTATCCTGGGCTCTAGCCGGCAGCTGATCGCCTCCCCTTCGCCTGGTAGAGCGGCGCGGCAGACCCGGTCCCGGTGCCCTGGGAGCTTGATGAGGATCTCTAGCTGAGAGCGGCTTCAGCCAATCAGCCAGGTGGAAGGGTTCCATGCCCAGAAAAAGGAACAAGTCTGGGAGATCTGCATGGCGCCTCAGCGTGAAGGAATTTCCCCCCTTCCTGATCAATAGCTGGAGTGGAAAGCCCCATCTATATGGCACCGCAGCTCGCCGCAGCCGTTCCAGAAGGGGTTTCAACATAGCCCGTCTTTGTAGTGTTGCTCTGGACACATCTGAGTAGATCGACAGCTCCGCTCCATCAAAGTCGATCCGGTCCTTGGTCCATAACGCCCTGAGAACTTGCTCCTTGTGTGCGTAGCGGTGCAGGCGGCAAATGACATCTCTAGGGCGGTCAGGATCCTGCAGCTTCGGCCCCAGTGCGCGGTGGACTCTATCGAACTCCAAGGCGCCTAGAAGCTGCCGGAAAATAGCCAGGATAGTGTCCAGTAGATTCTCCGGACCCGTTGCCTCTGGCAACCCCCAAACCCGGAGGTTGTTGCGGCGGCTCCTATTTTCCTGGTCCTCGGCCTGGAGCTGCACCTCAGCCAGCCTGTCCTGGAAGGCCTCCTGGCCTTTTTCTAATTGGGTGACCCGGAGCTCCAAAGCGCTCCTCTCCACCTCTCCCTGTCCGACTCATTCGTCAAGTGCGTGAACTTCAGAGCGAAGCCCCTGGAAATCACGGCGGTGCTGCTCCTCCATTCTTGCCATGAGGCCCTCCATGTAGGCCTTAGTTGGAAGCGCCTGTAGCAGGGACCTGATGTCCGCGTCTGTCTGCGAGGATCCTGTAGATGCCATAGAGCCACCCTGACTGTCATGAGAAGGCACCAGGAGGGAGGGCAGCCCCTCCAACGAGCGCGGGACACTTTGCTGTGAGGCAGCCATGGATGTGGAGGGTAAGTCACCCGGTCTTCTCTCGCCACGTGGTGCCGCAGGGGAGATTGCTGTCGGAGCCGGGGATGTAAGATATCTTCTGATCGATGCTTCTGGGTTAGCAGATTTTGATCCCCTGGTCTTCCTCCGTCTCTTGTATGTAATTTCAGGCTTGGATTTGCTAGCCAAATGTCCATTTCAGCCATAAATTGCAGGTTGGGAGTCGGGAGCTCAAACAGAAAGCCACCTCACTCCGCCATGTCCAAGCCACGCCCCTTGGGGCAGGTTTTAAACCCAGGGTTGGGTATTGAGTTCAGTACAAAAGTTCATATCACTCAGAGGTCTTCTTGAAATCTTTATTGGTTAAAGCAGAGTTCCAGGCATTTTTTAACCTGCCCCATTTGGGATAATTTTCTAATTAATACTTGGACACTTTTTTTTCACATCAATGTAAATTCCTTTTATTTATTCCGAAATTTCCGCTTCCGCTGTACCTCGCCGTGGTAAGGTACATCATGTCCGCTCACCTGCCTATTGGCTCCTGGGATATAAGTGTAGTCAATCCCGGGAGTCAACCGGCATCCGCTGCCATGGCAACCTGAAACACAATTAGCGAGCCGCGATTTGCACCTGGGTAGCCAGCAGTGCCGTATTCCAGAAGGAGCAACCAGTGGGCTTCAGATGCCCACACTGAAGATGGGAGCACGCTCGCTGGGGACAGCAGAGTTTTTTTTAAACACTTCAATACCAGGCACCCCCCCCTCCTGCGCAGCTTCATGACAGATCAGCGGTTTGCCTTGTTTACATCAGCACACCACTGCACCATCTCTCCACTGAACGATCGGCGGGTCGCGGCGGCCATTCCAGCCGCCGGACCCGCTGATTGGCTCCCGCTGTGTCCAATCACAGCGGGAGCGGCACTCCGGCAGAGCACGCACGCCCCTACACCGTGTTCACAAAATCATGTACAGGTACGTGATTTTGTGTAGCCGGGCCACCCTGCTGCAGTATATATGTGGTGGGCGGTCCAGAAGCGGTAAAAGAAATTCCCCCTCTCTATTTGTCCTGTTCACCTATCAATAAAAGTGTAAGAAAATTCAAAATTTTGGGTTGTCCTTAGAATGGGAATAGAAGAGACATCTTCAAATGGGGGCAAAGTTCTGGTGACAACCAGGGATTTGCTCACTTTGGAGGATTTAGTCTCACTTCTCACCTGTGTTGGCTATGCGACATGAAGTGAAGGGAATTGATTTTATTTTTAAGTTTTCCTTTAACCACTTGCCGACCGCCTCCTGTACAGTTACGCCGGCAGAATGGCACGGACAGGCACATCAACGTACCTGTACGTCCCCTTTAAGTGTCTGTCTGTCTGATCGCCGCCATTACTAGTAAAAAAATTTTTTTTTTATAAAAATGCCATAAAACTTTCCCCTATTTTGTAAACGCTATAACTTTTGCGCAAACCAATCAATAAACGCCAATTGCGATTTTCTTTACCAAAAATATGTAGAAGAATACGTATCGGCCTAAACTGAGGAAAACATTTTTTTTTATATATTTTTTGGGGATATTTATTATAGCAAAAAGTAAAAAATATTGCATTTTTTTCTAAATTGTCGCTCTATTTTTGTTTATAGCACAAAAAATAAAACCCGCAGAGGTGATCAAATAGCACCAAAAGAAAGCTCTATTTGTGGGAAAAAAAGGACGTCAATTTTGTTTGGGAGCCACGTCACGCGACCCGCGCAATTGTCAGTTAAATCTACGCAGTTCCGAATCTCAATAAGGGGCCTGGCCTTTTAGCTGCATAATGGTCCGGGGCTTAAGTGGTTAAGGGCCAAAGCAACCAGTCCTTAACTAATTTACATTCAACAACAACCAAAAAAACAAACAAGGTCAATGGTCACTTATACAATCTAAAATTTGTATAAAAATTTATTTTTACTTTGTCAGGGATTCTGGCTCTTGTAAATTCACCTTAAAATATAACAAGGAAAAGCCCTTTAGTTAACATCATAAGTTTCTACCTAGTATATAAGTGCTTAACCATACCCATACATTCATACATAAAGTGAATTTTGTAAAATTGTATGACTGACTATTCTATCCCTGAGGTTGGGGTGTGTTAACCACTTCAGTCCCGGAACAATTTACCCCCTTCCTGACCAGAGCACTTTTTGCGATTCGGCACTGCGTCGCTTTAACTGACAATTGCGCGGTCGTGCGACATTGCACCCAAACAAAATTGACGTCCTTTTTTTCCCACAAATAGTGGTATGTGATCACCTCTGCGGTTTTATTTTTTTGCGCTATTAACAAAAAAAGAGCGACAATTTTGAAAAAAAAAAGCAATATTTTTTAATTTTTGCTATAATAAATATCCCCAAAAAATATTATATATATTTTTTTCCTTTGTTTAGGCCGATACGTATTCTTCTACATATTATTGGTAAAAAAAATTGCAATTACAAAAGTTATAGCGTCTACAAAATAGGGGATAGATTTATGTCATTTTTATTAATATATTTTTTTTTTACTAGCAGTTGGGGTTTTTAGCGATTTTTATTGTGACTATGACATTATGGCGGACACATGGGACACTTTTGACCAGCCTTTCTCAACCTTTTCAACACAGAGGAACCCTTGAAATAGTTCTCCGGTCTCGGGGAACCCCTGCTAAAAATGAGAAATCTACAATTCATGATACCTTTGTGTGATGGTCAGTGGGAAGGATGGTCCTTACACTTGTAGTCATTGGGAAGAATTACCTCCTTACACATAGCTAAAAAGATCAATGGTGTCAGTAGGAAATGATCTGAGAGGCAGAAATTTCCCAATGCTATAGGAACCCCTAGCAACCTCTGGAGGAACCCTAGGGTTCCACGGAACCCTGGTTGAGAATCACTGCTTTTGGCGCTATTTTGGGACCGTTGTCATGTATACAGCGATCAGTGCTATAAAAATGCACTGATTACTGTGTAAATGACACTGGCAGGGAAGGGGTTAACCACAAGGGGGCGAGGAAGGGGTTAAGTGTGTCCTAGGGAGGGATTCTAATTGTGTGGGGGCTGGGCTACCAGTGACACGACATTGATCGCTGTTCCCGATGACAGGGAGCAGTAGATCACTGTCTTGTCACTAGGCAGAACAGGGAAATGTCTTGTTTACATAGGCATCTCCCCATTCTGCCGCTCCGTGAGAGGATCGCGGGCACCCGGCGGGCACGCTCACCGAGCATTCTGCCAATGTATATATACATGCGGTGGTCGGCAAGTGGTTAATCTTCAATACGTTTCATAGGAATTCCACCTGCTTCATGTGGACTATTAACAGACATCAAAGTATACTAACATTAGTAAATATTGTACATGACCTAATCTCCATATATGACCAATAACAATCTATAAACTTACATAAGTTTTGTGTGTGCAGGTGTGCAACCCCAAAAAAGTATCACAGAGCCAACATCCGCCAAAAAATCTGGCGTTGGCTTTGTGATCCCTACTTTGGGGATTTACAGTGCGGGTAAATTTATGGCTGGTAATTCCCATGGTTTTTGTCTGGAATCAACTGGACCAGAAATGTACAAATCATGTGCCAACCAGTGACCCTTTACCATAGGGTGACCAGACATCCCCGTTTCAGGGGACAGTCCCTGGATTGAGGACACTGTCCCCGGACCAAGTCTGTTCCGGTTTTGTCCCCGGATTGGATTTGAACAGGGGCTGGGGCAATTTCAAAGACAGTCAGTGCAAAAAAAAAAAAAAAATATTCAGAATTGCACACCCCCCGCTCCGTCGCTCCTACTAGCTTAGGGGGGGTGTATTTTTTTCCATTATCTGTGCCCCTTTCTGATGATCATGTGATGGTCAGAGTGGAAGGAATATTTCTTCAGTTTCGGGCGCATGCCCATTCCGCTCCGCTCGCATGTTCTTCTGCCTTGGCTCAAGTCCCGGCCAGCCGCCTGCTTGCTCCTTGATTTCCCTGACAAAGTGATCTTCCTCCGCTCCCCACCCAGTAGTAGCCAGGGCCTGGAGAGTAAGACTTGACCGGCTTTGAGGCGGGCAGCAGCGATGGGCAGAGAGTCGCTGATTGCTGCCATTACTAGTAAAAAAAAATATGGCCCCGGATTTCATTTAAAAAATCTGGTCACCTTACTTTACCAAAAATGTGTATTTCAAAGTACTTCAACCTGTGACAACAACAGCTTGTCTGAAAAACCAGGCTTATCCTGTTCCACCCATAGCAGCAGGTGGGAAAGGTCTCTTTTCTGGGGTCCCAAATAGTACCGACGACCCTGTAAGGCCTTTCCACTCAGAGATAGTAAACCACCGAAAAAACAAAACAAAAACATAAAAACCCTGCAAGACAATAGCATAATAATAATAGCTAGTGCTTACCTTAGAACGAGGCCCCCGCAGCGCGCCCGGTCACCGCTGAGGGAGCTGACATGTTCCCTCTGCGTGTCTTCTGGGTTCGCTGGCTCCGGCGCTGTGAGTGTCCGATGCTGCAATGACGTTCCGGCAAGGAGCTCTGAATTTGCAGCACGATCCCCCGGGCCTTCAGAGCACATGTGCCGCTGACGTCAGTGGCTGTATGCAAGGTGATGTTCTTCTAAACTGTACAGGTTTGGGAGATATTCATTTTACCTACAGATAAGCCTTATTATAGGTGTAGCGGGTACTTGAATTTAGGGGAGGTAGTGTAACCCAGATGCACAGATTGCTAGGGTATCCGAGACCTTTTTTTGGTCTCTGGTGGTGTGAGGTTCCTTGCGGAACACAGGTGGCACTGTTGCCCTGGGCCGGGGCTGAGCTCACACCGCAAGACTGTACCTTTTTGTCCTTTCCTGGAGCTGGTACAGCGGGGCGGGGAACCCGCTGTGACGCAAAGGGAGAGGGGATAAAAGGCACGGACGCCTTTACCACGGGGTTCAGGTTCAGAGTTCGAGGTCCAGAGTTGGAGGATGCGGCCGCACCCAGGCACCTTCAGCCTGGGTGCTGGCGTTTCGGTGTTCCAGGCCTAGGTGCCCTTGACCTTGCCGGAGCGAGGATGGAGTCCATCCCAGGCACCTTTAGCCTGGGGTGAGGTACTATGGCGGATGCCTGGGGCTCAGTACCTTCGACTGAGTTCCGCGAGGGTGGAGGAATCCGAGTGGGGGCCCTAATTCCTTGGGTGCCTGTGTCTGAGTTTGTGAGGACTGGTGTGCGGAACTTCTCTGGAGAGTCCGGCGCAGCATCGCTGGTGACAGAGAGGCCTCCTGTTTCTCCCTTGGACGGATCTCCTTCCCCTGACAGGGGCCGTGCTAGCGAAGGTAATTCACGTTCTACCTCACATAGTCAGTGGCAGTGACTATCCGCCACTGGTGATATCACAGTGGTTAGCATCAGAAGGGAAAGGATTGTGCCTCAATCTATTCCCCATTATAACTCAGTAGAAGAAACTGTTTATTGTTTGGAAAGAAGAATAAAACTGAGTTTGACCTATTCACTGTGTGGAACTCTGGTTACTAGAAGCAAAGGAGTCAGGAACGAAGTACTGGACTTGACTCTAGGACACCTGCACAGGGCCCAACTTTCTGGCCTTCACCTCTTAGTTATGGAGGACATGGGCCGTGGTGTATCTCATCTCTCCCTCCCAGATACCCCTAGACAACAGCCACATAACCGATAAAGCAAGAGGGGGAGAGAGGGTCGCTACATAGGCTTACCTGTAGGTAAAAATTACCAAGCGGTGGATACAACTGCTTTAAAACTGAAAATCTGTTTGGTTTGGAGCTCTTTTTTTAAACAAATCTTTATTGAATCATTTGCAAACCCAATAATAACTCAGTTGGCATAGCTCATTATGGAATATCAGATTTGTCTGCATTGCCGCTTAGATGTGCAAACTTTTGTTGGACTCCCAGCTTTGCCTATTCTTCTGGGTAATCCTGTCTTTATAATGACAATACATAGACATTTTTTTATTTTATTTCTTTTTTTTATAAAAAAAAAAAAAAAAAGTTTTAACTTTCAAATCCTGTGAAGACTTTCTCCACTCCACTGTGGATCATATAAAGCTGGGAGAGGGCAAGCAAGTCAGGCACAAAAAAAAAAAAAAAATCATATAAAATTCCTGCTGGAGGCATGGCGGTAATGTACGTTAAATTGTCTGGCTAGCAGTGAAAAATAGAACATTGCTACACTGGCCACAGATTGGATTCTGTACCCGCTGCAACTGGCTTTGCATACATAATGAATTTTAAATGCAGTGACATTAGACGAGACAAATGTAAGCGACTATGTCATTTCCCAAGCACAGATCACGGCACAAAATACTTATTCGCCAGTGCTCGGGCGGGAGCTCCGTCTGCTGATTGGGGCTGTGAATATATTCAGGTTATTTGTGCGTGTAATTTTCACTATTTATGCTGACAGATACTTCCTCCAACACTTACACAGGAATGCTGAATGCGCTGACCCATAATGCTTTGCAGCACTTCAGTGGGTGCTGGTCAAAGAATCTGCGGCTCAATGGAACGTTTACTTCCTACATTTCTATTAGTTACACAGCAGGATAACAACAGCAATCAAGTGTATGCATTTTAGCCATTCATAACTTTAATCATAACAGCTATAACTAAGGCAAGGATTGGCGGGATTGGCATATACAGTACATACCAATTTCATGACATAAATATAATTTTCACAATTTTTTTTTATTTTTTTTTCAGATACTTCCTCCAATACTTAAACCTCAGTGATGAGACCTGTGGCTGAATGCACTGACCCATAATGCTTTTGCATAATCCAGACCCTAGTGGGTAATGACCAAAAGTTTTGGGACACAACAGAAGATTCACTTACAATATCTTTACTGGTTAAACAACAGGATTAAAATAGCAATCACGTTTTTGTGTTTTAGCCAATCGTGGCCCTAATCATAACAGCCAAGACTAAGGCCAGGATTGACTGAAATGTGTTAGAGTGTTGATTTTTTTTTCTCCCACTTCCTGAACATTTCAGCCAATCCTGGCCTTAGTCATAGCTGTTTTGATTAAAGCTAGGATTGGTTGAAATGTATAAGTGTGATCACTGTTTTTTTCCTGCTACTTATGTGTTTCAGTGAGCCCTGGCTGTAAATTTATATAGGCTATTTGTGTGTAATTTTCACTATGTATGTTGCAGAGCCTGACTTGTAGAGGGAGACCTCTCGTACAGCCCCAGCCACTCGTGATGTTGCAACAGTGGCCACCAGAGAGCAGCAAGGTATGAGTGCCTGTAAGAAGTCCTGTCAGCCATGGCAGCAGGTCACAGGTGTGTTTTTAGAGACAGGTCGGATCATTGGAGCAGTGGATGGCAGCTTAGACAGCAGGCCCAGGACTGGGCAGACAGCAGGTGGCAGATGGCTGGTGCGACAGGATAGGCAACACTCAGCAGGTGAAGTACCAGCAGGGACTAGGTTAAATGCAGGGTAGAACTGGAGAATCACTGGATGCAGTGTCATACAAGCCAAGTCGGCAACAGATGGTAAGATACAGGCATAGACGGCAGACAGAGAATGATTAGGATGCAAGCAGGGGTCGGCAATGTAGAATCAGGCAGATGAACGGGAGACAGCGCAAATCCAGGGACAAGCCAAGGTCAGGGCAGGAGGTGTTCAAGCAACGTCAAAATAAGCCAAGTATCATGTACCTGGTAGAAGAGCCTGATATGATGAGGAAAGCCTCCCTTACACCTCTGACTCAGGGCCCCTGATAGTGTAGACAGGAGGCGCAGGAGTGCAGAGTCACACAAGTGCCTAGAAGTCTTGGTAGCAGCAGGGCAGGTGTCCTCGCTGGGCAGGAGAAGTCATCAGATGGCTTCAGCAAGTAGGCAGGCAGCGGGCGCTGGCAACAGCAGGCAGGGTGGCAAGGTCAGGCAGGCCCGGTCATACACAGACGTGATAGATTGGGTACAGGGCACAGGCAGGAACGTGGTCAGGAGACAAGCCGGGTCTGGAATCAATCAGCGGAACAGGAGCCAAAGGAGCAGACAGAAGAGTTGTCAGGGGACTAGCCAAGGTCGATGCAGATGGAGTTCAGAGAATGATCAAGACAAGCCTGGTTGGTAACTGGAAGCAGGATGCAGGTCCACAGGATCACAGATACACAATAGACTGAAGAGAAAGCAGCACTGATCCTGAGCACTGGCTGAGTTTAAATTGTCTGTTTGGCACCAGCATCTGTCACAGGTGCACGCAAGCGCATATGTATTAGCCAGTGCCCAATTCTTACGAGCATGAAGAGGAATATGTTTTAGCTTATGCCCAGAAGTTCTTTCAGAGGAATTATCTTGTTTGCTGGCAGGCGCATCCTGACACCAAGTCAATAACAGGAGTCAATACAGGAACCGATGCAGGAACACAGGTAATAGCTTCAGATCAGACAGCACTGGCTGATAGACCTGCTGCAGTTTAAATAGTGCCATTGGCGCCAGCATTAGCGGTGTGTGCGTGCATGCGCATTAATGTGCGGTTATGCACAGGGAGATGGGCACCGGCACATCTGCGCCTGCACACATGTGCACATCTAGAGGCTACAGTTGTACTAAGGCTAGTATCTTCCTGACAGTATGCTTGCTTATACTGTACTTCCCCTAATATTTGCATATGAGTGAGCAGAGCTGTGACTGAATGGACTAACTCATAATGCTTTGCAGCATTCAGACCCCAGTGGATTGTGGACAAAGATTTTGGGACTCAAGGGAACATTCTCTAATGCCCCGTACACACAATCCGATTTTCCGTTGGGAAACCTTGGATGGTTTTTCTGATGGAATTCCACTCAAGCTTGGCTTGCATACACACGGTCACACAAAAGTTCTCTGAACTTTCGACTGTCAAGAACGCGGTGACGTACAACACTACGACGAGCCGAGAAAATGTAGTTCAATGCTTCCGAGCATGCGTCAAATTGTTTCCGAGCATGCGTCGGAATTTTGCGTGTCAAAATTGCTACAGACGATCAGAATTTCTGACCGGAATTTTTCCCGTCGGGAACCTGCTCTCAATCTTTTGCTGGCGGAAATTCCAACAGCAAAAGTCCGATGGAGCATACACACGGTCAGAATTTCTGACGAAAAGCTCACTTCAGACTTTTGCTGGCGGAAAATCCGACCGTGTGTACGGGGCATGACAAAATCTTTATTGGTTACCCAGCAGGATGAAAACAGTAATCAGACTTGCATGTTTCAGCCAATCTTGGCCTTAGTTGTAGCTGCCACGGCTCAGAACATAATTGACTGAAATACGTAAGTAATTACCATTTTTATCCCTCTACTTGCACATTTCAGCTGATCCTGGCCAGGATTGGCTGAAATTTAAAAATTAGATCAATATTTTTATCTTACATCATACATTTCAGCAAGTCCTGGCTAAAAATATTTTTAAGTTATTTTTGCATATGCAATTTTTGCTATTTATGCTTGCAGATACTTCCTCCAATACTTGCTGTGTCTCAGTGCCTAATCCATAATGCTCTGCAGCACTCACACACCAACAGTAGCTGGATTCTGGGACTCACCGTAACTTTCACTTAAGCCCTGTACACACGATCGGATTTCCTATGGATTTTTCCATCGGAAATCCGATGAAGCTGACTTCCATCAGTCTTGCCTACACACCATCAGCCAAAAAACCGATTGTCCCAAACGCCGTGACGTAAAACACTCAGACGAGCCAAGAAAAATGAAGTTCAATGCTTCTGAGCATGCGTCTACTTGATTCTGAGCATGTGTGTTTTTTATCCGATGAAGTTCCCCACAGACGATAGAAATTTGCTATCGTTTTTTTTTTCCATTGGATAAATTTAAAACATGTTCTATTTTTTAACACCGATGGAAAAAAGACCGATGGGGCCCATACATGATCGGTTTGTCCGATGAAAAAATTCCATCGGACTGTTTTCATCAGTAAAACCGATCGTGTGTACAGGGCTTTACACTTTTAAGCAAATCCTGGTTGTGTATATATTTAGGTAATTTTTGCATGTCATTTTTACTATTTATGCTTGTAGATACTTCCTCAAATACTTACACATAGGTGATGAGAGCTGTGGCCGAATGCACTGACCCATAAGGCTTTGCCGGACTCCAGCAGGCACTGGACAAACACTCTGAGACCCGAAGGAACATTCACTTATAAAATCTTTATTGGAAACACACCAAGATAAAAACAGCGTTTGAGTTTATGTTTCAGCCAACCTTGCCCTTAGTCATAGCTGATATGGATCCAGGATTGGCTGCCAAGGGCAAGCACAATCACTGTTTTTAACCTATTGCTTATGCGTTTCAGACAGTGCTGGCTGTGAATATGTTTAGGTTACTTGTGCTTGTAATCTTTACTATTTCCTTTTGAGTGAGCAGAGCTGTGGCAAATGCACATACCCATAATGCTTGCAGACACCAGTGGACAATGGGCAAAGTTTCTGGGACTTACTTGAACATTTACCTACAAAATCTTTATTGTCAAAATCTCAGTAATAGCAGCTATGAGGCCAGGCTTGGATAGAACATGTAAGCCGTAACACCATGATAAAAAATGCTCATGTGTATCAGCCAATCTTGACCTTTGTCATAGCTGCTACGATTAATGCCAGGATTGGCTGAAACACAAAAGCATGATCACTGTTTTCATTCTGGTGTTTAACCAATTAAAATAGGACGTTTTATTGAATGCCGCTATTCCTGTTTTGCTCTTATACGCTTGAGGAGAAGTGAAGATGTCCACTATTACAATTAATCAATTAAAGGGGTCCCCTGATGAAGTCACATGACTGAGACGTAACTCGTAGGGCGCACAGAAGCAGATGTGGGCTGGAAGTGACGTGGAAGGGAGTGAGTCCTGAAATTTAAAGCTACATTGAAGTTTTTTAAACAAGTTTTTATTTTGTAAGTGTAAATTTGTTTTATCAATCTGATGCATTATTGAGATACTGCA
This sequence comes from Rana muscosa, assembly GCA_029206835.1. NCBI lineage: Eukaryota > Metazoa > Chordata > Amphibia > Anura > Ranidae > Rana > Rana muscosa. Next base: position 273,495,209 of record CM055122.1, read on the forward strand.
CAATTGGAGTTCTTCATATGCTTTTTTTTTTTGCGTATGACCGCATAAGCAGTTTGGATCCTTAAAAGGACCATAGCCCAGACATACTGGTGGAAGTACACAAGATGGCAGGAGGGTCCCTAGTGGACAGGAGGCTTGGAATTGCCAAAAACTGGAGAGATCCAGTTGGATGGAGATATGCACTCACCAACCACTTTATTAGGTACACCATAATCACGCAGTTGCTGCAGATTTGTTGGCTGCACATCCATGATGCAAATCTCTCATTCCACAACATTCCAAAGTTGCTCTACTGGGTTGAGATCTGGTGACTGGGGAGGCCATTGGAGTACAGTGAACTCATTGTCATGTTCAAAAAACCAGATTGAGATGATTTAAGCTTTGTGACATGGTCTATTATCCTGCTGGAAGGAGCCATCAGAAGATGGGTACACTGTAGTCATGAAGTGATGTATATGGTCAGCAATAATACTCAGGTAGGCCGTGGTGTATTAAACAATGCTCAATTGGTACTAAGGGGCCCAATTTGTGCAAAAAAATATCCCCCACATCATTACACCACCACCCCCAGCCTGAACCATTGTTACAAGGCAGGATGGATCCATGATTTCATGTTGTTTACGCCAAATTCTGACCCGACCATCTCAATGTCACAGCTGAAATCAAGACTTATCAAATCAGTCAATGTTTTTCCAATCTTCTATTGTCCAATTTTGGTGAGCCTGTTTGAATTGTAGCCTCAGTTTCCTGTTCTTAGCTGACAGGAGTGGCACCCGGTGTGGTCTTCTGCTGCTGTAGCCCATCTGCTTCAAGGTTCAATGTGTTGTGTGTTTAGAGACGGTATTCGGCATACCTTGGTTGTAACAGGTTATTTGAGTTACTGTTGACTTTCTATCATCTCCAACCAGTCTGCCCATTCTCCTCTGACATCAACAAGGCATTTTTGTCCACACAACTCACTGGATACTGTATTTTCTCGTTTCGGACCATTCTCTGTAAACCCTAGAGATGACTGTGCTTGAAAATCCTAGTAGATCAGCAGTTTTTGAAATACTTAGACCAGCCCATCTGGCACCAACAACCATGCCATGTTCAAAGTCACTTAAATGCCCTTTTTCCCCATTCTGATGCTTGGTTTGGACTTCAGCAAGTCGTCTTCACCATGTTTAGATGTCTAAATTCATTGAGTTGCTGCCATGAAATTGGCTGATTATAATTTGTGTTACTGTACCAAGCAATTGAACAGGTGTACTTAATAAAGTGGCCGGTGAGTGTAAATTACATTATTTGGTAAATGAATGTATTATTTTTTGGGGTGAAAGAAGGTGAAAGAAGTATGCACATAAATATTGGTATTAAGTTAGTTCCTTAAATATTTGAGTTACACAGTACAGTAGCACTATTTGCTTTGAGTGCCCTATTATTCTGCAGCACAACACATTACACTTTATAAGCTGTCCACTATTGCCTACCAACCAGCATATTACTGCGGCCGAGGGAGAGATGGTCAGGTTTTGATACTGATTCCAGATTTAAAAATGAAAGGGGCATTTGGATCCCCAAAGAAGGGTGCTAGAAATACAGTATATTTAAACCCAACAACAAAAATGTAATATATTAAACTTACCAGTCTTCAGGACCATGGCAGATGGGTGATTTTATAGCGGCGGTCAATTGGAGCTACAAATCACTAATGCCATCAAGTAACAGCAATTGGTAGCTATTGATGTAATCGCTATAGTCACTGGCAATTTCTCACTAAGAAGGGATTTTTCAGAGCTACAGGTCAAACTTGTGCTACATCAATACGCCCGCGTTCCCTTCTACAAATCACTCTCCTTCAGCTATTTGTAACTAAGACACAGAGGTGAATGTGGAGCGAATGTTGCTCGGATTCTTGACATGAAAGTCAGTCATCAAAACCAGTCACTGCACCTGTGAGTTACAAATAACTGTAAAATTTGTGAGAGCGATTCTATAGAATGTACGGTAACTATGTTTTCATTAGTGAGGGAAAAAAAATAATTACCTTTGTATCCAAATGTTCTATTTTTTTCAGGTAGCCCAAATGTCTTTATTTTTTGCAGGAACACCCTAGTCTAGGGTGACCAGACATCCCTGGTTTCTGGGGACAGTCCCTGGATTGAGGACACTGTCCCCGGACCAAGTCTGTCCCCGGTTTTGTCCCCGGATTGGATTTGAACAGGGGCTGGGGCAATTTCAAAGACAGTCAGTGCAGAATAATAAAAAAAAATCTGAATTACACACCCCCCCCCCCGCTGCGCAGCTCCTATTAGCTTAGGGGGTGTCTTTTTTTCCATTATCTGTGCCCCTTTCTGATGATCATGTGCTGGTCGGAGCGGAGGGAATATTTCTTCAGTTTCGGGTGCATGCCAATTCAGCTCCGCTCGCATGTTCTTCTGCCTTGGCTCAAGTCCCTGCCAGCCACCTGCCTGCTTATCTTCTTGCCTTCCCTGGCAGAGTGATCTTCCTCCCCACCCAGTAGTAGAACCCGGGGCCCGGTCAGTAAGACTTGACAGGCTGTGGGGTGGGCGGTGGCGGAGATGGACAGAGAGTCGCTGATTGCTGCCATTACTAGTAAAAAAAAAAAAAAAAGATGTCCCCGGATTTCATTTAAAAAATCTGGTCACCTTACCCTAGTCTCTATACCCAAAGCGTTTTTCAATAACATAGATCAGGGATAGGCAACCTTCGGCCATCCAGCTGTTTTGAAACTACAAGTCCCATGAGACATTTCAAGACCCTGACAATCACAGGCATGACTCCTAGAGGCAGAGACATGATGGGATTTGTCGTTTCACTACAGCTGGAGTGCTGAGGTTGCCTACCCCTGATATAGATATCGTCTTGTCATTCATCTGAGCAGGTAAGGGCCCTAAGCTTGCCAGAATTACACTGCAGCTGTCTCTGTCTAGACGGTGTCTGGAACTCCCCTACTTTCAAAAATATTATTCAGAGATGATTCTGGTCACAGTGTGCAGGTGGTTTTCTAAACCAGGTAAAAACCCAGCAGGGACCCTCAAGGCAGCGATCCTGGGACTCTATACCCATTAGTGTACCTTTCTGAGGTCCACGATCCATCCTCAACATTACCACATTTCTGGTTTGGAAAGAAGTGAGGAAAAAGTATGCTGTCATTAACACTTGCCACATCATCCCTCCTTTGGGGCAACCCTTGCTTCCCTCCTTTACAAACCCTTCCAGATCCCCAAGTGTCAGCTAGATTTGGTATGAAAGCAATAATTCCAGAGGACACATTATTGGAGTCAGTAGGCTCAAAATCACATTCCAACTGCCTATTCTTTCAGTCTTTGCAGTTAGGGCATGCAATTCGGGCCCAATTTCTCCAGCCAAAAATATTGGCATCTGCTTCCATTGAAAACTTCTTGATCAACAAACCACTTGTTTTTTTTATTTTTATTTGAGCTTATCGTGTAAGAAGACTCCAAAGCTGACCCACCTCTTCCATAAATGGAAGGAGGCTATTCCGAATCCTAAACTAGAGGTAGAAGACTGGAATGAGGGCCTCCAACAATATCACCCCCACTCCACCCCCACTCCACCTTATGATATCCACTAACGACAGGTTTATACAACTTGACCTCCCACACAGGACTTATTATATTTTCTGCCATTTTCTGGCAATGGCGTATTAAGCTCCTTCATCCACAAAGTGTGGACCTGTCCTCAACTGCAGATTCTCTCGAGGTGAATTATAATTGTGGGAGACCTTACATTGTAAATATACCCTTCAATTATATTGTTAGCTATCACCAATATCATTTTTTACTGCAGTTTATGCTGGACGAGAGATAATTCTTAGATAGTAACTGCCCACTCTTCTTATCAGAAAGGCGTCTCAAACTGCCAATAATAATGCTTTACCCCTGTAGCGCCCTGCTCCTGATGACCAGGCGCTATGTTTAAATTTAGTGGGTGTCTGAGCTGGTAGTTAACTCAGACTTTGATGATTAAGGCTAAATCATCTTCTGTTCCAGCTATGGCTGTGCTTGGAGGGATTTCCCATTGTTTGCCTGAAGGTGGCGTTACCACCACAGGCCAGTGTTGGAACACAGGCAGGCCAGAGTGTATTGGGTATTTTTCCCTGGGAACAGCTCAGTGGGAGTGGTCTCCCCGCTGGGCATGCTGGGGAAGGGTATTTAAGGGGCAGACACCATTTTTCGGGGCTCTTTGCCTTGTGGCCCTCCTGGCTCGAGGTATGTGATAGTCAAATTTCAGCCGCGGAGCCATGTTGGCCCGAGGCTGCATCTCTGCCGGGTAGGCTCAGTTGTCCTGACTGGAGCCTGCACTTTGAAGGTGATCCTGTGCTGTCTGTCCTGTGGGAGGAAGCCACTTAATGGAGGAAACCAGGGGAGGACCTGTCCTGGAGAGGACCAAGCGGAAGGCTGGTGTCTCTGGGAAGGCCTGGTGACCTTATTGGAGGATGCACCGTAGCTTATGTTACCTTACAGTGTGCCGGGTCAGCTTAAAGGCTCTAAAACTGTAAGGCTGGATCTCCAGATACTAAATCCTGTGGCAGAGGATTGTTGAACACTTCATCTTTATCGTCTTAAAGTCTGTGGCAGAGACTGTTGTTCTTCATTTTGTTCGTGCATCATCCCAGCTGCTAGGCTAGTGACAGGGGCCTATCCGGGATGATGTGTGACTTTTTTTGAAGCTTAGAAGTCTCCCCAGTGATCTGTATCGTGTGCCTGAACCTTCCCCTGACCCTCCATCCCTCTACCTGTGCAAGTTTGTGTGAAATAAAGCCTAACGAAAAGGATTTATAACTTGTGTGGACATTGAAGTTTCTATAGACTCTCATCCCCTAGACAACGAATGGTGAGGTAACGTGCAAGGCCAAAATCTAAACCAGCAGCTCCTACGGGGGTAGTGCTACAACCCCTTATAAGCTTAATTGTATGGGTGAGAATAGCCCCCCAAAAAATTTACAAGATCTGGACAGGCTGGATGGAAATGCAGAGACTGACAGTATAGACCTGGCTTTTTCATCCTTTTCAACCGAGGAACCTTTGAAATAACTTTCTGGTCTCAGGGAACCCCTGAGCTAAAAATGAATATATCTAAAACTCAAGATACATTAGTGTGATGTCGTCAGTGTGAAGAATGCTTCCTATGCCGCGTATACACGGTCGGAATTTCCGATGGAAGAAGTCAGACGGGAGCTTTTCATCGGATATTCTGACCGGACTTTTTCCGTCGGAAATTCTGATGGACTTAGATAGAGAACATGTAGGGAAAATCAGTTTGTCTGTATGGAATTCCGATGGGAAAAAAAACACACATGCTCGGAAACAATTTGACGCATGCTCGGAAGCATTGAACTTAATTTTTCTCTGCTCGTCGTAGTGTTGTACGTCACCGCATTCTTGACGGTCGGAATTTGGTGTGACCGTGTGTATGCAAGCCAAGCTTGAGCGGAATTCCGTCTGAAAAAATCAGTTCGTGTGTTCGCGGCATTACTCTTGTTTGGAAGAATTACCCCCTTACAGATAGCTAAAAAAGTCAATGGTGTTAGTGGGAACTTATCTGAAAGGCAGAAATTGCTGATTGCTCAAGGAAGCCCTAACATACTCTGGGCAAACCCTAGGGTTTCACGGAACCCTGGTTAAGAAACTCTGGTATAGAACGATCTCTGTATAGCTCTGTAACCTACATTCCAATGGTTCACAGGATGTGCATAAGGTCATACCAATTCCCCCAGCCCTCCCTATTCATTCTTTCTCCTCTTTTTCCTTCACCCTCAATCTCCCCCATCCTCAAGGACCTGATTAGACATTTGCCTGTCATGCATTTTCCTAGGCTGTGGCATAATTGTATGTTACTTATTTTATAGGCTGACTCACCAAATAATACCCATTTTGCTATTATGCTGTCTTTATCGAGTAAACAGCTGTATCCATTTAAATGTACGGTGTATCATTCTAGATTTTTCTTTTCCTATATTATTAAATGTACAATTGTCGACTGTTGTTTTATTTTTTTACAATTAAAATCAATAAATGTAATCCATAAACAACAGAAGTTTACAAAAGGTCTGTAAAAAACAATGACTAATTAAGGCAAAAAGTGTCTATTAAAAAAAAATCTTGTTTTCCGGCATCGGAAGGTCAGCCAGGTTCAGCATTAATTTCACAGCTAAACATAACAAAAAAATGAAGATGTGTTCTGTTGCCACGTGACAAGTTAAATGTGCTCTTAATTTGTCTCACAATGCAATACAGTGCAATGCCAACTTACCTAGGTTTTGTTACACATACCAGTTACACATTGTAATATAAGTACTCAAGAGTTACTAATAAAGGGGCACTGCCAAAAATGACAACATAGCATTACAATGGTCAGTTTAGTGCTGTTTTGAAGAATTTGTTTTGGTCTGGTATCCCTGAAGAGTTTGTTTCCACCTTCAAAGTAGCCAAAATGGTCTTTATCGCTAAGTACCGTTTATACTCGGCTATAAGCCAACCCGAATATAAGCCGAGGCACCTAATTTTACCACAAAAAACTGGGAAAACGTATTGACTCGAGTATAAGCCTAGGGGGTCCATCTGCATGCCTCACTGTGCCTCACTGTGTCCATGTCCATGCCTCACTGTGCCTTACTGTACCCATGCCTCACTGTGCCCATGCCTCACTGTCACTGTGCCCATGCCTCACTGTGCCCATGCCTCACTGTGCCCAATCTCCCTACCTGATCTCCAGCGCTGTGTGACTAGACTGACGTTTAACATGGGAGTCTATGGAAGGGGTGCCCGGCTTTGAAAAATCGGTGCTCCCCGGCCGTAGGTCCCCTGGACAACAAACTTTGCACACTTGTAGAAAAAGAGTGGAGCTACATTTGTGCCAAGTTTGGGGTCCAGAGGACCTACGGCTGGCCAGGATCAGGCGCACAAATGTGAAGATGGACACAGACTCAAGTATAAGCCGAGGGGGCATTTTCAGCACACAAAAAAGTGCTGAAAAACTCGGCTTATACTCGAGTATATACAGTATTTCTCCATTCCTCCAGTTTTTCAACCAGATTCACACTCTCAACCAGCAGGGGATAGTATTGCTGTAAAACCCTGAAGTTCATCCAGCAGTATGCCATACAGACCTGAGATATGACCAGTTCAGTTTAATCTAAAACTCCCACTCGTATGTAATGAGAACCACCCTTGACATCCACTATTCATGTATAAAAACATTTCTTAGCGCCAGTTAAAAAAATAAATGAAATACTCTATGAAATCTTTCAGGAACCTGCATGGTGGGTTAGCTTGTCTGGGTGGTCAGCTGTGGTCTGCTACTGCATCTCTGGTGCAGTCAACCATTTTGTTTGTGGTGTGGTCAGTTCACTGTGTCCTTAATTTGAGGATTCTTTTACCTCGAGTATAAGCCGAGGGGGCATTTTCAGCACACAAAGAAGTGCTGAAAAACTCGGCTTATACTCAAGTATATACAGTATTTCTCCATTCCTTCTGTAGTCCTTTTGGTCCTCCTTGGGTCCTGTTGTGTTCTATCTGTCCTCCCTGAATACAGTTGTTTCTGTATCTCTGTTTGCTCTCTTCCCTGTGGTCCTTTCTCGCTTACCCTGTCCTTTAGGCCTCTTTCCTGTGTCTTGGTGCAAACTAATAGAAAATGTGCTAAACCTGCTCTAATGGTGAAAAATTATCTAAACAGCAGCTGTACACCATGTCCTGATATCTGACACTTAACAATTAAACAAGTCCAACAGTGCAGTGCTCTAATAAATAATTTGTTACTATGATTAAGTAAATAATCAATATTACAGTGCATGAAAATAATTAAAGAAATGTGTGACTACAGTAAAGTAAAATAAGAGGCTGAAAGTCCAAAGAAAGAGAAAGATGAATCAAGATTTGTAGCCCCAGAAGCCGTGATGAAGACAGGGATCCTCAGGATAGCCAAGGTGACACCATGGTGGATCTTCACGGCTTGTGGGACTACACGTCTTGGTTCATCTTTCTCTTTCTTTGAACTTTCAACCGTTTAATTTACTCGAGTATAAGCCGAGTTTTTAAGCACATTTTTTTGTGCTGAAAATGCCCCCCTCGGCTTATACTCGAGTCACCTTTTTGCGCCTGATCTCCCAGACTTTGGGGAGCCGGTACCGGCCGGCCATAGGTCCACTGGACCCCAAACTTGGCACACATATAGCCCCACACTTCCTCTACAAGTGTGCAGAGTTTCTTGTCCGGGGAACCTACGGCCGGGGAGCACCGATTTTTCAAACCCGGGCACCCCTTCCATAGACTCCCATGTTAAAAGTCAGTCTAGTCATGGACACAGTGAGGCATGGACACAGTGAGGCATGGACACAGTGAGGCATGGACACAGTGAGGCATTGACACAGTGAGGCAAAGTGAGGCACACCCTAGGCTTATACTCAAGTCAATAAGTTTTCCCAGTTTTTGTGGTAAAATTAGGTGCCTCGGCTTATATTCGGGTCGGCTTATACTCGAGTATATACAGTACTTTAGTTACACATTTCTTGGTGCAAGCTACTTGTTATTTATCTGCTTAAGTGGGTTGTGAATATAAACAACATGGCCAAGTGCACATTTCCTGATGGTCCATACTCCTTTAGAAGGACACCAAAGTCTTGGTTTTTCAGTGTATTGGAGCATTCATAATCTTCTTGCTACTGTGTGTATGATTGTGGTTTTCTGTAATATTGTTTTTTTTTTTCCTGTTTATGCCGCGTACACACGATCGGACATTCCGACAACAAAACTGTGGATTTTTTTCCGACGGATGTTGGCTCAAACTTGTCTTGCATACACACGGTCGCACAAATGTTGTCGGGAATTCCGATCGCCAAGAACGCAGTCACGTACGACAACATTATAAAATGGAAGTTCAATACCAAGTGCGCCACCCTTTGGGCTCCTTCTGCTAATCTCGTGTTAGTAAAGTTTGGTGAGAGACGATTCGCGCTTTTCAGCCTCGTGCCTTTCAGTCCGTTACAGCGTGACGAATGTGCTATCTCCATTACGAACGCTAGTTTTACCAGACCGAGCGCTCCCGTCTCATACTTGATTTAGAGTATGCGTGGAATTTTTTGCGTCGGAATTGTCTACACACGCTCGGAATTTACGAGAACGGATTTTGTTGTCGGAAAATTTGAGAACCAGCTCTCAAATTTTTGTTGTCGGAAATTTCGACAGCAAATGTCCGATGGAGCCTACACACGGTCGGAATTTCCGACAACATGCTCCCATCAAACATTTGTTGTCGGAAATTCCGAGCGTGTGTACACGGCATAACTCTCATTATCTTGATTTTGTCTCATACCGGTTGACGACTACCAGTTATGCCGCGTACACATGGTTGGAATTTCCGAGGAAAAAAGTCTGACGGAATTTTTTCATCGGATATTCCATCAGTGTGTATGCCCCATCAAAAGTTAGAAAGAGAACATGTTCTCTTTTTTTCCAGACGGAAAAAATTTCTATTGGAAATTCCGTTCGTCTGTATGGAACTCCGACGGAGAAAAAAACACGCATGCTCAGAATCAAGTTGACGCATGCTCGGAAGCATTGAACTTAATTTTTCTCGGCTCGTCGTAGTGTTGTACGTCACCGCGTTCTTGACGGTCGGAATTTGGTGTGACAGTGTGTATGCAAGACAACTTGAACGGAATTCCGTCGGAAAAAACAGTCAGAGTTTATTCCGACGGAAAATCCGACCGTGTGTACGCGGCATTACTGTCTGTTCTTAGTCTGCCTAAACCCTGTTACCCTCCTAGCTGGATATCCTTTACCCTACTATATAATATCTCTGACCTGTTGGACTTCCTGGTTTTGACAGCTTGCTTGACTTGACCGTGCTAGCACTCAATCTGTCATGTTTTTGGCTGACTATGTCCCAGCTGGTTTTGATGCTTTGCTCTCTTATTACTCTTGACAGCAACCTTTACCTACTCAACTTGACTGCTCAATGGTTCCTAGGTTCCCCTTGTCTGGGAACCACCTCCCTTTAAGACCAGATAATCATCACCTAAGTTCCTGGGGACACCCAAGTACCAGTGCAGAAATGTAAAGCTTCCCGAAAAGGTGGCTGCTAAATGGGAAGCAGACCATACAAAAGGGTCAATTGGTCCTACAAAACCTATAATATTTCATAGCCTATTCCATTCCATTAGTATGTTTCATTTCCTCCAACTCTTGCAGATTGCCAGTTGATAGTAGCATAAAGCACTTAATAAGAACAGAAGGGCATCTTTGCCAAGCAGACCATGTCCATCCCACCAGTGCTGGGACAAGGCCATTTTTACCGCCGACGCTATGGGGGGATTTGCGGCGCAATTCGGACACTACTGGGGCGGTTTTCCCCCCCCGCTAGTGGCCGAGAAAGGGTTTAAACCGCCCGCAATGCGTTGCTGAAGCAGTGCATTGCGGACGGTATAGCCGCGCTGTCCCATTGATTTCAATGGGCAGCAGCGGTGGAGGAGCGGTAAACACACCGCTCCTTCACCGCTGCAAAGATGCGGCTAGCAGGACTTTTTCGAACTACCTGCTAGCGCAACGCTACAGTGTGAAAGCCCCTTGGGCTTTCACACTGGAGACAATAGAGCAGCTTCTTAAGGGCGTTTTGCAGGCGATATTTTTAATGCTATAGCGCCTGCAAAACGATCCAGTGTGAAAGGGGTCTAAAAGTTTTCAGTAATTAATATATTTTTATCAGTTGTCTGCACGGTATGTTAATAATCTTCTTAGACCCCTTTCACACTGGGTCACTTTGCAGGCGCTATAGCGCTAAAAATAGCGCCTGCAAAGTGACCTGAAACAGCCTCTGCTGTCTCTCCGGTGTGAAAGCCCCGATGGCTTTCACACTGGAGTGTTGCACTAGCAGGACGGTAAAAAAAGTCCTGCTAGCAGCATCTTTGGTGCAGTGAGAGGAGCGGTGTGTATACCGCTCCTCCACCGCTCCTAGCCATTGAAATCAATGGGACACCGCGGCTATACCGTCGGCAAAGCGCCAATACAGGGGCGCTCTTAACCCTTTTTCGGCCGCTAGCGGGGGTTAAAAGCGTCCCGCTAGCGGCCGAAAAACGCCACTAAAAATAGCAGCGCTTTACCGCTGACGCCGCCCCCACCCCAGTGTGAAGGAGGCCTAAGAGGTACAATTAAAGTCCCACATCTTTTTGCACATTCCTTTATGGAGTGAGCACTTGTTTAATTCACATTCAGTTCATACTCCAATTTTATCTCTGCACTTTCACAATGGGGGTGATACTTTGGGAACACATAAACAGGTCAGAGACGGCAAGTAGTGCAAAACCATTATTTTATCTGCTGTTTTTTCTTAATACACACAGTGGTCATTATTAACCTTGCCTCAGTCAGCCTCAGTCAGCCTCCCCCCCCCCCCCCCCCATCCAGCCATTTATTTATCTCCTCTAAGTTGAAGTAACTTCTTCTTACTTTACAAGTAGTCCGTCTCCCTCCCTGTGCGCTGCGCACCTCTCCCGCTCCCACCTCGCCTCCGGCTGTAAGTGGAGTGACGTCACGCCGCTGGCAGGGACTAGTCTACGACACTCCTCCGTAGGGCGGGCGGCCGTGGCAGAACTTCACCTGCGGCTGCGCCCCCCCTCCTATGTTAAATGGTACGGCCCAGGGCACTCGCCCCTCCCGCCCCTGCCTTGTACCGGCCCTGCATCCCACTCTAACAAAGACCTGAAAATAGATGACACCAACCTATTGACAAGAATTAATCTGTCTTACAGAATGGAGTCAGCGCTAATTTAAATAATGATTACGCATGTAAATTGCTTCCTAATTTAAAGGTAATACCTCAGAAAAGTAAGGATCTTTTCATTTTCAGCTCATCAATTTTAATGTATAAAGTCGCAAGTCATTAAAATTCGCTTGGCTTGATGCGGTTCTCTACAAGCGCTGAAGCCCATAATTGCTTGTTATATTTCTGTTACCTATCATTGTAAATCATATGTAAGACCTATGCTGAATAAATAAAGAGACACAAGGAAAATGTTAATGGTGAAAAAACCCGCAGCGCTGTATATCCTATTGTCATAGCTTCTAAAATTTATCTTGAATTATACCTGCTTTCCCTTCCTGAGAAACTTTATAGACTTTCACAATAAGTAAAGGAATGAGAATGGAGAGTTCATTATAATTCACATCACTCGTTGGGGCCAGCCGTGAAACTTTAGTGTATACTACAGAGGAAAGCTGGCATTTATTGTTCAGGACTTTAGAATGTTAGAGAACAACTACAAAAAAATGTAAAAGCTTTGATTTTGTCTACATGAATTAACTAGAAAATGGCCTTGTGAATAAGGACACATTCACTACTAATTTTGGCCAAGGCAAAGCAAGCAAGTTTGCAATTATAGCCTTTCATATTTTCCTTTGCTCCTGCTGTTCTTTGAGAACTATACTCAAGAATCCTGACAGTTATATGTGATGAAGTATGAAGTTTGCATTTATAGGGCTCTTTATATTCAGATTTATATGAAATAAGCTTGGTCGTTAGAACTCTGTAGTTCTCAGTCCTGGATTTGATGCATATAAAAGGCTATTTAAAAGATATACACTCACCGGCCTCTTTATTATGTACATCTGTTCATTTGCTTGATAACATTTGCTGGTATTTGGAGAGGTATGGACTCCAGAGGGCGAGATATCATTTTGCCCCTGTTCAAATCATTAGTAAGACCTCATCTGGAGTATGCAGTTCAGTTTTGGGCACCAGTTCTCAAAAAGGATATCAGGGAACTGGAGAAAGTGCAGAGAAAGGCAACCAAACTGATAAGAGGCATGGAGGAGCTCAGCTATGAGGAAAGATTAGAGGAACTGAATTTATTCACTCTTAAGAAGAGGAGAATAAGGGGGATATGATTAACATGTACAAATATATAAGGGGTCCATATAGTGAACTTGGTGTGGAGTTATTCACTTTACGGTCAACACAGAGAACAAGGGGGCACTCTTTATGTCCAGAGGAAATGAGATTTCATCTCCAAATATGAAAATCTTTCTTCACAGTAAGAGCTGTGAAAATGTGGAATAGACTCCCTCCAGAGGTGGTTCTGGCCAGTAGATTGCTTTAAGAAAGACCTGGATTCTTTCTTAAATGTACATAATATAACTGGGTATTGACATTTATAGGTAGAGTTGATCCGGGGAATATCCGATTGCCTCTCGGGGGATCAGGAAGGAATTTTTTCCCCTGCTGGAGCAAATTGGATCATGCTCTGCCGGGGTTTTTGCCTTCCTCTGGATCAACTGTGGGTATAGAATTGGGTATATGGGATTGCACGATATTTTTTATTTTTCTTATTTATTTATTTATGGTTGAACTGGATGGACTTTGTCTTTTTTCAACCTAACTATGTAACAGAAATTGCTAATCAGCCAATCACATGGCAGCAACTCAATGCATTTAGGGATCTAGACGTGGCAAAGACAACTTTCTGAAGTCATCAGAATGGGGAAGAAAGGGGATTTAAGTGACTTTGAGGCCTAATGCACACTGGACATTAAAATAACGTTATAAAAACGTCAGTAGCTTTGCAGTGAGTTTTTCAACGTTTTTGCAATAGCGTTTTTTGTGTTTATTCGCTTTTTTTGCGTTTTTCCGCGTTTGCGTTTTTTAGCGTTTTATTTTTTTTCCAATGGATCAAAAACGTCCAAAAACGCGTTTTTGAGTGTTTATCGACGTTTATTAGCGTTTATCAGCGTTGGAGTGTTTTTACAGCTGAAAAACGTCTCTCAGAACCCACTAGTTTGGGTTTTTTTTTACTGCTCAAAAACGCCCTAGTCAAAAACTGCTGATAACAGCCTATGTGTGCATGGACACATAGGATAACATGATGGAGAGTTCAATGACTGTAGAAAAAAACGTCTACTGCCAAAAACAGCTGCTGTAAAAACGTCCAGTGTGCACGAGGCCTGAACGTGGCATGGTTGTTATTGCCAGACGGGCTGGTCTGAGTATTTCAAACACTGCTGATTTACTGGGATTTTCACTCAGAACCATCTCTTGGGTTTACAGAGAATGGTCCGAAAAAAAAATCAATATTCAGTGAGCAGCAGTTGTGTGGAGGAAAATGCCTTGTTGATGTCAAAGGTCATTTAAGAATGGGCAGACTGGTTGGAGATGATAGAAAGGCAACAGTAACTCCAATAACCACTTGTTACAACCAAGGTATGCAGAATACCATATCTGAATGCACAACACATTGAACCTTGAAGCAGATGGGCTACAGCAGCAGAAGACCACACCGGGTGGCCCTCCTGTCAGCTAAGAACAGGAAACTGAGGCTACAATTTGCACAGGCTCACCAAAATTGGACAATAGAAGATTGGAAAAACATTGCCTGGTCTGATGAGTCTTGATTTTAGCTGCGACATTAAGATGGTCGGGTCAGAATGAAAACATGGATCCATCCTGCCTTGTATCAATGGTTCAGGCTGGTGGTGGTGATGTAATGGTGTGGGGGGGGGGATATGTTCTTGCCAAACTTTGGGCCCCTTAGTACCAATTGAGCATCGTTTTGATACCTGAGTATTGTTGCTGACCATGTCCATCCCTTTATGACTACAGTGTACCCATCTTCTGATGGCTTCTTCCAGCAGGATAAGGCACCATGTCACAAAGCTCCAATCATCTCACCACTGGTTTCTTGAACATAACAATGAGGTCACTGCACTCCAATGGCCTCTACAGTCACCAGATCTCATCCAATAGAGCACCTTTGGGATGTGGTGGAACGGGAGATTCTCATCATGGATGTGCAGCCGACAAATCTGCAGCAACTGTGTGATGCTATCGTGTCAATATGAACAGAAATCTCTGAGGAATGTTTCCAACACCTTGTTGAATCTATGCCATGAAGAATGAAGGCAGTTTTAAAAGCAAAAGGGGGTCCAACCCGGTACCAAGGATACCTAATAAAGTGTAGGGTGATTTTAGATTTTAATTAAAAGTGTGAGAATAGTCTAAAATGATAAGTGCCCTGAACACTGTGCACATTGCACAGACAATTAAACACCTGCAAATACCCAAGCCACTGAAATGTCCCTGTGATGACAAATACTGGTGGAGGAAGAACATGTGGTCACTTTAAATGCTCCATTATTTGGATTTTATAGCTGTTTGTTTATGGGGTCTATTTGCTTGAATTTCACAAAAATTCTCTGGTAGAACCATGCAGATCCATGAGTTTTAAATTAAAGTGATTGTTTCTCCAACAGTGAATATTTTTGAAATTTAAGTTTTCTGCTTTATAAATAGGTCCTTAAGAGTAGGGATGAGCCGAACACCCCCCCCCCCCCCCCGGTTCGGTTCGCACCAGAACCTGCGAACAGAAATAAAGTTTGCGCAAACTTTAGAACCCTATTAAATACAATGGACTCGAACGTTCGAAATCTAAAGTGCTAATTATAAAGGCTAATATGCAATTTATTGTCCTAAAAAGTGTTTGGGGACCCGGGTCCTGTCCCAGGGGACATGTATCAATGCAAAAAAAGAGCAGTGATTTTAATAATGCTTAAAGTGAAACAATAAAAGTGAAATATTCCTTTAAATTTCGTACCTGGGGGGTGTGTATAGTATGCCTGTAAAGCAGCGCTTGTTTCCCGTGCTTAGAACTGTCCCTGCACAAAGTGTCATTTCTAAAGAAAAAAAAGTCATTTAAAAGCACTCGCGGCTATAATGAATTGTCGGCTCCCGGCAATACAGAGCAAAGTCTCTGATAAAAAGAAAAAAACAGCATGGGGGTTACCCCAAATTCCATTACCAGGCCCTTCAGGTCTGGTGTGGATATTAAGGAGAATCCTGCGTCAAATTAAAAAAAGAAAATGACGTGGGGTTCCCCCCAAATATCCATACCAGACCCTTCCACTCTTGCTAGATCTTGAGTGTACCTTCAAAGCCAAGGCCTTCCTGCTGTTGTTCAGCAAAATCAGGGAAAACTGGCATTCAATTTCACATTTTTGCCTATTTCTTGGATCTTTCCATGTTTTTGTGTAGCTGGGTATTCAGATATTTGTGCCCCCCTCCCCCATCCTGGCACCCTTAGGCGGCTGCCTAAGCTGCCATATGCTGGCGCCAACCCTGCATATGGGAATTTCATCATCAGTAGCCATACAAGGGTTGAAAATGCTTGGCCTGGAAAAAGTGGCAAAGATCGCGTTAAGTTGGTGATAGAGCGGCGAGGGTTGGCCCTGAAATGGTAGAGCTGGAGGAGGGCAAACTCAGAGGTATCTCTGCCATAATGTGCATGTATGTTGGGATACTTGCACAGTATGGCAAGATGTCCCCCAGCAGATGGAGGTTTGGTTTTTCTTAAAGTTCCTGTTATTTTTCAGAAGACCTAAATAAGGGGAAAATATGCTAAGTAGAGAGCTAAGGTGATTGATCGCTCAACGTGAGTCTGCAACATGTTCCAGGACATCCAGTCCTTCAGGAGACGTTTTTAAGGCTTGTGTAGACAGACAAATGCTTTCAGGTGCATTCAGCTTGCATTTGAACTACTTCTGACTTCCTTCTGAGCCACTGAGAACTCTACATTCATATCAACTTGGATGGGAAGAACAAATGGCCTTAGATTTTTAGCAATATCTGATAGTGGTATCTTAGGGGTCTCCAAACCTTCCAAACAAAAGGCCAGTTTACTGTCCTTCAAACTTTAGGTGGGAGGGAACCAGACTGTGGCTAATGTGAGTAGAATATGTCTTGGGAGTAAACAATGCCCCCTCATTGGTATCAGTGAGAGGAATAGTGCCCCGTTGTTGGTATCAGGGTAAGGAATAGTGCCCCATTATTAGTGTAGCAGGGTCTCCGTTGAGGCCCCATGGACTACTTTACCCAGAACCCCGTTTGGCACCCAGGGTGCATTGGGCTGCCGCAGAGACTCATGGGTGGGGTATAAAAGGGGAGGGCGAGGCTAAGCCTGGCCTCTTTGGACACCACGCGGCTGGCAAGAGGACTTCCTGTGCGGAACTGCTGCGAGTTGCCAGACGGGCAACAAGCTGCTGCCGCACTTCCAGAGAGCCTTCCACCTAGCTGCGGAGCCTGTGCGGCTGCAGACATCTACCTGCTTCGCGGACGTCAGTGGACCGGAGATCAGGCGGTGGCGGATCCTGTGTGTGTGGACACAGCGGTGGGAGTCCCGGACTGGGATCGAGTCCGGAGTGGTGAGAGAGCACCTGCTCACAACTATAACCGAGTACTTTATTAGGCCTATTGACTGCCTTGGCCCATCGGGTCATATTTTCCTTTTTCCTGTCAGGAGACTAGTTGCAGAACTGAGTTACATAGTCTCCGGGAGTTGCTTCCATTGCCTTAGACCATTATTGGATTACAAATATTGTTCCTGTATGTGCACCACCGATCATCTTTCATGCAAAGATTCCTCCTTTAGAGACTGAGCTTTAACTGAGTCAGTCCTGACTGGGAGTTTATAGCATTGCTGGGCGCCATATTGCTAACGGGGACTCAAGCTATACGTCAGTGTGTGATAGAACTATTTGTGCACTATAGTTGACTAGTGTTAGTATTACTGCAGGACTCTGCATGCATGTGTTATATGTGATATTGATCGTTAACCTCTATATACAAGTAAACCTTTTACCGTTAATCATTCTGGTATTGGAGTCTATTACTACATTCTACCACTGTTTAAATGTATTGAGGGATTGTACATGAACTGGTATAGAGTTATACAAATATACCACCCCTAGACTAGCTGTGCCAGAGAAGGGTTGAGTAGATTGCCGGGGGTTGGCTGTGCTGTGTACAGGGCCTGAAACAAAACCAGCGGCTTTCTTAGTTTGGGGGTATCGCTACATTGGCATAAGTGGAAAGAATGGTGCCCTATTGTTGCTGTCGGTGGGAGCAATAGTGCCCAACTGTTGGTGTCAGTGGGGATAATGGTGGACCATTGTTGGTGTCAGTGGCAGATATAGTGCCTCAAGTGCCGGATAAAGGCAAGCAAAGGGCAGCATTTGGCCCCCGGGCCACAGTTTGGGGACCACTGTCTTAGGGGTTCAAATGTCCAGTCTGTAGCTGGGAAATTGTAAGTCAGGAAGAACAAAGTGGACATTTTTATATCTCCCCCATCTCTTATGGATAGTGAAAGAAGTGGTCTTCTGCCATTATTCTTAAAAATGTAGCCCCTAAGCCTATGCAAACTTTTTTCTAATTGCAGGCCAGGCCGCATTTTACCTCCGACATGGAAAAAATACAGAATACAAAATAAATATCATTACCAAATGTTAGGAACATTAGCGAAACAAAGGAAATTAAGTGAAACAAAGAGCGATTCTCTAATCGCCAAGAGTGCTGACAATAGATGAAGTTTACTTCCTCTCTCTCTGTATTTACTGACGCCTCGGTTCGCCTGGAGACTGCAACTGGAAGATTTCTCATAAGCTCGGCAAAAAGTGATCTTCCAGCCATATGTTTGGGTCATTACAGCAATCCATCTTCCCTTCTTCTCTCTGGGATTTATAAGAGCCAGTGTGAGGCCATAACATACATCTGTGTCTCTGGAAGACATTACTGCACAAAATGAAGTAAACAAGAGCATTAAATACAATAAATTAATAAAGAGATAAAAAAAAAAAGAAATTCTGAGAAGTTCAAGGAAACACACAAGCTGTAACAGCTCAATAGCTAAAAAAAAAAGCTTCATAAAAAAATGAATTAAAAAAATCACTTTTACTCTTGTTTTTTATTTAGAAATATGATTCTGAATGCAATAGCCGAGTCTGGCCAAGATTGTGCAAAGGTTACGGCAGGAGAGTTCATATTTTTCTTTCCCTTTGTACAGAAACAGCTCCAGCCTCATGCAGAGATATTTTATTCAGAATTGAACAATAAACTTTAAAAAACATTTGGGAAACGCAGCCTAGCTGCTAGGTTTTGGTCCAGTCTATATCTCCCGTTAGTCGGTAATCTGTTGATCAAGGAACCCATTTTTTTTCTTGCCTGTCTGTATTGCAGGAAAGGCACACCTGTTGTACGCACCTTGCTGTGTTCCGCATACAGAAGCACTGATTTATCAAACTGTCATTATTTAGGCCCCTTTCACACGGGACGGATCAGTCATGATCCGCCCCGTGAACCTCCGCTTGCTCAGCGGGGATCGCTCCGTTGATCCCCGCTGAGCCGGCGGATGACTGGGCGGTCCCCGCACACTGTGCAGGGACCGCCCTGTCAGATCTCCCTCTCCCCTATGGGGGATCGGATGAACACGGACCGTCTGTCCGTGTTCATCCGATCCGCTCCGCAGACGGATAGAAAAATAGAAAATTTCTATCCTAAAAAACGGAGCATAGCGGACACGGGTGAGATCGGGTGTCAGCGGATGTTCATCCGCTGACATCCGCTATCCCATAGGGATACATGTATGTCAGTTTTTCAGCCGAAAACGGACGGGTGAAAAATGGACATACGGTCCGCCCGTGTGAAAGGGGCCTAAAGCAGAACTCAACTGTATCCAAGCACCACACACTGAAAATGCTATTTATTTCATGTTTAATATTCAAAGCAAACTCACCCATCCATCCATTTCTCCATGTTTTATTTTGTTGAGAGCTCATTTTTTATTTTATTTTTTTATATATCTTCAATTGATAAATTTTCCATTTTACACAAATATACATAACATAAACGAGAACTAATTATGGGTAGCCTGTAAACGCATCTATAAACCATTACAGTTCTTCACATTACAGGAAGTCCCCGAGTTACGAACATCCGACTTGCGAACGACTCCTACTTACGAACGGGAGGCTGCATGACGTATCTGCCGTTCTGCGCATGCGTGGCCACTTTTCGACGGCGGGCACATTCGACGGAACATCGGAAAATGACGTATCTGCCGTTCTGCGCATGCTGTTCCGACTTACGAACATATTTGACTTAAGAACAAACCTACAGTCCCTAGCCCGTTCGTAACTCGGGGACTGCCTGTATCATTGATTCACATTTCTATATCTTAGATATACAATCTAAAATGTTCTCAATCAATATGTATCTATCCAGGATCCCAATATTGTCCAGACTCAAACAAACTAACAACATAACTCCAAATAACCCTCCCCCTGCCCACCCACACCCAACCAGCATTTCTAGCTGTGGCCATCTTGAGAAAAGGTGGTTAACCACTTGCCGACCAACCTCCGTATAACGGCGGCAGGTCGGCACGATCCCGCGAACCGTCGTAGCTGTACGTCGGTCCTTTTTAACGGTATAGCAGGCCCGCGCGCGCGGGGGTGCCGATGCTCGTGACCGCCGGCCGCGACCGATCGAGGGCACGAGAGGCAGAACAGGGACGTGTGTGTGTAAACACACAAATCCCTGTTCTGTTCTGTTTTGTGAGGAGAGACAGATCGTGAGTTCCTAATAGCTAGGAACCACAATCTGTAATTTCCTCTAGGTCAGTCCCATCCCCCTTCAGTTAGAAACACACTAGGGAACACAATTAACCCCTTGATCGCCCCCTAGTGTTAACCCTTCCCTGCCAGTGACATTTTTACAGTAATCAGTGCATTTTTATAGCACTGATCGCCGTATAAATGCCAATGGTCCCAAAAATGTTTCAAAATTGTCCGATGTGTCCGCCATAATGTCGCAGTCCCGATAAAAATTGCAGATCGCCACCATTACTAGTAAAAAAATAATAATAATAAAAATGCTATAAATCTATCCCCTATTTTGTAGACGCTATAACTTTTGCGCAAATCAATCAATATACCCTTTTATTGTGATTTTTATTACCAAAAATATGTAGAAGAATACGTATCGGCCTAAACTGAGAAAAAATTGCTTTTTTAAAAAAATTGGGGATATTTATTATAGCGAAAAGTAAAAAATATTGTGTTTTTTTTTAAATTGTCTCTATTTTTTTGTTGATAGCGCAAAAAATAATAATCTCAGAGATGATCAAATACCACCAAAAGAAACCTCTATTTGTGAGGAAAGAAGCACGTCAATTTTGTTTGAGTATAGTGTCGCACGACCATGCAATTGTCAGTTAAAGCGACGCAGTGCTGAATTGCAAAAAATGGCCCGGTCATTGGGCAGCCAATTCTTCCGGGGCTGAAATGGTTAATTCATGTAGCTTTTGCTTCCTGGAATCCATCTGCCCTTAGCTCAGGCATGCAGGCAGGAGGGTGGGCTTGGCTGGGGAAGCCCCTCCTCCCTTCCTCCAGATGAAAGAAAATAATGTCCCTGGGATGCATGACATCATTTTGGCCTATATAGAAAAGCCTTATTGGGCATGGTGTGTGGGACTTTAGAGGTGCTCATTGAGAATATTAACGTAGTATAGGAGTAGAAAAAATAGGAAACAAAAAAAATTACTTATAAAAGGGTCTATATTTAATACATGATTTACATGGTATAAAAACAAACAGGGGGAAAAAATACAATGCAGTGTATTCATCCCTTATACGTCACAAATTGATAGTCCTACATGTTTCGCAAAATTTATGCTTCTTCAGGGACGCACATGACTTTAATTTATCTAAAAATAAATATATATGTTTAGGAAAGTATAAACAACAAGGGTTGTATATAATTGCATTATCATATTCAAAATGTATTATAAACAACAATATAAGAAGAGAACAAATAATTCACAATGGAGACGTGCATATAATACCTCAGAGTTCCTGTGGATCCTCATACAGATAAAATGGTGACACCTGATAATAATCAGGGGGCACCAGATAATGAAGCTGGCACGTCTGTATGCAGCTGTGCACACGCAGATGGTGGCGAGAAACAAGACAGGTGTCCTGGGTAGGGAGTAAGGCAAGATGTCAATAAGGTTGTAAGGATTTATGTGTATCTGTAAGAGATGAAAAAACAAAGAAAATATATAGATAAATAAATACATATGATTTGGTGGTAAACATTAACTCACAATCGATTTATGGCATTTTATGTCTAACATCAAAAGAGATGGTATGTATACTAAATATGCTTACTTTTCTGAGAGATGTGGATGATGTGACCTGGGAGCCTAAAGAGCGCCTGACAACAGGTACTTAAATTTTTGTTATTGGTATATCCTAGCGGAGATATGGTCTGTAAACAGAGATTTTATATATATAAAGTACTATTAATGTTACATGTAAGAGTATCGAACATCAGTAGAGGATATATTAATAAACAAAATACCTGTGATTAAATGCGCCCAATTATGGTGTCCAATGACCATGGTGTGTTATAAAAAACGAATTCTGGCACCGTATGCAGATACCCCGCTGTGAAGATCTAGGTATACAGATGGGTAGACTGATCAGGAGGTATGACCTAAAGAGATCAAACCTGCTTAATATTGATGAATTGCAAAGCACTCCCCGATGTATGGCATTGACATAACTATCTTACCTGTGTAACGTCAGCGCAACGGTTAGTCTCCCAGGGCAGGCCCCATGACGGCCATAGTGTCCACATCCAGCCTTTTATATCCCATCATGGTGATGGAATAAGTGCGCCGCAAACGACGTGAGAACGTCGGCGGCGTGAATGCGGGCGCTGGGTGATGACGTAGCGGTGGAAGATTCCACCGTGTGTGTGGCTCGCCTTGCGCATGCGCCTGTCAACACAGTATTGACGCATAGCGTCAATACGTCAGACCGCAAGGCTGCCACTGTGTGCTGGACAGCGCATGCGCCGGGCTTGGCCAACCGAACATCACAGAGAGTCGGACAATCATAACATCCATGCCTTCGCGTAGATTCAGCAGATGCTGATGACTGCCCCCTAGCGCCCGCATGGGGCACTGTGAATTGTTCTAGCTCTGCGTGTGCACTGGGTGCACGGGACCGAACATGACAGATCAATTGCTGGGAGTACATTCCTCTCAAAGGGAGGAATGGGTCCCAGATGGCAGTATGTTGTGGTGTGTATGTGAGTTGTGGTATTGTTTACATACACTACCATGTTTGGAGGCATGATTTAAATAGAGGAATCCAAAGGATCCGAGGCATTAATCAGGTCTCTTAATAGAAATGAAAATAAATATATCATTAAACATGGAACAAACAATTCATATTTGTCTACCCGAAGGATTCATACTCAGGAGGCAGCATTACATATCATATCTAAAGTAAAGAATTTTAACCACTTGACCACTTGACCACTGGGCAGACCAATTTTCAGCTTTCGGTGCTCTCACATTTTGAATGACAATTACTCAGTCATACAACACTGTACCTATATGAATTTTTTGTCCTTTTTTTCACACAAATAGAGCTTTCTTTTGGTGGTATTTAATCACCGTTGGGTTTTTTATTTTCTGCGCTATAAGAGAAAAAAGACTGAAAATTCTGTAAAAAAATGTTTTTTTTTTTCGTTTCTGTTATAAAATTTAGCAAATTACTATTTTTTCTTTATAAATTATGGCCAAAATTTATACTGCTACACATCTTTGGTAAAAATAAGTACAAATTGGTGCATATTATTTGGTCTTTGTGAAAGTTATAGAGTCCACAAGCTATGGTGCCAATATCTGAAAATTGATCACACCTGAAGTACTGACGGCCTATCTCATTTCTTGAGACCCTAACATGCCAGAAAAGTACAAATACCCCCAAATGACCCCTTTTTGGAAAGAAGACATTCCAAGGTATTTAGAAAGAGGCATTGTGAGTTTTTTGAAGTTGTCATTTTTTCCCACAATTCTTTACAAAACAAGATTTTTTTTTTCTCTTTTTTTTTTTTTTAACAAAATTGGCATATTAGCAGGTTATTTCTCACACACAGCATATGCATACCACAAATTACACCCCAAAACACATTCTGCTATTACTCCCGAGTATGGCGATACCACTTGTGTCAGACTTTTACACAGCGTGGCCACATACAGAGGCCCAACATGCAGGGAACACCATCAGGCGTTCTGGAGCACCCAGGCCAATTCTGACATTTCTCTCCTACATGTAAAAATCATCATTTGTTTGCTAGAAAATTACATAGAACCCCAAAACATTATATATGTTTTTTTAGCAAAGACCTTAGAGAATATAATGCTGGTCATTGCAACTTTTTATCTCGCACGATATTTGCGCAGCAATTTTTTTAACGCGTTTTTTACGGAAAAAAAATGTTTTGTGCTAAAAAAAAACAAAACAGTAAAGTTAGCCCAATGTTTTTACATAATGTGAAAGATGAAGTTACGCAGAGTAAATAGATACCTAACATGTCACCCTTCAAAATTGCACACGCTCGTGGAATGGCGCCAAACTTCGCTACTTAAAAATCCCCATAGGCGACGTTTTAAATATTTTTACTGGTTACATGTTTTGAGTTACAGAGGAGGTCTATGGCCAGAATTATTGCTCTCGCTCTAACGTTCGCAGAGATACCTCACATGTGTGGTTTGAACACTGTTTTCATATGTGGGCGGGACTTACGTATGCGTTCGCTTCTGTATGCAAGCTCACGGGGACAGGGGCGCTTAAAAATTTTTTTTTTTTTTTTATTGTTCATTTTACTTTATTTATTTTAGTTTGACATGTTTTTCCGCCCCCAAATTTTTTTTGATCACTTTTATACCTATTACAAGGAACGTAAACATCCCTTGTAATAGGAATATGGCATGACAGTGAGATATGGGGTCAACAGGACCCCACATCTCACCTCTAGGCTGGGAAGCCTGAAAAAAACCCCCAAAAAAACAAAAAACAATCCTGGTTTTGATCATAGCGGTGAGTCGGTAGAAGCACCGGAGGGTGGCGGGGGGGGGGACATCCCCTCTCGCCTCCCATAAGAATGATCAAGCGGCAGAACAGCCACTATGATTGTTGTTATGGTGTAGGGAATCGCCGGCTGAAAAAGCTGAT
This sequence comes from Rana muscosa, assembly GCA_029206835.1. Lineage (NCBI taxonomy): Eukaryota > Metazoa > Chordata > Amphibia > Anura > Ranidae > Rana > Rana muscosa. The sequence goes on from CM055122.1 coordinate 273,520,084, forward strand.
ATCTGAATGATGCCTGTAGCTGCTCCCATCATTCAGATATCCCCGCACATAGTCAAGGACGTCATATGACGGCCGGCGGGCAGGAAGTGGTTATTGCAGAGTATTGCCGGGCATTGCGGAGTATTGCCGGGCATTGCGGAGTATTGCTGGGCATTGCGGAGTATTGCAGGGCATTGCGGAGTATTGCAGGGTATTGCACGGGGTATTGCACAGGGGGTATTGCGCAGAGTATTGCAGGGTATTGCAGAGTATTGTGCAGGGTATTGCAGAGTATTGTGCAGGGTATTGCAGAGTATTGTGCAGAGTATTGTGCAGGGTATTGCAGAGTATTGTGCAGGGTATTGCAGAGTATTGTGCAGAGTATTGTGCAGGGTATTGCAGAGTATTTTGCAGAGTATTGCGCAGGGTATTGCAGAGTATTGCGCAGGGTATTGCAGAGTATTGCGCAGGGTATTGCAGAGTATTGCGCAGGGTATTGCGAAGGGTATTGCAGGGTATTGCAGAGTATTGCGCAGGGTATTGCAGAGTATTGCGCAGGGTATTGCAGAGTATTTTACAGAGTATTGCGCAGGGTATTGCAGAGTATTGCACCAGGGTATTGCAGAGTATTGCAAAATATTGCACCAGGGTATTGCAGAGTATTTTGCAGAGTATTGCGCAGGGTATTGCAGAGTATTGCGCAGGGTATTGCGCAGGGTATTGCAGAGTATTGCGCAGGGTATTGCAGAGTATTTTGCAGAGTATTGCGCAGGGTATTGCAGAGTATTGCACCAGGGTATTGCAGAGTATTGCACCAGGGTATTGCAGAGTATTTTGCAGAGTATTGCGCAGGGTAATTTGCAGAGTATTGCGCAGGGATGGCTGAGCAGGGATGGATGGATTGCTGGATCTGTGACTGCAATTGTCACAGATCCAGCCCACAGCTGACATGGGGGAGGGAGCTGACATGATCCGCTCCCTGCCCTCTCCTCTCACACTGTACCGATCGGTACAGAGAGGGGAGAGAGGAATCGGCGTCATCACATGACGCCGGTCTGTTTACAAGTGATTGCTCCGTCATTTGACGGAGCGATCACGTGGTAAACGGCCGCTATCAGCGGCGATTTACCGCGATTCGTGATGCGCCGGGTCCTCTGGACCCGGCGGTCACGGAGATTCCCGTGTGCGCGCCCCAGGGGGCGCGCGGGAGCGCGATTCTGGGAGGACGTTATATAACGTCCTCCCAGAGTTAAGCAACCACCTTGTCGACGTTATTTGTCGGCAGGTGGTTGCCAAGTGGTTAAGCATGCATTGCATTATAGCGATTTTATACTTGTATTAATGTACACATTCTTTGGTAATTCAATACAGATTACACCTGCCAGTGTATATGTTGAAATAATGGGAATCACAGAGGATCCCAATAGCTGGCCCTGAATGGGCTCAGCTGGCTGGCTGGTGTGGTGATGCAAAAATGATGTGGGGATAAGGAAATGAGGAGCAAGGGGGGGAAATTTCTGCTGAGAAGAGTGTAATGTCAGTGAAAGGATGGACTTAAACCCAGGTCCTATGTGACTAGATGTCAGGTTGTCAAAAGAAGGGTTTATAGCTTAGACTTTCATTCAAGCCAGGGTATCTGGTAGTCTGTAGGCCATAGATCCACTTGGCCTCGACTTGGAGCAGGCGGCGATCTATGTCGCCACCTCTCTCATTGAGAGCAAAGTGCTCCAAGGCGAAAAAGCCAAGCATTTTTAGGTTGTGGTTATGGAACAGACCCATGTGCCGGCTAATGGGTGTCTCCATTAGTTTTTTGGAGATAGCCGACACATGGTCTCGTATCCTGCAGAAAAAGTTCCTTTTGGTCTTGCCTACGTAAAAGGCCCCACAATTACACTTCATAAGGTATATGACTCCCACAGTTTGGCAGGTGATTTTGGTTTTGGGTGCCCATGTGTCTCCATTGGGTAAGTTTTGGCCTAGGACAGCAACCAGGAAGCAACTGAAGAAATGTAAAAAAAAAAAGTTTAAAACAAGTAAATATCAGGGGTACTGAATTAAAATTCACAGAGGTCCAGTCCGTAACATCTTCTTTCTGCAGAGGTCAGAATCTCATTTTTGTTCTATGACTTAGGTCCTTCACATCACAGCCCCACCCCCTTTCACATGACAGCCCCTCTTGCAATCACAGACCCCCCTTCCTCACATCATAGCCCCCCTCACATCACAGCTCCCCCTTCCTCACATCAAAGACCCCCTTACAATTACATCTCCCCCCCACTCTCCTCACATCACAGACCCCCTTACAATTACATCTCCCCCCACCCTCCTCACATCACAGCCCCCCTTGCAATCACAGACCCCCTTATATCACAGTCCCCCTTGCAATCACAACCCCCTATATCACAGTCCCCCCTCCTCACATCACAGTCCTCCTCTCCACATAACAGCACCCCCATATCACAGCTTCACCCTCTCACATCGCAGACCCCCCCTTCACCTCACATCTCCCTTCAATCACAGCCCCCATTAAACCTCAGCCCCCACTGCAGTTACAGCTCTCCCCCATTCACAGTCCTATCTTAAAGCGGTAGTAAAGTCTCTATAACAATATAAAAAAGTTGTGGCCATCCTGCAGGGTTAAGCCATAATGTACTAGTATGCACCGCATACTAGTACATTATAACAAGCTTACCTACAAACCGAGCCCTCCAGCGATGTGCTGTCAGGGCTCTCCCCGGTTCCTAGCGCTTTCATCTTCACCTCGTCTTCGCTCCGGGTTTCGCATCTCCGGGAGCTTGATTGGCCAGGCCAATGTGACATCACTCCAGGGAGTCACATCGCTGCAGCACGCAGAGCGGACCATAAAAGTAATCTGAGCTGTGTATATGTGGCTCAGATCACATTACCCACTGACAGGCAGGGGGGGTCATGTATGACAGACCTCTAGGGTCTCTTCTGTTATAAAAAGCCTGCCTGTCAGCGGAGTTGAAAGATTCTGAGTTTACTACCACTTGACTTTAAAAGCGCCCAGCTGATTGATCATACACAACACATTCTGTGTTACATACTCCTAAACTTTGCATTTTGCATTACTTACTCCTCAGTAGTGTATTTAGGTTTTGTGCTGCCCTAGGCCTGACTAAACTCGTGCACCCCCTAATTTAAATATGACCCACCCATTCCTGTCAAGGCCACACCCTTTGCTGTTTAAGACCCCCCCTGAAATTTTTGAGTGGGGGCTCTAGTTCTGAGGGCCTAGGGGGGGACAATGGATTCCCTTCATTTGCATATGTAGCGGCCTCCTCACTCCCCTCTTTGCATCAGCTCGTCTTTCTGTTGTCTAGGGGTACCTTAGAGGGGAGAGAGCGGGGTCACCACGCCAAGCCTCCACCACATGTGTCCGTGCGGTGTAAGCAAAGTTCCTTCTCTACTTTCGGGTCAGTGTTGTGCACCTGGAGTTACCTTGAACAATGTCCACCAGAAAAGAACCCCACACCATTAAAGTCCAACACTCCTTTATTCTTCTCGAGTGAACAGCATAATCAGTTAGACTCCCTTAAACAACAGAACAAACAAGGAGGTGTGGATGCGAGTAGGCCCAGACACAATGAACTCTCCAATTTGCTCCCTGAAAGTGGGCTGAGGTCTCCTAGCGAGGGGGGATTTTCCTTCCAGGCGGTCTCCGATGGGAGGCTCACCTGTCACTGGCAATCTGCTGCACCCGGTCTTCAAGTGAGTAGCTCCCCCCGGTCCATTACGCCTTCTGGATTCGGGTACCCAATCCCTGGGTTCCCTAGGACCTCCTTCCCTTGCGGAACTCAGTGTTGGGCACTGAGCTCCAGACCTCCATCCGAGTACCTCACCCCAGGCTAAGGGTGCCTGGGATGGAACACGACCTCCGGACGTCCTCTAGGCCTAGGCCACCTAGAGGACCGACACGAACCACCGCCCTCAGGCTGAAGGTGCCTGGGACTCGACCCTGCGACCAAGACGGCCGGCCCCCCTATACCCTCCCCCAGCAAGCACGGCGGGTTCCCCGCCCCACCACACCGCTACCGAGGGAGGACAAAAAGGAGGCACAGCACACAGCAATGGCCCAACCCCAGCCCAAGGCGACAGCGCCACCCGCTGGACCGCAAGGAACCGCACACCACTGGCGTCTCCGCCAGTCCGAATCACACCCGGGAAAGTACATACCCGCTACACATAGATTTCCTCTCACTTCCTGTTTGACTATGGGGCAGGAAGTGAAGGGAAATTTCTGCAATGGGACAGGGATGGTAAAAAATAAACTGACCGGGGCTATAACCCTCCCTTACTCTATCCACAATGAAAAAAAAAAGTCTTGCCTATAGTTCTACCTTAAGCACAAATTTCTGATATATTTATTGACAGGACTAGTGATGAGCCGAACACCCCCGGGTTCGGTTCGCACCAGAACCCGCGAACGGACCGAAAGTTCGTACGAACATTAGAACCCTATTAAATACAATGGATGCGAACGTTCAAATTCTAAAGTGCTAATTATAACAACTATTATGCATGTTATTGTCGTAAAAAGGGTTTGGGAACCCGGGTTGTGCACCAGGGGACATGTATCAATGCAAAAAGAAGTTTTAAAATCGGTCGTTTTTCGGGAGCAGTCATTTTAATGATGCATAAAGTGAAAAAAAAAAAGTAAAATATTCCTTGAAATATCGTACCTGGGGGGTGTCTAAAGTATGCCTGTGAAGTGCCACGTGTTTCCCGTGTATAGAACTGTCCCTGCACAAAATGACACTTCTAAAGGAAAAAAAAGCCATTTAAAACTGCTTGCGGCTTTAATGTAATGTCTGGTCCCGGTAATATGGATGAAAATCTTTAAGAAAAATGGCATAGCTACCCCATGACCCCCCCCCCTACCCCAGCCCATTACCAGCCCCTTTGGGTCTTGTATGGATATTAAGGGGAACCCCGCACATAAAATAAAAAAGGCCCTATATACTCTGAACAGCCGTATACAGGCGGTGCATACAAGACAGGGACTGTAGGTTTGTTCTTATGTAGAATCTGTTTGTAATTTTGAACAGGTACATTGTTTAAGTGTAGCTCCAGCCCAAAAATCTATTTTTAAACTTTTTGGAAAACATAGGTAAGGGTTATCACCCCTGTAACATTTGTTTTGCTGTCTGTGCCCCTGTTCAGAACATTTCACCTCACTTTCCGTCCCAATGACAACTGTTTTTGAAATGTGGTGTTTTTCTTGAAACAAGGATTGCTGATAAAGCATCAGTACAGAGGAGACACCTTTCTCCCATATTAATTCTTACAGGAGAGAATTTTCCTTCCAAGGGGTAGATTTCCTCTCACTTCCTGTTGTCTTCTTGCGTTTGCAAGTAGGAGTCGTTTGTAAGTTGGATGTTTGAAAGTAGGGACCTGCCGTATATACTCTGCAGAAATAGGCCCCTTAGTTGTTGGTGTTGGCACAACACTGTAAGCACTCACAGTTACTCTTGGTTGGTGCTGGAACGCCCTGCTGTCAACTATTATATCAGGAATTTTAATTACATATAATTGTTGAACAGTGGTAGTAAAAATTGGGCCTTTGATGGTGGTGCTGGTGCCACAACACTGTAAGCCCTGACAGTTACTCTTGGTGGGTGCAGCAATGGGCCCTGCTGTGAATTATTAGATCAAGAATTGTAATTGCATGCCCCTGTTGAACAGGGGCTGAAAAATTGGGCCTTTCGTGGTGGTGGTGGTGGTGGTGGTGTTGCCACAAGACTGTAAGCCCTCAGAGTTACTCTTGGTGGGTGCAGGAATGGGCCCTGCTGTGAATTATTAGATCAAGAATTTTAATTACATGCCCCTTTTGAACAGGGGCTGAAAAATTGGGCCTTTCATGGTGGTGGTGGTGGTGGCGTTGCCACAACACTGTAAGCCCTCAGAGTTACTCTTGGTGGGTGCAGGAATGGGCCCTGCTGTGAATTATTAGATCAAGATTTGTAATTACATGCCCCTTTTGAACAGGGGCTGAAAAATTGGGCCTTTCGTGGTGGTGGTGGTGGTGGCGTTGCCACAACACTGTAAGCCCTCAGAGTTACTCTTGGTGGGTGCAGGAATGGGCCCTGCTGTGAATTATTAGATCAAGAATTGTAATTACATGCCCCTTTTGAACAGGGGCTGAAAAATTGGGCCTTTCGTGGTGGTGGTGGTGGTGGCGTTGCCACAACACTGTAAGCCCTCAGAGTTACTCTTGGTGGGTGCAGCAATGGGCCCTGCTGTGAATTATTAGATCAAGAATTGTAATTATATGCCCCTTTTGAACAGGGGCTGAAAAATTGGGCCTTTCGTGGTGGTGGTGGTGGTGGCGTTGCCACAACACTGTAAGCCCTCAGAGTTACTCTTGGTGGGTGCAGGAATGGGCCCTGCTGTGAATTATTAGATCAAGAATTGTAATTACATGCCCCTGTTGAACAGGGGCTGAAAAATTGGGCCTTAGGCACTGGTGGCACAACACTACAACCCCTCACAGATACTGTACTTGGAGCACAGCAATGAGCCCTGTTGCAAAGTATTGCTTCAAAAATTGTAATGACACGCCCCTGTTAAACAGGGGCTTGAAAAATTGGGCCTTAGGCACTGGTGCCACAACACTCCAACCCCTCACAGATACTGTACTTGGAGCACAGCAATGAGCCCTATGGCAAATTATTGCTAAAAAAATTGTAATTACACGCCCCTGTAAAACAGGGGCTGAAAAATTGGGCGTTAGGCACTGGTGGCGGCACCCATAAACAAAAATGATCTTCCAAGCTATCATCATCAATCGTATCATTGAGGACTCGGAGGAGGAGGATAGCCAGTCAACATAACAGCACAGGCACTCAGCATCAGCATCAGTCTTGAAGGGATGTGACATGTTAAAATCAATTAGTCTGTTATATCAGCATCAGGTGTGTGGTAGCTGGTGGTGATCCAAGACTGGTTCATCTTGATGAAAGTCAGTCGATCAACCGAGTCGGTGGACATGCGCACCCTGTGATCCGTGACAAATCCTCCAGCAGCACTGAATGTGCGTTCCGAAAGAACGCTGGATGCAGGACAGGCCAGTAGCTCAATTGCATACTGTGCAAGCTCTGGCCAGTGATCCATCCTCAAGACCCAGTAAGCCAGAGGATTTTCGGTGGGGAAGGTGTCCAAGTCTGACCTTGCCCCTAGATATTCCTGCACCATGTTTATCAGACGCTGGCGATGGTTGCTGGAACCGATCATACTTTGGGGCTGCGGACTAAAGAATTGTCTGAACGCATCGGTCAGACGGCCACCTTCCCCACCGCTCCTTCTTTGACTGGCCGAAGCCTCAGCAACTCGTTGTCCAGGACCAGGAGTTTGTAACCTCCCAGTCTCTGGGAACGCGTTGCACAGACCTTTCTGCAAGGCCTCCCGGAGTTGTCTCATCCTCTGCTCCCTCTGCGACGGTAACATAAGGTCCGCAACCTTACCCTTGTACCGTGGATCAAGGAGAGTGGCCAGCCAGTAATGGTCCCTCTCCTTGATCCGAAGAATACGAGGATCCTTCCGCAGACTTTGCAGGATCAGGGAGGCCATGCAGCGTAGGTTTGCTGAGGCATTCGCTCTGGAGTCCTCTGGGTCACTAAGGACGACATGATCCGCAGCCACCTCCTCCCAGCCACGTACAAGTCCACTGGTTTCTTGGGACTGTAAATCATCCCTAAAAGACTGCTGCTGATGATGCTGAGTGCCAGCCTCCACCTCCATGCTGACACAATCCTCCTCCTCCTCCTCCTCCTCCTCGTCCTCTTCCTGTGCGATGGGTGGGACAGAAGGAACACTGTCTGGGTAAAGGGGGCCTTGAGAGGCAAGGAAGTCCTCCTCTTCCTGCCTCTGTTCTGCCTCAAGTGCCCTGTCCATTATTCCACGCAGCGTGTGCTCCAACAGGTGGACAAGAGGTACAGTGTCACTGATGCATGCACTGTCACTGCTCACCATCCTCGTGGCCTCCTCAAATGGTGCCAGGACAGTGCATGCATCCCTGATCATGCCCCACTGGCGTGGAGAAAAAAAACCAAGCTCCCCTGACCCTGTACTGGTGCCGTAGTCGCACAGGTACTCATTGATGGCCCTCTGCTGCGTGTGCAGCCGCTGCAGCATGGCCAACGTTGAGTTCCACCTGGTGGGCATGTCACATATAAGGCGGTTCTTGGGCAGGTTCAACTCCTTTTGCAGCTCAGCCAGGCGAGCACTGGCATTATAAGATCTGCGGAAATGCACACAGACTTTCCTGGCCTGCCTCAGGACATCCTGTAAGCCCGGGTACCTGCCCAAGAACCGCTGCACCACCAGGTTAAGGACGTGAGCCACACAGGGCACATGGGTCAGTTGTCCCTGTCGGAGGGCGGAGAGGAGGTTGGTGCCATTGTCGCAACCCACCATTCCTGGCTTAAGCTGGCGTGGCGTCAACCACCTCTCGGCCTGGCCCTGCAGAGCAGACAGGACCTCTGCCCCAGTGTGGCTTCTGTCCCCCAAACACACCAGCGCAAGCACGGCATGGCATCTTTTTGCCTGCGTACTTGCGTAGCCCCTTGAACGGCTACGGAGCACCGCTGGTTCATAGGACAAACCACAGGAAGAGGCCATGGAGGAAGAAGAAGAGGAGGGGGTGGAGGAGAGAGGTGTGTCACAACCAGTAGTAGCATTTTGGAGGCGTGGCGGTGGAACAACCTCCAACACTACTGCACCTTGTCCTGCATCCTTCCCAGCTGCCAAAAGAGTGACCCAATGGGCCGTGAAAGAAAGGTAACGTCCCTGTCCATGCCTGCTGGACCATGAGTCAGCGGTAATATGCACCTTACCGCTGACCGCCCTGTCCAGCGAGACCAAGACATTGCCTTCCACATGCCGGTAGAGAGCCGGAATAGCCTTCCGTGAGAAAAAGTGGCGTTTGGGAACCTGCCACTGAGGAACCGCACATTGCACAAACTCACGGAAGGGGGCCGAGTCTACCAACTGAAAAGGCAGCAGTTGAAGCGCTAGCAATTTAGCCAAGCTAGCATTCAACCGCTGGGCATGTGGATGGCTGGGAGTGAACTTCTTTCGACGGTCCAGCAGCTGGGGCAGGGAAATTTGCCTGCTAGAATCGGACGTCGGTGTACTGCTAGCAGAGTGGCCGCAAGTACTTGGCTGTGACACACCTAATTCTACACCTTCATTCCTCTCAGTGCATGTTTCAGAGAGGACTGAAGTTATAGTGGGGTTGGAGATCCCAGCTGATGCGGTGCAAGGAGAGGTCCGCTTTGTTCTTTGGTGTGGGTCTTTGAGGTAGGCTTGCCAACGAGCTGCATGGCAGGTCAACATATGTCTGGTCAGGCATGTGGTACCCAAGCGGCTGATGTTTTGGCCACGCGATATACGCTTGAGACATATGTTGTAAACAGCAGCTGTGCGATCTGATGCACTAGCCTCAAAAAAGGCCCACACCAAAGAACTTTTTGAATGACGGGCAGAGGCAGCGCCCTGCACAGGCGGAGCTTTGCGGTGTGATTCCGTCGGTGTACTGCCCTTACGCTGGCCACCAAAGGGCATCCTGCCTCGTTGGAGATGTGCCTCCTCCTCCTCCTCCTCCTCCTCCTCTCTCCTATTAGGCACCCACGTGGAGTCAGTGACCTCATCATCCCCTCCCTCCTCATCACTGGAGCCAATCTGGCAGTATGCTGCAGCTGCTGGAACATGACTGCCAGATTGGTGTCCTTCTTGAGCATCCCCTCTGTCTGCTCTCACGCTACTGCCTTCCTGTAGCTGGGTTTCATCATCAGACCCTTCGAAACGCTGGGCATCCTCCTGGAGCATGTACCCAACACTGTGCTCAAACAGTTCGGGGGACTCCTCAGGAGGAGGACATGGTGGGTCTAGGGAAGGAGTGACTGATGATGAGTCTGACATTGATACCAGGGAAGAGGACGCTTTGGCAGCTGCTTTGCCAGTACCCTGAGCCTGGGTGAGAGAGGATGAGGAGGAGGAGGAGGGCTTGGTCATCCACTCTACCAAGTCTTCGGCATGATGTGGCTCAACATGTCCAGCTGCCGAAAAGAAGGACAAGCGTGTCCCATGGCCATGTGCTGATGACAATGCACCGCGTCCACGACCAGCACTGTTGCCCCCAGACACAGAGCCTGCTTGCCCTCTTTTATTGCCTCCTGACTGTCTGCCTCTCCTTGTTTGCCTTCCAGACATTCTAATAGATGGCCTGCAGGGAGATGGGAAAAAAGCAATAAGGGCTACCTTCAGGTGTCCTTCTCTGTCCCTTTACTTAAGGATTTCTAAATATGGTTGAGGATGATTGCTTTTGCACAGAATAGCACAACGACAATTTCCCTGACTGTCCAAAAAACAAGGATTTCAAAGATGGTTGATGAGGAATGCTTTAGCACACTATAGCACAAGGAGAATTTCCCTCACTGTCCTTCCCTGTCCCTAGAAACAAGGATTATCACAGTGAAAGAAACTGACACTCTTCCTACCTATAGTTTTCTGTCCCTAGAAAAAAAGTTTTTTTAAAGCACACTATAGCACAAGGAGAATTTCCCTCACTGTCCTTCCCTGTCCCTAGAAACAAGGATTATCACAGTGAAAGAAACTGACACTCTTCCTACCTATAGTTTTCTGTCCCTAGAAAAAATGTTTTTTTAAAGCACACTATAGCACAAGGAGAATTTCCCTCACTGTCCTTCCCTGTCCCTAGAAACAAGGATTATCACAGTGAAAGAAACTGACACTCTTCCTACCTATAGTTTTCTGTCCCTAGAAAAAATGTTTTTTTAAAGCACACTATAGCACAAGGAGAATTTCCCTCACTGTCCTTCCCTGTCCCTAGAAACAAGGATTATCACAGTGAAAGAAACTGACACTCTTCCTACCTATAGTTTTCTGTCCCTAGAAAAAATGTTTTTTTAAAGCACACTATAGCACAAGGAGAATTTCCCTCACTGTCCTTCCCTGTCCCTAGAAACAAGGATTATCACAGTGAAAGAAACTGACACTCTTCCTACCTATAGTTTTCTGTCCCTAGAAAAAATGTTTTTTTAAAGCACACTATAGCACAAGGAGAATTTCCCTCACTGTCCTTCCCTGTCCCTAGAAACAAGGATTATCACAGTGAAAGAAACTGACACTCTTCCTACCTATAGTTTTCTGTCCCTAGAAAAAATGTTTTTTTAAAGCACACTATAGCACAAGGAGAATTTCCCTCACTGTCCTTCCCTGTCCCTAGAAACAAGGATTATCACAGTGAAAGAAACTGACACTCTTCCTACCTATAGTTTTCTGTCCCTAGAAAAAATGTTTTTTTAAAGCACACTATAGCACAAGGAGAATTTCCCTCACTGTCCTTCCCTGTCCCTAGAAACAAGGATTATCACAGTGAAAGAAACTGACACTCTTCCTACCTATAGTTTTCTGTCCCTAGAAAAAATGTTTTTTTAAAGCACACTATAGCACAAGGAGAATTTCCCTCACTGTCCTTCCCTGTCCCTAGAAACAAGGATTATCACAGTGAAAGAAACTGACACTCTTCCTACCTATATTTTTCTGTCCCTAGAAAAAATGTTTTTTTAAAGCACACTATAGCACAAGGAGAATTTCCCTCACTGTCCTTCCCTGTCACTAGAAACAAGGATTATCACAGTGAAAGAAACTGACACTCTTCCTACCTATAGTTTTCTGTCCCTAGAAAAAATGTTTTTTTAAAGCACACTATAGCACAAGGAGAATTTCCCTCACTGTCCTTCCCTGTCCCTAGAAACAAGGATTATCACACTGAAAGAAACTGACACTCTTCCTACCTATAGTTTTCTGTCCCTAGAAAAAATGTTTTTTTAAAGCACACTATAGCACAAGGAGAATTTCCCTCACTGTCCTTCCCTGTCCCTAGAAACAAGGATTATCACAGTGAAAGAAACTGACACTCTTCCTACTGTGAGGGGGTTAGCTCGGCAGCGGGTGTGTGTGACCCCCGAGATGGGCTCCCCACACAAAAACAGGCCCAGCAAACGGAGGTTGTGGTTTTCAAAATCAAAAAGGTGCGGTTTATTTTCTATTTACAGTGACAAAACACAGCAAAGCAAAAGAAACATAAACAAAATAAATCCTGGTCAACTTGACCTCTGACTAAACATACAGGTTTCCTAACTAACAACTGGGATCAGCCTAGTGCTGTCCTAGTCCCTAAGTCCCTGGTTTTAAATGTCCAAGCAAATAGCCACACAGGCTTTGTCTCACCGCACAGGGGTTCACTCTCCCTAGACAGTCCACACAGGTCTGGTTCCAGGCATGAGCAAACACCTAATGAAGCTGGGAGTTTTTATAGAGGCCTAAATGAGCTGACAAGCTTCAGCTTATCTCATCAACTCCCTGTCTGCACGACGCCCCACACTCTCCCTAGAGGTATGAGTCATCCATGAGCCCACTAGCCTCAGCTGGGCTTATGCAACTCTCCACCTAGTTGTATAAGTCGGCGTAAAGCCTGAATCTGGGCGAAATATATCTACCCCCCTGGATGCAACCAGGTGACTTTACCTTCCTGCTGTCACATACCCCCCCCCCCCCCCGTTTTTTAACCTCGGGGTTGGAACACCAGCAATCAGGCATTCATGTACTCGAGACAAAGCATCCACATTCCCCATTTGAACGCCAGGGCGATGCTTTACTGTGAAGTTGAATTCCTGGAGGGCCAGGAACCACCTATTCACTCTTCTATTTGTTTCCTTGTTTTGAGCCATCCACTTTAACGGAGCGTGATCCGTAACCATGTCAAAGTGCCTACCTAGCAGGTAGTACCGAAGGGAATCTAGAGCCCACTTCACCGCTAAACACTCCTTTTCAACGGTGGCGTAATTTACCTCATGGGACTTCAACTTCCTGCTGAGGTAAATGACTGGGTGCTCTTCCCCGTTCCAGACCTGGGACAATACTGCTCCTAACCCCACATCTGACGCATCACTTTGTACGACAAAGTCTTTAGAGAAGTCGGGTGAGTACAACACTGGCTGGCTACATAAGGCTTGTTTCAAGAATTGGAATGCTGCCTCAGCCTCGGGGGTCCATTTAATCATGACCGACCCTTTCCCCTTCGTTAGGTTGGTTAGGGACACAGCCTTAGAAGCAAAGTGGGGAATGAATCGCCGATAATACCCAGCGATTCCCAGAAAGGCTCGTACCTGCTTCTTGCTGTTGGGACGTGGCCAACTCTGGATGGCCTCGACTTTGTTGAGTTGGGGTTTTATTACTCCCCTCCCAATGGTGTACCCAAGATATTTGGCCTCCTCCTGCCCAATGGTACACTTCTTGGGGTTAGCCGTAAACCCCGCTTCCCGAACAGAGTCCAGGACTGCTTGCACTTTTGGCAGATGTGAGGCCCAATCTGTGCTATGGACAATTACGTCATCCAGGTAAGCCGCAGCATACTTCCGATGGGGCCTCAGCATCTGGTCCATTTTCCGCTGGAATGTGGCCGGCGCATTCTGTAACCCGAACGGCATTCTTTTATATTGGAACGCCCCGTCTGGGGTTACAAATGCGGTTTTCTCTTTGGCCAATTTGGCCAGAGGGATTTGCCAATACCCTTTTGTGAGGTCAAGAGTCGTCATGTATCGGGCTGTTCCCAGCCGGTCGATCAACTCATCTATACGTGGCATGGGGTAGGTGTCAAATTTTGTAACTTTGCTCAACTGACGAAAATCGTTACAAAATCGCCAGCTCCCATCCGGTTTAGGCACCAACACAATGGGACTAGACGAATCACTTTGGGACTCCTCTATCACCCCTAAGTTCAGCATTTTCTGTACTTCCTCCCGTATTGCCTCCCGTCGGGCCTCTGGGATCCGATAGGGTTTTAACTTCACCCTTTCACCGGGCGGGGTAATGATGTCATGCTCTACCCCAGATGTTTGTCCCGGCAGCTCAGAGAATACCTCCTTGTTGCGAAGCACAAACTCCTTAACCTCCTGTTGTTGGGGTTGTGACAAGGTGGCTGCTATTCCAACCTCAGGAATCACGCAACCAGTTTGAGCTGGTGACCAAGTGTCTGCGACTAGGGACTCTCTATCCCTCCAGGCTTTCAACAGATTAACGTGATAGATCTGTTCGGGCTTTCGCCTTCCTGGTTGTCTGACCTTGTAATTCACTTTGCTCACTTTTTCCATTATCTCGTAGGGGCCTTGCCATTTGGCAAGGAATTTACTTTCAACCGTAGGGACAAGTACCAGTATCCTATCCCCCCGGGGAAAAGGTACGGGTCTTGGCTCCACGGTTGTACACTCTCTGCTGTGCTAACTGCGCTTGGGCCAAATGTTCCTTCACGATGGGCATTACCTGTGCAATTCGGTCTTGCATCAGGGCGACATGCTCAATCACACTCCTGTGGGGAGAACTCTCACTTTCCCAAGTTTCCTTGGCAATATCCAACAGCCCTCTTGGGTGTCTCCCATACAGTAACTCAAAGGGGGAGAATCCCGTAGAGGATTGGGGCACCTCCCTAATAGCAAACATCAGATAAGGAAGTAGACAGTCCCAATCCTTTCCATCTCTATCCACCACTTTCTTCAACATTTGTTTTAGGGTTTTGTTGAATCTTTCAACCAGCCCATCGGTTTGGGGGTGATACACAGATGTACGTAATTGCGTCACTTTGAACAATTTACACAGCTCCTTCATAACCCGGGACATAAAGGGTGTACCTTGGTCCGTAAGCAGTTCTTTACAAATACCCACCCGGCTAAACACAAGAGATAGCTCTTTGGCTATGGTTTTGGCCGAGGTATTTCGGAGAGGGATCGCTTCTGAATAACGTGTGGCATAGTCCATTATAACTAATATGTACTGGTGCCCCCTAGCGGACTTGATTATAGGACCTACCAAATCCATGGCGATCCTCTCAAACGGGACCTCAATGATGGGTAGAGGGACCAGCGGGCTACGGAAATGTGGCATCGGGGCCGACCTCTGACACACAGGGCAGGAGGAACAATAATTTTCTATGTCCTTCATCACCCCCGGCCAATAGAATCTCTGTAATACCCTCTCTCGGGTTTTCTCTGTCCCCAGATGACCTCCAAGAATGTGCCCATGGGCCAACTCCAACACCAACTTCCTGTAAGGTTTGGGCACCACAAGCTGCTCAACGGTTTCTTCTGCCCTTTTTGCCACCCGATACAGTAGGTCCTTCTCTACGCTGAAGTATGGGTAAGTGCAGGTATTATCTGGGTTCACTAACTCGCCATCTATTTTCACTACGTTTTCCCGTGCCTTTATTAGGGCGGGGTCTTTCAACTGTTCTGTGGCAAAGTTTTCCCTGTGAACCTCAAGATCAGAAAACTCCACAGACGGTAGGTTTTCGTCTGAGGAGGTGGGCTCCTCTCCAGTTTCTTGAGTCTCCCCTGCCAATACTGATAAGGGAAATTCCGGAGAGTCCTCACCACTCTCAGGGGAGTTCTGGCTATCACATTCCTGGTACATAGGGGCACCAGTGGGGGGCTCAGGATCATCCCACAGTTCCCAGAACTTCGGAAAATCCCTTCCCACAATGGCGTCATGCGGTAACTGAGATACTAAGCCCACTGGATGAGAGAGGGTACCTTTGGGGGTCTCGAAACACACTGTAGTCACTGGATACTCTCGGGTGTCCCCATGCACACAAATAACAGCTACCTTGCTATTCCCAGAGACCTCTGTTTTAACTAACTCAGCCTTTATCAGGGTCACAAGGCTACCTGAATCCAGCAATACCACAACATTTCTACCATTAACACACATTTTGCATAAATGTTTCTCAGTTCCTCGAATGGCAGTGCATGCGACTGTCGCACACAGCGACTGACGTCTGCCCGTCAGAAAGTCACACTGCATGGGTTCCTCCACAACCGGGCAATTGGCTGCAATATGTCCCGCTTGCCGGCAGCGGTAGCAAACGATCCTTCTTGCCGCCTCTTGAGCCGCTGATTTCCCAGGCTGTTCTCGTCAAACTTGGGGTAGAGCTCCCACCCTCTCACTCTCTCCACCCTCACCCCTTGGAATCCTCTTATCCGCCCCTGGGGATGGTCTGGTCTTAGGGTGGAAAGTCCGAGTGTCTCTGGAAGAGGCCGTCAGGTTCTCTGTAGCCAAGTATTTCTCCACACGATCCACAAGACCATCGGCCGTCTCTGGGTCTCCATGGCTTACCCACTTTTGGATGGCAGTAGGAAGAGCTCTCAAAAACCGATCCATTACAACACGTTCCACAATCTTTGGTGCGGACAAAGTCTCTGGCTGTAGCCACTTTCTGCTCAGGTGAATGAGATCATACATTTGAGACCTGGGGGGTTTTCCAAGCTGGAAAGTCCAGTTATGCACACGCTGAGCCCGGACAGCCTGGGTGACACCCAGCCTTGCCAATATTTCAGCTTTTAGCATCACATAGTCTTTTGCTTGGTCAGGCTCTAGGTCATAGTAAGCCTTCTGCGATTCACCAGTTAACAGAGGAGCCACCAGTCCAGCCCACTGCTCCTCAGGCCACTTTTCTCTTTCAGCAGTCCTTTCAAATGTGGTCAAAAATACCTCTGGATCATCCTCTCCAGTCATTTTTGTCAATAAACGACTCACCCCAAAGGACGCGGTATTAGTGGGACGGCTTTCCTCACTGGTCTGCGGACGTTGCTGCATTACTGCTTCCATTTGTTGTAGTCTCTGCTCTTGCTTCTGTAACAGGTCTATGAAGCGGGCCTCAGATTGCTGCTGGGCTTGTTGCTGAGCTTCCAGACTCTGTTGGTGAGCTTGCTGCTGGGCTGCAAGGCTCTGTTGATGAGCTTGCTGCTGGGCTGCGAAGTTCTGTTGTTGAGCTGCAAGGCTCTGTTGATGAGCTGCAAGGCTCTTTTGCAAACCTGCATTTGTCTGCTGTTGATTGGCATTTGCTAGAGCCAGCTGCTTCAGTATCTCCTCCATGCTGGCTTAAAAAAAACTGCCACTGGTTCTCCACCAACTGTGAGGGGGTTAGCTCGGCAGCGGGTGTGTGTGACCCCCGAGATGGGCTCCCCACACAAAAACAGGCCCAGCAAACGGAGGTTGTGGTTTTCAAAATCAAAAAGGTGCGGTTTATTTTCTATTTACAGTGACAAAACACAGCAAAGCAAAAGAAACATAAACAAAATAAATCCTGGTCAACTTGACCTCTGACTAAACATACAGGTTTCCTAACTAACAACTGGGATCAGCCTAGTGCTGTCCTAGTCCCTAAGTCCCTGGTTTTAAATGTCCAAGCAAATAGCCACACAGGCTTTGTCTCACCGCACAGGGGTTCACTCTCCCTAGACAGTCCACACAGGTCTGGTTCCAGGCATGAGCAAACACCTAATGAAGCTGGGAGTTTTTATAGAGGCCTAAATGAGCTGACAAGCTTCAGCTGGTCTCATCAACTCCCTGTCTGCACGACGCCCCACACTCTCCCTAGAGGTATGAGTCATCCATGAGCCCACTAGCCTCAGCTGGGCTTATACAACTCTCCACCTAGTTGTATAAGTCGGCGTAAAGCCTGAATCTGGGCGAAATATATCTACCCCCCTGGATGCAACCAGGTGACTTTACCTTCCTGCTGTCACACTAACTATAGTTTTCTGTCCCTGGAAAAAATGTTTTTTTAAAGCACACTATAGCACAAGGAGAATTTCCCTCACTGTCCTTCCCTGTCCCTAGAAACAAGGATTATCACAGTGAAAGAAACTGACACTCTTCCTACCTATAGTTTTCTGTCCCGAGAAAAAATGTTTTTTTAAAGCACACTATAGCACAAGGAGAATTTCCCTCACTTTCCTTCCCTGTCCCTAGAAACAAGGATTATCACAGTGAAAGAAACTGACACTCTTCCTACCTATAGTTTTCTGTCCCGAGAAAAAATGTTTTTTTAAAGCACACTATAGCACAAGGAGAATTTCCCTCACTTTCCTTCCCTGTCCCTAGAAACAAGGATTATCACAGTGAAAGAAACTGACACTCTTCCTACCTATAGTTTTCTGTCCCTAGAAAAAATGTTTTTTTAAAGCACACTATAGCACAAGGAGAATTTCCCTCACTGTCCTTCCCTGTCCCTAGAAACAAGGATTCGCACAGTAAAACACACTGACACTCTCCCTACCTATAGTTTTCTGTCCCTAGAAAAAATGTTTTTTTAAAGCACACTATAGCACAAGGAGAATTTCCCTCACTGTCCTTCCCTGTCCCTAGAAACAAGGATTCGCACAGTAAAACACACTGACACTCTCCCTACCTATAGTTTTCTGTCCCTAGAAAAAATGTTTTTTTAAAGCACACTATAGCACAAGGAGAATTTCCCTCACTGTCCTTCCCTGTCCCTAGAAACAAGGATTCGCACAGTAAAACACACTGACACTCTCCCTACCTATAGTTTTCTGTCCCTAGAAAAAATGTTTTTTTAAAGCACACTATAGCACAAGGAGAATTTCCCTCACTGTCCTTCCCTGTCCCTAGAAACAAGGATTCGCACAGTAAAACACACTGACACTCTCCCTACCTATAGTTTTCTGTCCCTAGAAAAAATGTTTTTTTAAAGCACACTATAGCACAAGGAGAATTCCCTCACTGTCCTTCCCTGTCCCTAGAAACAAGGATTCGCACAGTAAAACACACTGACACTCTCCCTACCTATAGTTTTCTGTCCCTAGAAAAAATGTTTTTTTAAAGCACACTATAGCACAAGGAGAATTCCCTCACTGTCCTTCCCTGTCCCTAGAAACAAGGATTCGCACAGTAAAACACACTGACACTCTCCCTACCTATCCTTCTCTTTCCCTAAACTAAAGGAATCCAGGTTAAGCAAGAAAAAATAAATGTCACTGTCCCTGCCTATGCTTCTCTTTCCCTGCTCCGGAACACACTACACTAGGCCGCCGTGCTGGCGGCCTTTTATAGTGTGGGGCGTGTACTAAACACCCTCAGCAATAATTGGCCACAGGCATCCTGCCTGTGGCCAATCATTGCTCTCCTCGCTGCCGGCGCTGTGATTGGCCAAGCATGCGGGGTCACAGTGCATGATGCGCCACCTCTGAAATGAAGCCGCGAATGGCTTTGATTTAGTCTCTTCAATGTAACCACGGAAGCGACGTCATGACGTCACGTCCGGGTTACTCGGATGCCAATGGCGCCAGATTTAAAAAAGTACACAGTATTTAGAATCACCGTTTTTGGCGATCTGAATACTTTGAAGTGCAAAGGAGGGACTGGGGGTCTTTTAGACCCCCGATCCCTCCATAAAGAGTACCTGTCACCCAGGGGAGGGCTGCCTGCCTTAGGCCTGGGGGGCAAGTCCAGTCAAGTGGCCCATTGAACTGCCGAATCAGCTCACCATCCATGGCCCACCTGGTTTTTCAATGCAGCCTCACCAGTGCCCATCAGTGCAGCCAACTCCAGTGCCCATCAATGCAGCTTGATCACTGGGGCAGGTTACATGGGGTGTATGGGGGGGAGATGGGGGGTCAGCTAGGAATGTCAGGGTCTCTCACCTCAGCGATCTCGGCTCAGCAGGTCCTTGCACGTCACGGTTTCCTGGGGGGGTAACGCTCCTGATCCTGGGGTCAAGTTGCAGCCCTGCGACCTGACTCCCTGGAACGCCCTGCCTCTGCCTGCTTCCAAGAATCCGGTCCCAGGGAGTTGTAGTTTCCTCGGCACTGCTGTGTTTTCCACCCACCAGAAGCTTGAGTGAGGACTACAACTCCCGGAATGCAACAGCTAGTGGTCGGCCGCCAAGGCCATGCCCCCGGCCCGACTTCCTAGACCAGAATAAAAAAGAAAATGGCTGCCGGACATTTTGAACATAAGTTAGGGCAGCCTGGGAGGCAATTGCCACCCTGCCCCCTGGCCCAGCCCTCCCCTGCTGTCACCACTTATTACTGTCACAAGGGAAGTTTACATTCCTTGTGACAGCAATAAAAGTGATCAAAACATAAAAAAAAATAATCAATTTTAGATTATAAAAATAAATAAAATAAATAATAAAAATAAATAAATTTTAAAGCGCCCCTATCCCCGTGAGCTTGTGCAGCAAAGAAAACGCATACGGAAGTCGCGCCCGCATATGTAAACGGTGTTCAAATCACACATGTCAGGTATCGCCGCGATCGTCAGAGCGAGAGAAATAATTCTAGCTATAGACCTCCTCTGTAACTCTAACCTGGTAACCGTAAAAAAAATTAAAGCGTCGCCTATGGAGATTTTTAGGTACCGTAGTTTGTCGCCATTTCACGACTGCGTGCAATTATAAAGCATGGCATGTTTGGTATCTATTTACTCAACGTAACATCATCTTTCACATTATACAAAAAAATTGGGCTAACTTTACTTTTTCATTTTTTTTAAATTCATGAAATTAAATTTTTCCCAAAAAGTTGCATTTAAAACACCGCTGCACAAATACCGTAAGACATAAAATATTGCAACAATCGCCATTTTATTCTCTATATTCTCTGCTAAAAAAATATATATAATGTTTGGGGGTTCTAAGTAATTTTCTAGCAAAAAATACGGATTTTAACTTGTAAACATCAAATGTCAGAAATAGGCTTAATCATGAAAGGGTTTAATAATTGGTAGCACACCCCTTGGAAAAAATAACAGAAATCAATCGCTTCCTGTATCCATCAATGAGTTTCTTACACCTCTCTACTGGAATTTTAGACCACCCTTCTTTCGCCAACTGCTCCAGGTCTCTCAGATTGGAAGGGTTCCTTTTCTCAACTGCTGTTCTGAGATCTCTCTACAGGTGCTCTATGGGATTTAGATCTGGACTCATTGCTGGCCAGTTCAGTACTCTCCAGCGCTTTGTCTTAAACCAGTTCTGGGTGCTTTTGGACGCGTGCTTTGGGTCATTGTCCTGCTGTAAGACCCATAACCTCTGATGGAGACCCAACTTTATGACAATGGGCCCTACATTGCACCCCAGAATTCTTTGGTAGTCTTCAGCTTTCACAATGCCATACACCCAGTCAAGACATACAATGCTTGAAGCAGCAAAGCAACCCCAAAACATCAGTGAACCTCCACCAGGTTTGACTGTAGGGACTTGATTAGTGTAGTCCAGATAACCCCACCTTTTACCTATGACCTTTAACATCACTTATCCCCTTTAAACCTATATTAATGAAGAGACACACAGGTTTTGGAGTATAAATGGCCATAACAGCCTACCGTATATACTCGAGTATAAGCCGAGATTTTCAGCCCTTTTTTTTGGGCTGAAAGTCCCCCCCTCGGCTTATACTCGAGTCAGCGAAATTTTTTACATTGAAAATAGTACCTGTAAAGACGTTGCGGCTGCGGCGTCCATCGTTCAAATTCCGCGGTCTCTTCCTGGTCCCTTCCGTGATAGGCTATTCTCATCAGACACTCTCCGCCTATCACGATCATTCTCTCATCCTCCGTTTCCCAGCAGACGTCTGTGATTGGCGGAACACCCAACACAGTGTCTGCTGGGAAACTGAGGATGAGAGAATGATCATGATAGGCGGAGAGTGTCTGATGAGAATCGCCTATCACGGAAGGAACAGGAAGAGACCACGGAATTCGAACGATGGACGCCGCAGCCGCAACTTCTTTACAGGTACTATTTACAATGTAAAATAGCGAGCTAGGGAACAGTGAGGATAGGAGAACAGTGAGGATAGGAGAACAGTGAGGATAGGAGAACAGTGAGGATAGGGAAACAGTGAGGATAGGAACAGTAAGGATGACCCTCGGCTTATACTCGAGTCAGTAAGTTTTCCCAGTTTTTTGAGGCAACATTAGGTGCCTCGGCTTATACTCGAGTCGGCTTATACTCGAGTATATAAGGTATTTATTAAATAAATTCAATAATTCATTTATTAAATAATAATTTCCAATACTTTTAACTTAACATTTTAACCAAACAACTTCTTTAACACCAGCCTGTTGGTCTTTGACGGCAACCCTGCTAAACTTTTTACCACCACTGCACCGCGGTACCTTTTAACTGTACCAGGCCTCCAGCCGTATAACCAGCTCGGAGACAACCACTGTTCTCCACAGTGCAACCATAACCGTATTCCAGCAGAGACCGTTCCACTGGAATAACCCCAGAGGGGCCCATACCACAGATGAGCCCCCCACCATCACATCTGTTATCTGCCACCATCAAAGACCAAGGACACCGCCACACGCTGTTATGATGACCACCACCATGGAACCTGAAAGAAAAGAAAACAGATGCACAACACCAACACATAACACAACAGGGAGGGTGGGTGGGAAAAACCTGCCTCCTCCTGTTCTTACTTGCTGACTGACTCCCGGGAGGCCCCCGCCTCCTTAATTTATACTGCTCCTCCCCTCCTCACCATTTTACCTCAGCCAATCCCCTTACCATTCCATTTGATTTCTTAACCCCTTGTTGGCTTACTAAACACACAGTAATGCCTGGCCCTACGTTATTCTGTCACTTTGTTTTGTCACTCCGGGCCTCACTGTATTCTTTTCTTTAAAGGCCCAATTTCTTTTTCTGAAAACAGTAGAATGATGGGCTTAAACAAAAAGCTGTAATTTTTTTTTGTCTGTCCACATCATATTCTCCCAAAACGATTTTGGCTTCCTCAGGTACGTTTTGGCAAACTCCAATCTGGCTTTTTTTATGTTTCTATGTCAGCAGTGGGGTCCTCCTGGGTCTCCTACCAAAGTGTCCCTTTTCATTCAGATGGTGACGTATAGTGCAAGCTGACACAGTTTTACCATGTGCCTGAAGGTCAGCTCAAATTGGTCTAGAGCTTGATTAAGGTTCTTTATCCACCATTCAAACAATCTTTTGTTGCAATCTTTGATCAACTTTTCTCTTTCATTCACGTCCAGGGAGATTAGTTAGAGTGCCATGGGCTGTAAACTTTTTGACAATGTTGGCACAGTGGACACAGAAACATTAAGATCTCTCGAGATGGACTTGTAACCTTGAGATTGTCCTTGTTTTTCCACAATTTTTGTTCTCAAATCCTTAGAAAATTCTTTGCTGTTCTTTCTCTTCTCCATGCTCCATGTGGCACACAGAGATACACAACAGAAAGGTTGAGTCAATTTTCACCATTTTAAATGGTTGCCGGTGATTTCTATATTGTCAGCACCTGTTAATTGATACAGGTGAGTTTAATTACAAATTACAGGAGCATCACAAACTTAGAATGCAATTATTTCTTACAATTTCGAGAAGGTGACAATAATTTTGTCTAGTTAATTTTTGGAGTTTCGTGTGGAATGTGTCAGATTTGGCTTTTTGTATTTCCACTTTTTTGTATCATACCAATACAAACAAAAGAAATAAACATGAGCATGCCTAAACATTTGTAATTGCAACAATTTTCTGGGAGAAGTGGTGCATTATCGGACAATGCAGGGGTGTCAATATTTTTCACCATTACTGTACGTACATGGAGACTTTCGATATGCCTGTTAAATATGCAGGCTCTGCTTCTTTCTAATACTTCTTGCCCGTGAACGCGTCGGGGGGGCGGGGCCGAGTGATACACTCGGCGGCCAATAGGTTCCGAGTGTATCACAAGGGAGTGCGCCCGCAAGCTAACCCCCTCGGGAAAGAGCTTCCCAGAGGGGGGTAGCTCTTGCGGGGAGGAGCCGCGAGAGCCGCCGTGGGACCCCAGAAGAGGACGTTCAGTGCCACTCTGTGCAAAACGAATTGCACAGTGGAGGTAAGTATGACATGTTTGTTTTAAAAAATAAAATAAAAAACGAACCCATAGTATCCCTTTAACATGCAGGTAAAGAGCTTTGAAGCACACTCTCACTTGCCTCTGTAGCTATTAGGGATGAGCTTCGTGTTCGAGTCGAACATACGTTCGACTCGAACATCGACTGTTCGATCGTTCGACGAAGATCGAACGATTTGGGCCGTTCGCGCCAAATTCGAGTGACGCGAACGGCCCACAATGCACTACACCATCGCAGTGTCATCCAGGCGCTGTGATTGGCCAAGCATGCACTGTGACCCCGCATGCTTGGCCAATCACAGCGCCAGCAGCGAGGAGAGCAATGATTGGCCACAGGCAGGATGCCTGTGGCCAATTATTGCTGAGGGGGTTTAGTACACGCCCCACACTATAAAAGGCCGCCAGCGCGGCGGCCTTGTGTAGTGTGTTCCGGAGCAGGGAAAGAGAAGCATAGGCAGGGACAGTGTCATTTTTTTTCCTTTACTAATCCTGGATTCCTTGTGTTTAGGGACAAATAAGGATAGGTAGGGAGAGTGTCAGTGTGTTATTCTGTGCTAAACCTTGTTTGTAGGGACAGAGAGGTACAGTGAGGGAAAGTGTCAGTGTGCTATTCTGTGCTAAATCTTGTTTGTAGGGACAGAGTAGGACAGTGAGTGAAACTGACAGTGTGCTATTCTGTTCTAAACCAATCTTGCTGAACCATATTTTCAATCCTTGAGTTTAGGGACAGAGAGGTACAGTGAGGGAAAGTGTCAGTGTGCTATTCTGTGCTAAATCTTGTTTGTAGGGACAGAGTAGGATAGTGAGTGAAACTGACAGTGTGCTATTCTGTTCTAAACCAATCTTGCTGAACAATATTTGAAATCCTTGAGTTTAGGGACAGAGAGGTACAGTGAGGGAAAGTGTCAGTGTGCTATTCTGTGCTAAATCTTGTTTGTAGGGACAGAGTAGGACAGTGAGTGAAACTGACAGTGTGCTATTCTGTTCTAAACCAATCTTGCTGAACCATATTTGAAATCCTTGAGTTTAGGGACAGAGAAGGACACGCGTGGAAACTATCAGTGTGCTATTCTGTGCTAAATCTTGTTTGTAGGGACAAAGTAGGACAGTGAGGGAAAGTGTCAGTGTGCTATTCTGTTCTAAACCAATCTTGCTGAACCATATTTGAAATCCTTGAGTTTAGGGACAGAGAAGGACACTCGTGGAAACTATCAGTGTGCTATTCTGTGCTAAATCTTGTTTGTAGGGACAGAGTAGGACAGTGAGGGAAAGTTTCAGTGTGCTATTCTGTTCTAAACCAATTTTGCTGAACCATATTTGAAATCCTTGAGTTTAGGGACAGAGAAGGACACTCGTGGAAACTATCAGTGTGCTATTCTGTGCTAAATCTTGTTTGTAGGGACAGAGTAGGACAGTGAGGGAAAGTGTCAGTGTGCTATTCTGTTCTAAACCAATTTTGCTGAACCATATTTGAAATCCTTGAGTTTAGGGACAGAGAAGGACACTCGTGGAAACTATCAGTGTGCTATTCTGTGCTAAATCTTGTTTGTAGGGACAGAGTAGGACAGTGATGGAAAGTGTCAGTGTGCTATTCTGTTCTAAACTAATTTTGCTGAACCATATTTGAAATCCTTGAGTTTAGGGACAGAGAAGGACACTCGTGGAAACTATCAGTGTGCTATTCTGTGCTAAATCTTGTTTGTAGGGACAGAGTAGGACAGTGATGGAAAGTGTCAGTGTGCTATTCTGTTCTAAACTAATTTTGCTGAACCATATTTGAAATCCTTGAGTTTAGGGACAGAGAAGGACACTCGTGGAAACTATCAGTGTGCTATTCTGTGCTAAATCTTGTTTGTAGGGACAGAGTAGGACAGTGAGTGAAACTAACAGTGTGCTATTCTGTTCTAAACCAATCTTGCTGAACCATATTTGAAATCCTTGAGTTTAGGGACAGAGAGGTACAGTGAGGGAAAGTGTCAGTGTGCTATTCTGTGCTAAATCTTGTTTGTAGGGACAGAGTAGGACAGTGAGCGAAACTGACAGTGTGCTATTCTGTTCTAAACCAATCTTGCTGAACCATATTTGAAATCCTTGAGTTTAGGGACAGAGAAGGACACTCGTGGAAACTATCAGTGTGCTATTCTGTGCTAAATCTTGTTTGTAGGGACAGAGTAGGACAGTGAGGGAAAGTGTCAGTGTGCTATTCTGTTCTAAACCAATCTTGCTGAACCATATTTGAAATCCTTGAGTTTAGGGACAGAGAAGAACACTCGTGGAAACTATCAGTGTGCTATTCTGTGCTAAATCTTGTTTGTAGGGACAGAGTAGGACAGTGAGGGAAAGTGTCAGTGTGCTATTCTGTTCTAAACCAATTTTGCTGAACCATATTTGAAATCCTTGAGTTTAGGGACAGAGAAGGACACTCGTGGAAACTATCAGTGTGCTATTCTGTACTAAATCTTGTTTGTATGGACAGAGTAGGACAGTGAGGGAAAGTGTCAGTGTGCTATTCTGTTCTAAACCAATCTTGCTGAACCATATTTGAAATCCTTGAGTTTAGGGACAGAGAAGGACACTCGTGGAAACTATCAGTGTGCTATTCTGTGCTAAATCTTGTTTGTAGGGACAGAGAGGTACAGTGAGTGAAACTGACAGTGTGCTATTCTGTTCTAAAGCAATTTTGCTGAACCATATTTGAAATCCTTGAGTTTAGGGACAGAGAAGGACACTCGTGGAAACTATCAGTGTGCTATTCTGTGCTAAATCTTGTTTGTAGGGACAGAGAGGTACAGTGAGTGAAACTGACAGTGTGCTATTCTGTTCTAAAGCAATTTTGCTGAACCATATTTGAAATCCTTGAGTTTAGGGACAGAGAAGGACACTCGTGGAAACTATCAGTGTGCTATTCTGTGCTAAATCTTGTTTGTAGGGACAGAGAGGTACAGTGAGTGAAACTGACAGTGTGCTATTCTGTTCTAAACCAATTTTGCTGAACCATATTTGAAATCCTTGAGTTTAGGGACAGAGAAGGACACTCGTGGAAACTATCAGTGTGCTATTCTGTGCTAAATCTTGTTTGTAGGGACAGAGAAGGACAGTGAGGGAAACTGTCAGTGTGCTGTTCTGTGCTAAACCAATCTTGCTGAAGCATATTGCAAATCCTTGTGTTTAGGGACAGAGAAGGATAGGCAGGGGACAGTGTCAGTGTCATTGTTGCTAAGCCTCCTGCACAGTATACACCTGAAGGTAGCCCTTATTGCTGTTTTTCCCATCTCCCTGCAGGCCATCCATTAAAATGTCTGGAAGGCAAACAAGGAGAGGCAGACAGTCAGGAGGCAAAAAAAGAGGGCAAGCAGGCTCTGTGTCTGGGGGCAACAGTGCTGGCCGTGGACGCGGTGCATTGTCATCAGCACATGGCCATGGGACACGCTTGTCCTTCTTTTCGGCAGCTGGACATGTTGAGCCACATCATGCCGAAGACTTGGTAGAGTGGATGACCAAGCCCACCTCATCCTCCTCATCCTCTCTCACGCAGGCTCAGGGTACTGGCAAAGCAGCTGCCAAAGCGTCCTCTTCTCTGGTATCATTATCTTCATTAGTCAATCCTTCCCTAGACCCACCATGTCCTCCTCCTGAGGAGTCCCCCGAACTGTTTGAGCACAGTGTTGGGTACATGCTCCAGGAGGATGCCCAGCGTTTCGAAGGATCTGATGATGATACCCAGCTAGAGGAAGGCAGTAGCGTGAGAGCAGAGAGAGGGGATGCTCAAGAAGGACACCAATCTGGCAGTCATGCTCCAGCAGCTGCAGCATACTGCCAGATTGGCTCCAGTGATGAGGAGGGAGGGGATGATGAGGTCACTGACTCCACGTGGGTGCCTAATAGGAGAGAGGAGGAGGAGGAGGATGAGGAGGAAGCACATCTCCAACGAGGCAGGATGCCCTTGAGTGGCCAGCGTATGGGCAGCACACCGACGGAATCACACCGCAGAGCTCCGCCTGTGCAGGGCGCTGCCTCTGCCCGTCATTCAAAAAGTTCTTTGGTGTGGGCCTTTTTTGAGGCGAGTGCATCAGATCGCACAGCTGCTGTTTGCAACATATGTCTCAAGCGTATATCGCGTGGCCAAAACATCAGCCGCTTGGGCACCACATGCTTGATCAGACATATGTTGACCTGCCATGCAGCTCGTTGGCAAGCCTACCTTAAAGACCCACAACAAAGAACAAAGCTGACCTCTTCTTGCACCGCATCAGCTGGGATCTCCAACCCCACTATACCTTCAGTCCTCTCTGAAACCTGCTCTGAGAGGAATGAAGGTGTAGAATTAGGTGTGTCACAGCCAAGTACTTGCGGGCACTCTGCTAGCAGTACACCAACGTCCGATTCTAGCAGGCAAATTTCCCTGCCCCAGCTGCTGGACCGTCGAAAGAAGTTCACTCCCAGCCATCCACATGCCCAGCGGTTGAATGCTAGCTTGGCTAAATTGCTAGCGCTTCAACTGCTGCCTTTTCAGTTGGTAGACTCGGCCCCCTTCCGTGAGTTTGTGCAATGTGCGGTTCCTCAGTGGCAGGTTCCCAAACGCCACTTTTTCGCACGGAAGGCGATTCTGGCTCTCTACAGGCATGTGGAAGGCAATGTCTTGGCCTCGCTGGACAGGGCAGTCAGCGGTAAGGTGCATATTACCACTGACTCATGGTCCAGCAGGCATGGACAGGGACGTTACCTTTCTTTCACGGCCCATTGGGTCACTCTTTTGGCAGCTGGGAAGGATGCAGGACAAGGTGCAGTAGTGTTGGAGGTTGTTCCACCGCCACGCCTCCAAAATGCTACTACTGGTTGTGACACACCTTTCTCCTCCACCCCCTCCTTTTCTTCTTCCTCCATGGCCTCTTCCTGTGGTTTGTCCTCGGAACCAGCGGTGCTCTGTAGGCGTTCAAGGGGCTACGCAAGTACGCAGGCAAAAAGATGCCATGCCGTGCTTGCGCTGGTGTGTTTGGGGGACAGGAGCCACACTGGGGCAGAGGTCTTGTCTGCTCTGCAGGGGCAGGCCGAGAGGTGGTTGACGCCACGCCAGCTTAAGCCAGGAATGGTGGTTTGCGACAATGGCACCAACCTCCTCTCCGCCCTCCGACAGGGACAACTGACCCATGTGCCCTGTATGGCTCACGTCCTTAACCTGGTGGTGCAGCGGTTCTTGGGCAGGTACCCGGGCTTACAGGATGTCCTGAGGCAGGCCAGGAAAGTCTGTGTGCATTTCCGCAGATCTTATAATGCCAGTGCTCGCCTGGCTGAGCTGCAAAAGGAGTTGAACCTGCCCAAGAACCGCCTTATATGTGACATGCCCACCAGGTGGAACTCAACGTTGGCCATGCTGCAGCGGCTGCACACGCAGCAGAGGGCCATCAATGAGTACCTGTGCGACTACGGCACCAGGACAGGGTCAGGGGAGCTCGGGTTTTTTTCACCACGCCAGTGGGGCATGATCAGGGATGCATGCACTGTCCTGGCACCATTTGAGGAGGCCACGAGGATGGTGAGCAGTGACAGTGCATGCATCAGTGACACTGTACCTCTTGTCCACCTGTTGGAGCACACGCTGCATGGAATAATGGACAGGGCACTTGAGGCAGAACAGAGGCAGGAAGAGGAGGACTTCCTTGCCTCTCAAGGCCCCTTTTACCCAGACAGTGTTCCTTCTGTCCCACCCATCGCACAGGAAGAGGAGGAGGAGGAGGAGGAGGAGGATTGTGTCAGCATGGAGGTGGAGGCTGGCACTCAGCATCATCAGCAGCAGTCTTTTAGGGATGATTTACAGTCCCAAGAAACCAGTGGACTTGTACGTGGCTGGGAGGAGGTGGCTGCGGATCATGTCGTCCTTAGTGACCCAGAGGACTCCGGACTGAATGCCTCAGCTAACCTACGCTGCATGGCCTCCCTGATCCTGCAAAGTCTGCGGAAGGATCCTCGTATTCTTCGGATCAAGGAGAGGGACCATTACTGGCTGGCCACTCTCCTTGATCCACGGTACAAGGGTAAGGTTGCGGACCTTATCTTACTGTCGCAGAGGGAGCAGAGGATGAGACAACAGGCCTTGCAGAAAGGTCTGTGCAACGCGTTCCCAGAGACTGGGAGGTTACAAACTCCTGGTCCTGGACAACGAGTTGCTGAGGCTTCGGGCAGTCAAAGAAGGAGCGGTGGGGAAGGTGGCCGTCTGACCGATGCGTTCAGACAATTCTTTAGTCCGCAGCCCCAAAGTATGATCGGTTCCAGCAACCATCGCCAGCGTCTGATATACATGGTGCAGGAATACCTGGGGGCAAGGTCAGACTTGGACACCTTCCCCACCGAAAATCCTCTGGCTTACTGGGTCTTGAGGATGGATCACTGGCCAGAGCTTGCACAGTATGCAATTGAGCTACTGGCCTGTCCTGCATCCAGCGTTCTTTCAGAACGCACATTCAGTGCTGCTGGAGGATTTGTCACGGATCACAGGGTGCGCCTGTCCACCGACTCGGTTGATCGACTGACTTTCATCAAGATGAACCAGTCTTGGATCACCACCAGCTACCACACACCTGATGCTGATATAACAGACTAATTGATTTTAAAATGTCACATCCCTTCAAGACTGATGCTGATGCTGAGTGCCTGTGCTGTTATGTTGACTGGCTATCCTCCTCCTCCTCCTCAATGATACGATTAATGATGATAGCTTGGAAGATCATTTTGGTTTATGGGTGACGCCACCAGTGGCTAAGGCCCAATTTTTCAGCCCCTGTTTAACAGGGGCGTGTAATTACAATTTTTGATGCAATACTTTGCAACAGGGCTCATTGCTGTGCTCCAAGTACAGTATCTGTGAGGGGTTGCAGTGTTGTGCCACCAGTGCCTAAGGCCCAATTTTTCAGCCCCTGTTCAACAGGGGCATGCAATTATAATTATTGATCTAATAATTCACAGCAGGGCCCATTGCTGTGCCCACCAAGAGTAACTGTCAGGCCTTACAGTGTTGTGGCACCAGCACCACCATCACCACCACCACCACCACCAAAGGCCCAATTTTTCAGCCCCTGTTCAACAGGGGCATGCAATTATAATTATTGATCTAATAATTCACAGCAGGGCCCATTGCTGCGCCCACCAATAGTAACTGTCAGGCCTTACAGTGTTGTGGCACCAGCACCACCATCACCACCACCACCACCACCAAAGGCCCAATTTTTCAGCCTCTGTTCAACAGGGGCATGCAATTATAATTATTGATCTAATAATTCACAGCAGGGCCCATTGCTGCGCCCACCAAGAGTAACTGTCAGGCCTTACAGTGTTGTGGCACCAGCACCACCATCACCACCACCACCACCACCAAAGGCCCAATTTTTCAGCCCCTGTTCAACAGGGGCATGCAATTATAATTATTGATCTAATAATTCACAGCAGGGCCCATTGCTGCGCCCACCAAGAGTAACTGTCAGGCCTTACAGTGTTGTGGCACCAGCACCATGCATCATTAAAATGACTGCTCCCGGAAAACGTCCGTTTTTAAAACTTCTTTTTGCATTGATACATGTCCCCTGGTGCAGAACCCGGGTTCCCAAACTCTGTTTCGGACAATAACATGGATAATAGTCGTTATAATTAGCACTTTAGAATCCGAACGTTCGCATCCATTGTATTTAATAGGGTTCTAATGTTCGTGCGAACTTTCGGTCCGTTCGCGGGTTCTGGTGCGAACCGAACCCGGGGGTGTTCGGCTCATCACTAGTAGCTATAGGCTTGACACAGAAAGATGTCATAAGCTGTTAGAAACCCACTGAAATCAGCTTCATAGTCTCTGTCATGATTTTTGAGGATGAATTACTTCACAGTGCATTCAGTTTAAAGCTGAACTCCAGGGAAAAGACAACTTTACCATTGTGGTGAGTCCCTCATTACAAGGGTTAACTGCTCATGTTGCTTAGTGCATGATGAATAGCATAATCAATTTATCTTGTTCCTTGCTCCCACATGGAGGGGGTAGATAGTAGGCGGTTTACGCTTCCTCCATGTTCCCCTCTTCATTGGGTGCCAAGTGTGGGTCACATAGGAGGCCTACCCCGGGGTGGGTTCTTCTGGGCTACGCTAGGCACCTTGAAGAGGGTCACCGCCTTACACATGTAGTACCTTTTCATGAGCAGACAACTGAACTCTTGTTAAAGCTCTTAACCACTTGACCACTGGGCACTTAAACCCCCTTAATAACCAGACCAATTTTCAGCTTTCGGTGCTCTCACATTTTGAATGACAATTACTCAGTCATACAACACTGTACCCATATGAATTTTTTGTCCTTTTTTTCACACAAATAGAGCTTTCTTTTGGTGGTATTTAATCACTGTTGGGTTTTTTATTTTTTGCGCTATAAGAGAAAAAAGACTGAAAATTTTGTAAAAAAATGATTATTTTTTCGTTTCTGTTAAAAAATTTTGCAAATTACTATTTTTTCTTCATAAATTTTGGCCAAAATTTATACTGCTACATATCTTTGGTAAAAATAAGTACAAATTGGTGGATATTATTTGGTCTTTTTGAAAGTTATAGAGTCCACAAGCTATGGTGCCAATATCTGAAAATTGATCACACCAGAAGTACTGACGGCCGATCTCATTTCTTGAGACCCTAACATGCCAGAAAAGTACAAATACCCCCCAAATGACCCCTTTTTGGAAAGAAGACATTCCAAGGTATTCAGAAAGAGGCATTGTGAGTTTTTTGAAGTTGTCATTTTTTCCCACAATTCTTTGCAAAATCAAGATTTTTTTTTTCTCTTTTTTTTTTTAACAAAATTGTCATATTAGCAGGTTATTTCTCACACACAGCATATGCATTCCACAAATTACACCCCAAAACACATTCTGCTATTCCTCCCGAGTATGGCGATACCACATGTGTGAGACTTTTACACAGCGTGGCCACATACAGAGGCCCAACATGCAGGGAGCCCCTTCAGGCGTTCTGGAGCCAATTCTGACATTTCTCTCCTACATGTAAAAATCATCATTTATTTGCTAGAAAATTACATAGAACCCCAAAACATTATATATGTTTTTTTAGCAAAGACCTTAGAGAATATAATGGTGGTTGTTGCAACTTTTTATCTCGCACGATATTTGCGCAGCAATTTTTTTAACGCGTTTTTTACGGAAAAAAAATGTTTTGTGCTTAAAAAAAAAAACAGTAAAGTTAGCCCAATGCTTTTGCATAATGTAAAAGATGAAGTTACGCCGAGTAAATAGATACCTAACATGTCACCCTTCGTGGAATGGCGCCAAACTTCGCTACTTAAAAAAATCCCCATAGGCGACGCTTTAAATATTTTTACTGGTTACATGATTTTAGTTACAGAGGAGGTCTAGGGCCAAAATGATTGCTCTCGCTCTAACGTTCGCAGAGATACCTCACATGTGTGGTTTGAAAACCGTTTTCATATGTGGGCGGGACTTACGTATGCGTTCGCTTCTGTATGCGAGCTCACGGGGACAGGGGCGCTTTAAAAAATATATATTTTTTTTTATTGTTCATTTTACTTTATTTATTTTAGTTTGACAGTATTTTCCGCCCCAAAAATTTTTTTGATCACTTTTATACCTATTACAAGGAATGTAAACATCCCTTGTAATAGGAATATGGCATGACAGGTCCTCTTTACAGTGAGATATGGGGTCAATAAGACCCCACATCTCACCTCTAGGCTGGGAAGCCTAAAAAAAACAAAAAAAAAAACAACAATCCTGGCTTTGATCGTAGCGGTGAGTCGGTAGAAGCACCGGAGGGCAGCGGGAGGGGGGACATCCCCTCTCGCCTCCCGTAAGAATGATCAAGCAGCGGAACAGCCGCTATGATTGTTCTTATGGTGTAGGGAATCGCCGGCTGAAAAAGCTGATATCTGAATGATGCCTGTAGCTGCACCCATCATTCAGATATCCCCGCACAAAGTCAAGGACGTCATATGACGGCCGGCGGGCGGGAAGTGGGCATTGCGGAGTATTGCCAGGCATTGCAGGGCATTGCGGAGTATTGAGGACTATGGCAGGGTATTGCGGAGTATTGAGGACTATGGCAGGGTATTGCGGAGTATGGCAGGGTATTGCACGGGGTATTGCACAGGGTATTGCAGGGTATTGCAGAGTATTGTGAAGGGTATTGCAGAGTATTGTGCAGGGTATTGCAGAGTATTGTGCAGGGTATTGCAGAGTATTGTGCAGGGTATTGCAGAGTATTGCGCAGGGTATTGCAGAGTATTGCGCAGGGTATTGCAGAGTATTTTGCAGAGTATTGCGCAGGGTATTGCAGAGTATTGCGCAGGGTATTGCAGAGTATTGCGCAGGGTATTGCAGAGTATTGCACCAGGGTATTGCAGAGTATTGCGCAGGGTATTGCAGAGTATTTTGCAGGGTATTGCAGAGTATTGCGCAGGGTATTGCAGAGTATTGCGCAGGGTATTGCAGAGTATTGCGCAGGGTATTGCAGAGTATTGCGCCAGGGTATTGCAGAGTATTGCACCAGGGTATTGCAGAGTATTTTGCAGAGTATTGCGCAGGGTATTTTGCAGAGTATTGGCAGGGTGTATTGCAGAGTATTGGCAGGGTATTGCACCAGGGATGGCTGAGCAGGGATGGATGGATGGCTGGATCTGTGACTGCAATTGTCACAGATCCAGCCCACAGAGCTGCTGCTGCCATCCGCTCCCTCCCCCTCCCCTCTCACACTGTACCGATCGGTACAGAGAGGGGAGGGAGGAACCAGCGTCATCAAATGACGCCGGTCTGTTTACAAGTGATTGCTCCGTCATTTGACGGAGCGATCACGTGGTAAATGGCCGCTATCGGCGGCGATTTACCGCGATTCGTGATCCGCCGGGTCCTCTGGACCCGGCGGTCACGGAGTTTCCCGTGTGCGCGCCCCAGGGGGCGCGCGGGAGTGCGATTCTGGGAGGATGTTATATAACGTGCTCCCAGAGTTAAGCAACCACCTTGTCGACGTTATTTGTCGGCAGGTGGTTGTTAAGTGGTTAATATTAACATACACCACTTCTTTCACTCGTTGCATTTAGGAGGGACACGCATAGCCGATGCCCTCTCCACCTGTCCAGCGTAAATCTCCGCTACCTCCCTCCCAGTCTTTTAACTAATTGGTCGTTAAATGAGGAACCACTAGTAATCAATATTTTAAGCATTCTTAACTACTGTACTGTACTGTATTGTGAAAAAAAGGTCTAAACACAAAACTCCAGTTTAATAAAGTTGTTTTCATTTGCATAAGTACAGAACAAAAACAAAAATTCTGTATTGTACTGTAATATCAGTGGCGGTGCTTCCATAAGGGGCGCCGCCCCCCCTCTCAGCTGCCACCAGTGGCATCTCCAGCTTTATTATTTAGGGGGGGCACATGGGGGGACAGGGACAAAAGTAGGGGGTCAACTATAAAATGCAATTATATATATATATATATATATATATATATATTGTGACAGCAGGAAGGTAAAGTCACCTGGTTGCATCCAGGGGGGTAGATATATTTCGCCCAGATTCAGGCTTTACGCCGACTTATACAACTAGGTGGAGAGTTGTATAAGGCTAGTGGGCTCATGGATGACTCATACCTCTAGGGAGAGGGCTGGGCGTCGTGCAGACAGGGAGTTGATGAGACCAGCTGAAGCTTGTCAGCTCATTTAGGCCTCTATAAGAACTCCCAGATTCATTAGGTGTTAGCTCATGCCTGGAACCAGACCTGTGTGGACTGTCTAGGGAGAGTGAACCCCTGTGCGGTGAGACAAAGCCTGTGTGGCTATTTGCTTGGACATTTAAAACCAGGGACTTAGGGACTAGGACAGCACTAGGCTGATCCCAGTTGTTAGTTAGGAAACCTGTATGTTTAGTCAGAGGTCAACTTGACCAGGATTTATTTTGGTTATGTTTCTTTTGCTTTGCTGTGTTTTGTCACTGTAAATAGAAAATAAACCGCACCTTTTTTGATTTTGAAAACCACAACCTCCGTTTGCTGGGCCTGTTTTGTGTGGGGAGCCCATCCCGGGGGTCACACACACCCGCTGCCGAGCTAACCCCCTCACAGTTGGTGGAGAACCAGTGGCAGTTTTTTTTAAGCCAGCATGGAGGAGATACTGAAGCAGCTGGCTCTAGCAAATGCCAATCAACAGCAGACAAATGCAGGTTTGCAAAGGAGCCTTGCAGCCCAGCAGCAGACAAACGTAACTTTGCAACAGAGTCTGGAGGCTCAGCAACGAGCCCAGCAGCAATCTGAGGCCCGCTTCATAGACCTGTTGCAGAAGCAAGAGCAGAGACTACAACAACAGATGGAAGCAGTAATGCAGCAACGTCCGCAGACCAGTGAGGAAAGCCGTCCCACTAATACCGCGTCCTTTGGGGTGAGTCGTTTATTGACAAAAATGACTGGAGAGGATGATCCAGAGGTATTTTTGACCACATTTGAAAGGACCGCTGAAAGAGAAAAGTGGCCTGAGGAGCAGTGGGCTGGACTGGTGGCTCCTCTGTTAACTGGTGAATCGCAGAAAGCTTACTATGACCTAGAGCCTAACCAAGCAAAAGACTATGTGATGCTAAAAGCTGAAATATTGGCAAGGCTGGGTGTCACCCAGGCTGTCCGGGCTCAGTGTGTGCATAACTGGACTTTCCAGCTTGGAAAACCCCCCAGGTCTCAAATGTATGATCTCATTCACCTGAGCAGAAAGTGGCTACAGCCAGAGACTTTGTCCACACCAAAGATTGTGGAACGTGTTGTAATGGATCGGTTTTTGAGAGCTCTTCCTACTGCCATCCAAAAGTGGGTAAGCCATGGAGACCCAGAGACGGCCGATGGTCTTGTGGATCGTGTGGAGAAATACTTGGCTACAGAGAACCTGACGGCCTCTTCCAGAGACACTCGGACTTTCCACCCTAAGACCAGACCATCCCCAGGGGCGGATAAGAGGATTCCAAGGGGTGAGGGTGGAGAGAGTGAGAGGGTGGGAGCTCTACCCCAAGTTTGGCGAGAACAGCCTGGGAAATCAGCGGCTCAAGAGGCGGCAAGAAGGATCGTTTGCTACCGCTGCCGGCAAGCGGGACATATTGCAGCCAATTGCCCGGTTGTGGAGGAACCCATGCAGTGTGACTTTCTGACGGGCAGACGTCAGTCGCTGTGTGCGACAGTCGCATGCACTGCCATTCGAGGAACTGAGAAACATTTATGCAAAATGTGTGTTAATGGTAGAAATGTTGTGGTATTGCTGGATTCAGGTAGCCTTGTGACCCTGATAAAGGCTGAGTTAGTTAAAACAGAGGTCTCTGGGAATAGCAAGGTAGCTGTTATTTGTGTGCATGGGGACACCCGAGAGTATCCAGTGACTACAGTGTGTTTCGAGACCCCCAAAGGTACCCTCTCTCATCCAGTGGGCTTAGTATCTCAGTTACCGCATGACGCCATTGTGGGAAGGGATTTTCCGAAGTTCTGGGAACTGTGGGATGATCCTGAGTCCCTCACTGGTGCCCCTATGTACCAGGAATGTGATAGCCAGAACTCCCCTGAGAGTGGTGAGGACTCTCCGGAATTTCCCTTATCAGTATTGGCAGGGGAGACTCAAGAAACTGGAGAGGAGCCCACCTCCTCAGACGAAAACCTACCGTCTGTGGAGTTTTCTGATCTTGAGGTTCACAGGGAAAACTTTGCCACAGAACAGTTGAAAGACCCCGCCCTAATAAAGGCACGGGAAAACGTAGTGAAAATAGATGGCGAGTTAGTGAACCCAGATAATACCTGCACTTACCCATACTTCAGCGTAGAGAAGGACCTACTGTATTGGGTGGCAAAAAGGGCAGAAGAAACCGTTGAGCAGCTTGTGGTGCCCAAACCTTACAGGAAGTTGGTGTTGGAGTTGGCCCATGGGCACATTCTTGGAGGTCATCTGGGGACAGAGAAAACCCGAGAGAGGGTATTACAGAGATTCTATTGGCCGGGGGTGATGAAGGACGTAGAAAATTATTGTTCCTCCTGCCCTGTGTGTCAGAGGTTGGCCCCGATGCCACATTTCCGTAGCCCGCTGGTCCCTCTACCCATCATTGAGGTCCCGTTTGAGAGGATCGCCATGGATTTGGTAGGTCCTATAATCAAGTCCGCTAGGGGGCACCAGTACATATTAGTTATAATGGACTATGCCACCCGTTATCCAGAAGCGATCCCTCTCCGAAATACCTCGGCCAAAACCATAGCCAAAGAGCTAGCTCTTGTTTTTAGCCGGGTGGGTATTTGTAAAGAACTGCTTACGGACCAAGGTACACCCTTTATGTCCCGGGTTATGAAAGAGCTGTGTAAATTGTTCAAAGTGACGCAATTGCGTACGTCTGTGTATCACCCCCAAACCGATGGGCTGGTTGAAAGATTCAACAAAACCCTAAAACAAATGTTGAAGAAAGTGGTGGATAGAGATGGAAAGGATTGGGACTGTTTACTTCCTTATTTGATGTTTGCTATTAGGGAGGTGCCCCAATCCTCTACGGGATTCTCCCCCTTTGAGTTACTGTATGGGAGACACCCAAGAGGGCTGTTGGATATTGCCAAGGAAACTTGGGAAAGTGAGAGTTCTCCCCACAGGAGTGTGATTGAGCATGTCGCCCTGATGCAAGATCGAATTGCACAGGTAATGCCCATCGTGAAGGAACATTTGGCCCAAGCGCAGTTGGCACAGCAGAGAGTGTACAACCGTGGAGCCAAGACCCGTACCT
Source organism: Rana muscosa (assembly GCA_029206835.1). Classification (NCBI taxonomy): domain Eukaryota; kingdom Metazoa; phylum Chordata; class Amphibia; order Anura; family Ranidae; genus Rana; species Rana muscosa. Next base: position 273,558,593 of record CM055122.1, read on the forward strand.
TTTCCCCGGGGGATAGGATATTGGTACTTGTCCCTACGGTTGAAAGTAAATTCCTTGCCAAATGGCAAGGCCCCTACGAGATAATGGAAAAAGTGAGCGAAGTGAATTACAAGGTCAGACAACCAGGAAGGCGAAAGCCCGAACAGATCTATCACGTTAATCTGTTGAAAGCCTGGAGGGATAGAGAGTCCCTAGTCGCAGACACTTGGTCACCAGCTCAAACTGGTTGCGTGATTCCTGAGGTTGGAATAGCAGCCACCTTGTCACAACCCCAACAACAGGAGGTTAAGGAGTTTGTGCTTCGCAACAAGGAGGTATTCTCTGAGCTGCCGGGACAAACATCTGGGGTAGAGCATGACATCATTACCCCGCCCGGTGAAAGGGTGAAGTTAAAACCCTATCGGATCCCAGAGGCTCGACGGGAGGCAATACGGGAGGAAGTACAGAAAATGCTGAACTTAGAGGTGATAGAGGAGTCCCAAAGTGATTGGTCTAGTCCCATCGTGTTGGTGCCTAAACCGGATGGGAGCTGGCGATTTTGTAACGATTTTCGTCAGTTGAACAAAGTTACAAAATTTGACACCTACCCCATGCCACGTATAGATGAGTTGATCGACCGGCTGGGAACAGCCCGATACATGACGACTCTTGACCTCACAAAAGGGTATTGGCAAATCCCCCTGGCCAAGTCGGCCAAAGAGAAAACCGCATTTGTAACCCCAGACGGGGCGTTCCAATATAAAAGAATGCCGTTCGGGTTACAGAATGCGCCGGCCACATTCCAGCGGAAAATGGACCAGATGCTGAGGCCCCATCGGAAGTATGCTGCGGCTTACCTGGATGACATAATTGTCCATAGCACAGATTGGGCCTCACATCTGCCAAAAGTGCAAGCAGTCCTGGACTCTGTTCGGGAAGCGGGGTTTACGGCTAACCCCAAGAAGTGTACCATTGGGCAGGAGGAGGCCAAATATCTTGGGTACACCATTGGGAGGGGAGTAATAAAACCCCAACTCAACAAAGTCGAGGCCATCCAGAGTTGGCCACGTCCCAACAGCAAGAAGCAGGTACGAGCCTTTCTGGGAATCGCTGGGTATTATCGGCGATTCATTCCCCACTTTGCTTCTAAGGCTGTGCCCCTAACCAACCTGACGAAGGGGAAAGGGTCGGTCATGATTAAATGGACCCCCGAGGCTGAGGCAGCATTCCAATTCTTGAAACAAGCCTTATGTAGCCAGCCAGTGTTGTACTCACCCGACTTCTCTAAAGACTTTGTCGTACAAAGTGATGCGTCAGATGTGGGGTTAGGAGCAGTATTGTCCCAGGTCTGGAACGGGGAAGAGCACCCAGTCATTTACCTCAGCAGGAAGTTGAAGTCCCATGAGGTAAATTACGCCACCGTTGAAAAGGAGTGTTTAGCGGTGAAGTGGGCTCTAGATTCCCTTCGGTACTACCTGCTAGGTAGGCACTTTGACATGGTTACGGATCACGCTCCGTTAAAGTGGATGGCTCAAAACAGGGAAACAAATAGAAGAGTGAATAGGTGGTTCCTGGCCCTCCAGGAATTCAACTTCACAGTAAAGCATCGCCCTGGCGTTCAAATGGGGAATGTGGATGCTTTGTCTCGAGTACATGAATGCCTGATTGCTGGTGTTCCAACCCCGAGGTTAAAACAAGAGGGGGGGGGGTATGTGACAGCAGGAAGGTAAAGTCACCTGGTTGCATCCAGGGGGGTAGATATATTTCGCCCAGATTCAGGCTTTACGCCGACTTATACAACTAGGTGGAGAGTTGTATAAGGCTAGTGGGCTCATGGATGACTCATACCTCTAGGGAGAGGGCTGGGCGTCGTGCAGACAGGGAGTTGATGAGACCAGCTGAAGCTTGTCAGCTCATTTAGGCCTCTATAAGAACTCCCAGATTCATTAGGTGTTAGCTCATGCCTGGAACCAGACCTGTGTGGACTGTCTAGGGAGAGTGAACCCCTGTGCGGTGAGACAAAGCCTGTGTGGCTATTTGCTTGGACATTTAAAACCAGGGACTTAGGGACTAGGACAGCACTAGGCTGATCCCAGTTGTTAGTTAGGAAACCTGTATGTTTAGTCAGAGGTCAACTTGACCAGGATTTATTTTGGTTATGTTTCTTTTGCTTTGCTGTGTTTTGTCACTGTAAATAGAAAATAAACCGCACCTTTTTTGATTTTGAAAACCACAACCTCCGTTTGCTGGGCCTGTTTTGTGTGGGGAGCCCATCCCGGGGGTCACACACACCCGCTGCCGAGCTAACCCCCTCACAATATATATATATATTGTGACAGCAGGAAGGTAAAGTCACCTGGTTGCATCCAGGGGGGTAGATATATTTCGCCCAGATTCAGGCTTTACGCCGACTTATACAACTAGGTGGAGAGTTGTATAAGCCCAGCTAAGGCTAGTGGGCTCATGGATGACTCATACCTCTAGGGAGAGTGTGGGGCGTCGTACAGACAGGGAGTTGAAGAGACCAGCTGAAGCTTGTCAGCTCATTTAGGCCTCTATAAGAACTCCCAGCTTCATTAGATGTTAGCTCATGCCTGGAACCAGACCTGTGTGGACTGTCTAGGGAGAGTGAACCCCTGTGCGGTGAGACAAAGCCTGTGTGGCTATTTGCTTGGACATTTAAAACCAGGGACTTAGGGACTAGGACAGCACTAGGCTGATCCCAGTTGTTAGTTAGGAAACCTGTATGTTTAGTCAGAGGTCAACTTGACCAGGATTTATTTTGTTTATGTTTCTTTTGCTTTGCTGTGTTTTTGTCACTGTAAATAGAAAATAAACCGCACCTTTTTGATTTTGAAAACCACAAGCTCCGTCTGCTGGGCCTGTTTTTGTGTGGGGAGCCCATCTCGGGGGTCACCCACACCCGCTGCCGAGCTAACCCCCTCACAGTTGGTGGAGAACCAGTGGCAGTTTTTTTAAGCCAGCATGGAGGAGATACTGAAACAGCTGGCTCTAGCAAATGCCAATCAACAGCAGACAAATGCAGGTTTGCAAAGGAGCCTTGCAGCCCAGCAGCAAGCTCATCAACAGAGCCTTGCAGCCCAGCAGCAAGCTCACCAACAGAGTCTGGAAGCTCAGCAACAAGCCCTGCAGCAATCTGAGGCCCGCTTCATAGACCTGTTACAGAAGCAAGAGCAGAGACTACAACAAATGGAAGCAGTAGTGCAGCAACGTCCGCAGACCAGTGAGGGAAGCCGTCCCACTAATACCGCGTCCTTTGGGGTGAGTCGTTTATTGACAAAAATGACTGGAGAGGATGATCCAGAGGTATTTTTGACCACATTTGAAAGGACTGCTGAAAGAGAAAAGTGGCCTGAGGAGCAGTGGGCTGGACTGGTGGCTCCTCTGTTAACTGGTGAATCGCAGAAGGCTTACTATGACCTAGAGCATGACCAAGCAAAAGACTATGTGATGCTAAAAGCTGAAATATTGGCAAGGCTGGGTGTCACCCTGGCTGTCCGGGCTCAGCGTGTGCATAACTGGACTTTCCAGCTTGGAAAACCCCCCAGGTCTCAAATGTATGATCTCATTCACCTGAGCAGAAAGTGGCTACAGCCAGAGACTTTGTCCGCACCAAAGATTGTGGAACGTGTTGTAATGGATCGGTTTTTGAGAGCTCTTCCTACTGCCATCCAAAAGTGGGTAAGCCATGGAGACCCAGAGACAGCCGATGGTCTTGTGGATCGTGTGGAGAAATACTTGGCTACAGAGAACCTGACGGCCTCTTCCAGAGACACTCGGACTTTCCACCCTAAGACCAGACCATCCCCAGGGGCGGATAAGATGATTCCAAGGGGTAAGGGTGGAGAGAGTGAGAGGGTGGGAGCTCTACCCCAAGTTTGGCGAGAACAGCCTGGGAAATCAGCGGCTCAAGAGGCGGCAAGAAGGATCGTTTGCTACCGCTGCCGGCAAGCGGGACATATTGCAGCAAATTGCCCGGTTGTGGAGGAACCCATGCAGTGTGACTTTCTGACGGGCAGACGTCAGTCGCTGTGTGCGACAGTCGCATGCACTGCAATTCGGGGAACTGAGAAACATTTATGCAAAATGTGTATTAATGGTAGAAATGTTGTGGTATTGCTGGATTCAGGTAGCCTTGTGACCCTGATAAAGGCTGAATTAGTTAAAACAGAGGTCTCTGGGAATAGCAAGGTAGCTGTTATTTGTGTGCATGGGGACACCCGAGAGTATCCAGTGACTACAGTGTGTTTCGAGACCCCCAAAGGTACCCTCTCTCATCCAGTGGGCTTAGTATCTCAGTTACCGCATGACGCCATTGTGGGAAGGGATTTTCCGAAGTTCTGGGAACTGTGGGATGATCCTGAGCCCCCCACTGGTGCCCCTATGTACCAGGAATGTGATAGCCAGAACTCCCCTGAGAGTGGTGAGGACTCTCCGGAATTTCCCTTGTCAGTATTGGCAGGGGAGACTCAAGAAACTGGAGAGGAGCCCACCTCCTCAGACGAAAACCTACCGTCTGTGGAGTTTTCTGATCTTGAGGTTCACAGGGAAAACTTTGCCACAGAACAGTTGAAAGACCCCGCCCTAATAAAGGCACGGGAAAACGTAGTGAAAATAGATGGCGAGTTAGTGAACCCAGATAATACCTGCACTTACCCATACTTCAGCGTAGAGAAGGACCTACTGTATCGGGTGGCAAAAAGGGCAGAAGAAACCGTTGAGCAGCTTGTGGTGCCCAAACCTTACAGGAAGTTGGTGTTGGAGTTGGCCCATGGGCACATTCTTGGAGGTCATCTGGGGACAGAGAAAACCCGAGAGAGGGTATTACAGAGATTCTATTGGCCGGGGGTGATGAAGGACATAGAAAATTATTGTTCCTCCTGCCCTGTGTGTCAGAGGTCGGCCCCGATGCCACATTTCCGTAGCCCGCTGGTCCCTCTACCCATCATTGAGGTCCCGTTTGAGAGGATCGCCATGGATTTGGTAGGTCCTATAATTAAGTCCGCTAGGGGGCACCAGTACATATTAGTTATAATGGACTATGCCACCCGTTATCCAGAAGCGATCCCTCTCCGAAATACCTCGGCCAAAACCATAGCCAAAGAGCTATCTCTTGTGTTTAGCCGGGTGGGTATTTGTAAAGAACTGCTTATGGACCAAGGTACACCCTTTATGTCCCGGGTTATGAAGGAGCTATGTAAATTGTTCAAAGTGACGCAATTACGTACATCTGTGTATCACCCCCAAACCGATGGGCTGGTTGAAAGATTCAACAAAACCCTAAAACAAATGTTGAAGAAAGTGGTGGATAGAGATGGAAAGGATTGGGACTGTCTACTTCCTTATCTGATGTTTGCTATTAGGGAGGTGCCCCAATCCTCTACGGGATTCTCCCCCTTTGAGTTACTGTATGGGAGACACCCAAGAGGGCTGTTGGATATTGCCAAGGAAACTTGGGAAAGTGAGAGTTCTCCCCACAGGAGTGTGATTGAGCATGTCGCCCTGATGCAAGACCGAATTGCACAGGTAATGCCCATCGTGAAGGAACATTTGGCCCAAGCGCAGTTAGCACAGCAGAGAGTGTACAACCGTGGAGCCAAGACCCGTACCTTTTCCCCGGGGGATAGGATACTGGTACTTGTCCCTACGGTTGAAAGTAAATTCCTTGCCAAATGGCAAGGCCCCTACGAGATAATGGAAAAAGTGAGCGAAGTGAATTACAAGGTCAGACAACCAGGAAGGCGAAAGCCCGAACAGATCTATCACGTTAATCGGTTGAAAGCCGGGAGGGATAGAGAGTCCCTAGTCGCAGACACTTGGTCACCAGCTCAAACTGGTTGCGTGATTCCTGAGGTTGGAATAGCAGCCACCTTGTCACAACCCCAACAACAGGAGGTTAAGGAGTTTGTGCTTCGCAACAAGGAGGTATTCTCTGAGCTGCCGGGACAAACATCTGGGGTAGAGCATGACATCATTACCCCGCCCGGTGAAAGGGTGAAGTTAAAACCCTATCGGATCCCAGAGGCCCGACGGGAGGCAATACGGGAGGAAGTACAGAAAATGCTGAACTTAGGGGTGATAGAGGAGTCCCAAAGTGATTGGTCTAGTCCCATTGTGTTGGTGCCTAAACCGGATGGGAGCTGGCGATTTTGTAACGATTTTCGTCAGTTGAACAAAGTTACAAAATTTGACACCTACCCCATGCCACGTATAGATGAGTTGATCGACCGGCTGGGAACAGCCCGATACATGACGACTCTTGACCTCACAAAAGGGTATTGGCAAATCCCCCTGGCCAAGTCGGCCAAAGAGAAAACCGCATTTGTAACCCCAGACGGGGCGTTCCAATATAAAAGAATGCCGTTCGGGTTACAGAATGCGCCGGCCACATTCCAGCGGAAAATGGACCAGATGCTGAGGCCCCATCGGAAGTATGCTGCGGCTTACCTGGATGACGTAATTGTCCATAGCACAGATTGGGCCTCACATCTGCCAAAAGTGCAAGCAGTCCTGGACTCTGTTCGGGAAGCGGGGTTTACGGCTAACCCCAAGAAGTGTACCATTGGGCAGGAGGAGGCCAAATATCTTGGGTACACCATTGGGAGGGGAGTAATAAAACCCCAACTCAACAAAGTCGAGGCCATCCAGAGTTGGCCACGTCCCAACAGCAAGAAGCAGGTACGAGCCTTTCTGGGAATCGCTGGGTATTATCGGCGATTCATTCCCCACTTTGCTTCTAAGGCTGTGCCCCTAACCAACCTGACGAAGGGGAAAGGGTCGGTCATGATTAAATGGACCCCCGAGGCTGAGGCAGCATTCCAATTCTTGAAACAAGCCTTATGTAGCCAGCCAGTGTTGTACTCACCCGACTTCTCTAAAGACTTTGTCGTACAAAGTGATGCGTCAGATGTGGGGTTAGGAGCAGTATTGTCCCAGGTCTGGAACGGGGAAGAGCACCCAGTCATTTACCTCAGCAGGAAGTTGAAGTCCCATGAGGTAAATTACGCCACCGTTGAAAAGGAGTGTTTAGCGGTGAAGTGGGCTCTAGATTCCCTTCGGTACTACCTGCTAGGTAGGCACTTTGACATGGTTACGGATCACGCTCCGTTAAAGTGGATGGCTCAAAACAAGGAAACAAATAGAAGAGTGAATAGGTGGTTCCTGGCCCTCCAGGAATTCAACTTCACAGTAAAGCATCGCCCTGGCGTTCAAATGGGGAATGTGGATGCTTTGTCTCGAGTACATGAATGCCTGATTGCTGGTGTTCCAACCCCGAGGTTAAAACAAGAGGGGGGGGTATGTGACAGCAGGAAGGTAAAGTCACCTGGTTGCATCCAGGGGGGTAGATATATTTCGCCCAGATTCAGGCTTTACGCCGACTTATACAACTAGGTGGAGAGTTGTATAAGCCCAGCTAAGGCTAGTGGGCTCATGGATGACTCATACCTCTAGGGAGAGTGTGGGGCGTCGTACAGACAGGGAGTTGAAGAGACCAGCTGAAGCTTGTCAGCTCATTTAGGCCTCTATAAGAACTCCCAGCTTCATTAGATGTTAGCTCATGCCTGGAACCAGACCTGTGTGGACTGTCTAGGGAGAGTGAACCCCTGTGCGGTGAGACAAAGCCTGTGTGGCTATTTGCTTGGACATTTAAAACCAGGGACTTAGGGACTAGGACAGCACTAGGCTGATCCCAGTTGTTAGTTAGGAAACCTGTATGTTTAGTCAGAGGTCAACTTGACCAGGATTTATTTTGTTTATGTTTCTTTTGCTTTGCTGTGTTTTTGTCACTGTAAATAGAAAATAAACCGCACCTTTTTGATTTTGAAAACCACAAGCTCCGTCTGCTGGGCCTGTTTTTGTGTGGGGAGCCCATCTCGGGGGTCACCCACACCCGCTGCCGAGCTAACCCCCTCACAATATATATGTAGCGGTCCTCCCCCAGCTTCTCCCCTCTCTTCATGGCTGGTTTTACTCGTCTAGGGGTATCTGAGAGAAGGGGGAAAGATGCACACCACCAGCTCGGCTCTCTGATGTAGGATGCAGAGATATGAGCAAAACCGTTTACCCTCGGGTCTGCGTTTTAGGCCGGAGACTCAGCTTCCACTGTGGAGGATGATTGCCAATGTCACTGACAGGGACACTTAGCTTCCAGTAACACAATTTCCACACCACAAAAAGTCCAACTCTGTTTTATTGCTTTGATCAATAGGTAGACTGGTTGACTTTTAAAAGAACAGACAGGGTGTGGGAAGGAGTAGGTCCAGGCACAACACAATAAGTAGAGTTTCTCCTGTTCCGTTTAGTGCAAACAGGCTCGGCGCACAGTCGCTGCCACCGACTGTGAATTTGGTCACTGCCACTGACCTGAGTGTACGTTGAGGCCTCTGCCACAGGCCTTGGATGAGGCCTGCCACTGACCTGAGGAAGATGGGTCTCTGCCACAGACCATGAGAACATGAATTACCTCCTTGAGAACAAACAACCCCTGTCAGAGGAAGACATTCATCCGGACGGTCACCAGAGTCCTCCACTGTCATCAGCAAATGCTGCGCTGGCTCTTCGGAGAGGTCACGTCTCTGGTCCCTTACGCCCTGGATTCAGGCACCCAATACCGGGGGCACCTTAGGAATGCTTCGCCATCGCGGGACCCAGTCGAAGGTACTGGGCCCCAGGCCTCCTGGTAAAGTATGAAGGAAGGTAGGTGACTCCGCGCAAAAGGACTTCAAACACAACGTAGTAGTCAGAGCTGCTGCCTCTACTTATTGCTGCCTCCTAATTAGGTGGAGCAAGGATATGAAAAAATGAGGGGTGTAGTGGTGGCACTGCTCTTACGTAAAACCAATCTGCTGGGAGCCAGATAATTGGTAATAATAGGTCTACAAATGAGAAACACAAAGGGGGTTCTCTCTGATATAATCAGAACCTAAGTTGAGTGGGACCACACATAGAATGTAAAAATCAAATAAATAAATGAAATAAGTAAATAAAGTGGGGTGTCTCTGCCAGGTGTTTACTTAGCCTTAGCAATAGCCTTCAGAAGGTGATAGTGATGATGGACGTAAAGTGAGTGAAGGATTTAGTTGGAATACATTAATTAGTTGAAATAAATAAGTAATATGAATTTTCCAATTCCGGCTTGGCCGGGTGTTTTCTAGCAGAGGATTAGCTATTGGAAGTGCTGTGAAGTAAATTGATGCTACCAATGTGGTGCTGTAAGAGATGCAGTGTAAACAAAATAAAAAACAATGAATTACAATGGATTGGGATGTTGTCTCGGCCGGGTGTTTACTAAACCCAACTGGAATTATACTCGGTCCCAAACAGTTAGAAAAAAGTGTTTACGTGATCCGTAATACACTCTGACAATGTACATCAAATGTTCAGCATAAAAATTGAAGTTGATAAAATGAAGTGAAGATCAATGGTGACAATCCAGAATATAGTGACAAAATAAATTGGTGACTTTGCTGCAGTGCTTGTTCTAGTAGCCTGTGCCGTGAATGTGATTATCCGTGATTGTTTATGATGTTGCACTCACCAGATTCTTCATACCCTCAGGGGGTATGGTGCAGTCACAGTATATGCCACTGTGTAGCAATCTCAGGAATCCAGGGTGGCTCCTTTGGTCCCTTGTGGTTCTCCGAGAAGGTGAGGGTTATGGAAAGGAAAAAAGGATACCCATAGTGTGAACCCGTAAAAATTTTTTTGGGGTTTATTGATATATCGGGAAAAAGGGTACTCACATAGTATTAGACAATAAAAAGCATTAAAATGGCGCTTGGCCAGTGAAGAGCGATCCAAGGTTCAGGAAGTGATGAAGCGACGTGACTCCGCCCTACGCGTTTCGTCAGATAGACGTCATCAGGAGCGTAACGTTGTGCTTCACTTCCTGATGCAATTTATAGCCCCTCCGGTCACATGTGAGCATGTGAGAATTAGCATAGCGGCCATTTTGGGTATGATTTTGGGGACCGGAGTCCGGTGGCCATGTTTGATAAGTTTTGCAGACCGGAGCTCAAAGTCTATGCAGTACTATATTAAATTGGTCTCGCGGCCATATTTGGTTCGACTTGCAGACTAGAGACCGCAGATTAGCTACAGCTGGAACATGAAACCGTGGGGCTATACGTTAAAAATATATAAATATAAATTTCCAAACGCACCTTAATTACTCAAAATTAAAACAAAATACAAAATACAAAAAATATATAAAATATAGTTAAATGTATGTAAATGCAATTAACATAAATGACATATATATGTATGTACATAAAAACAAACAAGTAAATTTGCTGCTTAGATAGAGGATATATGGTATGCGAAGATGCCTTTTTTATACATGCATATTAAGAACGCATGTTAGACGCATATAAAAACCGCATGTGAGAACGCATACAAGACGCGTATATCTAAAATATGGATAAATATATAAAGGACATGTATATGTACATAAACCTGCTGCGTCGGTAGAGGATATATGGTATGTGAATGGGGATTAAGGAGACATAAAATGGATGAATTAATGTAAAAATGCCTGTTTTGTACATGCATGGGAAAACGCATGCGTGACGCCTATAAAAATGCATATAAAAACGCATATAGAAACATATATAAAAAAAACACATAAAAAACGCATATAAAACGCATATAAAACGTGCTTTAAAAGGGCTAATCATAGGTGGAATCATAGATACGAGATATTACTGAGTATTGTTTGAGGCATTGGGGAAGGGCTTTAAGATTTTGGGGAGAGTGTTAATTAAAATTAATAGTTGGTAAGAAAACAGTTCAGATCTAGATCAATGTTCATTCCTGCTGGTTGGAGAGTATCGAGCTGGTATATCCACTTTGTTTCATTTTGTGAAATTTTAATTTTCTTATTTTCACCCCTCCAATGTCCCTTAATTTTGTCTATGCCATAGAAGACCATGCAGGAGGGGTCTTTCTTGTGATAATCCCTGAAATGTCTAGACACACTGTGTTTGGGGAAGCCATTCTTGATGTTATTGATATGTTCTCTTACTCTGACATGTAGTTCTCTAGTGGTTCTGCCTACATATTGTTTGTGGCAGGGACATTCTAGCACATATGTCACATGTGTGCTGTGGCAAGTGATTAATTCTCTGATGTTGTGCTCAGATCCGTTGGAGGTTGAGATAAATTTAGATGTTTTCTTATTAGTCTTTTTGCTGGTCCTGTAAGGAAGGCATTGGCCGCATTTGAAAAAGCCTTTTAGGTTTTTGAAGATTTTGATTTGTTTAGGTGGGTCCAGTGCATTATGTACCAGTCTATTTCTTAGGTTAGGTGCTTTTCTATAAATGAATGATGGTTTCTGCGGTAGTATGTTTCTGAGGACCTTATCAGATTGTAGGATGGACCAGTGTTTTCTGATAATCTTTTCTACGTATTTGTGTTGTCTATTAAAACCAGTAAGGAAAGCCATATCCAAGTTCTTCTTCTTGTTTTTATTGGCAGTGGTACCTGCTATCATAGTGTTTCTGTCCATATTTTTGACTTGTTGCTTTAGGGTGAGTAAATCCTTTTCTTTATAGCCTTTATCTATGAATCTGTTAATAATTGTATTTGCTTGTTGTTCATATTCATGTAGGTTGCTGCAATTCCGGAAAATGCACATTAGTTGGCCTTTAGGTATATTTCCAATCCATTTAGGATGATGGCAGCTTTTTATTGGAATGTATCCATTCCTGTCAGTCTTTTTAAAATAAGTTCTGGTGTTCAAATTTCCGTCGTGTTTGTATATTTGCAGATCCAAGTAGTCTATACTTTGCTTGCTCCAGGTACCTGTGAATGTGATCCCATAGATGTTCTGATTGATCTCATCAAAGAAATCTTGTAGTTGCTCCTCTATACCCCCCCATATGATGACAATGTCATCTATATATCTTCTGTAGAGGGTTAGATGTTCTCTGTGTACACTGAAGACCTGTTCTTCCTCCCATCTGTTCAGGAAGAGGTTGGCTACACTTGGAGCATATTTAGCTCCCATCGCTACCCCTTTGGTTTGGGTATAGTACTCGCCCTTATACCAGAAGTAATTGTGGCTCATGGCCAGTCCCAGCCCTTCCAATAAAAATTTGATTTGTTCTTCTTTCATATCTGTTTGTTTATACAGAGCCCATTCCACACTACTGATCCCATCTTTTTGTATGATGTTTGTGTAGAGTGAGTTGACATCAATCGTCACCAATATGTCACTCTCTTTAACTCTAAGGTCCTTTATTTCCGAAATAAGTTGTCTGCTGTCTTTTAGGTATGATTTGCCTTCTGCCACCAGGGGTTGTAAAAATCCGTCTATGTAGGAACCCAATCTTGAGAATAGGGAATCAATTCCACTTATGATGGGTCTGCCGGGTGGTGTAGTTTGATTTTTATGCATTTTAGGAACGTAATAGATCACTGGTGTTTTTGCTGTTTCTGGTGTCAGAAAAGTGGCTTCTTTTTTGGTTAGGATCCCCTTGTCTTCCCCTTTTTGGACAAGGGTTTTCAACTTCTTTTCATATTCTATTTTTGGGTTGCCCCTTATTTTCTTGTATGTGTCCTGCACGCTTAGTAGGTTATCCATTTCTGTCTCATAGTCTTTTTTCTTAATGATGACTAGGCCTCCTCCTTTGTCTGCCGGTCGAATCACGATGTCCTTTTTCTTTTCTATCTCTTTGATGGTTTTCCAGACCTTATCACTTTTTGTTTTACTAATCTTCAGCTTTCTAATATCTTCTTCAACCATCTTTTTAAAAACCAGAATGCTTTCATTTTGTTGCATTTTGGGGTTGAAGATCAAATTATTCTTTAGTCTAGAATGTTTGTAGTAAGTATCTGTGTTTTTTTCTTTTGTTTTGGGTTCCTTTAAGGCAAAATTTTTTTTAATATTCATCTTTCTTGCAAATTTTTGTAGGTCTATGTATGTTTCAAATTTGTCCAGATTTTTATCGGGTGCATACTTTAAGCCTAGATCTAAAATTTTGAGTTCATCCTCATTAAAAATAATGTCACTTAGGTTAAAAATACCTTCTCCTATTATACGCGTCTTCTTTTTCTTGATGCCCCCTCGTTTGCCTCTTGTCCGTTTTCTCCTGCCCAGTATTGGGGTCTGTGGGTATAGTCTCTCCTCCCCTCGTATTGGTAGTCCTCGGGTTCCCAGTTGTTCTGTTGTCTCCCATATGGGCGTGATCCTCTGGGGTTCCACCCTTGTTGTCCTCTGTGGTTCCTGGGGTCTCCCTGATATTGTTGATTGTTTCTGTCTGGGTATCTGAAAGGTCTCCATCCTCCTTGTGCTCGGTATGGTTGTGGTGGGCCATTCCATCCTCTGTGTGCAGGGGGTCTCCATCTGTTTCCTCTGGTAAAATCCCCTCCCTGTTGTGGCCTGCCATAGGGGGTGTGCTGTGGCATGTATCTTAAAGGTGAGTATCTATTTTGGTGCCTAGGTATTCTTGGTGTGATCGGTGCTGTGTGGTGTTCTTGAGTTCTGTTATCGTTTTGCTCTTGTTGTCTGTGGTTTCTACGTATGGGGCTTCTTTCTTCCCTTCTTGGTGTGTGTGTGGTTGTTTCATTCTGTGTGGCTCTGGGTGTTCTTTCAAAAGTGGTCCTAGTATTTTGCCATGGTCCTTCCCTCTCTAGGGAGTTTTCTCTGGAGTCTTCATTCATGGAAATGTTGTTTTCCTGCTCATTGTAGTTCTCATCTGTTTGCCATTTGTATACTTGCTGGTTTTTGTAATCTAACACATCTCTCTTGAATTTCTTCTGTTTTTTAGCTTGTATCTCATTATCATATTTTTTGATGGCTTCCTGTAGGAAAGTTTCTTTATCCTTATATTCTTTTACTTCAGCGAAAGGTACCAGTTGGTCCTTGATGGAGAGGATTTCTGTTTCAATGTGTTTAAGCTTATGTTGCTGTCTATTGACTATCTTGTGTAATAGGTCTGTTTCACTTTGGTTGAAGAAACGGTACCACTCCTCCATCAAGCCTTTGTCGCTCATTGCATCATTGGGTGAAATATCCCATCTGAGTCTTCTTGGGGTAATTTTTTCTGCAATGTACATTTCTAGTGTTGCTATTTTTTACGGGTTCACACTATGGGTATCCTTTTTTCCTTTCCATAACCCTCACCTTCTCGGAGAACCACAAGGGACCAAAGGAGCCACCCTGGATTCCTGAGATTGCTACACAGTGGCATATACTGTGACTGCACCATACCCCCTGAGGGTATGAAGAATCTGGTGAGTGCAACATCATAAACAATCACGGATAATCACATTCACGGCACAGGCTACTAGAACAAGCACTGCAGCAAAGTCACCAATTTATTTTGTCACTATATTCTGGATTGTCACCATTGATCTTCACTTCATTTTATCAACTTCAATTTTTATGCTGAACATTTGATGTACATTGTCAGAGTGTATTACGGATCACGTAAACACTTTTTTCTAACTGTTTGGGACCGAGTATAATTCCAGTTGGGTTTAGTAAACACCCGGCCGAGACAACATCCCAATCCATTGTAATTCATTGTTTTTTATTTTGTTTACACTGCATCTCTTACAGCACCACATTGGTAGCATCAATTTACTTCACAGCACTTCCAATAGCTAATCCTCTGCTAGCAAACACCCGGCCGAGCCGGAATTGGAAAATTCATATTACTTATTTATTTCAACTAATTAATGTATTCCAACTAAATCCTTCACTCACTTTACGTCCATCATCACTATCACCTTCTGAAGGCTATTGCTAAGGCTAAGTAAACACCTGGCAGAGACACCCCACTTTATTTACTTATTTCATTTATTTATTTGATTTTTACATTCTATGTGTGGTCCCACTCAACTTAGGTTCTGATTATATCAGAGAGAACCCCCTTTGTGTTTCTCATTTGTAGACCTATTATTACCAATTATCTGGCTCCCAGCAGATTGGTTTTACGTAAGAGCAGCGCCACCACTACACCCCTCCTGGTAAAGTACCTCACCCCAGGCTGAAGGTGCCTGGGATGGAACTCGACTCCACGTGCTCCACGTACCTCACCCCAGGCTGAAGGTGCCTGGGATGGAACTCAACTCCACGTGCCCAGGCCGAACCGCAGCAGCCCCCAGGCCGAAGGTGCCTGGGGAATGGACCTCGTGCGCAAGATGTTCGCCCCCTTTTATATCCTCTCCCAGCAGGCACAGCGGGTTCCCCGCCCCGTCGTACTACTGCCGTGAGAGGACAAAAAGGGCACGGCTCTAGAATGGCAGTTCAACCCCGGTCCCAGGTGACAGCGCCACCTAGGGACCGCAGGGAACATGACACCATTCATACCTCCCACACTCCAAAGTGTCCATAAATCCCTAAAAATCAATGTATCTGGGCCATCTATAGCCCAGATACACCCCACTAAATTTGACAACCGCTACACTCTCCCCCCAGCAATTTGACACTGGTCCCCAGTGTCTGAATCAAGGCATGCCCCAAAGGGAGCCAACATAACCTCCATCCAGAGACTGTCTCAAAAAAAATGCGCAAAAATGTAAATTTGAAAAAAAATTAGTGGTTGTGCCTGAACCTGACATGAAAGGGAAGGAAAAGGGAAACAATACATAACAGCATACATATCACAATAACACCATTGACATCTCTTTTTTTTCCTCCCCCTCCCACATCACTATCTAAGACCCGCCCCATTCTCAGCGGTCTTGACAGACGTTCTCCTGCAGAGGGGACAAAAAATAAATCAAACACACAATTTCCCTGACACATGTGTGGGTGTTGGAATGAAAAAATCTCCCCAAAGAGAAATCCTTTCCTTCCAAGAGGTATGTGGTGTAAAGTGAATAACGTTGCGCAACACTGCCACCTGGTGACAGTGCCACGGTAAAAGCACTTGTTGAATCCTTGAACAAAAACTTTTTTTTTCTTCTGTACTTTGGCCCTAACTACACCCCAAAGCCCATGATCACTTTGTAGGAGGGAGGAAGGGAGAAACAACAGCAACAGTCCCCCATTCCCCCAAAGAGCACAACACCCGTTAAACTCGGGTACAGTTCCTGGGTTTCCGGGAAGGAAAAACAAACCCCGGAAAGTTCAGCAAACTTGCAGGACAAAGGAAAGGAGTCTTTTTCTCCTACAGGTAGAATCTAGGATGCCGCAAGACAACGGGTTTCAAATGCTGATCCACAGTCTCTATGTGATATTCGACATCCTCCCCTTCTTTCCGTCGAATCAACACTTTGTCAGCATGGATGTGCCGACCTAACATCCACTCTGCTTTACAGTCCTTAAATCTTTGAGATGCCTTTGGGGAACAAGTGAGGTACCTGCGTGCGTGTGGGACTTTAATGTGTGTCCACATGAAGTCATTATACCAACGTTCCCTGCAGACTTCCACTTCATACAGTAGCTCCTTAGATAAATATGGGTACTCCCACCCATACTCGTTGGCAACTTTCTGGCAGAACAAACGCTGTAGCCTAGACAAGGGAGGCATGGTAGAGTGGTCTCCCTCGCCCGGCAAGATGATTGAATCCGGATGGCGAGGTGCCTTGACCACCTCCAAGTTGGGCATAGGTGCCCGCAGTGACAGTCTCTTGTCCCCGGTGATAGGTGCAGGAGGCACCGGGACTGAAGGGCAGGCCGGGAACGGGGTCCCTCCTCAGGCGCTGGTGCCTCCACCCGGGGTGTACTATCCCCTGTGGACATAGGTGGATCCCTGGCTCTACGGGATGAGGAGAGAGGCATCTTGTCCCAGCCCTTCTCAGCAAACAATTTGTCTATGATGACGTCGTCTCCCACATCGGAGACCGACTCCAGGTCGGAGGTGTCACACTCCTCTGCGGGCAGGTAGTTGGTAGTGGACACCGAATCACTCCCACCCACAGGCCCAAGGGGCCGTGAATCCCCGACACCTCCGTCCCAACACCAAGTCCCAGTCCCTGGCTTACCTCGACCCAAATTTGTGAAAGGATGTCCAGGACTCTTCCTACCGGATCCATCCGGGCCAGGCAAGCGCAGGGGTTGTCCTCCATCTCGGCCGCTGGAAGCTCTCACAAGACCGACCTTCCTTGTTGGCGCTGGGAGTAGGGAAACTGTGGGGACCGAAGCAGCATCTCCGGATTTCGCATTCTCCATCCCTTTGTTCGCGACCTCCACGGAGGCAGTGCGCATAGGGACGGCTGTCCAAGCGTTGATTTCTTCTTGTTGAGTGGCGGCGCCTGATGTAGGGCTGAGGTGGAAGACCCGAGGTCTCTCTATGGATTGCTCCACCTCAAACGTGAACTCCCTGCAGGCCTCACAGCGCCTGAATGGCTTTAACTGTACCACCATTCCCGAACATCCGGGACAAATCATACCCAGGGCCTCAACAACCCAGTCTTTGTCAGTCAGTGGGACGAATAGGCACACAGCTAGATGTAAGCAGACGAGCTCGCTGCTTGTAGGAGATAAGTGTTGTGTTTATATGTATTATGTGAGTACCCTTAACTGTTGATATAATAAATACCGCTGTTGGTTTTAAACATACTACACTATTTGGGACCCCATTTCTTTTTTAAATCCTTGCTGCCACTGAGTGACAAAGACTAAAGCCCAAGACCCACATCTGGTCCAGGATCAAAAGGGAGGAGCAGCAACCCCTGTGATATATATACACATATATGCGGTTGTCCTTTTACCGCAAGGTAAGAGGCCACTCTCACTGGTGTGTCCTTTGCACGAAGAGGAGACTGTTACACCTCTCCAGCACATTTGCACATGGAATCTGTGTGCACACTGAAGAAAGAATATCAGATTGCTATGCTCACAATTTGATTGCGATTTTGCACATAGTTTTTGAACTTTGCAGTATTTATAACAGATTGGACATTTTTATATTTTGCTTTGCACAGTTGCACATAGTGTTTGTTGTGCACTTTGCACAGGATTACATATTGGACTTTGCACATTTATTTTGCTATTTTGCACAGCCGCTATGGATATTTATGTATATTCCAGATTCTGAGTTTCATATGCACGCTGCACTTTGTTATTATTGTTTTTTGGATTTATGTTTATGCGTTTAGCATTCATGCGTTTAGCAATCTGTTGCACTCCCATTCTGGTGATATCAGTTATCTAATTTTACTATTTGATTCTATCACTAGTAACAGCGCAACTCTGGCTGTTCTAGCACTGGTCCACACTGGGAACATTCCCCCATCCACCTATAATGTGTAGATGGGGGAATTGGATCATTTCTTTTTTTTTTTTTTCATTCAACCTAATAGTTGAATGAAAAAAAGTGATCAATGTATGGGCTGCCTAAGAGCTAAGACCAGCCATAGACAGTTTAAATCTCAGCTGGTTCAGCAGGCACTGGCTGAGATTTGATCCGTTAATGAGCAGATTCTCTTATGATTATCACTAGTGGTTGCTATAGTCACTAGTGATAATCACTGTTTGTTAGGAGAATACAATTGCTGGGCAGGAAGGATATTCCCCTGTCAGCACTGTCTGTGTTGATGGGGGAATCATGCAAGTTTCTTTCCTGCAATCTGTGGATGCAGGAAAGAAATTTGCACCGTATATTACCTGCCTAACTGAAAGTGAAAGTAAATTGTGAATGTCTTGAAAGAACAGGAGAGGGGGAGGGAGACAGATGGGGGAGAGGAGGGATGGAGATAATGCAGTTCAGTGATTACAGTGTACTGCAGTCTGCAGTGCACACACTTACCCACGGTCCAGACTAGAATCTCAGGCACCATTCACACACAGCCAGGAATGCTACTGATTTTCATATTTCCCGCCCACACATCCCCTCTCTTCAGATACAGCACGCCGGGATAGTGTGGGCGAGACTGGAAGGAGGAGGAGGAGCTGTATTCCTCCCTGCTCATATGTGAGGAGAGTGGGGGGGGTGGCTGGACTCGCTGGGCTGTGAAAGAGTGTCATAGACTGACACTCGGCTCAGCTTGCAGTCACCACTCTCGGAATTTACAGGCTGGTTCTCCTGTCCTAAGGACGGGAGAAATCAGCCTGTTTTTTCAGTAACTGAGATGAAGGCTTCCCCTCCCCCCCCACAGTGCTCGTGGAGTCCTTCCTGCAACTCGCTCTTCACCGTGCCAATGAGGATGCAGGGGAAGGAGCAGATCGGGCGGCTGTGGTTGTGTGAGTGCTCGCATTATGCAGTGTCAGCGAGCAGAGAGAGGGGGGAGGAATCCCCCGCAGGAGATGACTGGGGACGCTCTCCCTCTCAGGAGAGACTGTGTTACTCCAGCGGTGGCCTGAGCAAAATACAAAAAATGCAAAAATGGGGGGGCACATGGTGGGGCACAGCATAATGTTGGGGGGGGCAGGGCCCCCTCTGGCCCCCCCAGGGACGCCATTGGCTGCCACCTCTCTATCACCATAGAGAGATTCATGCATTGCATGAATCTCTCTATGGTCGCCGCTGCCACCCCCTATTCAGGTGCCCGACCCCTTTTCGGGCGCCGGGCACCTGAATTACAGTGACAGTGTATTTTTTGGAAGCACCTGATTAGAGCCATAGGATCTAATAGGCATCCAAAAAGGTGAACAGTGGGCGCCATGCCATCGCCACGCCATCGCTTTCCTAACACTGAACCGCTTCTCAGCCAGTCAGGTGCTCGGGTCTGTTACCTGTCACCTGATTGGCTGAAACGACAGGCTCTGTGATTGGATACCGCCTATCAGGCATCCAATCATAGCAGAGGACAGGAAGAGAGGACGGGAGAAGACATAGAGGAGTGTGGAGGACATCGCCGTGACCCGCTGCTCCACCTAGACAAGGTAAGTGCCGGGCAGGCGGGGGATGCACACTGGCAGCATTTGATGGGCACACTGGCAGCAATTGGTGGGCACAGTAGCGGCAATTGATGGGCACACCGGCAGCAGTTGATGGGCACAGTAACGGCAGTTCATGGGCACACTGGCAGCAATGGTTTGGGTACAGTAGCGGCAATTGATGGGCACACTAGCAGCAATTGATAGGTACAGTGTCAGCAATTAATGGGCACACTAGCAGCAATTGGTAGGTACAGTGTCAGCAATTAATTGGCACATTGGCAGTAATTGTTCGGCACAGTAGCGGTAATTGATGGGCACAGTGTCAGCAATTGCTGGGCACAGTGTCAACAATTGATGGGTACAGTAGCTGCGTTTGATGGCACAGTGGCAGCAATTTATGGGCACAGTGGCTGTGTTTGATGGGCACAGTGGCTGCATTTGATGGCACAGTGGCGGCAATTGATGGCACAGTGGCTACGTTTGATAGGCACAGTGGCTGCAACTGATGTTTTGTTTTTTTCAGTATGTTTGCGCCCCTTAAAAATTTTGAGCACCAGCTGTCACTGTGTAATATACAATGATGCGTCGTTCGGGTGGGGAGATGTGGTCGTAAATCCAAGTGGTCGTTAAACAGGTAAGTTGTTAAACGAGGAGTGTCTGTGATGAAGATGGAAAGGTTTTATTACAAATGTCATTATCACATTGTTCAGGGGGGGGGGGGGGGGAGGGATCAGAGAAAAGAAAAAATAAGCAGATTAAATTTATATGAAATTTTCCGCACACCTAGACTAAATCTCCCTATGTGTACAATGCAGTCACTCTTTAAAAGAAATACACAGCATGTTCTGGATTAGAATATTGTTCTGTAAACAGCAAAAGAGCTGGTGTAATATCTCCGTTACAGCTGCTAGAACTTGAAAGAAAGAACAGAGACAGGACTGGGTGACACACGTCATTTTTACCATACTGTCACCTTAGATCTGCCAAACTGAATGGAATTTGTTATTCAAATTTGACCTAAATCTTTTAGCCGGTGGGTTGGTGTCGCTTCCTATATAGCTCATCGTGGATTTGAGGCAGTGACAGCAGATGATAAGCGTCTTGACATATTGCATCCTCAAATACTGCCAGCAACCATTTCTGTTGTCTCCAAATTATCACTGACAATATCAGTCACTAAGGTGTAAAAAAGAAATGGATTCAATCATCAAACCCGCTAATAGACAAAAATCACAAGCATTTCTTCATGATCCTATTAATAGCTGTACTGCTTAATAAAGAGATGAAATATGAAACAACATTAGAGATAAATCCTTTGGTATCCTTTTTGACATTAACCACTTCACCGCCGCAAAGTTTTACCCCCTTCATGAAGAGACCATTTTTTTTCTATTCAGCACTGCGCAACTTTAACCACTTCAGCCCCAGAAGGATTTACCCACTTCCTGACCGGGCCATTTTTTGCGATACGGCACTGCGTCGCTTTAACTGACAATTGCGCGGTTGCGCGACGCTTTACCCAAACAAAATGTACGTTCTTTTTTTCCCACAAATAGAGCTTTCTGTTGGTGGTATTTGATCACCTCTGCGTTTTTTATTTTTTTGCGCTATAAACAAAAAAAGAGTGACAATTTTGAAAAACAAAATATATTTTTTACTTTTTGCTATAATAAATATCCCCAAAAATGTTTTTTAAAAATCGAATTTCTTCATCAGTTTTGGCCAATATATATTCTTCTACATATTTTTGGTAATAAAAATGGCAACAAGCGTATATTGATTGGTTTGCGCAAAAGTTATAGCGTCTACAAACTATGGGAAAGATGTATGGTATTTTTATGGCATTTTTATTATTATTATTTTTTTTTTTTACTAGTAATGGCGGTGATATGCGATTTTTATTGGGACTGCGACATTGTGGCGGACAAATCGGACACTTTTGACACATTTTTGGGACCACTGACACTTATACAGCGATCAGTGCTATAAAAATGCACTGATTACTGTGTAAATGTCACTGGCAGGGAAGGGGTTAACACCAGGGGGCAATCAAGGGGTTAAATTTGTGTTCCCTTATTTGTGCTTCTAACTGTAGGGGGAGGGGACTGACTAGAGGAGATGACAGATCATTGTTCCTAGCTAGTAGGAACGAATGATCTGTCTCTACTCTCCTCACAGAACAGGGGTTTGTATGTTTACACACACATGTCCCTGTTCTGGCTCTTATTCCCCTGATTGTGAGTGGCCGGCGGTTATCACGACTGCTGGCTACGCACATCAGTTCCCCCGCAGTGCAGCAGACTCACGTGCGCGCCTGCTATCGCTGCTTAAAGGACCGACTTACAGCTACCACGGCTCGTGGGAACGTGCCGACCTGCTGCAGTATAATGACGGCGGTTGGTCGGTAAGCGGTTAACTGGTAATTGCGTGGTCATGCAACACTGTACCCAAATGAAATTTACATAATTTTTTTCACACAAATAAAGCTTTGTTTCGGTGGTATTTGATCACCACTGGGTTTTTTTTTTTCCCCTATTATTTTTATTGTAAATTTTCATTAAACATTATGCATTTAAGTAAAAATTAGGACATATACAACAGTCTTATAGCATAACTATCAATGATAAATAGTAAAACATTCAACACTTCCCTAAGTCCAAGTCCAAAAAAAAGAAAGAAAAGGGGGCTACTCGTTGCATAGCAGAAGCAATATTTTGAATAAAATTCAAGATACTAACTACAACATACAAAGCCATCCACAACTCAGCAAACTTGTCTCCAAATATAATCCAAACCATCCTCTCCTCTCAAGACCTCCTGCTCTCAAGTTCCCTTGTCTCTTCCTCCCATGCTGGTCTCCAGGATTTCTCCAGAGCCTCTCCCATCCTCTGGATCCCTCTACCTCAATCTTACTGGCTATCTCCTATTCTAGCTGCCTTCAGGCAATCCCTGAAAACCCATCTCTTCAGGGAAGCCTATCACACCTCCGACTAATTTTTTACCACTTCCATCAGCTCATTCCCCACAGTTACAACCTTTTGTACCACTTGCCGCACCCTATTAAATTGTGGACTAGTTCAAGAAGCTATGCAGCAAAAGTAAACAAACATGCATAAATGACTATCCCCAATTTAAAAAAATAAAAATAAATGAGATAATATGCAATAATAAGTGAAACAGTGATGAAGTGCGCTAATTCAAGAAGCTAAGCAGCAAAAATAGACAAACATCCATAAATGACTATGCCGAATTAAAAAAAAAAAAAAAAAAAATACGTCTGTTGACTATGTGGACAATCTATTGTGGAGTATCGGAATCTCTTATGCCGCGTACACATGATCGTTTTTCACGTTGTTAAAAATGCCATTTTTTAAATTGGGCATTAAAAACAATCATGTGTAGGCTCCAGAGCATTTTTAACGACGTGAAAAATGACCTAAAAAAATTAGAACCTGCTCTATTTTTTCACGTCGTTTTTCACGTTGTTTTTTCTAACGACGTGAAAAACGGTAGTGTGTATGCTTTTACGAGGGGGGAAAAAACGCGCATTCTCAGAATCTAGCGTTCGTAATGGAGATAGCACATTCGTCACGCTGTAACGGACTGAAAAGCACGAGGCTGAAAAGCGTGAATCGTCGCTCAACAAACTTTACTAACATGAAGGGTGGCGCCATTCGAACTGAACTTCCCCTTTAAAGTGCCATCGTACGTGTTGTACGTCACTGCGCTTTGCTCGAGCGTTTTTTTTAATGAACGTGTGTATGCAAGACAGGGTTGAGAGGAAACAAGAAAAATCACGTTGAGAAAAACGTTGTTTTTGAAAATGACATTAAAAACGATCGTGTGTACGCGGCATTAGAAGTTTCTCTAACCACTGGGGTTTTTATTTTTTATTATATAAATTAAAAATGACTGACAATTTTGAAAACAAAAACAATATTTTCCACTTTCTGTTTTAAAACATGTCCAATGAAAAAAAATCTAATTCAAAATTGTTCATAGATTTAGGCCAAAAAGATGTCTTCGTTTAAAAAAAAAAAAAAAAAAATCCCCAAAACTGTGTATTAATTGGTTTGTGCAACACTGAAGAAATGACACTTTGCTACAATGTAAAGTAGTGAGTGTACAGCTTGTATAACAGTGTAAATTTGCTAAATTAATGTCTAAACGGCTGGCAACAAAAGTGAGTACACCCCTAAGTGAAAATGTCCAAATTGGGCCCAATTAGCCATTTTCCCTCCCCGGTGTCATGTGACTCGTTAGTGTTACAAGGTCTCAGGTGTGAATGGGGAGCAGGTGTGTTAAATTTAATGTTATCGCTCTCACATACTGGTCCTGGAAGTTCAACATGGCACCTTATGGCAAAGAACTCTCTGAGGATCTGAAAAAAAGAATTGTTGCCCTACATAAAGATGGCCTAGGCTATAAGACGATTGCCAAGACCCTGAAACTGAGCTGCAGCACGGTGGCCAAGACCATACAGCGGTTTAACAGGACAGGGTCCACTCAGAACAGGCCTCAGAAGGAGAGTGTACCTTCACCTATTCTCTAAGAAAAAAAGCCCCGACTGTAAATATAAAAGAGATTACTTTGATGTAAATAATTTAACCAGTATGTGCTAAAGTTAAACCATGGGCACAAAAAAACTTTAAGGTTGAAGTTTATTCTGCTTATATTTTGCTACCCTGGTTAGGGATGAGCTCGGTGTTTGAGTCGAACATAGGTTTGACTCGAACATCGGCTGTTCGCTGCGTTCGGCGAACAACGAACGATTTGGGCCGTTCGCGCCAAATTCGAGTGACGCGAACGGCCCACAATACACTGCGCCATCGCAGTGTAATCCCGGCGCTGTGATTGGCCAAGCATGCACTGTGACCCTGCATGCTTGGCCAATCACAGCGCCGGCAGCGAGGAGAGCAATGATTGGCCACAGGCAGGATGCCTGTGGCCAATTATAGCTGAGGGGGTTTAGTACACGCCCCACACTATAAAAGGCCGCCAGCGCGGCGGCCTTGTGTAGTGTGTTCCGAAGCAGGGAAAGTGAAGGATAGGCAGGGACAGTGTCAAATCTATTCTTTGCTAAACCTTGTGTGTAGGGACAGAGAAGGATAGGCAGGGAGAGTGTCAGTGCCATATTCTTTGCTAAACCTTGTGTGTAGGGAGAGAGAAGGATAGGCAGGGAGAGTGTCAGTGTCATATACTTTGATAAACCTTGTGTACAGGGAGAGAGAAGGATAGGCAGGGGACAGTGTCAGTGTCATATTCTTTGCTAAACCTTGTGTGCAGGGAGAGAGAAGGATAGGCAGGGAGAGTGTCAGTGTCATATACTTTGATAAACCTTGTGTACAGGGAGAGAGAAGGATAGGCAGGGGACAGTGTCAGTGTCATATTCTTTGCTAAACCTTGTGTGCAGGGAGAGAGAAGGATAGGCAGGGAGAGAGTCAGTGTCATATACTTTGATAAACCTTGTGTGCAGGGAGAGAGAAGGATAGGCAGGGGACAGTGTCAG
Source organism: Rana muscosa (assembly GCA_029206835.1). Classification (NCBI taxonomy): domain Eukaryota; kingdom Metazoa; phylum Chordata; class Amphibia; order Anura; family Ranidae; genus Rana; species Rana muscosa. The sequence goes on from CM055122.1 coordinate 273,583,876, forward strand.
TGTCATTGTTGCTAAGCCTCCTGCACATTATACACCTGAAGTTAGCCCGTATTGCTGCTTTTTCCTGGTGTGTTACACAAACAGGATTTTGCGGCACTTACAGCGGGCGGAGTGTGCCTCCTGACCATATTACACCTTAACTTAGCCTGTATTGCTGCTTTTTCCTGGTGTGTTACACAAACAGGATTTTGCGGCACTTACAGCGGGCGGAGTGTGCCTTTTGACCATATTACACCTTAACTTAGCCTGTATTGCTGCTTTTTCCTGGTGTGTTACACAAACAGGATTTTGCGGCACTTACAGCGGGCGGAGTGTGCCTCCTGACCATATTACACCTTAACTTAGCCTGTATTGCTGCTTTTTCCTGGTGTGTTACACAAACAGGATTTTGCGGCACTTACAGCGGGCAGAGTATGCCTCCTGACCATATTACACCTTAACTTAGCCTGTATTGCTGCTTTTTCCTGGTGTGTTACACAAACAGGATTTTGCGGCACTTACAGCAGGCGGAGTGTGCCTCCTGACCATATTACACCTTAACTTAGCCTGTTTTGCTGCTTTTCCCATTTCCCTGCAGGCCATTAGAATGTCTGGAAGGCAAACAAGGAGAGGCAGACAGTCAGGAGCCAAAAAAAGAGGGCAAGCAGGCTCTGTGTCTAGAGACAACAGTGCTGGTCGTGGACGCGGTGCATCGCCATCAGCACGTGGCCATGGGACACGCTTGTCCTTCTTTTCGGCAGCTGGACGTGTTGAGCCGCATCATGCCGAAGACTTGGTAGAGTGGATGACCAAGCCCTCCTCATCCTACTCATCCTCTCTCACCCAGGCTCAGGGTACTGGCAAAGCAGCTGCCAAAGCGTCCTCTTCCCTGGTATCAATGTCATCATCAGTCACTCCTTCCCTAGACCAACCATGTCCTCCTGAGGAGTCCCCCGAACTGTTTGAGCACAGTGTTGGGTACATGCTCCAGGAGGATGCCCAGCGTTTCGAAGGGTCTGATGATGATACCCAGCTAGAGGAAGGCAGTAGCGTGAGAGCAGAGAGAGGGGATGCTCAAGAAGGACACCAATCTGGCAGTCATGTTCCAGCAGCTGTAGCATACTGCCAGATTGGCTCCAGTGATGAGGAGGGAGGGGATGATGAGGTCACTGACTCCACGTGGGTGCCTAATAGGAGAGAGGAGGAGGAGGAGGATGAAGAGGAGGCACATCTCCAACGAGGCAGGATACCCTCGGGGGGCCAGCGTAAGGGCAGCACACCGATGGAATCACACCACAGAGCTCCGCCTGTGCAAGGCGCTGCCTCTGCCCGTTATTCAAAAAGTTCTTTGGTGTGGGCCTTTTTTGAGTCGAGTGCATCAGACCGCACAGCTGCTGTTTACAACATATGTCTCAAGCGTATATCGCGTGGCCAAAACATCACCCGCTTGGGCACCACATGCTTGACCAGACATATGTTGACCTGCCATGCAGCTCGTTGGCAAGCCTACCTTAAAGACCCACACCAAAGAACAAAGCTGATCTCTTCTTGCACCGCATCAGCTGGGATCTCCAACCCCACTATACCTTCAGTCCTCTCTGAAACCTGCTCTGAGAGGAATGAAGGTGTAGAATTAGGTGTGTCACAGCCAAGTACTTGCGGGCACTCTGCTAGCAGTACACCAACGTCCGATTCTAGCAGGCAAATTTCTCTGCCCCAGCTGCTGGACCGTCGAAAGAAGTTCACTCCCAGCCATCCACATGCCCAGCGGTTGAATGCTAGCTTGGCTAAATTGCTAGCGCTTCAACTGCTGCCTTTTCAGTTGTTAGACTCGGCCCCCTTCCGTGAGTTTGTACAATGTGCGGTTCCTCAGTGGCAGGTTCCCAAACGCCACTTTTTCTCACAGAAGGCGATTCCGGCTCTCTACCGGCATGTGGAAGGCAATGTCTTGGCCTCGCTGGACAGGGCGGTCAGCGGTAAGGTGCATATTACCGCTGACTCATGGTCCAGCAGGCATGGACAGGGACGTTACCTTTCTTTCACGGCCCATTGGGTCACTCTTTTGGCAGCTGGGAAGGATGCAGGACAAGGTGCAGTAGTGTTGGAGGTTGTTCCACCGCCACGTCTCCAAAATGCTACTACTGGTTGTGACACACCTCTGTCCTCCACCCCCTCCTCTTCTTCTTCCTCCGTGGCCTCTTCCTGTGCTTTGTCCTCGGAACCAGCGGTGCTCCGTAGGCGTTCAAGGGGCTACGCAAGTACGCAGGCAAAAAGATGCCATGCCGTGCTTGCGCTGGTGTGTTTGGGGGGACAGGAGCCACACTGGGGCAGAGGTCTTGTCTGCTCTGCAGGGGCAGGCCGAGAGGTGGTTGACGCCACGCCAGCTTAAGCCAGGAATGGTAGTTTGCGACAATGGCACCAACCTCCTCTCCGCTCTCCGACAGGGACAACTGACCCATGTGCCCTGTGTGGCTCACGTCCTTAACCTGGTGGTGCAGCGGTTCTTGGGCAGGTACCCGGGCTTACAGGATGTCCTGAGGCAGGCCAGGAAAGTCTGTGTGCATTTCCGCAGATCTTATAATGCCAGTGCTCGCCTGGCTGAGCTGCAAAAGGAGTTGAACCTGCCCAAGAACCGCCTTATATGTGACATGCCCACCAGGTGGAACTCAACGTTGGCCATGCTGCAGCGGCTTCACACGCAGCAGAGGGCCATCAATGAGTACCTGTGCGACTACGGCACCAGGACAGGGTCAGGGGAGCTCTGGTTTTTTTCACCACGCCAGTGGGGCATGATCAGGGATGCATGCACTGTCCTGGCACGATTTGAGGAGGCCACGAGGATGGTGAGCAGTGACAGTGCATGCATCAGTGACACTGTACCTCTTGTCCACCTTTTGGAACATACGCTGCGTGGAATAATGGACAGGGCACTTGAGGCAGAACAGAGGCAGGAAGAGGAGGACTTCCTTGCCTCTCAAGGCCCCCTTTACCCAGACAGTGTTCCTTCTGTCCCACCCATCGCACAGGAAGAAGAGGAGGAGGAGGAGGAGGATTGTGTAAGCATGGAGGTGGAGCCTGGCACTCAGCATCATCAGCAGCAGTCTTTTAGGGATGATTTACAGTCCCAAGAAACCAGTGGACTTGTACGTGGCTGGGAGGAGGTGGCTGCGGATCATGTCGTCCTTAGTGACCCAGAGGACTCCGGACTGAATGCCTCAGCTAACCTACGCTGCATGGCCTCCCTGATCCTGCAAAGTCTGCGGAAGGATCCTCGTATTCTTCGGATCAAGGAGAGGGACCATTACTGGCTGGCCACTCTCCTTGATCCACGGTACAAGGGTAAGGTTGCGGACCTTATCTTACCGTCGCAGAGGGAGCAGAGGATGAGACAACTCCGGGAGGCCTTGCAGAAAGGTCTGTGCAACGCGTTCCCAGAGACTGGGAGGTTACAAACTCCTGGTCTTGGACAACGAGTTGCTGAGGCTTCGGTCAGTCAAAGAAGGAGCGGTGGGGAAGGTGGCCGTCTGACCGAAGCGTTCAGACAATTCTTTAGTCCGCAGCCCCAAGGTATGATCGGTTCCAGCAACCATCGCCAGCGTCTGATATACATGGTGCAGGAATACCTAGGGGCAAGGTCAGACTTGGACACCTTCCCCACCGAAAATCCTCTGGCTTACTGGGTCTTGAGGATGGATCACTGGCCAGAGCTTGCACAGTATGTAATTGAGCTACTGGCCTGTCCTGCATCCAGCGTTCTTTCAGAACGCACATTCAGTGCTGCTGGAGGATTTGTCACGGATCACAGGGTGCGCCTGTCCACCGACTCTGTTGATCGACTGACCTTCATAAAGATGAACCAGTCTTGGATCACCACCAGCTACCAAACACCTGAAGCTGATATAACAGACTAATTTATTTTCAAATGTCACATCCCTTCAAGACTGATGCTGATGCTGAGAGTTTGTCCTGTTATGTTGACTGACTATCCTCCTCCTCCTCAATGATCCGATTGACGATGATAGCTTGGAAGAACATTTTTGTTTCTGGGTGCCGCCACCAGTGGCTAAGGCCCAATTTTTCAGCCCCTGTTAACAGGGGTGTGTTATTACAATTTTTTATGCAATGCTTTGCAGCAGGGCTCATTCCTGCACTCCAACTAGAGTATCTGGGAGTGGTTGCAGTGTCGTGGCACCAGCATCAGTGGCTAAGGCCCAATTTTTCAGCCCCTGTTTAACAGGGGCGTGTAATTACAATTTTTGATGCAATACTTTGCAACAGGGCTCATTGCTGTGCTCCAAGTACAGTATCTGTGAGGGGTTGCAGTGTTGTGGCACCAGTGCCTAAGGCTCAATTTTTCTGCCCCTGTTTAACAGGGGCATGTAATTACAATTCTTGATCTAATAATTCACAGCAGGGCCCATTCCTGCGCCCACCAAGACTAACTGTGAGGCCTTACAGTGTTGTGTCAACACCACCACCACCACCAAAGGCCCAATTTTTCAGCCACTGTTCAACAGAGGCATGCAATTACAATTCTTGATCTAATAATTCACAGCAGGGCCCATTCATGCGCCCACCAAGAGTAACTGTGAGGGCTCACAGTGTTGTGGCAACACCAACATGTAAGGGGCAAATTTCAGCTGAGTATATACGGCAGGCCCCTACTTTCAAACATCCAACTTACAAACGACTCCTCCTTGCAAACGGAAGGATACAACAGGAAGTGAGAGGAAATCTACCCCTAGGAAGGCAAATTCTCTCCTGTAAGAGTTAATATGGGAAAAAAGTGTCTCCTCTCCACTGATTCTTTATCACCAATTCTTGTTTCAATAAAACCCCAAATTTTCAAAAAAAAATTGTCATTAGGACGGAAAGTGAGGTGAACTGTTCTGAACAGGTGCACATTGCACAGACAGCAAAACAAATGTTACAGGGGTGATAACCCTTCCCTATGTTTTCCAAAAAGCTTAAAAATATATTTTTTGGCTGGAGCTACACTTAAACAATGTACCTGTTCAAAATTACAAACAGATTCTACATAAGAACAAACCTACAGTCCCTGTCTTGTATGCACCGCCTGTATACGGCTGTTCAGAGTATATAGGGCCTTTTTTATTTTGTGTGTGGGGTTCCCCTCAATATCCATACAAGACCCAAAGGGGCTGGTAATGGGCTGGGGTAGGGGGGGGGGGGGTGGGTGTGTGATGGGGTAGCTATGCCATTTTTCTTAAAGATTTTCATCCATATTACCGGTACCAGATATTACATTAAAGCCGCAAGCAGTTTTAAATGGCTTTTTTTCCTTTAGAAATGTTATTTTGTGCAGGGACAGTTCTAAACACGGGAAACACGTGGCACTTCACAGGCATACTTTAGACGCCCCCCAGGTACGATATTTAAAGGAATATTTGACTTTTTTTTTTTTTTTACTTTATGCATCATTAAAATGACTGCTCCAGAAAATTGGCCGTTTTTAAAACTTATTTTTGCATTGATACATGTCCCCTGGTGCAGAACCCGGGTTCCCAAACCCTTTTTAGGACAATAACATGCATAATAGTCGTTATAATTAGCACTTTAGATTTTGAACGTTCGCATCCATTGTATTTAATAGGGTTCTAAAGTTCGTGCAAACTTTCGGTCTGTTCGCGGGTTCTGGTGCGAACCGAACCCGGGGGTGTTCGGCTCATCACTAACCCTGGTTCCTCCTTCCCCAATCATCAATATGTAAATAGAATTTTTAAATAAAACCTTTCAGTTTTCATTACATATCTTATTTTGATGTCTTCACTGTGTATCTTTGCTTCTCTATGCAATGCAGGCAGATTATGGCTGGTGGGTGGATCTGATAGGGGTCTGTACATAGCTTGTTGAATACATCACAGCACCCTGCCCCAGTTATTCTCTCAAGAGGCCTCATCCCTGATGCAAGTAGTGGGCTTGCTCCTGGGAGGAGTTATGCTAATATCGAAATGCCTTGATGGATGATGTCAATCTGGATGAGTGGACAGTCCTAGGCAGGCTTTATTTCTTTACCGACTGTGATGAACCGTTGTCCTCAACAGGACTATATCTGCCGTAAATGCTTCCTCTGTCCAGAACCAGCACTATCCAAGACCCTTTAGCCCACGCAGTCACCAGCCGTACTTCAGTGTAGGGTGAACAACCTCAAACTCCCTTTATTCAAGCACATGTTACAACAGATATACAACTCAGAGACACTCCCCCCACCCTTGGATTCAGGGGGGGGGGGTAAACTGTCCAATAACAATAGACATACAGGTCAGGTGTGTTCAAACTTCTCATCAGTAAATAGTCTTATCAGCAGAGACAGCTGTTGGAGGAACCCCCTCCACAGAGATACACATCCCATAATATCCTTTTCTTCCAAGGCAGACAGACACAATAAAACAATGGAATACAACCACACCCCAAATTATCCCAGCAAAGAGTCCACAACAGCATGAGACAACACACAATATATACATATATACGACATTCCAGTGTGGCTGTACAGTAAGTCTGACTAGCACAGATCATAGTGGGGTTCTCAGTCACGCTGTGCCCCTAATGGACACAGACAGGGTGATTTACACATAAGAGGGGCCGGGGAAGCTGGACAGGGAGTTTCCAGAGCTCTCCAAGGTAAGCCGAGTTGCACAAACCCCCCCACCCAAAGTGACTCCCGTCACACCGACCACCCTAGGTAACACTTATATGTGATGATAAGCCTCCATGATTGAAAGAACTACATATAGTCAGGTCCATAAATATTGGGACATCGACACAATTCTAATCTTTTTGGTTCTATACACCACCACAATGAATTTGAAATGAAACGAACAAGATGTGCTTTAACTGCAGACTTTCAGCTTTAATTTGAGGGTATTTACATCCAAATCCGGTGAACGGTGTAAAAACAGGAGGGGTGGGGGCAAAGGAATAGTTGCTGAGGCTAAACCTAGAGCATACCCACCCAAATGGTTTGTGGACTATCTCGGTACTGATGAAAAACAAACATTATTTGATAAAAAGGTTTATTACAAATAAAAGTTACAAAACAGACAATAATGCACATCAAAGATTGGTCGAGGTCTCTACTAGCTTCTTCAGGAAAGCCAATCTGTAGAATACATATTACAATAAAATAATAGAACACAGTTCAGCAATAGAGTGACTAATGTATAAGAGGAAGTAATAGCTTACCCAATGAGTAATAAAACAGGCACGGAGCTGGGCTGTCCAAATGGTTCCCCCCGCGGCGGACATGGGGGATAGTGCGTCGATCTCTAGGTATAAGGCGTATAGTTAAATAAAGGACCCAATATGTAGACCCATTGCAGGGTAGGAGGGAGGTGGGGGAGGGGGAAGGAGGGAGGATGGAAACGGGGGGGGGGGGGGAAGGATGAAAGAGGGGGCGGAGGGGGAAGAGAGAGAGGGATAGGGAAGAAGGGTGAAATGGAGGAAAGAGGGTTAGAAGGGAGGGAGAGAGGAAAGGAACGGGTGGGGAAAAATGGGGGGGGAAGTGGGGGGGAGGGGGGAGGAAGGGGAGCAGGGAGAGGCAAGGAAAAGGGGGGGACAGGGGAGAGGGGGGAAGGGGAAGGACCCAACCCTAAGGATGTCAATTGGGGATAGAACTTACAACAGCGGGAACATCTGTGGATACATTGGAAGCCAAGGCCATGTAGGAGGGGAATTCCTGATGGTGTGCAGACAGATGGACAGGTTGGGAACGAGGACGCCGGCTGGTGCAGATCCATAAGGGATCATGAGGGGTGCAAAGTCCGGTGTTGCTGGTAACTAACCAGTGTTCTGTCATCCAGGAAGGTATCCATATCCGTGACAAAGAATGCAGGATAATGCATGGACTGAGGATAAAAGCACCCATAGAGGTCCCCGATGCACTGCCAATCGCGTCCTTGCTGTCACTGCCTCACTCAGGGGATCACCAAGGCGAGATCCACGCTGCTCATCCAAGGCCGAGGCCCATTAAACAAACTCCCCAACCAGGAGGCGCCCCGACGCCACCAGGACGGCGGCGTCTGACGTCACCGGGTGTGTTTCTCCGCACTGCGTAGGTGCACGACCGAGCTACTGCGCATGTGCGATCAGGCCAAGCCAAGGGGCGGGAGGCCCCGAGCTAGGGAGGAGCAAGAGGGGATGGACTAGGAGGACATCCCCACCAGGGGAAACACAAGTCTGCCGCTAATGGGAGGGACAGGCAGCCGGGAACCGCACCACATACTCAAGGGATGCTGGATACAAAAAGGGAAAGAGAGAGAAAGACATCAATCAAACATTATAGTTGCAATTGTAAAAATAGTGGGAGTGTAAGTCCCACAGAGTGATTACTATATTGTGGTGACATAGAACATTGTCACATCATAAACGGCTGTAGGACAGCAGGGGAACCTACGGGGGAGGGCATGGTTAAAGGCGGGGCATCTATGGAACATAGACAGGTGATTAAATTAAGCATCACAGATATGCCGTGAAGGTGAGGATAAGGGGTGAGATTATGTGCATAGAAGGGCTTGGAATAAAAGGGCGTCAGGGAACCGACCAATTTGGGGCATCCCGAACGTCCCTGGGCCCATGCTTCAAGTGAAACCTTAGTGATAAAAGATGCTGCAATTCCTTGAAATTACATTAAGTGATGTGGATATAAGGGTTTGTGAGGGATAAGGGGAATGCATGCTAAGGGGCAGGTGAGGTAACCCAAAAAATTTAGAGAATTAATGTGGAAGGGGAAGGGAGAGGGGAGGGGGGAAGGGGGGGAACCAAATAAGGAAAGGACATAATAGCCATGTGAAATGTAATTACTACCGGTCCCATTAGTTGGGGAGGAGTGGTGCAAATGAATAGGTGCAAGGTGCCCCGGCATATTAGGAGATTGAAACTTAGTATCTACAGTATGTAAAGATAAGTGGTAGAATTATGAACATTGGAAATTATGGAGAGGGTCGCCATATGGATATAACCGTAAATAGATGTTCCAGGAAAGAGAGGGGGAACAAAGAGGTGGATACAGCTGCAATAACGGGATTAAAAGTGTAGGTAACACATAGTAATTCCTATACGGCTGGAAACGTGTTCAGTCCGTTTAGACAATTAGCCTTCCATAAAGGTTAATGAGTCTTGTCTCAATCTACCCTACTCTTGGAGAGTGATCAATCTATTAAAGGTTTACATGTAACATACGCGAACATCACATTTTAAAATTGATAGTGAATTCAATTAAGTACATAGCAATCGTAAGGCCTGCCTAGTCAATACCGAAAGTGTCCAGTGTCCAAACAGTCCAGAGGGCAATGTCGATTCTATATCACCAAGTAATCAATGGAGTAATTGATAGTGATGAGCCGAACACCCCCGGGTTCGGTTCGCACCAGAACCCGCGAACGGACCGAAAGTTCGTACGAACATTAGAACCCTATTAAATACAATGGATGTGAACGTTCGGATTCTAAAGTGCTAATTATAACAACTATTATGCATGTTATTGTCCTAAAAAGGGTTTGGGAACCCGGGTTCTGCACCAGGGGACATGTATCAATGCAAAAAGAAGTTTTAAAAACGGTCGTTTTTCGGGAGCAGTCATTTTAATGATGCATAAAGTGAAAAAAAAAAAGTCAAATATTCCTTTAAATATCGTACCTGGGGGGTGTCTAAAGTATGCCTGTGAAGTGCCACGTGTTTCCCGTGTTTAGAACTGTCCCTGCACAAAATGACACTTCTAAAGGAAAAAAAAGCCATTTAAAACTGCTTGCGGCTTTAATGTAATGTCTGGTCCCGGTAATATGGATGAAAATCTTTAAGAAAAATGGCATAGCTACCCCATGACCCCCCCCCCCCCCCTACCCCAGCCCATTACCAGCCCCTTTGGGTCTTGTATGGTTATTAAGGGGAACCCCGCACATAAAATAAAAAAGGCCCTATATACTCTGAACAGCCGTATACAGGCGGTGCATACAAGACAGGGACTGTAGGTTTGTTCTTATGTAGAATCTGTTTGTAATTTTGAACAGGTACATTGTTGAAGTGTAGCTCCAGCCCAAAAATCTATTTTTAAACTTTTTGGAAAACATAGGTAAGGGTTATCACCCCTGTAACATTTGTTTTGCTGTCTGTGCCCCTGTTCAGAACATTTAACCTCACTTTCCGTCCCAATGTCAACTGTTTTTGAAATGTGGTGTTTTTCTTGAAACAAGGATTGCTGATAAAGCATCAGTACAGAGGAGACACCTTTCTCCCATATTTATTCTTACAGGAGAGAATTTTCCTTCCTAGGGGTAGATTTCCTCTCACTTCCTGTTGTCTTCTTGCGTTTGCAAGTAGGAGTCGTTTGTAAGTTGGATGTTTGAAAGTAGGGACCTGCTGTATATACTCTGCAGAAATAGGCCCCTTAGTTGTTGGTGTTGGCACAACACTGTAAGCACTCACAGTTACTCTTGGTTGGTGCTGGAACGCCCTGCTGTCAACTATTATATCAGGAATTTTAATTACATATAATTGTTGAACAGTGGTAGTAAAAATTGGGCCTTTGATGGTGGTGCTGGTGCCACAACACTGTAAGCCCTGACAGTTACTCTTGGTGGGTGCAGCAATGGGCCCTGCTGTGAATTATTAGATCAAGAATTGTAATTGCATGCCCCTGTTGAACAGGGGCTGAAAAATTGGGCCTTTCGTGGTGGTGGTGGTGGTGGTGGTGGTGTTGGCACAACACTGTAAGCCCTCAGAGTTACTCTTGGTGGGTGCAGGAATGGGCCCTGCTGTGAATTATTAGATCAAGAATTGTAATTACATGCCCCTTTTGAACAGGGGCTGAAAAATTGGGCCTTTCGTGGTGGTGGTGGTGGTGGTGTTGCCACAACACTGTAAGCCCTCAGAGTTACTCTTGGTGGGTGCAGGAATGGGCCCTGCTGTGAATTATTAGATCAAGAATTGTAATTACATGCCCCTTTTGAACAGGGGCTGAAAAATTGGGCCTTTCGTGGTGGTGGTGGTGGTGGTGGCGTTGCCACAACACTGTAAGCCCTCAGAGTTACTCTTGGTGGGTGCAGCAATGGGCCCTGCTGTGAATTATTAGATCAAGAATTGTAATTGCATGCCCCTGTTGAACAGGGGCTGAAAAATTGGGCCTTAGGCACTGGTGGCACAACACTACAACCCCTCACAGATACGTTACTTGGAGCACAGCAATGAGCCCTGTTGCAAAGTATTGCTTCAAAAATTGTAATGACACGCCCCTGTTAAACAGGGGCTGAAAAATTGGGCCTTAGGCACTGGTGCCACAACACTCCAACCCCTCACAGATACTGTACTTGGAGCACAGCAATGAGCCCTATGGCAAATTATTGCTAAAAAAATTGTAATTACACGCCCCTGTAAAACAGGGGCTGAAAAATTGGGCCTTAGCCACTGGTGGCGGCACCCATAAACAAAAATGATCTTCCAAGCTATCATCATCAATCGTATCATTGAGGACTCGGAGGAGGAGGATAGCCAGTCAACATAACAGCACAGGCACTCAGCATCAGCATCAGTCTTGAAGGGATGTGACATGTTAAAATCAATTAGTCTGTTATATCAGCATCAGGTGTGTGGTAGCTGGTGGTGATCCAAGACTGGTTCATCTTGATGAAAGTCAGTCGATCAACCGAGTCGGTGGACAGGCGCACACTGTGATCCGTGACAAATCCTCCAGCAGCACTGAATGTGCGTTCCGAAAGAACGCTGGATGCAGGACAGGCCAGTAGCTCAATTGCATACTGTGCAAGCTCTGGCCAGTGATCCATCCTCAAGACCCAGTAAGCCAGAGGATTTTCGGTGGGGAAGGTGTCCAAGTCTGACCTTGCCCCTAGATATTCCTGCACCATGTTTATCAGACACTGGCGATGGTTGCTGGAACCGATCATACTTTGGGGCTGCGGACTAAAGAATTGTCTGAACGCATCGGTCAGACGGCCACCTTCCCCACCGCTCCTTCTTTGACTGGCCGAAGCCTCAGCAACTCGTTGTCCAGGACCAGGAGTTTGTAACCTCCCAGTCTCTGGGAACGCGTTGCACAGACCTTTCTACAAGGCCTCCCGGAGTTGTCTCATCCTCTGCTCCCTCTGCGAAGGTAACATAAGGTCCGCAACCTTACCCTTGTACCGTGGATCAAGGAGAGTGGCCAGCCAGTAATGGTCCCTCTCCTTGATCCGAAGAATACGAGGATCCTTCCGCAGACTTTGCAGGATCAGGGAGGCCATGCAGCGTAGGTTTGCTGAGGCATTCGCTCCGGAGTCCTCTGGGTCACTAAGGACGACATGATCCGCAGCCACCTCCTCCCAGCCACGTACAAGTCCACTGGTTTCTTGGGACTGTAAATCATCCCTAAAAGACTGCTGCTGATGATGCTGAGTGCCAGCCTCCACCTCCATGCTGACACAATCCTCCTCCTCCTCCTCCTCCTCTTCCTCTTCCTGTGCGATGGGTGGGACAGAAGGAACACTGTCTGGGTAAAGGGGGCCTTGAGAGGCAAGGAAGTCCTCCTCTTCCTGCCTCTGTTCTGCCTCAAGTGCCCTGTCCATTATTCCACGCAGCGTGTGCTCCAACAGGTGGACAAGAGGTACAGTGTCACTGATGCATGCACTGTCACTGCTCACCATCCTCGTGGCCTCCTCAAATGGTGCCAGGACAGTGCATGCATCCCTGATCATGCCCCACTGGCGTGGAGAAAAAAAACCAAGCTCCCCTGACCCTGTCCTGGTGCCGTAGTCGCACAGGTACTCATTGATGGCCCTCTGCTGCGTGTGCAGCCGCTGCAGCATGTCCAACGTTGAGTTCCACCTGGTGGGCATGTCACATATAAGGCGGTTCTTGGGCAGGTTCAACTCCTTTTGCAGCTCAGCCAGGCGAGCACTGGCATTATAAGATCTGCGGAAATGCACACAGACTTTCCTGGCCTGCCTCAGGACATCCTGTAAGCCCGGGTACCTGCCCAAGAACCGCTGCACCACCAGGTTAAGGACGTGAGCCACACAGGGCACATGGGTCAGTTGTCCCTGTCGGAGGGCGGAGAGGAGGTTGGTGCCATTGTCGCAAACCACCATTCCTGGCTTAAGCTGGCGTGGCGTCAACCACCTCTCGGCCTGGCCCTGCAGATCAGACAGGACCTCTGCCCCAGTGTGGCTTCTGTCCCCCAAACACACCAGCGCAAGCACGGCATGGCATCTTTTTGCCTGCGTACTTGCGTAGCCCCGTGAACGGCTACGGAGCACCGCTGGTTCATAGGACAAACCACAGGAAGAGGCCATGGAGGAAGAAGAAGAGGAGGGGGTGGAGGAGAGAGGTGTGTCACAACCAGCAGTAGCATTTTGGAGGCGTGGCGGTGGAACAACCTCCAACACTACTGCACCTTGTCCTGCATCCTTCCCAGCTGCCAAAAGAGTGACCCAATGGGCCGTGAAAGAAAGGTAACGTCCCTGTCCATGCCTGCTGGACCATGAGTCAGCGGTAATATGCACCTTACCGCTGACCGCCCTGTCCAGCGAGGCCAAGACATTGCCTTCCACATGCCGGTAGAGAGCCGGAATAGCCTTCCGTGAGAAAAAGTGGCGTTTGGGAACCTGCCACTGAGGAACCGCACATTGCACAAACTCACGGAAGGGGGCCGAGTCTACCAACTGAAAAGGCAGCAGTTGAAGCGCTAGCAATTTAGCCAAGCTAGCATTCAACCGCTGGGCATGTGGATGGCTGGGAGTGAACTTCTTTTGACGGTCCAGCAGCTGGGGCAGGGAAATTTGCCTGCTAGAATCGGACGTCGGTGTACTGCTAGCAGAGTGGCCGCAAGTACTTGGCTGTGACACACCTAATTCTACACCTTCATTCCTCTCAGTGCATGTTTCAGAGAGGACTGAAGTTATAGTGGGGTTGGAGATCCCAGCTGATGCGGTGCAAGGAGAGGTCCGCTTTGTTCTTTGGTGTGGGTCTTTGAGGTAGGCTTGCCAACGAGCTGCATGGCAGGTCAACATATGTCTGGTCAGGCATGTGGTACCCAAGCGGCTGATGTTTTGGCCACGCGATATACGCTTGAGACATATGTTGCAAACAGCAGCTGTGCGATCTGATGCACTAGCCTCAAAAAAGGCCCACACCAAGGAACTTTTTGAATGACGGGCAGAGGCAGCGCCCTGCACAGGCGGAGCTCTGCGGTGTGATTCCGTCGGTGTACTGCCCTTACGCTGGCCACCAAAGGGCATCCTGCCTCGTTGGAGATGTGCCTCCTCCTCATCCTCCTCCTCCTCCTCTCTCCTATTAGGCACCCACGTGGAGTCAGTGACCTCATCATCCCCTCCCTCCTCATCACTGGAGCCAATCTGGCAGTATGCTGCAGCTGCTGGAACATGACTGCCAGATTGGTGTCCTTCTTGAGCATCCCCTCTGTCTGCTCTCACGCTACTGCCTTCCTGTAGCTGGGTTTCATCATCAGACCCTTCGAAACGCTGGGCATCCTCCTGGAGCATGTACCCAACACTGTGCTCAAACAGTTCGGGGGACTCCTCAGGAGGAGGACATGGTGGGTCTAGGGAAGGAGTGACTGATGATGAGTCTGACATTGATACCAGGGAAGAGGACGCTTTGGCAGCTGCTTTGCCAGTACCCTGAGCCTGGGTGAGAGAGGATGAGGAGGAGGAGGAGGGCTTGGTCATCCACTCTACCAAGTCTTCGGCATGATGTGGCTCAACATGTCCAGCTGCCGAAAAGAAGGACAAGCGTGTCCCATGGCCATGTGCTGATGACAATGCACCGCGTTCACGACCAGCACTGTTGCCCCCAGACACAGAGCCTGCTTGCCCTCTTTTATTGCCTCCTGACTGTCTGCCTCTCCTTGTTTGCCTTCCAGACATTCTAATAGATGGCCTGCAGGGAGATGGGAAAAAAGCAATAAGGGCTACCTTCAGGTGTCCTTCTCTGTCCCTTTACTTAAGGATTTCTAAATATGGTTGAGGATTATTGCTTTTGCACAGAATAGCACAACGACAATTTCCCTGACTGTCCAAAAAACAAGGATTTCAAAGATGGTTGATGAGGAATGCTTTGGCACACTATAGCACAAGGAGAATTCCCCTCACTTTCCTTCTTTGTCCCTAGAAACAAGGACTGGCACAGTGAAAGAAACTGACACTCTCCCTACCTACAGTTTTCTGTCCCTAGAAAAAATGTTTTTTTTAAAGCACACTATAGCACAAGGAGAATTCCCCTCACTTTCCTTCTTTGTCCCTAGAAACAAGGACTGGCACAGTGAAAGAAACTGACACTCTCCCTACCTACAGTTTTCTGTCCCTAGAAAAAATGTTTTTTTAAAGCACACTATAGCACAAGGAGAATTCCCCTCACTTTCCTTCTTTGTCCCTAGAAACAAGGACTGGCACAGTGAAAGAAACTGACACTCTCCCTACCTACAGTTTTCTGTCCCTAGAAAAAATGTTTTTTTAAAGCACACTATAGCACAAGGAGAAATCCCCTCACTTTCCTTCTTTGTCCCTAGAAACAAGGACTGGCACAGTGAAAGAAACTGACACTCTCCCTACCTACAGTTTTCTGTCCCTAGAAAAAATGTTTTTTTAAAGCACACTATAGCACAAGGAGAAATCCCCTCACTTTCCTTCTTTGTCCCTAGAAACAAGGACTGGCACAGTGAAAGAAACTGACACTCTCCCTACCTACAGTTTTCTGTCCCTAGAAAAAATGTTTTTTTAAAGCACACTATAGCACAAGGAGAAATCCCCTCACTTTCCTTCTTTGTCCCTAGAAACAAGGACTGGCACAGTGAAAGAAACTGACACTCTCCCTACCTACAGTTTTCTGTCCCTAGAAAAAATGTTTTTTTAAAGCACACTATAGCACAAGGAGAAATCCCCTCACTTTCCTTCTTTGTCCCTAGAAACAAGGACTGGCACAGTGAAAGAAACTGACACTCTCCCTACCTACAGTTTTCTGTCCCTAGAAAAAATGTTTTTTTAAAGCACACTATAGCACAAGGAGAAATCCCCTCACTTTCCTTCTTTGTCCCTAGAAACAAGGACTGGCACAGTGAAAGAAACTGACACTCTCCCTACCTACAGTTTTCTGTCCCTAGAAAAAATGTTTTTTTAAAGCACACTATAGCACAAGGAGAAATCCCCTCACTTTCCTTCTTTGTCCCTAGAAACAAGGACTGGCACAGTGAAAGAAACTGACACTCTCCCTACCTACAGTTTTCTGTCCCTAGAAAAAATGTTTTTTTAAAGCACACTATAGCACAAGGAGAAATCCCCTCACTTTCCTTCTTTGTCCCTAGAAACAAGGACTGGCACAGTGAAAGAAACTGACACTCTCCCTACCTACAGTTTTCTGTCCCTAGAAAAAATGTTTTTTTAAAGCACACTATAGCACAAGGAGAAATCCCCTCACTTTCCTTCTTTGTCCCTAGAAACAAGGACTGGCACAGTGAAAGAAACTGACACTCTCCCTACCTACAGTTTTCTGTCCCTAGAAAAAATGTTTTTTTAAAGCACACTATAGCACAAGGAGAAATCCCCTCACTTTCCTTCTTTGTCCCTAGAAACAAGGACTGGCACAGTGAAAGAAACTGACACTCTCCCTACCTACAGTTTTCTGTCCCTAGAAAAAAATGTTTTTTTAAAGCACACTATAGCACAAGGAGAAATCCCCTCACTTTCCTTCTTTGTCCCTAGAAACAAGGACTGGCACAGTGAAAGAAACTGACACTCTCCCTACCTACAGTTTTCTGTCCCTAGAAAAAATGTTTTTTTAAAGCACACTATAGCACAAGGAGAAATCCCCTCACTTTCCTTCTTTGTCCCTAGAAACAAGGACTGGCACAGTGAAAGAAACTGACACTCTCCCTACCTACAGTTTTCTGTCCCTAGAAAAAATGTTTTTTTAAAGCACACTATAGCACAAGGAGAAATCCCCTCACTTTCCTTCTTTGTCCCTAGAAACAAGGACTGGCACAGTGAAAGAAACTGACACTCTCCCTACCTACAGTTTTCTGTCCCTAGAAAAAATGTTTTTTTAAAGCACACTATAGCACAAGGAGAATTCCCCTCACTTTCCTTCTTTGTCCCTAGAAACAAGGACTGGCACAGTGAAAGAAACTGACACTCTCCCTACCTACAGTTTTCTGTCCCTAGAAAAAATGTTTTTTTAAAGCACACTATAGCACAAGGAGAAATCCCCTCACTTTCCTTCTTTGTCCCTAGAAACAAGGACTGGCACAGTGAAAGAAACTGACACTCTCCCTACCTACAGTTTTCTGTCCCTAGAAAAAATGTTTTTTTAAAGCACACTATAGCACAAGGAGAAATCCCCTCACTTTCCTTCTTTGTCCCTAGAAACAAGGACTGGCACAGTGAAAGAAACTGACACTCTCCCTACCTACAGTTTTCTGTCCCTAGAAAAAATGTTTTTTTAAAGCACACTATAGCACAAGGAGAAATCCCCTCACTTTCCTTCTTTGTCCCTAGAAACAAGGACTGGCACAGTGAAAGAAACTGACACTCTCCCTACCTACAGTTTTCTGTCCCTAGAAAAAATGTTTTTTTAAAGCACACTATAGCACAAGGAGAAATCCCCTCACTTTCCTTCTTTGTCCCTAGAAACAAGGACTGGCACAGTGAAAGAAACTGACACTCTCCCTACCTACAGTTTTCTGTCCCTAGAAAAAATGTTTTTTTAAAGCACACTATAGCACAAGGAGAAATCCCCTCACTTTCCTTCTTTGTCCCTAGAAACAAGGACTGGCACAGTGAAAGAAACTGACACTCTCCCTACCTACAGTTTTCTGTCCCTAGAACAAATGTTTTTTTAAAGCACACTATAGCACAAGGAGAATTCCCCTCACTTTCCTTCTTTGTCCCTAGAAACAAGGACTGGCACAGTGAAAGAAACTGACACTCTCCCTACCTACAGTTTTCTGTCCCTAGAAAAAATGTTTTTTTAAAGCACACTATAGCACAAGGAGAAATCCCCTCACTTTCCTTCTTTGTCCCTAGAAACAAGGACTGGCACAGTGAAAGAAACTGACACTCTCCCTACCTACAGTTTTCTGTCCCTAGAAAAAATGTTTTTTTAAAGCACACTATAGCACAAGGAGAAATCCCCTCACTTTCCTTCTTTGTCCCTAGAAACAAGGACTCGCACAGTAAAACACACTGACACTCTCCCTACCTATCCTTCTCTTTCCCTAAACTAAAGGAATCCAGGTTAAGCAAGAAAGAAATAAATGTCACTGTCCCTGCCTATGCTTGTCTTTCCCTGCTCCGGAACACACTACACTAGGCCGCCGTGCTGGCGGCCTTTTATAGTGTGGGGCGTGTACTAAACACCCTCAGCAATAATTGGCCACAGGCATCCTGCCTGTGGCCAATCATTGCTCTCCTCGCTGCCGGCGCTGTGATTGGCCAAGCATGCGGGGTCACAGTGCATGCTTGGCCAATCACAGCGCCTGGATGACACTGCGATGGCGTAGTGCATTGTGGGCCGTTCGCGTCACTCGAATTTGGCGCGAACGGCCCAAATCGTTCGATCTTCGTCGAACGATCGAACAGCCGATGTTCGCGTCGAACGTATGTTCGACTCGAACACGAAGCTCATCCCTAGTAATTGAATATGATATAAAGAAATTCACGTTAGAGGCACTCAGGAGGGAGAGAGGGGTGTGTTATCCACCCAACAATTATGAACAAAATTGGAGTCTAGCCTCATATAAGAAAATAGTAATAATTATAGCAACGTACCATCATCCAGATTATAGTGGAAAAACAGGAGGGGTGGGGGCAAAGGAATAGTTGCTGAGGCTAAACCTAGAGCATACCCACCCAAATGGTTTGTGGACTATCTCGGTACTGATGAAAAACAATAAACATTATTTGATTAAAAAAGGGATTTTTATAACAGCTTACCTGTAAAATCCTTTTCTTGGAGTACATCACGGGACACAGAGCGACTTAGTCATTACTAATGGGTTATATAGTTTACCTTCAGGTGTTGGCACTGGCCAATTCCAAACCGGAAGTACCCTCCCCTATATAAGCCCCTCCCACCCGGGAGCACCTCAGTTTTGTAGCCAAGCAATAAGTGTCCCAAAAAGAGGGGTGGGAGCTCTGTGTCCCGTGATGTACTCCAAGAAAAGGATTTTACAGGTAAGCTGTTATAAAAATCCCTTTTTCTTTTTCGTACATCACGGGACACAGAGCGACTTAGTCATTACTAATGGGACGTCCCAAAGCAATGCCAAATGAGGGGGGGGTACATAAGCTGGGCGCCATCAGGCATGAGGATCTTTTGCGGCCTGCAACACACTGCGCCCAAAGGCGACATCCTCCTGACTTCTAACGTCTACCTGATAGAATCTAGTAAACGTGTGTACCGAAGACCATGTTGCGGCCTTACATACTTGAGCCAGGGAGGCCTGGTGATGCACTGCCCATGAAGTTCCAACCGCTCTTGTGGAGTGCGCCCTAACTTTGAACGGAGGCGGTCTCTTTCTCAAGCCATAGGCTTGTATTATGACCTGTCGAATCCACTTGGCTAAAGTAGATTTTGATGCTGCCTGACCCCTTCTGGGGCCTTCCGGCAGAACAAACAAAGAATCCGTTCTGCGAATCTGAGCAGTGGCTTTTAGATAAGCTTTAACTGCTCTTACCACATCCAAAGAATGTAATAACTTTTCCTCTACTGAGCTAGGTTTGGGGAAAAAAGAAGGAAGAACCACATCTTGGTTCAAATGAAACCTCGATACCACCTTAGGAAGAAAGGCTGGATGAGGACGTAATACTACTCTGTCCTTATGGACAACCAGATATGGCTCCTTACAGGACATAGCTGCTAATTCCGACACTCTTTTAGCCGAACAAATGGCTACTAAGAAAACCAATTTCCTGGTGAGAAGAACCAAGGAAATGTGTTGTAATGGTTCAAACGGTTGTTTCTGTAGAACCGACAGAACTAGGTTTAAGTCCCAAGGACATATGGGAATACTAACCGGAGGGCTAATACGCATCACTCCTTGTATAAAGGCTTTGACTAGTGAATGCGAAGCCAAGGGCCTTTGAAAAAATATTGACAAGGCCGAAATCTGACCCTTGATAGTACTCAAGGCCAGTTTCCTATCTACAGCCCACTGTAGGAAGTCCAGAATCCTCCCTATCATGTACTTACGTGGATGCCATTTCTTGGTCTCACACCACGTAATGTACGCTTTCCAGATCCTATAATAGATCTGCCTGGATACCGGTTTCCTGGCATTGATCATGGTAGATACCACAGAATTAGAGAGCCCTCTCTTTTTCAGAATGTGGGCTTCAATAGCCAGGCCGTCAAACCTAGGGCTGGTAAGGAAGGGTGGTATATCGGTCCCTGCGAAAGCAGGTCCGGACGAAGTGGGAGGGTCCAAGGACTCCTCACTGACATTTTTACCATCTCCGCGTACCATGCCCTTCGGGGCCACGCTGGAGCCACCAGAATCACTGGTTTCTTTTCTACCCTGATTCTGCGGAGTAATCGCGGTAACAATTGTGGCGGTGGGAATGCATATATCAGCTTGAACCGATCCCAAGGGAACACTAGGGCATCCGAGCCGCAAGCTAGGGGATCCCTTGTGCGAGACACAAACCTGTCCACCTTTGCGTTGAATCTGGATGCTAGCAGATCTACATCCGGTGTTCCCCACCGCTGGCATATTGCCTGGAAAACCTCGGGGTGAAGAGACCATTCCCCCGGGCATAATTGTTGGCGACTTAGAAAGTCCGCTCTCCAATTTTCCACTCCTGGGATGAAAACCGCAGATATGGCTGGGACATATCTTTCTGCCCACTCCAGGATGCAATTTGCTTCCTTCTGGGCTGCACGACTTTTGGTGCCACCCTGATGATTGATATATGCCACTGCCGTGGCATTGTCTGATTGAATTCTGACAGGGGACCCCTGGAGTTTGGATGTCCATGCTACTAGGGCATACCGGGCTGCTCGTATCTCTAAGAGATTGATGGGCAGGGCCTTCTCTGCTTCTGACCACCTGCCCTGGAGAGACCATTGCTCCAGCACTGCCCCCCAGCCGATGAGGCTGGCATCTGTAGTGACCACCTTCCAAGAAACCGGACTGAAGGGTTTCCCTCTTTCCAGATTCTGGGGCACCAACCACCAATGGAGGCTCTTGCGAACGGAAGGGGACAGGGACATTGGTAAGTCTAAAGCCTGAACTTTTTTGTTCCAGGCTGACAGTATGGCCCTTTGCAAATTCCTTGAATGGAATTGACCGTAGGGTACCGCTTCGAATGAAGCCACCATCTTTCCCAGCAGCCTCATGCAGAGACGTATGGATGGTTTTCTTTTTGTACCCACTAAGTGGGTCAAATTTCTTAAAGACGACACCTTCTCTGGAGGTAAGAAAATCTTTCTCTGATTTGAATCCAGCCTTAGCCCTAAGTATTCCAGACTTTTGACTGGTCTTAGAGCTGACTTGTCCCGGTTGATAATCCAACCGTGATATTCCAGATACTCGATTGTCTTGTGAATAGCTACTTCCAGCTTTTCCACTGAGTGGTCTATTAGTAGCAGGTCGTCTAGATATGCCATTATCGTTACACCCTGTGTTCTTAGATTGGCCAATAATGGGGCCAGAATTTTTGTGAACACTCGTGGTGCTGTGGCCAGACCGAAAGGTAAGGCTCTGAACTGAAAATGGCGCCCTTCTACTGCAAAGCGTAGAAATTTCTGATGGGCCGGAAAGATGGGAATATGCAGATAAGCATCCCTTATGTCGATCGAGGCTAGCCATTCCTGCCCTTGTAGGGCGGTGGCCACTGATCGGATCGACTCCATCCGAAAGGTCCTGATATTTAGGAACTTGTTTAGCCCTTTTAGATTTAATATGGGCCTCACGTCCCCATTTGGTTTGGGGACTGTGAAAAGGTTCGAGTAAAACCCGAATCCGCTTTCTTCCAGGGGAACCTTCATGATTACCCCTTGGAGCAATAGTTGTTCTAGTGCCAGAAGGAGGGATCCTCTCTTTTGGGGATCTCTTGGCACGTTTGACCTCATAAATTGGGCAGGAGGAGTGCCTTTTAACTCCAGCTTGTATCCCAGACTTACTGCGGAGAGCACCCATCTGTCTCTGATGGTGTCCCGCCAGGTCTCTGTGAACAACTGAAGTCTTCCCCCCACCCGATTGAGCGGGGGCAATACTTCATGCCTTAGGGGGAGGTTTTGTACCTCTCTTGATCCAGGGCTTCTTGTTACCCTGTGATTGTCCCTGATTTCTGCCCCCTGAATTTGACCGCGGAGGCCGTCGGAACTGCTTCACAGCCGATGTGCCCGGGACTGGAGAGGTAGGCCTCTTAAAAGAAGGACTTCTACCCTTGTTCTTAACCGGTAAGAGTGAACTTTTACCGGCAGAAATTTTCTGGATATATTTGTCCAGATCTTCTCCAAATAAGCGTTCTCCATGAAATGGGAAGCTAACCAGCAGTCTTTTACAGGGAGCTTCAGCAGACCAGTTTTTGAGCCACAAAAGCCTACGCATATGTACTATAGACAGCGTAAAGCGGGAGGCCTGTTGGATTGTATCCTTTATGGCGTCCACCGCAAAACACAAGGCTCTAGGCAGGTCAGCTAGGGCATGAGCCTGCTGATCTGGTAAGTCCCTTAAGACTTGTTTCAACTGATCTTTCACTGCTTGGCAGACTCCAATCGCTGCTACCGCAGGTTGTGTCACCATACTTGCTGTAGAGAAAGCAGATTTTAGTAAAGACTCCAATTTTTTATCTATTGGGTCTTTGAACATTGGAACATTATCTACTGGACATGTCAGTGATTTGTTAACAGAAGAGATGGCTGCGTCCACTATAGGGACCCTCCATTTTCTTATGAACTTATCCTCCATGGGATAGATCACCGGAAATCTCTTGGGGGGAGCAAATATTTTATCAGGATGCTCCCAATCCTGGTAAATAAGCCCTTCTAATAAAGGGTGGATTGGGAAGGAACAGACCGCCTGGGGAGCTTTTAGCGACCCCAGCGAGGAAACCGTAGTGGATGGTGGTTCCGCCAGAGGCATTTTAAATGCTGATCGGACCATGTTAGTCAGAGACTGAACCCATAATCTTTCAGCCTGAGAAGCTGAGAAAGGTTCTTCCACTGTTGATTCCTCTATAAATGAATCAACCTCATCCTGATCCCCTTCAGGTAGGTCGATCTCTGTGTGGGGCTGTTCCTCCACTAACAGGCACTCTGAAGGAGGAGACGGAGATCGGACGCGCTTTTCCTGTGACAGGGAAGCAGCGATCAATGCTGTTAATCTCTCTTCCAATCCTCCCAGAGTTGAGGATAAAACCTCCTCTGTTATATATACAGGAGCAGGTGGACTGGGGACAGCCGCAGCACCAGACATTCCTGCGGGGTTTCTACGGCTACTGACCTCTGCATTCTCAGGGGAGATTGGTGCAGTGCAAGCATGCCCAATATCCTCAGAGCCCGATGGAGACCCCTTTGGCTTCCTGGAAGATTTATTTCCGGAGCGTCTGGACGACATATCCTTTAAGCACAAAGCTGAGGTATTCCCGTCGTCATACACCAATTTTTGCTGGTAATAGTCTAACACAGGTGCTGCTATATACCAGCTGGTGTCCACTAAAGTGCCTTTCTATGGGGATGCCTGCATCAACCGCCTCTGTGTGCCACTGTTTGTTGCTAGCTCTGTTTGCATGCAGCTGACACTTGTACTGTGTCTTTTAACCATGCTGGGACGCCCGCACATGCGCAGAAGCGCCGCGGCGCGCATCGAGCGTCATCCACCCGCCCCGCCCCTTTTTTTTCATAGGAGGCGCGTGCACGCGCCCGCGCGCGCGCCCGTGCGCCAATGGCGCCCTTTTCGAAAACCAACAGAGGACTAGGAGCCAGGGCCCTTTTTGCCGGAGGGCCTGTGCGGTGGATGAACGCAGCAACAGGGCAGAGGAAGTGGATTCCCTCAGAGAAACTTACCAGCTGCCTGGATCTTTTGAGTTGAGAAAACCAAAGATCCACATTTACAAGAAAAATGGACTACAGCGGCCTCTAGTGGTTTAACACAGGTACCGCGGTCCCTGTTTTTTTTTTTTTTTCTTGACTACTATTAAAATTTTACATTTTCAGTAGTTATAGGCAAACACAGATATTTAGCGGGAATACCGTTAGGTAACAGACAGAAAGACAAATTAGGCTTGGGGGTCCCCCAATAGAACCAAGTTCCTGAGGGCCCCCACTTACCTGATCCCCGCCGCAGGACTTTGTTTGGTCCACAAAAGTCCAAACTTCACCTATCACGGCAGGCATTGTAATTAAACCTTCAGGGACCGGGTTCCCAAGGATTCCACTCCCCTGGACCTGTATAGCACCCTGCACAGACAGCGTCTTGGTCGTGGGTATGACCAGAGCTCTGGATCCCAGGGTCCAGCCCTCCTAAGAGAAGCATTACAGGCAAAACCTTGCTCTTCTGCTGCAAGGCCCGGGTACCGACCGTTTAGCTATGAAGCTTTTTTTGGTGGGATCCGGAACAGCTTACTAAGGCCCAAAAGAACCTGTACGCAAGCCCAGTGAAAACACATGTTACTCTTTGGCCAACACCTTAGACACTGGCAAAAAACTGAGGTGCTCCCGGGTGGGAGGGGCTTATATAGGGGAGGGTACTTCCGGTTTGGAATTGGCCAGTGCCAACACCTGAAGGTAAACTATATAACCCATTAGTAATGACTAAGTCGCTCTGTGTCCCGTGATGTACGAAAAAGAAAGGTTTATTACAAATAAAATTTACAAAACAGACAATAATGCACATCAAAGATTGGTCGAGGTCTCTACTAGTTTCGCGGGAATACCGCTTTTTCAGGAGAGACAATCTATAGAATACATAATAATCTGGATGATGGTACATTGCTGTAATCACTCTGTGGGACTTACACTCCCACTATTTTTACAATTGCAATTATGATGTTTTATTGATGTCTTTCTCTCTCTTTCCCTTTTTGTATCCAGCATCCCTTCAGTATGTGGTGCAGTCCCCGGCTGCCTGTTCCTCCCATTAGCGGCGGACTTGGGTTTCCCCTGGTGGGGATGTCCTCCTAGTCCATACCCTCTTGCTCCTCCCTAGCTCGGGGCCTCCCACCCCTTGGCCTGATCGCACATATGCAGTAGCGCGGGTCGCGCACCTGCGCAGTGCGGGGAAACAGACCCAGTGACGTCGGACGCCGCCGTCCTGGCAGCGTCGGTGCGTCTCCTGGTTGGGGAGCTCATTTAATGGGCCTCGGCCCTTGGATGAGCAGCGTGGATCTCGCCTTGGTGATCCCCTGAGTGAGGCAGCGACAGCAAGGACGCGATTGGCAGTGCATCGGGGACCTCTATGGGTGCTTTTATCCTCAGTCCATGCATTACCCTGCATTCTTTGTCACGGATATGGATACCTCCATGGATGACAGAACACTGGTTAGTTACCAGCAACACCGGACTTTGCACCACTCATGATCCCTTATGCATCTGCACCAGCCGGCGTCCTCGTTCCCAACCTGTCCATCTGTCTGCACACCATCAGGAATTCCCCTCCTACATGGCCTTGGCTTTGAATGTATCCACAGATGTTACCGCTGTTGTAAGTTCTATACCCAATTAACATCCTTAGGGTTGGGTCCTTCCCTTTCCCCCCTTCCCCCCTCCCCTCCTTCCTCCCCCCTTTTACTTGCCTCTCCCTGCTCTCCCATAATTCTGCTACTTATCTTTACATAGATACTAAGTTTCAATCTCCTAAAATGCATATATTCATTTGCACCACTCCGCCCCAACTAATGGGACCGGTAGTAATTACATTTCACATGGCTATTATGTCCTTTCCTTCTTTGGTTCCCTCCCCTCCTTCCCCCCCTTTTCCTTGCCTCTCCCTGCTCCCCTTCCTTCCCTCCCCCTCACTTTCCCCCCCTTTTTCCCCACCGGTTCCTTTCCTCTCTCCCTCCCTTCTCCCCCCCTTCCTCCATTTCACCCTTCTTCCCTATCCCCCTCTCCCTTCAACCCTCCTCCCCCCTTCTTTCACCCCTCCCCCTCCCCCCCCTTCCCCCCTGTTTCCATCCTCCCTCCTTCCCCTTCCCCCACCTCTCTCCTACCCTGCAATGGGTCTACACATTGGGTCCTTTAATTAACTATACGCCTTATACCTAGAGATCGACGCACTATCCCCCATGTCCACAACGGGGAGAACCATTTGGGCGGCCCGGCTCCGCGCCTGTTTTATTACTCATTGGTTAAGCTATTATTTCCTCTTATGCATTATTCACTCTATTGCTGAACTGTATTATATTAGTTTATTGTGTAGCAATACCCCCAAAGGGGCCGCTGGTTTAGATTTGGGCCTGCTGTTACCTTTCTGTTCACCACACTCGTCTTAGGAGTCCCTCTTGAAGAGCTTTCATGAATGTCCACAGTCCACACCAACACCTGGTTACTTTTTCTTCAAGAGTTTTATTAAACAGTTCCAACAGAGGGTTAGAGGGATAGGGAAGGTTCAGGTACCTTGCTTTTCGGATCAGGCACAATCTTAGATCCAGAGGACAAATCGGTTCCACACTGGATTCAGCAACCACCGGATAGGCCTACTCTCACTGGCCTAGCAACTGGTGCGAAGCTCGTTCAAAGTCTCTGCCACAGACTTGATGAGTGCCGTCGAGTCGTTTCACAATCTTCCGCCACAAGATCGTGCAACCACACTGACACTTTGCAAAAGTTCCTTCAGAAAGTACACAGCTCACGATGATAGAATCTTTCAGCCAGCCGGCAGCACCATGAGGTAAATTGGCCAGGATGCGTCCTTCAATTGAGTCCCCAATTGTTCTGCTTCTTCCCGCAGGCAAGACCGCGTAGGACCATCCCTGGACTAGTAGGCCCCAGAAACTCCTGGACCTACTCTCAGTTGCAGAGCCTCGGGCCAGCAGGCCCAGAGGCCGAGAAACAGCTCGCACATCCCTGAGTCCAGGAGGGCCCTCAGGTCAGGATCTGGCAAACGAACCCCGATAGCGCGGTCTCTGTCCCTTAAGTACCCCTTCCCAGAATGCACAGCAGGTTGACCCCGCCCTCTGAGCCACTTATGGGAAAGGAATACTCAATACACCCAACCAGTTGCATTTCCAACCTTGACCCGTGGTGACAGTGACACCTACTGTCAAGTGGAAAAACGTGCAACCTAGCTGGACTGAAACAGAGCCAACAATTTAGCTTAATCCTTCTGAGCTAAACTACAGCTCAGATAACAAAATGTAACACATAGCGCCTACCCAACAGGAGCAGGGTGCTACACAATTATTATGTATTCTATAGATTGTCTCTCCTGAAGAAGCGGTATTCCCGCAAAACTAGTAGAGACCTCGACCAATCTTTGATGTGCATTATTGTCTGTTTTGTAACTTTTATTTATAATAAACCTTTTAATCAAATAATGTTTATTGTTTTTCATCAGTACCGAGATAGTCCACAAACCATTTGGGTGGGTATGCTCTAGGTTTAGCCTCAGCAACTATTCCTTTGCCCCCACCCCTCCTGTTTTTCCACTATAATCTGGATGATGGTACGTTGCTATAATAATTACTATTTTCTTATATGAGGCTATACTCCAATTTTGTTCAGGTGAACGGTGTAGGAATTACAACAGTTTGTATATGTGCCTCCCACTAAGGGACCAAAAGTAATGGGACAATTGGCTGCTCAGCTGTTCCATGGCCAGGTGTGTGTTATTCCCTCATTATCCCATTTACAAGGAGCAGATAAAAGGTCCAGAGTTCATTTCAAGTGTGCTATTTGCATTTGGAATCTGTTGCTGTCAACTCTTAATATGAGATCCAACGAGCTGTCACTATCAATGAAGCAAGCCATCATTAGGCTGAAAAAACAAAACAAACCCATCAGAGAGATAGCAAAAACCTTAGGTGTGACCAAATCAACTGTTTGGAACATCCTTAAAAAGAAAGAACGCACCGGTGAGCTCAGCAACACCAAAAGACTCGGAAGACCACGGAAAACAACTGTGGTGAATGACCGAAGAATTCTTTCCCTGGTGAAGAAAACACCCTTCACAACAGTTGGCCAGATCAAGAACACTCTCCAGGAGGTAGGTGTATGTGTGTCAAAGTCAACAATCAAGAGAAGACTTCACCAGAGTGAATACAGAGGGTTCACCACAAGATGTAAACCATTGGTGAGCCTCAAAAACAGGAAGGCCAGATTACAGTTTGCCAAACAACATCTAAAAAAGCCTTCACAGTTCTGGAACAACATCCTATGGACAGATGAGACCAAGATCAACTTGTGCCAGAGTGATGGGAAGAGAAGAGTTTGGAGAAGGAAAGGAACTGCTCATGATCCAAAGCATACCACCTCATCAGTGAAGCATGGTGGTGGTAGTGTCATGGCGTGGGCATGTATGGCTGCCAATGGAATTGGTTCTCTTGTATTTATTGATGATGTGACTGCTGACAAAAGCAACAGGTTGAATTCTGAAGAGTTTCGGGCAATATTATCTGCTCATATTCAGCCAAATGCTTCAGAACTCATTGGACGGCGCTTCATAGTGCAGATGGACAATGACCCAAAGCATACTGCGAAAGCAACCAAAAAGTTTTTTAAGGGAAAGAAGTGGAATGTTATGCAATGGACAAGTCAATCACCTGACCTGAATCCGATTGAGCATGCATTTCACTTGCTGAAGACAAAAGGGAAAATGCCCCAAGAACAAGCAGGAACTGAAGACAGTTGCAGTAGAAGCCTGGCAGAGCATCACCAGGGATAAAACCCAGCGTCTGGTGATGTCTATGCGTTCAACACTTCAGGTTGTAAGCCAGATGATACTGGATATACTCCAGCCAGAAAATTAGGTGGGCTTTTTCTGACTTGCTGCAGCTTCTAATGCACGCTGTGAGAAGCTCACATTTTTTACTGAATTTAGAGTTAGCTGTTTCAGTACAGGAGAGGAGCCTATAAAACTGTACAAGTTTGAAGGGAAGGATGGAGTTCAGCTTTAATTTAAAGTCCAACTTTCTTTGCTGTTCTTCTGCATTAAGAGGATTAACAGCCACCATAATGCATGGCCCATATTGGTACGCACAGCAATGTAAGGTTGTCAGGAACTGAGAAGCAGATGAGCAGTTATAAATTTGTAATACTGAGAGAAATGCAAAAATAATTACCTTTAAAAAAAATGTGTTACACCTGGTGATTTCAGCTGATCTGATCTTTAACTACCTTTCCTCCTTTGATCAGGCTTCAGTTATCCTTTACAGAAAAAAGAAAACTCAGGTAGAAACAGAACTTTTTCTAAAGTCTCTAATGGTAGACCCGCTTAGATCTCTAAATATAACTATTAGCTATTTTGTCTCCTGATCTAAAGTCGGGAAGAGCTGCCAAAAGGTGGATTTTTATCATCACAACCTAATATCAAAAATCATTTTGTTCTTGCCCTGGTACATGAAACTCATGATGGAAGATTAGCTTTTTTTATATATAGTTATTTATATGGATCCTTCCAGATGTTGAAGCAAAGTTCATTTGCAGGACATCTTGAGGATGATCACAATGTGAGGTCCATCTTGGTGGAGACCTACAGACAAGATCAGCAAGTATGGGGAAATCCTCAAGTCATTGTGCATCCAGCCTGGAACACAGCTTCTCACCAGCAGGAACCATAGTGTGGCACAGTCATCCTATCTTTGCTGTGTCTCATTAGTAAATTCTAGGCTTGTGCAATTCGTTTCGTAACGAATTGAAATTCGTCCGAATTTAGCAACTTTCGGACATTCGGAAGCATTCGAATTTCCGAACAAAGCAATTACGAATAAGACCGAATCCGAAATAAATTATACCGCAAATAGCGAATGCCCGAATGTCTTCGGCATAATTCGTTATGAAAAAGTTACGAATGTACGAATCCATACGAAGAACAATAACACTCACTCTGCTCTGCTCTCTGCTTCTCCCACACCGTGCTGAACTCCCTCTCAAAATGGTGTACAGGGGCGGAGGTTATAGCCGCATGTAAAAAACGAAAGTAAAATACGAGATTTCGAATCCATTCGAAGCACAATAACACTCACTCTGCTCTGCTCTCTGCTTCTCCCTCACCGTGCTGAACCCTCTGAAAATGGTGTACAGGGGCGGAGCCTATAGTTATGTTAAAAACGAAAGTAAAATACGAGATTTCGAATCGTTACAAATAACCGCAATGTATTTAGAAAAGTACAAATCCATTCGAAGCACATTAGGCATAATAGGCAGCGTCGTTGTGAGAGAGACACGGAAAATTACGAATCAACGAACCCAAAAAAAGTTACGAAAGTAGGAGTTGTGTCCAGAATCAACGAAAAACAACGTACTCTACCGAAAGTACGAACCCAAAAAAAGTTACGAAAGTAGGAGTTGTGTCCAGAATCAACGAAAAACAACGTACTCTACCGAAAGTACGAATTATAAAGCAACAAAAAATTCAACGAAAAATGTCGCTTGCAAAAATACGAATGAGTCCGAACACGAAAAATCCCGTCTAGCAAAATTACGAATGATTACGAATCAACAGGACCGGAAAGAAACAAACCGAAACGGAACGAATTTTTCCGTTGTGCACAAGTCTAGTAAATTCTAATCTGTCATGCAAACAGACCTCTACCTACCAAGTGGCTGTCAGTTGCGTTACCTGGCCCTAGCTTATGCTGATTATTCAGCCCAGAGCTAAATCTAGCTACAGTACAATGGGCATAGAAAAGAATCACCCCCTTTAATATAATCACATTTTGTTGCTTTGCAGCCTGAAATGAAGACAGTCACAGTTTTTGTTTTATCCAGCTGTATTTATTTAGTGCAACTTATCACATCCAAGTGAAAGATATAACACCAGCATGTCAGAAAAATAAAATCAAAATCAAAAACAGAATCACTGCTTTGGAAAAAGGATCAACCTCCCCTTCTATAAACTTAATCAGGTGTAGCTAATCACCTTCTCAATGGCACACAAAGACAATTGAATTTCAACTGTAATCAGCTGTGGTCATTTTGATTAGCTCAGCATGAAAAGAACTCTCCTGGATCATTTCAGTCCATGGTAGTGCAACTGAAGAAAACAATTACCCTGTTGTGGACAGGCACAAGTCAGGAGATGGATACAAAAAAATGTCAGTCTTTATCAATGCCTAGAAGCACAGTGAAATCTATTATTAAGAAGTGGAAGGTATTTGGTACAACTCAGACCCTCCCTGAATTAGGACGTCGCTCCAAACTGTATGAAAGAGCCAAGAGGAAACTGGCCAGAGAGGCTACCCAGAGGCCTACAGCAACTCTAAAGCAGTTGCAGGAATTTATGACAAAGAGTGGTCATTGGGTGCATGTGACAACGATATCACAAATTCTCCGCAAATTTGGCTTGTATGGAAGGGTTGCAAGAAAAAGCCATTCCTCAAGAAAGGCCATATACAGTCACCACTGTGCTTTGCCAAGACGCATCTTGAAGATTCTGAGGCCACATGGAAAAAGGTGTTATGGTCAGATGAGACTAAAATTGAATGATTTGGCCTCAACACCAAACAATATGTCTGGCGGAGATCCAATACAGCTCCCCATCCATATAACACCATTCCTACAGTAAAGCATGGAGGTGGTAATATCCTGTTATGTAGTTTTCGCTGAAGCAGGGACTGGAGCACTTGTCAGGATAGAAGAAAAAATGGATGGGGCAAAATACCATCAAATTCTTGAGGAAAATCTGCTGCCCTCTGCCAGAAAGTTGTCAATGGGAAGAAGGTTTACCTTACAACATGACAGTAACCCAAACCACACAGAAAAAATTACCACACAGTGATTGACGGAGAAAAGGGTGAATGTCCTTGCATGGCCGCCCCCACTCCATGCTTTGGAGCTTGCTGGGGTCTATTTAAACGAGAGTGGGTAGCCCGTGGGAGTAAGCTGAAGAAGAGAATGTACCCTGTGACCCCACCTTTACAGGAGACCATCGTCTACTGAGAGCTGTCCTTGGGATTGAGAGAGCCGAGCAAAAGCAGCAGAGACTTCTGGCATCCAGCCCAGCTCTTCACCTGTCAGCCGGCCACATAGTGATCTGGACACTGTGGCTGCTCATCCATCCTTTCCTTGTGACTAAGGTATGCACTGTTTTCTCCCTTCCCTTTCTTTTGTCTACACAGGTGAAGTTCCCTCTCCCTGATTACAGCAACAACTCCTAGTGTGTAGTAGGTGTGTGTCTAAGTGTTGGGCTATCCGCTCAGTAGTTCACAGTTCACATTACTTATATTTACGTTTATAATTCAAGGTTATATTTATGTCATGCATACTGTAGCGTTTTGGTTTGTTATGGTCAATTCAGGGAGAGTGTAGCGTTGTGAGATAAACACCCTCCTGGTGTAAGGCTTTTTGTGGTTTTTGGCATTGGGAATGCCCTTGCATAGCCCAGTCAGAGCCCAGACTTAAACCCCATTGCAAATCTGTGGAATGACTTGAAGACTGCAGTCCACAAATGCTCACCATCAAATTTAACTTGAGCGGTTCTGCAAAGAAGAGTGGCCAATTATTGCAAAGTCTAGATGTGCAAAGTTATTAGAGACATATCCCAACAGACTAAAGGCTGTAATTCAAGCATAATGTGGTTCAAAAAAAATACTGATACAAGGGGGTGATCCTTTTTCCAACTCAGTAATTATGTTTTTGATTTTTTTTTTCTGACATGTTGGTGTTATATCTTTCACTTGGATGTTATAAGTTGTAAATATAGCTGGATAAAACAAAAAAATATCTGTCTTCTTTTCAAGCTGCAAAGCAACAAAATGTGATTATTTCAAATTATTTTTGATTCTTTTCTATACCCACTGTATATACTGTTATCCCAGTGATAAGAAGAAGGGCGTTCTGGATAACATGACTAAGCAGAGATAATAGTCTGCAGGGATGGTGGTGTGGATCAGGCAAACAGGTGACTTGGGTGACACTTGAGCTGCACTCCAAGGGGTAAGAAAATCTCTTGCTGCTATATAAACCCTTGCGTTTTTACTCTCCATTATTGGTATGAAGAAGGCGCCAATTGCACGCTCCGAAAAAACGTCCCGGCCCTTTTTCGTCATTTCCAGATACCTTGTGGCTCCCCTCTACTGGTCGGCTGGTATCCATTTCAAATGGCTGCACACCGGACCACCCTCAAAACTGCCTATTGCTGGACTTTACACTTTCTTTTACCACAATGGATATGATGAATCTTCCCCTTTCTTACTTAAAGTAAGTGTGTTTTTATCCTTGGGCAAAAAAATAGTCTTGTGTTGCTGCACTTTATTTTTTATACTGTAATCCCAGACCAGAAAGGACAGGGTTAACTAAAAAAAAAAAAAAAAACTGCCTATAAACTCAATTGTAATAAACAGGTTCACCCACTAACATACAGAAAGGTGACCACTGCACATGCACACTGTACCACGGACTTAGTTATCTGGTATAGTGCGTGTAAGATAACAACAAGGGAACAGATATACTTCTCCCATCAGTCTTATATAAAAGCATATACATGCAGAAGCTATGGGTAACAACAGTAAACTAGTAAACTATTAAACTGTTGAACATAGGAGCACTTACCTAATAACCTAGGCTTCTGGTCTGGATTTTCCTACTTATGGGGTTTCCAACCCAACCACACAGAGCCAGGGATTGATGTACCAAAATAACTCTCTGACATTAGGCAGCATAGCCACTTACAGTAGAGGGCTGCAAAACCCTACAGAAGCTTTATTGGTTTTTGGAGAACATCTTTTTTCTCTCCAGTTTCAGATGTGATGAGCTGAAAAGGAGGTGTGGTATTTTTTTAATTCCTCTGCATACACATTACGTCTTCTAAAAATAACTCAGCACACAGCCATTAATGTCTAAACCGCTGGCAACAAAAGTGAGTACACGCCTACGTGAAAATGTCCAAATTGGGCCCAAAGTGTCAATATTTTCTGTGGTCACCATTATTTTCCAGCACTGCCTTAACTCTCTTGGGCATAGAGTTCACCAGAGCTTCACGGGTTGCCACTGGAGTCATCTTCCACTCCTCCATGACGACATCACGGAGCTGGTGGATGTTAGAGACCTTGCGCTCCTCCACCTTCCATTTGAGGATGCCCCACAGATGCTCAATAGGGTTTAGGTCTGGAGACATGCTTGGCCAGTCCATCACCTTTACCCTCACCTTCTTAAACAAGGCAGCGGTCGTTTTGGAGGTGTGTTTGGGGTCGTTATCATGTTGGAATACTGCCCTGTGACCCAGTTTCCGAAGGGAGGGGATCATGCTCTGCTTCAGTATGTCACAGTGCACGTTTGACATTCATGGTTCCCTCAATAAACTGTAGCTCCCCAGTGCCGGCAGCACTCATGCAGCCCCAGACCATGACACCCCCACCACCATGCTTGACTGTAGACAAGACACACTTGTCTGTACTGTTTACCTGGTTGCCACCACACATGCTTGACACCATCTGAACCTAATAGGTTTATTTAGGTCTCATCAGACCACAGGACATGGTTCCAGTAATCCATGTCTTAGTCCGCTTCTCTTCAGCAAACTGTTTGCAGGCTTTCTTGTGCATCATCTTTAGAAGAGGCTTCCTTCTGGGATGACAGCCATGTTGACCAATTTGATGCAGTGTGCGGCGTATGGTCTGAGCACTGACAGGCTGACCCCCACCCATTCAACCTCTGCAGCAATTCTGGCAGCACTCTTACGTCTATTTCCCAAAGACAACCTCTGGATATGACGCTGAGCATGTGCACTCAACTTCTTTGGTTGACCATGGCAAGGCCTCTTCTAAATGGAACCTGTCCTGTTAAACCGCTGTATGGTCTTGGCCACCATGCTGCAGCTGAGTTTCAGGGTCTTGGCAATCTTCTTATAGCCTAGGACATCTTTATGTAGAGCAACAATTCTTTTTTTTTAAATCCTCAGAGAGTTCTTGCCATAGGGTGCCATGTTGAACTTTAAGTGACAAGTATGAGAGAGTGAGAGTGATAACCCCACATTTAACACACCTACTCCCCATTCACACCTGAGAACTTGTAACGAGTCGTATGAGACTGGGAAGGGAAAATGTCTAAATGGGCCCAATTTGGACATTTTCACTTAGGGGTGCACTAACTTTTGTTGCCAGCGGTTTAGACATTAATGGCTGTGTGTTGAGTTATTTTGAGGGGACAGCAAATTTACACTGTTATACAAGCTGTACACTCACTACTTTACATTGTAGCAAAATGTCATTTCTACAGTGTTGTCACATGAAAAGATATAATAAAACATTTACAAAGATGTGAGGGGTGTACTCACTTTGTGAGGTACTGGGTATGTATATATATATATATATATATATATATAAAGATACTATTATAGATGATTTTTATTGCCCCTCTTTCAATTATCTTCAAAAAAGCCAGAAAAGCGAAAAAAAAGAAAGGAGGAAAAGCTAATTAAATATAACTAATAAAAAATAATGACAGAAACTGTACGAAAGGTGAACTTTAAAGCCTAAAGCTGCTGTTGATCAGAACCCAGCACCACCATTATTTTCTAATCTGAATTTACTGAGCCTGCTGAAGGAGATGGCAAGCTTTGCAGATGGGAATCCTATCAATTAATGATTAATTGGATGAAGTGGACATGAATTCCCCTCAAGGTTAGGATAAAATCTCAGCTTGGCTTTACGGCAATAAAAGATGATCAACTATGACAATTCAAGATCTATGCAATTAATATAGCCATCAATTATCCATAGTCAATGTGCTAGTACTCATGTCTGTTATTGGCACAGAAGACTGAAGCCTAAAGTTGCATTGCCAGTTATGGGCAAATTGTATGTCCATTTTTATCCATTGTTGATATCACTTTTCATTGGCCATGCTCCAGCCACCTCACTTTGTTCCTGTTATTTTGCACAGATAAAACAGGCAAAGGGCATAGTGCAATAACTTGTCAAAACTTTTTTTGATATCACATGGTGTATACACATGACAATGAGAGTACACCTGCTCTGCAAAACATTTATCTGCCATTAAACTGGTGTACTGTGCTTTCAATTAGGGGAAAGGTGCTGATGCCTTTGGAGTTTCCATATCCAGGACACTCTCATAATAGGGTCGTCTTCCATATTATTGTGGTGCCATTACTACAAACCATAGTACCTGTCACTCAGATTGTCAGAAAATAAGTGCCTTATATATAGAGAATGCTGGCTGAGGAGCAACGTGTAATAGACAAAGCACATTGATTAGAGGAAAGGATTGCTACAAGTTAAAAATAAAATAGCCTTGACTTTAAGGTAGACCTTTTAGTTACATAACAAGTATATAAAATAAAATTAGTGCAGCGCTCAAATACAAATACGTTCAAAATAGTCCACAGAAATGAAGGAAGCGCAGTCCCAACTCCAACATGAATATTAGATCGTGAAAGGAAATTGCTAGATGCAGAAATAGTCCTTAAAAGTGATCAGGGTGCTTGAAACTGTATAACCAATAGTGCTTCTTAAACGTGTTTCCGTCACCAAGTATACAGGCCGCTCACCTCAACGATTGGGTCTCTGAACCAACAGAAGACCAAACACACATTCCCCTCAGGGGTATTAATGAGGATGATTCCTATCTTCAGATGGTCATTAATGGTGGCGATAGTTCTCCAAACATTAACTTTCGGCAGTATTCATGTAAAACACAATTATACAGCCATAGTGCTCTCTGTTTCATTAAAATAATCACATTTATTAATAAAAATTGCACTTACATAAAAAGCAATGAGCCCAGTGCTGGGAACAAGAGCCTCCTGTTTTATAGACACAGCGTCTTTGTTGCAAGTTTCTGGGTATCAGTCAAAATGACGTCACATGACGGTCCCCTCTGCACGCGTATCGTTCCTTGGTGCGGAACTTCCTCAGCGTATTATGGGAACCCCCTATATGCGCCATCATTATATACCCTTTCCTTCCATCATCTAATAATAGCCACACCCCCTTTGGTCACGTGATCACTACAGGAAGAATCCACTTCATGTGACTCGCTGATACCCAATCCCCGGCCAACACAATGTGGAATCCCCTCGCCATGATCGATAGCCACGCCCCCTTCATCGTCATCTCTCTATAATCACCCGGTATGGATAACATACCATGACGCCTCCTCAGGTGACTGACACTGCGGAGGACGGAGAACGAGGCACAAACCCCTAAATAGCCCTTCATAACAAATACACGGTCCATTGCGGCAGAGAATGTAAATTAATGGGCTGACAGGGTAACTCCCCTCGGGCTGGCATATGTGGCAATCCACGCCCTTTCAGCCACGTCCTTCAGTAATAGGACAACTTGACGTCATACGTCATCACGTCGTACGTCATCACGTGACGCACATCAACTGGTGTGTGTATAAGCTAATAAAATACACACGTTGGCATGGCAACGCAGACGTCCTTATCACAAGGCGAACTACATAATCATGTGACGCTCGTCACCTAATGGGAGCATACATAATACAGTCCCCGCGTTGCCATAACAACGCGGACATCCAGGTCACATGGGCTAATGTTGACATGCTATAGACTGGAAAAAATACCGTCATGGGTGTGACTAACCTAATTACTGTGTAATGCCATCAGTCCATAGCCTGGCGAATGCGGCAACACAGAAGTTTAAATTAAAATTAAAATTGAATTTCACATATGACAACTGCATAATGTATGATGAGACTATAATTTATCAATCATATATGGACCACTAAATATGTGGGACATAATGGCCCTATATATATATATATATATATATATATATATATATATACAAATTTCATCAAACTTAAATTCCTATGTGCCAATTAAATGAGATGAGGATCCTATTAGCAGAGCAGTAACTACTCTTGCTACCATAGGACCCCTTCCATTAAGTGACCCCTTTTATGAGGTAAATATATTTAAAGGACGTCAAATTATCCAATACCCAAAAGCTCACAACACTAAAATGAACAATACATAATATAAATAATAATCACTACAAGCTGACCTATCCACTTCAACGGTCAGAGATGAAGCAGTTCAAGTCAAACTCGACATTTAACCCTAAAGGAACCCCCACCCTGGTCTCATACACCCAAAAAGATTCTAGTCTACTAAGCTGTCTAATAAAATTCCCTCCTCTCCAATGCTTGGTAACTTTTTCAATCCTCCAAAATTTTAATTTTGCGCGACTTCGATTATGAAATAATCGAAAATGCTTGGAGACGTTATGATTGATGAGGCCTTTCTTTTTTGTTGGTCTCGTGCTCCCCTATTCTCACATGAAGGGGCCTGGAAGTTCTTCCCACGTACTGTAAACCGCATCCACACTCCAACATATATACCACACCCTCAGTGTTGCATGTTATTAATTGCTTAATTTGGTATTTCTTATTGGTGGCAGAAGCAATGAAGTCTTTACGCTTCTTCATATTGCACTTCACCTGCCTGCACGCGGGACACTTCCCACAAGCATGAAATCCTGTATGGAAATTAAAGATCCTATTTTCAAACAATACTGGGGGGTCAATAACGCCTGGAGCCAACCTATTTCTTAATGAGGGGGCTTTTTTGTAGACAAATTGGGGGCGTTCAGGCAATACTG
The DNA here is from genome assembly GCA_029206835.1 of Rana muscosa. Taxonomy (NCBI): domain Eukaryota; kingdom Metazoa; phylum Chordata; class Amphibia; order Anura; family Ranidae; genus Rana; species Rana muscosa. The sequence goes on from CM055122.1 coordinate 273,622,560, forward strand.
GACCCAAAACTCTATCCTGCTTGAGAATCGGCCAGTGTTTTTGAATAATCTTTTCGAACTTCCTATACTGGACGTTGAATTCTAGAAACATTCTCATATTGGTACTAGTATTTGAATTAGACTTGGGAATATTGGCAACCAAGCTATTTCTATCTATTTTACGTACATTTTCCATCTCATTCAGTAAATTAGTTTCGTCATACCCCTTTTGCAAGAAGCGGGTAGCCAGAACTTGTGATTGAGAGATGTAGTCATCTTCATAAGTGCAATTCTGCTTAAGGCGTATAAACTGCCCCTTGGGGATATTACACAACCACTTACTGTGATGGCAACTTTCTATCGGAATGAACGCATTTCGATCGGTGGCTTTAAAATGGTTAGTCATTTTGACATGATCTCCATCCTTGGATATATTCAAATCGAGAAAAACCATGTGCTCAGTACTGACATTCCAAGTCAGAACTATGTTTTTGTTATTGGCATCTAGTTTCCTCATGAATCCATCCAAGGATGGCCTGTCACCATCCCAGACCATTACGATATCGTCTATATATCGTTGATAACATACCAACTCCGATGGTCTATACTTAAATACGGCCGCCTCCTCCCAGTGTGCCATAAAGTGATTGGCTTCACTGGGAGCAAATTGTGCGCCCATAGCCACTCCTCTCGTTTGAATATAGAATTGCTTGTTATACCAAAAATAATAATTCCTGGCTAAACAGAATCTCAAACTATCCGTCAAGAAGTTCTTATGCCGTCTCGACAGATCAGAAGATTAAAGGCCCAGAGTTCCGATGAAATGGCATCCTCATGACTAATAATAGTGTAGAGGGAACTTACGTCCGCCGTAATTAGAAAGGTGAAGGGGGATATTGTCAGGGACTCTAAGATCTGGATTACATGTTTTGTATCTTTCAGAAACGCATCAGTTTCCCTGACCAGAGGCTGCAAGAACGTGTCGATATATTGACCCAGCCTGGAAGAAACTGAGTCAATCCCGTTGACTATCGGCCTTCCAGGTGGGTGAATACTGTCCTTATGGATTTTTGGCAAGAAATAAATAATAGGAATACGACAAAACAAAGGATCCAAAAACAATGCTTCTTTTGCGTTTAAAACACCTATGTGCTTTCCCCTTTCTATATGGAAATGCAACTCACTTTTGTATTCCAACAGTGAATCTTTAGTCATGACACTATAGGTATATCTTTTCTCTCAATTAGTGAGTCTATTCCCTTCTTAATATATTCCGGGTCATTGACCTTTCGTACCTTAAGAAGTTTCAAATCATTTGCCACAATGTTTTTAAAGACATCTATATTTTTTGTGTCTACTTTGGGAGGATTGAAGACCGACTTATTCCGAAGGTTAGAATGTTGATTAAAGGTAGTCTTAATAGTTGAAACATTATTTCTAATGACAGGGTTGGACAAAAAATATTTCTTAATGTTCAAACTGCGTACATATTTTTGCAAACTTACGTATGTTTGAAATTTGTTCAAATTCCTTGTGGGAGCATATTTCAAGCCTCTATCAAGCGTCCTCATCTCATCATCATTAAGGGACGTACCACTTAAATTATAGATCCCTGTCCCAATTGGGGCTTTATTCTTTTGATTTTGCCTTCCTCCTCTCCTTCCTCTCTTATTTTTCTTTTTCTGATAAATCCTACCTCGTGAGTGGGTGGTGGGGGGATTGTCCCCTGCCATCCGCCTGGATGGGGGGGTATAGAGGGCGCCCCTTTCTGGGCTCTGGGAAAATCCCCTCCACCCCCCCGAGGACCTCAATTCGCCAATGGGGAGAACCGATTGTATGTGGCTAGATGATTTCCATATTGTTGGGGGAGCCTCCCTCTGTTGGAATATGTATTAAATCCTGAAGTATGGTAATAGTCATTCTGATGATAATCCGAATTGTTGCATCTATTCGTATACGGCCCATTCCTGTCTTGCGTATATTGATAATTACCCTGTTGACTATAACCACTATAATGTCCATTATGCCCGGTGGGTGCACCATAGTCATAATTCCTATAAGAGGATTGGTGTACACCACCTCTTTTACCACGCCCTCTTTTATTTTTTCATTTTTTCCCTCGTACAACCTGATATTGACTCTCCTCATGGGGGGTCCCTGCATATGTATATTTAGAATTGTCATATACATATACATTATTCCCACTAGTCGTGGGTAATGGAGTAGTGACTCCTTCCAAAGTGGAGAGTTCTGGTTGTGCTTGTGTCATAGCTACATCCACCGGACTGGTTTGCCATTTGAACACATTACCCTTACCAAAGTCCTCTAGATCCCTGATTAATTTTTTCCTTTTCTTATTCTGAGTCTCAGAATCCCATTTAACTAGTCTGTTTTTTAGTTCTGTTGATAATCTCAAGAACTCCTCAGACTCTTTGTGAGGTTCTAGGGAACTCTTGAGCTCTCGGATTTGGGTCTCAAGGATTTTCATTTTTCTTTGTTTCCTCTTGTGCAAAAGGTCTTAAAGCTCCAGACCCTTGCTCACAAAGAAATCTCCCCATTCCTTCATAGCTACATAATCCATAAGTCCGTCATTGGGGGGAACATCCCATCTAAGACGTCTTGGAATTAATTTTGCTGACATGTATTGCTCAAAAGAAACATAATCCCACCAGGTTTTAACCTTCTTTTTGAAAACATGCCCCAGTTTTCTAAAGGTCTGGGCTATATCATTGCTTTTTCCCATAGTAGGATTTCTAGAAAAGACATCCCCTATTCTGATTTCCCTTTTTTCCAAATATTGGAAAACATCCATAATCAATTGCTGCTAGACCGTAATATATTGCAAATGAATCTAAAATATTGTGGGTTCGGTCAGCGCAAAAGAAAAAAGAACACTAATAAATCCCTAAAAAAGCAGCTGAACGCTCAAGGTCAATATATCACACTCCTTGTAAATAGCATATAAAATAAAATTAGCGCAGCGCTCAAATACAAATACGTTCAAAATAGTCCACAGAAATGAAGGAAGCGCAGCTTCATTTATTATGAAGGGCTATTTAGGGGTTTGTGCCTCGTTCTCCGTCCTCTGCAGTGTCAGTCACCTGAAGATGCGTCATGGTATGTTACGCATACCGGGTGATTCTAGAGAGATGACGATGAACGGGGCGTGGCTATTGATCATGGCAAGGGGATTCCACATTGTGTTGGCCGGGGATTGGGTATCAGCGAGTCACATGATGTGGATTCTTTCTGTAGTGATCACGTGACCAAAGGGGTGTGTGGCTATTATTAGATGATGGAAGGAAAGGGTATATAATGATGGCGCATATAGGGGGTTCCCATAATACGCTGAGGATGTTCCGCCCCAAGGAACGATACGCGTGCGGAGGGGACCATCATGTGACGTCATTTTGACTGATACCCAGAAACTTGCAACAAAGACGCTGTGTCTATAAAACAGGAGGCTCTTGTTCCTAGCACTGGGCTCAGTGCTTTTTATGTAAGTGCAATTTTTATTAATAAATGTGATTATTTTAATGAAACAGAGAGCACTATGGCTGTATAATTGTGTTTTACATGAATACTGCCAAAAGTTAATGTTTGGAGAAGTATCGCCCCCCATTAATGACCATCTGAAGATAGGAATCATCCTCATTAATACCCCTGAGGGGAATGTGTGTTTGACCTTCTGTTGATTCAGAGACCCAATTGTTGAGGTGAGCGGCCTGTATACTTGGTGACGGAAACACGTTTAAGAAGCACTATTGGTTATACAGTTTCAAGCACCCTGATCACTTTTAAGGACTATTTCTGCATCTAGCAATTTCCTTCCAACATCTAATACTCATGTTGGAGTTGGGACTGCGCTTCCTTCATTTCTGTGGACTATTTTGAACTTATTTGTATTTGAGCGCTGCACTTATTTTATTTTATATGCTATTTACAAGGAGTGTGATATATTGACCTTGAGTATTCAGCTGCTTTTTTAGGGATTTATTAGTGTTCTTTTTTCTTTTGCGCTGACCGAACCCACAATTTTTTACATAACAAGTATGTCCGAATAAATTCCTGACATGCAATCTGTGAGTTCCAGGCAAGAGACTTTGCTTTAATATGCTGTCACTAGTTTGTTGCAGGCAGGAAAAAGCATTTCCTCAGTCTTCTCACCCCCACTGATCAGATTAAAAAGAAGTAATTCACAAGACGGAAGGCTGATGCAGGAGTTGATCTGTGTTAGACATTTGTGAACAAGATCTTTACATGAACCAACATTTACATGATGGTGTCATCTATTAGCCAGCATCTCAGTCTAGCAACTGGCCCTGGATAATGAATGAAAGCTACTGCGCATGCGCGACCGATGTTCGGCAATTTTACATGAGGGAAACTGATCAGCCCTGCATATCATGCATTTACATGCTCGTTTCTGTCATTCCAATGTAAGTGCACTATGTTTTTATTAAATGTGAGACTCCTACAGTATTGTGCTATGTGGATTTTTGTATATTGCATACGCTACGGTCATTGATATTACTGAGGGTTTTCTGACGCTGTCTCCTGGCTTACTTGTGAATTCTCCATTACACACCATATGCAGCTTTTCTGAGAGGTAATTTGGGCTCCTAGTGAGTGGATCTGAGATCTGATTGAGCACTTTCTGACCCCCCTGAGTAGGGGAGGGTCGCTGGTCCTCTGGTAATCCTTAATCGTTATTGTGTGGTGGGTGTCACGCTGGTGATTCTTTGGCTCACATTTTCAGCACGGATTCTATATCCTCAGCACGGATTTATGGACTTTTTTTATGGATTTTCTTTCTATGAAATTTAGTTTGATCATTCTTTATTGTACAACATTTTCACTTTATTTATATGTATTCACACCTTTAGCGCTGCACTTTGATATAGATATTCTAATGTGCCTGGTATCTAGGTTATAGGGCATAGCTGCTTGATCTTTTGGGTTCCAAGCATGGACATGTATAATGAATGAAAGATGGTTTAATTATTTTGAACAGAAATACAGATGAAGGCATTGTCTGGGTAGGGGTAGTGACTTTTATGGCAGATAATAAATACCTGGAAGAAAAAAAAAAAGAAAAGTTAGTTGTGCCTAAGCATTACACTGAAAAGTATACATTTTGTCTTTAATTCCTACTAAAAAATAGCAGTGCATTTTCTTGTACTGTATGTAGCGGTACCCCCGTAGGAGCTGCTGGTTTAGTTGTGGGTCTTTGCACGTTAGCTTACTGTTCCAAATCTTCGGCTCTGGGGTTCTCCTTGAAGAGTCTATCCATAAGAAATGTCTGCACCGACCCAAAGTCTCTTTCAAGAGTTTTATTTGAATAAAACGTTCCAACAGAGGGGGTAGGTAGAGGAATGGGGAGGACTCAGGTATCTTACTTGTCAATCACGGAAACTTCCTAGGTCCAGAGGAGCGACTGTCTCCATGCTGGACTCAGCCACCACCGGATAGGCCCAATCTCACTGGCCTAGCAGTCGGTGCGATGCTCGATCAATAGAATAGTCTCTGCCACAGACTTGGTATTGGAATTTGTTCAATAGAATAGTCTCTGCCACAGACCTGTATAACCCCTCACTGGGTTAGCTTCCTCAGAAAGAACACAGCTCTCAGTGCCAGGATCTTTCAGCCGCTCCGGCAGCACTGTGAGGTAGATTTTGGTATCCAGGTGCATCCTCCAATTGAGTCCTCAATTGCTCGGTCCCTTCCATCAGGCAAGGCGACACAGGATCATCCCTGGATCAGTAGGTCCCAGCAACTCCTGGGCCTACATCTTAGTTGAGAGGCCTCGGGCCAATGTGGCCCCGAGGCAGGAACTGCCAACACATCCCTGAGGCCAGGAGGGCCCCCAGGTGAGGATCGAAGAAGACGACCCCCAACTCTCCTCCTACCCTAATGGCCTCTGTCACTTAAGTACCCTTTCCCAGCATGCTCAGTGGGTTCACCACGCCCCCTGGGCTGCTGCTGGGAAAGAGATACCCAATACGTCCAGCCTGTTTCCTTTCCAACCCTGACCAGTGGTGACAGCGAAACCCACCGGTGGGGGGAAAATCATGCAACCAACCGAACTGAAACAGTGCCACAATTTAAATAAACAATCTCTCTGGGCTAAACTAATGCCCAGACAACTAAATTTCAACATATAGCACCCACTCATTGGGAGCAGGGCGCTACATACTTCCCCCTCCACAACAGACGATGTCCTCATCGTCGAGGAAAGTTTGACCCTCAATCCTGAGGGTCAGCTACCTGAGTCCCAGAACTTGGATAGGGAAGGGAAGGGTAAGGTAACAAGAAATACACATTTTACATAGACATGCAATAATCATATTACTATACACTAGAGCATTCCTATCTCTCTTTCTAACCCACCCAACTTTACAGTAGCTTGGAAGGAGATCCAGGACACCTGAAAAACAAAACAGCACACACAAGTAGACATTCTAAACATTTCTGTACAATGGAAGCAAAGCCTTACTTCCTGGAGAAAAAAAACTTTCTTTTCTCCTATATATATATATATTACTTTTTTTCTTTGGTTGAACAACTAAGTGCAGAAAAGTTCAGTTTCTGCTGACTAAGCAAACCTTCGCCACCTTGTGGTCGAAGAGCAACACACAGAGTCCCATTTGAGGTACTGGACCGGGTTAAGAATTCTTGACTCTACGTCTCTAACACCCTAGCAATAACTAGCTAGTTACCCCAAGTCCTTCAAAGAAGAAAAAAAGAAATAAAACAAAATCTTCTCTTTTTTGAGTGACAAAACTGGAACGGTCACTATAATGGATCACCAGTAAAAGTGAGGATCCGGTAGAGTCAGAGATTTTCCCTGCTTGTCCACAGTAGTGATTAAATAAACGTGGTCATCCCTTCCTGGTCGGCAGATAACCACTTTGTCAGCATAGATGTGCCGACCATGGCTCCAGTATAGCAGACATCCTTTAAAACGTTCATCCATAATGAAAGAATGGCCCATCTTCCGAAAGGGTTTAGGCACCTCTAGATAGTTCCACACAGCTTCATGGTACCATTCCTCTCTGTGAGCCGCAATCTGCTGCATAAGTTCCCTAGGAACATAGGGGAACTCGAGTCCATACTCAGTGGCCACCCGTTTATTAAGTAGTCTCTGTGATCGGGCAAGCCTAGGCAATGAATGGTAACTTCCATATCCTGGAGGTATGCAAGAGGCTGGAGACTTGAGTATCATGGAATTCGCAGACAGTTTTCCTGACCCATATGTATTGGTAACTTTGGGCAGGATCTCACTCGTAACAAGCAGGGTTTCCACTCTAGGTGTTGTTTCCCTGGAATCCATGGCTGTCAATTCCGAAAAACTATGTACGGAGGCAACATCCTCCATGTTGTTCCACAACAACTCGTGAGACCTGGTCTCAAATAAGTCATCATCTCCGATAACCGGCAGAGAATCGAATTCAGAGTCCTCTCATTCTTCTGCCGGTAAATATGTACGTACAGTCCTAGGCACTTGTTCCCCAGATATCTTACTGGTTCCTGACGTGGACCTTCCCGGGGGTATCACCTTTCTCAGGGTCCGGCTCCAGCAGTTTCTGGGGTTGGCCTCTACTGCGGCTGCGGGAGAACTTCACGTATCCCACCTTCTGGACAGGCTTAGCGAAAATAGGTGCAGCGAAGGGGGATACTGTTGAAGTAACGGTAGTAGCGGTGTCCGCCGGTGACTCACTCACCATGATAACAGCGCCAGCTCCCTCCGGAATGGCTGTTGTAGCGGATGTGTCAGGCATAGACTGGACAATCTGGTCAAAGGCAGCAGCTTCTTCGGTCACGTTGCCCGTGACCCAGTCCACTTTGTAAGCGCAGGGTGGCACAACTGGTTGCTGCACTGAGAACAGGTACTCCCCACATCGTAGGTATCGGACAAAAGGACTGGAATTCATAGCCAGTCCATTGCACCTGTTATACAGCATACCCAGCGCCTCCACATCACCAACTTTATAGAGCATGAACCGCCCATGCGGTTTCAACGGAACGCCAGTGTCCATGAGTAAAGTTCCGGGTAGCATGGTACTTGTAGTAGTACCCACAGGAATCATCCTGGGCCTAGAGGTAGACTGTACCGATAGCATTGAAGACATGGCGATGCTCCGTCTCTCAGGGTGTTTGACACATATGTGGCGTCCCACGCGGAAAACAAGTGGGGAACTCCTCCCACTTGCTCTCTTTAGCACGTAGCTTGCAGGCTTTTTCTTTTCCTTGACTCCGCCCACAGCCCACGCGGTTCAGAAGTGATTGCAAGTTTCTCCCAGTTTTAAGCACAATCCTTCTCCCTCTGTGGATAGGTCCCAATTAGCAGTCTTTTTAGTTGCTAAGGGTAACGGCAAATATCCTGGACGAGCCCCCAAGTGTAGCGGTACCCCCGTAGGAGCTGCTGGTTTAGTTGTGGGTCTTTGCACGTTACCTTACTGTTCCAAATCTTCGGCTCAGGGGCTATCCTTGAAGTGTCTATCCATAAGAAATGTCTGCACCGACACAAATCTCTTTCAAGAGTTTTATTTGAATAAAACGTTCCAACAGAGGGGGTAGAGGAATGGGGACTCAGCCACCACCGGATAGGCCCAATCTCACTGGCCTAGCAGCCGGTGTGAAGCTTGATCAATAGAATAGTCTCTGCCACAGACTTGGTATTGGAATTTGTTCAGAAGAATAGTCTCTGCCACAGACCTGTATAACCCCTCACTGGGTTAGCTCCCTCAGAAAGAGCACAGCTCTCAGTGCCAGGATCTTTCAGCCGCTCCAGCAGCACTGTGAGGTAGATTTTGGGATCCAGGTGCATCCTTAATTGCTCGGTCCCTTCCATCAGGTAAGGTGACACAGGATCATCCCTGGATCAGTAGGTCCCAGCAACTCCTGGGCCTACATCTCAGTTGCGAGGCCTCGGGCCAACGTGGCCCCGAGGTGGGAACTGCCAACACATCCCTGAGGCCAGGAGGGCCCCCAGGTGAGGATCGAAGAAGACGACCCCCAACTCTCCTCCTACCCTAATGGCCTCTGTCACTTAAGTACCATCTCCCAGCATGCACAGCGTGTTCACCACACCCCCTAGGCTGCTGCTGGGAAAGAGATACCCAATACGTCCAGCCTGTTGCCTTTCCAACCCTGACCAGCGTTGACAGCGACACCCACCGGCGGGGGGAAAATCATGCAACCAACCAAACTAAAACAGTGCCACAATTTAAATAAACAATCTCTCTGGGCTAAACTAATGCCCAGACAACTACAGTAGGGGCCGCCAACATTGTATATTCATTGCGATCCTATCGCAGAGATTCTCGGCGACAGGGGTGCCGACATCTCGGCGACACATGTCGCGCTCGCTGCAATAGCGAGGAGACGCGGCACTGTATTGAGCGGGGATCCGACGTGGATTCCCGCCAATACCAGGCACTGCGTTTGGTATGAATCCTGAGCGGGAACTGCACGCCAATTTTTAAAGAAAAAAACGGCGTGGGTTCCCCCTCCAGGAGCAAACCAGGCCCTTGGGTCTGGTCTGGATTTGAAGGGGAAACCCTACGCCGAAAAAATGGCGTGGGGGTCCCCCTCAAAATCCAAACCAGACCCTTATCCGAGCACGCAACCTGGCAGGCCGCAGGGGAAGAGGGGGGACGAGAGAGCGCCCCCCTCCCTCCTGAACCGTACCAGGCCGTACCAGGCTGCATGCCCTCAACATGGGGGGTTTGATGAGGACAGGGCCTCTTCCCGACAACCCTGGCCGTTGGTTGTCAGGTCTGCGGGCGGGGGGCTTATCGGAATCCGGGAGCCCCCTTTAATAAGGGGGCCCCAGATCCCGGCCCCCCCACCCTATGTGAATGAGTATGGGGTACATCGTACCCCTACCCATTCACCTGGTGGAAAAAAATGGCAATAAAAAAAACACACACAGCTTTTTAAAGTATTTTATTGCACAGCTCCGGGGGTCTTCTTCCGACTTCGGGGGTCTCCGGTGTCGTCGCTGCGCTCTCCGGTTCTTTCTTCTGCTGGGCCACCGCTATCTTCTTCCAGCTCTTTTGCTAGCGGAGGTCCAGTCTTCCCCGTCGTCTCGTCCGGCTCTCCGTTGTCCTTCTGCCGGCCCCTCCACTATCTTCTTGCAGCTCTTTTGCTAGTGGAGGGGCCGGTCTTCCCGTCATCGGCGTCTTCTTCCCTCTTCTCCTCCTCGATGTTGACTCGTCGCTTCCTCTCGCAGTAATGCAAAATCTTCGCTCCGCAGAGATTTATATAGGCTTCTCATGACGTCACAGTCACATGCTCCGGTTGGCCCCGGAGCATGTGACTGTGACGTCATGGGAACATGTGACTGTGACGTCATGAGAAGCCTATATAAATCTCTGCAGAGCGAAGATTTAGCATTACTGCGAGAGGAAGCGACAAGTCAACATCGAGGAGGAGAAGAGGGAAGAAGACGCTGACGCCGACGACGGGAAGACCGGCCCCTCCACTAGCAAAAGAGCTGCAAGAAGATAGTGGAGGGGCCGGCAGAAGGACAACGGAGAGCCGGACGAGACGACGGGAAGACTGGGCCTCCGCTAGCAAAAGAGCTGGAAGAAGATAGCGGAGGCCCGGCGGAAGAAAGAAAGAACCGGAGAGGAAGAGAGGGAAGAAGGCGACGGAGAAGACCGGGCCCCGCTAGCAAAAGAGCTGGAAGAAGATAGCGGTGGCCCGGCAGAAGAAAGAACCGGAGAGCGGGGCGACGACACCGGAGACCCCCGAAGTCGGAAGAAGACCCCCGGAGCTGTGCAATAAAATACTTTAAAAAGTTGTGTGTGTTTTTTTTATTGCCATTTTTTTCCACCAGGTGAATGGGTAGGGGTATGATGTACCCCATACTCATTCACATAGGGTGGGGGGGCCGGGATCTGGGGGCCCCCTTATTAAAGGGGGCTCCCGGATTCCGATAAGCCCCCCGCCCACAGACCCCGGCAACCAACGGCCAGGGTTGTCGGGAAGAGGCCCTGTCCTCATCAACATGGGGACAGGGTGCTCTGGGGTGGGGGGGCTGCAGGTCGCCCACCTGCCCCAGAGCACCAAACCCCCCATGTTGAGGGCATGCGGCCTGGTACGGTTCAGGAGGGGGGGGCGCTCTCTCGCCCCCCCCCCTCTTCCCCTGCGGCCTGCCAGGTTGCTTGCTCGGATAAGGGTCTGGTTTGGATTTTGAGGGGGACCCCCACGCCGTTTTTTCAGCGTAGGGTTTCCCCTTCAAATCCAGACCAGACCCAAGGGCCTGGTATGCTCCTGGAGGGGGAACCCACGCCGTTTTTTTCTTAAAAATTGGCGTGGAGTTCCCGCTCAGGATTCATACCAAACGCAGTGCCTGGTATTGGCGGGAATCCACGTCGGATCTCCGTCTATCGGCAATGCGTGTCGCTCATCGTGAAAGGAACATTTTTCCTTTCCCGATGATGAGACAGCTCGGCGCTGGCTCTCGCGACGGAGCTCATAGGCTGTCAATCTCGCCGCTTGAAGCGGCGAGAATGACACAAAATCGGCGGCACCTACTGTAAATTTCAACAAATAGCGCCCACTCATTGGGAGCAGGGCGCTACATGTATGTTAGGGTGCCTAGGCACCCCTAGGCCTACAGCCCCATAGCTGTATATCTACAGTGTGAGATCTCTGCAGTACTGCTTCTGATTTTCAGTCTCAGGAGAGTGAAGGTGAGATTTGGCGATATCAATACTGTGCTGCTCACTTTTATCTTTGCTGAAGGCTCTGACACGAGGAAGCAAAACTCTCCCCCTACCAAGATGGCCGCTCCCACAGAGAAGTACAGCATAGAACAAGACATGGTAGGACAATAATGGGGAAAAATCAGCTGCAGGGGGACCACAGGCAATACTGGTGATGGCCCTTTACCCTATGCCTGCCTTTTGGAACAGGGTTTGAAATGTATTTCCTCTTTAATACTCTGGTGAATTGAAAATGGGTGATTCTCCTCACTAGATCAACACTTCTTTTTGCAAAATGTAAAACGAGTTTACAGATTGCAAAAAGAAAAAAAAAAAATACACATACGGTGATGTGAAATGTGTTTGCCCCCTTCCTGATTTTTTTGCATATTTCTCACACTTAAATGATTCAGATCATCAAAAAAAATTGATATTACACAAAGATAACCCGAGTAAATCCAAGATGCAGTTTTAAAATTATTATTTCATTTATTAAGGGAAAAAAGCTGTTCAAATCTGCCTGGCCCTAAGTGAAAAAGTAATTGCCCCCTCCCATGCTGAATCATGAATGAACTGTGATTAACCACAATTTTTTGGAAAGCTAAGTTAAATTTCACTTGCCACACCCAGGCCTGATTGTTGCCAGACCTGTTGAATCAAAAAATCACATAAATAGAAGCTGTCTGACAAAGTGAAGCATGCTACCAGATCACAAAAAGCCACACATCATGCCACAATCTAAAAAAAATCAAGAACAGATTAGAAACAAAGTAATGTACATGCATCGGTCTAGGAAGGGTTTCAAAGATATTTCTAGGGCTTTGGAATTCCAGTGAACCACAGGGAGAGCCATTATCCACAAATGGAGATAACTTAGAACAGTGGTGAACCTTTCCAGGAGTGACCGGCCTACAAAAATTAATCCAAAAGCATGACGATGACTCATCCACTGACATCCAGGAGGTCATAAAAGAACCCAGAACAACATCTAAAGAACTGCAGGCCTCACTTGACTCAGGTAAGATCAGTGTTCATGATTCAACAATAAGAAAGAGAATAAGCAAAAATGGCATATATAGGAGCGTTCCAAGGCTAAAGCCACTGCAGACCAAAAAGAACACAAAGGCTCATCTCACATTTACCAAAAAACATCTTGATTATCCCCAACAGTCAGTCATAGTGGTGGTAGTGTAGTCGTCTGGGGCTGCTTTGCAGCTTCAGAACCTGGACAACTTACCATAATTGATGGAACCATGAATTCTGAGCTCTACCAGAAAATCCTAAAGGAGAATGTCTGGCCATCAGTTTGTGACCTCAAGCTCAAGTGCACTTGGGTTATGCAGCAGAACAATGATCCGAAACAAAACAGCAAGTCCACCTCCAAATGGTTCAAACAAAGCAAAATTTTGGTTTTGAAGTGGCCTAGTCAAAGCCAGGACTTAAATCCAATTGAGATGCTGTTTTATGACCTTACAGTGGCTGTTCATGCTGGAACACCCTCCAATGTGGCTAAATTAAAAAAATTCTGCAAGAGTGGGCCAAAATTGCTCAACAGCAATGTGAAAGACTCATTGCCAGTTATCGCAAACGCTTGATTGCAGTTAATGCTGCCAAGGGTGGTACAACCAGTTATTAGGTTTAGGGGGCAATTATCTTTTCACATAAAGCCAGGCAGGTTTGGACAGCTTTTTTGCCGTAATAAATGAAACCATCATTTAAAAACTGCATTTTGTATTTAAAATACAGAGGAGAGTGCTGCGTTATCTTAATCTAAATATACAGTCAGGTCCATAAATATTGGGACATTGACACAATTCTAATCTTTTTGGCTCTATACACCACCACAATGGATTTAAAATGAAACAAACAAGATGTGCTTTAACTGCAGACTTTCAGCTTTAATTTGAGGGTATTTACATCCAAATCAGGTGAACGGTGTAGGAATTACAACAGTTTGTATATGTGCCTCCCACTTTTTAAGGGACCAAAAGTAATGGGACAATTGGCTGCTCAGCTGTTCCATGGCCAGGTGTGTGTTATTCCCTCATTATCCCATTTACAAGGAGCAGATAAAAGGTCCAGAGTTCATTTCAAGTGTGCTATTTGCATTTGGAATCTGTTGCTGTCAACCCTCAATATGAGATCCAAAGAGCTGTCACTATCAGTGAAGCAAGCCATCATTAGGCTGAAAAAAACAAAACAAACCCATCAGAGAGATAGCAAAAACATTAGGTGTGGCCAAATCAACTGTTTGGAACATCCCTAAAAGAAAGAACGCACCGGTGAGCTCAGCAACACCAAAAGACCCAGAAGACCATGGAAAACAACTGTGGTGGATGACCGAAGAATTCTTTCCCTGGTGAAGAAAACACCCTTCACAACAGTTGGCCAGATCAAGAACACTCTCCAGGAGGTAGGTGTATGTGTGTCAAAGTCAACAATCAAGAGAAGACTTCACCAGAGTGAATACAGAGGGTTCACCACAAGATGTAAACCATTGGTGAGCCTCAAAAACAGGAAGGCCAGATTACAGTTTGCCAAACAACATCTAAAAAAGCCTTCACAGTTCTGGAACAACATCCTATGGACAGATGAGACCAAGATCAACTTGTACCAGAGTGATGGGAAGAGAAGGGTATGGAGAAGGAAAGGAACTGCTCATGATCCAAAGCATACCACCTCATCAGTGAAGCATGGTGGTGGTAGTGTCATGGCGTGGGCATGTATGGCTGCCAATGGAACTGATTTTCTTGTATTTATTGATGATGTGACTGCTGACAAAAGCAGCAGTATGAATTCTGAAGTGTTTCGGGCAATATCTGCTCATATTCAGCCAAATGCTTCAGAACTCATTGGACGGCGCTTCACAGTGCAGATGGACAATGACCCAAAGCATACTGCGAAAGCAACCAAAGAGTTTTTTAAGGGAAAGAAGTGGAATGTTATGCAATGGCCAAGTCAATCACCTGACCTGAATCCGATTGAGCATGCATTTCACTTGCTGAAGACAAAACTGAAGGGAAAATGCCCCAAGAACAAGCAGGAACTGAAGACAGTTGCAGTAGAGGCCTGGCAGAGCATCACCAGGGATGAAACCCAGCGTCTGGTGATGTCTATGCGTTCCAGACTTCAGGCTGTAATTGACTGCAAAGGATTTGCAACCAAGTATTAAAAAGTGAAAGTTTGATTTATGATTGTTAATCTGTCCCATTACTTTTGGTCCCTTAAAAAGTGGGAGGCACAGATACAAACTGTTATAATTCCTACACCGTTCACCTGATTTGGATGTAAATACCCTCAAATTAAAGCTGAAAGTTTGCAGTTAAAGAACATCTTGTTTGTTTCATTTCAAATCCATTGTGGTGGTGTATAGAGCCAAAAAGATTAGAATTGTGTCGATGTCCCAATATTTATGGACCTGACTGTATGATAACCGTGCTAGCAGCTGTCTAGATGAACTAATTGGTATATATTTAAGGTAGCTCGCAAGAATTTTATTATTTAGATTGCAGTTTGTATTTACTCGGGTTATCTTTGTGTAATAATATTTTTTTTTTGATGATCTGAGTCATTTAAAGTGGTTGTAAACCCTTAATGCCGCGTACACACGATCGTGATTCACGGCGGTGAAAACACCGCCGTGAATCACGACATGAAATAAAATGAAAAACGAGGGAACGGCATTTTCCCCCACACACGACCGTTTTTCCCGTCATTTTTTTCTTTGTCGAGAAAAACGACTGTCTGTGGGCTCCGCGGCAGTGTCTCCCTATGGGAAAACTGCCGCGGAAAAAAATGATGGAAAAAACGATGAGAAAATTTAGAACATGTTCTAATTTTTCTCATCGTGATTAATGCCGTTTTTCCCATCGGGAAAAACGGCAAAAAGCCCACAGACGATCGTTTTTCTCATCCAAAGGAAAAAATTTCATTTTTCCCGACGGGAAAAATGATCGTGTGTACGCGGCATTACAGACCACTTTATGTTACAGGTAAGCCTATAATAAGGCTTACCTGTAGCTACCCAGGATATCTCCTAAACCTGTACAGTTTAGGAGATATCCCCTCTCCCCTGCATGTGCCGATGTCATCGGCACGTGTGCACTGGGGCAAACTGAAGCAACGGCACATATGTGCCATTGCTTCAGTGACCGCGCCGGTACCGGCGCCTGAGCCACGATACCTGGAAGTAACCCCCGGGAGAGATGTCGCCGCCGGAGTGAGGGACGAGGACCGCTGAGGGGGCTTCGATGTAAGGTAAGTAATTCATAATGAGCTAGTATGCTATGCATACTAGCTCAGTATGCACTTACTTGCAGGGGTTTTTTTTTCTCTTTCTTATGCCGCGTACACACGGCCGTTTTTAATGTCATTGAAAAAAACGACGTTTTTCTCGACGTGATTTTTCTTGTTTCCTCTCAAGCCTGCCTTGCCTACACACTATCGTGAAAAAAAAATGCTCGAGCAAAGCGCGGTGATATACGAAATGTACGACGGCACTATAAAGGGGAAGTTCCATTCGGATGGCGCCACCCTTTGGGCTGCTTTTGCTGATCCTTGTGTTAGTAAAGTTTGGTGAGAGACGATTCACGCTTTTCAGCCTCGTGCTCTTCAGTCCGTTACAGCGTGACGAATGTGCTATCTCCATTACGAACGCTAGTTTCACCAGAACGAGCGCTCCCATCTCATACTTAATTCTGAGCATGCGCGTTTTTTTTCCCCCTCGTAAAAGCATACACACTACCGTTTTTCACGACGTTAAAAAGAACAACGTGAAAAACGACGTGAAAAAATAGAGCAGGTTCTCATTTTTTTTAGCCCATTTTTCACGTCGTTAAAAATGCTCTTGAGCCTACACACGATCGTTTTTAATGCCCAATTTAAAAAATGGCATTTTTAACGTCATGAAAAAACGATCGTGTGTATGTGGCAAAAGGGTTTACAACCACTTTAAGTGTGACAAATATGCAAAAAAAAATAAACAGAAAAGGGGTACCCAGTTGAAGTCTTTGTGGATGAAACGCGTAGGGTTAATACGCTGGCCCCAGCCACCTCAAACTGCGCATTTTTTATTGTTCAATTTTGGACTCTTTTTCTTGGATATTCACGTGATTGAATCTTTTTATTCAAATAAATTCCATTATCTGGTTTTTACGCTATGTGGAGGCATCTCTCTTTTTCTTTTACACTCTAAAAACCATCTGTGAGAGGAGAAAAAACTCTTGGAGATTTGGAGCAACTTCCATGTTCTAAGCACTTGGGACGCTGGATACACCACTGACCTGCAGAGGAGGAGATTAAACAGACCATCCCTGGATTTCGTTCCGTTTTGTTTTCCATGCTTGATAGATCCACCGCTGTATGGTGAGTTGGGTCCACATCTTCGGGTAAGAGTACCTACAGTATATCTCTCTCCTCACCCCACTTGGAAGGTGAAGGCACTCCTGGGTGTATTTTGATCCATGCTGAGTGCTTCCGTACAATAAAACTGTTGAATATCTACAACCATAGAAAGCTCCTTTCAGGAGTCAGGCCTCGTACACACGACCGATTTTCTCGTCGTAAAAAACACGTCGTTTTTTTCGACGAGATTCTTGTTAAGCTTGTCGATTTTCTCGTCAAGCTTTCTATGCGTACACACTGTCATTTTCCAATTTCCTCGTGGTTCTCTGCGCTCACGTCCAGCACGTACGACGGCACTATAAAGGGGAAGATCTTTTTTCTTGGCGCCACCCCTTGGGCTGCTTTTGCTGATCTCGTGTTACCGCGTGTGAAGTAAAAGTTTGGGAAGAGACGATTCGCGCTTTTCAGTCTTCGTACTTTTCAGATCGTTTTCTGCGGTTCAGTTTGTGCTTGTGGGTTCGTATCTTGACTTTCAGGGCGTCTAGGCAGGTCGTATCTGTTTTACAGTGCGTTATTGCCTGTTCGTTTCTGAATTTCAGTTCGTTATTCATAGGCCTTGCTGTTCTAAAGTGCGTTCTGTTCTGTACGTTCTGATTAGACGACCGTTTCCTAGCCATGTCGCCTGGACGTTCTCGTCGTCGAGTTCGTGCTGTGCGTGCGCTTGGTGTTGGTCTGCTTGTTTTGGACCAAGACCAGTCCATGAATGGTGTGAGGAGGAGTTCATGGACCAAGAATTGGTTGCTCCAGCGGGACCAATTCTGCCACATGCCTCTGCTGCGGGAGATCGTCGAGAATAATCCTGAGGACTACAGGAATTTTCTGAGGATGTCTGACCCCGTTTTTCAGGAACTGTTGGCTTTGGTGTCCCCCTATATTACCAGGAAGGACACCGTTATGCGGGAAGCCATCAGTGCTGAGCAGAGGCTCATCGCCACGTTGCGTTACCTGGCGACAGGGAGAAGTCTTCAGGACTTGAAGTTCACCACAGGCATCTCCCCCCAGGCTCTGGGCCTCATAATCCCAGACACCTGTTCTGCTATTATACAAGTCCTGCAGGAGGACTATATTAGGGTAAGTTTTCTCCCTTAACATCACATTTTATGTATTACATGTATGCTAATGTATTGTATTTCTTTCATCCTTCCCTAATTACCATGATTGTAATATGCTGAGAATGTCCCCTTTGTCCCCATGCATGTTGGAAGCTTTAGATTGCCCCTTTTTTATCCTCCCTAAATATTTCCCCTCACTAACTTTTCCAGCAGGGGCGCCTGTTGCTCCAAATGTTGGGGGGTTCCAACCCCAATTTCGGAAATAAACTTCCTCCTTTTTTGCTCTGTTGCCTAATAAACGCCCCCAGTTGTCCCCTCCAATGCAGCCATTTAGTCCCCTCTAATGCAGCCAGTTTCCCCCCAGCCCTGCACTTACCTTCTTGTGGTCAGCGCCATCCTTCTTCTGTCCTTGATGTCTTCTCCTTCCCTTCATGTTGCATCAGCCAATCATGTTACCATTAAACAGACTTGGTGAACATGATTGCCAGAGCAGCCTGTCAGTGTTTACACAAGGAATGCCCCCTCCTTGCGTCCCCGATTTTTCTTTGAGGAAGCCAATTACATCCCTCAGGTTGTAATTTGCAAGACTTTTTTAATACCTGTTTCTGCTCTGCAATTTTAACCCCCTAAATGACGCAATTATTCATATGTCGGTCGCTTTACAAGAGGCCATCCACCTGAATAGTGTGCGGCATAGACAATACATAGGTTCATGCAACGCATGAACCTATGTATTGTTCTGAGTGATGGGCACAGGAGAGAGGGGACAGTGCTCCAGCGCCCACTCTGGACGCACCGCCACTGCAATGCTATCCTGTGGCCAAACACATCTCCCCCCCCCCCAAAATAATTTAGTAATGGCCCATCAGAGGTGGTGATGAATATGATAAATGAGCCTTCCATTATACTTTTTTTACACACCTTAATAAACGTATAATTAGATTGATGTTGGTCTCTAATTTTTTGGTTTAGAATTTGCTTGTAATGTATGCCTTTGTTTTTCTAATATTATTTCATCTTGTTTCACTCCACAGCTTCCTTCCACGCCACAGGAATGGCAGACTGTGGCATCGGAGTTTGCCACGCGGTGGGACTTCCCCAACTGCGGTGGTGCCATAGACGGGAAGCACGTCCGCATCGTGCCGCCACCCCGTTCTGGGTCCTACTACTACAACTACAAGGGGTTTCATAGCATTGTGCTGATGGCGGTGGTGTCAGCACGGTATGAATTCCTCTATGTTGATGTAGGGAAGAATGGCCGGATGTCCGATGGGGGATCCTTCATCCAGACGGAGTTTGCCCTCCGTCTCCAGAGTGACGACCTTGCATTGCCACCGGATGCAGGGAATATTGAAGGACTCCCCTTTGTTTTCTTGGCTGATGAAGCCTTCGGACTCGGACGGCATCTTATGAGGCCATTTCCACAGAGGACCCTGACCCCAGAGAAGAGTGTGTTCAATTACCGGCTGGCCAGGGCCCGAAGAGTCGTTGAAAATGCCTTCGGCATAATGGCCAGCCGGTTCCGCCTTTTTATGACTTCCATCCACTTGGCGGACTACAAAATAAACTATGTAGTGTTATGCTGCTGTGTGCTACACAACTTTCTGAGCCAAAAATCTAATTCGTATATGGCCTCAGTTTTGCCAGAGGCTGGACTTTCCCCTGCAAATCCCCTTCCGGGCCTGGAATCTGCCCGTCTTGGCTTGCCCCCCCAAAATGCCCGTGTGGTTCGGGACAAATACATGGAGTATTTCACGGGTAGGGGGGCAATTCCTATGCCAGCCTATGTCTAAGTATCCCAATAAAAATCTTGTTTAAACCTTTAATTATTTGTTCTTTCCTGTCTCCTAGTTTGTCTTTGTGCATTTGTAGTGGCAAGTGTATTTTACTTTAGTAAATAACAACCAATTTCACTATGTTACCTTACAAAAGAACCAAATAAGCTTAGAGAGTATTATAAAAAGAAGCTACACGTTGTTTGTGGTCAAATATTTTACTCTCTGCACTTTTTTTTTTTTTTTTACTTTGGGGTTGGCCTGGCCACAACCCGGCAAATTTTGGCTTATGAAAATACAAAAATACCACTTGCATTTCTAAAATGACAACATTGGATACCTCTGAGCAATCTGAGACATTCAGTTACACAAACTATGTCTCTATGTGCCCGTCCTAATATGGGGTCCTGCCACCCCTTGCCCAGCCAAAAATTCAATATGCACACATTTTTAATTTTTTGCAAATAGGAAGTTTACAATCCTGATCCCTATTGTCAACATGTGCTATCTGCCATCAGGGGTGATCAATGGACGTGTTTTGGGGGTGCATCCCCTTCCTCAGTTCACCGACTTTTGATACGAGGAAGGGGTTGCACCCACAAAAGACGTACATGGATATCCCCTGATGGCAGATAGCACATGTTCACACACTGTGTGCATATTCAATTTTTGGCTGCTTTGTTACTCAAAAAATTAGTAAAAATATAAAAACAAACATGTAAAAACAAATGTGTTTGGATGGCTTATTGAATTCTCCCCAAAACATCGAGAATGTCTTTAAATGTTTGTTCCATCACATGGATTCTTTGTTTAATTAGGTCCAGTTCCGTGCTACATTCCATCACTTGCTGGATGAGGCGGAGGGCACTGTCAGCAGAGAACGGTGTGCTATCCTTCACAACATTTCCATCCCCTAAAAACCATAAAAAAAAAATAATAAAACTCTGCAGGCCTACCTCGCTTACCTTAAGCTGTGGTGTCAGATACTGACCTGTTGTGGTGACCAGATCCACAACGTCATCCACCTCTCCTTCCTGCACTTCTCCTTCCTCCACCTCAACTTCCTGCACATCTTTCGGTTGTGGATCTTTGGGAGTTTGGGGTTGCTTGGAAGTTGTGGGGTGCATGTGCTCCCTGGAGTGTCCTCCTCCCAGTCTTCTCTCCCCTATGAGAATAAAACCAAAGGTCTATTTATCACACTGTAAAAATCTCATTTTTAAACTTAAAACAGGCTAAATTGTTTGGAAGTGGGGTACAAGTGTGTGTTTGTGCGGAATTTAAAGAAAAATGCATTATTTATGACCCCAAATATGTTTAGTATTCACATTTGGATGTAATTTTTTGGACATGGAGGCACCACAAATAAACTCTGATGCACCTGTGTGGGACACCCAAAAAAGGCGGGTCTGGTGGCCCACACTATAGTGCTCCAAAGTACAGATGTGGAAGCAGCTGCTGAGTGTCCTCTCCTTTACACTGATTAAAGTTTGCATTTCATTCTCCTTACAAACACATCATCTAGACTTAAAAATTAGCCACAATACTTGATCAAAAATGGCAGATGTCTAATTACTTTTGGGGGTCTTAAATAAGCCAAAACCGCGGATAGTGGCCGAACGAAGTGTCGGTAACGTAACGAACGATTACTGTGCCCAACCTAGTTCAAAATATTACATTTTGGAAGGGAGTCCAATATGAAAAAAAAAAAAAAAAAGTCAGTATCTAAAAAGATTAATAGCAGAAAGGTCGTCATTTTACTTACTTTTAGCGAGCATCCTCTTTATGCTCCTCAACTGGTCTGGCTCCCTCAGTTTGAGGTCTGACCACCTCTTTCTGAGCTGCTCATTTGAGCGTTTCACCCCGAACTTCGCCCTCAGACTCTTCACAACTTTAGTGAGGATTTTGGCCTTCCTTCTATTTGGTTTGCTATACGGCCCATGCTTGGCATCATAATCAGCCTTGACCAAGATGTCCACCATCTCCGCCATCTCCGCCAAAGACATATTCGATGCCTTGAATCTCCTCCTTGATCGTGACGTGTCCTCGGTCTCCGGGCTTGTCTCCTCGCTAGTTGCGGAATTATCAGACACCTGCTGTAACTCCGCCATATCTGTCTGCGCGCCGAAAGAGAAGGGGCGGGGAAAAGATGTTAGTTAGAACGTCATGGGCGGGCGACGTGTGCGAAGCGACGTGTTCGAATTTGGACGCATGCGTGGTGTGTATATAGCAAACACACATGTGACTATAGTACGTTCGGTGTGCGGAGAGAGGAGTTCAAGTGACGGACGTGCGAACGAAGGTATGTGATTTTGTGAGACTTGTAAAAATTGTGGGCCTATACTGTCTTGAGATTGGTGGAGGATATATATGGTGACTAGGATGTGAAGGAGGTTAGACTGTTTGCCTCACATTATTTAAATATAAATTATTTTACTTGCAGATACAATATGAATGTCTTTATTAGCGACAAAGAGTTCCTGGCGGAATTTATTGACCGGGTAAGGGAGCTGCCGGCTCTGTGGGAGACAAAAAACCCCATCCATAAAAAAAAAGGGGTGAGAAAAGCAGCGCTGGAGAAGCTGCTCCCATTTGTGCATACCAAGGTGCCCACAGCCACAGCAAAACAAGTGGACACTAAAATTGGGAGCTTGAGAGGTACCTACAGGACTGAACGCTCTAAGGTGCTGGCTTCTCAGAGGTCAGGAGCAGCAGCAGATGATGTTTATGTCCCGGTTTTGTGGTACTACAGCAGGATGTCCTTCCTGGATGACCACATTGAGCCAAGGCCATCACTCTCCACTCTTCCCCCCAGACTTCCCTGCAGCCAACCTGAGCCTTCTCTGGAGCAAGAGGAGGCAGCCATCCTGGATGATCCTGATTTGTCCATCTGGAGCCAGGTATAGTATTAACTGAAAATGTAGTGGGATAAAATTAATGTTTCCCAAATATGTCAGGATGAGAAACATACATTATTTTGTATTCCACAAGTGAAATCATGATCTGTAGACATTATTCTGCACTTAATTGTGTGGTAAATAGTCAAGCTGATGTAGTGGTAAATTTAAAGCAAGGATTTATGCATTTACATTCTAATTGCTTCCATCAGGATTACAAAGTTTGAGGCAAAGATTAAACCAACATATTAAACTATGTTTCTTTTTCATACACAGGATGAAATCAGCCAGGAGGAGGGTCTGGAAACTGTCAGGCAGGAGGAGGAAGGGCCCAGTGGCAGCCAGGAGGTGGCAGGGCCCAGTACCAGCCAGGAGGTGGCAGGGCCCAGTGGCAGCCAGGAGGTGGCAGGGCCCAGTACCAGCCAGGAGGTGGCAGGGCCCAGTGGCAGCCAGGAGGTGGCAGGGCCCAGTACCAGCCAGGAGGTGGCAGGGCCCAGTGGCAGCCAGGAGGTGGCAGGGCCCAGTGGCAGACAGGAGGTGGCAGGGCAAAGGAGAAGCACCAGATCCCAGGTGCCTCCCATCAGGCTTCACAAAAGAGGCAGGAGGGACAGGACCACCAGTGACGCAGCAATGGCCCTTATTAAAGAGGCCCATGCCACCCTCAAGGAGCCCACATCCCCTGAAGAGGCCATTGCCGGCCTAGTGGAGGCTAAGTTCAAGGTGATGAGCATGGAGCAACGCCTCCTATGCGAACCCCTGCTCATCACCTTGCTCAACAAGGGGGTGATGGAGCAAATTACCCCCAATACCGCCATATGTGAGGTGGCCCAACTGACCCAACCTCAACCTCCACCTCCACCTTCCTCTTCTGCCCCACCCCCTTCTGCTACCCCTCCACCTTCTGCCCCACCCCCTTCTGCTACACCTCCACCTTCTGCCCCACCCCCTTCTGCTACACCTCCACCTTCTTCTTCTGCCCCACCCCCTTCTGCTACACCTCCACCTCCTCCTCCTGACAGGAGTACCCCTCCAGTGGGCCAGCCTCCAGCTAAACGAAGAAGGAAGGCTGCAGGAAAGGCTGCAGGAAAGGCTTCAGGAAAGGCTTCAGGAAAGGCTGCAGGGAAGGTTGCCAGGAAGAAGAGGAAGTGATGGCCTTGCTTCATTGTGGTCGCACTGGTCGGACAGAAGGCAGCCTGTTGTAGTACCACACACTTGGGACATATATCTCACCTGCTGCTGTTCCTGACCTCTGTGAGGCCAGCATCAGATTGTGTTCTGAAATGTGGGCCTTCTCAAGCTCCCAATTTTAGTGTCCACACAGGGTTGGTGTGTGCTCTGGGGTCCCTGGGATGCACAAATGGCAGCAGCTTCTCCAGCGCTGCCTTCTCTTTATTTAATTTATAAACATGAATAAATGTGTTTTTTGTTTAAGTTCATACTTGACTATGTGTATTTTTAAATAAAAAAAAAAAAGCTTTGGAGTAAGCAGATACATTTGACTGACAATAAAAGGCACAGATATCACCCCCCCAAAAGAATAACTAAATCTGATTAGCTCAAAAACATGGTGTGAAATTTTAAAAATATAGATTAGAAAATTAAATGTGAGATCGCTATCTAAACATTGAGAAATTATAATTAACATCATTTTGAAAAATCTAACCATTTAAATTATTCCTAAAAACTTGCACGATATAATACACATAAATCTTATAAAGAGCAGCATGAAAAAGGTTAAAAATAAGGCAGAACTCTGTGTGAATATCAGCAGCAAAAGAAGGTCTCTCGTTTTGATTAATGTAACATTCTAACGAAGAATTCAATGCAGAACATTTAAACGATGAAATATTTATGAGCGTGACGAATGTGCTCTCTCCATTATGAAGGCTTGTTTTACCAGAAGATGCGCTCCCGTCTCATAGTTGCTTGTGAGCATGCGCGCTTTTGGAAGAGTCGTAAAAGCATACACACGAACCATTTTCTCGTCACAAAACAGGCCGACGAGAAACACGACGAGGAAATCTGGAATCCTGACGAGAAAATAGAGAGCAGGTTCTCTATTTTCTCGTCGAGATTCTCGTCAAGTTTCTCGTCGTAAAACCATACACACGAACGTTTTTCTAGACAAAAAAACTCTCGCGGCACTTTTCTTGACTGTTTACGACGAGAAAATCGGTCGTGTGTACGAGGCCTCAGGCCTCAGGCCTCGTACACACGACCGATTTTCTCGGCAAGAACCAGCAAGAAACTTGCTGGCAGAGAGGTCTTGCCGAGTAAATCGGTCGTGTGTACGCTGCTAGCGTGTTTCTCGTCGAGAAAACCGACAAGAAACCTCGACGAGAAAATAGAGAACCTGCTCTCTATTTTCTCGTCGAGATTCTCCTCGGCGTGTTTCTCGACGAGAAAAGTGAGTGTGTGTACACTTACCTGTCCGCCCGGAAGCCCGCGCATGTTCGAAATGAATTTGACGCATGCGCGGTAGCTTCCTAGGCATACGTAGGGTGTACCAAGATGGCGGCGACGGCATCGAATGTGACGAGCGCATGCTCGACGTAGTCGATGACGTCACCGCGTACACTCCTTTCAAAGAACCGCGGGTTCTTTGAAACGAGCGTGTGTACACTCGGCCGGGACAAGTTTCTTGTCCAAGAATCTCGTCGAAAAAAACGACATGTTTTTCTCAACGAGAATCTCGGCCGTGTGTACGAGGCCTCACAGTCATAATCTGACATCTGATCTCTATGGACTAATATGCTTTGTTCACTTTCTGTTTGATTAATATTATGTTGGTCATATATTTATCACTAATGGATGTTTGTCACTAAATATTTTTTAGGTCACATGCCCTTTTATTCATGCATGTTTTGTTTAGTGTTCGTGATTTAATTATTGTTCAGCTGTGAGTTGATCACTGCACTATTTTTATCAATATATGCGATAATTTATTTAGTGGGCTATTAATGAGACATAGCTGATAATTTCATAATTATTGCACTTTATCATTCATCTGTTCACTTATGTAGATCTTTATATATACTTTTTGCCCGAAAAAATAGCAATTGGCGTCACAATAACCCATTGGAGTTGCATTACAATTATCCATTTAGACTGTACTAACTAAATCTAGTTGATCAGTTTATTTCCCATATAGGTTTGTCTGGTTACCTATTTTAGCGCTACATGTTTCCACCTATATATATATATATATCTATATATATCTATATATATATATATCTATATTTACATTTTTCCAAAAAACATAATATCCCATATACAGTACAGGTAGTGAGGTTTTGGGAATTGGGAACAGAACAAGCTTTAAAATGTCAGCGTTCCCCTGTGGGACTCGGTTCCATTTTGCTTGCTGCTTAAAGCAAACTGGAGATAACAGTACATAGCTGCAGGGTCCGTTTACTGCTGTGCAATAAAAAAGCACAGACTTTACACTGGTTTTAATGAGCTTGAATAGGATTTAGATTTACCAAGTTGCATTGCATTTGTTTGTTCACAAGGCAATTTGAAAAGTTCAAGGTTAACGGCCTGGAAATGTTCCATAGTGTGTGCGTTCAATAGTGCAGCAAAATATGTCTCTGTATATTCACGTATGTAAAAAGTACGGCATCCATTATTTGTGGGACAGTACCTGCTGTATAAAAGAAAAAAAAAAACACAAATATGTACAAATAAGTGATAATAATCTTAAAAAAAGACTTAAAGTGGAGTTTCACCCTCTTTTTCAACTTTGTTGCATCCTCTTTATTACTGTCCCCTTAAGAATAAATGGTATATTTTATTTTATTTTTTTAAAAACTCACTGTTTTATTGATCTTTTATTTCTTTTCCCCACCGCGGCCGCAGCCTCCTCGCGTCATACACTGACCGCTATGCCTCCTGGGAGATGTTTGTCATCAATCCCAGGAGGCTAGCATCGCGTTCCTATGGTCAGAAAGGCACGCCCATCCTGCCCTCCCTCGGTCCGCCTGGTGTGTGTGTCCTCAGCCTGTCACATCTCACACTGCACTGTGTGATGATGTGACCAGGCTCCACAGAGGTGGGGGCGCTGAAGCGCCAGAGTGCTCCCCTTCCTCCTCGTCCGTAGGTGGCTCTCTCCGCCGATCACCGCCACTGCTGTGTTCCCTGCCGAAGCCCCCCTCCCTCCTCCTGTCAGAGGAGGAGAGTGAAACAGCTGGAGATCGGAGCGGCTGTCTCCGACCAGCCGCGCAGTGACGTTGCTGGGGGTGGGGCGGTCTATGCCCGACGTGTTTGTTCTCCTCCTCTACCCGGGCGGCGCGGCTGCACACTGTCCTCTCCAGCTGCCGCCCGGGTGTTTTTAATAAATGTAATGTAGGGGGGTGGTTTGTCCTGGGGGGTCTATACTAATGGAGTTGGGGTGGTTTGTCCTGGGGGGTCTGTACTAATGGAGGGGGTGGTTTGTCCGGGAAGGGTCTATACTAATGGAAGGGGGGTGGTTTGTCCGGGGGGTCTATACTAATGGAGGGGGGGTGGTTTGTCCTGGGGGGGTCTATACTAATGGAGAGGGGGTGGTTTGTCCGGGGGGGTCTGTACTAATGGAGGGGGAGGTTTGTCCGGGGGGTCTATACTAATGGAGGGGGGGTGGTTTGTCTTGGGGGGGTCTGTACTAATGGAGGGGGGTGGTTTGTCCTGGGGGGTCTGTACTAATGGAGGGGGGTGGTTTGTTCCGGGGGGGTCTATACTAATGGAGGGGGGGTGGTTTGTCCTGGGGGTCTATACTAATGGAGGGGGGGGTGGTTTGTTCGGGGGGGTCTGTACTAATGGAGGGGGAGGTTTGTCCGGGGGGGTCTATACTAATGGAGGGGGGTGGTTTGTCTTGGGGGGGTCTGTACTAATGAAGGGGGGGTGGTTTGTCCTGGGGGAGTCTGTACTAATGGAGGGGGGTGGTTTGTCCGGGGGGTCTATACTAATGGAGGGGGGTGGTTTGTCCTGGGGGGGTCTGTACTAATGGAGGGGGGTGGTTTGTCCGGGGGGTCTATACTAATGGAGGGGGGGGTGGTTTGTCCTGGGGGGGTCTGTACTAATGGAGGGGGGGTAGTTTGTCCTGGGGGGGTCTGTACTAATGGAGGGGGGTGGTTTGTCCGGGGGGGTCTATACTAATGGAGAGGGGGTGGTTTGTCCTGGGGGGGTCTGTACTAATGGAGGGGGGTGGTTTGTCCGGGGGGGTCAATACTAATGGAGGGGGTGGTTTGTCCTGGGGGGATCTGTACTAATGGAGGGGGGTGGTTTGTTCTGGGGTGGTGTCTGTACTAATGGAGGGGGGTGGTGTGTGTGTCCTCAGCCTGTCACATCTCACACTGCACTGTGTGATGATGTGACCAGGCTCCACAGAGGTGGGGGCGCTGAAGCGCCAGAGTGCTCCCCTTCCTCCTCGTCCGTAGGTGGCTCTCTCTGCCGATCACCGCCACTGCTGTGTTCCCTGCCGAAGCCCCCCCCCCTCCTCCTGTCAGAGGAGGAGAGTGAAACAGCTGGAGATCGGAGCGGCTGTCTCCGACCAGCCGCACAGTGACGTTGCTGGGGGTGGGGCGGTCTATGCCCGACGTGTTTGTTCTCCTCCTCTACCCGGGTGTTTTTAATAAATGTAATGTAGGGGGGTGGTTTGTCCTGGGGGGGTCTATACTAATGGAGTTGGGGTGGTTTGTCCTGGGGGGTCTGTACTAATGGAGGGGGAGGTTTGTCCGGGGGGTCTATACTAATGGAGGGGGGGTGGTTTGTCTTGGGGGGTCTGTACTAAAGGAGGGGGGGTGGTTTGTCCTGGGGGGTCTGTACTAATGGAGGGGGGTGGTTTGTTCCGGGGGGTCTATACTAATGGAGGGGGGGTGGTTTGTCCTGGGGGTCTATACTAATGGAGGGGGGGTGGTTTGTTCGGGGGGGTCTGTACTAATGGAGGGGGGAGGTTTGTCCGGGGGGTCTATACTAATGGAGGGGGGTGGTTTGTCTTGGGGGGTCTGTACTAATGGAGGGGGGTGGTTTGTCCTGGGGGAGTCTGTACTAATGGAGGGGGTGGTTTGTCCGGGGGGTCTATACTAATGGAGGGGGTGGTTTGTCCTGGGGGGGTCTGTACTAATGGAGGGGGGTGGTTTGTCTGGGGGGTCTATACTAATGGAAGGGGGGTGGTTTGTCCTGGGGAGGTCTGTACTAATGGAGGGGGGGTAGTTTGTCCTGGGGGGGTCTGTACTAATGGAGGGGGTGGTTTGTCCGGGGGGATCTATACTAATGGAGAAAGGGTGGTTTGTCCTGGGGGGGTCTGTACTAATGGAGGGGGGTGGTTTGTCCGGGGGGGTCAATACTAATGGAGGGGGGTGGTTTGTCCTGGGGGATCTGTACTAATGGAGGGGGGTGGTTTGTTCTGGGGTGGTGTCTGTACTAATGGAGGGGGGTGGTTTGTTCTGGGGAGTCTGTACTAATGGAGGGGGTGTTGGTTTTTTTCTGGGGGGTCTGTACTAATCGAGAGGGGTGGTTTTTCCTGAGGGGGGGGTCTGTACTAATGGAGGGGTGGTTTGTCCTGAGAGGGGGTCTGTACTAATGGAGGGGCTGGTTTGTCCTGTGGGGTTTGTGCTAATGGAGGGGGTGGTTTGTTCTGGGGGGTCTGTACTAATGGAGGGGGGGAAGCCACACAGCCTGGCGCCATCCCTGGCAGAGAAAGGAATGGAGTCATTGCCAGAATACAGATCTGGGCTCTACTCAGTGGAGTCGCCATGGGCAATTCAGAGTGAGCAGACTCCTGATCAAAGGAACCGTTGTTGCTGTATCGCTGGGTCAGGTGAGAGGGCCAATCTGCCATTATCTACTAACGTCCATAGGAACTGCAGTCTCTGACCATCTCCTGTATCATGTCCACAGTCTCTGACCATCTCCTGTACTATGTCTGCATAGATGCGATTCGATGTGCTGGGGGTGATACAATGTGCTGTAAATGATGCGATTCGACGTGCTGGGGGTGATGCAATGTTCTGTGGGCCATGCGATTCGATGTGCTGGGGGTGATGCAATGTGCTGTAAATGATGCGATTCGATGTGCTGGGGTGATGCGATGTGCTGGGGGTGATGCAATGTGCTGTGATTGATGCGATTCGATGTGCTGGGTGTGATGCAATGTGCTGTAAATGATGCGATTCGATGTGCTGGGGTGATGCGATTCGATGTGCTGGGGTGATGCAATGGGCTGTGATTGATGCGATTCGATGTGCTGGGGGTGATGCAATATGCTGTAAATTATGTTATTCTGTGTTCTTGGGGTTGCTGCAATGTGCTGTAAATGATGCGATTCGATGTGCTGGGGGTGATGCAATGTGCTGTAAATGATGCGATTCGATGTGCTGGGGGTGATGCAATGTGCTGTAAATGATGCGATTCGATGTGCTGTGGGTGATGCAATGTTCTGTGGGCCATGCGATTTGATGTGCTGGGGGTGATGCAATGTGCTGTAAATGATGCGATTCAATGTGCTGGGGGTGATGCAATGTGCTGTGAGTCATGCGATTCAATGTGCTGTGGGTGATGCAATGTGCTGTGAGTGATGCGATTCGATGTGCTGTGGTTGATGCAATGTGCTGTAAATGATGCGATTTGATGTGCTGTGGGTGATGCAATGTGCTGTAAATGATGCGATTCGATGTGCTGTGGGTGATGCAATGTTCTGTGGGCCATGCGATTCGATGTGCTGGGGGTGATGCAATGTGCTGTAAATGATGCGATTCGATGTGCTGGGGTGATGCAATGTGCTGGGGGTGATGCAATGTGCTGTGATTGATGCGATTCGATGTGCTGGGGGTGATGCAATGTGCTGTAAATGATGCGATTCGACGTGCTGGGGGTGATGCAATGTTCTGTGGGCCATGCGATTCGATTTGCTGGGGGTGTTGCAATGTGCTGTGGGCCATGCGATTCGATGTGCTGCGGTGATGCGATTCGATGTGCTGGGGGTGATGCAATGTGCTGTGATTGATACACACACATACCCCTCATCCCTCACCTTCGGCCTTCTTGTCCCTCATCCCTCACCTTCGGCCTTCTTGTCCCTCATCCCTCATCTTCGGCCTTCTCGTCCCTCATCCCTCACCTTCGGCCTTCTCGTCCCTCGTCCCTCATCCCTCGCCTTCGGCCTTATCGTCCCTCATCCCTCACCTTCGGCCTTCTTGTCCCTCATCCCTCACCTTCGGCCTTCTCATCCCTCATCCCTCGCCTTCGGCCTTCTCGTCCCTCATCCCTCATCTTTGGCCTTCTCGTCCCTCATCCCTCACCTTCGGCCTTCTCGTCCCTCATCCCTCATCCCTCACCTTCGGCCTTCTCGTCCCTCATCCCTCATCTTCAAATACAGAAATCTGCTGCTAAAGGTAAGAGCTTTAAAATATCCTAATTGTAAACTGAATCATTTGTTTCTGTGCAGATATATCTACATAATAAGATTATATATATATATAATGTAGATATATCTGCACAGAAACAAATGATTTAGTTTACAATTAGGATATTTTTAAAGCTCTTAAGCCCTGTACACACGATCGGTTTGACTGATGAAAACCGTCCGATGGATGGTTTTCATCAGACCAACCGATCGTGTATGGGACCCATCGGTCTTTTTTCCATCGGTTTTAAAAAATAGAACATGTTTTAAATTTTTCCGATGGATAAAAAAACGATCGAAAACTCCGATCGTCTATGGGCAAGTCCATCGGATCAAAAACCCACGCATGCTCAGAATCAAGTCGACGCATGCTCAGAAGCATTAAACTTCATTTTTCTCGGCTCATCGGAGTGTTTTACGTCACCCGCGTTTGGAACGGTCGGTTTTTGGACTGATGGTGTGTGGGCAAGACTGATGAAAAACAGTTTCATCGGATTTCCGATGGACAAATCCATCGGACGAAAATCCATAGGTTATCCGATCGTGTGTACAGGGCTTAACCTTTAGCAGCAGATTTCTGTATTTCTAGAATATTATTGCTTGTACATACTGGAGGGAAAAAGGGGAGGAGATGTTTACATAAATAGGGGGCGGCAACTTGCTATGAAACTGGAGAGAAAGGGTAACATGAAACTGAAACCGATTACACTGCTTGTGCGAGATTTGCAAGCCTGATATCCAGGAAGAGATACAGTCTGGCTTCAGATGCCCAGACTTAAAATGGCCACAGTCTATTTCTAGTTTATAAACTAATCTAAATGCTGTAATAACCTAACAAAACAGACCTTAGTTTACAGACTTACTTTACTAGAATACATTAAAATTGTGTATTCTAGGGGTATTTTTATTTAAAAAGTGTAATTTCGTCCGGAACACCACTTTAAGCCTAAAGCCTCGTACATACGATCGGATATCCTATGGATTCTAATCCGATGGTTTTGTCCATCGGAAATCCGATGAAGCTGACTTCCATCAGTCTTGCCTACACACCATCAGTCAAAAAACCGACCGTTCCAAACGCGGTGACGTAAAACACTCCGATGAGCCGAGAAAAATGAAGTTCAATGCTTTTGAGCATGCGTCGACTTGATTCTGAGCATGCGTGGTTTTTTTGTCCGATGGACTTGCCCATAGACGATCGGAATTTGCTGTCGGTTTTGGATCCATCGGAAAAATTTAAAACATGTTCTATTTTTTAAAACTAATGGAAAAAAGACCGATGGGTCCCATACACGATCGGTTTGTCTGATGAAAAAAGTCAGTCGGGCTGTTTTCATCAGTAAATCCGATCGTGTGTACAGGTCTTCAGACTTTCTCGGCAAGAAAACTGCTGGGAGAGCTTTTTGCCGAGAAAACTGGTCGTGTGTATGGTTTCTCGTCGGGAAAACTGCCGGGAACCTAGACGAAAAAAATAGAGAACCTGCTCTCTATTTTCTCGTCTGGATTCTCGTCGGCCTGTTTCCCGATGAGAAAACCATGAGTGTGTATGCTTACCTGTCCCAGGTAAGCCCGCGCATGCTTGATGAGACTTTGAAGCATGCGCGGTAGCTTACAAGGGTAGTGTAGGGTGTAGCAAGATGGCGGTGACGGCATTGAATGTGACGAGCGCATGCTCGTCGTAGTCGATGATGTCACCGCGTTCTTGCCATTCAAAAGAACGGCGGTTCTTTTGAATGGCCGTGTGTACACTCGCGAGCAAGGAAAGCTTGCCAGGAATCTCGTCAGGAAAACCGAAGTTTTTTTCCTGACGGGATTCCCGGCTGTGTGTACGAGGCTTTACTGTATTTTAGTGTTTGTTAACCTCTTCCTGCCTGCCCTGGGCCTACAGTGCCTTGTGAAAGTATTCGGCCCCTTGAACTTTTCATCCTTTTGCCACATTTCAGGCTTCAAACATAAAGATATAAAATTTTAATTTTTTGTGAAGAATCACCAACAAGTGGGATACAATTGTGAAGTGGAACGAAATCTATTGGATATTTTAAACTTTTTGAGCAAATAAAAAACTGAAAAGTGGTGCGTGCAAAATTATTCGGCCCCTTTACTTTCAGTGCAGCAAACTCACTCCAGAAGTTCAGCGAGGATCTCTTAATGATCCAATGTTGTCTTAAATGACTGATGGTGATAAATAGAATCCACCTGTGTGTAATCAAGTCTCTGTATAAATGCACCTGCTCTGTGATAGTCTCAGGGTTCTGTTGAAAGCGCAGAGAGCATCATGAAGACCAAGGAACACACCAGGCAGGTCCGTAATACTGTTGGAGAATTTTAAAGCCGGATTTGGATACAAAAAGATTTCCCAAGCTTTAAACATCCCAAGGAGCACTGTGCAAGCGATCATTTTGAAATGGAAGGAGTATCAGACCACTGCAAATCTACCAAGACCTGGCTGTCCCTCTAAACTTTCAGCTCAGACAAGGAGAAGACTGATCAGAGATGCAGCCAAGAGGCCCATGATCACTCTGGATGAACTGCAGAGAACTACAGCTGAGGTGGGAGAGTCTGTCCACAGGACAACAATCAGTCGTACACTGCACAAATCTGGCCTTTATGGAAGAGTGGCAAGAAGAAAGCCATTTCTCAAAGATATCCATAAAAAGTCTTGTCTAAAGTTTGCCACAAGCCACCTGGGAGACACACCAAACATGTGGAAGAAGGTGCTCTGGTCCGATGAAACCAAAATCGAACTTTTTGGCCACAATGCAAAACGATATGTTTGGCGTAAAAGCAACACAGCTCATCACCCTCAACACACCATCCCCACTGTCAAACATGGTGGTGGCAGCATCATGGTTTGGGCCTGCTTTTCTTCAGCAGGGACAGGGAAGATGGTTAAAATTGAGGGGAAGATGGATGCAGCCAAATACAGGACCATTCTGGATGAAAACCTGTTGGAGTCTGCAAAAGACCTGAGACTGGGACAGAGATTTATCTTCCAACAAGACAATGATCCCAAACATACAGCAAAATCTACAAAGGAATGGTTCACAAATAAACGTATCCAGGTGTTAGAATGGCCAAGTCAAAGTCCAGACCTGAATCCAATCGAGAATCTGTGGAAAGAGCTGAAAACTGCTGTTCACAAACGCTCTCCATCCAACCTCACTGAGCTCGAGCTGTTTTGCAAGGAAGAATGGGCAAGAATTTCAGTCTCTCAATGTGCAAAACTGAAAAAGACATACCCCAAGCGACTTGCAGCTGTAATCACAGCAAAAGGTGGCTCTACAAAGTATTAACGCAAGGGGGCCGAATAATTTTGCACGCCCCACTTTTCATTTTTTTCTTAGTTAAAAAAGTTTCAAAAATCCAATAGATTTCGTTCCACTTCACAATTGTGTCCCACTTGTTGGTGATTCTTCATAAAAAATTTAAATTTTATATCTTTATGTTTGAAGCCTGAAATGTGGCAAAAGGATGAAAAGTTCAAGGGGGCCGAATACTTTCGCAAGGCACTGTATGTGGTTCCAGGACAGTCTACCTGATCGCGATTGGGTCATTGTCCATCTGCACTGTGAAGGGCCGTCCAATGAGTTCTGAAGCATTTGGCTGAATATGAGCTGATAATAATATTGCCCTAAACACTTCAGAATTCATCCTGCTGCTTTTGTCAGCAGTCACATCATCAATAAATACAAGAAAACCAGTTCCATTGGCAGCCATACATGCCCACGCCATGACACTACCACCACCATGCTTCACTGATGAGGTGGTATGCTTTGGATCATGAGCAGTTCCTTTCATTCTCCATACTCTTCTCTTCCCATCACTCTGGTACAAGTTGATCTTGGTCTAATCTGTCCATAGGATGTTGTTCCAGAACTGTGAAGGCTTTTTTAGATGTTTTTTGGCAAACTCTAATCTGGCCTTCCTGTTTTTGAGGCTCACCAATGGTTTACATCTTGTGGTGAACCCTCTGTATTCACTCTGGTGAAGTCTTCTCTTGATTGTTAACTTTGACACACATACACCTATCTCCTGGAGAGTGTTCTTGATCTGGCCAACTGTTGTGAAGGGTGTTTTCTTCACCAGGGAAAGAATTCTTCGGTCATCCACCACAGTTGTTTTCCGTGGTCTTCCGGATCTTTAGGTGTTGCTGAGCTCACCGGTGCGTTCTTTCTTTCTAAGGATGTTCCAAACAGTTGATTTGGTCACACCTAATGTTTTTGCCATCTCTCTGATGGGTTTGTTTTGTTTTTTCAGCCTAATGATGGCTTGCTTCACTGATAGTGACAGCTCTTTGGATCTCATATTGAGAGTTGACAGCAACAGATTCCAAATACAAATAGCACACTTGAAATGAACTCTGGACCTTTTATCTGCTCCTTGTAAATGGGATAATGAGGGAATAACACACACCTGGCCATGGAACAGCTGAGCAGCCAATTGTCCTATTACTTTTGGTCCCTTAAAAAGTGGGAGGCACATATACAAACTGTTGTAATTCCTACACTGTGCACCTGATTTGGATGTAAATACCCTCAAATTAAAGCTGAAAGTCTGCAGTTAAAGCACATCTTGTTTGTTTCATTTCAAATCCATTGTGGTGGTGTATAGAGCCAAAAACATTAGAATTGTGTCGATGTCCCAATATTTATGGACCTGACTGTACATGTGTGTGGCATGTGGCTGTTAAAGCCCATCCTCTCTGCTGCTGCAATATGCATTATATGGGCAGCAAGAGGTTAAAGTATAAGGATTTACCCACTTCCTGACCAGGCCATTTTTGGCGATACGGCACTGCGCTACTTTAACTGATAATTACGTATTTGAGTATATGTCCTTTTTTTGGTGGTATTTGATCACCTCTGCGGTTTTATTTTTTTCGCTATAAAAAAAGAAAAAAACTTACATTTTGAAAAAAAAAACAATATTTTTTACTTTCTGCTATAAAACACATCCAATGTGTATTCTGCTACATATTTTTGGTAATATATATATAGTATATTGATTGGTTTGTACAAAAGTTCTAGCGTCTACAAACTATGGGATAGATTTATGGCATTTTTATTATTTCTTTACTAGTAATGGTGGTGAACGGCAATTTTTAGCGGGACTGCGACATTGCGCCAGACAGATCAGACACCTAACTGACATTTTTGACACTTTTTTGGGAACCAGTGACATTAATACAGTGATCAGTGCTAAAAATATGCACTGACATTGTACTAATGACACTGGCAGGGAAGGGGCTAACATCAGGGGCGATCAAAGGGTTAACTGTGTTCCCTCAGGGTGTTTACTAACTGTATGGGGGATGAGCTGCTTGGGACAACACACAGATCCGTCTTCGTGCATAGCAGAAAGATAGGATCTTTGTGTGATCCCCTGTCAGAACGGAGATCTTGCTTGTTTACACAGGCAGATCCCCGTTCTGTCACTGCAGAGAACGATCGCGGGTGGCTGGCGGATATCGAGTCTGCCGGACCCAGTGATTGGCTCCCCCGCTGGCCAATGGGCATGCTCCCACAGAACATTGTGTCCAAGCCTGATGTACAGCTACGGCGATTCGCGCAGCCGAGCCAACCTGCTGCAGTATAACTGGGGCAGGTGGTCGGCAAGCGGTTAAAGCCCAAACCTTTTTTTCTTTAGCTTCGAATAGAGTTGGGAAGGGTTAGAACCTCTGTCAGTTTTTTTCTTAATATGTTTGTGCCATTGGGGAAATTTCCCTTCACTTCCTGTCCGTAGACACATCTACATTGTCTATTAGACAGTTGTCACCAGAACAAGTGTCTCCATTGGAAAAAAATTGTGAATCCCTCTTCTTTTGTCCCTCTTTGGGGACAAAGACAGCAACAAAAACCTGACAGGGGTTCTAACCACTCACACCTCTACATAAAACAAAACAAAGAAAAGTCTACGCTTTACATACACCTTAACCAGTTGCCGACTGCCCCACGTACATGTACTGCGGGGCGGCGGCTCCTACAGGCAGAATCACGTAACTGCATGTCATTCTGCTTTTCTGGGTCTGGGGCACGCGCCGCCGGCGACCCACTCCCGCTGTGATTGGATCATTCGTGACACAGGCAGAATGTTGATCTGTCTATGTAAACAAGGGAGATCGCCGTTCTGTGACAAGGAAAGGCAGTGATCTTGTGTTTCTGCTAAGCAGAAACACGGATCTCTGCCTTTCCACAGTTAAAACACCTCCCCCACACAGTTAGGAAGCACTCCCAGGGAACACATTTAACCCTTTGATCGCCCCTGATATTAACCCCTTCCCTGTCAGTGTCAATAGCACAGTGATCGTGCATTTTTTTTTTTTAGCACCGATCACTGTATTGGTGTCACTGGCTCCCAAAAAATGGCACTGTGATAGCCAATCAGAGGCTATCACAGCAATCAGGTAACCCGGAATCGGACATTCCAGTTCCCGATCATTAGAACGGGGCCCGGGGCGGTCGGTGAGCCCCTGATCTTTGTGCTGGGAGTAAAAAGGGAGATGCGCAAATACGTTACAAATACGTTACAAATATGTGTAACACTATACAAAAGAAGCCCAGTCCATATATATATATATATATATATATATATATTCATATGATAAGACTTCCATAGACTAAATCTACACTATCTGCAGAGCTAACCCTGAGGAAGGAGCCAAGTGACTCCGAAACGCGTTGGTCATGCCTGTGTAACCGTGTACCCCTTATTTTTACTGTGTACTATATTTGATATATTTACTACCTTTTTGTATGTAATTATTTATTAATAAAACTACAGTTTTTAAATATATGTTTACGCCTTTAAAGTCTCATTAAATGGTGGAAACCTGTTATTTTACAAGTAAATATCTGGGTTTGTAAAAACATTTGGTGCACTAAAAGTAGATTTCTATCCTTTTAAGGTGTGACCATAGTCTAGCTTTGAGGTGGCATTTTGCTTTAAATGCCATTAAATTACAATATAAATGTCTCATGTTAGTGTGACATTGAGCTGCACTGCTATTTTTTACACATCTTTGTATTTTTTAGAGGTATTATACTTACATAACTCTTCTATTGTTTGCTGCCAACTAAATATTTTGTTTGTGATTGTCCGTGCCACAGAAGTATTTAACACCCCCACAAACGTGGATTGGAAGTCATACAGGGACTTTTTTGTCTGTATCAGAAGATCAAACTTTTTTTTTTGTGAGTGTGTGATTTACATAAAAAGTTTTAGCAGAAAGAATAACAAAATATACAGCGTGCAGTGAATAATGCCTGTAGGAGTGCTTTAGTCACAAAGAGACAATGCCACGGAATAAAGGCATGCAAACTTTATTCACTTCATAA
The DNA here is from genome assembly GCA_029206835.1 of Rana muscosa. Lineage (NCBI taxonomy): Eukaryota > Metazoa > Chordata > Amphibia > Anura > Ranidae > Rana > Rana muscosa. The sequence goes on from CM055122.1 coordinate 273,661,094, forward strand.
TAATAAAAAATAATAATATGCATAAAAATACAGTTTATTTCAATAGTGCGTAGAAAAAAAAATCCTGTTCTTTAGTGTCAGAACAATGCGCGTCTGCAATAGAGCTTTCAGAAACTGATGTGTATTGCGGTTCTCCGTTAGAGTTTTTAAAATTGCTATCTAGGATCTCGCTGTTCTTTGTGGTGAGTAAGGGGGCCCTTCAGTCCTTCGGGCATTTAATTTTTTTCTTCAATTTCAAGTATTGTGACGTTCAACTTTATCAACTAAATTACAAGGAGTCACCTTGTTGTTAAAGTGGAACTACACCGCATCTGTGCACTACAAACTGAAAATTATATTTATTAATTTGTAACCCCTTTGCTCCTAATTGTAAAACAAATCTTAAAGGGGTTGTAAAGGTTCGTTTTTTATTTTCTAAATAGGTTCCTTTAAGCTAGTGCATTGTTGATTCACTTACCTTTTCCTTAGATTTCCCTTCTAAATATTTTTTTTCTTTGTTTTCTTTGTCTGAATTTCTCACTTCCTGTTCCTCCTCAGTAAGCTGTTCGGTAAGCTGTTCTGGCTGACTAAACACCACTCGGATGATGGTGTGAAGTTCAGTGAGGAGAAACAGGAAGTGAGAAATTCAGACAAAGAAAACAAACCTTTAGAAGGCAAATCTAAGGAAAAGGTAAGTGAACCAACAATGCACTAGCTTAAAGGAACCTATTTAGAAAATAAAAAACGAACCTTTATGTGACAGTGGGGTCACTTTGGACACAGGGTGAATAAAAGAAACCCCCGATATGGTCTGTGATAGCCATATTCAAGGCTGTATATACATTGTATATAGATTGGATGTATACTGTATGTGGGGGTTAAGTAATCATTGCTGTGAGGAATTAAGTTGTTTTGCATTCTATTGTTCATTATGACTGGGGAAGGTCTGGTATGAATAGAGATTAAGTCCTTGTGTGTATTGTAAAGTGCCAGACAGACTGGCTGCCAACCCTTTGTGAGAAGATGTGTATTGGGTGGGATCTTTTGAAGCCTAGCAGACGTCAGGATGAGGTGTTGAGTCTTAGGAGGTGTGGGTGGAGCTGGGCCCTTGTTCATGTCAAATCCTGTGTATTGAATTGTGTATAAAGTTACAATGTTTCTCAATAATAAATTCATTCCTACTACAGAAGAAGACAGAGTGCGTCTCGTTTTCTTCCAGAGGGATCGGCCCCTATGGGAAAGGGTCGTTTAGCTGTGGATATTGGTAGCGAGTGGATGTGTGTCTAGGAGAGGGAACCTCGTAAACGGCGTTATACCCCTTTATATTGGGGGTGCCGTTACATTGATTGGCAGGGGCGGGATCTTTCCTCCAGTTCCTGGGACACTCCAAACCACCACAGTGAAGGACCAGCTATGCAGCCTGCAGGAAAGTCACACTGAAAGACCTAATTGAGAGCCGACATGGACCAGAAGAAGGGTGATGCAGGACCCCGGTCAGTTGAAGATTTGTTTCAGCAACGAGTGTGGCAGCGGTTGGCATTATATGGGGCTAACCCATCAGAGACCGCCATACAGGAAGCCATTAAAGGCATTCAGCTGCAGGATGCCCGACAAGAGAGAGAACGAGAGCGACAAAAGAGAGAACTAGAGCGGCAACTAGACATGTGCACTGCCAAAAAATTCGTTAGTTTTCGTTTTCGTTTCATTCGTTTTTTTTTTTTTTTTCGTTTTTCGGGTCATTCGTTATGATCGCAATTCGTAAATTCGTAAATTTGTACATTCGTAAATTTATACATTCGTAAATTTGTACATTCGTAAATTTATACATTCGTAAATTTATACATTCGTAAATTTGTACATTCGTAAATTTGTACATTCGTAAATTTATACATTCGTAAATTCGTACATTCGTAAATTTATACATTCGTAAATTTATACATTCGTAATTTCGGAAATTTGGAAATTCGATATTTTCGAAAACCCGAAAATTTGAAAATCTGAAAAAATAACTATTAAATTATAGTTGTAATTTCCTTTCAAATTTGGCTGTTAGCGAACGTAACGAATACAAATTTATCTGAAGTTACGCATAACCTGAAATAACAAATGCCGCATCTAAACAAATGGAACGGAACAAATTAATAATAATAATAATAAAACGTTTTTATTATTATTATTGTTATTTATTATTATTATTAATTCATTACGTTCCATTCGTTTAGATACGGCATTCATTATGTCGGAAAACAATTCGTAACTTCGTTAAGTTCACTAACAGCCAAATTTGAAAGGAAATTACAATACCTATAATTGAATAGTTAGTAATAGTTAAGTTATTAGTTAATTATTATTTCAGATTTCCGAATTTACTAATTTACGATTGTACGAATGTACAAATTTACGAATGTACGAATATTCGTAAATTCGTAAATTCAAATTTACGAATTTCCGGATAGTTGTACATTCGTAAATTCGTGCATTGGTAAATTCGTATATTCGTAAATTCGTACATTCGTAAATTTGAATTTACGAATATTCGGTAAAATTCGTTAAATGAGTTTTCGTTAATTCGGATATTTCCGAATTAACGAATTTGTCAAAATTCGTTAAAAAACGAATTCGGAACGAAACGAATTGCACATGTCTAGCGGCAACATGAGTGGAGAATGGCGCAAATACGGCAATCGGGGACAACGCCTAAAGAACCAGCCGCCATGGAAGAGGAATTCGGAAGGAGGTTGCGAGAGATGCAGGGAGGAGAAGCAGGCCATCTTCCCCCCCAACAGTTAACCAGAGCAGATGGTGCGGAGTCCCCAGCAGAAGTGCTGGCAACAGGGCAGAGTGATACCCACCTCTGCCCAGCACCGGAAACCACTGGGGAGTTTCAGGGAGCCGGGGCAATTGGCCCCTCTCCCCAGCAACAAGCTGAGGTGGTAAAGCTTTTACCCCCAGCTGAATCACTGGCAGCAGGGCAGAATGCTACTGGCCGCTGCACACAACTGCCACTTGAGCGGATATCGATGGATGGGACTGCGGTCTCCACTCACAGCAACCCAGCAGAAGAGCTGGCAACAGAGCCGAGTGCCACGGGCCTCGGCTCCCAACTAACAGAAGAGGGAGTTCCTGTGGTATTGGATGGGACTTCAGCCCTCACTGACACAACCCCAGAAAATGGTGTGACACTGAGACAGGAGGATGTCAGCCTTGCTTTGCAAGCACTGGGAGATTTTCACCTACCACAAGTGGATGGGACTGCAGTCTCCACTTGTATACCCCAGGGAGGCCGGGCAGTCGACCCAGATCCCCAACAGCATGACGGACTGAGCCCAGTCACCCTGTCTTCTCTCCAGCAGCAGAAAGGACTCCAGGGAGAAGGGCCAGTCCAGGCCTCTCCCCAGCGGCGGGTGTGTTCTCTGAGAGAGACAGAGGTTGGCTGGGTAAGTGATTCTCTGTTTGGAGCAATTTGTTTGGGGTACTGTGTGGATACCGGCATTGGGGGAATAGAACTATGGACTAACTTCGGAGTCAACCCGTCTGGGGTCCCCTCCTCTGTTAGTCCCCTGCCGAAAGGGGAGATGTGTGACAGTGGGGTCACTTTGGACACAGGGTGAATAAAAGAAACCCCTGATATGGTCTGTGATAGCCATATTCAAGGCTGTATATACATTGTATATAGATTGGATGTATACTGTATGTGGGGGTTAAGTAATCATTGCTGTGAGGAATTAAGTTGTTTTGCATTCTATTGTTCATTATGACTGGGGAAGGTCTGGTATGAATAGAGATTAAGTCCTTGTGTGTATTGTAAAGTGCCAGACAGACTGGCTGCCAACCCTTTGTGAGAAGATGTGTATTGGGTGGGATCTTTTGAAGCCTAGCAGACGTCAGGATGAGGTGTTGAGTCTTAGGAGGTGTGGGTGGAGCTGGGCCCTTGTTCATGTCAAATCCTGTGTATTGAATTGTGTATAAAGTTACAATGTTTCTCAATAATAAATTCATTCCTACTACAGAAGAAGACAGAGTGCGTCTCGTTTTCTTCCAGAGGGATCGGCCCCTATGGGAAAGGGTCGTTTAGCTGTGGATATTGGTAGCGAGTGGATGTGTGTCTAGGAGAGGGAACATCGTAAACGGCGTTATACCCCTTTATATTGGGGGTGCAGTTACACTTTACAACACCTTTAACCACTTGCCGACCGGCTCACGCCGCTATACGTCAGCAGAATGGCACGGCTGGGCAGATTAACGTATATATATACGCTGCCCTTTAAGACGCGGCATTATGGGCGTGCGTGCCGCAAGCTCCGTGAGTGTGTCCGCGGGGATACCCGCGATCGTCTCACGGAGAGGAAGAACGGGGAAATGCTGCTGAAAACAAGCATTTCCCCGTTCTGCCTAGTGACAGGACACTGATCTACTGCTCCCTATCATCTGGAGCAGTGATCAATGTCGTGTCACTGGTAGCCCAGCCCCCCCACAGTTAGAATGACTCCCTAGGACACACTTAACCCCTTACCCCCCTAGTGGTTAACGCCTTCCATGCCAATGTCATTTACACAGTAATCAGTGCATTTTTTATAGCACTGATCGCTGTATAAATGACATTGGTCCCAAAATATTGTCAAAAGTGTCTGATGTGTCCACCACAATGTCGCAGTCACGATAAAAATCGCCGCCATTACTAATAACATTTTTTTTATAATAAAACTATAAAACTATATGCCATAAAACTATCCCCTATTTTGTAGATGTGATAACTTTTGCGCAAACCAATCAATATACGCTTATTGCGATTTTTTTTACCAAAAATATGTAGAAGAATACATATCGGCCTAAACTGAGAAATAAATGTGTTTTTTATATATATTTTTGGGGGATTTTTATTATAGCAAAAAGTAAAAAATATTGCTTTTTTTTTCTAAATTTAGGCTATTTTTTTGTTTATAGCGCAAAAAATAAAAACCGCAGAGGTGATCAAATACCACCAAAAAAAAACTCTATTTGTGGGATAAAAAGGATGTCAATTTTGTTTGGGTACCACGTCGCACGACCGCACAATTGTCAGTTAAATCGACGCAGTGCCGAATCGCAAAAAAGTGCTCTGTTATGGAAGGGGGTAAATTCTTCCGGGGCTGAAGTGGTGCCCAATTTTGCAACTTTGTGTTAGTAAAACTGTACATATCATCACAACTACTTTGTGTATCCAGGTGGATTATACCTTGCCTTTTTCAGGACAAATTGGGTTTTCATTTGGTGGTAAATGGTAATAGATATCTCCTTATTATCTTTATTATATTAAAGGAAACCTGGCCCAAAATAGTTAAAAAAATGTTTTTCTAATTTAGCTGTATATGTGTTGCTACTACCATAACCTTCAACCAAAGAACAACCCAAAATAAATGATCCTGCTCCTGTTGATGGCAGCAATACCACATATGTGTATGTTAGTTTTTGTTTGTACAGCCCAGAAACAATAGTGCACATTTTACATTTTTTTTATCCTACCTAAAACACACTGACACTGATACTAATTAAAAAAAAAATACTGACCCTGACCTTTGACCCAAACACTAGCCCTGGCACTGACCTAGATCAAACCTTAATCTAGGTATTTTTAATTTTTTTTAATTTGAATAAAAAATAAAAAATTTCTACACACACTTTTTTTTCTATTTCTGCAAGGGCAGAGACAGATACACTGTATCTCTCTCTCGTCCATTCACAGAGACAGATAACACAGGGGTGGGCTTGAGTGATTGATCACTGTGATAGATAATCAGTGGCTATCACAGCAATCAGGTAACCCGTAACCGGACATTCCAGGTCCCGATCATTAGAACGGGGCCTGGGGCTGTTGGTGAGCCCCTGATCTCTGTACAAAGGGAGATATGCAAATATGTGTAAAACTATACGAAAGAAGCCCAGTCCAGTGGTGCCGCATATTTGTGTTTCATCAGTGCCAAGGGGTTAATATTTAGTGCAAACTCACCCATCAATCCATGCCTCCATGCTTTATTTTGTTGGGAAATCACTTTGAAAAACACTCTCCTAGAATTGCTGGCTGTGGCCATCTTGACTAAGATCAGATGATTCATGTAGCATTTACTTCCTGGAGTCCATCTGTCCTTGGCTCAGGCATGCAGTCAGGAGGGTGTGCTTAGCTGGGAAATCCCCTTCTTACCTCTTGATGACCACTGTAACAGCAATGTTTTGATTGGGTTACATTCGTAACAGCTGTGATTACTATCGTGTGCTGTGATTGGCCCACAGCTATCACATGGTACAGGGTGCTGTGATTGGGCCGGGTACCATGTGATAACTGTGGGGCAATCACAGCATCACAATACTTAGCACGGCTGTTATGAATGAAACACATTCATAAGAGTTGTATGTAGATTGTTGTCATGATCCATGTTATGGCTTGGGTCACCTGCTGGTGGCACTGTTGCTTTCAGCACCAAAGGGTGTAATTCTGGTGGCCACCAGCGGGTGTCTCCCAGTACAAGGACTTTTCATTATCAAGCTGCACCTGTTGTGAGCTGCTGGGAGTATATAAGCCTGCCCTTCACTAAGGTTCAGGGCTTCAGTATTCCCTCTGCAAGCTTGTCCCTGCCTGACCTGATCCGTGTGCCTGAACCTGTTCCCGATCTGCTTCCTGCCCTGTCCTGGACTCTGCTTCCTGTACCCTGTCCCTGAGTCTTGTCCCCTGATCTCTGCTTCCAGCTCCCCTTGTAACTGCTCCCTCCATCTGTCCGCCTGTTTCCCCTTGTCTCTCGACCCTGCCTTGCTGATGTATAGGTGCTCCTGTTCTTGTATCTATTAGTTAGTTAGTTAGATTAGGTGTTTTGGGGTTTGCTGTGTTTTCTTGTATTTATTCCTTATATATATTTCTTGTTTTTAGTTTGCTGTGTTTGGTTTGCACGTGTGCCTTGCCTTTAATAAATATATATATTTGACTTACTTTTGTGCCTGATTTCTTATGTGCAGCCCACTGATCTGTGTACCCTGTGCTGGAAGCCCGTGTTAGGTAGGGATGAGCTTCGAGTTCGAGTCGAACTCATGTTCGACTCGAACATTGCCTGTTCGCACGTTCGCCGAACAGCGAACAATTTGGGGTGTTCGCGGCAAATTCGAAAAGTCTATGGGAGAAATCTAAAGTGCTAATTATAAAGGCTTATATGCAAGTTATTGTCCTAAAAAGTGTTTGGGGACCCGGATCCTGCCCCAGAGGACATGTATCAATGCAAAAAAAAAGTTTTAAAAACGCCCATTTTTTCGGGAGCAGTGATTTTAAAAATGCTTAAAGTGAAACAATAAAAGTGAAATATTCCTTTAAATTTCGTACCTAGGGTGTGTGTATAGTATGCATGTAAAGTCGCACTTGTTTCCCGTGCTTAGAACTGTCCCTGCACAAAGTGTCATTTCTGAAGGAAAAAAAGGCATTTAAAACTTACTCGCGGCTAGGAATGAGCTTCGTGTTCAAGTCGAACACACGTTCGACTCGAACATCGGCTGTTCGATCGTTCGACGAAGATCGAACGTTATGGGCCGTTCGCGCCAAATTCGAGTGACGCGAACGGCCCACAATACACTGCGCCATCGCAGTGCAATCCCGGCGCTGTGATTGGCCAAGCATGCACTGTGACCCCACATGCTTGGCCAATCAAAGCGCCAGCAGCGAGGAGAGCCATAATTGGCCACAGGCAGGATGCCTGTGGCCAATCATAGCTCAGGGGGGTTTAGTACACGCCCCACACTATAAAAGGCCACCAGTGTGTTCCGGCGTGCAGGGAAAGAGATACATAGGCAGGGACAGTGTGTTCTATGTTCTGTTCTTTTCTCAAGCATCTACAGGAGTTGCTGTTCATTGCTGTTCTCTAAGCTAGATAGGCAGGCAGTGACAGTGTGTTCTTTTCTCAGGCATCTGCAGGAGTTGCTGTTCATTGCTGTTCTCTAAGCTAGATAGGCAGGCAGGGACAGTGTGTTCTTTTCTCAGGCATCTGCAGCAGTTAGTGGGTGTTGTGTGCCCCAGCACAGTATACACCTGTATATACCCGTCATTGCTGTTCTCTAAGCTAGATAGGCAGGCAGGGACAGTGTGTTCTTTTCTCAGGCATCTGCAGGAGTTGCTGTTCATTGCTGTTCTCTAAGCTAGATAGGCAGGCAGGGACAGTGTGTTCTTTTCTCAGGCATCTGCAGCAGTTAGTGGGTGTTGTGTGCCCCAGCATAGTATACACCTGTATATACCCGTCATTGCTGTTCTCTAATAAAGGCATCTGCTGGAGTTAGTGGGTGTTGTGTACCCTAGTACAGTATACACCTGTATATACCCGTCATTGCTGTTCTCTAATAAAGGCATCTGCTGGAGTTAGTGGGTGTTGTGTGCCCTAGTACAGTATACACCTGTATATACCCGTCATTGCTGTTCTCTAATAAAGGCATCTGCTGGAGTTAGTGGATGTTGTGTGCCCTAGTACAGTATACACCTGTATATACCCGTCATTGCTGTTCTCTAATAAAGGCATCTGCTGGAGTTAGTGGGTGTTGTGTGCCCTAGTACAGTATACACCTGTATATACCTGTCATTGCTGTTCTCTAATTAAGGCATCTGCTGGAGTTAGTGGGTGTTGTGTGCCCTAGTACAGTATACACCTGTATATACCCGTCATTGCTGTTCTCTAATAAAGGCATCTGCTGGAGTTAGTGGTTGTTGTGTGCCCTAGTACAGTATACACCTGTATATACCCGTCATTGCTGTTCTCTAATAAAGGCATCTGCTGGAGTTAGTGGGTGTTGTGTGCCCTAGTACAGTATACACCTGTATATACCCATCATTGCTGTTCTCTAATAAAGGCATCTGCTGGAGTTAGTGGGTGTTGTGTGCCCTAGTACAGTATACACCTGTATATACCCATCATTGCTGTTCTCTAATAAAGGCATCTGCTGGAGTTAGTGGGTGTTGTGTGCCTCCAGCACAATATACACTACCCAATTGCTGGTTTTCCCGTCTCCCTGCAGGCCATTACTATGTCTGGAAGGCCAACAAGGAGAGGCAGACAGTCACAAGCCAATAAAAGAGGGCAAGCAGGCTCTGTGTCTAGAGACAACAGTGCTGGTCGTGGACGCGGTGCATCGTCATAAGCACGTGGCCATGGGACACGCTTGTCCTTATGTTCTGCAGCTGGACGTGTTGAGCCGCATCATGCCAAAGACTTGGTAGAGTGGATGACCAAGCCCTCCTCATCCTCCTCATCCTCTCTCACCCAGGCTCAGGGTACTGGCAAAGCAGCTGCCAAAGCGTCCTCTTCCCTCGTATCAATGTCATCATCAGTCACTCCTTCCCTAGACCCACCATGTCCTCCTGAGGAGTCCCCCGAACTATTTGAGCACAGTGTTGGGTACATGCTCCAGGAGGATGCCCAGCGTTTCGAAGGGTCTGAAGATGATACCCAGCTAGAGGAAGGCAGTAGCATGAGAGCAGAGAGAAGGGATGCTCAAGAAGGACAGCAATCTGGCAGTCATGTTCCAGCAGCTGCAGCATACTGCCAGATTGGCTCCAGTGATGAGGAGTGAGGGGATGATGAGGTCACTGACTCCACGTGGGTGCCTGATAGGAGAGAGGAGGAGGATGAGGAGGAGGCACATCTCCAACGAGGCAGGATGCCCTCCGGGGGGCAGCGTAAGGGCAGCACACTGACTGAATCACACCGCAGAGCTCCGCCTGTGCAGGGCCTTGCCTCTGCCCGTTATTCCAAAAGTTCTTTGGTGTGGGCCTTTTTTGAGTCGAATGCATTAGATCGCACCGCTGCTGTTTGCAACATATGTCTCAAGCGTATCTCGCGTGGCCAAAACATCAGCCGCTTGGGCACCACATGCTTGACCAGACATGTTGACCTGCCATGCAGCTCGTTGGCAAGCGTACCTTAAAGACCCACACCAAAGAACAAAGTGGACCTCTCCTTGCTCCTCATCAGCTGGGATCTCCAACCCCACTGTACCTTCAGTCCTCTCTGAAACCTGCACTGAGAGGAATGAAGGTGTAGAATTAGGTGTGTCACAGCCAAGTACTTGCGGGCACTCTGCTAGCAGTACACCGACGTCCGATTATAGCAGGCAAATTTCCCTGCCCCAGCTACTGGACCGTCAAAAGAAGTTCACTCCCAGCCATCCACATGCCCAGTGGTTGAATGCTAGCTTGGCTAAATTGCTAGCACTTCAACTGCTGCCTTTTCAGTTGGAAGACTCGGCCCCCTTCCATGAGTTTGTGCAATGTGCGGTTCCTCAGTGGCAGGTTCCCAAACACCACTTTTTCTCACGGAAGGCGATTCCGGCTCTCTACCGGCATGTGGAAGGCAATGTCCATGCCTCGCTGGACAGGGCGGTCAGCGGTAAGGTGCATATTACCGCTGACTCATGGTCCAGCAGGCATGGAGAGGGACGTTACCTTTCTTTCACGGCCCATTGGGTCACTCTTTTGGCAGCTGGGAAGGATGCAGGACAAGGTGCAGTAGTGTTGGAGGTTGTTACGCCGCCACGCCTCCAAAATGCTACTACTGGTTGTGACACACCTCTCTCCTCCACCCCCTCCTCTTCTTCTTCCTCCATGGCCTCTTCCTGTGCTTTGTCCTCGGAACCACTATTCTTCGGATCAAGGAGAGGGACCATTACTGGCTGGCCACTCTCCTTGATCCACGGTACAAGAGTAAGGTTGCGGACCTTATCTTACCGTCGCAGAGGGAGCAGAGGATGAGACAACTCCGGGAGGCCTTGCAGAAAGGTCTGTGCAACGCGTTCCCAGAGACTGGGAGGTTACAAACTCCTGGTCCTGGACAACGAGTTGCTGAGGCTTCGGTCAGTCAAAGAAGGAGCGGTGGGGAAGGTGGCCGTCTGACCGATGCGTTCAGACAATTCTTTAGTCCGCAGCCCCAAGGTATGATTGGTTCCAGCAACCATCGCCAGCGTCTGATATACATGGTGCAGGAATACCTAGGGGCAAGGTCAGACTTGGACACCTTCCCCACCGAAAATCCTCTGGCTTACTGGGTCTTGAGGATGGATCACTGGCCAGAGCTTGCACAGTATGCAATTGAGCTATTGGCCTGTCCTGCATCCAGCGTTCTTTCAGAACGCACATTCAGTGCTGCTGGAGGATTTGTCACGGATCACAGGGTGCGCCTGTCCACCGACTCGGTTGATCGACTGACCTTCATAAAGATGAACCAGTCTTGGATCACCACCAGCTACCAAACACCTGAAGCTGATATAACAGACTAATTTATTTTCAAATGTCACATCCCTTCAAGACTGATGCTGATGCTGAGTGACTGTCCTGTTATGTTGACTGACTATCCTCCTCCTCCTCAATGATCCGATTGATGATGATAGCTTGGAAGAACATTTTTATTTCTGGGTGCCGCCACCAGTGCCTAAGGCCCAATTTTTCAGCCCCTGTTTAACAGGGGCATTCAATTGCAATTTTTTATGCAATGCTTTGCAGCAGGGCTCATTCCTGCACTCCAACTAGAGTATCCGGGAGAGGTTGCAGTGTCGTGGCACAGGCACCAGTGCCTAAGGCCCAATTTTTCAGCCCCTGTTTAACAGGGGCATGTAATTGCAATTTTTTATGCAATGCTTTGCAGCAGGGCTCATTCCTGCACTCCAACTAGAGTATCTGGGAGAAGTTGCAGTGTCGTGGCACCAGCACCAGTGCCTAAGGCCCAATTTTTCAGCCCCTGTTTAACAGGGGCGTGTAATTACAATTTTTGATGCAATACTTTGCAACAGGGCTCATTGCTGTGCTCCAAGTACAGTATCTGTGAGGGGTTGCAGTGTTGTGGCACCAGTGCCTAAGGCCCAATTTTTCAGCCCCTGTTTAACAGGGGCGTGTAATTACAATTTTTGATGCAATACTTTGCAACAGGGCTCATTGCTGTGCTCCAAGTACAGTATCTGTGAGGGGTTGCAGTGTTGTGCCACCAGTGCCTAAGGCCCAATTTTTCAGCCCCTGTTTAACAGGGGTGTGTAATTACAATTTTTGATGCAATACTTTGCAACAGGGCTCATTGCTGTGCTCCAAGTACAGTATCTGTGAGGGGTTGCAGTGTTGTGGTACCAGTGCCTAAGGCCCAATTTTTCAGCCCCTGTTTAACAGGGGCGTGTAATTACAATTTTTCATGCAATACTTTGCAACAGGGCTCATTGCTGTGCTCCAAGTACAGTATCTGTGAGAGGTTGCAGTGTTGTGGCACCAGTGCCTAAGGCCCAATTTTTCTGCCCCTGTTCAACAGGGGCATGTAATTACAATTCTTGATCTAATAATTCACAGCAGGGCCCATTCCTGCGCCCACCAAGAGTAACTGTGAGGGCTTACAGTGTTGTGGCAACACCACCACCACCACCAAAGGCCCAATTTTTCTGCCCCTCTTCAACAGGGGCATGCAATTACAATTCTTGATCTAATAATTTACAGTAGGGCCCATTCATGCGCCCACCAAGAGTAACTGTGAGGGCTGACAGTGTTGTAGCACCAGCACCACCACCAAAGGCCAAATTTTTCCTACCACTGTTCAACAATGACATGTAATTACAATTCCTGATATAATAGTTCACAGCAGGGTGTTCCAGCGCCCACCAATAGTAACTGTGGGGGCTCACTGTGTTGTGGCAACACCAACATGTAAGGGGCAAATTTCAGCAGAGTATATACAGCAGGCCCCTACTTTCAACATCCAACTTACAAACGACTCCTACTTGCAAACGGAAGGAGACAACAGGAAGTGAGAGGAAATCTACCCCTAGGAAGGGAAATTCTCTCCTGTGAGGCCTCGTACACACGACCGATTTTCTCGGCAAGAACCAGCAAGAAACTTGCTGGCAGAGATGTCTTGCCGAGTAAATCGGTTGTGTGTACGCGGCTATCGGGTTTCTCGTCGAGAAAACCGACAAGTAACCTCGACGAGAAAATAGAGAACCTGCTCTCTATTTTCTCGTCGAGATTCTCGTCAGCCTGTTTCTCGACGAGAAAAGTGAGTGTGTGTACACTTACCTGTCCGCCGGGAAGCCCGCGCATGTTCGAAATGAATTCGACGCATGCGCGGTAGCTTCCTAGGCATACGTAGGGTATACCAAGATGGCGGCGACGGCATCGAATGTGACGAGCGCATGCTCGTCGTAGTCGATGACGTCACCGCGTACGCTCCATTCAAAGAACCGCGGGTTCTTTGAATCGAGCGTGTGTACACTCGGCCGGGACAATTTTCTTGTCCAAGAATCTCGTCGAAAAAAACGACATGTTTTTTTCGACGAGAATCTCGGCCGTGGGTACGAGGCCTAAGAGTTAATATGGGAAAAAGGTGTCTCCTCTCTACTGATGCTTTATCACCAATCCTTGTTTCAATAAAAACCCCACTTTTCAAAAACATTTGTCATTGGGACGGAAAGTGAGGTGAAATGTTCTGAACAGGGGCACAGACAGCAAAACAAATGTTACAGGGGTGATAACCCTTCCCTATGTTTTCCAAAAAGCTTAAAAATATATTTTTTGGCTGGAGCTACACTTAAACAATGTACCTGTTCAAAATTACAAACAGATTCTACTTAAGAACAAGCCTACAGTCCCTGTCTTGTTTTGCACCGCCTGTATACTGCTGTTCAGAGTATATAGGGCCCTTTTTTATTTTGGGTGCGGGGTTCCTCTTAATATCCATACAAGACCGAAAGGGGCTGGTAATAGGCTGGGGTGGGGGGGTGATGGGGTAGCCATGCCATTTTTCTCAAAGATTTTCATCCATATTACCGGGACCAGACATTACATTAAAGCCGCAAGCAGTTTTAAATGGCTTTTTTTCCTTTACAAATGTTATTTTGTGCAGGGACAGTTCTAAACATGGGAAACACATGCCACTTCACAGGCATACTTTAGACACCCCCCAGGTACAATATTTAAAGGAATATTTCACTTTTTTTTTTTCACTTCATGCATCATTAAAATGACTGCTCCCGAAAAACTGCAGTTTTTAAAACTTCGTTTTGCATTGATACATGTCCCCTGGCTGGGGCAGAACCCGGGTCCCCAAACCCTTTTTAGGACAATAACATGCATATTAGTCGTTAAAATGAGCACTTTAGATTTCGAACGTTCGTGTCCATTGTATTTAATAGGGTTCTAACGTTTGCGTGAACTTTCGGTCTGTTCGAAGGTTCTGGTGCGAACCGAACCGGGGGGTATTCGGCTCATCCCTACTCGCGGCTATAATTAATTGTCGGCTCCCGGCAATACATAGAAAAGTCATTGATAAAAAAAAAGTGTGGGGGTCCCCCCAAATTCAATTACCAGGCCCTTCAGGTCTGGTATAGATATTAAGGGGAACCCCCGCCGCAAATTAAAAAAAAAAAAATGCGTGGAGTTCCCCCAAATATCCAAACCAGGCCCTTCAGGTCTGGTATGGATTTTAAGGGGAACTCCACCCCAAATGTTAAAAAAAATGGCGCGGAGTCCCCCCAAAAATCCATACCAGACCCTTTATCCGAGCACGCAACCTGGCAGGCTGCAGGAAAAGAGGGGGGGCGAGAGAGCGCCCCCCCTCCTGAACCATACCAGGCCACATGTGTTTCCCCTTAATATCCATACCAGACCTGAAGGGCCTGGAAATTGAATTTGGGGGGACCCCCACGTTTTTTTATTTTATCAATGACTTTTCTCTGTATTGCTGGGAGCCGATAATTAATTATAGCCGCGAGTGAGTTTTAAATGACTTTTTTTTTCCTTCAGAAATGACATTTTGTGTAGGGACAGTTCTAAGCACGGGAAACAAGCCCGACTTTACAGGCATACTATACACACACCCTAGGTATGAAATTTAAAGGAAAATTTCACTTTTATTTTTTCATTTTAAGCATTATTAAAATCATGGCACCCGAAAAAACATCAGTTTTTAAAACTTTTTTTTCATTGATACATGTCCCCTGGGGCAGGACCCGGGTCCCCAAACCCTTTTTAGGACAATAACTTGCATATTAGCCTTTATAATTAGCACTTTTGATTTCGAACTTTCGAGTCCATTGTATTTAATAGGGTTCTAAAGTTCACGCGAACATTCTGGCTGTTCGCAGGTTCTGGTGCGAACCAAACAGGGGGGTGTTCGGCTCATCCCTAGTGTTAGGCTTCCCTGACAGAATTCTGAAGCCATACAAACAGATCGGCTGCACTTAAGAATTGGGACTGGGCACTTGCTATTTCTGAAAAGATGTATCTGGAAGATATTCTGTATCTTTCGCTCCTGGCAACAGATGACAGGGATTTTTGTCATCAGACGTTATGTGAATACACTAGAGAGCAGTTACTGGAATGCATTCGTCTTGCTCATGTTTTTGTTGATCAGGGCAGTTTTCAGTTTGAGGACGTGCAACCCATGATTCGGATCTGTACAGAGTTGGCCCTGTCTGATGCCTCTAGTGGACGTGATGATTATACACCTCCCTTTAATGCAGCTCAGGTAGAGTCTTTGGTGTGGCTGTTGGAAGATGACTCCGTTTTTTTCCATGGGCAGTACTCGGCTTGTCCTCAACAGGTGCTTGCAGCATGCATTGATTCAGTGCAGTCTCTGGTCAGACAAGCAGTGTGCAAACCTGATTTTGTGAAACCCTTATTACAGGCCTGGTCAAGTTTGTTGTACTCAGCCCCTGTCAGCTCCCAACCATCCATTTCTATGTCTAGACACCAGGGATGAGCCGAACACCCCCCTGTTCGGTTCGCACCAGAACCTGCGAACAGACAAAATGTTCGTGTAAACTTTAGAACCCTATTAAATACAATGGACTCGAACGTTCGAAATCTAAAGTGTTAATATAATTATAAAGGCTAATATGCAAGTTATTGTCCTAAAAAGTGTTTGGGGACCTGGGTCCTGCCCCAGGGGACATGTATCAATGCAAAAAGAAGTTTTAAAAACGGCCGTTTTTTCGGGAGCAGTGATTTTAATAATGCTTAAAATGAAAAAATAAAAGTGAAATATTCCTTTAAATTTCGTACCTGGGGGGTGTGTATGATATGCATGTGAAGTGGCGCATGTTTCCCGTGCTTAGAACTGTCCCTGCAAAAAATGTCATTTTTGAAAGAAAAAAAATGCATTTAAAACTGACTCGCGGCTATTAATGAATTGTCGGCTCCCGGCAATACATACAAAAGTCATTGAGAAAAAAAAAAAAAAAAAGCGTGGGGGTTCCCCAGAATTCAATTACCAGGCCCTTCAGATCTGGCATGGATTTTAAGGGGAACTCCACCCCAAGTTTAAAAAAAAAATGGCGTGGAGTCCCCCTAAAAATCCATACCAGACCCCTTATCTGAGCACGCAACCTGGCCGGCCGCAGGGGAAAAGGGGGGGACGAGAGAGCGGCCCCCCCTCCCTCCTGAACCGTACCAAGCCACATGCCCTCAACATGGGGAGGATGTCCCCATGTTGATGGGGACAAGGGCCTCATCCCCACAACCCTTGCCCGGTGGTTGTGGGGGTCTGCGGGCGGGGGGCTTATCGGAATCTGGAAGACCCCTTTAACAAAGGGGACCCCCAGATCCCGCCCCCCCCTATGTGAATTGGTAACGGGTACATTGTACCCCTACCATTTCACGAAGAAAGCGTAAAAAAAATGTTTAAAAAAACACACAAACACCTTGAAAAAGTCCTTTATTTAAAAAAATTAATAAATAAACATTCCAGCGGTGAAATCCAGTGTCCCGCGGCGATCCCGATGTCCAGTGCTGTCCTTCATTGGTTGTGCCTGAGCGGACCTGATGGGGAACTCCCTCTCAGTATTTTAAATGTATAGACCCGCCCCTTCTAAAGTTCCCCATCAGGTCCGCTCAGCGGACGAGATGCGGAACATGAGAAGGGGCGGGTTTATACATGTATTACCAAAGTGAGAGCAGTTCCCCATCAGGTCCGCCCCCTCGGTATGTCAGACCCGCCTACGTCATTGGCTTGAGCGGGGAACTTCCTTCACTATGTAAATTTAAATTTACATAGTGAAGGAAGTTCCCCGCTCAAGCCAATGACGTAGGCGGGTCCGACATACCGAGGAGGCGGACCTGATGGGGAACTGCTCTCACTTTGGTAATACATGTATAGACCCGCCCCTTCTCATGTTCCGCATCTGGTCCGCTGAGCGGACCTGATGGGGAACTTTAGAAGGGGCGGGTCTATACATTTAAAATTCTGAGAGGGAGTTCCCCATCAGGTCCGCTCAGGCACAACCAATGACGGACAGCGCTGGACATCGGGATCGCCGCGGGACACTGGATTTCACCGCTGGAATGTTTTTTTTTTTTTTTTTTAAATAAAGGACTTTTTCAAGGTGTTTGTGTGTTTTTTTAAACATTTTTTTACGCTTTCTTCGTGAAATGGTAGGGGTACAATGTACCCCTTACCAATTCACATAGGGGGGGGGGCCGGGATCTGGGGGTCCTCTTTGTTAAAGGGGTCTTCCAGATTCCGATAAGCCCCCCGCCCGCAGACCCCCACAACCACCGGGCAAGGGTTGTGGGGATGAGGCCCTTGTCCCCATCAACATGGGGACATCCTCCCCATGTTGAGGGCATGTGGCTTGGTACGGTTCAGGAGGGAGGGGGGGCCGCTCTCTCGTCCCCCCCTTTTCCCCTGCGGCCGGCCAGGTTGCATGCTCGGATAAGGGGTCTGGTATGGATTTTTAGGGGGACTCCACGCCATTTTTTTTTTAATTTGGGGTGGAGTTCCCCTTAAAATCCATGCCAGATCTGAAGGGCCTGGAATGGATATTTGGGGGAACCCCACGTCAATTTTTTTTTTATTTGCGGCGGGGTTCCCCTTAATATCCATTCCAGACCTGAAGGGCCTGGTAATTGAATTCTGGGGAACCCCCACGCTTTTTTTTTTTTTTTTATCAATGACTTTTGTATGTATTGCCGGGAGCCGACAATTCATTAATAGCCGCGAGTCAGTTTTAAATGCATTTTTTTCTTTCAAAAATGACACTTTTTGCAGGGACAGTTCTAAGCACGGGAAACATGCGCCACTTTACATGCATATCATACACACCCCCCAGGTACGAAATTTAAAGGAATATTTCACTTTTATTTTTTCATTTTAAGCATTATTAAAATCACTGCTCCCGAAAAAACGGCCGTTTTTAAAACTTCTTTTTGCATTGATACATGTCCCCTGGGGCAGGACCCGGGTCCCCAAACACTTTTTAGGACAATAACTTGCATATAAGCCTTTATAATTAGCACTTTAGATTTCTCCCATAGATTTTTCGAATTTGCCGCGAACACCCCAATTTGTTCGCTGTTCGGCGAACGGGCGAACAGGCAATGTTCGAGTCGAACATGAGTTCGACTCGAACTCGAAGCTCATCCCTACTAGACACCAACCTCCTGGGATGTCTTCCTCTCCTTTACCCCCAATTCCCAAGTACCAGTACCCTGTTTCCTCCTGTTGCACTTACCCTGCCTTTAACCCTTCTGCTTTTTCTCAGCTGCCTCCATCAGTTCCACCAAAATCCCCTTCAAAGTCTGCACCCTCTGTTTCACCATCCCTACGCTCTTCACCTTTACCAGCTGCATCCATTACCTACAGCCCTATATCCGTATACAAATCCTCAGTAGCGAAACCAAAGAAAAAACTGACGTTTTTTCCAACCAATTCAATCCTACCACTATCCCTATCTACCTCCACTCCAGCCAACTTGCTTCAGCCTGTTTCCGTACCAGCGGAGTTGCTCCAGCCTGATTCCTTGCCAAGCAACCTGCTCCGGGCCTTCTTCATGCCAGCTGATCCTGAACCTGACGACCCACCTAATCCTGCCAACTCTCTGCCTGCTGTCCAGTCTGAAGTTCCAGTACCTGCTATCCAGTCCGATGCTCCAGTCAGTGCCCGCTGTTCAGTCTGATGCTCCAGTGCCCGCTGTTCAGTCTGATGCTCCAGTGCCCGCTGTTCAGTCTGCTCCAGTGCTTGCTGTTCAGTCTGATGCTCCAGTGCCTGCTGTTCAGTCTGATGCTCCAGTGCTTGCTGTTCAGTCTGATGCTCCAGTGCTTGCTGTTCAGTCTGATGCTCCAGTGCCTGCTGTTCAGTCTGATGCTCCAGTGCCTGCTGTTCAGTCTGCTCCAGTGCCTGCTGTTCAGTCTGCTCCAGTGCCTGCTGTTCAGTCTGCTCCAGTGCTCGCTGTTCAATCTGCTCCAGTGCCCGCTGTTCAGTCTGCTCCAGTGCCCACTGTTCAGTCTGCTCCAGTGCCCGCTGTTCAGTCTGATGCTCCAGTGCCCGCTGTTCAGTCTGATGCTCCAGTGCCCGCTGTTCAGTCTGCTCCAGTGCCCGCTGTTCAGTCTGATGCTCCAGTGCCCGCTGTTCAGTCTGATGCTCCAGTGCCCACTGTTCAGTCTGATGCTCCAGTGCCCACTGTTCAGTCTGATGTTCCAGTGCCGGCTGTCCAGTCTGATGTCTCGGTGCCTGGCTTCCAGTCTGATGTCTCGGTGCCTGGCTTCCAGTCTGATGTCTCGGTGCCTGGCTTCCAGTCTGATGTCTCGGTGCCTGGCTTCCAGTCTGATGTCCCGGTGCCTGGCTTCCAGTCTGATGTCCCGGTGCCTGGCTTCCAGTCTGATGTCCCGGTGCCTGGCTTCCAGTCTGATGTGCCTGCCTTCCAGTCTGATGTCCCGGTGCCAGCCTTCCAGTCTGATGTGCCTGCCCTCCAGTCTGATGTCCCAGTGCCTGCCTTCCAGTCTGATGTGCTCACTTCCCAGTCCGATGTGCCTGCCTTCCAGTCTGATGTCCTGGTGCCTGCCTTCCAGTCTGACGTGCCTGCCTTCCAGTCTGACATCCTGGTGCCTGCCTTCCAGTCTGATGTGCCCGCCTTCCAGTCTGATGTGCCTGCCTTCCAGTCTGATGTCCCGGTGCCTGCCTTCCAGTCTAATGTGCTCACTTCCCAGTCCGATGTGCCTGCCTTCCAGTCTGATGTCCCGGTGCCTGCCTTCCAGTCTGATGTGCCTGCCTTCCAGTCTGACATCCCGGTGCCTGCCTTCCAGTCTAATGTGCCTGCCTTCCAGTCTGACGTGCCTGCCTTCTAGTCTGATGTCCCGGTGCCTGCCTTCCAGTCTGATGTGCCTGCCTTCCAGTCTGATGTCCTGCTGCCTGCATTCCAGTCTGATGTCCCGCTGCCTGGCTTTCAGTCTGACGTGCCTGCCTTCCAGTCTGACGTCCCGGTGCCTGCCTTCCAGTCTGACATCCCGGTGCCTGCCTTCCAGTCTGATGTCCCGGTGTCTGCCTTCCAGTCTGATGTGCCCGCCTTCCGGTCCGATGTGCCTTCCTTCCAGTCTGATGTCCCGGTGCCTGCCTTCCAGTCTGATGTGCTCGCTTCCCAGTCCGATTTACCTGCCTTCCAGTCTGATGTCCCGGTGCCTGCCTTCCAGTCTGACGTGCCTGCCTTCCAGTCTGACATGCCTGCCTTCCAGTCTGATGTACCGCTGCCTGCCTTCCAGTCTGATGTCCCGCTGCCTGCCTTCCAGTCTGACGTCCCGGTTCCTGCCTTCCAGTCCGCTGTGCCCACCTTCCAGTCTGATGTATCTGCCTTCCAGTCTGATTTCCCGGTGCCTGCCTTCCAGTTTGATGTGCTCACTTCCCAGTCCGATGTGCCTGCCTTCCAGTCTGATGTCCCGGTGCCTGCCTTCCAGTCTGATGTCTTGGTGCCTGCCTTCCAGTCTGACGTGCCTGCCTTCCAGACTGATATCCCGGTGCCTGCATTCCAGTCTGATGTGCCTGACTTCCAGTCTGACATCCCGGTGCCTGCCTTCCAGTCTGATGTGCCCACCTTCCAGTCTGACGTCCCGGTGCATGCCTTCCAGTCTGACATCCCGGTGCCTGCCTTCCAGTCTGATGTTCCTGCCTTCCAGTCTGATGTCCCGCTGCCTGCCTTCCAGTCTGATGTGCCTGCCTTCCAGTCTGATGTCCCGGTGCCTGACTTCCAGTCTGACGTGCCTGCCTTCCAGTCTGACGTGCCTGCCTTCCAGTCTGACGTCCTGGTGCTCGCCTTCCAGTCTGATGTGCCCGCCTTCCAGTCTGATGTGCCTGCCTTCCAGTCTGATGTCCCGGAGCCTGCCTTTCAGCCTGATGTGCCTGCCTTCCAGTCTGATGTCCCGGTGCCTGCCTTCCAGTCTGATGTCCCGGTGCCTGCCTTCCAGTCTGACGTGCCTGCCTTCCAGTCTGACATCCCGGTGCCTGCCTTCCAGTCTGATGTGCCCGCCTTCCAGTCTGACGTGCCTGCCTTCCAGTCTGATGTGCCTGCCTTCTAGTCTGACGTCCCGGTGCCTGCCTTCCAGTCTGACGTGCCTGCCTTCCAGTCTGACGTGCCCGCTTTCCAGTCTGATGTGCCCGCCTTTCAGTCTGATGTGCCTGCCTTCTAGTCTGATGTCCCGGTGCCTGCCTTCCAGTCTGATGTGCCTGCCTTCCAGTCTGATGTCCCACTGCCTGCATTCCAGTCTGATGTCCCGCTGCCTGCCTTCCAGTCTGACCTGCCTGCCTTCCAGTCTGACGTCCCGGTGCCTGCCTTCCAGTCTGACATCCCGATGCCTGCCTTTCAGTCTGATGTCCCGGTGCCTGCCTTCCATTCTGATGTCCCGGTGTCTGCCTTCCAGTCTGATGTGCCCGCCTTCCAGTCCGATGTGCCTGCCTTCCAGTCTGATGTCCCGGTGCCTGCCTTCCAGTCTGATGTGCTTGCTTCCCAGTCCGATTTACTTGCCTTCCAGTCTGATGTCCCGGTACCTGCCTTCCAGTCTGACGTGCCAGCCTTCTAGTCTGACGTCCCGGTGCCTGCCCTCCAGTCTGACGTCCCAGTACCTGCCTTCCAGTCTGACATCCCAGTGCCTGCCTTCCAGTCTGACGTCCCGGTGCCTGCCTTCCAGTCTGACCTCCCAGTGCCTGCTTTCCAGTCTGATGTCCCGGTGCCTACCTTTCAGTCTGATGTGCCCGCCTTCCAGTCCGATGTACCTGCCTTCCAGTCTGATGTCCCGGTGCCTGCCTTACAGTCTGATATGCTTTGTTCCTAGTCCGATTTGCCTGCCTTCCAGTCTGATGTCTCGGTGCCTGCCTTCCAGTCTGACGTGCCTGCCTTCCAGTCTGACGTCCCGGTGCCTGCCTTCCAGTCTGACATCCCGGTGCCTGCCTTCCAGTCTGATGTGCCCACCTTCCAGTCTGATGTCCCGATGTCTGCCTTCCAGTCTGATGTCCCGGTGCCTGCCTTCCAGTCTGATGTGCCTGCCTTCCAGTCTGATTTCCCGCTGCCTGCCTTCCAGTCTGATGTGCCTGCCTTCCAGTCTGATGTCCCGGTGCCCGTTTTCCAGTCTGACGTGCCCGCTTTCCAGTCTGACGTGCCCGCTTTGCAGTCTGACGTGCCTGCCTTCCAGTCTGATGTCCCGGTGCCCGCTCTCCAGTCTGACGTGCCTGCCTTCCAGTCTGACGTGCCTGCCTTCCAGTCTGATGTCCCGGTGCCCACCTTCCAGTATGATGTGCCTGCCTTCCAGTCTGATGTCCCGGTGCCTGCCTTCCAGTCTGATGTGCCTGCCTTCCAGTCTGATGTCCAGGGGCCTCCCTTCCAGTCTGATGTGCCTGCCTTCCAGTCTGATGTCCCGGTGCCCGCTTTCCAGTCTGACGTGCCCGCTTTCCAGTCTGACGTGCCCGCTTACCAGTCTGATGTCCCAACGCCCACTGTCTTGCTTAGTGATTCCGTACCTGGTATCCAGCCTGACGATTCCAGTCTGATGTACCGGTGCCCGCTTTCCAGTCTGACGTGCCCGCTTTCCAGTCTGATGTGCCCGCCTTTCAGTCTGATGTGTCTGCCTTCTAGTCTGATGTCCCGGTGCCTGCCTTCCAGTCTGATGTCCTGCTGCCTGCCTTCCAGTCTGACGTGCCTGCCTTCCAGTCTGACGTCCCGGTGCCTGCCTTCCAGTCTGACATCCCGGTGCCTGCCTTCCAGTCTGACGTACCGGTGCCTGCCTTCCAGTCTGACGTCCCGGTTCCTGCCTTCCAGTCCGATGTGCCCGCCTTCCAGTCTGATGTCTCGGTGCCTGCCTTCCAGTCTGATGTGCTTGCTTCCCAGTCCGATGTGCCTGCCTTCCAGTCTGATGTCCCGGTGCCTGCCTTCCAGTCTGATGTCTCGGTGCCTGCCTTCCAGTCTGACGTGCCTGCCTTCCAGTCTGACATCCCGGTGCCTGCCTTCCAGTCTGATGTGCCAACTTCCAGTCTGACGTCCCAGTGCCTGCCTTCCAGTCTGACATCCCGGTGCCTGCCTTCCAGTCTGATGTTCCTGCCCTCCAGTCTGATGTCCCGATGCCTGCCTTCAAGTCTGATGTGCCTGCCTTCCAGTCTGATGTCCCGGTGCCTGCTTTCCAGTCTGACGTGCCCGCTTTCCAGACGGACATGCCCGCTTTCCAGTCGGACATGCCCGCTTTCCAGTCTGACGTGCCTGCCTTCCAGTCTGACGTCCCGGTGACTGCCTTCCAGTCTGACGTGCCTGCCTTCCAGTCTGACGTGCCTGCCTTCCAGTCTGATGTCCCGGTGCCTGCCTTCCAGTCTGATGTGCCCGCCTTCCAGTCTGATGTGCCCACCTTCCAGTCTGATGTGCCTGCCTTCCAGTCTGATGTCCCGGTGCCCGCTCTCCAGTCTGACATGCCTGCCTTCCAGTCTGACATCCCGGTGCCTGCCTTCCAGTCTGACATGCCTGCCTTCCAGTCTGACGTGCCTGCCTTCCAGCCTGACATCCCGGTGCCCGCCTTCCAGTCTGATGTGCCTGCCTTCCAGTCTGATGTCCCGGTGCCTGCCTTCCAGTCTGATGTGCCTGCCTTCCAGTCTGATGGCCTGGTGCCCGCTTTCCAGTCTGACGTGCCTGATTTCCAGTCTGACGTGCCCGCTTACCAGTCTGATGTCCCAACGCCCACTGTTTTGCTTAATGATCCCGTACCTGGTCTCCAGCCTGACGATCCAGTTCCTGATGGTCCCATTCCTGATACCCTGCCTGGTGGTTCCTTTACCGCTGCCCAGCCTGATGACCCGGAGATCGCTACCCAGCCTGTTGACCCGGAGCTCGCTGCCCAGCCTTATGATCCGGTGTCCTCTGCCCAGCCTGCTTTCATGGTACCTGCTAAACCAGTTCCTGGTGCTCAGCTTCCCGCTGATTCTTCCCTGTTGGATTTTCAGCCTGACTGTGATGCTCTCGTGTTGTCTGCCCCCGATAGGTCCATACATGTTGCCCTACCTGTTTTCATCTCCAGATCCAAACTTCCAGACCCTGGTGGTGGGGTGCATGTTCCATTTTCGGACTCGGGTGGCACGCCTCCCAATAGATAAGAGACTCTGGCCGGAAAAGCGCAAAGAAGCCCGCAGTCACAGGGGAGACTTTTTGGGACTTTTCCGCACCCACGTGGACTGCCAGGTCAAGGGCAGAATGGAGTGTCTGGGGACCACTCCTTGGGGGGGGGGGGGGATGTCATGATCCATGTTATGGCTTGGGTCACCTGCTGGTGGCACTGTTGCTTTCAGCACCAAAGGTGTAATTCTGGTGGCCACCAGCGGGTGTCTCCCAGTACAAGGACTTTTCATTATCAAGCTGCACCTGTTGTGAGCTGCTGAGAGTATATAAGCCTGCCCTTCACTAAGGTTCAGGGCTTCAGTATGCCCTCTGCAAGCTTGTCCCTGCCTGACCCGTGTGCCTGAACCTGTTCCCGATCTGCGTCCTGCCCTGTCCTGGACTCTGCTTCCTGTACCCTGTCCCTGAGTCTTGTCCCTTGCTTCCAGCTCCCCTTGCTATAGCTCCCTCCATCTGGCCGCCTGTTTCCCCTTGTCTCTCGTCCCTGCCTTGCTGATGTATAGGTGCTCCTGTACTTGTATATATTAGTTAGTTAGATTAGGTGTTTTGGGGTTTGCTGTGTATTCTTGTATTTATTCCTTATATTCATTTCTTGTTTTTGGTTAGCTGTGTTTGGTTTGCACGTGTGCCTTGCCTTTAATAAATATATATATTTCACTTACTTTTGTGCCTGATTATGTGCAGCCCACTGATCTGTGTACCCTGTGCTGGAAGCCTGTGTTAGGCTTCCCTGACAATTGTGATCATGTGATTGCAATCCACTGTGTTTTGTCTGAACTCACCTGAGCTATCCAGCCATGTACATGATTGTGCCTGGCTGTACTGTCCACCCCAGTAAAATTACTGTGGGTGGGACAGCAAGTGGTTAAGACAAGTAAATATAATATACCTTCCTATCTATTCTAGCAGCATAAGGATTAAAAATAGTGAATGTTGATTGAGAGAGTTTAGTTCTACTTTAATCCCTCTAACTGCAGGACCCATAAAATCTCCCTTGATTCCTCTCATTTCGAATCCCCAAAAACCTTATCCAACACTTGTCTCTGCATAGTCATCATGTGATCCATATTTTATAGGACAGTCTTTACACGACTGTGTAAAATGCAAATTAAAAGTAAGCTGTTACACTTTTGAAATGTCACTTTATGCAACATATATACCCAACCTAGGTGTAGAGTATGGCAACTTTCTGACTAAACAAGATTGACAGGTGGTGTCAACTTGCTAAAAATGTTGTTGATTTCAGGCTGGCTGATTACAGAAGATGTTTTCTTATTTTACAGCTGGCCATAAACTAATAGAAATTTGTTCGAAAATTTAAATTTTTAAGAATATTCGTTTGATTTTCTAAAGCTATACACTGATCGGAATTTGCCAGATCAGCAGGGACTGGACATATTTCATATGAATATTCATGCAAAATTCTACTAGTGTATGGCCAGCTTTAGTGGAGATAGATCATTTTGATGTCAAAGCCTTATGACTCTCTAAA
Organism: Rana muscosa; assembly: GCA_029206835.1. NCBI lineage: Eukaryota > Metazoa > Chordata > Amphibia > Anura > Ranidae > Rana > Rana muscosa. The sequence goes on from CM055122.1 coordinate 273,686,940, forward strand.
AGGACTAATTTACTGGACAAAGACAAAACTTGTGCTAAAAGTGTAAATAGATTTTTTTTTGTTTAGTGTAGGTAAATTTGTGAAGGCTGGCAGCCAAGCCTGTGTGTTTTTTTTTCCTGTGTTGGGTAGAGATCCAGGGAGAGCTGGGTGACTCACATGCAACATCACTGAGACCTCCCTTCTATTTCGAAAATGTACTGGAACCGTCTAGAAAAATGGGAGGGGAAGTAATGTGGAGCTGCCTGGAGTATTCCGAGGGTCCCGACCAATCCCCAATCCTTGGGTTGAAAGGGGGCAGGCCCCCTCAAATACTCTGGGTCAGCCCAGCTGGGGCAGAGAGTTTGGGTGGAAGCTGGAGATGGAGTGTTAGGCTGTCATGGACTTTGAGGGAGCTCCCCAGTCTGGGGGGGTGACCTTGGGCCTGGGCTCGGGTACGGACAGGACCTTCTCAAGACACACGGAGGTGTCCTGGCCAGGAGGAATGGGAGCAAGGAGGACAGCGGGAGAATACTGCTGGGCATATCTCCAGGAGGACAAGGAACAGCCAAGAGGACTAGTGAGTGACACACAGTCAGGAGGACTGGGATGCATGCCTGAGAGGACTGGGATGGAGCAGTCTGGGATGGGTGCAGGGCCAGTCAGGAGGACTGTGGTGACATGGGCAGTGGAAAGGGGCAGCTGCAGCCAGGAGGGCTGGCAGTGCCTGAAGAGGTGATACTGGGAGCAGTAACCACAGATAGGATAGCTAGCACCAAAGATTTCTATTTTTTTGCTACACCATAGGGGCCCGTGGTCCCTGCCTGCAAAGGGCATTCTACTAAGATCCAGCTGAGGCTGTGTTTGCTGCTTCTGGGAGTTGTTGTGTTGCAATCAAGATTGTGCAGGAGGTAGAGGAGCAAAGTGTGTATATACTGCAGTGGGTGGGGCCTACTGTGTTCCTCCCACAGCTCTACTCTGTACACCACAGTGATAGTGTCACTGCTAATTTTAACGAGATAATATCTGAGTTTGCATAGGCATTTTCTGCAAACAAAAAAAGATTATGTAGCGGTACCACCGTAGGGGCTGCTGGTGATTGTGGACCGTTTCCCACCCTGCACAGCCAGGCACATGAATTTCCAGACACACTTCAGTCAAGAAACAGTCCTTGCACTTTGTTTTTGTTTTGTTTTATTAGGGGAATAGAACTTGGATGGGAATGGGGTACATATGGGATGCCCACTTGATTGAAAATAGGAAATTTAGGGACTAAACTATATACACCTCTGGTATATACAACCTCTTTTCTTCACCTCCAGGACATACACTTGCTTGCAGACTATCACTCCCAGGATCAGCTAATACTGATGTGGGGATCTGAAACTGACCATGTCAGGCCCAAAGCAAATGCCCTTTGCAGGCAGAGACTGCGGGCCCATATGGTGTAGCAAAATTAGGTAGTCCTTAGTGCTAGCTGTCCCACATGTGACTGCTGGTCCCAGTACCATCTCTTCAGGCACTGCCAGCCCTCCTGGCTGCAGCTGCTTCTTTTCACTACCTGTGCCACCACAGTCCATCTGACTGGCTCTGCACCCATCCCAGACTGCTCCATCCCAGTCCTCTCAGGCGTGCCCCCCAGTCCCCCTGACTGCGTGCCACTCACCAGCCCTCTTGGCTGTTCCTTATTCCTCCTGGAGACCTGCCTGGCACTGACCTCCCACTCTCCTCCTTGTTCCTGTACCTCCTGTCCAGGACACCTCTGTGGTTTTAGGAAGGTCCTGTCTGCACCCGAGCCAAGGCCCAAGGTCACGTCTCCCCCCCCCCCCCAGACAGGGGAGCTTCCTCAAAGGCCACGACAGCCTAACACTCCATTTTCAGCTCCCCCCCCACAACTTCCCCCCAGCTGGACGGACCCTGAGTATTTGAGGGGGCCTGCCCCCTACCAGTCCAAGTTGGGGATTGGTCAGGGCCCTCCAAAAGCTCCAGGCAGCTCCACCTTACTTCCCCTCCCATTCTTATAGAAGGCACCAGAACATTCAAGGAGTGTGGGTGTGTGTGTATGTGTGTGTGGGTGGGCGGGGGGGGGGGGTCTCAGTGATGCTGTCTGTGAGTCATCCAGCTCTCCCTGGATTTCTGCCCAGCCCAGGACAAAAACATAGACAGGCTTGGCTGCCAGCTAAGCCTGCAGAAATGTACCTACACTTACAAAGAAAAGAGCTATCTACATTTCTAGCACTAGAGGGTGCTACACTTATAATGCTTGTGTCTATTGCAGAATATATTTAAATGTAAGTTTTTGTGCCTGAAGTTCAGCTTTAAGAAGAAAATATTGTAAATTTAGGAAACCATTGTAATGTACAGTCAGGTCCATGAATATTGGGACATTAACACAATTCTAATCGTTTTGGCTCTATACACCACCACAATGGATTTGAAATGAAACAAACAAGATGTGCTTTAACTGCAGACTTTCAGCTTTAATTTGAGGGTATTTACATCCAAATCAGGTGAACGGTGGTGTATAGAGCCAAAAAGATTAGAATTGTGTCGATGTCCCAATATTTATGGACCTGACTGTATATGAATGAAAAAATTAAAAGTAATTTACGGTATAGAGAAACGGTCTCATCCTTGGGTCAACAGCGCTGGAGGTCTATTAATCCTTTGATGAGACTAGTTACATTTTATTGCTCTAGTACACCTATTCTCTGATTGGTAAGTATCACACATGCCACTTCCTTGTAGCTCCAGGCCTTTGATGCACACACGTACATGGCTCTCCCTTCACATCTACTGTATAGAAGACTCTTTGCAAGCTTCAAATAGCTGATCTAAAATATTCTTTTCATCCTTCCACAATCAATGGTTGAGTATTTGACTAGATGTGTGATCTTTCAGCTGGTGATAAAGACACAATCGGTTGCCTGCTCTCACCTACCACATCTATAACGCACTAGATCTGAGGAAAAAATGATTGATTTGGTCATCGAAATCCAATTATGGATATTGTGTGTCCCTGATTTACGGAGATATTATTTTATTGTTTTTTCAAGTGAAAGTAATTTTTTTTTTAACTTAAAGTGATTGTAAAGGAAAAAATGTATTTAAAAAATAATAATAAACATGTCATACTTACCTGCTTTGTGCAGTGGTTTTGCACAGAGAAGCCCCGATCCTCCTCTTTTCAGGTCCCCGACCAGTGCTCTGGGCCTCTCCGCCTTGCCGGGTGCCCCCATAGCAAGTCGCTTGCTGTAAGGGCGCTCATGCGTTCTCGCTCCTGAGCCGACTCTCTGCATCCATAAAACACAGAGAGCACGGCTCAGCCCCACGCCTGCATCACTGTGATTGACAGCAATTGGAGCCAATGCTGCTGCATCTCAGCCAATCAGGAGGGAGAGATCTATGAGAGTCGGTCTCATGCACATCGCTGGATCGGGATTGAGCTTAGGTAAGTATTAGGGGGGCTGAGGGGGGAGCTGCACACTGAAGTTTTTTACCTTCATGCATAGAATGCATGAAAGTAAAAAAAAGCCTTCAGCCTTTAAAACCACTTTAATGCATTTTCTGCATTTAGGTCGCCCCCCCATACTTACCTGAGCCTGATTTCAATCCAGGGATGTGCATGAGGACAGCGGCTCTCTCAGCTCTCTCCCTCCTCATTGGCTCAGACACAGCAGTGGGAGCTACTGGCTCCCGCTGCCATTAGCCACAGCAATGAGGAGGGAGCATGACACACAGAACGGGGCCTGGGAGTGAGCACGCAAGGGTGCCCCCATAGCAAGTGGCTTGCTATGGGGGCACTGGGGGGGAGGGCAGGAGTGCCGACATAGGACCCAAGAAGAATAGGATTGGGCCGCTCTGTTCAAAACCATTGTACAGAGCAGGTAAGTATAATATATATATTAATGTTTGTTATTTATGTAGCGGGGTGTTATATTTAAGGGAAGTATCTAAGTGGTAGTAAGGCTCAGATACACAAATTGTTAGGGTTCATAGACCATTTCTGTCCTTGGGAGATAGTACTGCTGTACAGTTCCCTGGGACCTATAGGTGGCGCTGTTGCCATAGGCCCGGGTTGAACCACGATACAAGGTTGTGCCTTTCTTGTCCCCTCTCGGCAGCAGTACGGCGAGGCGGGGAACCTGCTGTGCCTGTCAGGAGAGGGTAAAAAGGGGGGGCCATCTTCCAGCGGGGTCGGGCCCCAGGCACCTTAGGCCTGGGGTGTGGGTCGTCTCCAGGTGCCCTAGGCCCGGACGCCTGGATGTGTTGCCTCCAGGTGCCTTAGGCCTGGAGGCGAAGTTGCTGTTCCATCCCAGACACCTTCAGTCTGGGGTGAGGTACTAAAGAGGAGGCCCGGGGCCCAGCAACCTTCAGCTGGGATCCGCCAGGGATCAAGGAGCTCCCAGGGTACCGCCTTGCGAGGGGACCCGTATCTTGGATTGAGGAGGCCAGGGAGGTGACCCTTTCTGAAGACCCAGCGCAGAGGCGTGGTGACAGTAAGGGCCTCTGGTAACTCTCCGGAGGGATGCTTTTCTCTTGACATGGGCCAAGTTCTTCAAGAAGGCAGTGCATGTTCTGTAGGTCATAGTGGCAGTGACACACCAAGTCAGTGGCAGTGACTTTCATGTTCATTAGGTCTGTGATAAAGATAATATAACGCCAAATCTGTTTGTGCATATCAGAACAGTAAGAGAACCAAGATTTGTGTTTGTGCCTGGACCTCTCTCCCACCTTATCTGACCTGTGTCTCGTCTCAACCTGTCTGCTCTTAAAGGGACTATTTATTATCCATGCAAAATAAATACAGAGGTTGGACTTTCAGTTGGTGTGGACAATGGCTTTACTGGGGAAAATTGAGGACTTGTTTCTGGCCAAGCCAGAAATGAGATCAGCTCGGGAGGATTCAAACACCAGCCGCAGGCAGGCCCGAGAAAACTAACACCGCTCAACCTCCCCATCCAGGAGGGTACGGGCTTGTAGTGCGGTGTGCCTCAGTCTTTCCTGCGGAGGAGCCAAATAAAGAAAAGCAGGTAAAGGCTGGGGTGAGTGCGCTATATAAAAAATTTTTTTTTGCATTTACTAGTAGTTTAGGGTGAACAGATGTCCCTGGTTTCTGGGGGACAGTCACTGATTTTAGGGGGCTGTCCCTGGGGAAAAAAAAATTCTCAGATTTTGTTTCTGGTTAAAGTGCCTTTGGTTTATTTCCAAATTTAAAATTTACATCCCTGGCTCAGGCCATTGCAGGGTGATCCTGGAGCAGCAGGAGGGAGGGGAAGGGTTTGTGTGCTCCGGACTGTGTCTGCGGTTACTGTTGATGTCATATTATCCCGATATTACATGGCGTTCCCAGTCCCACCCCCTCTCGGTTTGTGCAGACTTCACTGCAGTGAGGTAAGAATGAGGATTATCCACTGCCTTGCCCTTGCTTGTGACGGTAAGGTGTCCCTGGAATCAATTTTGAAAAGTGGCCAATAAAACGACTTTATAATAGACAGTGGCATGGAATTTGTTGGAGCCTAGCCATCATGTCAAGAAAGTCAAGCTCCAGTAACAAAGTGAAACTAAATCAGAGAGGAGCACAGAAGGACCTTTTTGACTAATAAAGTAATATATTGTGTGGCCTTCTTTTAGGCAGAACATTTACTTTTAAAAGTTTAAACTTGAATAAGGTTCAGCTGAAGTTTTGTCCATGAGTTTTTTGTTTCAAGATATGTTTTGACCAAATGCACTGTTATTTAAAATGACTGAAATGCAGATACTGTATTTATTGGCGTATAACACTCACTTTTTTACCCTGAAAATAGAGTGTAAACTGTGCCTGCGTGTTATATGCAGGGGGCTGTGGAAAGTTTTTTTCCTAAAACTTCCCTCTTAAAGTTAGGGCGCGTGCTATACGCCTGTGCGTGTTATACGCCGATAAATACGGTACATTTGCTTGTCACTTTGTTATATGCAGCCTTCCCAGAGCTGCAAGTGGCATCCTTAATGAGACAATCAAGGTGAACACCAGGGATGAGCCGAACACCCCCCTGTTCGGTTCGCACCAGAACCTGCGAACAGACAAAACGTTTGTGTGAACTTTAGAACCCTATTAAATACAATGGACTCGAATGTTTGAAATCTAAAGTGCTAATTATAAAGGCTAATATGCAAGTTATTGTCCTAAAAAGTGTTTGGGGACCGGGGTCCTGCCCCAGGGGACATGTATCAATACAAAAAGAAGTTTTAAAAACTGCAGTTTTTTCGGGAGCAGTGATTTTAATAATGCTTAAAATGAAAAAATAAAAGTGAAATATTCCTTTAAATTTCGTACCTGGGGGGTGTGTATGATATGCATGTAAAGTGGCGCATGTTTCCCATGCTTAGAACTGTCCCTGCAAAAAATGTCATTTTTGAAAGAAAAAAAGTCATTTAAAACTCACTCGCGGCTATTAATGAATTGTCGACTCCCGGCAATACATACAAAAGTCATTGATAAAAAAAAAAAAAAAAGCGTGGGGGTCCCCCAGAATTCAATTACCAGGCCCTTCAGGTCTGGAATGGATATTAAGGGGAACCCCGCCGCAAATTAAAAAAAAAAATGACGTGGGGTTCCCCCAAATATCCATTCCAGGCCCTTCAGATCTGGCATGGATTTTAAGGGGAACTCCACCCCAAATTAAAAAAAAAATGGCGTGGAGTCCCCCTAAAAATCCATACCAGACCCCTTATCCGAGCATGCAACCTGGCCGGCCGCAGGGGAAAAGGGGGGGACGAGAGAGCATCCCCCCCTCCCTCCTGAACCGTACCAGGCCACATGCCCTCAACATGGGGAGGATGTCCCCATGTTGATGGGGACAAGGGCCTCATCCCCACAACCCTTGCCCGGTGGTTGTGGGGGTCTGCGGGCGGGGGGCTTATCGGAATCTGGAAGACCTCTTTAACAAAGGGGACCCCCAGATCCCGGCACCCCCCCTATGTGAATTGGTAAGGGGTACCGTTTCACGAAGAAAGCGTAATTTTTTTTAAAAAAAAACACACAAACACCTTGAAAAAGTCCTTTATTAAAAAAAAACAAAAAACATTCCAGTGGTGAAACCCAGTGTCCCGCGGCGATCCCGATGTCCAGCACTGTCCGTCATTGGTTGTGCCTGAGCGGACCTGATGGGGAACTTCCTCCTCAGTGTTTTAAATGTATAGACCCGCCCCTTCTAAAGTTCCCCATCAGGTCCGCTCAGCGGACCAGATGCGGAACATGACAAGGGGCGGGTCTATACATGTATTACCAAAAGTGAGAGAAGTTCCCCATCAGGTCCGCCCCCTCGGTATGTCGGACCCGCCTACGTCATTGGCCTGAGCGGGGAACTTCCTTCACTGTGTAATTTAAATTTACACAGTGAAGGAAGTTTCCCCGCTCAGGCCAATGAGGTAGGCGGGGTCTGACATACCGAGGGGGCAGACCTGATGGGGAACTCCCTTCACTGTGTAATACATGTATAGACTCAGTGAGCGGGGAAACTTCCTTCACTGTGTAAATTTAAATAACACAGTGAAGGAAGTTCCCCGCTCAGGCCAATGATGTAGGCGGGTCCGACATACCGAGGGGGCGGACCTGATGGGGAACTTCTCTCACTTTGGTAATACATGTATAGACCCGCCCCTTGTCATGTTCCGCATCTGGTCCGCTGAGCGGACCTGATGGGGAACTTTAGAAGGGGCGGGTCTATACATTTAAAACACTGAGGAGGAAGTTCCCCATCAGGTCCGCACAGGCACAACCAATGACGGACAGCGCTGGACATCGGGATCGCCGCGGGACACTGGATTTCACCGCTGGAATATTTTTTTTTTTGTTTTTTTTTAATAAAGGACTTTTTCAAGGTGTTTGTGTGTTTTTTTTTTTTAAAAATTACGCTTTCTTCGTGAAAATGGTAGGGGTACAATGTACCCCTTACCAATTCACATAGGGGGGGCGGGATCTGGGGGTCCCCTTTGTTAAAGGGGTCTTCCAGATTCCGATAAGCCCCCCGCCCGCAGACCCCCACAACCACCGGGCAAGGGTTGTGGGGATGAGGCCCTTGTCCCCATCAACATGGGGACATCCTCCCCATGTTGAGGGCATGTGGCCTGGTACGGTTCAGGAGGGAGGGGGGGCCGCTCTCTCATCCCCCCTTTTCCCCTGCGGCCGGCCAGGTTGCGTGCTCGGATAAGGGTCTGGTATGGATTTTTAGGGGGACTCCACGCCATTTTTTTTTACATTTGGGGTGGAGTTCCCCTTAAAATCCATGCCAGATCTGAAGGGCCTGGAATGCATATTTGGGGGAACCCCACGTCATTTTTTTTTTTTTTATTTGTGGCGGGGTTCCCCTTAATATCCATTCCAGACCTGAAGGGCCTGGTAATTTAATTCTGGGGGACCCCCACGCTTTTTTTTTATTTTTTAATCAATGACTTTTGTATGTATTGCCGGGAGCCGACAATTCATTAATAGCCGCAAGTGAGTTTTAAATGACTTTTTTTCCTTCAAAAATGACACTTTGTGCAGGGACAGTTCTAAGCATGGGAAACATGCGCCACTTCACATGCATATCATACACACCCCCTAGGTACGAAATTTAAAGGAATATTTCACTTTTATTTTTTCATTTTAAGCATTATTAAAATCACTGCTCCCGAAAAAACGGCCGTTTTTAAAACTTATTTTTGCATTGATACATGTCCCCTGGGGCAGGACCCGGGTCCCCAAACACTTTTTAGGACAATAACTTGCATATAAGCCTTTATAATTAGCACTTTAGATTTCTCCCATAGATTTTTCGAATTTGCCGCGAACACCCCAATTTGTTCGCTGTTCGGCGAACGGGCGAACAGGCAATGTTCGAGTCGAACATGAGTTTGACTCGAACTCGAAGCTCATCCCTAGTGAACACAAATGCATGTCACAGTTTGTCAGTTTATACATTTTATATATATATATATATATGTAGCGGAGCCTCACTCTCCCTCTCGGATTCTCTCGTTTGATTGGCTTGTGTCTAGGGGTACCTGGGAGAGGAGAGTGCAGGAACACTACGCCAAGCTCTCCCCTCGTATGTGTATGAGGGTTGAGCAGGGTTACTTGAATTACCTCTGGGTCTGTTCACTGCATACAAAGCCTCCAGTTGTTCCATGGAGATGTGTCTGCCAATAACATAGAGCCCCACACCAATCGAAAGTCCAACACTCCTTTATTTCTCTACTTCCAGGGTGAACACACTCAGTTGAACTTTCAGTAACAGACAGACAGGGGTGTGGGTACGAGTAGGCCCAGGCACAACTGAACTCTCCTATTCCTTTGCTAGCGAATAGGCCTGGCGCACGGTCTCTGCCATCGACCGTGAGTTTTGGTCGCTGCCACCGATCGGATGAACCGTTGAGGCCCCTGCCACAGGCCTAATAGCAGGTCTCTGCCACTGACCTGAGTTGAATAGTTGGACCGCTGCCACCGGTCATTGAACATGAACCACCTTCCTCTCTGAACTTGGCCCCTGTTCGGGAAAGATATCCCTCCAGGCGGTCTCCAGAGGTTCACCCGGCACTGGCAATCTGCTGCACCAGGTCTTCGGATGAGTCCCTCCTCCGGTCCCTTATGCCTCTGGATTCGGGTGCCCCACTCCCGAGGCCCCCTAGGACAATCCCTCCCTCGCGGGACCCAGTGGAAGGTACTGGGCCCCAGGCCTCCGGCTGAGCACCTAACCCCAGACTGAAGGTGTCTGGGATGGAACACGAACTCCAGGTGTCCAGGCCTAGGCCACCTGGACACCGACCGCAAACAGCAGCCCTCAGGCTGAAGGTGCCTGGGACTCGAACCTCGTGGTGAAGATGTCCTCCCCCTTTATACCCTCTCCCAGCAAGCACGGCGGGTTCCCCGCCCCGCCGTACAACCGCTGCGAGAGGTCACAAAGGGTACGGCACTGCAGCGATGGTTCAACCCCGGCCCAAAGTGACAGCGCCACCTGCTGGGCCGCAGGGAACTATGCATCACTGGTGTCTTCACCAGTTTTAAAAGTATATACCCGCTACACTCTCCCCCCGGTTATTGGACACTGGTCCCCAGTGTCTGGAGTAACCCATGCCCAAAGGGGCCATCATAGCCTGATCCAGAAACCGACTAACAATTTCAAAAAAATACAAAAGTTTTGAAAACTAATCAAACAGTTGTGCCTGAACCTGACATGAAAGGGGAGGGAAGGAAAACAAACAACACATAACAACATTATTTGAAACACATGTTCACATTAACATTCCTTCCCACCCATCCTGACTAAGACCCACCCCATTCTCAGTGGTTTTGATGAGATGTTCTCCTGCAGAGAGGAAAAGAAACGTTAAACACACATATCCCTGACACATATGTTTGTGTAAGAACGAAAGAACCTCTCCGCAGAGAAACTCTTTCCTTCTATAAGTGTGTGAGTGAACAGTGAATATCTGTGCGCAACACTGACACCTGGTGACAGTGCCGCGGTAACTGCACTGGTTGAAGATCTTCTCTTTTTTTTTTTTCTCTTGCGGCTCTAACTACCCCAAAGTCCATAATCACTTTGTGGGATGGAAGAATGAAGAACAAACAACGGCAACAGTCCTTCAATTCCTCCAGAGAGCACAAACACCCATCAACACGGGCAGAGTCACTGGGTTTTCCCGGGAAACAACCCCGGAAAGTTCAGCAGCAACAAGGCAAAGCAAGACCGGAGTCCTTTTTTTCTCCTACAAATAGAACTTTGGGTGCGGCAAGACAAGGGGTTTCAAGTGCTGGTCCATTGTCTCTACATGGTATTCAACATCCTCCCCCCTCTTTGCGCCGAATTAACACCTTGTCTGCGTGGATGTGCCGACCCAGCATCCATTCTGACTTGCAGTCCTTGAACCGTTGAGAGGCTTTAGGGGAACACGCAAGGTACCTGCGGGCATGTGGGACCTGAAGGTGCGTCCACACAAAATCGTTGTACCAGCGTTCCCGGCAGACTTCCACTTCATATAGAAGCTCCTCAGGTAAGTACGGGTACTCCCACCCATACTCGTTAGCAACCTTTTGGCCAAAGAGGCGCTGTAGTCTCGCCAGCAGAGGCATAGTGGCCGGTCTCCCTCACCCGGTAGAACAATGGCGTCCGGGTGACGAGGTGCCTTGATCAGCTCCATTCTAGGCATAGGCGCCCACAGCAACAGTCTCTTTTCCCCAGTGCCAGATGCAGGAGGCACCAGAGGTAGAAGGGCAGACTGGGGATGGGATCCCTCCTCAGGCGCTGGTGCCTCCACCCGGGGTGTACTATCCCCTGTAGACATGGGTGGATCCCTGACTCTGTGGGACGAGGAGAGAGGCATCTTGTCCCAGCCCTTCTTAGCGAAAAGTTCATCTATGATGACGTTGTCTCCCGGATCGGAGAGCGACTCTAGGTCGGAGGTGTCACACTCCTCCGCGGGCTGGTAGCCTGTAGTAGAGGCTGAATTGCTACCCCCCGCGGGCACACAGGGCCGTGAATCCCCGACACCTCCGCCCCAACACCAAGTCCCTCCGCCCGGCTTACCTCGGCCCAAATTAGAGAAGGGATGTCCGGGACTCTTCCGACCGGATCCATCCGGGGCGGGCGTAGGCAAGCAGGGTGATCCACCGCAACCGCTGGACGGGGCAACCAAGCCGGTCTTCCTCTTTGGCGGTGGACGCTGGGAAACAGTGGTGACCGAGTCAGCATCCTCGGATTTCTCCCGTACCTCAGTGATTGCGACCTCCCCTGCGGTCGCTGCAGTGCGCACAGGGATGGCTGTAAAAGCAGCGATTCCTCCTTCTTGTGTGGTGTGGCCTGTTGCGCGGTTGAGGTGAATGGTTCTGGGTTTCTCAATAGGTGGTTCCACCTCAAATAGGAACTCTCCGCAGGCTTCATAGCGCCCGAATGGCTTCAGCTGACACACCAGTCCCGAACAGCCGGGACAAATCAAACCCAGGGCCTCAACGTCCATGCATGAGTACAGGGCGAATCGTCCCTGGGGCTTTAGCCGAATCCCTGTATCCGTTATCGGAGCAGCAGTAGTCAGACTCGTGGTAGTAGGATGAATAGGAATCCACGATGCATTGGTGAACATAGTGACTCTCTGCTGATCCATTGCGCACTGCATTGTTGGCGCCAAAGTCCCCACGTGTAGTCCTTCACACGATTGGACTCCTCCCCTCTTGCACTCCAGTTCGCGGGTGTCACGAGGATGCTATACACAGACATCCAATACAGGTGGTCAGATCATTGGGCTGCACATTAAGGAATCGGGAACAGAGTAAGTGAAAAATATATATATTTATTAAAGATAAAGACACACGTGTAAACAAAACCACAGCAAACCATAAGCAAGAAACGAATACAAAGGAACACAACAAACCCCAAAAACAACCTAATCTAACTAGCTAACTAATATGTACAAAAGAGAACACACATACATGAACAAGGCAGGGATGAGAGACAAGGGGAGCAGAAGGCCAGGTACTGGGAGCAGTCAGCAAGGGGGAGCTGGTATCAGGGGACAGGTATCAGGGGACAGGTCTCAGGGGACAGGGTACAAGGATCAGAGTCCAGGACAAGGCAGGGAACAGATCAGGATCAGGTTCAGGACCAGGTAACGGATCAGGTTCAGGCAGGGACCAGGCTTACAGAAGGAATTCTGGAGCACTGAGCTTTGTTAAGGGCGGGTTTATATAGTCCAGCAGACCCAGATCAGGTGTGCTTGATGGCTGGTGGAAAGTCTTGGTGAGGAGACACCCGCTGGTGGCCACCAGAACTACACCCACTGCTGCTGAATGCAACAGTGCCACCAGCAGGTGAGCCCAGTAATGACACCATTCCTGACAGTTCCCCCCCCTTAAGGAGTGGCCTCCGGACACTCCATTCAGCCCTTGGTTGGACAGTCCGAGTGGATGCGGAAACACCCAAAAAAGTCTCCATACTATATCTGCGGACTTCTTCGGACTTCCTAGGCCAGAGTCCTTTAGTTCACTGGGGGACGTGCCACTAGAGTCTGAAAATAGGGCGTGCATCCCACCACCAGGGTCAGGAAGTTTAGATTTAGAAGTAAAAATTAGCAGGGCAACGGGCAAGAACCCATCAGAGGCAGACCACGCAGCGGCATTACATTGAGGCTGGGTGACCATCAGGATTAAAATAGTGGAAAAAAGGGCATCCATCAGGAAGACGTCAGCGGCCAGCTGGGCATCAGGAACAGGTCTTAGCAGGGACCATATCCTCAGGCTAGGCAGCGGTAAAGGAACCACCAGGAAGAGTATCAGGAATGGAACCATCAGGAACTGGATCGTGAGGCTAGATACCAGGTACAGGGTCACCAAGCAAGACAGTAGGCTCTGGAACATCAGCCTGGGCAGCGGGCAACGGAGCAGCAGACAGGAACATCTCCGGCTGGGCAGCAGACGGAACATCTCAGGCTGGGCAGCAGGCGGGATCATCTCAGGCTGGGCAGCAGGCGGGATCATCTCAGGCTGGGCAGCAGACGGGATCATCTCAGGCTGGGCAGCAGACAGGATCATCTCAGGCTGGGCAGCAGACGGGATCATCTCAGGCTGGGCAGCAGACGGGATCATCTCAGGCTGGGCAGCAGACGGGGTCATCTCAGGCTGGGCAGCAGACGGGGTCATCTCAGGCTGGGCAGCAGACGGGGTCATCTCAGGCTGGGCAGCAGAGGCAGCAGACAGGGTCATCTCAGGCTGGGCAGCAGACGGGGTCATCTCAGGCTGGGCAGCAGACAGGAACACGTCAGGCTGGGCAGTAGGCTCCACAGACTGAGAAACGGGCATCATAACCTCAGGCCAGGAAACGGGCACCGGATCTTCAGGCGGGGTCTCATGCACCGAATCTTCTGACTGGGACACCGGATCTTCCGACTGGGACACCAGATCTTCCGACTGGGACACCAGATTTTCCGACTGGGACACCGTCATCAGAACTTCTGTTCGGAAGACAGGAACTTCAAGTTGGCAGGCTGGCACAGGAAGTTCAAGTTGGCAGGCTGGCACAGGAACCTCAGGCTGGCAGGCTGGCCCTGGAACTGCAGGCTGAAAGGCTGGCCCTGGAACTGCAGGCTGAAAGGCTGGCCCTGGCACTGCAGGCTGAAAGGCTGGCACAGGAACCTCGGGCTGGCAAACTGGCACAGGAACCTCGGGCTGGCAAACTGGCACAGGAACCTCGGGCTGGCAAACTGGCACAGAAACCTCGGGCTGGCAAACTGGCACAGAAACCTCGGGCTGGCAAACTGGCACGGGAACTTCGGGCTGGCAAACTGGCACGGGAACCTCAGGCTGGCAAACTGGCACGGGAACCTCAGGCTGGCAAACTGGCACGGGAACCTCAGGCTGGCAAACTGGCGGCACGGGAACCTCAGGCTGGAAGGCTGGCGGCACGGGGTCTTCAGGCTGGCAGGCTGGTACAGGGTCTTCAGGCTGGCAGGCTGGTACAGGGTCTTCAGGCTGGCAGGCTGGTACAGGGTCTTCAGGCTGGCAGGCTGGTACAGGGTCCTCAGGCTGACAGGCTGGTACAGGAACCTCAGGCTGGAAGGCTGGTACGGGAACCTCAGGCTGGAAGGCTGGCACGGGAACCTCAGGCTGGAAGGCTGGCACGGGAACCTCAGGCTGGAACAGGTTGGTGGGTGTGGAGGCAGGTTGAGATACCGGTAAGATTGTGTGGGTTGGAAAGTACTTCCGCTTCTTTTTGGGCTTAGTCACTGCAGGTTTGCAAGTACCGGGGGGAATATATGAAAAGGTTGGGATTGGGCAAATGGAAGAAAATGGCAGAGGTGCAGGGACAGTGGCTGGAGGAGGTTCTTGTGGATTGGCTACGGATAGGAGGGAAGAAGCAGGTGGATTGAAGGCAGGGTAAGTGCAGCAGGAGGAGACAGGGTACTGATACTTCATTGTTAGCTGGGTGCATTGTTCAGAAAAAGTGGGAATTGTGGGAAAAGGAGAGGAAGACATCCCAGCAGGTTGGTATCTAGACATACAAATGGATGGTTGGGAGCTGACAGGGGCTGAGTACAACAAACTTGACCAGGCCTGTATTAAGGATTTCACAAAATCAGGTTTGCACACTGCTTGTCTGACCAGAGACTGCACTGAATCAATACATGCTGCAAGCACCTGTTCAGGACAAGCTGAGTACTGCTCATGGAAAAAGGCTGAGGCCTCGTACACACGGCCGATTTTCTCGGCAAGAACCAGCAAGAAACTTGCTGGCAGAGAGGTCTTGCCGAGTAAATCGGTCGTGTGTACGCGGCTATCGGGTTTCTCGTCGAGAAAACCGACAAGAAACCTAGACGAGAAAATAGAGAACCTGCTCTCTATTTTCTCGTCGAGATTCTCCTCGGCATGTTTCTCGACGAGAAAAGTGAGTGTGTGTACACTTACCTGTCCTCCCGGAAGCCCGCGCATGTTCGAAATGAATTTGACGCATGCGCGGTAGCTTCCTAGGCATATGTAGGGTATACCAAGATGGCGGCGACGGCATCGAATGTAACGAGCGCATGCTCGTCGTAGTCGATGACGTCACCGCGTACGCTCCATTCAAAGAACCGCGGGTTCTTTGAAACGAGCGTGTGTACACTCGGCCGGGACAAGTTTCTTGTCCAAGAATCTCTACGAAAAAAACGACATGTTTTTTTCAACGAGAATCTCGGCCGTGTGTACGAGGGCTGAGTCATCCTCCAACAGCCACACCAAAGATTCTACTTGAGCTGCATTAAAAGGAGGTGTATAATCGTCAGTTCCAATAGAGGCATCAGACAGGGCCAACTCTGTACAGATACAAATCAAAGCTTGTACATCCTCAAACACAAAATTGCCCTGATCCACAAAAACGTGAGCTATGCGGATGCATTCTAATAACTGCTCTCTGGTATATTCTCTTAGTGTCTGATAACAGAAATCTCTGTCATCTGTTGCCAGGAGCGAAAGATAAAAAATATCGTCCACCTCCATCTCAGTAATTTTAACAAGTGCTCAGACCCAATTCCAAGGTGCAGCCGATCTGATTGTATGGCTCCAGAATTCTGTCACGAGGATGCTATACACAGACATCCAATACAGGTGGTCAGATCATTGGGCTGCACATTAAGGAATCGGGAACAGAGTAAGTGAAAAATATATATATTTATTAAAGATAAAGACACACGTGTAAACAAAACCACAGCAAACCATAAGCAAGAAACGAATACAAAGGAACACAACAAACCCCAAAAACAACCTAATCTAACTAGCTAACTAATATGTACAAAAGAGAACACACATACATGAACAAGGCAGGGATGAGAGACAAGGGGAGCAGAAGGCCAGGTACTGGGAGCAGTCAGCAAGGGGGAGCTGGTATCAGGGGACAGGTATCAGGGGACAGGTCTCAGGGGACAGGGTACAAGGATCAGAGTCCAGGACAAGGCAGGGAACAGATCAGGATCAGGTTCAGGACCAGGTAACGGATCAGGTTCAGGCAGGGACCAGGCTTACAGAAGGAATTCTGGAGCACTGAGCTTTGTTAAGGGCGGGTTTATATAGTCCAGCAGACCCAGATCAGGTGTGCTTGATGGCTGGTGGAAAGTCTTGGTGAGGAGACACCCGCTGGTGGCCACCAGAACTACACCCACTGCTGCCGAATGCAACAGTGCCACCAGCAGGTGAGCCCAGTAATGACACCATTCCTGACAGCGGGCTTTCTCCTTCCCTAGGTCACGCCCACGAACTGAGCAGGGAGGGTGTGCCTCGTAGCGCAGTGGCCAATATGGCCGACCTACTCGGAACTCTTTCGGGCAGATACTTTCAAATTCCAACAACTCCAGCTCCATTGTAGCACGAACACATCCCGGACGAGCCCCCACGTGTAGCGGAGCCTCACTCTCCCTCTCAGGTTCTCTCATTTGATTGGCTTGTGTCTAGGGGTACCTGGGAGAGGAGAGTGCAGGAAAACTACGCCAAGCTTTCCCCTTGTATGTGTATGAGGGTTGAGCAGAGTTACTTGAATTACCTCCGAGTCTGTTCACTGCATACGAAGCCTCCAGTTGTTCCATGGAGATGTGTCTGCCAATAACATAGAGCCCCACACCAATCGAAAGTCCAACACTCCTTTATTTCTCTACTTCCAGGGTGAACACACTCAGTTGAACTTTCAGTAACAGACAGACAGGGGTGTGGGTACGAGTAGGCCCAGGCACAACTGAACTCTCCTATTCCTTTGCTAGCGAATAGGCCTGGCGCACGGTCTCTGCCACCGACCGTGAGTTTTGGTCGCTGCCACCGACCAGATGAACCGTTGAGGCCCCTGCCACAGGCCTAATAGCAGGTCTCTGCCACTGACCTGAGTTGAATAGTTGGACCGCTGCCACCGGTCATTGAACATGAACCACCTTCCTCTCTCAACTTGGCCCCTGTTCGGGACAGATATCCCTCTGGGCGGTCTCCAGAGGTTCACCCGGCACTGGCAATCTGCTGCACCAGGTCTTCGGGGGAGTCCCTCCTCCGGTCCCTTACGCCTCTGGATTCAGGTGCTCTACTCTTGGGGCTCCCTAGGACAATCCCTCCCTCGCGGGACCCAGTGGAAGGTACTGGGCCCCAGGCCTCCGGCTGAGCACCTCACCCCAGACTAAAGGTGTCTGGGATGGAACACGAACTCCAGGTGTCCAGGCCTAGGCCGCCTGGACACCGACCGCGAACAGCAGCCCTCAGGCTGAAGGTGCCTGGGACTCGAACCTCGTGGCGAAGATGTCCGCCCCCTTTATACCCTCTCCCAGCAAGCACGGCGAGTTCCCCGCCCCGCCATACAACCGCTGCGAGAGGTCACAAAGGGTACAGCACTGCAGCGATGGTTCAACCCCAGCCCAAAGTGACAGTGCCACCTGCTGGGCCGCAGGGAACTATGCATCACTGGTGTCTTCACCAGTTTTAAAAGTATATACCCGCTATATATATATATTGTGACAGCAGGAAGGTAAAGTCACCTGGTTGCATCCAGGGGGGTAGATATATTTCGCCCAGATTCAGGCTTTACGCCGACTTATACAACTAGGTGGAGAGTTGTATAAGCCCAGCTAAGGCTAGTGGGCTCATGGATGACTCATATGTCTAGGGAGAGTGTGGGGCGTCGTGCAGACAGGGAGTTGATGAGACCAGCTGAAGCTTGTCAGCTCATTTAGGCCTCTATAAGAACTCCCAGCTTCATTAGATGTTAGCTCATGCCTGGAACCAGACCTGTGTGGACTGTCTAGGGAGAGTGAACCCCTGTGCGGTGAGACAAAGCCTGTGTGGCTATTTGCTTGGACATTTAAAACCAGGGACTTAGGGACTAGGACAGCACTAGGCTGATCCCAGTTGTTAGTTAGGAAACCTGTATGTTTAGTCAGAGGTCAAGTTGACCAGGATTTATTTTGTTTATGTTTCTTTTGGCTTTGCTGTGTTTTGTCACTGTAAATAGAAAATAAACCGCACCTTTTTTTGATTTTGAAAACCACAACCTCCGTTTGCTGGGCCTGTTTTTGTGTGGGGAGCCCATCCCGGGGGTCACACACACCCGCTGCTGAGCTAACCCCCTCACAGTTGGTGGAGAACCAGTGGCAGTTTTTTTTAAGCCAGCATGGAGGAGATACTGAAGCAGCTGGCTCTAGCAAATGCCAATCAACAGCAGACAAATGCAGGTTTGCAAAAGAGCCTTGCAGCTCATCAACAGAGCCTTGCAGCTCAACAACAGAACTTCGCAGCCCAGCAGCAAGCTCATCAACAGAGCCTTGCAGCCCAGCAGCAAGCTCACCAACAGAGTCTGGAAGCTCAGCAACAAGCCCAGCAGCAATCTGAGGCCCGCTTCATAGACCTGTTACAGAAGCAAGAGCAGAGACTACAACAAATGGAAGCAGTAATGCAGCAACGTCCGCAGACCAGTGAGGAAAGCCGTCCCACTAATACCGCGTCCTTTGGGGTGAGTCGTTTATTGACAAAAATGACTGGAGAGGATGATCCAGAGGTATTTTTGACCACATTTGAAAGGACTGCTGAAAGAGAAAAGTGGCCTGAGGAGCAGTGGGCTGGACTGGTGGCTCCTCTGTTAACTGGTGAATCGCAGAAGGCTTACTATGACCTAGAGCCTGACCAAGCAAAAGACTATGTGATGCTAAAAGCTGAGATATTGGCAAGGCTGGGTGTCACCCAGGCTGTCCGGGCTCAGCGTGTGCATAACTGGACTTTCCAGCTTGGAAAACCCCCCAGGTCTCAAATGTATGATCTCATTCACCTGAGCAGAAAGTGGCTACAGCCAGAGACTTTGTCCGCACCAAAGATTGTGGAACGTGTTGTAATGGATCGGTTTTTGAGAGCTCTTCCTACTGCCATCCAAAAGTGGGTAAGCCATGGAGACCCAGAGACGGCCGATGGTCTTGTGGATCGTGTGGAGAAATACTTGGCTACAGAGAACCTGACGGCCTCTTCCAGAGACACTCGGACTTTCCACCCTAAGACCAGACCATCCCCAGGGGCGGATAAGAGGATTCCAAGGGGTAAGGGTGGAGAGAGTGAGAGGGTGGGAGCTCTACCCCAAGTTTGGCGAGAACAGCCTGGGAAATCAGCGGCTCAAGAGGCGGCAAGAAGGATCGTTTGCTACCGCTGCCGGCAAGCGGGACATATTGCAGCCAATTGCCCGGTTGTGGAGGAACCCATGCAGTGTGACTTTCTGACAGGCAGACGTCAGTCGCTGTGTGCGACAGTCGCATGCACTGCCATTCGAGGAACTGAGAAACATTTATGCAAAATGTGTGTTAATGGTAGAAATGGTGTGGTATTGCTGGATTCAGGTAGCCTTGTGACCCTGATAAAGGCTGAGTTAGTTAAAACAGAGGTCTCTGGGAATAGCAAGGTAGCTGTTATTTGTGTGCATGGGGACACCCGAGAGTATCCAGTGACTACAGTGTGTTTCGAGACCCCCAAAGGTACCCTCTCTCATCCAGTGGGCTTAGTATCTCAGTTACCGTATGACGCCATTGTGGGAAGGGATTTTCCGAAGTTCTGGGAACTGTGGGATGATCCTGAGCCCCCCACTGGTGCCCCTATGTACCAGGAATGTGATAGCCAGAACTCCCCTGAGAGTGGTGAGGACTCTCCGGAATTTCCCTTATCAGTATTGGCAGGGGAGACTCAAGAAACTGGAGAGGAGCCCACCTCCTCAGACGAAAACCTACCGTCTGTGGAGTTTTCTGATCTTGAGGTTCACAGGGAAAACTTTGCCACAGAACAGTTGAAAGACCCCGCCCTAATAAAGGCACGGGAAAACGTAGTGAAAATAGATGGCGAGTTAGTGAACCCAGATAATACCTGCACTTACCCATACTTCAGCGTAGAGAAGGACCTACTGTATCGGGTGGCAAAAAGGGCAGAAGAAACCGTTGAGCAGCTTGTGGTGCCCAAACCTTACAGGAAGTTGGTGTTGGAGTTGGCCCATGGGCACATTCTTGGAGGTCATCTGGGGACAGAGAAAACCCGAGAGAGGGTATTACAGAGATTCTATTGGCCGGGGGTGATGAAGGACATAGAAAATTATTGTTCCTCCTGCCCTGTGTGTCAGAGGTCGGCCCCGATGCCACATTTCCGTAGCCCGCTGGTCCCTCTACCCATCATTGAGGTCCCGTTTGAGAGGATCGCCATGGATTTGGTAGGTCCTATAATCAAGTCCGCTAGGGGGCACCAGTACATATTAGTTATAATGGACTATGCCACCCGTTATCCAGAAGCAATCCCTCTCCGAAATACCTCGGCCAAAACCATAGCCAAAGAGCTATCTCTTGTGTTTAGCCGGGTGGGTATTTGTAAAGAACTGCTTACGGACCAAGGTACACCCTTTATGTCCCGGGTTATGAAGGAGCTGTGTAAATTGTTCAAAGTGACGCAATTACGTACATCTGTGTATCACCCCCAAACCGATGGGCTGGTTGAAAGATTCAACAAAACCCTAAAACAAATGTTGAAGAAAGTGGTGGATAGAGATGGAAAGGATTGGGACTGTCTACTTCCTTATCTGATGTTTGCTATTAGGGAGGTGCCCCAATCCTCTACGGGATTCTCCCCCTTTGAGTTACTGTATGGGAGACACCCAAGAGGGCTGTTGGATATTGCCAAGGAAACTTGGGAAAGTGAGAGTTCTCCCCACAGGAGTGTGATTGAGCATGTCGCCCTGATGCAAGACCGAATTGCACAGGTAATGCCCATCGTGAAGGAACATTTGGCCCAAGCGCAGTTAGCACAGCAGAGAGTGTACAACCGTGGAGCCAAGACCCGTACCTTTTCCCCGGGGGATAGGATACTGGTACTTGTCCCTACGGTTGAAAGTAAATTCCTTGCCAAATGGCAAGGCCCCTACGAGATAATGGAAAAAGTGAGCGAAGTGAATTACAAGGTCAGACAACCAGGAAGGCGAAAGCCCGAACAGATCTATCACGTTAATCTGTTGAAAGCCTGGAGGGATAGAGAGTCCCTAGTCGCAGACACTTGGTCACCAGCTCAAACTGGTTGCGTGATTCCTGAGGTTGGAATAGCAGCCACCTTGTCACAACCCCAACAACAGGAGGTTAAGGAGTTTGTGCTTCGCAACAAGGAGGTATTCTCTGAGCTGCCGGGACAAACATTTGGGGTAGAGCATGACATCATTACCCCGCCTGGTGAAAGGGTGAAGTTAAAACCCTATCGGATCCCAGAGGCCCGACGGGAGGCAATACGGGAGGAAGTACAGAAAATGCTGAACTTAGGGGTGATAGAGGAGTCCCAAAGTGATTGGTCTAGTCCCATTGTGTTGGTGCCTAAACCGGATGGGAGCTGGTGATTTTGTAACGATTTTCGTCAGTTGAACAAAGTTACAAAATTTGACACCTACCCCATGCCACGTATAGATGAGTTGATCGACCGGCTGGGAACAGCCCGATACATGACGACTCTTGACCTCACAAAAGGGTATTGGCAAATCCCCCTGGCCAAATTGGCCAAAGAGAAAACCGCATTTGTAACCCCAGACGGGGCGTTCCAATATAAAAGAATGCCGTTCGGGTTACAGAATGCGCCGGCCACATTCCAGCGGAAAATGGACCAGATGCTGAGGCCCCATCGGAAGTATGCTGCGGCTTACCTGGATGACGTAATTGTCCATAGCACAGATTGGGCCTCACATCTGCCAAAAGTGCAAGCAGTCCTGGACTCTGTTCGGGAAGCGGGGTTTACGGCTAACCCCAAGAAGTGTACCATTGGGCAGGAGGAGGCCAAATATCTTGGGTACACCATTGGGAGGGGAGTAATAAAACCCCAACTCAACAAAGTCGAGGCCATCCAGAGTTGGCCACGTCCCAACAGCAAGAAGCAGGTACGAGCCTTTCTGGGAATCGCTGGGTATTATCGGCGATTCATTCCCCACTTTGCTTCTAAGGCTGTGCCCCTAACCAACCTAACGAAGGGGAAAGGGTCGGTCATGATTAAATGGACCCCCGAGGCTGAGGCAGCATTCCAATTCTTGAAACAAGCCTTATGTAGCCAGCCAGTGTTGTACTCACCCGACTTCTCTAAAGACTTTGTCGTACAAAGTGATGCGTCAGATGTGGGGTTAGGAGCAGTATTGTCCCAGGTCTGGAACGGGGAAGAGCACCCAGTCATTTACCTCAGCAGGAAGTTGAAGTCCCATGAGGTAAATTACGCCACCGTTGAAAAGGAGTGTTTAGCGGTGAAGTGGGCTCTAGATTCCCTTCGGTACTACCTGCTAGGTAGGCACTTTGACATGGTTACGGATCACGCTCCGTTAAAGTGGATGGCTCAAAACAAGGAAACAAATAGAAGAGTGAATAGGTGGTTCCTGGCCCTCCAGGAATTCAACTTCACAGTAAAGCATCGCCCTGGCGTTCAAATGGGGAATGTGGATGCTTTGTCTCGAGTACATGAATGCCTGATTGCTGGTGTTCCAACCCCGAGGTTAAAACAAGAGGGGGGGGTATGTGACAGCAGGAAGGTAAAGTCACCTGGTTGCATCCAGGGGGGTAGATATATTTTGCCCAGATTCAGGCTTTACGCCGACTTATACAACTAGGTGGAGAGTTGTATAAGCCCAGCTAAGGCTAGTGGGCTCATGGATGACTCATATGTCTAGGGAGAGTGTGGGGCGTCGTGCAGACAGGGAGTTGATGAGACCAGCTGAAGCTTGTCAGCTCATTTAGGCCTCTATAAGAACTCCCAGCTTCATTAGATGTTAGCTCATGCCTGGAACCAGACCTGTGTGGACTGTCTAGGGAGAGTGAACCCCTGTGCGGTGAGACAAAGCCTGTGTGGCTATTTGCTTGGACATTTAAAACCAGGGACTTAGGGACTAGGACAGCACTAGGCTGATCCCAGTTGTTAGTTAGGAAACCTGTATGTTTAGTCAGAGGTCAAGTTGACCAGGATTTATTTTGTTTATGTTTCTTTTGGCTTTGCTGTGTTTTGTCACTGTAAATAGAAAATAAACCGCACCTTTTTTTGATTTTGAAAACCACAACCTCCGTTTGCTGGGCCTGTTTTTGTGTGGGGAGCCCATCCCGGGGGTCACACACACCCGCTGCTGAGCTAACCCCCTCACAATATATATATATATATATATATATACACACACACTATATTGTAAAAAGTATTGGGACGCCTGCCTTTACACGCACATGAACTTTAATGACATCCCCGTCTTAGTCCGTAGGGTTCAATATTGAGTTGGCCCACCCTTTTCAGTTATAAGAGCTTCAACTCTTCTAGGAAGGCCGGGGTCCCCCACAAAATCCATACCAGACCCTTATCCGAGCATGCAGTATGGCAAGCCACACGCCCTTAACATGGGGGGTGGGCATCACCCCCTTGTGGCGTCATCGACCCAGCATGCACCGGTTTGTCATGCCACAAAGGGGGGCAGTGCCACCAGGTGATGTCGACAGGCACCTTCACGTCGTCAGGAGCGTCTTTTTTTTTCAGGTGCAGCGGGCGGTGTGATTGACGGTGGATTTACATCGGGGGACACATTTGTCAAAAACGGTCTCTGCCTTTTTATTACTTTTTGACAATTTTTTGGTGAATGGGTAGTGGTACTATATATCCCATACTCATTCACACAAGGGGGCCAGGATCTGGGTGGGGGGGCCTTGTGGTTGGGGCTTCCAGATTCCGATAAGCCCCCTGCCCGCAGACCCCCACAATCACCGGCCATGGTTGTGGGGATGAGGATGTTGAGGGCATGTGGCCTGGTATGGTGCTCGCTCATCCCCCCGTCCTTTCCTGACCTGCTGGGCTGCATGCTCGGATAAGGGTCTGTTATGGATTGGGGGACACAACGCCATTTCTTATATTTATCTTGGCGTGGGATTCCCCTAAAATCCATCTCAGACCCGAATGGCCTTGTATGGACTAGGAGGGGGGACCCCACACTTTTTTTTTGACATTTTTCTATTGCTGGCATTCTTTTCTGTCAGTGGGCAAACCAGCTGACAGATGATGAGTCATGGTTGTTAAGGTTGTTAAGGCTTCCCGACCCGCTGCTTAACAACCAGCTATTTCTTCACACAGAATTTGAATCGGTCGATCGTTTTTCGACCTATCCGAATTCTAATCATTCTGAAAAGCTGGAATTCGTTAGAAAGTTAAAAAAACAAAACAAATTTTAACTAAAACAAAATGCAATTTAACAAAAACAAAACAAAACTACACAGATTCCGAAACCAAACTAAACGAATTTCATAACGAAACTAAATTAGTAACATAACAAATCTATCTGAAACAATACAAATTCTTCCATTCTGCACATGTCTAGCAGTGGGTGGCGATGCACCGTCCGTGCTCGCACACTAGCCACCTGTCCATGGCGTTAAGGTGGAGCCTGCTGCGCCCGTTAGGGGGTATAAGTAGGAGGGTTACTTTTACATGGCCCATCACCTCACATGTGGAGGACACACTTTTACCGGTAAGCACTCATACGCACTTTTGGCTTAGCACTCGTGTATATTTCCATATCCTCCCATTAGAGCACACACTTTTGTTTGGTTTGTTTCATCATGTCCCATTTGCCTTTTTTCTTTTTATTGTTTTTTAACATTATTGTTTCCACAAGATATCTCCTAATATTTTCACACAATCATGTAATCTTGCACACAATACCACTCCCTTTCGGTCTCCATGTCCACATCATTGCTTGATTGAGCTTTATACCCTGTACTGATTTATTTATATATACCTGCATGCTTGGCTTGCTACTTTAGTACTACCTGATTACCTAGATGTATATATATATTCGTTACAGCTTCCAGTCATGATGGACAGTGAGAGACACCAAGGTGTAGGGAAATTTGAACAGGTAGTCCCCCCTACCCCCACAGACCAGCTTAAAATAACCCAATTGCCACACCCAAAAGACACGGAGTCAGTACTGAGAGATTCCTTCAAACGCATGAAAAAAGACAAGACAGTATTGCGCTCAAAATGAAATCTGTTTATCTTTTGCAGGGGTGGACATTATATAGTCATTATCATAAACCAGTCACAAAAGAGGGAGGGGAGAGGAAGGGGTGTGGTTAATACAGGGGGTATACATTTTATCATTATACATTCAACGTTTTGCCACTCTCAAGATGGCCAACACTCGTCCTGACCCTCTCAAGATGGCTGACAGTTTCGTTATTAGTAAGACTCAATCATGAGTCTCACCACAAATGTCTCGCTTCTCTGTACCAATATTTACTAGACATTTTTCCAGACGAAAACACTTTAAAAATACCCTGGCATGTCTGCAATTATGCTGTCATTGCACATTATGCATGCTCTTGCAACACTGTTTTTGTCTCCATACACAATACAAGATACGAGGTCTTAACCTATTTCATAATACTTGAGAAAAGCATACAATACTAGTAAATTTCCTTAACCCGTATGTCCAAGCCAGAATATATGACTCCATCTCACTATAGCGGGGGTCCTTATGCCATGCCAATTACCACAACCCCCTCTTTCAGTCACGACAATCACGGCCGTGACTGATATCTCTGCATTGGGACATACTCCTGGGCATCATGGTAAGAGCCAAGATACATTCTATTTGCTGCAGCTGGGTCAGGACTGGGGGCCAGAGTACCTCGGGAAATCATACACATAATAAACTTGAAGCAGGCATATAGGGTTAATGCCAGAAGCAAAATCATTACAATACACATAGCGACATCTTTGAACCAGGAAAAAACTCCACCGAAACCAAACCCTCCCACGTTAGCAAGGGGGTCCCAAGTCTCAGCAAGGTCCCTTGCTTCGACCTGTAACTTGTCGACCTCCTTCCTGTGCTGAGCAATCACATCAAAATAATCAGGCACCTCGATACTGGTATTGTGTATCCAGGTGCAGCACTCATAATCCCTTGTCACCTCACATAAACCTGTGAGTGCTGCGCTCATACTCTCAATTGCCAGATCATGAAGTTCTAGCTGCTTTCTTATTGCTCTGGCCTCTACATTAAGACTGGTGATGTCAACAGAATTCTTATCTAGTATTTCATCCAAAATCCCAGAGTAGTTATTCAGCCTTTTCATCATGTCAATACCCCATCCAGTTCCTGTGGGGAACCATGCCCAGGCCATGTCCTTTTCCAAGAACAATGATCTGGCATAACGGTGTTCAAGGGGGTATCGAGGATGCGTACCAGCCCTGAGCAAATGACGGCCCTCACTGTCTCCGAGAATTCCCATTATCGGAACCAATGAAGCTAAGTAACACCATCCCTGGGGATCACTCGGAATCCATGGATGGCATGTCCTCCCACAACAAATGTATGTGCTGTTGCCCAAGGCTAGTGGCTGTCCACCAAGGACCCGCTGGGTACCTCCAGAGAATCCTGAAAGGGCAAGCTGTGACAGTAGCCTCGCCATCTTAGTATGAGGGTCAGAGGCCTGGGCATACCACAACAACAATCCCACTATGACCCCGACCATCACCCGGACCACCACACTAAACATTTACCACCACATTGAGCATGTAGAAATGTAAAAACAGAAAACAAACATAATCTCAGCTGCATAGCAATTGTCCATGAAATACAAAGGGGGAACGGGATTGGGCGTGACAGGGGCATGACAGTCCATAAAAGCAAGTGGGAGGGGCATGACAGCCTTTAGGCCAAAAACAAAAAATAGTCCCAATAAAATACATTAAAAAAAAGAAAGTCTCTTGTATGGCTTCCGAATGTCCATTAAATTGTAGGAAGGAGGGAAAAGAAAATGCAAAGGAAATGCCCACATTATAATTCTCATTCTCCTCAACCTTTCCCAAAACCTTTGGTTCGGTTCTGTGATCATTCATATGTACAGACATGAACTATCTACCCCAGACACTGCCTCTTTGTAGGGACAGAACTTGACATCCACAGACAAACTGGAACTGATGCATTGGGCTAGACTTGGGTCTTCAGGCTGGCTCATCTGGATCTCTCTTGTGATGCTCACTGGAATTTTGTAGACCTTGGGCGTGCATTATCTGGCTAGCCCTCAAGGTGTCTTTACCAGGAACACTTTCCAACAGGAGTCCGCCTGTAGTCATCTGAGCACATTCCATGGTGCTTGAACAACAAAGATGAACAAAGAAAATTTCCATATAAAAGCTGTAGTCATCTGGATAGGGTATGGGACAGGGTATGAATGGGGCAGGGGATGAATAGGGTGGGGGATTTCTCCAGGTGCATGGGGCTGTGGGTAGATGCTGGCTAGCTGAGGCGGATACTCCTCATCCGACATGAACAATCACAGAACCTACCCGATCAATTCGGGCCTTAACCATTGGGGGTATTAAGAATAATATTCTTCATTGACTCAAACATAAGTAAAACATGCAGGAATAAAAAATGTTTCTCAGCAAAGGTCTTCATTATATAGATTCAACATATCTAGTTTCTTCTATCCCCGAGACTCAAATGGACCCGAGAAACTCAGAATAGAACATTTGACCCAAACCCAAAGGCCTCCCACCTTTGCAAATATATCTGATCATCAGCAACAAACAAAACATTTATGGATAAACAACATTACATAATTAACACTTCACGACTGACACCCTGGAAATTCAAAAGGTAAATATCCAGAATGGTCATTCCGACTGTTATTCAAACAAACTTTCCCATCACATTTCAGTACCTCATGGACTCAATATATGCAGCAATGTATCCAGATCCCGGTTACTTAATTTCAGTAACTCTTCAAACATTTTTCCCAAATTTCACCCTTCTGTTACCAAAATCCCCATTATCAATTTTTAATCTAACCCCAAACTTTTTTAGGGAAAAACATATAACATGGGCCTGAACACAATATGAGACAACCCGTTGTGTACATTCTAAACACACACTTAAAATACTCTACTAATCAAAATAATACCCTGTGCGTTCATTAAACATAATACAACCATCCTCTCACTCCACATTCAACTGGCCATGCCATTCATCATTTTCCATACTTTCATCTTGAATACCGTTAAAACCTTTTAATTTCAATAATACAAGAACAAACACCTTACACAACTAAAACAGTCCCTAAAACCAGACCTCAAGGCTCCCCGTTCTAACCGGTGTGACCCAACTCGCAGTGATTCCGGAAAAAGGCTCTTGCACCACTCTGTTCCGACCTTAGTGCGACCCATCCCCACACGGTTTTCACTAGTCACACGAAAGCGCACCGCAAAATTGCCCTGCAAATCGCGCGACCCTGGGACTGCAACAGTGGAAAACAGAGCCCAACTGAAAAAATCAAAAACACCCCATGTATACATTGAAAATGCTTCTCTTAAAAATTTGTATCTGATCAGATTTCCCCCCCAAAAAAAAAACGCATTTGGTACTAGCGCATACATGTAATTCACCTGTGACGTGTCACACTCCCCCTTTAATGTTCCCATTTAACTTATGCAGTGGGCATGGGCCTATGTGCCCAACACATTTTATGAATAGACTGACAAATAGTTGCAACATTTTACAAACCACATATATAACATATTTTAAATCTATATAGATAACTTTTCTCAATTAAAATCCTCCTTAAAATCTCCAGTCCAGCAAATCTCTCTGACTTGCTGAATATGGAATACAAATATATGCTCTGCGCAAAAACGTTGGTGAAAACCTGGTTGGTGGTTTTATCCCCTCTTCCACCCGAAGCAAAACAGCAAGTGGACATGTACCTCTGTGTATTGTGCTGAACAATACTTTGGATAGGAGTACCTTGTCCTTGTCCAAATCTGCGAGTCCTTCCTCTTAAAGCACCACACACAGATGAGTACCCTACTCTGTCCCTCTCACCTGCCCACCTTTTTAAAATCCTCCTTGGCAGGATCATAGGACACATATTAACCAACCAACAATCCATCTGTATTCAGAATAAATCGTGTATATTTCCATATCCTCCCATTAGAGCACACACTTTTGTTTGGTTTGTTTCATCATGTCCCATTGCCTTTTTTCTTTTTATTGTTTTTTAACATTATTGTTTCCACAAGATATCTCCTAATATTTTCACACAATCATGTAATCTTGCACACAATACCACTCCCTTTCGGTCTCCATGTCCACATCATTGCTTGATTGAGCTTTATACCCTGTACTGATTTATTTATATATACCTGCATGCTTAGCTTGCTACTTTAGTACTACCTGATTACCTAGATGTATATATATATTCGTTACAGCTTCCAGTCATGATGGACAGTGAGAGACACCAAGGGATACACCTTTTTTGCCCATGTCATGCTTGCCCTCCATCTGTTCCTCCGGTGGGCCCCTGCCACCTTTTGGGAAACTAGCTTTTAGGATCCTGGTTTAGCCAATCTGTTAGTATGGGGTTACCCTGTACAAGGCTCCCCACCATTTGCTAAATGGTATCCACCATTGTGATATACGCTTCTAATTGACATTTCAGTTTTTAGATACACTGCACATACATCTACGCCTGAAGAATCGAGCAGTGGCTCGCGAAATGCCTCGAGTTTCAAGATCCCTGTGTATCATTTCATAACAATTATTGTAACCCATGCTAATGTTTTTAAGCATTTTTGTATCATGCTGTTACCAAATTGGCTTGGCACCTATGTATTTTTCAGATGACTATTAATAAATCTATAAACCATGTTTACTTTATAAACACCCATTGGCATTTCTGTGCTCACCTAATTCAAAGTGCCATGGGCAAAATTTGTTCTGTTGCATGTCTAGTAGCAAGGACATTTCACGGATGGACCTTTTGCACAGGTGGCAACCTATTATGGTACCACACTTCACAATTCACTGAGGTCCAGACACCTGAATCCAATAATTTGAAGGGGTGTCCCAATACTTTTGGCAATATAGTGTATATCTATATAGATAGATAGATAGATAGATAGATAGATAGATAGATAGATAGATAGATAGATAAATAGATAGATAGATAGATAGATAGATAGATAGATAGATAGATAGATAGATAGATAGATAGATAGATAGATAGATAAAGTAGAACTGAAGGCAAAACTTTTTTTTAATTGGATAGAGTAAGGGGGGGTTATGACCCCTGTCGGGTTATCTTTTGTGCCATCTGTGTCCCATTGGGGAAATTTCCCTTCACTTCTTGTCCCATAGCCAAAACAGGAAATGAGAGGAAATCCCTCTGAAGTGAAAGAAGTGAAAGAAACCCTTGTTTGTCACCAGAACTATAGCCTCTAATTGGAAATGTCCTCTCTATTCCTGTTCTGTGATAACCCAAAATGTGGGATCTTCTTTCACTTTCACTCTCGGTGATAATAGTAAACAGGACATATACAGAGGGTGAATCTCCCTAATGGGGACAAAAACCTGACAGATGTTTTAATCCCTCTCCAATCTATCTAAAATAAAATAAAAATTCCTTTAGTTATACAGTACTTAAGGGGGACCAATGGACAGGATGGGAGAGGAGGCACTCCTCTGATTCGTTCAGCTGTGTGTGTAATTTATACATATCCTTAATTATCTCTGTAGAGAACTTTTTTTTTATTTTTTTTCGACAAAACAGTTAAGCTTAGCCTGGTAAACGTGAATAAATGGTTAGAAATCACAAATATGAAATATTGACATTTGCAACCAATAGACTAACAGGACAGGCAGGTTGAAGAGTGTGGCAGGAGTGGGTTTTTCTCTGGTGCATTAAATGCTGGGACTTGTGAGCAAAGGATTATATTTCCTGTGTACTCAGTTGTCCATAGAAGCCTAGATGGTCAGTTAGTGATGATGTAAGCGGCCACCATTTTGGTTGGTTCACTTCATGTTACTAAATCCTTGAACATTACTATCCTATAACTGTTTTATCACGCAGGACTCTATCATCAGTCTGAGTGATAAAACAGTTATAGGTTGGTTGGTTCACTTCATGTTACTAAATCCTTGAACATTACTATCCTATAACTGTTTTATCACTCAGACTGATGATAGAGTCCTGCGTGGCTCCGAAACATTGCTATTATAACCATGATGAGATTTCTGACTGTTTTGGAGATCCTGGTATGCTGGTGACATACTATCGCTTTGAATGTTCTCAGTTCCAGCTGGTGGTCACTACAGAAACTGTTTACAAGAGATTTTAGTGGTTGGATTTACATTTGCTTTAACCCATCCATTATTATACCCCCCCCACACCCCAAACCCCAACCATTACAATTAAAAATGAACTCTTGGCCCTTAATGTACCCCCTACCACTACACTAAATTAAAACCTAAAGCCCATACTTGCCATATCATTTTCATTAACAATATATATATATATATTGATAGCACACACTACCGTGCTGAGATATAATTT
This sequence comes from Rana muscosa, assembly GCA_029206835.1. Classification (NCBI taxonomy): domain Eukaryota; kingdom Metazoa; phylum Chordata; class Amphibia; order Anura; family Ranidae; genus Rana; species Rana muscosa. The sequence continues at coordinate 273,718,767 of CM055122.1, forward strand.
GCTGAGATGGACATTATAACATTTAATGCTCACTTTTTGTATGCTCACCATGGTGTTCATGTACTACAACGTACCATAGCATCAAATGGACAGTGCGCTTTCCTCCTCCTTCAGGTACCTTCTTAAGACGCATGGCCATTTAACCTGCCTAAGAGCTAAAGAGCCTCTTGCTACATTGGTTTTTGTTAGCGTTGCTATTCTTTTGTGGGAAAATGGCTGTAGTGCAGGCAACTGCATTAATATTTAATAGGAAAAACTCCCTGCTTGACTACAAATTGGGTCAAATTATTTCACTCAGTCAGCTTGGTGTTATTTTTATTGCCGTCTATGCCTCATTTCAGAGGAATGTTCCCTGCTGGAAGCCTCAGTAATTTTTTAAAAATCAACAATAACACATTTTCCATTTTTTAAAGTGCTTATTTTTTCAAATTTAGAATAAATTGTTATTTTGTATTAGTAGCAGATTAGGCTTTAAACGGCCGACTCAAATGTTCTTAAAGGGAGCTTCCAGTGACAATGCCCTATGTCTCTGACTCAGTTTTGTTCATAGTTCAGGGAACAAAGTACCAAAAGAAGAGTTTCATCTTCTCAGTACCTGTTTTTTACACTAGGGAAGCTGTAGGTGTTACATGGAATTGCATCTCCAGATTCAAGCAAAATTTTAAGGAAGAGCCCAGGGCCATCCTAAAAGAAATTTGCAAAACAAAGTTCAGACTTTTATAGTCAGAATTCTGTAGTTTATAGTCTGAATTATCCCAAGATTCAAAGCCAGAATTCTGTGATTAATAGTCTGAATTATCCCAAGATTCAAAGCCAAAATTCTAAAAATAAAAGTCAGAATTCTGGAATTAAAAATTGTAATTCTGAGATTAAAAGTCAGAAATCTAGGAATAAATGTCTTTGAATTTCAGAATTCTGATTTTTAAATCTCATAATTCTGTTTTTTAATCTCAGAAATCCTTGCTTTGAATCTTGCTTTGAATCTTGCTTTGAATCTTGGTATAATTCTGACTTTTAATCACATAATTCTGACTTTTAATCACAGAATTCCAATTTTTAAACTCAGAATTCCAGCTTTAGAATTCGGAATCTTGTTAAATAATTTTTAGGATGACCCCTAATAGCAGCACCTACATTATATTCAGCTTTTTCAAAAAAATTTAAATGTTGTCCTCTCATTTCTGCAGGTCGATCCATCATTGACCTTGAATTACATTTTAAGGGAGAATTCTTAGCTTGCAGGGTCATATTGAGCCCCGCCAGGGCACACTCACAGTATACCTGCCGCCTCTGCCTGTACTGTATATGTCCTAGGGGAATATAAATAATGGAACCAGTCCCTGAAACACATGCATGATGGCACTAGGAATGAAAGGTTATATTAGTCCCAAGAAGGGAATCATGCAACTTTTTTTTTTTAACATTCAGACTTGAAGTTCACAGTGGAAGCCAAAGGCAAGGCCATTTTCATGAAAAAATTGTGAGTGTTTAGTGTCATTGTGGCAAATAATCATTAAATGGCAAATGATCCATAGGGCAAGTGGGATGTATCTGCAATAAAAAATAAAATAGATTTTAGTATTACTTTCGAATACATCATTTTAGGCCTTAAGATTAGGTAAACCCCCCAAATAGTATATATTTTTTAAAGATGAAAATGCAGTGCCTAAAATATGTATGGTGGCCCGAACGTGAACGTAAATAGGGACAACAACCAAACAGTAAGTGTATACGGCCTAAGAAGGCCTAGGATAAGTAAATCCAAATGTGTATATGCCTATACATGTGTATAAAAAACTTTTAAAGTATGTAATACAGTGAGCTGATACTTATAAAGTATGCAATACAGTGAGTAATACAGTGAACTAATAATAAAGTTCAATTAAGGTGACCAATGTGTAGACTGGGATCAGATGGAAGAAATGTGTATAAATCTTCAATATATTGTCCTCATAAAAGAAATCCAAGAAAACTTCAGGAACGTGAAAAACATGTATTCGTATATCCGTAGCACCCGGGGACATGACTTCAACACCAGGGATGGGGGGAAGAAATGGATACTCTTACCCCTATGCGTGGACACACACACCAGCGGTGGTGGGTCAAACAGGCAAAGATGGTGATGGTATAAAAAATGGATAAAATAAATAATCGTACAGGCTTCCATGCAGAGGCTTGCAAAAGGTGATCACAGAAGTAGCATCAAATAGTGGCGTAGCTATAAAGCAGGTTCATGTACGCCACTATTTGATGCTACTTCTGTGATCACCTTTTGCAAGCCTTTTTTATACCGTGTGTGTTTTGTGTTTTGTTCCTGAAATAAATGAGGATTTTATTTTGCCATCTGATCCTGCGCTATGTGGAGCCTTCTTCTGTTCAATTTTTTACATGATCTCTGATGCATTGACGCCTTGGAGGTCTACATCATTACTTGGGAGAGGACTGGATTTCTTGCGCCTGCTTCATCTGCGGACACCTTGAGAGGACGGATCCAGAGAAGTCTATTTCACCATCTTTGCCTGTTTGACCCACCACCGCTGGTGTGTGTGTCCACGCATAGGGGTAAGAGTATCCATTTCTTCCCCCCATCCCTGGTGTTGGAGTCACGTCCCCGGGTGCTACGGATATACGAATACATGTTTTTCACGTTCCTGAAGTTTTCTTGGATTTCTTTTATGAGGACAATATATTGAAGATTTATACACATTTCTTCCATCTGATCCCAGTCTACACATTGGTCACCTTAATTGAACTTTATTATTAGTTCACTGTATTACTCACTGTATTGCATACTTTATAAGTATCAGCTCACTGTATTACATACTTTAAAAGTTTTTTATACACATGTATAGGCATATACTAGTGTGGTACACATTTGGATTTACTTATCCTAGGCCTTCTTAGGCCGTATACACTTACTGTTTGGTTGTTGTCCCTATTTACGTTCACGTTCGGGCCACCATACATATTTTAGGCGCTGCATTTTTTGTTTTTATATATTTTTTGTGCAACATGTCTATTTGCTGATGCTGGCAGCCACGTTCTCACTTTGTTCATTTAGTAGCGCAACTTTTTTCTTTTATTTTTTGCATTTTTTAAAGATGGACACCCTGGAGAAGTGGAAATTAAAATAGTGCTAGTTCCAATTTTTATAACACACAATGATGGTTATTTACGAAAGGCAAATCCACTTTGCAAAGTGCACTTGAAATTGCACTGAAAGTGCACTTGGAAGTGCAGTCGCTGTAATTCTGAGGGGTAGATCTGAAATGAGGGGAAGCTCTGCTGATTTTATTATCCAATCATGTGCAAGCTAAAATGCTGTTTTTTTTTTTCCTTGCATGTCATCCTCGGATCTACAGCGACTGCACTTCCAAGTGCACTTTCAGTGCAATTTCAAGTGCACTTTGCACTTGTAGTTTGCATTTGTTGTGCAAGGTGGATTTTCCTTTCGTAAATAACCCCCGTTATGTGTGCAATGATTTATCAATCACAAATTTTCAGTAAAAAATGCACTAAAGTTAATTTTAGGGCAGGAAAAAAAAATGTACCCAATTTTTTGGTAATACAAAAGATGAGGTTGTGCTGAGTAAATAGATACCCAACATGTCAAGCATTAAAATTGCATGTCGCCGTAAAATGACAACAACATTCAGTACCATTTATTTTTCATAGGTGACGCTTTAAAAGCCCCTACAGATAATCACTTTAGAGCTAACCATGAATAATGGCCATTGAATTATTGCTCTCACTCCAGCATGGCAATTATATGTAACATCTATTTTGCAGGCAACATTATTGTACGTAGGAGCCCTAGATGTGTGTGTTTACATTTGTATGTACATATACCTGGGGGCAAGACAGGCTAAAAAAAATTTGAGAGGGTTTTTTTTTGTATAATCAGTATTTATTTAGTAAAAAAGAAAAACATGGGACAAGACATGTCCAACAGACTGCAGTAGACAGGGTCATCGACCCCGCAGGGTCGTTAAACAAAAAGAACAGAAATAAACATGTTGGACAGGAAAAGAAAACAAGTACAACTACAAAAACATTAATAGCGTTCAGTGCCTGTGAGGGCCCCAGAGGCCTCTACAGGGCCACAGGGCAAGTAAGGGGACTGGTGAGCAATGTCCTGGAAAGCCGAGGAGGAATATATGTCCAGTATAGAAATTAGCTGCCCGCCGGACAACCTGAACCCGGGTGATGAGCCGGGGGGCCGCCCCCAGGAGTGTCCTGAGGGAAAAACATAACCAGAGAAACCTGTTCATGGTCCCGTGGCCCACGGTCGGGGCAGGGGGGGGCGTGATAGCCTCCATCAAACCACCCTTGAGAGGGTTTTTAAGTGCTTGTGTGTAAAATTATTTTGGACACCTTTTTTTCACTAAAACTTTATATCACATAAAGGACAAAAGTCTCCTATGTGACAAACACTCTTTGTGACAGGTTCTCTTTAACAAGACATCAGGGGTCTTTTAGACAAGTGACAGAAACCAGAAGTGATGTTTTAAATGTCACTTCTGGGTCATTTAGAGCTAGGGTAAATTAGCAAACAGAATTTTGTCAGTTTTCCTCCACTTGACCCAGCGACACTTACCATGTGGGTCGGGATCCATAGTGGGGAGGATGAGAAAGGTTGACCGTTGGCTTGTAGAGGGTGTGTAAAACTCCCCGCTGCCACCAATGTATAACATACGGCAGTGAAAGTAAAAGGGTTAAAAAGCCCCATCTCTGGTAAGCAGTTGGGGGTGTGCAGTTGCACATGGCAGATGTTTGAATTTGACATCCATATGCATGAGGCCTTAATTAAAATATTGTGAAAAGCCACAGTGCATGCAGCTTTAGCTGTTTCAGCTAACATTTTAACAAAGAGGCGCATGGAATGTTGCAAAATTATTCTGGATAACAGCAATACAGATTTTTTGCCAAGTAATTACCTTGGGCCTCATTGTCTGCTTGTTTACCAAGTTTAAGTTCTGCTTCCGCAGTTGCCAAAGAATAGACTTCTAAATAATCCTAATGCCTCCCAAGAGTTTGTGTTCTAGATTGAGAAGCGAAATGTGTTAATACTGTATTTTCCGCTCTGCAAATTTAATATATTTTGCAAGCCATCCTTTAGCAGACAATGCTATACATCTGGGGTTATTTAAAGAAGAACTCTGGTCTAATTAAACCACAGGATATTCATTTAAAAGGAAGAACTTCTGAAATTACTAAGAAAAGCAATAAAGTTTGAAAGGCGATTAGATATATTGTTGAATTTGGCTTAAAGTAGAATTCCAGGTTTTATATAAGCTTAAATAGTTTGTCTGGAGCAAGCTGGCTCAAATTAACTATTTCCATTACAGAACGATACGATTGTTGTGCGTGTGCTGTAATATAGTGTAGTAGCATTAGCTACAGTATATTCCAGGGCCAGATCTAGTCTTTCTGACTGGTTGGTGTAGTATAAAAAGTGTGACGGAGATACAGGGAACCGGTATTCACTTCTGTACCATGAGTTACAACCTGCAAATTACATTAGGTATCCATATCAGAGTGTCCTCTTGTATCAACTGCCTGCATCAGAGTCCCGCCATACATCAGCTGTTGGTATCAGAGTTCCCCTTTACATCAACTGTCACCATCAGAGTCCCCCTTACATAAACTGTCCTCATTAGCGTGCCCCTGACATCAATTTCCCTCTCATAGATATCCCTAAATTTTTTGTCCCCATCAGAGTTCCCCTTTACATCAACTTTCCCCATCAGAGTGCTCCATCCATCAAATGTCCCCATCAAAGTTCCCCTTACATCAACTTTCCCCATCATAGTACCCCCTTACATCAGCTGTCCCCATCAGAGTGCCTCTTACATCAACTTTCCCCCTCACATAAACTGTTCTCATCAGCGTGCCCCTGACTTCAATTGTCCCTATCATAGTCTTCCTTACATTTTGTGTCGCCACCAGAGTTCCCCTTCACATCAACTTTCCCCATCAGAGTGCTCCTTCCATCAAATGTCCCCATCAGAGTACTTTTTACATCAACTTTCCCCATCAGAGTACCCCCTTACATCAACTGTCACTATCAGAGTGCTCCTTACATCAACTGTCCCCCATCAGAGTGCTCCTTACATCAACTGTCCCCATCAGAGTACCCCCTTACATTTTTTGTCCCCCTCAGAGTCCCCCTTATGTCAACTGTCCCCATCACAGTGCTCCTTACATCAATTATCCCCATCACAGTGCTCCTTACATCAATTGTCCCCATAACATTTCCCTCTACATCGACTGTCCCCATCAGACTGCTCCTAACATCAATTATCCCAACCAGAGTACCTCATGGATCAGTGGATGTACTCTTAAAGACTTAGGGGGCACAACTTAAATCTTTATGGGCACAACCCACTCCAGCACCTCCCTAGATCCATGCCTGCTACATACAGTATGCTGCTGGAAGTAAATAGAAAGTGGCTGAGTGCTTCTCGCCATTCAGGAGAAGCCTAGTACTTTTATCGGTGGATGGAAGGCTCCCTCTGATTGGCCTAGGTGGAAATCATGATGTCAACCACCCCCCTCTCCTGAGAAGCACTCAGACCGACTCTATTTAGTTCCAGCAGCAGACGGATAGTCATCCCCTACTTTAAAGATGATGTTTAATTTTCTTATATTTTGCCTTCCCTGGGATTGGGCGTTCCTAGCCAGGCTGGATTTGTATGCAGGTCATCGTAGGTAATGACCACATATAATGCTGAGGCTTAATGATTGAAAGAACTGAAATCCAATGAATGAAAGGCCAAAAGACAGTCAGGCTTGGGAATAAAGGGCTAGACAGTGCTGGTTATCCAGGAAATTATGTGGGCTTTATTTGACTTGCTGCAGGTTCCAGTGTACTCTGTGAGAAACTCACAGTGTGCAGTGCAATCAGGGCCAGATTAAGAGCATTATGGGCCTGGGGCTGAGGATTTTGGTGTGCCTTGAAGGCTGTGCATCTGCGTGTGCCCTAAGGTGAAAGAACACAGTCGCAATGCTCCTGAAGTCAGTCAAAATCAAATGCCAGGGTTCCATAAGGGTCGTGCATTGGCGTGCTCCCTGAGGTGAAAGTAGGGTTGCCACCTCATCCGTTTAAAACCAAACACATACTAATTATACAGGCTCTGTGGCTGATTAAGGTGGTAATTAAACTCACTTAGTGCCTTCTCTGCATTAAAGTTGCCTCATTGGCGACTATGTGGCAACCCTAGGTGAAAGGGTGCAGCTGCGCAAGCCTAACACTATGGAAGTCCCAGGCTTCCATATGAGCCCTGCATCGGTGTGTGTGGTGAACCCTGAGGTGAGGTGGAAGGGTGCAGGCCTAACACAACACTAATGAAACCGAATACCAGGCTTCCATTAGGACTGGCCATCTGGCACCCGTTATTAATCCCATTACCCTGCCCATGCAGTACATGTTGAATGCAGGGCCAGGGAGGGCTGCTGTTAGAAATCATGGGGTCATGTACAGCCTACCAGAAGCCCCCCCCCCCGAAAATATGAAAACAATATTTTTACTAAAAATACACCAAAATCATTATTAGTGGTCACAAACATAACATAACTTAAAAAATTCCTGCTAGATCTAAAAGATACAATTGTATTGAGTTAATAAATAAAGTTCTATGTGTAAATGATGTTTTAGGGCTCATTCGTTTAGGTTCTGTGGCCTGTACAGTGTGAATCAGATTTCTATTTTATTTTTTATTTTTTTTACTGTAAATGTGGCTATTGCTGTGTGAATGTAGCCTATTTTTATAATAAAAAAATAAAAAAAATTAAATTACAATTTTTTTTTTGTACATTTAAAAAAAAAAAATATTATTATTATTTTATTATTTTTTTTGGGGGGGGAGGGGGGCTTGGGTGAAATTTCAAGGGTCTAAACCAGGGGTCTCAAACTGGCGGCCCTCCAGCTGCTGCAAAACTACAAGTCCCATCATGCCTCTGCCTGTGGGAGTCATGCTTGTAACTGTCAGCCTTGCAATGCCTCATGGGACTTGTAGTTCTGCAACAGCTGGAGGGCCACCAGTTTGAGACCCCTGGTCTAAACAGATCCCTGACATCTCACCTTTGAGAGAGAAAAAAAAAATGGGAAAACAGATTCTTCAATCCCTTTCTCTGCAGCCTAATCTTCACTACAGATAGTTGAACAGAAGACAGAGGCTCCTGTTCATCATTCATAAACTGAAGTATAATAAATACAGTTTACTTTGCTTCAGTTATGAATGAACACAGTGAGTGGTTGGTCAATCAATCAGGGGGGATCAGGCAGCCTGCAGGGGGAATAAGATGTGGGCAGGATAAGGAGGGGCAGTGGCAGGACAAGGTCAACTGGTGCCCAGAGCAAAGCTGCATCCCCCACCTCTTTCTGTTGGGTGGGCGTTGAGGGGGGCAGTTGATGATAGGGATGTGGTAGGGTGTAGAATGAAGCACACTGCTCCAAAACATATGTAATATTCTACCCCGCAATAAAATATGGGGCTGACATTGATGTAGAAAAAAAAATGCCCGGACATTGGTGTGAGGAAAAATGTCAATGCCTCGGTGGTGTCACTGAAAGAAAAATATGCCCCTGTTAGACATGTGCACTACTGAAAAATTCATTCGTTTTCGTTTTGGTTTCATTCGTTTATTTTATTTTTTCGGGTCATTCGTTATGATCGCAATTCGAAAATTCAAAAATTCGTAAATTAGAAAATTAGAAAATCCGAAAATAAGAAAGAAAATCCGAAAATTCTAAAGAATAACTAACTAACTAATAATAACTATTAAATTACAGGCATTGGAATTACCTTTCAAATTTGGCAGTTAGTGAACGTAACGAATACAAATTTATCTGAAGCTACGAATTATCCGAAATAGCGAATGCCGCATCTAAACAAATGGAATGGAACAAATGAATAATAAATAATAATAATAATAAAAACAAATGTATTATTATTATTGTTATTTATTATTATTAATTTGTTACGTTCCATTAATTTAGATGCGGCATTCGTTATTTCGGATAATTCATAACTTCGTATAAATTCGTATTCGTTACGTTCCCTAACAGACAAATTTGAAAGGAAATTCCAATACCTATAATTGAATAGTTAGTAATATATATGGAGCGCTATTTCCTGTGTTAAACCATATAAAATGTGACAATATATAATTTAAAAAGTGATCATTGTGCATAAGATAATACTTGATGCAAATGTGCCTCAATATAATGAAAATGTATAAAGTGATTGCTGGATAAACCACAATATAAAAACAGTGCTAAAAAAAGTGCAAAACGAATAGACATTCAATAAACTTATTATAAATAATAAGTGCCTTTTGTGACTCTTATTTGTAACACACAAAGTTCATATTGTGAATAGATGCAGCATATGTGGAATCTCATTCAGGCAATCAGCTGCATATGTCTCCTTTGCTTTCAATCACTGAGCATTGCAAGATGTCTGATATGTTCGGCTTGAAAACAATCACATATGTTTGAAGATATGATGTCTCAAAAGGTAAAAGTTGGCCGCTTACCAGATATGGTGGACCCCTATTACAAAGATCAAACTCGCTGTGGTAGTATATTCGTCTGTCTAGATATCACCCACCTGGGTGTCCTGCTTCCATGCAACTCACAGACTTGATCTCAGGTGATTCAAAGACCAAGGAATTAGATTGCTTTCATGGGCGTTCAGCTTATTAACTGGCTTGGAAATCTCAAGTGTATTGATACCAGATCTTTATATCCATAACAATGTAAATGAACTCCAAATATTAGGAAATCATATAGATAAGGAAAGAAAAACCCTTGTAGTTTAAAACTGCACGGATCTATTAAAAAGCTTATAAAGGTTACACGTACAACAAGGCAGGAATTTCAGGTTAGAAAAAATTGTAGTATCTTGTAGTATCTGGCGGCAATATCATTTCTCTAACCAGTTGGGTGGCGTTACAGGGATTCTCCGATCCGACGCGTTTTCCACAAAAATGTTGTCTACTGGGAATGGAGGATTCTCCATTCCCAGTAGAATCCCTGTAACGCCACCCAACTGATTCGACGAATGATAATACCGCTAGATACTAAAAAAAATTCATACCTGAAATTTCTGCCTTGCTGTAAGTGTAACCTTTATAAGCTTTTTAATAAATCCATGCAGTTTTACACTAGGAGTGTTTTTCTTTGCAATCCAAAAAAAGTCCATAAATGAGTTACCTAATCAGTGTTGCCGGAATGTGTCCCCTTTTCTGGTGAGAGTCTCGGTCCTTTGTCCACCTGTGCTTCTAGAGCAGGGTGACGTTTGCCTGGAAGTCCTGCCCATCATCTTCTTCACCATTCCGGGAAGAAGGTGGCTTCTCAGCAAGTGCCCGCCCTGCCTATGCTGTTGGAAGAAGAGAGGAAACCCTCCCTCTTGCTGCTTTCACAGCCCGTGCTCTGCCCTGGACGCACAGGGGCTCATACATTCTTTGATGCCATTCTGTTGAACGTCATGGGTATATGTAATTTCCTTTCTCTCTGGCCATTCTACTGGCTGTTAGTGGACACATAACTTTTTATATTGTTTTATATTTTTGTATGTTTATATGTTCATATCAAATAAAATATTTTATATGATACTACTGTTCCAATCTGCCTCTAAAGTCCGACCAAGTGGGGGAAAAACGTTTTCTTCTCTAGGGATGTAGGAAATATCCTGTTCTTGTACGTTGGACTTTGAAATGTTCATTTTGCACTACGTAAAATATTAAAACATTGTCCCTGCCAAGTCTAAAGCTACTGAAAGGGGTGTATTGATAGTAACTGGCACACATAGTTCACCGAGTGGGTCTTAACACACTGGGGTATAAAGACATTAGTGTGGAGTGGAGTACAGGTGGTCCCCGAGTTACAAACAAGATAGGGTCTGTAGGTTTGTTCTCAAGTTGAATGTAAGTCGGAACATGTACATTTTTTAAGTGTAGCTCAAGCCAAAAAAAATATTTATAAGCGTTTTGGATAGCATAGGGAAGGGTTAACACCCCTGTAACATTTGTTTTGCTGTCTATGCCCCTGTTCAGAAGATTTCACCTCACTTATTGTCCCAATGACAATTGGATTTTGAAAATTTTGGGTTATTGTGGAAACAAGCCATGGTGATAAAACTTCAGCGGAGACACCTTTTTTCCATAATAACTCTTACAGGAGTGAATTATCCTTCCTAGGGGTAGATTTCCTCTCACTTCCTGTTGTCTCCCTCCGTTTGTAAGTAGGAGTCGTTTGTAAGTCGGATGTTTGTTACTAGGGGATAGTGATGAGCCGAACACCCCCGGGTTCGGTTCGCACCAGAACCCGCGAACGGACCGAAAGTTCGTACGAACATTAGAACCCTATTAAATACAATGGATGCGAACGTTCGAATTCTAAAGTGCTAATTATAACGACTATTATGCATGTTATTGTCCTAAAAAGGGTTTGGGAACCCGGGTTCTGCACCAGGGGACATGTATCAATGCAAAAAGAAGTTTTAAAAACGGTCGTTTTTCGGGAGCAGTCATTTTAATGATGCATAAAGTGAAAAAAAAAAAGTCAAATATTCCTTTAAATATCGTACCTGGGGGGTGTCTAAAGTATGCCTGTGAAGTGCCACGTGTTTCCCGTGTTTAGAACTGTCCCTGCACAAAATGACACTTCTAAAGGAAAAAAAAGCCATTTAAAACTGCTTGCGGCTTTAATGTAATGTCTGGTCCCGGTAATATGGATGAAAATCTTTAAGAAAAATGGCATAGCTACCCCATGACCCCCCCCCCTACCCCAGCCCATTACCAGCCCCTTTGGGTCTTGTATGGATATTAAGGGGAACACCGCACACAAAATAAAAAAGGCCCTATATACTCTGAACAGCCGTATACAGGCGGTGCATACAAGACAGGGACTGTAGGTTTGTTCTTATGTAGAATGTGTTTGTAATTTTGAACAGGTACATTGTTTAAGTGTAGCTCCAGCCCAAAAATCTATTTTTAAACTTTTTGGAAAACATAGGTAAGGGTTATCACCCCTGTAACATTTGTTTTGCTGTCTGTGCCCCTGTTCAGAACATTTCACCTCACTTTCCGTCCCAATGACAACTGTTTTTGAAATGTGGTGTTTTTCTTGAAACAAGGATTGGTGAGAAAGCATCAGTACAGAGGAGACACCTTTCTCCCATATTAATTCTTACAGGAGAGAATTTTCCTTCCTAGGGGTAGATTTCCTCTCACTTCCTGTTGTCTTCTTGCGTTTGCAAGTAGGAGTCGTTTGTAAGTTGGATGTTTGAAAGTAGGGACCTGCCGTATATACTCTGCAGAAATAGGCCCCTTAGTTGTTGGTGTTGGCACAACACTGTAAGCACTCACAGTTACTCTTGGTTGGTGCTGGAACGCCCTGCTGTCAACTATTATATCAGGAATTGTAATTACATATAATTGTTGAACAGTGGTAGTAAAAATTGGGCCTTTGATGGTGGTGCTGGTGCCACAACACTGTAAGCCCTGACAGTTACTCTTGGTGGGTGCAGCAATGGGCCCTGCTGTGAATTATTAGATCAAGAATTGTAATTGCATGCCCCTGTTGAACAGGGGCTGAAAAATTGGGCCTTTCGTGGTGGTGGTGGTGGTGGTGGTGTTGCCACAACACTGTAAGCCCTCAGAGTTACTCTTGGTGGGTGCAGGAATGGGCCCTGCTGTGAATTATTAGATCAAGAATTGTAATTACATGCCCCTTTTGAACAGGGGCTGAAAAATTGGGCCTTTCGTGGTGGTGGTGGTGGTGGCGTTGCCACAACACTGTAAGCCCTCAGAGTTACTCTTGGTGGGTGCAGCAATGGGCCCTGCTGTGAATTATTAGATCAAGAATTGTAATTACATGCCCCTGTTGAACAGGGGCTGAAAAATTGGGCCTTAGGCACTGGTGGCACAACACTGCAACCCCTCACAGATACTGTACTTGGAGCACAGCAATGAGCCCTGTTGCAAAGTATTGCTTCAAAAATTGTAATGACACGCCCCTGTTAAACAGGGGCTGAAAAATTGGGCCTTAGGCACTGGTGGCACAACACTCCAACCCCTCACAGATACTGTACTTGGAGCACAGCAATGAGCCCTGTTGCAAAGTATTGCTTCAAAAATTGTAATTACACGCCCCTGTTAAACAGGGGCTGAAAAATTGGGCCTTAGCCACTGGTGGCGGCACCCATAAACAAAAATGATCTTCCAAGCTATCATCATCAATCGTATCATTGAGGACTCGGAGGAGGAGGATAGCCAGTCAACATAACAGCACAGGCACTCAGCATCAGCATCAGTCTTGAAGGGATGTGACATGTTAAAATCAATTAGTCTGTTATATCAGCATCAGGTGTGTGGTAGCTGGTGGTGATCCAAGACTGGTTCATCTTGATGAAAGTCAGTCGATCAACCGAGTCGGTGGACAGGCGCACCCTGTGATCCGTGACAAATCCTCCAGCAGCACTGAATGTGCGTTCCGAAAGAACGCTGGATGCAGGACAGGCCAGTAGCTCAATTGCATACTGTGCAAGCTCTGGCCAGTGATCCATCCTCAAGACCCAGTAAGCCAGAGGATTTTCGGTGGGGAAGGTGTCCAAGTCTGACCTTGCCCCTAGATATTCCTGCACCATGTTTATCAGATGCTGGCGATGGTTGCTGGAACCGATCATACTTTGGGGCTGCGGACTAAAGAATTGTCTGAACGCATCGGTCAGACGGCCACCTTCCCCACCGCTCCTTCTTTGACTGGCCGAAGCCTCAGCAACTCGTTGTCCAGGACCAGGAGTTTGTAACCTCCCAGTCTCTGGGAACGCGTTGCACAGACCTTTCTGCAAGGCCTCCCGGAGTTGTCTCATCCTCTGCTCCCTCTGCGACGGTAACATAAGGTCCGCAACCTTACCCTTGTACCGTGGATCAAGGAGAGTGGCCAGCCAGTAATGGTCCCTCTCCTTGATCCGAAGAATACGAGGATCCTTCCGCAGACTTTGCAGGATCAGGGAGGCCATGCAGCGTAGGTTAGCTGAGGCATTCGGTCCGGAGTCCTCTGGGTCACTAAGGACGACATGATCCGCAGCCACCTCCTCCCAGCCACGTACAAGTCCACTGGTTTCTTGGGACTGTAAATCATCCCTAAAAGACTGCTGCTGATGATGCTGAGTGCCAGCCTCCACCTCCATGCTGACACAATCCTCCTCCTCCTCCTCCTCTTCCTGTGCGATGGGTGGGACAGAAGGAACACTGTCTGGGTAAAGGGGGCCTTGAGAGGCAAGGAAGTCCTCCTCTTCCTGCCTCTGTTCTGCCTCAAGTGCCCTGTCCATTATTCCACGCAGCGTGTGCTCCAACAGGTGGACAAGAGGTACAGTGTCACTGATGCATGCACTGTCACTGCTCACCATCCTCGTGGCCTCCTCAAATGGTGCCAGGACAGTGCATGCATCCCTGATCATGCCCCACTGGCGTGGAGAAAAAAAACCAAGCTCCCCTGACCCTGTCCTGGTGCCGTAGTCGCACAGGTACTCATTGATGGCCCTCTGCTGCGTGTGCAGCCGCTGCAGCATGGCCAACGTTGAGTTCCACCTGGTGGGCATGTCACATATAAGGCGGTTCTTGGGCAGGTTCAACTCCTTTTGCAGCTCAGCCAGGCGAGCACTGGCATTATAAGATCTGCGGAAATGCACACAGACTTTCCTGGCCTGCCTCAGGACATCCTGTAAGCCCGGGTACCTGCCCAAGAACCGCTGCACCACCAGGTTAAGGACGTGAGCCACACAGGGCACATGGGTCAGTTGTCCCTGTCGGAGGGCGGAGAGGAGGTTGGTGCCATTGTCGCAAACCACCATTCCTGGCTTAAGCTGGCGTGGCGTCAACCACCTCTCGGCCTGGCCCTGCAGAGCAGACAGGACCTCTGCCCCAGTGTGGCTTCTGTCCCCCAAACACACCAGCGCAAGCACGGCATGGCATCTTTTTGCCTGCGTACTTGCGTAGCCCCTTGAACGGCTACGGAGCACCGCTGGTTCAGAGGACAAAGCACAGGAAGAGGCCATGGAGGAAGAAGAAGAGGAGGGGGTGGAGGAGAGAGGTGTGTCACAACCAGTAGTAGCATTTTGGAGGCGTGGCGGTGGAACAACCTCCAACACTACTGCACCTTGTCCTGCATCCTTCCCAGCTGCCAAAAGAGTGACCCAATGGGCCGTGAAAGAAAGGTAACGTCCCTGTCCATGCCTGCTGGACCATGAGTCAGCGGTAATATGCACCTTACCGCTGACCGCCCTGTCCAGCGAGGCCAAGACATTGCCTTCCACATGCCGGTAGAGAGCCGGAATAGCCTTCTGTGAGAAAAAGTGGCGTTTGGGAACCTGCCACTGAGGAACCGCACATTGCACAAACTCACGGAAGGGGGCCGAGTCTACCAACTGAAAAGGCAGCAGTTGAAGCGCTAGCAATTTAGCCAAGCTAGCATTCAACCGCTGGGCATGTGGATGGCTGGGAGTGAACTTCTTTCGACGGTCCAGCAGCTGGGGCAGGGAAATTTGCCTGCTAGAATCGGACGTCGGTGTACTGCTAGCAGAGTGGCCGCAAGTACTTGGCTGTGACACACCTAATTCTACACCTTCATTCCTCTCAGTGCATGTTTCAGAGAGGACTGAAGTTATAGTGGGGTTGGAGATCCCAGCTGATGCGGTGCAAGGAGAGGTCCGCTTTGTTCTTTGGTGTGGGTCTTTGAGGTAGGCTTGCCAACGAGCTGCATGGCAGGTCAACATATGTCTGGTCAGGCATGTGGTACCCAAGCGGCTGATGTTTTGGCCACGCGATATACGCTTGAGACATATGTTGCAAACAGCAGCTGTGCGATCTGATGCACTAGCCTCAAAAAAGGCCCACACCAAAGAACTTTTTGAATGACGGGCAGAGGCAGCGCCCTGCACAGGCGGAGCTCTGCGGTGTGATTCCGTCGGTGTACTTGCCTTACGCTGGCCACCAAAGGGCATCCTGCCTCGTTGGAGATGTGCCTCCTCCTCATCCTCCTCCTCCTCCTCTCTCCTATTAGGCACCCACGTGGAGTCAGTGACCTCATCATCCCCTCCCTCCTCATCACTGGAGCCAATCTGGCAGTATGCTGCAGCTGCTGGAACATGACTGCCAGATTGGTGTCCTTCTTGAGCATCCCCTCTGTCTGCTCTCACGCTACTGCCTTCCTGTAGCTGGGTTTCATCATCAGACCCTTCGAAACGCTGGGCATCCTCCTGGAGCATGTACCCAACACTGTGCTCAAACAGTTCGGGGGACTCCTCAGGAGGAGGACATGGTGGGTCTAGGGAAGGAGTGACTGATGATGAGTCTGACATTGATACCAGGGAAGAGGACGCTTTGGCAGCTGCTTTGCCAGTACCCTGAGCCTGGGTGAGAGAGGATGAGGAGGAGGAGGAGGGCTTGGTCATCCACTCTACCAAGTCTTCGGCATGATGTGGCTCAACATGTCCAGCTGCCGAAAAGAAGGACAAGCGTGTCCCATGGCCATGTGCTGATGACAATGCACCGTGTCCACGACCAGCACTGTTGCCCCCAGACACAGAGCCTGCTTGCCCTCTTTTATTGCCTCCTGACTGTCTGCCTCTCCTTGTTTGCCTTCCAGACATTCTAATGGATGGCCTGCAGGGAGATGGGAAAAAAGCAATAAGGGCTACCTTCAGGTGTCCTTCTCTGTCCCTTTACTTAAGGATTTCTAAATATGGTTGAGGATGATTGCTTTCGCACAGAATAGCACAATGACAATTTCCCTGACTGTCCAAAAAACAAGGATTTCAAAGATGGTTGATGAGGAATGCTTTAGCACAGTATAGCACAATGAGAATTTCCCTCACTGTCCTTCCCTGTCCCTACAAACAAGGATTAGCACAGTAAAACACACTGACACTCTCCCTACCTATAGTTTTCTGTCCCTATAAAAATTTTTTTTTAAAGATGGTTGATGATGAATGCTTTAGCACAGTATAGCACAATGAGAATTTCCCTCACTGTCCTTCCCTGTCCCTACAAACAAGGATTAGCACAGTAAAACACACTGACACTCTCCCTACCTATAGTTTTCTGTCCCTATAAAAAATGTTTTTTTAAAGATGGTTGATGATGAATGCTTTAGCACAGTATAGCACAATGAGAATTTCCCTCACTGTCCTTCCCTGTCCCTACAAACAAGGATTAGCACAGTAAAACACACTGACACTCTCCCTACCTATAGTTTTCTGTCCCTATAAAAAATGTTTTTTTAAAGATGGTTGATGATGAATGCTTTAGCACAGTATAGCACAATGAGAATTTCCCTCACTGTCCTTCCCTGTCCCTACAAACAAGGATTAGCACAGTAAAACACACTGACACTCTCCCTACCTATAGTTTTCTGTCCCTATAAAAAATGTTTTTTTAAAGATGGTTGATGATGAATGCTTTAGCACAGTATAGCACAATGAGAATTTCCCTCACTGTCCTTCCCTGTCCCTACAAACAAGGATTAGCACAGTAAAACACACTGACACTCTCCCTACCTATAGTTTTCTGTCCCTATAAAAAATGTTTTTTTTAAAGATGGTTGATGATGAATGCTTTAGCACAGTATAGCACAATGAGAATTTCCCTCACTGTCCTTCCCTGTCCCTACAAACAAGGATTAGCACAGTAAAACACACTGACACTCTCCCTACCTATAGTTTTCTGTCCCTATAAAAAATGTTTTTTTAAAGATGGTTGATGATGAATGCTTTAGCACAGTATAGCACAATGAGAATTTCCCTCACTGTCCTTCCCTGTCCCTACAAACAAGGATTAGCACAGTAAAACACACTGACACTCTCCCTACCTATAGTTTTCTGTCCCTATAAAAAAATGTTTTTTTAAAGATGGTTGATGATGAATGCTTTAGCACAGTATAGCACAATGAGAATTTCCCTCACTGTCCTTCCCTGTCCCTACAAACAAGGATTAGCACAGTAAAACACACTGACACTCTCCCTACCTATAGTTTTCTGTCCCTATAAAAAATGTTTTTTTAAAGATGGTTGATGATGAATGCTTTAGCACAGTATAGCACAATGAGAATTTCCCTCACTGTCCTTCCCTGTCCCTACAAACAAGGATTAGCACAGTAAAACACACTGACACTCTCCCTACCTATAGTTTTCTGTCCCTATAAAAAATGTTTTTTTAAAGATGGTTGATGATGAATGCTTTAGCACAGTATAGCACAATGAGAATTTCCCTCACTGTCCTTCCCTGTCCCTACAAACAAGGATTAGCACAGTAAAACACACTGACACTCTCCCTACCTATAGTTTTCTGTCCCTATAAAAAATGTTTTTTTAAAGATGGTTGATGATGAATGCTTTAGCACAGTATAGCACAATGAGAATTTCCCTCACTGTCCTTCCCTGTCCCTACAAACAAGGATTAGCACAGTAAAACACACTGACACTCTCCCTACCTATAGTTTTCTGTCCCTATAAAAAATGTTTTTTTAAAGATGGTTGATGATGAATGCTTTAGCACAGTATAGCACAATGAGAATTTCCCTCACTGTCCTTCCCTGTCCCTACAAACAAGGATTAGCACAGTAAAACACACTGACACTCTCCCTACCTATAGTTTTCTGTCCCTATAAAAAATGTTTTTTTAAAGATGGTTGATGATGAATGCTTTAGCAAAGTATAGCACAATGAGAATTTCCCTCACTGTCCTTCCCTGTCCCTACAAACAAGGATTAGCACAGTAAAACACACTGACACTCTCCCTACCTATAGTTTTCTGTCCCTATAAAAAATGTTTTTTTAAAGATGGTTGATGATGAATGCTTTAGCACAGTATAGCACAATGAGAATTTCCCTCACTGTCCTTCCCTGTCCCTACAAACAAGGTTTAGCACAGTAAAACAGACTGACACTCTCCCTACCTATCCTTCTCTTTCCCTAAACTAAAGGAATCTAGGTTAAGCAAGAAAAAAAAATGTCACTGTCCCGGCCTATGCTTCTCTTTCCCTGCTCCGGAACACACTACACTAGGCCGCCGTGCTGGCGGCCTTTTATAGTGTGGGGCGTGTACTAAACACCCTCAGCAATAATTGGCCACAGGCATCCTGCCTGTGGCCAATCATTGCTCTCCTCGCTGCCGGCGCTGTGATTGGCCAAGCATGCGGGGTCACAGTGCATGCTTGGCCAAACACAGCGCCTGGATGACACTGCGATGGCGTAGTGCATTGTGGGCCGCGAATTAGGCGCGAACGGCCCAAATCGTTCGTTGTTCGGCGAACGATCGAACAGCCGATGTTCGAGTCGAACGTATGTTCGACTCGAACACCGAGCTCATCCCTACTAGGGGACCGCCTGTAGTGTGAAGACACAAGTGGTTACCTAGGGTAAGAGAGGTTTAACAAGCAACCTGTACCTGCTGTAGGTGGAATGCTCTCTAGTAGGCTTGTGCACAACAGAAAAATTCGGTTAGTTTCGGTTCGTTTCTTTTCGGTCCTGTTGATTCGTAATCATTCGTAATTTTGCTAGAAGGGATTTTTCGTGTTCGGACTAATTCGTATTTTCGCAAGCGACATTTTTCGTTGAATTTTTAGTTGATTTATAATTCGTACTTTCGGTAGAGTACATTGTTTTTCGTTGATTCTGGACACAACTCCTACTTTCGTAACTTTTTTGGGTTCGTTGATTCGTAATTTTCTGTGTCTCTCTCACGACGACGCTGCCTATTATGCCTAATGTGCTTCGAATGGATTTGTACTTTTCTAAATACATAGCGGTTATTTGTAACGATTCGAAATCTCGTATTTTACTTTCGTTTTTTACATGCGGCTATAGCCTCCGCCCCTGTACACCATTTTGAGAGGGTTCAGCACGGTGAGGGAGAAGCAGAGAGCAGAGCAGAGTGTTATTGTGCTTCGAATGGATTCGAAATCTCGTATTTTACTTTCGTTTTTTACATGCGGCTAAAGCCTCCGCCCCTGTACACCATTTTGAGAGGGAGTTCAGCACGGTGTGGGAGAAGCAGAGAGCAGAGCAGAGTGAGTGTTATTGTGCTTCGTATGGATTCGTACATTCATAACTTTTTCATAACGAATTATGCCGAAGACATTCGGGCATTCGCTATTTGCGGTATAATTTATTTCGGATTCGGTCTTATTCGTAATTGCTTTGTTCGGAAATTCGAATGCTTCCGAATGTCCGAAAGTTGCTAAATTCGGACGAATTTCGATTCGTTACGAAACTAATTGCACAAGCCTAGTCTCTAGTAGTGTGGGAGATGTTGTCGGCAGGGGTTCCCATCCTGTACAGAGGTACGGAGGTTCAAGAGTTAAAGTGATATTAAAGTATTTAAAAATAACAGACATGCCATACTATACCTGCTCTGTAAAGTGGTTTTGCATAGAGAAGCCCAGATCCTCCTCTTCTCGGGCCCTGGCCCCTCCCTCCTGTCAAAAGCCCCCACAACAAGCAGCTTGCTATGGTGGCACTCAAGCTGAGCCACAGCTCCGTGTGTCCATTCAGATATGGAACCATTGCCCGGCCCTGCCCCTCTCTCTCCTGATTGACTAACTGACTTTGATTGACAGCAGCGAGAGCCAATGGCGCAGCTGCTGTGTCTCAGCTAATCAGGGGGGAGAGTCCCGGACGACCGAGGGACTCGTGGTCATCGCTGGATAGAGATGGGCTCAGATAAGTATAAGGGGGGCTGAGGGGGGCTGCTGCACACAGAAGGTTTTTTATCTTCATGTAAAAAATGCATGAAGATAAAAAACCTTCTGCCTTTACAACCACTTTTATTTAGGTGCACTTGTGAATCCCACGCAGAGTGCATAGCAGAGTCCACTCTGCTACTGGTGTATTGTAGTGGAAAACACTGGACAGGTGGATGTGGACATGGTTCAGCGTGTCCTTCCTAAATGCAGATTAGAGAGAAGGTTAACTAGAGGACAGTTATAGTACAAGTGTACAATATGTACATTCATCTCTAATAGCAGAGGCCCACCTTAAGTTAGAGTATTCCCCCATGACAGCCCCAGTCTTGTCCCAGGGGATTGATGAAGATGGCACAAAGCAAAGGTACCCCATGTGTAGCAAAGTGACCCTGTACAAGGTACCTAGTGTAGCCCAGAAGAATCCACCCCAGGGTAGGCCTCTCATGTGACCCTTAGCACCCAACGAGGAGGGAAACGTGGAGGACGTGACGACCACCCTGTCATCCTGACCTGCCCCCAACCTTTCATACATGTGGAAGGGGGAGGGGACACCTATATATGTAGTAATAACTACTTTGAGAAAGTGTGTATTTGCATAGCAGCTTTGATGGACTGACAGATAATAAAACAAACAATATGGGCTGTCAGCTGTCTGTTTTCTAGTTTCTAGACTCTAGTTTGATTAATTAATTTTGCCCGTAGGTTCACTTTAAAGGGCTGTTTTACCCAGATTTAATTATTTCCATAATCTGGTGGATGTAAAAGAGGTTTTAACAGCTGCCATGGATAAACATGTAAACATTTCAGGAAATAATCAGAACAGAATATATTTTAAACCAAGTGGGAATAGCAGAGAGGGTTATTGTACTCAGCTGACTGCCAGTCCAGTAATCCAACAGCCGAAAACTTCCATCTGTCTCCAGCAGCAGCTTATAGAGAACATAGATAAATACCATAGATCTCAGATCCAGCTGTGAAAATAGTTACGTACATTGCTAGAAATTAAAGTATTGGCCCTGCTACATGTGGGGTGGGGTTGGTTTACTTATGGCAAAAATACTTCACTTTGCAAGGGGAAGATGCACTTTGCAAGATACATTTCCCCCAGAGCTTAGTGATTAGGGTGGAATTTCACTTTGCAAAGAAAACCCAATCATGTGGAAGGACAATTTTAAGAAAAGCACTTTTGATTGCACAGGATTGGATTATGGAATTCAGCAGAACTTCATCTCATTCACTAAGCTCTGGGGAAAATTCCCAACTACAATGAGTATAATGTAACACTCTGGTTTTAAGGTATAATGCTCCTTTAATGGAATGGTAGCTTGGACGTACCAGCAGAGATAGATCATCCACAAGGCAACACTAGTGGCCCCATGGATGTCTCAGAGGTCAAGCATACAACCTTCATGCTCTTGCAGTCAACCAGAGAGTTAAAGCTGTGCACCTGCCTGCCACTTAATAAGGGAGGGTGCACTTGTAGGCAGTTGGGGGTTGATTTACAAAAAGCAAATAGGCTGTTCACTTTGCGAGGTAAGTTGCACTTTACGATGGAATTTTCCCTAGAGTTTACAGAATGTGGTAAAAATTCACTTTGCAAAGAATACCCAATCTTGCGCATGATTGGATGATAGAAGCTAGCAGAGTTTCCCCTCATTCACTAAGCTAAAAGAAAATGTCCTTGAAAAGTGCAAACTCACTTAAAAATGTTAATAGCCAGTTTGCCTTTAGTAAATAAACCCTATAATGTTCTGTTAATGGAGCGGGTAGTTTGGTGTACCGCTAGATCATCCACAAGGCAACCTAGTCAGGAGCCTAGGGGCACAATGGATGTCCCAGAGATTGAGCTACAACCTTTATGCTCTTGCAAGTCACCAAGGGGGGTTAAAGCCGTGCACCTGTCTGTCACTTATAAGGGAGGGTGTACTTGTAGGCAGTTTGGCGTTCGCTTTACTAAAGGTAAAGAGACAGCAAGGGAGTAGAGAGGGATTAGAACACCTAAAGTGGAGGTCCACCCTAAAAATAAACTTTATATTATCAGGTTCCCTGCAATCTAAAAAATAAACATTTCATAAAAAAAAAAAAATAATCTTGCCTGTAAATACCTGTTACTAGGCAGATTTTCTAATCTGCCTACTTCCTGGACCGTGGCGGATCTTCTTCCCTTCCTAACCCGCCTGGCCTCCTGGAAAATGAGTGTCATCATTTCCCAGGAGTCTGTGGGCTTTAATCTGCCGAAAAATCGCATTATTTCCATACAGGAAATTACGCGATTAGGGGATCACAGCGCTGTTATCTTCATTGTCATAACAACGGGGCGGGACGCTCCTTCCTCGCCGCCCGTTGTTATGGCAACGATTCTAACTAACGGTGCTACGAGCGCTGTTAAACTGTGCATTGGCGAAATCGAGAGGTGCATGCTGGTTACCCAGCATGCACCTCTGCCTGGAAAAACAGGAAGAAAAGTGAACTGGGCTTCAATTGCCCACAGTGAACATGGAAACGGCCACAAGATCACAGAGGAGATATACAGTAAGTTTTTCCACACATTTATGAAACGATCTTCTAAAATAGATATGTTTGTTAGGATAGTATGTTCAGATTGCCAAAATTTTTTTTTAATTATGACCGGAGCACCACTTAACCACTTAAGCCCCGGACCATTACGCAGCTTAATGACCAGAGGTGTTTTTACAATTTTGCACTGCGCTGCTTTAACTGTAAATTGTGCGGACATGCAATGTTGTACCCAAACTAAATTTGCGTCCTTTTCTTCCCACAAATAGAGCTTTCTTTAAATGGTATTTGATTGCCTCTGCGATTTTTTTTTGCAATATAAACAGAAAAGGACCGACAATTTTGAAAAAAAAATGATATTTTCTAATTTTTGTTATAAGAAAAATCGAATAAACTCAATTTTAGTCATACATTTAGGCCAAAATGTATTCAGCCACATGTCTTTAGTAAAAAAAATGTCAATAAGCGTATATTTATTGGTTTGCGCAAAAGTTATAGCGTCTACAAACTAGGGTACATTTTCTGGAATTTACACAGCTTTTAATTTATGACTGCCTATCTCATTTCTTGAGGTGCTAAAATGGCAGGGCAGTACAAAACCCCCCCAAATGACCCCATTTTGGAAAGTAGACACCCCAAGGAAATTGCTGAGAGGCATGTTGAGCCCATTGAATATTTTTTTTTTGTCCCAAGTGATTGAATAATGACAAAAAAAAAATACAAAAAGTTGTCACTAAATGATATATTGCTCACACATGCCATGGTTATATGTGGAATTGCACCCCAAAATACATTTTACTACTTCTCCTGAGTACGGGGATACCACATGTGTGGGAACTTTTAGGAGCCTAGCCGCGTACGGGACCCCGAAAACCAAGCACCTCCTTTAGGATTTCTAAGGGCGCAAATTTTTGATTTCACTCCTCACTACCTATCACAGTTTCGAAGGCCATATAATGCCAAAATAGCACAAACCCCCCCCCCCCCCAAATGACCCCATTTTGGAAAGTAGACACCCCAAGGAAATTGCTGAGAGGCATGTTGAGCCCATTGAATATTTTTTTTTTGTCCCAAGTGATTGAATAATGACAAAAAAAATAAAAATTACAAAAAGTTGTCACTAAATGATATATTGCTCACACATGCCATGGTTATATGTGGAATTGCACCCCAAAATACATTTTGCTGCTTCTCCTGAGTACGGGGATACCACATGTGTGGGACTTTTTAGGAGCCTAGCCGCGTACGGGACCCCGAAAACCAAGCACCGCCTTTGGGATTTCTAAGGGCGCAAATTTTTGATTTCACTTCTCACTACCTATCACAGTTTCGAAGGCCATAAAATGCCAAAATAGCACAAAACCTCCCCAAATTACCCCATTTTGGAAAGTAGACGCCCCAAGCTATTTGCTGAGAGGCATGGTGAGTATTTTACAGCTCTCATTTGTTTTTGAAAATGAAGAAAGAAAATATTTTTTTTTTCTTTTTTCAATTTTCAAAACGTGACAAAAAGCGAGATCTGCAAAATACTCACCATACCTCTCAGCAAATAGCTTGGGGTGTCTACTTTCCAAAATGGGGTAATTTAGGGGGGGGGGGGGGTTGAACTGTCCTGGCATTTTATAAACAACATTAGGAAGCTTATGTCACACATCATCCACTCTTCTAACCACTTGAAGACAAAGCTCTTTCTGACACTTTTTGTTTACATGAAAAAAAATATTTTTTTTGCAAGAAAATTACGTTGAACCCCCAAACATTATATATTTTT
The DNA here is from genome assembly GCA_029206835.1 of Rana muscosa. NCBI lineage: Eukaryota > Metazoa > Chordata > Amphibia > Anura > Ranidae > Rana > Rana muscosa. The sequence continues at coordinate 273,743,807 of CM055122.1, forward strand.
TTAAAGCAAAGGCCCTACAGATTAAAATGGTGGGTGCTGCATTTTTTTTTCCCCACAGTATTTGCGCATTTTTCAAATGCATTTTTTTGGAAAAAAATACACTTTTTTTAATTTTAATTAAGAATGAATTTTAATGCACTTTAATGCCCAAATGTTTGATGAAATAAAAAAGATTATCTTAGGCCGAGTACATGGATACCAAACACGACATGCTTTAAAATTTCGCACAAACGCGCAGTGGCGACAAACTACATACATTTTTAAAAGCCTTTAAAGCCTTTACAGGTTACCACATTAGATTTACAGAGGAGGTCTACTGCTAAAATTACTGCCCTCGATCTGACCTTCGCGGTGATACCTCACATGCATGATGCAATTGCTGTTTACATATGACGCCAGACCGACGCTTGCGTTCGCCTTTGCGCAAGAGCAGGGTGGGACAGGGGTGCTTCTTTTTTTTTTCTTTTTTTTTAATTATTAATTTTGCTTTTTTATTTTATTTTTAAACTGTTCCTTCCATATTTTTTTTTAATCATTTTTATTGTTATCTCAGGGAATGTAAATTACCCCTATGATAGCAATAGGTAGTGACAGGTACTTTTTTTTTTTTAAAACTGAGGTCTATTAGACCCTAGATCTTTCCTCTGCCCTCACAGCATCTGACCACACCAAGATCGGTGTGATAAAATGCTTTCCCAATTTCCAGGGATGGGGGACATTCCCACCCACTGCTTGTAAAAGCAGTCCAGAGGCTAATTAGCCGCAAGGATTGCTTTTACATGAAAGCCGGCCGCTGGCTGAAAAGATTGATATCAAGATGATACCTAAACCCGCAGGCATAATTCTGGTATAAACATTCAAAGTCCAGCAACATACCAGTACGTTGCTGGTCCTTGTTGGACATGTATTGTAATCTTTTTTTTCATGCAGCCTGTTGGCTGAACGAAAAAAAGAGATTGATCGGTGGGTATGCCCACCATCAGAATACCTCCCTTCATTCACCCACTTCTAATGATGGGCATACATGCACCATTTATATTTGCCGAAGCATGGGGGCATCCTCCCGCAAAAGTTATGCCACGTACACACGGTCAGACTTTTCCACGGGCAAGCCTCCATCGGAATTTCGACCATATGTACGAGGCATTATGAGCAAAATCGCTCCTCCGCCCCTGCTGCCCCCATGCTTCGGCATATATGCTCTTTTTTTTAACTGTGGTGGTGAAATCACCTCCTTCAGCACTGGAGTCGCAGGGATCAGGTCTGTCTCTGCGAATGCTGCAGTTATGTGTGTTGTGTTTTGTAAGTGACAGTGATCGATCGATACTGCACTTGGGTGGCCTGGGCTGGACGGAGGGGCAAAACGCAGGTGCTAGCAGGTATCTGGGCTGATCCCGCTAACACTGCGTTTTTGGGAACCCTAAACTGCTGGGGACGCTAGTATAGATCTGATCAGATCAGATATTGATCTGTTCAGATACTATACCACTAAGGGGGGTGTATGCTTCACGCGTGGGTGTTAGCGTTACTGGCACTAACCTGACGCTGCCTGGGGTGTGACTCAGACCCTCTCTGATGCTAAAACCTAATTGATATCACCTGCCGGGCGATCAGGGGGTTAAACCTTTATTGGGTTATATATACAGCGGGTGCCCTGACACTATAAAAAGCAAACTAACTAACCAGTGTCACCTGTAACACTTATACGGTGATCACTGGTGAAAGGGTTAACTAGGGGCAATCAGGGGGTTAAAACCTTTATTAGGTAATATATGGGGGTACCTGACGCTATATAAAAACCTGACGGGGAACCTAAATAACAAAATAACTAACTGGCTAACCAGTGTCACCAGTGACACTTATACGGTGATCACTGGTGAAAGGGTTAACTCTAGGGGCAATCAGGGGGTTAAAACCTTTATTAGATAATATATGGGGGTACCTGACGCTATAAAAACCTGGCGGCGAACCTAAAAAAAAACAGACTACCTAGCGGCACCAGCATACCTAATACAGCGATCAGAAAAACGATCGCTTAGTGACACTGGCAAAAGGGGGTGAAAGGGTTACCTTGGGGGCGATCAAGGGTTTAAACCCTTATTAGGTAATATATGGGGGTACCTGACGCTATAAAAACCTGGCGGTGAACCTCAAAAAATAACAGACTACCTACAGTAGCGGCACCAGCATACCTAATACAGCGACCTAGCGGCATCACCGACACTAATACAGCGATCGGAAAAACGATTGCTTAGTGACAGTGGTGCTAGGGGGTGAAAGGGTTACCTGGGGGGCGATCAAGGGGTTAAACCTTTATTAGGGGGAGGGGTTAGGGGGCTACACTGGACCTAAAGGGACCTACACTAACTGCCCTGACACTTTTACAGTTACAAATGTCACTGTTTGCAGTGATCAGTAAATAAATGATCACTGCAATCAGTGACACTGTGACTGGGGGCTGGAGGGTGATCTGGGGGGGTGATCTGGGGGTGACTGGGGGGGGGCGATCGTGTTCCTATGTGTGCTGGTGTCCGATCGGACCCCCCACCCATACGAAGGCAGTCACGTACAGGTACGTGATTGTGCCTGTACGTGCCATTTTGCCGGCGTATATATACAGTGGGCGGTCGTTAAGTGGTTAAGTACTCTACAATAAAGGTAAGCCGTCTTTATGGTGCGATAGGGGATTTGGGAGGCAGGGACCTTTGATGTAGGCCCCTCCACCGGGATTCATTGGTACCACATCCCTTTAAATACATTATTGAAAAACAAAGAACACTAACCCAAGAAAACTATATGGGATTTTAGGGGTACCACACCCAGTTTTCTTTAAAAGTAATTAGCTTTGATTAATACACGTCTAAAACATAGTCATACAAACATTAAAATACTCAGCATACAAGGCATATAGAGGTACAGTACATCTATACAAAATACAAATGTTACATGGTGCAGCCATTAAGGAGAAATATGATCCATGGTGTTATCTCCAATTTATAGTATGTGTAATGGGTACTGATTGCTTATAGCTTCTTAAACGCGTTTCATAGGACAACCATTTTTACGTACTCTGGTCAGCATCTGTAACAGAGATGTATTTATTGCTTTCTTCTTGAAGAAGCTGGCGGTTGTCCCTTGAAACACATTGAAGCAGCTAGAAGCAATCAATACCCCTTACACATATTATAATTGGAGATAACACCATATTTTTTAGATCTGTATTAATAAAAGCGAATTACTTTTTAAGAAAACTGGGTTTTCTTGTGTTACGGTTCTTTGTTTTTCAATGATGTCTTTATTGGCCAGCTATCCCCAAGGGTAATACCAATCCCTCCCAGACATAGACACAAAAAATAAAAGAAAAAAATAGAAATGACAGTCATGAACCATGAGAACATATAGACCAAATAGTTATTGTTTTAAAAAAAATACCACCTAACATGACGTCATCACGCACAGCGGTTGCCGGTCGAAAGGATTACATAGTGGATGCTACAGCCCTGCAGCTTACTGTTATGCCGGTTTATCTTCAATATAATGTGAGTGCACTATTTTAAACATAATAAATACTATTTTTAAGAATATACTGCACTATTAGCTTTGATTTTTTACATCTTTTTGTGCCATGTGAGTGGAGTTTGAGCGAATAGTTGGATCACACCATCTTCTGTGGGCATGTTTGGCATTTATCCCTCAAGCATTTTTGGCTACTAAGTAGTGTCAGAGACATTGGGTTCTGGGAAACATCCAACTTTATTCATATCTCTACTGGATATCTTGGAGTTGTTCTGGAGATCAGAATCACTTCCTGCACTTTTTATGGACTTTTATTTTTAATTGGACTTGTTTGTTTAGATTTTTTCACTTATATTTGGTATATCAACAATTTTAGAAAAGGATTGGAGTAAATTATGGATTGCCACCAAGTATATATAGAAAAATATAAAGAATTTTATTTATACATAATACACTTATATATCAAAAATGGTTTAAAATCAAAGAGAGGAACAGACATATACAGTCATTGAAAAACAATTGCATGAGGACACCTTACTACTTGAGACATATAAGTCATATAGCTAGTGGTGACACAACCGACATGTTTCGGATACTCGAGCTATATCTGTGATAGCCTCCATTATTTCCTTCTTCAAGGTTCATGCAATAGTTTGAAGACAATTTAGTCTCTATATAAGAGAAAAAACAACATAGTATGTGATAGCTATATAATACACAACAGTGTATTGACATGATTAAATTATTTTGAATTTCTCCCATATGTGGGCAGCTAGAAGATAGACATTGTTGCAGAGAGAAAATAAAATAAACTAAAATAAACAATAAGAGAAAAAGAAAAAGGCGGGGAAGAGAAACAAAGGAAGAGAAAAAGAAAAAGAAGAATAAATATACATGGAGGTTCATTTAAGAATACATGAATGCATATATACATTGTATAATTGTATGTCTATAGGATACAGTACATCTATATCAAATAGTGTTGCATACATACATTTCCAATGGTAATATAAACATCAGCCGTTTGGAGGAATTATCCCGGTGATATAGAGCCCAAACAGATATGGTGCGAGTTTGCTGGTCGCATAAAGACAAATACAGCGGCCAAAGAAACACTGCAGGCAAGATGACAGAGCCACGGGGAAATATGTAGGAGGACCAACCCAAAAACGCCCCTCAAAGCTCACAGGGAAGCCTCAAATTGCAGCGGAAAGACTGCCACGGCCTCTCTGTAAAAACATACACAAATGGATTATAGTTTATAGGTCGCAGACTAGCCCTGTAACTAGGCTTCCCATAACTATGATGAAGTGTTTGAAAAAAAGGGCTTGGTACCTGTCAATGTGGCGCAAGGACATCCACACTCTGGCTGTGCAGCAATTGGCCAAGTCAGGTGGGACTTTTTATAGAGCTGTCGCTGGTGTTGCAGCCAATCAGCTCAAATGGCGCCAAGGGTGAAGCTGTAAAAGGAAGGAATTCAGCCAATGAGGTAGAGCGTGGGAGGCCACAACAGGGCTAGACTGTGCGTCCGGGTAGAAACCCAATTAACTACGTATTGAAAATGAATAGAGAGGCTCTTACCGGACAGGCACCGCATACAGAGGCCGCCCTCGATCCCGGCGGCGTCCGGCGTCATCGCGCACCCACACAAATGTGAAGGACGTCCACGACGCCGGCGCGGTGACGTCAGACGTCGACCCGACCGCCAGCACAACGAAAAGGGCGGAAGTGCTAAAAGAAAGATCACTCCGTTGCCCGCACCAGACCCAAAAAGGTCAGCGCAAAGGCAGCACAATTGTGTGTGCTGCGCCAAACGGCGCCATCGGAGGAATGGGGAAAAAATGACTAATCCAAAACCCCATGGGTAGTAAACAGTGTAACATGAATGCCCTCCGTCCCATATGTGTGTGATTCTTAGGACAGGGAGAGAAATGTATTTATATGCACATAGCCATTGTTTATTTTAGTTTATTTTATTTTCTCTCTGCAACAATGTCTATCTTCTAGCTGCCCACATATGGGAGAAATTCAAAATAATTTAATCATGTCAATACACTGTTGTGTATTATATAGCTATCACATACTATGTTGTTTTTTCTCTTATATAGAGACTAAATTGTCTTCAAACTATTGCATGAATCTTGAAGAAGGAAATAATGGAGGCTATCACAGATATAGCTCGAGTATCCGAAACATGTCGGTTGTGTCACCACTAGCTATATGACTTATATGTCTCAAGTAGTAAGGTGTCCTCATGCAATTGTTTTTCAATGACTGTATATGTCTGTTCCTCTCTTTGATTTTAAACCATTTTTGATATATAAGTGTATTATGTATAAATAAAATTCTTTATATTTTTCTATATATACTTGGTGGCAATCCATAATTTACTCCAATCCACACAATCCCAGGGGCACCCCTTTTCCAATTTTTTCAAAATTACCGGGATGTGATTGGTAAAAATGGTAACTTGCCCTGTATCTGCTGGCTAATGGCTTCATCTTCCCCTAATTAATATATTCTATTTTTGGGTAGCAAATACCCCTTAGTCCCCATCCATATTTGAAGCTTTCCAGCGTTATCTACATAAACAATTTACTGAATTAATTTTTTGCTTGCTCCCTATTGTATGAGCAATTATTTTGAAAACGCATTGCTGCAATTCTTTTTTTTTTTTTTTTTTTTTTTTTGTTATTTTTGTTATTGTCTTATTGTGTTGGTATACCCATTTGTGTAGAGCTCAGTGACACCATCATCATGGCTGAACTTTACAGTGAATCATGGGAGGTTTTCACTGAACAATTACAATCAAACTATGGTAAAAATGAATCCTTGGAATCTGAGCTAACCTTTCTTTTCTCCAACCTAACTAAATGGTTGGAGAGGAAATCTTCCATGCATTGGCATATAAAAACGTTTGATGAGTACATAAGAGATGATTTAAACCCACTTGGACTTCGAGTCCAGATCTTCCCAACTTTTGAGGATCTGGACCCGACGTTCAAACAAGCATGGGAAACGAATTTAAAATCATGCTCGGCTGGTATGATGAGGCTTCTTTCTGATGAATATCGGAGACGTCTCGTCTATATCAACACGAACATTGAAAAAATCTATTCTAGAATTAAACCCCTACAAGCCCATTCCTCATACAAAGATCTAAATGAGAAACTTAAAATCCATATTGAACTATTCAACAAATCGATCTTAGCAAAAAAAGAGTTTAAATATATGCGGGATAAACAAGCCTTCGAAGAAGGCAGAGCATATAGATGGGCTTTTTCAACTAGACCTAGAGTCCAATATAAGAACGACAATCATCGTTCCACACAGTTGGACACGTCTGATACCTCTTCGGTTTCGTCTAACATGTCATATGCACCGATGAAAGGAAAACGCACAAAACCATCTAAAAGAAATCGTGACTTTGAAAATTCCTCCAATAGTAATACTACTAAAAAACGTCCCCCTAAACAGTACCCTCGTACTCTGCTCTCATCAGTCCCCAACACTTCCACATTGACGGCCTCGGATGTCACCGTCAGTGCACATGAATCACTTGAAAATATGGGCACTTTTGTCACGCCTAAGGTTCCCTTGATGTTCTCTAAGAACTCGGGAAACTCACTCACTCCCCACAACCCGACTACGACATAGCCTCGGCTTTTAATATTATAAATTTGTCATCATATGTCCTGAGTGTCGATGAGATCTCAGTCCTCTCAAAAGGATTAACTTTCTGCCCTAATAAACCTATAGACAAATTTGAGACCATTAAAGATCTTCATTTATACGCCCGCAAATTGCTACTCAAAAGCATTTTTGAAAAGAGCGACCCAGATACACGGGAATTTCACACGTATAGTGAACGTCAAGCTCTGGGTAATCTCAAATCTTTACTTGAGGAAAATGAATCCAAAGACCTCATCGACACCCTGGACCTTGACTTACTTTTGGCTAATGCCAGCACAATTGACACCGAGATCCCCAGTACCCTAAAACAAACTTCCCTTAAAAAAACATCAACTTTTTACCCAGTGCCTAGCTCAAATCCAGGTGTATCTAATTTTCTTAAAAATATCAGCCAAGAAATAAATAACCTAGTACCTATAACACCTAGACATACAAATCTTATTCCTACTGAAAAGATGGCCTTAAAAAATCTATCCAAAAATCATCAAATTACGATTAAATTATCGGATAAAGGAGGAAACATTGTCATTATGGACAACCCCCAATATCTTGAAATGTGCTTCAACATATTAAGAAATCATGAGTGGTATCGCCCTGTCAGTAGGGGTGTTGTAGATGCCTTTAATAAAAAATTCTACACTTTGGTAGATGAAGCTTTTCAAAATAATGTCATTTCTAAACAAACTTGGGAATTTGTTCGCACTTCCTTTCCCCGCACACCAACATTCTACTCACTCCCCAAAATCCACAAGGATCCCCTAAATCCCCCAGGACGTCCTATTATATCTGGAAACGGAGCCATTATTGAAAATCTTTCACGACTCATTGATGAGCATCTAAAACCTTTTGTTCAGAGCATCCCCTCTTATGTTAAAGATACACCTCACTTATTACGCATCATCGAGGGAGTACAAATTCCTATAGATTCGATACTTGTCAGTATCGACGTGGAGGCACTTTACAGCTCGATTCCTCATTCTTTAGGTATTGCTTGTATTAGACATATTCTATCACAAACCAGCCACCATGAACGTTTGTTCAATGAATTTATAATCCAGTCTTTGGATTTCATACTGAGACACAATGTCTTCACTTTCGATGGTCAATGTTTCCTCCAGGTACAGGGCGTAGCCATGGGCACCAGTTGTGCCCCTGGCTACGCCAACCTGTACCTGGGGGAATGGGAGCATGCAATCTTCTCCAGCGGGGATCTCTCAATGTACCTGTGCCATGTAGCTCTATGGCACAGGTACATTGATGACATCTTCATCGTATGGACGGGCTCCCAGCAATGTTTGGATGAGTGTCTCATCGCCCTAAACTTAAATACTTTTAATCTTAAGTTTACAATGATATCGGACCCAAATACCATAACCTTCCTTGATGTGGAGATCTTCAGAGACAAGCAAAACATGTTATCATGTAAGCTGTTCCGCAAACCAAGTGCAGGCAATACAATCTTACATTCTTCTAGCTTTCACCCTAAATCCCTAGTTGAATCTATTCCCTATGGACAATATTTGAGAATAAAAAGAAATTGCTCTAACGAGGTCGATTATAAAAGAGAAGCCAATAACTTAAGGCAAAGACTTCTAGCAAGGGGATACAGCCATAAATGCCTCAAAAAGGCCTTTAAACGCACTTCAAATTTAAATCGACACGAGTTACTAATATCTAAATCTAAAAAAAGTGAAAGTGATCATCGTATTATCAACACTTATTCTGATGATCACGCTGAACTTCTTAAAATCTACCAAAAGCACTGGCATCTACTTACAGCAGATCCTGTGATAGGACCACTAGTACCCCCCAGGCCAAATATTACCTATAGACGAGCAACGTCCCTGAAGGACATGCTAGTGCAGAGTGAATTTGAGAACACCAATAGGGGAGATCCATGTAAGGACCTGGGAACTTTCCAATGTGGTAATTGCACATATTGTAAATATATGAACACTAGAAAGAACATTCGGTTACCGAATGGCCAAAAATTTCGACCAAAACACTATGCAAACTGTCAAACTACGGACGTAGTATATCTCATTATTTGCAGTTGTAACTGCTTCTATGTAGGGAAAACTATACAAAAATTGTGGCAGAGAATTTACCGGCATCTAAAAGGGATGAAGGAACAAAATCCTGATCTCCCTCTTGGCAGACATGCTGCCCAAGTTCATGGAGATTGCGTACCAAACCTTGAGGTGTTAGTTTTGGACAGGGTCCACCGCAGCCCCCGCGGAGGTGACCTTAACAAGCACCTTCTTCAAAGGGAGCTGAGATGGATCTCGATCCTCAACGCCACCTCACCCCCTGGCTTGAACCAGGCAATTAACTTTAAACCCTTCCTACCAGGTTTTACATCTGCTAAGTTTGATAGGGATCTGCTAAACTGAGCTCAACAAGCTGTTTATACCTTTTTTTTTTTTTTTTTTTTTTTTTTTTGAAGGAAAAATAAATAAATATGTATGAATTATGCCAGCTGTATAACATGTGTACTAATGTTTCTGATGTATGCCGGTTAGATATTCATGTAAAAACTAAAAAATCCTTTTAAGTAAACAAGATTGGATCCAATTGGTGGAACTTTACCTGATGATTTGCCCACTGGAGATTAGTGCTTATTTATTATATTGTTGATCATTGTTCATTATTTAGAAATTAATCAAACGATAATTGTATCCTGCACTTTTTGACATATTGGAGCCCGGGGATTTGGGGACCACCCATTGGGCCCACTGACGCTCCCCAGCACAAAAACAGCCCCCGGCTATTTTGATAATCGGGGGCTGATTGCTCATATTTGAGCAAATGGACGGCTATGTGCATATAAATACATTTCTCTCCCTGTCCTAAGAATCACACACATATGGGACGGAGGGCATTCATGTTACACTGTTTACTACCCATGGGGTTTTGGATTAGTCATTTTTTCCCCATTCCTCCGATGGCGCCGTTTGGCGCAGCACACACAATTGTGCTGCCTTTGCGCTGACCTTTTTGGGTCTGGTGCGGGCAACGGAGTGATCTTTCTTTTAGCACTTCCGCCCTTTTCGTTGTGCTGGCGGTCGGGTCGACGTCTGACGTCACTGCGCCGGCGTCGTGGACGTCCTTCACATTTGTGTGGGTGCGCGATGACGCCGGACGCCGCCGGGATCGAGGGCGGCCTCTGTATGCGGTGCCTGTCCGGTAAGAGCCTCTCTATTCATTTTCAATACGTAGTTAATTGGGTTTCTACCCGGACGCACAGTCTAGCCCTGTTGTGGCCTCCCACGCTCTACCTCATTGGCTGAATTCCTTCCTTTTACAGCTTCACCCTTGGCGCCATTTGAGCTGATTGGCTGCAACACCAGCGACAGCTCTATAAAAAGTCCCACCTGACTTGGCCAATTGCTGCACAGCCAGAGTGTGGATGTCCTTGCGCCACATTGACAGGTACCAAGCCCTTTTTTTCAAACACTTCATCATAGTTATGGGATGCCTAGTTACAGGGCTAGTCTGCGACCTATAAACTATAATCCATTTGTGTATGTTTTTACAGAGAGGCCGTGGCAGTCTTTCCGCTGCAATTTGAGGCTTCCCTGTGAGCTTTGAGGGGCGTTTTTGGGTTGGTCCTCCTACATATTTCCCCGTGGCTCTGTCATCTTGCCTGCAGTGTTTCTTTGGCCGCTGTATTTGTCTTTATGCGACCAGCAAACTCGCACCATATCTGTTTGGGCTCTATATCACCGGGATAATTCCTCCAAACGGCTGATGTTTATATTACCATTGGAAATGTATGTATGCAACACTATTTGATATAGATGTACTGTATCCTATAGACATACAATTATACAATGTATATATGCATTCATGTATTCTTAAATGAACCTCCATGTATATTTATTCTTCTTTTTCTTTTTCTCTTCCTTTGTTTCTCTTCCCCGCCTTTTTCTTTTTCTCTTATTGTTTATTTTAGTTTATTTTATTTTCTCTCTGCAACAATGTCTATCTTCTAGCTGCCCACATATGGGAGAAATTCAAAATAATTTAATCATGTCAATACACTGTTGTGTATTATATAGCTATCACATACTATGTTGTTTTTTCTCTTATATAGAGACTAAATTGTCTTCAAACTATTGCATGAACCTTGAAGAAGGAAATAATGGAGGCTATCACAGATATAGCTCGAGTATCCGAAACATGTCGGTTGTGTCACCACTAGCTATATGACTTATATGTCTCAAGTAGTAAGGTGTCCTCATGCAATTGTTTTTCAATGACTGTATATGTCTGTTCCTCTCTTTGATTTTAAACCATTTTTGATATATAAGTGTATTATGTATAAATAAAATTCTTTATATTTTTCTATATATACTTGGTGGCAATCCATAATTTACTCCAATCCACACAATCCCAGGGGCACCCCTTTTCCAATTTTTTCAAAATTACCGGGATGTGATTGGTAAAAATGGTAACTTGCCCTGTATCTGCTGGCTAATGGCTTCATCTTCCCCTAATTAATATATTCTATTTTTGGGTAGCAAATACCCCTTAGTCCCCATCCATATTTGAAGCTTTCCAGCGTTATCTACATAAACAATTTACTGAATAAATTTTTTGCTTGCTCCCTATTGTATGAGCAATTATTTTGAAAACGCATTGCTGCAATTCTTTTTTTTTTTTTTTTTGTTATTTTTGTTATTGTCTTATTGTGTTGGTATACCCATTTGTGTAGAGCTCAGTGACACCATCATCATGGCTGAACTTTACAGTGAATCATGGGAGGTTTTCACTGAACAATTACAATCAAACTATGGTAAAAATGAATCCTTGGAATCTGAGCTAACCTTTCTTTTCTCCAACCTAACTAAATGGTTGGAGAGGAAATCTTCCATGCATTGGCATATAAAAACGTTTGATGAGTACATAAGAGATGATTTAAACCCACTTGGACTTCGAGTCCAGATCTTCCCAACTTTTGAGGATCTGGACCCGACGTTCAAACAAGCATGGGAAACGAATTTAAAATCATGCTCGGCTGGTATGATGAGGCTTCTTTCTGATGAATATCGGAGACGTCTCGTCTATATCAACACGAACATTGAAAAAATCTATTCTAGAATTAAACCCCTACAAGCCCATTCCTCATACAAAGATCTAAATGAGAAACTTAAAATCCATATTGAACTATTCAACAAATCGATCTTAGCAAAAAAAGAGTTTAAATATATGCGGGATAAACAAGCCTTCGAAGAAGGCAGAGCATATAGATGGGCTTTTTCAACTAGACCTAGAGTCCAATATAAGAACGACAATCATCGTTCCACACAGTTGGACACGTCTGATACCTCTTCGGTTTCGTCTAACATGTCATATGCACCGATGAAAGGAAAACGCACAAAACCATCTAAAAGAAATCGTGACTTTGAAAATTCCTCCAATAGTAATACTACTAAAAAACGTCCCCCTAAACAGTACCCTCGTACTCTGCTCTCATCAGTCCCCAACACTTCCACATTGACGGCCTCGGATGTCACCGTCAGTGCACATGAATCACTTGAAAATATGGGCACTTTTGTCACGCCTAAGGTTCCCTTGATGTTCTCTAAGAACTCGGGAAACTCACTCACTCCCCACAACCCGACTACGACATAGCCTCGGCTTTTAATATTATAAATTTGTCATCATATGTCCTGAGTGTCGATGAGATCTCAGTCCTCTCAAAAGGATTAACTTTCTGCCCTAATAAACCTATAGACAAATTTGAGACCATTAAAGATCTTCATTTATACGCCCGCAAATTGCTACTCAAAAGCATTTTTGAAAAGAGCGACCCAGATACACGGGAATTTCACACGTATAGTGAACGTCAAGCTCTGGGTAATCTCAAATCTTTACTTGAGGAAAATGAATCCAAAGACCTCATCGACACCCTGGACCTTGACTTACTTTTGGCTAATGCCAGCACAATTGACACCGAGATCCCCAGTACCCTAAAACAAACTTCCCTTAAAAAAACATCAACTTTTTACCCAGTGCCTAGCTCAAATCCAGGTGTATCTAATTTTCTTAAAAATATCAGCCAAGAAATAAATAACCTAGTACCTATAACACTTGGACATACAAATCTTATTCCTACTGAAAAGATGGCCTTAAAAAATCTATCCAAAAATCATCAAATTACGATTAAATTATCGGATAAAGGAGGAAACATTGTCATTATGGACAACCCCCAATATCTTGAAATGTGCTTCAACATATTAAGAAATCATGAGTGGTATCGCCCTGTCAGTAGGGGTGTTGTAGATGCCTTTAATAAAAAATTCTACACTTTGGTAGATGAAGCTTTTCAAAATAATGTCATTTCTAAACAAACTTGGGAATTTGTTCGCACTTCCTTTCCCCGCACACCAACATTCTACTCACTCCCCAAAATCCACAAGGATCCCCTAAATCCCCCAGGACGTCCTATTATATCTGGAAACGGAGCCATTATTGAAAATCTTTCACGACTCATTGATGAGCATCTAAAACCTTTTGTTCAGAGCATCCCCTCTTATGTTAAAGATACACCTCACTTATTACGCATCATCGAGGGAGTACAAATTCCTATAGATTCGATACTTGTCAGTATCGACGTGGAGGCACTTTACAGCTCGATTCCTCATTCTTTAGGTATTGCTTGTATTAGACATATTCTATCACAAACCAGCCACCATGAACGTTTGTTCAATGAATTTATAATCCAGTCTTTGGATTTCATACTGAGACACAATGTCTTCACTTTCGATGGTCAATGTTTCCTCCAGGTACAGGGCGTAGCCATGGGCACCAGTTGTGCCCCTGGCTACGCCAACCTGTACCTGGGGGAATGGGAGCATGCAATCTTCTCCAGCGGGGATCTCTCAATGTACCTGTGCCATGTAGCTCTATGGCACAGGTACATTGATGACATCTTCATCGTATGGACGGGCTCCCAGCAATGTTTGGATGAGTGTCTCATCGCCCTAAACTTAAATACTTTTAATCTTAAGTTTACAATGATATCGGACCCAAATACCATAACCTTCCTTGATGTGGAGATCTTCAGAGACAAGCAAAACATGTTATCATGTAAGCTGTTCCGCAAACCAAGTGCAGGCAATACAATCTTACATTCTTCTAGCTTTCACCCTAAATCCCTAGTTGAATCTATTCCCTATGGACAATATTTGAGAATAAAAAGAAATTGCTCTAACGAGGTCGATTATAAAAGAGAAGCCAATAACTTAAGGCAAAGACTTCTAGCAAGGGGATACAGCCATAAATGCCTCAAAAAGGCCTTTAAACGCACTTCAAATTTAAATCGACACGAGTTACTAATATCTAAATCTAAAAAAAGTGAAAGTGATCATCGTATTATCAACACTTATTCTGATGATCACGCTGAACTTCTTAAAATCTACCAAAAGCACTGGCATCTACTTACAGCAGATCCTGTGATAGGACCACTAGTACCCCCCAGGCCAAATATTACCTATAGACGAGCAACGTCCCTGAAGGACATGCTAGTGCAGAGTGAATTTGAGAACACCAATAGGGGAGATCCATGTAAGGACCTGGGAACTTTCCAATGTGGTAATTGCACATATTGTAAATATATGAACACTAGAAAGAACATTCGGTTACCGAATGGCCAAAAATTTCGACCAAAACACTATGCAAACTGTCAAACTACGGACGTAGTATATCTCATTATTTGCAGTTGTAACTGCTTCTATGTAGGGAAAACTATACAAAAATTGTGGCAGAGAATTTACCGGCATCTAAAAGGGATGAAGGAACAAAATCCTGATCTCCCTCTTGGCAGACATGCTGCCCAAGTTCATGGAGATTGCGTACCAAACCTTGAGGTGTTAGTTTTGGACAGGGTCCACCGCAGCCCCCGCGGAGGTGACCTTAACAAGCACCTTCTTCAAAGGGAGCTGAGATGGATCTCGATCCTCAACGCCACCTCACCCCCTGGCTTGAACCAGGCAATTAACTTTAAACCCTTCCTACCAGGTTTTACATCTGCTAAGTTTGATAGGGATCTGCTAAACTGAGCTCAACAAGCTGTTTATACCTAGTTTGTATTTTTTTTTTTTTTTTTTTTGAAGGAAAAATAAATAAATATGTATGAATTATGCCAGCTGTATAACATGTGTACTAATGTTTCTGATGTATGCCGGTTAGATATTCATGTAAAAACTAAAAAATCCTTTTAAGTAAACAAGATTGGATCCAATTGGTGGAACTTTACCTGATGATTTGCCCACTGGAGATTAGTGCTTATTTATTATATTGTTGATCATTGTTCATTATTTAGAAATTAATCAAACGATAATTGTATCCTGCACTTTTTGACATATTGGAGCCCGGGGATTTGGGGACCACCCATTGGGCCCACTGACGCTCCCCAGCACAAAAACAGCCCCCGGCTATTTTGATAATCGGGGGCTGATTGCTCATATTTGAGCAAATGGACGGCTATGTGCATATAAATACATTTCTCTCCCTGTCCTAAGAATCACACACATATGGGACGGAGGGCATTCATGTTACACTGTTTACTACCCATGGGGTTTTGGATTAGTCATTTTTTCCCCATTCCTCCGATGGCGCCGTTTGGCGCAGCACACACAATTGTGCTGCCTTTGCGCTGACCTTTTTGGGTCTGGTGCGGGCAACGGAGTGATCTTTCTTTTAGCACTTCCGCCCTTTTCGTTGTGCTGGCGGTCGGGTCGACGTCTGACGTCACTGCGCCGGCGTCGTGGACGTCCTTCACATTTGTGTGGGTGCGCGATGACGCCGGACGCCGCCGGGATCGAGGGCGGCCTCTGTATGCGGTGCCTGTCCGGTAAGAGCCTCTCTATTCATTTTCAATACGTAGTTAATTGGGTTTCTACCCGGACGCACAGTCTAGCCCTGTTGTGGCCTCCCACGCTCTACCTCATTGGCTGAATTCCTTCCTTTTACAGCTTCACCCTTGGCGCCATTTGAGCTGATTGGCTGCAACACCAGCGACAGCTCTATAAAAAGTCCCACCTGACTTGGCCAATTGCTGCACAGCCAGAGTGTGGATGTCCTTGCGCCACATTGACAGGTACCAAGCCCTTTTTTTCAAACACTTCATCATAGTTATGGGATGCCTAGTTACAGGGCTAGTCTGCGACCTATAAACTATAATCCATTTGTGTATGTTTTTACAGAGAGGCCGTGGCAGTCTTTCCGCTGCAATTTGAGGCTTCCCTGTGAGCTTTGAGGGGCGTTTTTGGGTTGGTCCTCCTACATATTTCCCCGTGGCTCTGTCATCTTGCCTGCAGTGTTTCTTTGGCCGCTGTATTTGTCTTTATGCGACCAGCAAACTCGCACCATATCCGTTTGGGCTCTATATCACCGGGATAATTCCTCCAAACGGCTGATGTTTATATTACCATTGGAAATGTATGTATGCAACACTATTTGATATAGATGTACTGTATCCTATAGACATACAATTATACAATGTATATATGCATTCATGTATTCTTAAATGAACCTCCATGTATATTTATTCTTCTTTTTCTTTTTCTCTTCCTTTGTTTCTCTTCCCCGCCTTTTTCTTTTTCTCTTATTGTTTATTTTAGTTTATTTTATTTTCTCTCTGCAACAATGTCTATCTTCTAGCTGCCCACATATGGGAGAAATTCAAAATAATTTAATCATGTCAATACACTGTTGTGTATTATATAGCTATCACATACTATGTTGTTTTTTCTCTTATATAGAGACTAAATTGTCTTCAAACTATTGCATGAACCTTGAAGAAGGAAATAATGGAGGCTATCACAGATATAGCTCGAGTATCCGAAACATGTCGGTTGTGTCACCACTAGCTATATGACTTATATGTCTCAAGTAGTAAGGTGTCCTCATGCAATTGTTTTTCAATGACTGTATATGTCTGTTCCTCTCTTTGATTTTAAACCATTTTTGATATATAAGTGTATTATGTATAAATAAAATTCTTTATATTTTTCTATATATACTTGGTGGCAATCCATAATTTACTCCAATCCACACAATCCCAGGGGCACCCCTTTTCCAATTTTTTCAAAATTACCGGGATGTGATTGGTAAAAATGGTAACTTGCCCTGTATCTGCTGGCTAATGGCTTCATCTTCCCCTAATTAATATATCAACAATTTTATGTTTTATCACATGGAATACACTTATTCACAGTCTGTTAAAATTAACGGTATAGATATGCTCTGTATTTCAAGTGTTTGTTATCGCAACATTTCATATCTCCTGATATGTGGCTGCTGTACCATGTACTTGTATGATAAAGTCTCCTGTTCTCTTTGTATTGCTTCCTTTGTGTGAAATCCCTGGTGTTCCTGCCAGTCCCTCCGCTATCCTATTAAACACTGACCATTCTAAGCAGCCAAGCACATCATGGTCAGTTCTCTAGCTATGCTGGGAACTCAGCCTGTAATCCTACAATGATCAGACTTGTCCTGCACATCCACTGGGAAGCTCAGTGTGCTGCTGCTTCTCCTCCCCAGCTCTTATTCATCTGAGAGGGAATGTGATCACTTATAAAAAAGGGATTACAAGGTATATATATATATATATATATATATATATATATTTTATATATCTATACACAAATGTTTTGCCTTTCATTTCTATTTCAAACTGAATGGGTTGTTTTACAAGGTGATTGTTTACAATCACTTCAAGGTTTATTTGTAGAATAGGCTGGGTTCACACTGATACAACACGACATTCATCCGACTTTCATCCTACTTTGCTCTGCGACATCAGTCCTACATTGATCCTACATTGGTCCGACATCCATCCGACATTCATGAACAGGATACTACTTTGATCCGACTTTGTGCTAGTCTGACTTGTCCTTTGACCAATCAAAACAATCCCAGGGTGAGATAAATTCCTTTTACTGCTGCTGTAATCACCATGTCGGATGTCAAATGTCGGATGGTTAGGACAAGGATCCTACTTTGATCCGACTTCAATGATATTCAATGGGCTGAAGTAGGATCAAAGTCGGACAGAAGTAGTACAGGGAGCATTTTCAAAGTCGGACCGACATGTGTCGGACCAGTTAAGACGGCTCTCATAGAGAAACATTGATTTTCACACGTCATGCAACATGATCTCCCAATGTCGGAGCGTTTGTCGCCCCAGTGTGAACCAGGCACAAATAATTACAAATTACATATAGACAAAAGCCTGTGAAAATTGATAACACTTAACCATGGAAAAAATAACTAGAACTAGACGAGTGTGCGCTTCCCTATGCACCAAAATGCCACTTAATGTAACTTAACCATTATTGTAAATCATAAAAGGTATGTAAATGACCATAATAGCTATACCTGCAGGGTGAGGTCAATGCCACTTTATATTTTACAATAAGGCCAAATGCCCATGAACGTTTTTCCAGCCGCGTTTTTGAGCGTTTTTTACAGCTTAAAAACACCTGTCCATGTTAGTCTATAGCTTCATGCCCACCTAGGTGTTTTTGAGCTGCAAATAGCATAGGCGTTTTTAAGCTGTAAAAAAAACCCAGGACCAGTGCGTTCCTTGACGTCGGCGTTAGGCATAACAAAACGCGCAAAAACGCGCAAAAACTCAGCAATTGCATTTTTGAGCTCCAGCGTTTTTTGTTTTTTTTTTTCAAAAAAAATATGGTCGAAAAATGTATACAATAACATGGACAGGCGTTTTTAAGCTGTAAAAAACGCAGCTGTAAAAACGTTCGTGGGCATGAGGCCTAAAGGTTAAGTTTTAGTTAAGTGGCCTTTTGGTGCATAGGGAAGCGCACCCTCGTCTACTTCTAGTAAATAATTACAAAAATATTATTTTTATAGTCTTGCAAGCTTCCCAAAAATGTTGACACAGTTTAGTCCTTAAACAATATATAGAAATAAGAAAGAAAATGAAGGTGAATGAATTATTTTATTAATATGAATTGCCATAAAAAATATAGAGCCAAGCACAGACCACATACCACATTTTCTAAGCTCCTATTTTGTGATGTCGAATAGCAGCACCATCAAAATGATAATAATGGCATTTAATGCTCTCGCAGCACAAGCAGGTGGTGTGTAAGTGGGCCAAGGAGAGAAATTACAAGCCTTGATGTATACATTTCACAAGACGTATCGTGGGCTTGCCTCTCCCCTGGTCTTTCAAGCATTGCCGACTAAAACAGAAATTTACCATTATGAATAGATTATGTTGTGTAATTATGGTTTCCTGAACAACTCAACAGACGTTTACCTTCATCTATTATTCCACAGAAGCATCATAAGATGAAGCGTGACTTTTTGTTAATGCTCCTTATTTAACTGACTCCACTAGTCATTTTTTTTCTGCACTTGACTAAATATGGACGTTGTGAAGTAGTTCTTGAAGTGAGATTGTCATATCCTTGTAAATTTTATAAGTAACCCAACAGCCCAAAGCTGGATGTAAAGTGCAGATGATTGTGGGATGTGCAGTGTCAAGGTGACTGTTTGAAAAAGTATTTTTGACCAAGTCCAGGTATAAATGCAAATGCTCTGGTCAGCCAAGCCATCCAAAAAACAAGCCAACATAATTACACCAGAGCGCTCAGAGCGGCT
The DNA here is from genome assembly GCA_029206835.1 of Rana muscosa. Lineage (NCBI taxonomy): Eukaryota > Metazoa > Chordata > Amphibia > Anura > Ranidae > Rana > Rana muscosa. Next base: position 273,763,655 of record CM055122.1, read on the forward strand.
CAGTTACTTGAGGAGCCGGCCAGGTATATAAAAAGTAATCTATTAGATGTTGAAAATGAAAATACTCCACAGATGCTGCCCTCCTGAAATTGGGGAATCTTGAAAACATAAACAGACAAACAAAGAGCGCAAAGCCCTTAAAGTTATTGTAAAGTCTTGTTTTTTCCCCTTTAAAAATAAAAAAAACATGTTATACTTGCCTGCCCTGTGCAGTGGTTTTGCACAGAGCAGCCCAGATCCTCCTCTTCTTGGGTCCCTTTTCGGTGTTCCTGGTCCCTCTCTCCCATTGAGTGCCCCCACAGCAAGCAGCTTGCTATGGGGGCACCCGAGCTGAGCTGCAGCTCCGTGTGTCCTTACAGACAAGGAGTTCTCTCTCTCCTGATTGGCTAACTGTCTTTGACTGATAGCAGCGGGAGCCAATGGATCTGTGTCCTGGCCAATCAAGTAGGGAAAGTCCCGGACAGCCGAGAAATTTTTGGACATCGCTGGATAGAGAGGGGCTAAGGTAAGTATTGGAGGGGGGGCTGAGGGGGGCTGCTGCACACAAAAGGTGTTTTATCCTAATGCATTAAGATAAAAAAAACATCTGCCTTTACAACTCCTTTAAGTTTTGATTTTGCTTTAGTTATGGGAGTTCTGGAGGTTGGTCCATTGGGCTTGGGTTAATAGGTCTAGCTCTCTCCTTAGTTGGGAGGGGCTATATTAAGGTCCTGTATTTAAGAGGAATAGTATGACAGAGATTCATTTTCTCTGAGGAAGAAGGCATGTCCCTCGAAACACATCAGCAGTTGCCTGTTTACACCCTGTGGGTTCCATTTTCGGGATCACCATTGAGTTTTCTGTGATTGTGTCAGGCTTTTAAGCATTGGCATTTGTGAGTATGCATTCATATGTTTTTAAAGAGGAGCTCCAGTCCCCCCCTCCCAAAAAAAAAAAAAAATTGTCAAAATCAGGTACCAACTCCCCTCCCACAAAAAAAAAATGTGCCAAATAAAAAAAAGGAGGGCGGAGGAGAAGGAAGAGTGGAACTTCATCTTTTGGGCGAAGTTCCACTTTAAGCTTATTAAATTATAACAATAATGCACCCTTTGTTTTGCTGCTTAAAGTATATGGCCAAGCCTTCACGTGTAAAGGAAAGCCATACTGAGCCTATGCTGTCTTCTCCTTCTGAAAATGCTAGCTGCCTAGTATGACACAGGAGACAAGCACTTTTTAGATGGAGAGGTCATAAATGGCAGCCTCCATGTTTCTTTTATGACAAGTTACCTTTAATCCTAGGAGAAAATAATGCAGTAGGGACACCAGGAATAAGAGACTCTGGGGAAGCAACAGTGATCAGATAAGCCTCTTTAAAAAAGAAGACTTGTGAAACAGGACATCTCCTCGAGCTACAGCTCCAACTCAATTACAGCAAAATAGTAATAAAATAGTAATAAATATACCGTATATACTCGAATATAAGCTGAGTTTTCAGCACATTTGTTTTGTGCTGAAAATGCCCCCCTCGGCTTATACTCGAGTCACCTTTTTGCGCCTGATCTTCCGGAATTTGGGGACCTGGTACCGGCCGTCCGTAGGTCTTCTGGACCCCAAACTGTAGCCCCACTATTCCTCTACAAGTGTGTAAAGTTTGTTGTCCGGAAGACCTACGGCCGGGGAGCACCGATTTTTAAAACCCGGACACCCCTTCCATAGACTCCCATGTTAAACTGTAATTTCTCTGGTGATTTTGGGGACCCAGTACCGGCCGGTTGTAGGTTCTCTGAACCCGGAACTTGGCACACATGTAGCCCCGTTTCTCCTCTACAAGCGTGCAAAGTTTGTTGTCTAGGGAACATACGACCGGGGAGCACCAATTTTTCAAAGCCAGGCACCCCTTCCATAGACTCCCATGTTAAACGTCAGTCTAGTCATGGGCACAGTGAGGCATGGGCACAGTGAGGCATGGGCACAGTGAGGCATGCACATGGACACAGTGAGGCATGCAGATGGACACCCTAGGTTTATACTCGAGTCAATAAGTTTTCCCATTTTTTTTTGGTAAAATTAGGTGCCTCGGCTTATATTCGGGTCGGCTTATACTCGAGTATATACAGTATATTTTTATTAGAAAATAATTAATTGGCTCTAATACAGACGTCCAGACCTTCACCCCATAGAATTAAAGGTTTGCTACCTAATGTTGCTGCTGGAGTACAGTCATTTTTTGAATATACTACTGTATATCAGGGGTAGTAGAGATTGGCCAATATCAACATATTACTGGGAAATTGCTATATTAATATACGTTCGGACACCTTCTGCTTAACTAACATTTACCGCTTTGCACAACTTGTTTTGTCATTAAGTTAACATCTACCAGTTGTTGCCTGACACCGATTTAAGCCCATGCAATGGCTATTGCACTTGTATTACACATATGAATATCAATGAAACTGTTTATTGAGTTTGTAATATGGGAGTTTCTTGATTACACAGATAAATGGTCTTTCTAATTTTATCTAAGATGTAAACATTGTGGTAATACTATATGTATTAGCTGTTCTGCCTGTACACAGTAGGCATTGCTTGTAAGGAACAATATTGTTCTTATTTTTATGGGGTGAAGCTTTGGGTTCGTGAATTAGAGCCGATAAATTAGTTTCTAATAAAAGTGTATGTTTATTCATTTATTCTTGTAATTGAGATGGCACGGTAGCTCGAGGAGATGTCCTGTTCCACAATTCTTCTTTTTTCGAGTTTTCAATAATGTATTTATGGAGGGTATCCACATGAAAAATATCAGGGATGAGCACATACAGTAGTGTAACACACTGTAGGGTCCCGTATTTTAATTGCTGTTGGCTTACTAGCCCCTTAACACTCCGGTGCCCACAGTGAATTTAAACAATATAAACCAGAAATTCAAAACACAACAAAAAACAATACTGGTTTAAAGCGGTATTAAATTCTTTCTTTCTTTTTCTTTCTTTCTTTCTTTCTTTCTTTCTTTCTTTCTTTCTTTCTTTCTTTCTGATCTCTCCAGTAAGTCCGTTGTTTTTCAACAAAACAATCTCCCCTGCAAATGTATCAGTTAGCAGTGTTGAGAAAAATCATTGACCACTAACAGGGTATTTACAGTGATCAGCGTTTATTTATTCATGTAAAACTTTTATTCTAAAATAAAAAAAACTGCTTGTGTAACTGCAGAGTGAGCAGAGTATGGCTTCAACTTGTTAGTATATGTAAATCTGCTAGTCTCCAAAATTTCTAAACAAAGGGCCAGTTTACTGTCCTTCAGACACAGGGTTGGACTGTGTCCAGTGGGCTTGATGGTCATCGGGAATAAAAAAACTTACATAGTATCCATATGATCAGTGGGTGTGTTATAAGAATAGTGCCCATTTGGTATCTGTGACGGGAGTCACTTTAGGCATGGGGTCTGTGGAACCCAGAATCCCTTGGAGAGATTGAGGAACCCTTGTTTCAGCTGTCCATGCACCTCCTATGTCTAAGTTACCCTGTGCCCTGTGTCTATTAGGGACACAGGGTAACCGAGAACCCCAGTCTGATCTGTACTAATCGGACTCACTGTACAACCACACTGGAATGGTATATATATATATATATATATATATATATATATATATACATCGTATATTGTCTTATACTATGGTGTGCTCTCTCTTGGGTCATTTGGGATGTGGCTGTATTCCATTGTTCTATTGTGTCTGTCTGCGTTAAAGTATTATTTGCTGTGAGGAGGGAGGGGGTAATTCCTCCAACAGCTCTACCTGCTGATTGGACAGTCTACTGATGAGAAATTGGAATATCTCTGTGTGCCTGTGTTCAAATAAACAGTTCAAGTTCAGCAGCCAAAACGAGTACTGTCTAGTAGTTCTTGGTTGTCAGCAGTATGGAATATCTGATATCTATAATTCAGACTGGAGGAAGCGGTATATGACAAAAGCACTCAATCAGAGTGTGGGACGTTTTGTTACAGTATAAGTGGGAGGAATAGTGACCCATCATTAGTGTCAGTGGGAGGAATAGTGACCCATCATTGGTGTCAGTGCAAGGGGAATAGTGTGAATTTGGTATCAGTGGAGGGAATAGTGACCCATCATTGGTGTCAGTGGGAAGAATAGTGCCCATTTGGTATTAGTGGAGGAATAGTGACCCATCATTGGTGTCAGTGGGAGGAATAGTGCCCATTTGGTATCAGTGGGAGGAATAGTGCCCCATTGTTAGTGACAGTGGGAGGAATAGTAACCCATCATTGGTGTCAGTGGGAGAAATAGTGCCCATTTGGTATCAGTAGGAGGAAAAGTGCCCCATTGTTGGTGTTAGTGGAAGGAATCATGCCCATTGTTTACAGCTTCCAGGTGCATTGGCCAGGTATAGTATACACATAGTTATATTGGTCCAAACTGTTCCAATGTAACTATGTATAAAATATCCATACCTGGAACTCATCTTTAAACTTAGTTATAGATTGTTTTCAAACCGTTCCACGCATGTTCGTGTGGTATGCCTAATGCCTTACGATTGCTCAATTTTTATACGCTTATGTATGAAATATAAACTGTATTACTATTTTCCAGTGTTTAAATTCTAGCTCTTTCTGTACCAGGTAAAATATTACAATCTCTCCAACAATAATTTATCACCTCACAAAGTTTTGAAACAGCCGACCCCTCTATTACCCCAGTGCACAATGCTGCAAAAGTTGAGCTTTCTACTTTCTTGAAAATAATATTTTGTTGTCAAAAATAGAAAATGGGTTGCCTTGTTCAATAAAGTATTAATCAGTAAAAAAGAAGGCAAGTTATTTTATGAGCAAGCATAATAAAACACTGGCGTTAGACTGGGAAATGCAGTTTTTCATACTAACATCAATAATACTGTCAATGTGCATTCATGACAAAAAAAAAAAGTGAAAATACACTAAATTATAGCAGGAGCTAAAATTTAAATTTTAATAGCACCATAAAGAGTCTATCTGCCACATGATCATATTTCGCTGAAAATTCTCAATGGTCTCAAGTAAAAACTTGATGAAACAAGAGGTGGATAGATTTTGTTAAAAATGTGTGTCTGGACAAAATGTAAAAAAAAACAACAAAACAAAACAAAAGAAAAACAAACATATTGAATATATTGTATGCAATACATGTCTGCCATGTTTTGTCCCCTTAAAAGTATGCAGGCTGAGCTAAAAATAATGCAAAAGTGGGCATAGCTTTTTACAATCTTAGGCCCCTTTCACACGGAGGTCCGTTCAGGTCCGCCTGTCAGTTTTTTAGGCGGACCTGAAACGGATCCTCCATGTACCCCTATGGAGGCACGGATGTCAGCGGAGACATGTCCGCTGACATCCGCTCCGCTCCGCTCCGCCAAAGTGTGACGGAGGAAAACCCTATTTTTCCTTCCGTCGGCGGAGCGGATCGGATGACAACGGACTCTACGGTCCGTCGTCATCCGATTCCCCATAGGGGAGAGCGGCGCTCTGACAGGGCGGTCCCTGCACAGTGTGCGGGGACCGCCCAGTCATCCGTCGGCTCAGCGGGGATCAACGGAGCGATCCCCGCTGAGCAAGCGGAGCTTCACGGGGCGGATCTGCACGGATCCGCCCCGTGTGAAAGGACCCTTACATAGATTACTCAAATTTCCCATGCTGGTGGAGTAACTCTTGTAATATAGTAACTCTTCTTTTTCTTTTTTTATTGATTCCAAGGAGAAGCAACAAGCCGCTAGAGATGGCCTTGCGGTTCGCCCCGCGGTCGGTTCGCGGCGAATTTTGCGCATTCGCGGTTCGCGAAACCGGCGGACATATGGCGCTATTCGCGGCCGGTTCGCGGCCACCATATTCTTTTACATTGTGGAACTTTGACCTATGACACATCCATCATGTGGTACAGGACAGCCAATGAGACATTTCAGCAGATGGACATACCCCCTACCTTATAAATAGACCTGATCTGGCTGCCATTTTACATTCTGTTATTTGTCAGCGTAGGGACAGGTTGCTGTGTGGAGCAGGGACAGACTGTAATCCTAGCTATTAGGTCCACAAAAGTCCTTTTAAGGACTGGTATAGGTGTACAATTGTTTTGTGTGCAGTATATAGGGGTGTAATACACTTTTAGTTCATTTCAATTGTGCAGCATTGGGACTGCAGTGCTGAGCGGTTCTGCAGCTGTCTTTAGTCAGTGTAGGAAGGTTGCTGTGTGTGTACTAGCAGGGACAGACTCTACTAAAACAAAAGGACTGGTATAGGTGTACAGTCCACAAAAGTCCTTTTAAGGACTGGTATAGGCAGGGCCGGCGCTACCACTAGGCGGACTAGGCGACCGCCTAGGGCGCACTGCCGCCTAGGGCGCCCGACCGCTGGTAATTTTACTTCCGCACTCCTCCGCACAGACAGTGCCGCACTGTCCTCCACCAGTTTCCTGACATGTCAAGCAGCAGCGCCGCCCCCCCAAACCCCCCCCCCAGCGCGGCTCGCTCGCTCGAGTTCTCCTGCGCTGCAGTGACATCAATCTATGGGTCCCGGCTGCAACCCCCCCCCCCAGGGCGCTCTCCTCCTCTCTGCCTCTGATGTGTAGTGTTGTGTCACTGTGATCACTGACACTGGCAGTAGCAGGCGCTGAGGCGCAGCCCCTCCCTCTCTGCTCTCTGTCAGGGAGGCCCGGAATGAAGGGACAGAAAAGACAGTAATGGAGGGCCGGGCATGACAAAGTGGAGAGGACGGACAGGTAGGGGTTAACAGAAAATAGAAAGAAGGGAGGAGGTTAAGTTGTTTTTTAATGAGGGGGAGGAGCTCTTTAAATATCAGGGGGTGGGTACGTCCAGGATCATTCAGCGTGGGGACTGATAGGGAGAGGAAGTTTATTAATAGCGATACTTGCTGCATTCAATAATAATTTTTTTTGCATTTTGAATTTTGGGACTTGTTTCACCAATTGCAATATGGAACTTTACAGCAGTCACTTTTTGCACGTCATTGTGATATAATTGATTGCACCTGCACATTATTCCGTCAGCACCTTAATATTTTCAGCACTTTATGTTTTAGCACTATAAACAATATTGGATTGTTTGGTATCACTTATAATTGTGTGGAGATTGCACCATTAGCGCAAAATCCCCCCCCCCCCTCATTTATTTATTATTTGTTATCTGTAGAGTGAACACAGATAGGTTTTGCAGCTATTGTATATTCACCTATATTCATTCTTTTTACTCTTGAGTAGCGCGAAAGACACACATTTTACAATTTGATGGGCACTGGTGAAGCGGCATTGATGGGCGCTGGTGAGGCTGTATTTAATGGGCAGGGCTGAGACTGTATTTGAAGGGCAGGGGAGAGCTTGCATTTCATGTGCACTGGTGAGATGGCATTTGATGGGCATCCCTTACAGTCACACACAGACACCGAAACACACAATGCATCCCTTACACACACAAAAACCTCTGGTCTCGTCTGGTCCCCTCCATCAATAACTCCCCCCCAGTTCCCTCCCTTCATTAACTCCCTCCCATACTGTTTCCTCATGAAAGCGTTTAAACTGGTTAAAAAATAATGTTCTTTAGCAAAGAACATACCTTTTGCATTAGTAATTATGCTACCAAAATCAGTTTTTGCTGTAAATTGCATCCAGCATTGCTCCTTTTTCTTCTTGCCAGAGGCTGCCATTTTGTTGAAGCCCTGAACCCCTGAGCAGAAGTAAATCATAAAGTGGAACTAAACCCATTGATTTAATGGTTAAAAAAAAAACAAAAAAAAATATATTCCTGGAATGTTGGGATTGCTAAATGTTACATTTGCTTAATTCCTCAACCAAACTGTCAAAGCATCATATGGCTGGTGTCATAACTGATCACATGTGCAGCACCATGGCAGTTGCAGATTGAACAGAAGCAGCTTCCTTGGCTGTAAAATATAGGAGGGTTTAATTCTGCCTCAAGGCTGTCAGCAGGCCTCTACAAACACAGCAGTGCGTAAAGATGCCTAAAATTTTGAGCAACTGAGCATGTGCAGAGTGGGAGAGACAGTATATTACTGGATTGTACACAGTATAGACACATATTTTTAATGTTTTACATAGCTATACCTGCAAAAGGGGCCAGCCCGAAGTGATCGAGCAGATCTTAATTTTCTGACTAAAGTTCCACTTTATCATCCACCCTCCAATATGGTTCCCTCAATCTGGATACATTTTATACAGTTGATACATGTGCAATGCTGCTATGTTATATTTTTCAAGTGAGAAAATGTTTACACATAAAATCTACTATTTTATGGTTTATCGTTTTGAATTATTTTATCCAAAAGCTGATTTGGGGGCAAAATTGTAACATTTCCACAATTAGCTGGTCTAGCAATGTGTTGCATGCAAAATAGTAGCGGTCATTAAAAAGGGGCATGGCAAACGGGGTGGGGTCAGGGGAGGAGCCAAGGGGGGCGGCAAAATTAGGTTTCGCCTAGGGTGTCAAAAATCCTTGCACCGGCCCTGGGTATAGGTGTACTATTTTGTGTGCAGTAAATAGGGGTGTACTACACGCATAAAATACTCTAGGAAGAATAGTATAGTGCGGTTCTGCAGCTGTCTTTAGTCAGTGTAGGAAGGTTGCTGTGTGTGTACTAGCAGAGACAGACTCTACTAAAACAAAAGTCCTTCTAAGGACTGGTATAGGTGTACAGTCCGCAAAAGTCCTTTTACGGACTGGTATAGGTGTACTATTTTGTGTGCAGTAAATAGGGGTGTACTACACGCATAAAATACTCTAGGAAGAATAGTATAGTGCGGTTCTACTGTGCAGCTTCTGAGCGGTTCTGCTGCAGCTCTTTTCTCGGTTTAGGTGCAAGTTGCCGCTGTGTGTCGCAGGCACAGACTAGCGACTAAAATCGCTAACCAATAAAGCTCCACAAAAGTCCTTTTAAGGACTGGTATAGGTGTACTATTTGGTATGCAGTATATAGGGGTCTAATACACGCATAAAAAACTTTTAAACATACTATATAATATATACTATATAATATATAGTGCATTTCAACTGTGCAGCATTTCTACTGTGCAGCTTCTGAGCGGTTCTGCTGCAGCTCTTTACTCGGTTTAGGTACAAGTTGCCACTGTGTGTCGCAGGCACAGACTAGCGACTAAAATCGCTAACCAATAAAGCTCCACAAAAGTTCATTTTAAGGACTGGTATAGGTGTACTATTTGGTGTGCAGTACATAGGGGTCTAATACATGCATAAAAAACTTTCACATATAGGAAGAATAGTATAGTGCATTTCTACTGAGCAGCATTGTGACTGCTGAGAGGTTCTGCAGCGATACTACGAAGAGTGACAAACGCAATTAGAAAAAAGTATTATAACTGCTGTGATAGATCAGTGGCCCCCGAAAACGACAGTTTGAAGCGGGGTGTTATATACCTTCTTCCACATATACTGCCCTTCTCTACAGCCTTTTGTCACAGGGTCATTTCAAAAGATGACAGGCAGAGGAAGAGGCAGGCCCTTCCGCAGGGGTGGTAGGGGTAGGGCAGGAGCACCAGGCCGGAGCCAAAGTGGGAATGTCATGGATTTGCAGTAGTGTTTTTCTGTCAGCTTACCTTCCTTCCCATGTGTTCATCTTAGAGGCCAGAACCCTTTCACCTGGCTTCCTTTATAATCTCCTCCCAGCCAGACTCCACCCCAGGCCCTATCACAGAACACTATATTAACCTGTGCACTGCAAGCCTGCTTTGCTGATCAACGTGTTTGTTAGGCATTGTGTGTTTGGGTTCCTGCCTGCCGCGTGCTACGTCTGTCTCTGTTACGTTATTGGCTTGTCCCCGACTATCCCTGTCTGCTCGTGACCCTTAACCTTCGGCTTGTCTTTCGTTATCCCTGTCTGCTTGTGGCCCTTGACCTTCAGCTTGTTATTCGTTACTCTTATATCTTGTGCTGCTGCTTCCCCTCTTGCCCCCTTATCCTACGGGGCGTGAGCTAGGAGACTCTAGGGGCCGCGACCTGGACCCAGCCTGCAGCATAACATCCTCACCACTAGAGGCTCTGGAGAAGACCTGCTGGGTCTTAGACTCCGCGCCCTGGGGAATCTTGGCTCTAGCTTCCTATAGGATCCCGGTTGTGCTCCTCTGGTCCCGCTTTCCACAACCACCCAGTTTCCTATCTGCAGCAGTCAGCCATAGGGTTCACTACCTTGCGGTGCACTCCTGTCCCCCTACGGTGTGCATCTGTCACCTGGCCGTAGGTGACCTGACAGTTTGATCAGCCATGAATCCGGCTGACATCCCGCTCCCCGCGGATGATCCATTGCAGGGCATAGTTCGCAGACTTGAAACCCAGGAATCGAATCAGACTCAGGTGATGCGATTCCTCCAGGATCTGGCTTCTCGCTTCGAGCAGCTTCAGGCCTCCTTGGGAACCCTGAATCCGCAACCTCAAATACAACCAGCGGCTGCACCTATCGCACCAGTCGCAGCCACACACTCACTACAACTGCCAGCTCTGTCCCGTTTCTCTGGGGACTCCAAGGCTTGCAGGGGGTGCCTTAGCCAATGCACGATTCATTTTGAGCTCCAGCCCCAAAACTTCCTGTCTGATCGGGCTAAGGTAGCCTATATCATTTCCCTCCTCTCTGGTGAAGCTTTAGCCTGGGCAGCCCCTCTGTGGGAACTGAATGATCCAGTGGTTTCTAGCCTGTCTGGCTTCTTGAAACTTTTTCGGAATATCTTCGAAGAACCGGCTCGTGTCTCTTCAGCGGCCAGCACCCTTTTACGTCTCCGCCAAGAGTCTGCTTCTGTGGGACAGTATGCCCTTCATTTCCGCATACTGTCGGCTGAGTTGAGCTGGAACAATGAGGCCTTAGTCGCAACCTTTTTGCATGGCCTGTCTGATAGAGTGAAGGATGAATTAGCAGGAAGAACCATCCCCACTGATCTGGCCGGCGTTATCTCCTTGTGTAACCAGATCGATATTCGCTTTCAGGAGAGGACCTTAGAAAAGCAACGCCAGCACTCCTTGGTTCTTAGTCAGCCTGAGCTCCCCTCTCTTCAACCCGTAGAGCATCTCCTACCAGCTGAGGAACCCATGCAGCTGGGTCGGACCAGGCTATCCCCCGAGGAACGTGCTAGGCGCAGAACTCTTGGTCTTTGTCTTTACTGTGGGGGCAAAGGTCATTTTCGTGACACTTGCTCTCTTTGTCCAGAAAAACTTTCGGGTCCACTTCATCTGGCAAGTGGAGTATTGGACCCAGAAATATCACCTTCCCCTTCTCGTCTTCTCCTTTCTGTGTTCCTTCATGTTGGTGCTTCTTCTCATTCGGTCTCAGCATATCTGGATTCCGGAGCTGCTGGTAATTTCATGGACTGGGAAATCGCATCGTCCATGAGACTTACTCTTTTGCCCCTCACCACGCCATTGGTGGTCTTGGTGATTGATGGTACTGTTCTCCCAGGGGGACCTATCCGCTTCCAGACCCTCCCTGTTAAGATGTTGGTAGGGACACTCCACCAGGAGTGGATATCCTTCCTTATCTTACCCAAGGCCTCAACGCCTATAATTTTGGGTCTCCCATGGTTACAGCTCCATTCTCCTCATGTGGACTGGACTACTGGACAGGTCCTGGCTTGGGGTCCCTCCTGTTCCTCGTCCTGCCTACCCAAGGTTGCCCCCTGTGAACCTAAGCTGGTCATTCATTCCAGGTTGCATAACCATTTACATTTCTCTGTCCCTAACCACCCTTGGACGCACAGCCAGGCTAGCTTGTCTACAAGTCCTGCAGTCGCTACGTCTTGCTATGCGATTCAGGTAGTCGCTACACCTGACTCTGCTTTTCACTCGGCCTCTGTACTAGTTATGCCAGTCCAGCCCATGCCCAGTGAGCCTCCTACTTTTTCTTGTTCAGGACATTCTGCTTGTCTTTCAGCTATTCAGCTTGACTCCGGCGACATGTCACCTTCAAACCAACCTGACTTCAGGGTTCCACTGACATCTGCCCAGTCTGATGGTCCTGTGCAAGATGGCCAGTTCCCCTTTAAGGGTCTAGGGGACCCTCCTCAGATTCCTGTTGATCCTCTCATGCCCTTGCTTATTCCTAGAGAGCCTTTGGTCCTCAATAGATCTTCTTGTCATCTTCCTACCTCGTTTTCGGTCTCTGAGGATAATCTTAAGTACGAGGTTAGACAAGTTCTGGATTCTCGGCTCTGCAGAGGCATTCTTCAGTACCTTGTGCATTGGAGAGGTTTTGGTCCTGAGGAGGCGTCTTGGATCGCTGCATCTGATGTCATTGCACCTCATCTGTTGAGGAGGTTTCGTCAGAGATTTCCCTTTAAGCCTAGGCCCAGGCGGGGGAGGGCCCATAAGAGGGAGGGTACTGTCATGGATTTGCAGTAGTGTTTGTCTGTCAGCTTACCTTCCTTCCCATGTGTTCATCTTAGAGGCCAGAACCCTTTCACCTGGCTTCCTTTATAATCTCCTCCCAGCCAGACTCCACCCCAGGCCCTATCACAGAACACTATAGTAACCTGTGCACTGCAAGCCTGCTTTGCTGATCAACGTGTTTGTTAGGCATTGTGTGTTTGGGTTCCTGCCTGCCGCGTGCTATGTCTGTCTCTGTTACGTTATTGGCTTGTCCCCGACTATCCCTGTCTGCTCGTGACCCTTGACCTTCGGCTTGTCTTTCGTTATCCCTGTCTGCTTGTGGCCCTTGACCTTCAGCTTGTTATTCGTTACTCTTATATCTTGTGCTGCTGCTTCCCCTCTTGCCCCCTTATCCTACGGGGCGTGAGCTAGGAGACTCTAGGGGCCGCGACCTGGACCCAGCCTGCAGCATAACATCCTCACCACTAGAGGCTCTGGAGAAGACCTGCTGGGTCTTAGACTCCGCGCCCTGGGGAATCTTGGCTCTAGCTTCCTATAGGATCCCGGTTGTGCTCCTCTGGTCCCGCTTTCCACAACCACCCAGTTTCCTATCTGCAGCAGTCAGCCATAGGGTTCACTACCTTGCGGTGCACTCCTGTCCCCCTACGGTGTGCATCTGTCACCTGGCCATAGGTGACCTGACAGGGAAGTTGCAGAAGGTGCGTTCGATTACGTCAAAGGACACACCAGACTTGGTTGAGTGGCTCACTCAGCCTTACTCTTCTGCACCCTCCTCATCCTCTCTATCTGCACCCTCTTCACTCTCTGCTGTGTGCACCCCCAAAGACACTACCACCAACACCACCGCCATCATATACCCTCCGCTTGAGTCACAGGAATTATTTTCCGATCCATCACAAGACTTCTCTGATGCGCAGGCATTCTTGACATTGGATCAGGAAGAGGAGGTAGCAACAACCGCCACTCAGCAGTCTGACGACAGTACCCAGATCAGCCCAAGGATGTTGGTCCCCGCTGTTGCTGCCTACTCCGAGATCTCTAATGTTAGTGGTGGGGAAGGTGACGTAGATGATGATGTGTCTATGGACGTCACGTGGGTGCCCACAAGAGAGGACCAGGAGGGGAGTTCAGAGGGAGAGATGGACCAGCAGATAGGGAGGAGAGGCAGGCGGAACTTACATTGCACAGGAGGGACAAACAAGACTGCTAATGTATCAGGACTCAGAGCGAGCCATCAACCATGTACGGTCACATCTGGCGCTCCCTGGACGCCGGCACATGGCTCCGCAGTGTGGGCTTCTTTTAACGTGTCCGCTGCTGACAATAGTGTTGCCATCTGCAGCCTTTGCAGTCAACGCATAAGTCGCGGTAAGCCCAACACTCACCTAGGGATGACCGCCTTAAGAAGGCACATGAACTCCCATCACCGAGCCCAGTGGGAGCAACGCTGTCAGAACCCACAAAGCCAAACTCCAGGCTCTCACCGTCCAGCCTCTTCTACTACTTCTCCTCTCTCTTCACAGTTGTCATCCACTCCACCTTCCATCATTCAGTCCGCAAGTTTATCTGGAAAAAGGCAGGCTTCCGTGGGCCAAATGTTTGAGCGTAAAAGAATGATGACGCCGGATAACCCTCTTGCCCAACGGTTGACCGCTGGCTTGTCCGAACTCCTAGCCCGCCAACTACTGCCATATAAACTGGTGGACTCGGAGGCCTTTCGAAAATTTGTGGCCATTGGAACACCACAATGGAAGGTCCCAGGAAGGAAATATTTCTCCCAGAAGGGCATCCCAGAGCTATATGGCCATGTTCAGCGGCAAGTGAATGTATCTCTGGCACACAGTGTCGGTGCCAAGATACATCTGACCACAGACACGTGGTCTAGCAAACACGGGCAGGGAAGGTATATTACTTTTACTGCCCACTGGGTGAGCCTTCTGACGGCCGTCAAGCATGTAACACATGGCACCCGTGTAGATTTGGTTTTACCGCCACGGATTGCATGCAGGCATGCCTCTTCTTCTCCTCCTCCTCCTACTCCATCCTCCCTCTCCTCCTCGGCTGACTCCTCCTCTTCCGCTGCTACCATCTCTTCCGCTGCGCCGCCCAAGATCCCCAGAACCTATTCGACATGCCAGGTGAGACATTGCCATGCTGTGCTGCGTCTGTTGTGCCTGGAAGCCAAGAGCCACACTGGCCCTGCACTCCTTTCAGCTTTGCATTCACAGGCAGATCAGTGGCTAACACGGCTCAATTTGACAGTTGGTAAAGTGGTGTGCGACAACGGTGCCAATCTGCTGAGCGCGTTGAAACAGGGAAAAATTACACACGTGCCATGCATGGCACACGTCTTGAACTTGGTCGTGCAGCGATTCGTTGTCAAATACCCTGGGGACCAGGACGTCTTGCGGCAGGCAAGGAAAATCTCGGCCCATTTCAGAAGATCTTACACGGCCATGGCTCGCCTTGCTGACATTCAGCGGCGACACAATCTGCCGGTCAGACGTCTTATTTGTGACTGCCCGACGCGATGGTACTCAACCTTGTATATGCTTGATAGGCTGCTCCAGCAGAAACGTGCAGTTAACGACTACCTGTACGAACTCTGCGCCAGAACAGGTTCTGGGGATCTTGGTTTTTTTTCACCGCGTCAGTGGCTGCTCATGCGCGACGCATGCAGACTTTTGCGGCCATTTGATGAGATCACCAAACTGGTCAGTCACAGCCATGGTGCCATCAGTGACATCGTACCTTATGCCTTCTTTATGGAGCGTGCATTGCGTTGTGTCATTGATCAAGCCGTCGAGGAGCAGGAGCAGGAAGATGAGGAAGTCGCAATGCTGGATGAATTCCCAGGGAGGGCTACTCTATCTGAGAAAAGTCAACAACAGGAGTCTGAAGAGGAGTCAGAGGAGGATGGTGCCGGGGCGGATGAGGAGGAGCAAGAAGAGCATGCTTTAAACCTTTCTGGGATCCCTGCTGTTGTTGTTCGTGGATGGGGGGAGGAGATCGAGGATGACATTATCCTGGATGATGACGAGCAGGAGCCAGGCCACCACACTGCTTCCAGTTTAGTGCAAATGGGGGCCTTCATGCTCCAGTGTTTTAAGAGGGACCCCCGTATAAAAAGCATAAAGGGCAAGGACCATTACTGGATGGCAACGTACTTGGACCCCCGGTACAAACAAAAAATGGCAGAAATGTTACCACCATCACAGAGGGCTGTCAGAATGGAGCACTTCCAGGCCTTGCTTCGAGAAATGCTGCATTCTGCTTTTGCGTGCGCTGGCAGAGGAATTTCCACTCCCAGAGGAACAGTTGTGGATACCAATCCAACAGCGCCTGCAGGAAGAGGGCGGTTTGAAGATGTCTTGGTCACTTCTGATATGAGATCATTCTTTCAGCCGACCCATCGACAGGTCTCATCCGGATCCAGCATCAGGGAACGCCTAGACCGACAGGTGTCCGACTACATCGGATAAACGGCCGATGTGGACGCTCTGAGAAGTGATGAACCCCTGGACTACTGGGTGGGCAGGCTTGACCTCTGGCCAGAGCTTGCACAATTTGCAATGGAACTGTTGGCTTGCCCCTCGTCCAGTGTCCTGTCCGAAAGGACGTTCAGCGCAGCAGGGGGGATCGTGACCGATAAGCGCACTCGCCTAGCTCACGACAGTGTTGACTACCTCACATTTATAAAAATGAATGAGGCATGGATCTCTGAGGAATTCAACACATGTGACCAGTAGACCATGTTTCATTCAAATTCCTCATGACAGGCCACAAATATCCACCACCACCTATAACAATTATTCATGGTCCCTGTCTTCTTGGGTAAAAACAGCGCTATTTATGTCCGTTGAATGCCTAATTTTTGGGGCCTGTAGTGCCCGAAACGTATTTATCCTGTGAATGCCTAATGTACCTCCAGCCACAGAATACAAAGTTCTTTGCTGTCAGATAAATGCCTGTTGGCTAATTTTTGGGGCCTGTACTGGCCGACACTTACTTCTTTATCCAGGCTGTGAATGCCTAATTTTTCAGACTGGAATTGAAAATCAATTCTGCTAAATTGTGGAACGGATGCGGACCCATTTTACAGACGTGTGAATGGACCCTATATGTATTTGACATGTATTTACCGGCTGCTGTCAGTTCTGGCTGATTTAGGCCGAGCTATTCCTAATAAAACCGAGCAATATTACTTATAAAAAAAACAAAACATTTATGGCAACTTTTCCAATAGCAGGATCATCTCCTGCACCCCCTTCATAGCCTGGCCTTGCGTCTTTTCCATTGCCTTCATGCGCTCCTGAATTGACAAAAAATTTCTGATAAAAAAAGAATGCTTGTCGTTGTCGATCTCAAATTTGCTTAATACTTCTGTTATGTCATTGTCCATGTTGTGGGACTATGTGTGCACAGCTAGTAATTATTTTGTGGCTGCAAATATGACCTGGAGGTTTTTAATTTTCGCCTTCCATTGAAATGAATGGGGCCCGCCGCAAACCCGCGGTTCGCGAACATTTACCCGCGTTCACGCGATCGCGTTCGCGAACCGTCCCGGGAGATGTTCGTCCATCCCTACATGCCGCCATTAAGTTCTTGATGAAGGTGGGGTGCAGGCTGTCCTACGCTGATGATCTCCCACTACGTTGTTTGTCTTCAACACTGGTTTATCCTTGTTTAAACCTCATCTATCTGTACACATTGCTCTTGCCAATGTGTCATCCTGGTAAACATTCTGTAGCCCTCTGAGGATGTCGGACAGCCTGCACCCCTCCTTCATCAATAACTCAATGACAGCATGTTGCTTCTGCTTGGAATCCATTATTTTCCTGCAATCCTGGAGAATTACTATAGAGCAGGGGTACCCAACCGCGGGCCCGCCACTTCCAGCTCTGCTCCTGCTCTGGGATGGTGGGTGGGCAAGCCCAGATCATGGGCTACCAAATGTACTCCGCCTGTGACAAGAGCAATACAGGAAGCATCCGCTCTGCTCTCTACTGCAGCTGCATGCTTCCTCCAGCGCCGGCTCTGTTCTTCAAACTGATGCTTGGGGATGGTGGGTAGGGAACCAGCCAGCAGTACCCACCAACAGTACCCGCCATCAGGACCAACCAGCAGTACCAGCAGTACCCGCCAGCAGTACCAGCCAGCAGTACCAACCAGCAGTACCAGCCCTGGAGGACAGCCAGCAGCAGCCACCAGCAGCCACCAGCCATACCCACCTGGGGGACAGCATCAGCCAGTGATACCTCCAGGAATCCTGAGCCAGTAGTACCCACCAGCAGTACCTGCCAGCAGGACCAACCAGCAGTATCTTCCAGCAGTACCAACCAGCAGTACCAGCCAGCAGCACCAGGCAGCAGTACCAGCCAGTAGTACCCACAAGCAGTATCAGCCAGTAGTACCCGCCAGCAGTACCCACCAGCAGTACCAGCCAGCAGTACCCACCAGCAGTACCAGTACCCACCAGCAGTACCAACCAGCAGTACCAGTACCTGCCAACAGTACCCACCAGCATTACCAGCCAGCAGGACCCACCATCAATACCCACCAGCAGTACCAGCCAGCAGTACCCGCTAGCAGGACCAAACAGCAGTACCAGCCAGCAATTTCCAGCAGCAGTACCAGCCAGTAGTACCCACCAACAGTACCCGCCAACAGTACCAGCCAGCAGTACCCAACAGCAGTACCCACCCTGGAGGACAGCAGCAGCAGCCACCAGCCATACCTGCCTGGGGGACAGCAGCAGCCAGCGATACCTGCAGGAATCCTGAGGAAGGAGTGAAGATTGAGGTCAGTTGAGGTGCAGCTAAACTGCAGCGTATCAATGTGAAAGCAGCCTTAGGCCCCTTTCACACGATCGTCCCGATCGGGTCCGCCCGACTGTTTTTCAGGTGGACCCAATAAGACCCTCGATTCACCTCTATAGAGTGGCAGATTTATTATTATTTTTATTATACAGGATTTATATAGCGCCAACAGTTTGCTCAGCGCTTTACAACATGGGGGCAGACAGTACACTTACAATACAAATCAATACAGGAGGGATCAGAGGGCCCTGCTCGTTAGAGCTTACAATCTAGAAGGAAGGGTCAAGTAAAACAAAAGGTAATACATGTGGGGGATGGGCTGATGGAGAAAATTAAAATACAGTTGTTAGGTGTGGGTAGAATAGGCTTCTCTGAAGAGGAGGGTTTTCAAAGATCATCTAAAAGCTAATAGAGCAGGAGATAATCGGACAGATTGGAATAAGGCATTCCATAGGATTGAAGAGGCTCTGGAAAAGTCCTGGAGGTGAGCATGGGAGGAGGTGACGAGGGAGCTAGAGAGCAGGAAGTCTTTAGAGGAACGAAGAGAACAATTAGGTTGGTATTTAGAGACTAGGCTAGTGATGTACCTGGGGGCTAAGTTGTGTATGGCTTTGTAAGTAGTTGTTAGTATTTTGAAATTAATTTGTTAGGTGAGTGGAAGCCAATGGAGGGATTGACAGAGAGGAGTTGCAGACACAGAGCGATTGGTACTTTGGATGAGTCTGGCAGCAGCATTCTTGATTAATTGAAGGGGTGATAGACTATGTAAAGGTAAACCAGTGAGGAGGGAATTGCAGTAGTCGAGGCGAGAGATGACCAGGGAGTGAATTAAGAGCTTTGTTGTGTCATTGGTTAGAAAGGGGCATATTTTGGAGATGTTGGGGAGGTTGAGGCGGCAAGATTTGGACAGTGATTGGACGTGGGGCTTAAAGGAGAGTTCAGAGTCCAGGACTACACCTAGAATCTTGGCATGCGGGGATGGGCTTATAGTTGTACCATCGATTTTGAGAGATCAGGGGAATGAGCACATGGGGGAATTATAAGTTTGTTTTTGGATAGATTGAGTTTGAGGAAGTGGTGTGACATCCAGACTGATATATCTGATAGTAAATTAGTGATATAAAGGGAATATTGCGCTATTAAACTATCTGGTAGAGCAGCAACAATAGTGGTATACAACACAAAAAGAATATAATAAAGAAAAGTTGCGCTGAAACTTGATATTAGGTGATGTACCATACATAACAGTGAATCGATTATATTAATATATCATTACGTGAAAAAGTGTCCAATTCATGAATAGCATATAAAAATAAATGCATAAAAATCAAAAAGTGAATATGAGTGAATCAAAACCAATAATGATGTTGAATAGTATAAACAGTTCTTTGTTTCAAAAAAGTCCAAACGAGAATTGAGAGAAAGAAACTTTTGATGTCAGTGTAAACAAATCCACAGTGCCACACTTGTCCACAATGATAAGGAAAATGTGATGACAGTAAAACACCTCTAGAAAACACAGCCGCTTACCGGATGGACATGATCTCTTATTATAGGAGATCAAACTCGCATGGGCTATTTGGGAGGCACGACGTTCTGACGTCACCGCGTTTTGGGTGTCATCAGCGTAGAGGTGGTATTTGTATCAGCGGACCCAGGGAGGAGGTGTAGATTAAAAATAGGGGAGGTCCAAGAACAGAACCTTGGGGGACCCCAAAAGAGAAAGGAAGAGGAGAGGAGGAAGTAGAGTTGTAAGAAACGCTAAAGCTGCGGTTGGATAAGTAGGAAGAGAACCAGCAAAGAGTAGAGTCACGGAGACCAAAGGCGTGGAGGTTTTTGAGGAGGAGGGGGTGGTCAACCATTAAAAAGGCAGCAGAGAGGTCCAGGAGTAGGAGTACAGAATAGTGTCCATGGGTTTTGGCCGTTAGTAGATCGTTTGTTCGTTTTTGGAGAGCAGTTTCTGTGGAGTGTTGAGGACGAAATCCAGACTGAAGGGGATCAAGAAGGCCATTATCAGCAAGGTGGACGCTCAGTCAGTTGTAGTCCAGACGTTCAAGGAGTTTGGCTAAAAAGGGGAGCAAGGAGATGGGGCGTAGGTTGTTAGGATTGAATGGGTCCAGTGAGGGCTTTTTAAGTATGGGGCTAACAAGTGTATGTTTTAGAGAGTTGGGGAAGATGCCAGAAGAGAGGGAGTGATTAAAGATGTGGGTTAGAGAGTGTAGAATATAGAAAGGAAAATTACCCCAGGGGGCTTTGTATTGCAGCAAGAAATAGTATTGAGAGAGTGTAGAATAGAGCCAGAGGGTGAACGTAGCATTTGCGAGGGAACAGGATCCAGAGGGCAGGTGGTAAGATGGACGTTAGCAAGTAGTTTAGCAACCTTGTCTATAGTGGTGGGGTTGAAAGAGGGAAGTAATGATTGTACCTGTGGGCATAAAGTGTAAAGCGTGGAGGGTATCTGAACAGTAGAGATCTCCAAACTGACTTGTGTCCTTTTACACCCAAACACTGGGGCTATGTCAGTGTAACCATCAGGTTCTTGGTTACCTCCCTGACTAAGGCCCTTCTCCCCCGATCGCTCAGTTTGGTCGGGCGGTCCGCTCTCGGAAAAGTCCTGGTGGTTCCAAAGTTCTTCCATTTACGGAGGATAGAGGCCACTGTGCTCATTAAGACCTTCAATGCTGCCGAAAATTTTCTGTACCCTTCCCCAAATCTGTGCCTCGACACAATCCTGTCTCGGAGGTCACAGACAATTCCTTTGACTTCATGGCTTGGTTTGTGCTCTGACATGCACTGTTAACTGTGGGCCATTATATAGACAGGTGTGTGCCTTTCCAAATCATGTCCAATCAACTGAATTTACCACAGGTGGATTCCAATCAAGTTGTAGAAACATCTCACGGATTATCAGGATGGCGGAAACAGGATGTACCTGAGCTCAATTTTCAGTGTCATGGCAAAGGCTGTGAATACTTATGTACATGGGATTATTTTGTTTTTTATTTTTAATAAATTTGCAAAGATTTCAAACAAACTTCTTTCACATTGTCATTATGGGGTATTGTTTGTAGAATTTTGAGGAAAATAATGAATTTAATCCATTTTGGAATAAGGCTGTACCATAACAAAAGGTGGCAAAAAGTGAAGCTTTGTGAATACTTTCCGGATGCACTGTATCTACAATAAAATCTCGAAAATTGTTTAAAATGGCAAGATTACATCTGAAATTATTACATTCTATGTGTGACTTTCTCCTTCTTACTTCGTGTTACATCCTTTATAAGAACTTGATTACTGATTACTTGCAATACTTTAATTCTCTAGAAGGGATTCTTGATTACAAATATGCAAATGTTTTGCAGATAAACTGATAAATGTTTGTACAGTGGAAATTTTAAGTTCCGATAAAATGTCTAATTTCCTGACAGGTGTTAAAGGGCATCTGCCCCCCACTTTAAAATGAACTAATTATGAAAATTCACTCTTCATATGAATCAGTTGAGCATGTCAGGATTACAAACTCATATTACTATTTTCAGTCTAACAAACCTTTTTTTGCAAGGGGAAAAAAAAATCAAATATCTTCATGGCACCTAAAATCTAGGCAGACATTACATCATTAGAGTTGCATACAGTAGTGTCTCTCTAGTAAAGTGTTTCTCATCCAGGGTGTCATTTGGCATAGCTCCCAACTGTCCCTGATTTCGAGGGACTGTCCCTGATCTGGAGCATGTCCCTCTGTCCATCTTTACCCCTCATTTGTCCCTCATTTTGGTCTGATCCTCATAGTTGCATATAAAATGCACTTTTTATTTTTCAAAAAGTGTTTCCCAGTGCTAAACCTTTCATCCAAATTCTAAATGGCTGCATTTGTAAATTTTTAAAGCCAATATAAAGGAATAATAGTGGTAAAAAAAAGCTCTTGTGGACAGTTGCGGCCCGTCAATAGGGGGCGCGGCCCCCCTAAAGCTACTTATTAAAAAAATAAAAAAATAATTTTTTATTTTTTTTAAAGTGTCCCTTTAAGTGGGTGTTTTAAGGGCGCCGGACACAGGGTGCTATTGGAGACATGACCCATGTGTAAACACGTGACTGGGGCTAAGAAGCTCTATTGCCATAGTTTAGAGTGTGTTCGGGGCGCAAAGCTTGTAGCCACGAAAACTCCACCTCTAGCATTAGGTTTCCAGTGCTTGTAATTGATTGGGTCCATAGGGTGGGGCTTTAATCAGACCTTCTGCATCATTGGCTCACAGGCTGCCTGTCTCCTTCAGTAAGTGAGGGGGAATCACCAGCAAAAGAGAACTGGTCAGGGCAGACAGGGAGCGATGTGCAGAGGCAGCTCCATTTATCTCCCTGTGACACAGACTCGGCATCAAGCAGTGCACACAGAAATCTTCACGTACACTACATGCCAGGACTGGAGGGGGAGGGGGCAGAAGGGGCTATTATCCCTGTGTCCTGAGTGACTGTACAGCAGCATTTTAATCTCCAAATTTACTTCACCTCTCTCCATGTAATGCACTTCTGTACAGTACACCTTCCTTATCACACTGATCCCCATCTCCCCTTCACTATCTCCATTTGCATAGATTACGGTAGATATTCACTGCTCACATCCTGCAGCCTCCCGGTCTCAGATCTGACCATTCCAATCACTGCCTCACACCCTTTCCATTCCAGATTACTTTTTATCTCTTCCAAACTGTTTAGCAGATCAGAACATTCTCTGCAGTGCAATCATTTAAGATGGCTGTAGGAATGACATTAAAAAGGAATCCTCTATTCTATGAGTGCAGAATGTACTGATCTGCTCAACAGTTTGGAAGAGATAAAAAGTAATGTGGAATGGAGAGGATGTCCATCAGTGATTGGACCCCTAAAGAGGAATGCCCAGATCTGAGAATACACTTGTAAAGAACAACTCAGCATAGGGATGGTGGGAACCCCTCATAATGGGCACAGCGGGTGTACAGACCCGGGAACTTGGCACAGGGATGGTGGGAACCCCTCATAATAGGCACATCAGCTTACAGACCCGGAAACTCGTTACAGGGATGGTGGGAACCCCCATAATGGGCACAGTAGGTGTACTAGGTGTACAGACCCAGGAACTCAGCACAGGGATGATGGGAACCCCTCATAATGGGCACAGCAGGTGTACAGACCCAGGAACTCAGCACAGGGATGGTGGGAAACTGCCATTCTGCTCCTTGTCAGTGAGGTGTGCGGTTGCTAGTTCCTTTGCTCCTGTGCTTCCAGAGACCAGGCTAGAGTTGCTTCTCTGCCCCAGGAGGGATGCTGGATCCTGGGGAGGACCCTGGCGGGGGCCCCCTGGATAGGCCTATGGAAGATTCTGGGCCTAGCCAAAGGAGAGATGAGTCCTCATCTGCCTTTAGACAGAGGACTGTCAGCAAACTAAAGAGGATTGAGAAGGAAGAGGAGAAGTTGATGGCCTTGATGGCTGATTTCAGGAAGAAAAAGCAGATCTGTGCAAAAGTGTACAGCAAGAAAAGACCGGCTCTGAGGCCTGAGTTGAAGGACCTGGAACAAGCTGTGAGGAAGCAGAGGGATTTGGTGAGTTCTATGAAGGAGAATAGCGGAATATTTAAAGAAAAATATAGGAATGAGGAGCGATTTAATCGCATGAGGAGAGGTGCCGCATCCTGCATGGAGGGTGAGGAGACCAGTGAGGAGATGCAGGAACTGACAGACTCAGCAGAGAGTGAGAAAGTGGGCCTGGAGGATGAGCCCAGCTCTTCAACACCTCAGACATCTGCTGAGCCCTCAATGGCGGAGGCCTCTGTCCCCTTCCCACCCCAGCAATGTGGAACATCTCAGGAAGGTGAAGGTTCTGGCTTGCTGGAATTCATCACCAAGTTGGAATCCCCTCCGGATGCGGCTTCCCAGGATGGTGATGATAAGATGGACACCATTCCTAGTCCAGTGAAGGACAAACCTGTGGCAAGAGCAAGATCCACCATAAAATCTGCAGCAGCTGGGGGGAAGTCCGATCCCACCGTCAGCCATACCATTGTAAAGGTAACAACCCAGCAAGCAGGTACAGTGTGTGTGCAGGATGGTGGTGTGAACTTTATTAGTGACAATGGGCTTGCTGGGGGTTGTAGTACTATGGGCAGTCAGCCCAATCCCATAGACAATGTAGAACTTACAATGCAGTCTGATTTACCTGTTTAAAACAAAGCTTCAGCTGAAACTGCTGAGAGCAATAGTCAGCTTCTGAGGGAAGAATCTGCAGAGAGGTCCAAGGACAATATAGAGACTTTGCCTGGACCAGGCGCAGCGGCTGTTCCTGTGAATGGTGGAGGAGATGCTGGGTGCAGTAGTGCCACAACTCTCCAGGAGTCTGCAGTGGACAGGATTGGAGCTGTGTACTCAGAGCAGAGGGCGGGTCCTGCCTCTGCTAATTCAGTGACTGCTATCCCAGCTGAATTAGACTCTCTGCCAGCAGCTTTGAATGAGAAGGACAAGACTGCAAATACTGGGGGTGAAAGGAAATCTTATGCTGGTATTGCTGCAAGATCTGGGAAGGGGGAGCAAGCAGGGAAGGAATATGGGAATGTTTTGTCTTCCTCACTGTTTAAAAGGAGGAATGTTGTGCAGTTAAAATGGGAAGGCGGTGGAACCCCCCCACATAGGAGGGCAGTGGTGGATAAAATCCTACAGATGGGGTTTACGCCCGCAGATATCTTCGCCCTGATCAGTCCGGCAGGTTCCTATGAATATGATTTGTCCTTTATCCGTCCGGAGTCTTTGGACATATTTTGGGAGAAGTATGAACACGTGTGTAGGGGCCTGCCGGACTGGAAAGGGCTCATCCCCAAGCTTGTATCCCGCCAGCCCCTCATTAAAATGGTGACAATTCTTGTCCGTAATGAGTCCATACCACAGGGGGATTTATGTGTTTGGTTGAGGAGGTATGGAGACGTCCTGAGTCCCCTGAAAAAGATTTTGGACGATCGGGGAATATGGACAGGGGGATGGTCTGTACAGTTAAAATTAAAAGTCATTAACAATGTCGTCCAACATCTGCCATCCTCAGCTTTCCTGGGGAGGGACAGGCTGACCATCTTTTATCCAGGCCAGCCAAAGCTCTGCAACAAATGTGGAATCAAAGGACATTTTGCATCCTCCTGTCCAGTGATGAAGTGCTCTCTGTGTCAAGGTGAAGATCATTTGGCTAAGGACTGTAATACTATAAGGTGTAATCTGTGCAATGTGGTGGGACATCCTTACAGTCAGTGTCCTGAGGCAATGCACAACAAGCCTGAGCTCATGAGAGAGTTCTTCCGCCTGGACATGGAGGATGCTCAGAGCTGAGCAGCTGGAGTGCCTGTGAGTCCATCTGAATCTGTGCCAACACCCAATGTGTCTTTGTCTCCCCAGTCTGTGGTGCCCCAGTCTGTCCCAACACCCAATGTGTCTGTGTCTCCCCAGTCTGTGGTGCCCCAGTCTGTGCGTTTACCTAATGTGCCAGTGTCTTCCCAGTCTGTAGGTAAGGTGTCAGTTACAGAGAATGTGTCCAATCCTTCTGTGTCTGTGTCTTCTAAAATTACAGAGGCAGCAAGAGGTGCTGAGGCAGGTGCATCAAGTGCGGTGCCAGTCCCCCTCCCTCGACGCTGCAGGGTTCCTGTTAAGGATCGTGGGGTGCAGAGGAGTGGGGAGGATGGTGAAGAGGCTGGCCTAGTAGTAGATAAGGAAAGGGAGTGTGGGGGGGAGGGGGGTGAAGGGGAGGATAGGTGTGGGGAGGCTGTTGACTCTGGTTTGTCTAAGGATGATATGGAGTGGTTGGAGGATAAAAGGAGGAGGGGCAAAAGGAAGAAAAAAAAGGGGATACAGTTACCTTAAGTCCTAAGGGTTTGCCTTTGGCAAATAAATTTAAGGTACTGTCTGATGATGATGGTGATGATAATCATGATGATGATGATGATGAATGGGACTCGTTGAGTTCTTCATCCTCTATGGATGATGAGTGCCAGGGTGCAACGAAGCGCGCTGGTTCTCCAGGGAGAGGGAGTAGTCAGGCTAAGAAACGGCTGCCTCAACTACCCTAATGGCAGTTCCCACTCCGTTAAAAGTGGCAACCATTAATGTTGCCAGCTTAAGATCAGTAAGTGCTCGTCATATGGCCTTATTTTTGCTCAGCGAGTTTGATGCTGACATTTTGTTTTTGCAAGAGACCCATCTGAGTAGTCTGGCTGATATACATCTGGCAAAGAAGGAATGGAGACGTGGTCCCTCATTTTGGTCTCTTGCGGCCGAGCCTTACAGCAGGGTTGCAGTCCTTTTTTCTGCTATGGTAACGTGCCGGCGGGTAATTGAGGTAGAGATAGGGAGATGCATGGTCTTGGACGTCTCTGTGAAGGGGCAGGACCTGCATCTGATTAACATCTATGGTCCCCAGATGAAGTGGGACAGGAAATGCCTCTTTACAAAGATTAAGCCTTTTTTTTTACGGCCCAGCAGGTTATCTTTGGAGGTGATTTCAACACCATTACTAGGTCTAAAGACAGGAGAGGTGTCAGAGGTAAGCTGGGCTATGACACCCTTTTTCTCAATGCGATAGTTAGGGAAGCAGGTCTGGTAGATGCGCACATTAAGCGCTGCCCAGACAGCACGGGGTTCACTTTTCAGCGAGGTAGTAGTCAGAGTAGGATAGATAGTTTTTTTTTAAAGGGAGACTCTGCTTTTTCGGCACCTGTGTGTTGGGCAGTGGAGTTTTCTGATCACTGTATTCTATCTGTGACTCTGAATGCCTCAGACATGCCGCCTAGGGGGAGGGGTATCTGGAGATTGAATTCGGCCCTCCTGGAAGACGAGAGAGTAAGACAATCCTTTGAGGATTTTTTTCAAGCACAGGTAACGATCCTAGACTTTTGAAACAGCAAGTCAGAATGGTGGGAGCTTGTAAAAGAGCGGACTGTTGGGCTTTTCAAGGTCATAGGAAGAAAGAAGCAGCAGGATAAGTATATCACCTACCAGCGTTTGCGGAGGAAACTTGACCGCCTTGTTTCGAATGGAGGAGATTCTGGGGCGATCTCTGAGGTGAAGCTCCTCCTTAGGAGACATCAATATAACCGGCACGCCTCTTTGGTTCAGGAGAGGGATTACGGGAAATACCATTCGCCTGACCCTTACCAGAACTGTAAACAGAGCGTAGCAGTTAAGACGGTCAATGGCCTGAAGGACAGTACGGGCTCTCTGACGAAGTCTAGGTCAGGGATCCTGGAGGTTGTCAGGTCATACTATGCCGATCTCCTGGGAGGAAGTAACCTTGATCGGACAAGGATGTTGGGTTTTTTGGACTCTACACCAGGACTGGAAAGTAATGTTCCTTTGATGAATTTGACAGATGAAATCACTGTAGATGAGGTAATCCAGGCTATTGATAAACTGGCCATCAAGAAAACGCCAGGGCCAGATGGTTTGACAGCCGAATTTTATAAATGTTTTAAGACGATCCTGGCTCCCTACCTTGCAGAGGTTTTTAATGGCTGTTTGCAAGAGGGTTCTCTCCCTCCCTCCATGAGGCAATCTGCAGTGATCCTTCTGTCAAAGGGTAAAGATCCTTCAATGATTGGGAATTGGCGCCACATTAGCCTTCTTAGCGATTATCACCAGTGGCAGGCAGTTTGTTATCCCACCACCAGCACTGCTCGGTCCAAGGTAGAAGCACTTTCTCAGCAGTGTTAGCTGTCCGGGAGGCCTTGGAGCGTTGTAGGGCTGCTGGTTGGGGTACATTTTTGCTGACATTGGATCAGGCTAAGGCCTTTGATCGGGTTAATCATGAGTACTTATGGCTCCTTCTTGGCAAATACGGCCTGGAGGGGGGTTTCATTGATTGGCTCAAGATTTTGTACAAAGGGGCTGAAAGCTTTCCTCTGGTTAATGGTTGGGTCAGGCAGCCCTTTGTGGTCGGCTCGGGTGTGCGTCAGGGGTGCCCTTTCAGTCCTCTGCTATATGTGTTTGCAATCGACCCCTTCATCAGAAGGCTAGAGAGTGGACCATTGTGTGGGGTACCCTTGGGCATCGCTGGTGGGCCTCCTTTGAAGGTTGTGGCCTATGCTGATGATGTTTCTGTTTTTGTCTCTGGGACTGTGGAGGCGCAGGAGGTGGTCTCAGTGATAAGGCAGTATACAGAGGCATCAGGTTCAAAGGTCAACCAGGATAAGTGTGAAGCTTTCTGGATGGGCGTGGAAGGTGAGAGCTTTGTTCTCCCGGATGACTTCCCGGAGCCCCAACAAAAAATTAGAGTCCTAGGCATTGAATTCGGCCCAGGTGACTATGGCCATGCAAATTGGGTGAACAAGCTGGAGAATGCCGATGCCAAGGTGGCAAGCTGGAAAGGTTGGCGGCTTTCCTTAAGGGAAAAGGTTGATCTGATCAAGACTTACCTGATTCCGATTTTTCTGTATGTCAGTTTTGTTTGCGTTTTGCCAGTTTCTCTCTACACCAGGGTCTATGGTTGTTTCTTCCAGCTGTAATTGGGGAACAGAATAAACCTTGTCAAAAGGAATGTGACTTACCTTCCTAGGCGGGAGGGTGGTCTAGGGATGATCAACCCTGTAGTCTTTTTCTCTCTAATGTTTTTGAAGTATAATCTTGGTAACATGTTGGCAGAGAGACCGCCTGGGTGGGTTGGTATTTTCCAGTCCTGGTTTAGGCCCTTTCTGCGAGACTGGGAAAATGGTGGGCCAGTGAAAAGCCTGAGGGTCAAGCATGATAAGCTCCCGGCTTATGTTGCCCCATGTTTGAAAATGCTTCGGCAGTGGCAAGTAACAGCAGGCGAAGTCAGATCTCTTCCAAGGAAACTTCTTGAGAAGCGGATCATGAGCTCTGCTTTTTGTGAGCCACTGGCCTTGAGGGATTGCCCAAGCCTAGTTTTGAGGGAGGGTTTGCGATTGATTAATTTGGAGAGAATCCCAATGAAGTTTAGGGATCAGGCTTGGCTTGCCTTTCATGGAAAACTATATGTGAAGGGCAACTTGAAGTTTCTTTCCATGAGTGATCGGGGGTTGCCCGAGAGTGGAGTGTGGAGGAGTGGTGGAGTCCATGGATCACTTTCTTCTTCAGTGCCCTTTTAATATAGAGGTGTACAAGAGGGTGGGGGGGGGGCTCTGAGTATACCCTTCCTCCCCCATATGAGTTATGCAGAGTGGGTGTATGGGGCATTCCAGACTCGTCGGGATTATGATTTGGAAACACTTTTTCTAGTTAGTCTAGTAGTCCGTTATTTCACGTGGAGTGCACGGTGTCAGGTATCCTTACGGAGTAAAATCCTCCCTGTCGAAGTGGTGGTGCAGGACATTCTGGGTGAGGTTGGGAAGATTCGGGGTCTTGAGAAAGACAGGTGGCGGCAGGAGGCCTGGATGAGGGCATGGAGGAATATCAGGACTCTGTAGCTGCTGCCTGTTGATCTCGGGGTGTGCGGCTTTCTTTCTGTCCTTGCTTCACTCCCCTAGATTTTCAGATCAAATATATTTTTGATAAAAGGCTACATGCATGGTGATGGTGATGTTCCTTAGTCTGGCTCTCTCGTAGGGATTATGTTGTGCGCAATTTGGTTTGCACAGTTTATTTTGTTCTTGTTCTTTCTGTTTTGTATAGTCCTATTCAATTATTTTGTAAATATGTTTTATTTATTTATTATGTTTTTATTGTATATAAGTTGTTGTTTGTAAGATTTTCAATAAACAAAATTAACCCCTCATAATGGGCACAGCAGGTGTACAGACTCAGGAACTCAGCACAGGGATGGTGGGAACCCCTCATAATGGGCACAGCAGGTGTACAGACCCAGAAACTTGTTACAGGGATGGTGGGAACCCCTCATAATGAGCACAGTAGGTGTACAGGGATGGTGGGAGGAACCCTCATAATGGGCACAGCGGGTGTACAGACCTGGGAACTCTGCAAGGGATGGTGGGAACCCCGAATAATGGTCACAGTAGGTGTACAGACCCAGGAACTCAGTACAGGGATGTGGGAACCCCTCATAATGGGCACCGTAGGTGTACAGACCCGGGAACTCAGTACAGCCTGTCCTTATACATTTACTTGAGATCACTTATAGTATAAGTGATCCCACTATAGTGGGAGGTAGCGCCAACACCCCATTCTTTTATATTATATCCTATTTTCCCTAGGGAGTTTTTAGGGGGGCTGCAACCTGCTCTGTCTGGTGTTTTCCTGAGCGCGGATTCCCTACTTCTTTAAAAACAGTCTTATGCCCCATACACACGATCGTTTTTCATGCCGTTAAAAATGCCATTTTTAAAAATGGGCATTAAAACCGATCGTGTGTATGCTCCAGAGCATTTTTAACGACGTGAAAAACGGGCATTAAAAATTTCGAACATGCTCTATTTTTTCACGTCGTTTTTCATGTCGTTTTTTTTAACGACGTGAAAAACGATAGTGTGTATGCTTTAACGACGTGAAAAAAAATGCGCATGCTCAGAATCAAGTATGAGACGGGAGCGCTCGTTCTGGTAAAACTAGCGTTCGTAATGGAGATAGCACATTCATCACACAGTAATGGACTGAAAAGCACAAGGCTGAAAAGCGCGAATCGTCGCTCAACAAACTTTAGTAACATGAAGGGTGGCGCCATTCGAACGGAACTTCCCCTTTATAGTGCCGTCGTACGTGCTGTACGTCACTGCGCTTTGCTCAAGCGTTTTTTTTAATGATCGTGTGTACGCAAGACAGGCTTGAGAGGAAACATGAAAAAAAAAACACAAGAAAAACGTCGGTTTAAAAAATGGCATGAAAAATTATTGTGTGTATGGGGCATAATGTCCATAAAATTTCATAATCTACCCTATAGACCTCATGCACACAGGGTGTTTGCTTTGCTCCTCTAAACGTCAGAACTCCTGGCAGGAGAAAAGCCCACTGCAGGCGCGTCATGCGTTTTATCGTAAATGTATCCTATTGGTCAAAATAATTATTTGTTCTGGCCATTTAAATGCATTACCTCTCAAATGCGCCTAAATGTGTCTAGCGTTTCAGTGTGTTTAGCTTTTTTCTGCGCTTCACCTCCTCTCCTAAACGTGCTTTCCGTGGGGTTTTTTTTCAGACTGTAATTGCTCTGCTTCTAATGCCGCCTACACACGACCGTTTTTAATGTCATTGAGTTTTTCTCGACGTGATTCTTCTCAAGCCTGCCTTGCCTACACACTATCATGAAAAAAAATGCTCGAGCAAAGCGCGGTGACGTACGAAATGTACAACAGCATTATAAAGGGGAAGTTCCATTCGGATGGCGCCACCCTTTGGGCTGCTTTTGCTGATCCTTGTGTTAGTAAAGTTTGATTCGCGCTTTTCAGCCTTGTGCTCTTCAGTCCGTTCCAGCGTGACGAATGTGCTATCTCCAATACGAACGCTAGTTTTACCAGAACGAGCGCTCCCGTCTCATCACTTGCTTCTGAGCATGCACGTTTTTTTCACGTCGTTAAAGCCTACACACGGCCGTTTTTCATGACGAGAAAAACGACGACGTGAAAAACGACGAGAAAAATTAGAGCATGTTCCAAATTTTTAATGCCCATTTTTCACGATCGTTTTTAATGACCAAATAAAAAAATGGCATTTTTCTCGTCGTGAAAAACGGTCGTGTGTACGCGGCATAATATGTCTGTAAACGCCTGTGTGCACATGGACACATAAGCTAACATACAGGTGCTTTTACAGGCTGAGAAAAACAATGTCAAATGCCAGTATTTATAAGCTTTAATCGGAGCCCTGTGTAATCTCATGTAGCCATATTCCTAAGCGATCATCACAAGTCTTTTTCTGTGCTTGATATACCATCAGTCCGATTCATGCTTCAGAGTAAGTTTAAGGCCCCGCTCAGGCTAGATTCACACTGTTGTGCAGAGAGGCTCACAGCAGGGGTCCAGTGCGTCCCTGTTCTCCATTTCAGGGATGAATCGGCCCCGAATTTTTGCCTGCATTTGGACCTAAAACAAAGCAAATTTCCAGGTTGTAAGTTGACAAATGTCATTGCAGATCCCTACTTGTTATTGCTTGTATTGAAACGTACATAACACAGTTGGTGTTCTGTACATTGACCGTGTACAAAACACCACCCTACATGTACACCATGTTTAAACATTTGCCAGTTTTATGAGTCATAGCGGGCAGCAGATGAAACTACATAGGTAATTGTAATTGTAAAAATACAAAATGTAGTGTAGTACTTAAATTTTTTCTTATCAAAAGCTAAATTACTTTTTAAATGCAACCCCTGTCGTCTAACGTTTAATGTTGTAGAGAGGCTATGCAATGGGTTAATAAAGTTAGAACTTAAAATGCAAGTTTAAACCATTTCCTAGTCTGTGATCTCCAGATACCATCTGGGTTTTCAAACAAATTGAAGCTTCGTCGGTGTATAATGTGCAGCCTGGTATATGATGTGCAGAGCCCTGTGTCTAATATGCAGCCTGGTATATGATGTGTAGGGATGAGCTCTGGCATGTTCGCATACTCCACATGCAGAGCCTGCCAGGAAGTCGGCACAGCGCTGCGCTAATCACAGGCAGGGAGACATTGTCCCGATGCTCGGCTGCAGAGATCAGGAAATGTCTCCCTGCCTGTGATTAGCGCAGCGCCGTGCCGACTTCCTGGCGGGCTCTGCACGTGGAGTATGGGAACACGCCAGAGCTCATCCTTAATGATGTGCAGAGCCCTGTGTATAATGTGCAGCTTGGTATATGATGTGCAGAGCCCGGTGTATAATGTACAGCCTGGTATATGATGTGCAGAGCCCTGTGTATAATGTGCAGAGCCCTGTGTATAACGTGCAGCTTGGTATATGATGTGCAGTGCCCTGTGTATAATGTGCAGCCTGGTATATGTGTGCAGAGCCCGGTGTATAATGTGCAGCCTGGTATATGATGTGCAGAGCCCTGTGTATAATGTGCAGCCTGGTATATGAAGGGCAGAGACCTGTGTATAATGTGCAGCCTGGTATATGATGTGCAGAACCCTGTGTATAATGTGCAGCCTGGTATATGATGAGCAGAACCCTGTGTATAGTGTGCAGCTTGGTATAAGATGTGCAGAGCCCTGTGTATAATGTACAGCCTGGTATATGATGTGCAGAGCCTCGTATAATGCTGACACTATGAGTGGAAGCAAGTGGAATACAGGGGACGGAGTGGGTGGATTCTATAAGGGGTGTGGCTTATGAGAAGTGGGATGGGCCAACCGTTGAGGGGCGGGTTCTTGCACCCCCCATCCTAAAACTTCACCAGTCGCCTCTGCTTGTGGATTTGATTAACTTTTTTTGGTTAGTTCTCCTTTAAGGGGGTGTGACAGGGGGGTGTGTCTAATGCCTATGTAGCGGCCTCATCCCCCGTCCCCTTGTAAATAAAATGGCTGGCTTGTCTAGGGGTATGCGGGAGAAGGATAAGGTTCACTATGGCCCATGTCCTCTAATGTGTAGAGGTGAAAGCCAACACTTCTTTTACCTTCGGGCCTGTGTTCTGGATGGAGCCTCTGCTTCTCCTGTGGAGGTTTAACTGTCAGTAATAGAGCCCCACACCATAAAAAGTCCAACACTTCTTTATTCTTCTCCACAAGTGAACACCATCAGTTGAACTTTTAAATGAACAGACAGGGTGTCGATACGAGTAGGTCCAGGCACAGTGAACTCTCCTATTCCTTTTGTTGCAAATAGGCCTGACGCATGGGCTCTGCCACCGACTGTGAGATTGGTCGCTGCCACCGACCGGGTGTAAGGTACCTGTGATAGGTAGTGTCCGAAGTGGAACTTGTGTGCTGAGGATTCAGGCGAAAACGTAGTCAGGCAGATTAGGTTGGCAACAGATCAGGCAAAATGGTACACGATCGAAATCCAGAGAGTGGTCAGGCAGGCAAAGGTCATACACGAGCTGGCAATGAAGTACAAAATCAGCAGGCTGGAGAGTAGTCAGGAATTCAGGCAGAAGTTCAACACGAAAATCAGGATCAAAAAGCAGTCACAACACCCAGGGAGCTATTCCACACAAACGGGCGCTGAGAGATAGCATCACTTCCTTTTTAAGGGCTGCTTTGATTGAAAATTGTCCACAGCTGGCAGTCGGTGGGGCTGGTGAGTCCAAGGTAATGTTTAATACTGAGAGGACATTTCCAAAAGTCTAGATCTGCTCAGTAGCGCAACAGGTAAGGCTGCAGCTTTGGGACCAGGAAGATCCCGGTTCAAATACACCCAGGTACATGACAGGGCCCCCTCCCCAGTGGACCCCTCCGGGGGCCTAGCGGGGCTTAGTGGGAAAGGAGGCATGGAAGTCTTGAATAAGAGAAGGGGCATGCAGATCTTTGGCTGGAACCCAGGAACGGTCTGTGACAGGATATCCCTATCAATGAACCAGATACCGAAGGCCACGACCCTGTCTTCTAGAATCAAGAATCTTGGAGACTTCAAACTCATTTTGTCCATCAACAAGAACAGGAGGAGGTAGCTGTTGCGTTCTGGAGTAGCGATTGAAAATTGCTTTTTTGAGGAGGGAAACGTGGAACACAGGATGAATCCGGAGAGAGGAGGGTAATTTCAACCGATAGGAGACTGGCCCGACTCGAGCAATAATTCTGTAAGGACCAATGAATCGAGGGCCCAATTTGGTAGAAGGTTGTTTCAGTCTCACATATTTGGTTGATAGCCAAACTCTGTCCCCCACCACATATGGATGTATATGGCGTCTTCGTTTGTTGGAAAAAAGTGCATACTTGCCTGCTGACTTCCGTAGTAATACGCAAATCTTTTTCCAATGTAGCAGAATATTTTTAACCCGCTGATCTGCTGCTGGTACACCAGAAGAAGGCTGAAGTAGGGGAAAAGTCTGAGGGTGATAGCCTAGGGCTGCGTAGAATGGTGTGGTATGAAGAGCACTGTGCCAACGGGAATTAATGGCGAACTCAGATAAAGGCAAATACTCAGACCAGTTGGAGTGTAAGGCATTGACATAATGTCGAAGATAGGTTTCTAGGGTCTGGTTCATGCGTTCGGTTTGACCATCTGTTTGAGGGTGATGTGAGGTAGAGAGTGAAAGCGTTACTCCCAGTTTCTTGCAGAACACTCTCCAGAATCGGGAAACAAACTGGGATCCGCGGTCTGAGACGACATTGGTAGGTATGCCATGATATCTCACAATATGGGAAAGGAAGAGAGTAGACAGTGCTTCCGCTGTAGGTAATCCCGGGAGCGGCACAAAATGAGACATTTTTGAAAAGCGATCCACTATGACCCATATAGCAGTCATGCCCTCGGACTTGGGTAAGTCTGTAATGAAGTCCATAGTCAAATGGGTCCAAGGCTGACGAGGTGCTGAAAGTGGTTGTAACAGTCCAGTAGGCAATGTACGGGGTACTTTATTAGCAGCACAAGTTGGACAGGCAGCCACATAGTCAGTAACATCCCTTTTCATATGAGGCCACCAGACATGACGCTGCAAGGTCTTAAGAGTGATGGTGACACCAGGATGACCAGATAAAACACCATCATGTGCCCAGAGGAGTACAGGTTTTCTGAGGCTAGGGGCTACGAACAGGCGACCTGGTGGTATCTTCAAGCCTTGGGGAACACAATTCTGGGTTTCTTGTAACTGTTGGGAAAGAGCCGTAGAGATCTGTGCGACAATTTTGTGAGGTGGGATTATATACTGCTCGGTAGGTTGGTCTTCTTCAGAGGTAGCAAACTGTCTGGAAAGAGCATTGGCTTTCTTGTTTTTATGCCCAGGAACATAAGAAAGAACAAAATTAAAACAGGAGAAAAACAGAGCCCATCGAGCCTGACGTGAGTTCAAACGTCTTGCAGTCTGAAGGTACAGTAGGTTTTTATGGTCAGTGAGGATAGAAAAAGGTTTGGGAGCCTCTTCCAGAAGATGTCGCCATTCAGACAATGCCAATTTGATGGCCAGTAGTTCTCGATTCCCAACATCGTAATTCATCTCCGCTGGAGAAAACTTTCTAGAAAAAAATGCTACTGGATGGATTCTACCAGACTTAGGCTGTCTCTGGGAGAGCACGGCACCTGCTCCTACCTCAGAGGCATCAACCTCAACTATGTACTGGAGATCAGGATTTGGATGCTGAAGAATTGGAGCTTTGCTGAACATGTCTTTTAATTGCTGGAAAGCGGATTCTGCTTCTGAGGACCATACCTTGCAATTTGTACCTTTCTTAGTCATAGCAGTAAGGGGGGCCGCAATGGAGGCAAAACCTTTGATGAAGCGTCTGTAGTAATTTGCGAACCCTAGAAAGCTTTGGAGCCCTCTTAAAGTGGTCGGTTGGGGCCATTGCAAGACAGCGGAAAGTTTTTGAGGGTCCATTTGGAAACCGGCAGCACTTATAATGTATCCAAGGAAAGGAATACGGCTTTGATGGAAACTGCATTTCTCAATCTTCGCGTAAAGATGGTTTTCTCTCAGTTGTTGCAATACCTGCTTTACATGCGAGATGTGCTCTAGATGAGTCTTGGAAAAGATTAAAATGTCGTCCAAGTAGATGATCACAAAACTGTTGCTGAAATCATGAAAAATTTCATTCATGAAACGTTGGAAGACAGCAGGGGCGTTACACAACCCAAATGGCATAACCAGATATTCAAAATGTCCATTACGAGTGTTGAATGCTGTCTTCCACTCGTCCCCGTCTTTATTTCGAATTAGATTATAAGCCCCTTGTAGGTCTAGCTTGGAGAAGATAACAGCCCCCTTAAGTACATCAAACAGTTCAAGAATGAGAGGCAAAGGGTAGGAGTCTTTTACAGTGATTTGATTTAACCCTCGATAGTCTATGCATGGTCGAAGACCCCCATCTTTTTTTTCAACAAAGAAAAAACCTGCCCCTACTGGAGAAGAAGAGGGTCGGATAAAACCTCTTTCCAAGTTGTCTTTTATGTATTCCTCCATGGATTTTTGTTCAGGCAAAGACAGGGGATAGGTCCTTCCTTTGGGAAGAGGTGCTCCAGGAATCAATTTAATTGTACAGTCAAAAGAACGATGTGGAGGTAAAACCTCTGCCTTTTGCTTGCAAAATACGTCTGCAAACGCATGGTATTCATGAGGCAAGGTAGGTGGGACGGCCACGGAAGCCAACATACAAGCAGGAAGTCTTTTGGGTTGAGACAAACAGTTTGAATGACAGAACGACCCCCAAGAGGTTAGTTCTCCATTTTCCCAATCAAAAGAAGGGTTATGTTGTTGTAACCATGGGTAACCAAGGATAACAGGCAGAAGTGGAGAATCAATAAGAGACAAGACAACTTCCTCTTTGTGGAGTACGCCTACCTGAAGGGTGATTGTCATAGTCTCAAATTTTACAATGCCATCTCCCAAGGGTTGTCCATTCATGGTGGTAATGTTCAGGGGTCTAGATTTTGGAACAAATGGGATATTATTTTTTTTAGCAAAAGTGTAGTTCAAGAATATGCCAGCAGCTCCAGAATCCACAAAAGCCTCACAGGAGACAAGTTTAGAGGGTAAATGGATAATTGCAGGAATGGTAATCTTGGTCTTGGAGGATATACCTGTAAGGTCTAAGCCAGCTCCTCCAACACTGGTTAGACCCTGCCTTTTACTGGACGGGAAGGGCAGACAGATAATAAATGTCCTTTAAGTCCACAGTATAGGCATAGGCCCAATGCACGCCTCCTTTGTTTCTCAGACTCAGTTAGGTGGAGACGGCTTACATCCATGGGTTCCACAGGTGTCTGGGGTTCAACTGAGATTTCAGGTTCTGGCTGAGGTGGTGCTTGGAAGTTAGGGGCCAAACGGTAGACTGGCCGAGGAAACTTGTGAGTTCTAAGTCTCTCTTGGCATCTTTCATGATACCGGACATCCAGACGAACACAGAGCTCTATGAATTTCTCTAGGTCTTCTGGGGAATCCTTATAGACTAATTCGTCTTTGATGCGATCTGCAAGACCTTTTCGGAAGGCAGCACGTAATGCCCTTGAGTCCCAAGTAGTCTCAGCAGCAAGGGTACGAAACTCAATAGCATATTGTGCCACAGACCTGAGACCTGGTGCCTTGTTGCATGTCCAAGAGTGAGTACTCAGCTGCAGAAGCTCTATCTGGCTTGTCAAATACAGTCTGGAGAGAAGCCAGAAATTTGTCAGCGTCTTGCAGCACAGGATCATTGCGTTCCAGATAAGGATAGACCCAGGCCAGGGCCTTCCCCTTTAACAAGGAAATTACAAAAGTCACTTTGGCAGAAGAAGTGCTAAAGGTCCCAGGGTTGTTGCGGAAATGCAAACGGCAAACATTTAAAAAGCCTCTGCAGTCCTCAGTATCACCACCAAATTTGTCAGGCATAGGAAGTTTGGGTGGTACAGAAGAGGTGGGTTGGATCGTAGCAGGAGTAGGATCCAGAGTCTGGACCGTTGCAGAGGAAGCAGGCAAACAAGATTTAAGCATAGTACAAAGTTCATCTAACTTGGCGTCCAGGGAAGAAAGATGCTGTTCATGAGCTCCAATCAATTGTCCCTGACGTGAAATCGCCTTAACAATCTCAGCAGGGTCCACTGTCATTGTGGCCCGTTTGTAATGTAAGGTACCTGTGATAGGTAGTGTCCGAAGTGGAACTTGTGTGCTGAGGATTCAGGCGAAAACGTAGTCAGGCAGATTAGGTTGGCAACAGATCAGGCAAAATGGTACACGATCGAAATCCAGAGAGTGGTCAGGCAGGCAAAGGTCATACACGAGCTGGCAATGAAGTACAAAATCAGCAGGCTGGAGAGTAGTCAGGAATTCAGGCAGAAGTTCAACACGAAAATCAGGATCAAAAAGCAGTCACAACACCCAGGGAGCTAATCCACACAAACGGGCGCTGAGAGATAGCATCACTTCCTTTTTAAGGGCTGCTTTGATTGAAAATTGTCCACAGCTGGCAGTAGGTGGGGCTGGTGAGTCCAAGGTAATGTTTAATACTGAGAGGACATTTCCAAAAGTCTAGATCTGCTCAGTAGCGCAACAGGTAAGGCTGCAGCTTTGGGACCAGGAAGAGCCCGGTTCAAATACACCCAGGTACATGACACCGGGTGAACTGTTGAGGCCCCTGCCACAGGCCTGATAGCAGGTCTCTGCCACCAACCTGAGTTGACTAGATGAACCGCTGCCACCGGTCATAGAACATGAACCACCTTCCCTCTTGAATTGGCCCTTGTTCGGGAAAGATATCCATCTGGATGGTCTCCAGAGGTTCACCCGGCACTGGCAATATGCTGCACCAGATCTTCGGCTGAATCCCTCCTCTGGTCCCTTACGCCCCTGGATTCAGGTGCCCGACACCCGGGGCACCTTAGGACAATCCTTCCCTTGCGGGACCCAGTGGAAGGTACTGGGCCCCAGGCCTCCGGCTGAGTACCTCACCCCAGACTGAAGGTGTCTGGGATGGAACACGAACTTCACGTGTAGAGGCCAAGGGCGCCTGGACACCGATCACGGACAGCAGCCCTCAGGCTAAAGGTACCTGGGACTCTGACCCCGTGGTGAAGATGTCTGCCCCTTTATACCCTCTCCCAGCAAGCACAGCGGGTTCCCTGCCCCGCAGTACAGTTGCTGCGAGAGGTCACAAAGTGTACGGCACTGCAGTAGTGGTTCAACCCCGGCTCAAAGTGACAGCGCCACCTACTGAGCCGCAGGGAACTTAACACCACTGATGTCCTCAAACGAATAGAACATAGCCCTGCTCTACCAATAGTGCATCTGGGTCATACTACCACCCAGTTGCTGCCCCTAGATAGTACTTACCCGCTACACCTACATACGTTTGCTAGTAGGTGTCCCTCATTCCCATCTCAAAATGTTTGGAGGTGTGGGTTTGGGTTTGCTGAGGGTGTACCCAGTGTGCCTTGGATCAGGGCATGTGACAAGTGGGACTGGGTGATTGTGGGGCTCTGTGATGGGAAGGCCCTAATGGCATCCCCCCTCTGTGTCAGTCCCCCTGCTCTGTGTCAGCCACCATCCTCTGTCAGCCCTCCCCTCCCTCAGCCCCCTCCCTCAGCCACCTTCCTCTGTCAGCCCCCATCCTCTGTGTCAGCCCCCCTCCTCCTCTGTCAGCCCCCCTCTGTTAGCCACCCTCCTCTGTCAGCCCCCCTCTGTCAGCCCCCCTCCTCTGTCAGCTCCCCCCTCTGTCAGCCTCCCCTCCTGTGTCAGCCCCCCTCCTCTGTCAGCACCCCCCCTTCTGTCAGCGCCTCCCTCCTGTGTCAGCCCCCTCCTCTGTCAGCTCCCCCTCTTTCAATGCCCCCCTCCTCTGTGTCAGCCCCCCTCCTCTGTGTCAGCCTCCCCTCTGTTAGCCACCCTCCCCTGTCAGCCCCCCTCCTGTGTCAGCGCCCCGCCTCTGTCAGCTCACCTCCTCTGTCGGCACCCCCCCCTCCTGTGTCAGCCTCCCCTCCTTTGTCAGCCCCCCTCCTGTGTCAGCCCCTGTCCTCTGTCAGCCCCCGTCTCTCTTTCAACCACTCCCCCCTGTCAGCCCCTCTCTCTCTCTCACCTCCCTTATCTCTCTCTGATCCTTCTCTCTCTCTCTCTCTCACCTTACTTCTCTCTCAGCCCTGTATCTCTCTCTGCTCCTTCTCTCTCTCGCTCTCTCTCAGGCTCCACTCTCTCTCACCCCCTCTCACCCACCTCTCTCTCTTACCCCCTCTCTCACCTCCCCCCAACTCTGCTCTCTCACCCCTACCTCCCTCTCTCTCTCACCCCTGCTTCTCTCCTGCCTCACCCTTTCTCTCACCTTTCTCTCTCACACCCCCACCTCCTCCTCTCTCTCACCTCCTCCTCTCACCTCCCCCTTTCTCACCTCCCTCCCCCCATCTTTTTTCCTCCTCAGGGGCCCCATTAAGGAAGGCTGTACGGGGCCCCATGATTCATAACAGCAGCCCTGTGAGTGAGTGCACCAGTTAGGATGTGTCTTGATTCCTGTGTCTTGCCAACACACTGGGCACAGTAATGCAGCACCTGCCTCTTATTTGCCCTCTCCCCCCTCACAATGGAAGGAAGTAAAATAGCACTACAGTAGAGCAGCTCCGCCCCAAACTTCCTGGCTCTAAGCGGCTCTCGGTAAGGCAGTCTAATGGGGGTCTTAATGGACAGGCGACACTGTTGGGGGGGGGGGGCGTTCCCTGATCTAATAGAGGTCTCAAAGGAGGGGGCTGATATAAAGGGACTCTGAGCTAATGGGGGGAGTCTGTGGGGAGACCTCTATTAGATAAGGGGAGCTCTCCTTATATCAGCACCCCCCTTAGAGACTCACATTAGATCAGTGTGTCCTTATATCACCCCCCTCCTTAGAGACACCTATTATATCACAGTCCCCTTATATCAGCACCCCCTTAGAGACTAATGGATGTGAAAAAATTATTGTGACTGATGGTGGAAACCCCAAAGGAAAACCCAAGTATTAATACACTCCAATCTTTTTTAACCACTTGCTTACTGGGCACTTAAACCCCCCTCCTGCCCAGACCAATTTTCAGCTTTCAGCGCTGTTGCACTTTGAATGACAATTGCGCGGTCATACAATACTGTACCCAAATGAAATTTTTATCATTTTTTTCCCACAAACAGAGATTTCTTCTGGTGGTATTTGATCACCTCTGCGGTTTTTATTTTTTGTTAAAAAAAATTTAAAAGACAGATTAAAAAAAACAAAACAATTATATTTTTTGATATTTTGTTATAAAATTTTGCAAACAGGTAGTTTTTCTCCTTCATTGATGTACGCTGATGAGGCTGCACTGATGGGCTGCACTGATGGGCACTGATGGGCTGCTCTGATGGGCACCGATGGGCTGGATTGATGGGCACCGATGGGCTGCATTGATGGACACCGATAGGGCGGCACTGGTGGGCACTGGTGGGCACTGGTAGGCGGCACTGGTGGGCACTGAGAGGTGACACTGAGAGGTGGCACTGATGGGTGGCACCGAAGGGCATTGATAGGTGGCACTGGTGGGCCCTGAGAAGTGGCACTAATAGGTGGCATTGATAGGTGGCACTGATAGCTGGCAGTGATGGGCACTGATATGTGGCAGTGATGGCCACTGATGGGTGGCAATAATGGCACTGATCGGCACTGGTAGGTTACACTGATAGGCAGCATTACTAGGTGGCACTGATGAGGTACTGATTGGCACCACTGGTGGGCTTTGATAGGTGGCACTTGTGGGCATTGATAGGTGGCACTAGTGGGCATTGATAGGTGGCACTGTAGGCACTGTGGGCACTGGCAGGTGGCACTGGCAGGCGGTATTTGTGGGCACAGATGAGGCAGAATTGCCTCTTCCTCTTCGGGACCGATGTCCCTTGTTCACAAGCTGGTGATCGGCTTTTTTTTTCTCCTCACGCTGTTAGCGTGAGGAGAAAAAAAACAGATTACCGATCCTTTGTTTACATCATGTGATCAGCTGTCATTCGCTGACAGCTGATCACGTGGTAAGGGGCCAGGACTGGCCCCTTACACGGATCTGTGATCACCCGAGTCTCAGTGACTCGGTGATCACAGTGTGCGCCGCACGCTCCCTGCAGGGGGGCACGTTGCGCGTGCAAAGGGGAGGATTTCTATTGACAGCCTCCCGGATTTTCAGGTCCGCGCTGTAGCCGTCATTTGGCTATAGTGCAGACCCCTAGTGGTTAAACATATACTGTGCAATCTTCATACACATCTAATACTATATGAATAGTGGTGTAAATCCATTCCAGAATGTTGTAATTTCCAATGTAACTAACTCAAAAGGAGTTTATAAATTGAATATTAGTACAACACATTTTTTAATGGATTTACACTACTATTCATATAGTATTATATTTGTATTTACGATTGCACAGTGGTGGCGCGCTCGCGACCCTGCCGCGAGCTCCATGACCGTACCTGCGGGATCCGCGGACTCGATGTCCGCCGGTGTCCCGCGATCGTGTCACGGAGCTGAAGAACGGGGAGATGTCAGTGTAAATACAACATCTCCCTGTTCTTCCTAGTGACATGTCACTGATCGTCTGTTCCCTCTCATCGATAACAGCGATCAGTGATGTGTCACTTGTAGCCACGTCCCCTAACAGTTAGAATCACTCCCTAGGACACACTTAACCCCTTCAGCGCCCCCTACAGGTTAACCCCTTCACTGCCAGTGTCATTTTTACAGTAATCAGTGCATTTATA
The DNA here is from genome assembly GCA_029206835.1 of Rana muscosa. Taxonomy (NCBI): domain Eukaryota; kingdom Metazoa; phylum Chordata; class Amphibia; order Anura; family Ranidae; genus Rana; species Rana muscosa. The sequence goes on from CM055122.1 coordinate 273,807,028, forward strand.
TAACAATGGTCCCAAAATGGTGTCAAAAGTGTCCGATGTGTCCGCCATAATGTCGCAGTCACGATAAAAATCGCTGATCGCCGCCATTACTGGTAAAAAAAAAAAAAAGATTAATTAAAGTGCCATAACCTTCAATGAGCCACCAGAGGTTCCAATAGGAAAGCACACAAGCATTCAAAGGACTGCTGGGCTCTGTAGTCCCACACTCTGTGTCTCCAACTGCAGCATACGTTGTCCTCAGCAAGCCATCAGGGATATCAAAGGATCCTTTGAAAACGTCTCGTGGGCAGGACGAAAAGCGTCAGATGACCACGGGTGGTAACGTTATTTCCCGCCGGTGAGACGCAAGCCGTTGGACACTTCTGGTTCTGGGTTTTTAACGCTGTTTTTAAACGTATTACATGGAATATTATGGAAAGTTTTGGTTTTATGCAATAAAAAAACGGAATTACGCTACATTGCTCTCTTTGCCGTTATTACATACCCCTGATTGTTTGCTGAGGACAACGTATGTTGCAGTTGGAGACACAGCGCATGGCCCAGCTGTCTTTTGAATGCTTGTGTGCTTTCCTATGGGAATCTCGGATCTCTGATGGCTCATTGAAGGCAATGCACGTGGCAGTTGGAAACATAGCACGTGGGACTACAATGCTGAGCCACCCTCTTAAACGTTTATGACTTCTGTCATGGGAGTCCTGGATTTCTGGTGAGTGAGAGGGCACACAGAGTGGAGCACGCATTGCACAGATGATCTTTTCATCACTTGGCACTTTCATTTGCACATTTGAATAATTCAAGGCTGCACTGCAAAGTTGAAGGTCACAAACTTTATTTTGAATTTTTATGGACTTTATTATCACTACTATTATAGTACATTGATTATAGTTATATTTTTTTATGGTTTTTTTATGTTAATAATTTATTAGTATAGCACGAGAACACTGACCAGCCATCCATAGAAGCTGATTCGTCCACATCACACCCCCCATCAATCAAACTACATACAGTATGCCACAGGTCTCTAGGGCAAGCGGTGATGTGTCCGAGGTGGGCGTGAATGAGAAGAAGCGGCTCCCACAAGTCTCTGGGGCCAGCGGTGATGTGTCTGGGGTGGGCATGACTGAGAGAGAACACACTTACCACGCTGGTGGGATCAGGGGTGACATGAGGGCGGGAATGAGCTGCCGGATTGGGAGAAACACAGACACTGGAGACAGGTGAGATGTGGACATTATGAATGTAATTTCATTGGGAATTTGTTTCTACAATGACAATAAATCTTATCTATCTCTATCTTATGTCTAGATAAAATATCAGTTCTGTCCGTGGTGTCCCGCTTCTTAGAGGCAGAGGCTCAAGCTGCTACTGTACATCCTGCTGACCGGAGCCATGCAATACCTGTACCACCTGCTGGTGGGTACCTTCTCCTTAACTCTTTCCTGTCCGGTTTCACCTCCTTCATCCTGGCTCTGATCCAGATTAACCCCAAAAATAAAGGAGATTTCCTCAGAATCTCTCCAGAAAGTGCCTTTGCAGATTTCCTCTTTGCCAATACACTTACTTGTAGGATAAACTTTGTTGGATGAAATTAACGTTTTTCTTCATTGAAGAATTAAATAAATACATTTTAAACAGCAGTCCTGGGAATTGTGCCCCATCATTGGTGTCATTGGGCCTCATTATTGGTATCATTGGGAAAAATTGTGTCCCATCATTGGTGTCATTGGGCCTCATTATTGGTATCATTGGGAAACATTGTGCCCCATCATTGGTGCCATTGGGCCTCATTATTGGTATCATTGGGAAACATTTTGTCCCATCATTGGTATCATTGGGCCTCATTATTGGTGTCATTGGGAAACATTGTGCCCCATTATTGGTATCATTGGGCCTCATTATTGGTATCATTGGGAAACATTGTGCCCCATCATTGGTATCATTGGGCCTCATTATTGGTATCATTGGGAAACATTGTGCCCAATCATTGGTGTCATTGGGCCTCATTATTGGTATCATTGGGAAACATTGTGCCCCACCATTGGTGTCATTGGGTCTCATTATTGGTATCATTGGGAAACATTGTGCCCCATCATTGGTGTCATTGGGTCTCATTATTGGTATCATTGGGAAACATTGTGCCCCATCATTGGTGCCATTGGGCCTCATTATTGGTATCATTGGGAAACATTTTGCCCCATCATTGGTATCATTGGGCCTCATTATTGGTGTCATTGGGAAACATTGTGCCCCATCATTGGTATCATTGGGCCTCATTATTGGTATCATTGGGAAACATTGTGCCCCATCATTGGTATCATTGGGCCTCATTATTGGTATCATTGGGAAACATTGTGCCCAATCATTGGTGTCATTGGGCCTCATTATTGGTATCATTGGGAAACATTGTGCCCCATCATTGGTGTCATTGGGTCTCATTATTGGTATCATTGGGAAACATTGTGCCCAATCATTGGTGTCATTGGGCCTCATTATTGGTATCATTGGGAAACATTGTGCCCCATCATTGGTGTCATTGGGCCTCATTATTGGTATCATTGGGAAACATTGTGCCCCATCATTGGTATCATTGGGCCTCAATATTGGTATTATTGGGAAACATTGTGCCCCATCATTGGTGTCATTGGGCCTCATTATTGGTATCATTGGGAAACATTGTGCCCCATCATTGGTGTCATTGAGTCTCATTATTGGTATCATTGGGAAACATTGTGCCCCCTCATTGGTGTCATTGGGCCTCATTATAGGTATCATTGGGAAACATTGTGCCCCATCATTGGTATCATTGGGCCTCATTATTGGTATCATTGGGAGCTGTTAAAGCTGTTAATTCGTTTGGACAACTGTACAAGTTTTTTTTTTTTTATTATTATTAAAACCTTGGTATTCAGGTTTAATTGCAGTGTTGGCACTTTGAAATAATTAAGTTGGTTTTGTGTTGCAGTTTGTGTACCCTGGCTTTAAAAAGGTTCGCCATCACCACTATAATGTATGCTACAAACATTTTTGCCATGCGCCGCCAAAGTGTTTGAGTTTGGCTTGAAGAAAAGGTGGCAACCCTACACTGGGAGCCCATTGCTCCCGGTGCCCCAGCAAAGCCAGTGGGACCCAGAAGTGAGGGGACAGAAGAGCTGCAGATGTGCATGAAGCTGGATTAAATGAGGGCTCAGGTAAGTAAAAAGGGGGGTTGCTGACATCTAAACATTTTCTACCTTAATGCAAGGAATGCAAGGAAAGTTTAGGCTTTACGACCACTTTAACTGAAGCAGAAAAAAACATTTCTCCAGCCCTGCCAGACAGGACTGTGTTGTGTGGCAGAACTGGATGGGCATACATAAAAAGCTTTTGGCAAGTACAACAGCCTCAGTGTATGTATTTCTTTGTGTATTTAGCTGTTTGCCTCGAGTTCAGCATTGAAATATATTCTTACAGAAAATACACTATAGTTTCTCTTTAAATGTATTTTCTTCTACAAGGCTATGACAGAGACATGACAGAAGGAAAGAAAGCACACAATACCTAAACACTTCAAATTAGATTTATTTAACCGTCGGCTGTAAAGTTCGAATGTGAAATATGTTTCCCATGAAAAAGTGGCCATTTAAAAGCCATCATAACAGCTACATTATTGCAAGCAATAAATTTGCACTCACCCTAATCCACCGACAGAGATTAATATCTAATGCAATATTCTCTGATTAATTCTTCCATCCTCAGATTGCTTTGTAATGCATCTGAAATATTAATGCACATTTAGTCATTTTACAACACGCGTTAGAGATATTTATTATCTCGAGACTGCTTAAAAAAGTATGCAGACTTGGAGAGGACGGGTATTATGTTCTGATGTAAAACGTTTTTTGTGTATATCACATTAGAACATATATCACTCTATTTTCTGTAATGCCACATGAAAAGACGTTTCTAGAGAATTCCTGCCAAGCTCCTATGATATGCTGCAAGTAAGATAATGAACAAGAGCAAGGAGCCTGGAGATGATATTGTAGCTGGTTATTCGAATTAAACCTAAAAAATATGATTCATATAGGCAAACAAATAAGCCAAAGAAATCCTCAAGTAGTAAAATAGCCACAAAACATTTTATTGTAGTTGTAAATGTAGCCATGTGCTGGGTACGACAGTTTGAAGCCAAGACATTGCAATGTATGCATCCCCCCCCCCCCCCTTTTCACTGTTAATGTTGTTGCACATTTCTCCTTCAGCCACCAGGAGGAGCAGAAAACTGCAAAACCACCCCATAACTTCCTTTCTGGACCTCAGAGATCATGGGAGGTATAGTTTTGTGTTACATTTATAGATTAGAGCAACTGGCTTCCTTAACTACACATCCCAACTGAAGTGAGATATATTCTGATGCCCAGGAAAAGTCATGCTCTTGGCGCAGCGGGAACCCAAGCAGTCAGGGAGAATGGCAGGAACCTAGCTACCTAAGAAGAGCCAGTGGGCAAACCAATCCTCCCCGTATCAAAGATACCCATGAGGCTTACTTTACCCTGGTGTTACCTAAAGACCATGGAGATCATTGGAGGTGAAGTTCTGAGATACATCTATTCACTGAAGTAACTGGTTTCCTGAACTACATTTCCCAACTGACTCCTGACTTCAGGAGGAGCCTGGAGGGAGATATATTCTGATACAAACAAGTGGCCACTGCCCTCACCTATAACTGGTCTTTGCAGCAAGAAGCACTGGGAAGGCAAAGTATGCCAAACAAATACAAAGAGATTTCCAAGCTCAAACTTACCAACCAGCCAGTGATCAACCAAATTGACCTGTCTGACAATATGCCTTAAGAATATTAAGTTATTTAGTCTGCACACATTTTGCAAATACATGGGTAAGCTACAGGTTCCGTCAAGGCACCCTGTTTTCTGTAGTTCTTAACTCTAAATTCTGAGTCTCCACAATGGAAGCACATTCATTTTAATGGATAGGCAGAAGGCAGGTGAGCCTGAAAGGAGTCCACCCCTCGTTAAAGGTACATGGGCGCACTGAACACCCAGCAAAGATGTGAGTGCGTTGCCTGACCAATATAATCAAAATACAAACAAGGGGCCACTGCCCCACCTATAAATGGTCTTTGCAGCAAGGAGCCTTGGAAGGGCAATGTATGTCAACCAAATACAAAGAGATTTCCAAGCATAGACTTACCATATTCTGATGCCTGGGAAAAGCTGCACTCTTGGCACCGCAGGAACCCAAGCAGTCAGACCTATTAGGGAGAGAGTGGCGGGTAGTGATGAGCCGAACACCCCCGGGTTCGGTTCGCACCAGAACCCGCGAACGGACCGAAAGTTCGTACGAACATTAGAACCCTATTAAATACAATGGATGCGAACGTTCGAATTCTAAAGTGCTAATTATAACAACTATTATGCATGTTATTGTCCTAAAAAGGGTTTGGGAACCCGGGTTGTGCACCAGGGGACATGTATCAATGCAAAAAGAAGTTTTAAAAACGGTCGTTTTTCGGGAGCAGTCATTTTAATGATGCATAAAGTGAAAAAAAAAAAGTCAAATATTCCTTTAAATATCGTACCTGGGGGGTGTCTAAAGTATGCCTGTGAAGTGCCACGTGTTTCCCGTGTTTAGAACTGTCCCTGCACAAAATGACACTTCTAAAGGAAAAAAAAGCCATTTAAAACTGCTTGCGGCTTTAATGTAATGTCTGGTCCCGGTAATATGGATGAAAATCTTTAAGAAAAATGGCATAGCTACCCCATGACCCCCCCCCCCCCCCCCACCCCAGCCCATTACCAGCCCCTTTGGGTCTTGTATGGATATTAAGGGGAACCCCGCACATAAAATAAAAAAGGCCCTATATACTCTGAACAGCCGTATACAGGCGGTGCATACAAGACAGGGACTGTAGGTTTGTTCTTATGTAGAATCTGTTTGTAATTTTGAACAGGTACATTGTTTAAGTGTAGCTCCAGCCCAAAAATCTATTTTTAAACTTTTTGGAAAACATAGGTAAGGGTTATCACCCCTGTAACATTTGTTTTGCTGTCTGTGCCCCTGTTCAGAACATTTCACCTCACTTTCCGTCCCAATGACAACTGTTTTTGAAATGTGGTGTTTTTCTTGAAACAAGGATTGCTGATAAAGCATCAGTACAGAGGAGACACCTTTCTCCCATATTAATTCTTACAGGAGAGAATTTTCCTTCCAAGGGGTAGATTTCCTCTCACTTCCTGTTGTCTTCTTGCGTTTGCAAGTAGGAGTCGTTTGTAAGTTGGATGTTTGAAAGTAGGGACCTGCCGTATATACTCTGCAGAAATAGGCCCCTTAGTTGTTGGTGTTGGCACAACACTGTAAGCACTCACAGTTACTCTTGGTTGGTGCTGGAACGCCCTGCTGTCAACTATTATATCAGGAATTTTAATTACATATAATTGTTGAACAGTGGTAGTAAAAATTGGGCCTTTGATGGTGGTGCTGGTGCCACAACACTGTAAGCCCTGACAGTTACTCTTGGTGGGTGCAGCAATGGGCCCTGCTGTGAATTATTAGATCAAGAATTGTAATTGCATGCCCCTGTTGAACAGGGGCTGAAAAATTGGGCCTTTCGTGGTGGTGGTGGTGGTGGTGGTGGTGTTGCCACAACACTGTAAGCCCTCAGAGTTACTCTTGGTGGGTGCAGGAATGGGCCCTGCTGTGAATTATTAGATCAAGAATTGTAATTACATGCCCCTTTTGAACAGGGGCTGAAAAATTGGGCCTTTCGTGGTGGTGGTGGTGGTGGCGTTGCCACAACACTGTAAGCCCTCAGAGTTACTCTTGGTGGGTGCAGGAATGGGCCCTGCTGTGAATTATTAGATCAAGAATTGTAATTACATGCCCCTTTTGAACAGGGGCTGAAAAATTGGGCCTTTCGTGGTGGTGGTGGTGGTGGCGTTGCCACAACACTGTAAGCCCTCAGAGTTACTCTTGGTGGGTGCAGGAATGGGCCCTGCTGTGAATTATTAGATCAAGAATTGTAATTACATGCCCCTTTTGAACAGGGGCTGAAAAATTGGGCCTTTCGTGGTGGTGGTGGTGGTGGCGTTGCCACAACACTGTAAGCCCTCAGAGTTACTCTTGCTGGGTGCAGCAATGGGCCCTGCTGTGAATTATTAGATCAAGAATTGTAATTAGATGCCCATGTTGAACAGGGGCTGAAAAATTGGGCCTTAGGCACTGGTGGCACAACACTACAACCCCTCACAGATACTGTACTTGGAGCACAGCAATGAGCCCTGTTGCAAAGTATTGCTTCAAAAATTGTAATGACACGCCCCTGTTAAACAGGGGCTTTAAAAATTGGGCCTTAGGCACTGGTGCCACAACACTCCAACCCCTCACAGATACTGTACTTGGAGCACAGCAATGAGCCCTATGGCAAATTATTGCTAAAAAAATTGTAATTACACGCCCCTGTAAAACAGGGGCTGAAAAATTGGGCCTTAGCCACTGGTGGCGGCACCCATAAACAAAAATGATCTTCCAAGCTATCATCATCAATCGTATCATTGAGGACTCGGAGGAGGAGGATAGCCAGTCAACATAACAGCACATGCACTCAGCATCAGCATCAGTCTTGAAGGGATGTGACATGTTAAAATCAATTAGTCTGTTATATCAGCATCAGGTGTGTGGTAGCTGGTGGTGATCCAAGACTGGTTCATCTTGATGAAAGTCAGTCGATCAACCGAGTCGGTGGACAGGCGCACCCTGTGATCCGTGACAAATCCTCCAGCAGCACTGAATGTGCGTTCCGAAAGAACGCTGGATGCAGGACAGGCCAGTAGCTCAATTGCATACTGTGCAAGCTCTGGCCAGTGATCCATCCTCAAGACCCAGTAAGCCAGAGGATTTTCGGTGGGGAAGGTGTCCAAGTCTGACCTTGCCCCTAGATATTCCTGCACCATGTTTATCAGACGCTGGCGATGGTTGCTGGAACCGATCATACTTTGGGGCTGCGGACTAAAGAATTGTCTGAACGCATCGGTCAGACGGCCACCTTCCCCAGCGCTCCTTCTTTGACTGGCCGAAGCCTCAGCAACTCGTTGTCCAGGACCAGGAGTTTGTAACCTCCCAGTCTCTGGGAACGCGTTGCACAGACCTTTCTGCAAGGCCTCCCGGAGTTGTCTCATCCTCTGCTCCCTCTGCGACGGTAACATAAGGTCCGCAACCTTACCCTTGTACCGTGGATCAAGGAGAGTGGCCAGCCAGTAATGGTCCCTCTCCTTGATCCGAACAATACGAGGATCCTTCCGCAGACTTTGCAGGATCAGGGAGGCCATGCAGCGTAGGTTTGCTGAGGCATTCGCTCCGGAGTCCTCTGGGTCACTAAGGACGACATGATCCGCAGCCACCTCCTCCCAGCCACGTACAAGTCCACTGGTTTCTTGGGACTGTAAATCATCCCTAAAAGACTGCTGCTGATGATGCTGAGTGCCAGCCTCCACCTCCATGCTGACACAATCCTCCTCCTCCTCCTCCTCCTCCTCGTCCTCTTCCTGTGCGATGGGTGGGACAGAAGGAACACTGTCTGGGTAAAGGGGGCCTTGAGAGGCAAGGAAGTCCTCCTCTTCCTGCCTCTGTTCTGCCTCAAGTGCCCTGTCCATTATTCCACGCAGCGTGTGCTCCAACAGGTGGACAAGAGGTACAGTGTCACTGATGCATGCACTGTCACTGCTCACCATCCTCGTGGCCTCCTCAAATGGTGCCAGGACAGTGCATGCATCCCTGATCATGCCCCACTGGCGTGGAGAAAAAAAACCAAGCTCCCCTGACCCTGTCCTGGTGCCGTAGTCGCACAGGTACTCATTGATGGCCCTCTGCTGCGTGTGCAGCCGCTGCAGCATGGCCAACATTGAGTTCCACCTGGTGGGCATGTCACATATAAGGCGGTTCTTGGGCAGGTTCAACTCCTTTTGCAGCTCAGCCAGGCGAGCACTGGCATTATAAGATCTGCGGAAATGCACACAGACTTTCCTGGCCTGCCTCAGGACATCCTGTAAGCCCGGGTACCTGCCCAAGAACCGCTGCACCACCAGGTTAAGGACGTGAGCCACACAGGGCACATGGGTCAGTTGTCCCTGTCGGAGGGCGGAGAGGAGGTTGGTGCCATTGTCGCAAACCACCATTCCTGGCTTAAGCTGGCGTGGCGTCAACCACCTCTCGGCCTGGCCCTGCAGAGCAGACAGGACCTCTGCCCCAGTGTGGCTTCTGTCCCCCAAACACACCAGCGCAAGCACGGCATGGCATCTTTTTGCCTGCGTACTTGCGTAGCCCCTTGAACGGCTACGGAGCACCGCTGGTTCATAGGACAAACCACAGGAAGAGGCCATGGAGGAAGAAGAAGAGGAGGGGGTGGAGGAGAGAGGTGTGTCACAACCAGTAGTAGCATTTTGGAGGCGTGGCGGTGGAACAACCTCCAACACTACTGCACCTTGTCCTGCATCCTTCCCAGCTGCCAAAAGAGTGACCCAATGGGCCGTGAAAGAAAGGTAACGTCCCTGTCCATGCCTGCTGGACCATGAGTCAGCGGTAATATGCACCTTACCGCTGACCGCCCTGTCCAGCGAGGCCAAGACATTGCCTTCCACATGCCGGTAGAGAGCCGGAATAGCCTTCCGTGAGAAAAAGTGGCGTTTGGGAACCTGCCACTGAGGAACCGCACATTGCACAAACTCACGGAAGGGGGCCGAGTCTACCAACTGAAAAGGCAGCAGTTGAAGCGCTAGCAATTTCGCCAAGCTAGCATTCAACCGCTGGGCATGTGGATGGCTGGGAGTGAACTTCTTTCGACGGTCCAGCAGCTGGGGCAGGGAAATTTGCCTGCTAGAATCGGATGTCGGTGTACTGCTAGCAGAGTGGCCGCAAGTACTTGGCTGTGACACACCTAATTCTACACCTTCATTCCTCTCAGTGCATGTTTCAGAGAGGACTGAAGTTATAGTGGGGTTGGAGATCCCAGCTGATGCGGTGCAAGGAGAGGTCCGCTTTGTTCTTTGGTGTGGGTCTTTGAGGTAGGCTTGCCAACGAGCTGCATGGCAGGTCAACATATGTCTGGTCAGGCATGTGGTACCCAAGCGACTGATGTTTTGGCCACGCGATATACGCTTGAGACATATGTTGCAAACAGCAGCTGTGCGATCTGATGCACTAGCCTCAAAAAAGGCCCACACCAAAGAACTTTTTGAATGACGGGCAGAGGCAGCGCCCTGCACAGGCGGAGCTCTGCGGTGTGATTCCGTTGGTGTACTGCCCTTACGCTGGCCACCAAAGGGCATCCTGCCTCGTTGGAGATGTGCCTCCTCCTCATCCTCCTCCTCCTCCTCTCTCCTATTAGGCACCCACGTGGAGTCAGTGACCTCATCATCCCCTCCCTCCTCATCACTGGAGCCAATCTGGCAGTATGCTGCAGCTGCTGGAACATGACTGCCAGATTGGTGTCCTTCTTGAGCATCCCCTCTGTCTGCTCTCACGCTACTGCCTTCCTGTAGCTGGGTTTCATCATCAGACCCTTCGAAGCGCTGGGCATCCTCCTGGAGCATGTACCCAACACTGTGCTCAAACAGTTCGGGGGACTCCTCAGGAGGAGGACATGGTGGGTCTAGGGAAGGAGTGACTGATGATGAGTCTGACATTGATACCAGGGAAGAGGACGCTTTGGCAGCTGCTTTGCCAGTACCCTGAGCCTGGGTGAGAGAGGATGAGGAGGAGGAGGAGGGCTTGGTCATCCACTCTACCAAGTCTTCGGCATGATGTGGCTCAACATGTCCAGCTGCCGAAAAGAAGGACAAGCGTGTCCCATGGCCATGTGCTGATGACAATGCACCGCGTCCACGACCAGCACTGTTGCCCCCAGACACAGAGCCTGCTTGCCCTCTTTTATTGCCTCCTGACTGTCTGCCTCTCCTTGTTTGCCTTCCAGACATTCTAATAGATGGCCTGCAGGGAGATGGGAAAAAAGCAATAAGGGCTACCTTCAGGTGTCCTTCTCTGTCCCTTTACTTAAGGATTTCTAAATATGGTTGAGGATGATTGCTTTTGCACAGAATAGCACAACGACAATTTCCCTGACTGTCCAAAAAACAAGGATTTCAAAGATGGTTGATGAGGAATGCTTTAGCACACTATAGCACAAGGAGAATTTCCCTCACTGTCCTTCCCTGTTGCTAGAAACAAGGATTATCACAGTGAAAGAAACTGACACTCTTCCTACCTATAGTTTTCTGTCCCTAGAAAAAATGTTTTTTTAAAGCACACTATAGCACAAGGAGAATTTCCCTCACTGTCCTTCCCTGTCCCTAGAAACAAGGATTATCACAGTGAAAGAAACTGACACTCTTCCTACCTATAGTTTTCTGTCCCTAGAAAAAATGTTTTTTTAAAGCACACTATAGCACAAGGAGAATTTCCCTCACTGTCCTTCCCTGTCCCTAGAAACAAGGATTATCACAGTGAAAGAAACTGACACTCTTCCTACCTATAGTTTTCTGTCCCTAGAAAAAATGTTTTTTTAAAGCACACTATAGCACAAGGAGAATTTCCCTCACTGTCCTTCCCTGTCCCTAGAAACAAGGATTATCACAGTGAAAGAAACTGACACTCTTCCTACCTATAGTTTTCTGTCCCTAGAAAAAATGTTTTTTTAAAGCACACTATAGCACAAGGAGAATTTCCCTCACTGTCCTTCCCTGTCCCTAGAAACAAGGATTATCACAGTGAAAGAAACTGACACTCTTCCTACCTATAGTTTTCTGTCCCTAGAAAAAATGTTTTTTTAAAGCACACTATAGCACAAGGAGAATTTCCCTCACTGTCCTTCCCTGTCCCTAGAAACAAGGATTATCACAGTGAAAGAAACTGACACTCTTCCTACCTATAGTTTTCTGTCCCTAGAAAAAATGTTTTTTTAAAGCACACTATAGCACAAGGAGAATTTCCCTCACTTTCCTTCCCTGTCCCTAGAAACAAGGATTATCACAGTGAAAGAAACTGACACTCTTCCTACCTATAGTTTTCTGTCCCTAGAAAAAATGTTTTTTTAAAGCACACTATAGCACAAGGAGAATTTCCCTCACTGTCCTTCCCTGTCCCTAGAAACAAGGATTCGCACAGTAAAACACACTGACACTCTCCCTACCTATAGTTTTCTGTCCCTAGAAAAAATGTTTTTTTAAAGCACACTATAGCACAAGGAGAATTTCCCTCACTGTCCTTCCCTGTCCCTAGAAACAAGGATTCGCACAGTAAAACACACTGACACTCTCCCTACCTATAGTTTTCTGTCCCTAGAAAAAATGTTTTTTTAAAGCACACTATAGCACAAGGAGAATTTCCCTCACTGTCCTTCCCTGTCCCTAGAAACAAGGATTCGCACAGTAAAACACACTGACACTCTCCCTACCTATAGTTTTCTGTCTGTCACGTACCTTGTGATGGGAGCCCAACGTGCAGGGAGCGGCCTCTCGTAAACCCCTGGCTCGAGGGCCCCTGATAGAGCAGACAGAGGCTCAGGAGGACAGGGGGCACAAGTGCCTGGCAGGTAAGCAGGATATTGGGTAGTTGCGGCAGCAGATGGTGCACGGCAAACTGGAACAGTCCGAAGATAGCTGGAAGGTGCACAGTAGGACTAATCAGAATGCAGACGGCAGGCAGATGTATAAAAGTCCCAGATCAGACTGCGGAAACAAGGTGGTGTATTGTAGTACAGGCTGAGGTGTGCTGTAGCTCAGGCACAGGTGCAGGGTAGTCCAGGCAGAGGTGCGCTATGATTCAGGCAGAGATGCACGGTGGCTTCAGGCAGGGTGCACTGTAGTTCAGGTGGAGGTGCCTTATAGTTCGAGCAGACCGATGGGTCGGACCAGCAGGCGACTAGGTACAGGGATGACCAAGAGAGTTGTCAGAGCAAGCCGAAGTCGGGGCGGGCAGCAATCGGGGTTAACAGAGACAAGCCGGATCAGATAACAGGAGTACAGGAATCAGAAGTCAATAGCAGGGGTCTCGGGAACGCTGTAGACCAGACAGCAAGAAGCAAGGTAGGCAGATAGTTTAAATACCTTGTTTGGCGCCAAATGCTGTCACCGCGCGCGCTCCCGCGAACGCACGCGCGCGCGCTCCCGTGAACGCGCACGCCCGCGCACGCCGATCGCGCTATTGTGCACGCGCATGCGCGGAGTGGACCTATGGAGTGTAGACAATCTCCTGGCGGCACTGTTGCCAGGCAGATTGTAAAAACGCCTTTCCTGACATTGCCCCCCCCAAGGGGCAGCCTCCGGATGCCCAACTGGGCCACTTTGTCTGGGTGAGATCTCTCAAAGTCCTTGATTAGCCTTTCCGCGTGGACATTCATCTCTGGCTCCCATGAGTTTTCTTCTGGGCCGTAACCCTTCCATTTCACCAGGTATTGGATCTGGTTTCGTCTTCGTCTACAACCCAGAATGGACTCAACCTCAAATTCCTCTTCTCCATCGATAAGCACGGGTTCGGGAGGATTGATGTCCCGATCTGTAAAGGGATCGGGGACCGTGGGCCTAAGCAGGGCTACATGAAAAACTGGGTAGATCCGGAAGGACTCAGGCAGTTTCAATTCGTAAGCTACCTCGTTAATCTTCCTTGTTATAGGGAAGGGACCCACGAATTTAGGGCCCAACTTCTTGGATGGGCATGCCAATTTTAGATTCAGGGTAGAGAGCCAAACTTGGTCCCCAGGTGCCAGGTTGAGCTCCCCTCTCCTCTTCCTGTCGAAAATTTCCTTGTTGTAGCTTTGTGCCTTAGTCATGGTCTCCTGGAGAAGTTTATTGTTGGTGGAGAAGAAATTTAGAGTTTCCTGGGCGGCTGGTACCGGACATTCGGGCATGTTGTTAGATAGAAATAATGGGTGAAACCCGTAGTTTGCGAAAAATGGGGATTGCTTGATGGCAGAATGAACAGAGTTGTTGTAGGCAAACTCAGCAAGAGGCAAAAGAGGGGCCCAATCGTTCTGGGAGAAGCTTGAAAAGCAGCGCAGGTACTGCTCGAGCGTTTGATTGGTGCGTTCTGTTTGGCCGTTGGTTTGGGGATGGTATGCTGAGGAAAAGAACAGATCGATCTTCAGTGATTTACATAGTGCTCTCCAAAATCTTGATGTAAACTGTACCCCCCGGTCAGATGTAATGTTAGCAGGTACACCGTGCAGCCTTACTATTTCCCTGATGAAGATCTTTGCAGTCTCAGAGGCCGAGGGGACGCCCCTCATGGGTAGGAAATGGGCCATCTTGGAGAGTCTATCCACCACTACAAAGATGGTCGTAAAGTCTTCTGATGGAGGTAGTTCAACTATGAAGTCCATTTTTGATCATCCTCCATGGCCTCTCCGGGACGGGTAGTGGTTTTAGTAACCCCCAGGCTCTGGTTTTGCTGTTTTTGTTCTGGATGCAGGTGGTACAAGATTCCACATAGCGCTTGCAATCTTGGGATAATCGTGGCCACCAGAATGTCCGCTGGAGAAGTTCGGAAGTTTTGTACACACCGAAGTGGCCGGCTAACTGGTGGTCATGACAGGATTTCAAGACGGCCACCTGAAGTTGTTGAGGTACAAAAATCTTGTCCTTGTTCCACAGCAGACCGTCTTTAGACTGTAGGGCAAGGCCAGGAACTGGGCATGGTCCTGAGGAGGCCTGTCTGATTTGGGACAGGAGGTCCTCTTGTAACAGGAGGAAGTTACCGGGAGGTAGAATGGTATCCGGAGGGGAAAGGACCTTAGGTTCGGCAAACATCCGGGAAAGGGCGTCCGGTTTGGTGTTCTTTGATCCGGGTCGGTACGTGATGTGAAACGAAAATCGGGTAAAAAAGAGTGCCCACCTGGCCTGGCGTGGTCTCAGTCTCTTGGCAATCTTTAAGTATTCCAAGTTCTTATGGTCGGTATAGATCAGAATAGGATGTGCTGCTCCTTCCAGGAGGTAGCGCCATTCCTCAAGTGCGGACTTTATTGCCAGAAGTTCCCTGTCCCCGACGTCGTAGTTTTTCTCGGCCTCTGTTAGTTTACGGGAGAAGAAGGCTACTGGATGCAATGCGGCCTTTGGGCCTTGTCTCTGGGAAAGTATTGCTCCAACTGCCACTTCAGAGGCATCCACCTCCAAGATGTAAGGTAAGGCCGGGTTAGGGTGCTTTAGGACAGAGGCCGAGATGAACAGATTCTTAAGGTTAGCGAAGGCGGCCTGAGCTTCGGGGGACCAGTGAAACCGGTTACCTTGTTTAGTTAAGTTGGTAATGGGGGCAATGATAGAGGAGAATCCTTTAATGAATTTCCGGTAGAAGTTCGCAAAGCCCACGAAGCGTTGGATCCCCTTCTTATCGCTGGGGGCTGGCCAATCCAGAATGGCCGTGACCTTCTGAGGGTCCATCTTAATACCCTCTACCGAAATGATTAGCCCTAGGAACTGAATATCTTGTTGTTCGAATGCACATTTCTCGGGCTTGGCGTACAAACCATGTTGGCGAAGTCGGGCCAATACCTTCCGGACGTGTTCACGATGGTCGGTTAAGGAGGAAGAGAAGACCAGGATATCGTCTAGGTAGACGATAACGAACAGATCTAGGTAGTCTCTAAAAATATCGTTTATGAAATGTTGGAACGTGGCAGGGGCATTGCATAGCCCGAAGGGCATGACCAGGTATTCAAAGTGCCCGAATCTGGTGCGAAACGCTGTTTTCCATTCATCACCGCTCCGAATGCGGACTAAGTTGTAGGCGCCGCGGAGGTCCAGTTTAGTGAAAATGGCTGCTGTCCCAAGTCTTTGAAAAAGTTTGGGTACTAATGGCAGGGGATACCTATTTTTAATAGTTATTTTATTCAGGGCTCTGTAATCCACACAGGGGCGTAGGGAGTGGTCCTTCTTTTCTACAAAGAATATACCGGCTCCGGCAGGAGAGGTGGAGGGACGTATGAATCCCTTCTCTAAGTTGTCATCCAGATACGTCTTGAGAGTTCCAAGCTCTAGTTCAGATAAGGGGAAAATTCTTCCAAAAGGGACCTCTGCCCCCGGAAGAAGGTCAATAGGGCAATCGTAGGGCCTGTGCGGAGGTAGAGTCTCCGCGCCCTTCTTGCTAAAGACATCTAGAAAGTTGTGATAGGCCTCCGGGACCAGCCGCCGGTTCTCCATATCACTCCCCAGACAAAGTAATGGGGACGAGGTGTCGGATGGTGCTGGAAAACAGTGTTCACGGCAATAGAGAGATGGAAAGCGAACCTCTCCAGTGTTCCAGTCGATCTGAGGATTATGAGCTTTTAGCCATGGTATCCCCAAGATAATTGGGAAGAGAGGGGATTCTATAATGTCCAAGCACAATAGTTCTTGATGCTTGTCCGCAGTGGTTGTGCGCAGGGGAATAGTCTGCTGTGTCACTGGTCCTGATCTGATGGCCGATCCGTCGGCAAGGTGGACCGTGAGTTCTTTAGGTCTGGGCCTCAAAGGGACTTGATGTTTCAAGGCGAAGGAAAGGTCCATGAAGCCGCTGCAGGCACCGGAGTCAATAATGGCGGGAGTCCGGATGTTCCTTCCTGGGAGCTGTAGAGAGATGGAAACGATCAGGTGAGCGGAATGGTTAGGCAGAACAGGCGAGACAGTAGAGGAGAGGTGGCACTTACGCAGTTTAGCGGGGCACATCCTCACGTAATGTCCTGAGTCCCCGCAGTAGAGGCAGAGGTTGTGAACCCGGCGTCGCTGGCGCTCCTCCGGAGTAAGTGAAGGTCGGATCAACCCCAGTTGCATGGGTTCAGAGGCATCGGTAGTGGAGCGTGGGGAGGTCGAAGAAGCGGAATGAGGAGGATAGGGTACCCGTGGCAACATCCATACTGGACGGGATGGTCCCGCTGACCGTTCAGCTCTACGCTCCCTTAGTCGCCTGTCGATCTGAATAGCTTGAAGGATCAAGGCATCGAGCGTGTTCGGTATACCGACCCGGGCCAACTCGTCCTTTAAGGGCTCAGATAGTCCCAGCCTGAATTGGTGTCGCAGGGCGGCGTCGTTCCAGCTGGTATCGGCGCTCCAGCGCCTAAAGTCCGATACATAGTCTTCAGCGGCTCTGCGACCCTGCTGGAGAGAGCATAATGCTGCTTCGGCGGTAGCGGCCAGTTGAGGGTCCTCATAGAGGAGGTCCATGGCCTGGAGGAAAGTACTTAGTTGGTCAAGGCAGGTGTTTTTCTGTTCCAGGAGGCGGTGTGCCCAGGCCTGAGGTTCACCGGACAATAGGGCTATGACAAAGCCCACCTTGGTAGATTCCAGGGAGAAGGTCCTGGGCTGTAGCGCGAAGAAAAGTTCGCAGGCGTTACGAAAGGCCCTGTACTTGCCGCGGTCCCCAGAGAACCTCTCCGGAGTAGGGACCCTGGGTTCAGGTGGCAACATGACAACCGACGGTGCAGGTGAGGTACCTGATGCGACAGGTGCTGAGGTAGCCAGGGTCTGGACACGCTCCTCTAGCCGGGTATATCCCTCTTGCAAACTCCTGACTGCAGCAGTAAGTCCGTCCAGGTGGCGGCATAGTTCCTCCATGGGAGAGGCCCCCTGCGTAGGCTCCGACATGGCTGTCTGGTACTGTCACGTACCTTGTGATGGGAGCCCAACGTGCAGGGAGCGGCCTCTCGTAAACCCCTGGCTCGAGGGCCCCTGATAGAGCAGACAGAGGCTCAGGAGGACAGGGGGCACAAGTGCCTGGCAGGTAAGCAGGATATTGGGTAGTTGCGGCAGCAGATGGTGCACGGCAAACTGGAACAGTCCGAAGATAGCTGGAAGGTGCACAGTAGGACTAATCAGAATGCAGACGGCAGGCAGATGTATAAAAGTCCCAGATCAGACTGCGGAAACAAGGTGGTGTATTGTAGTACAGGCTGAGGTGTGCTGTAGCTCAGGCACAGGTGCAGGGTAGTCCAGGCAGAGGTGCGCTATGATTCAGGCAGAGATGCACGGTGGCTTCAGGCAGGGTGCACTGTAGTTCAGGTGGAGGTGCCTTATAGTTCGAGCAGACCGATGGGTCGGACCAGCAGGCGACTAGGTACAGGGATGACCAAGAGAGTTGTCAGAGCAAGCCGAAGTCGGGGCGGGCAGCAATCGGGGTTAACAGAGACAAGCCGGATCAGATAACAGGAGTACAGGAATCAGAAGTCAATAGCAGGGGTCTCGGGAACGCTGTAGACCAGACAGCAAGAAGCAAGGTAGGCAGATAGTTTAAATACCTTGTTTGGCGCCAAATGCTGTCACCGCGCGCGCTCCCGCGAACGCACGCGCGCGCGCTCCCGTGAACGCGCACGCCCGCGCACGCCGATCGCGCTATTGTGCACGCGCATGCGCGGAGTGGACCTATGGAGTGTAGACAATCTCCTGGCGGCACTGTTGCCAGGCAGATTGTAAAAACGCCTTTCCTGACACTGTCCCTAGAAAAAATGTTTTTTTAAAGCACACTATAGCACAAGGAGAATTTCCCTCACTGTCCTTCCCTGTCCCTAGAAACAAGGATTCGCACAGTAAAACACACTGACACTCTCCCTACCTATAGTTTTCTGTCCCTAGAAAAAATGTTTTTTTAAAGCACACTATAGCACAAGGAGAATTCCCTCACTGTCCTTCCCTGTCCCTAGAAACAAGGATTCGCACAGTAAAACACACTGACACTCTCCCTACCTATCCTTCTCTTTCCCTAAACTAAAGGAATCCAGGTTAAGCAAGAAAAAATAAATGTCACTGTCCCTGCCTATTCTTCTCTTTCCCTGCTCCGGAACACACTACACTAGGCCGCCGTGCTGGCGGCCTTTTATAGTGTGGGGCGTGTACTAAACACCCTCAGCAATAATTGGCCACAGGCATCCTGCCTGTGGCCAATCATTGCTCTCCTCGCTGCCGGCGCTGTGATTGGCCAAGCATGCGGGGTCACAGTGCATGCTTGGCCAATCACAGCGCCTGGATGACACTGCGATGGCGTAGTGCATTGTGGGCCGTTCGCGTCACTCGAATTTGGCGCGAACGGCCCAAATCGTTCGATCTTCGTCGAACGATCGAACAGCCAATGTTCGAGTCGAACGTATGTTCGACTCAAACACGAAGCTCATCCCTAGTGGCGGGAGCCCAGCTACCTAAGAGGAGCCAGCGGGCAAACCAGAGGCTTCCCATATTGAAGACACCCATGAGGCTTACTTTACCCTGGTGCTGCCTAAAGACCTTGGACATCATGGGGGTATAGTTTTGAGATACATCTCTACACTGAAGCAACTGGCTTTCTAAACTACAGATCCCAGCTGACTCTGTGCGGTAGGAGGAGCCTGAAGGAAGAAATATTCTGATGCCCGGCTTTCTTAGCTCTGCAGGAACCCAAGCATACAGACCTGTTAGAGAGAGGGAGGGAGGAGCCCAGCTACCTAAGAGGAGCCAGCAAGCAAACCGGAGGCTGCCCTTATCGAAGCTGCCCGCAAGGCTCACCTAACCCTATCTAGAGGCTGGAATGCTATCCAGGACACCTGTTCTCTTCAATAGGACAGATGTATCTATATCATCCACTTCCACTTCTAGTTTTTGCTGATTACTGCTGGGAGTTAGTGAGATGGCTACCTGCCCAGATTGCACTGTTATTCAAATAAAAGCCACTGAAGAGCAGGATACTCCTAGTCCTCACTATTCATCTGACTGTAGCTACTTGCTGTTTCCTTTTGAATTGCACACCATTCTTTACCTATCTGTGACTGTGATACGTTTTTGCCATATACCTTCTTTGTGCTGTGATTTTGTTGCTGTGATCAGAGCTATATCAGCCATTATTGTACTGCTGGCAGAAATAAGGAACATCCTTAAAGTGCAAACTTACTTTAACAACTTCAGCCCCGGACCATTTTGGCTGGTTAAAGACCAGGCCCCTTTTTGCGATTCGGCACTGCGTCACTTAAACTGACAATTGCAGTCGTGCGACGTGGCTCCCAAACAAAATTGACGTCCTTTTTTTTTTCACACAAATAGATCTTTCTTATGGTGGTATTTGATCACCTCTGCGGTTTTTATTTTTTGCGCTATAAACAAAAATACAGCAACAATTTTGAAAAAAAACATATAAATAATAACAACCCTACAGAGGGAGGTGAAGCAGCTGCACTGGAATGTGACAAATTCAAACAAAAGAAAGGGTAATAGTGCAGCGCTACGTGTAGACCAGTAAAAACTGGACTATATCTGAAATGTGACCGTGAATTAAGACTCAAGGAAGGGGCAGGCTGGAAATGCCCAACCCAATGCACAAAATGTCCAATATGTGAACCACTAGACAAAGTGATAAATGTCCAAAAAAATAGGTAAGTAACATGGAATAGATAAAGAGATCCCGGCACAATTCTTCACGTGAATGATGACATACATGTGCGCTTACCAGAAACATTGGACCCAAATGACGTACGACAGCGGATCAATCGAGCTTAAGAGTATCCCAAACGACTGCTCCACAGGAACGTCACCGAATCTCTGATGAATGATGAGGTGTGCCCGCTAGGCAGTCAGATGTCCTCGATCCAAAATGAAACCGATGGATCCAATATTCATCAGCCGCCAATTACATCAAAACTGAAGGTTTTACCAAAGAGTTGGTATTCTGGATCATGGTACTCCACCGAACAATGGGGTATAATCAAGCTTGAATGAATGGATACCCCGACAAGGGTATTGCAAAAGGACCAGCTGGAGAAAACTGAAAAAAGTTTTCTTCAGCAAATTCATGCAAAGAGAAGAAAAAAATAAGGGGCTCCAATGGTGTAGGTCATAAATGGGTTTTTAATCGAAAACACCAACATACAAAATAAAAAGTGATCACAGTTCATATATTAAAAGGCAACATGGGAATCAAAATGCATAGCCCGACACGTTTCATTCCTAACAGGACGTCTACAGGGGCATTAACCTGCTCCCCCAAATTGCCATATATATATAATAAAAACTAGGGAGGTCATAATCAGTGGCCAACCAATAGAGTAGCATTTCATAAAAAGGGCATTATGATTGGACAAACAGCGGTCACATGACCAAAACATTGTACTGTTTCCTCACAGAGAGCCAATCCCCACAAAAGGAACAAGCCCTTCCTGGTTCGAATCCAATAAAACCAAGAAATGGCAAGCAATAACACATGGCAAACATACCATCAAAAAGCCCGCCAAATTGCAACCAATCTATCATGTGACCGTATCAGTCCAATCAACTCATTAAAGTCTATAACAAATGAACAAAAAGAACCCACCAATGCATAGAAGTAATAGGGGGCACATTATTGGACCAGAGAGAGCGTCAAAACGGTACCCAATCATCAAGCGCTGTGTCAGAAGGCAAAGTATAGCAGCAAATGACACAAAAAAAAAAATACGATCACAAACCCAGAAATTGCGACCCACACTGGGGTCACGTGACCGGGAATGTACAGAGGAAGTGCCCAATGGAAAGCTCATCCGGACAATCATGTGACCCCGGGGGGTCATGTGAACCAATGAAGGTATCAGATTGGGTGCACATCACGGCGCGTCGTCAAGGATGTATGTGAACAGACCGACAGCAGCCTGTAGTGTGTGATCGCAACGTAAGAGCGGCGATCATGTGACATAGTGTCACGCCCATCATGTCAGAATGACATGGAAGAAGGCGGCGCAACCAGCGTAACTCTCACAGCGATCCCATAGTAAAAAAGGGGGAAGGTACCTATGCTCGCATGCAGTCCGGAAGTCACCCCCAGTCATAAAGGACTGCAAGGGGACATCCCAAGGACCACATTGTATCCAAATCTGATACATAAACTAAAAATGTATAAAAGGTATATGTAAACAAAAGACCAAAAAAATACACATTGCCACCTAGCGATGAACATATAAATTGCAATGAATCTTATAAAAAACCAGCATGGACTGCATGCGAGCATAGGTACCTTCCCCCTTTCTTACTATGGGATCGCTGTGAGAGTGACCCTGGTTGCGCCGCCTTCTTCAATCACCCACATTCATGAAAGAAATGGAAAATAAAGAGGTGCTCCAATGGTGCGGGTAAATGTGGGTTTATTGGAAAACCGACAAAATTTTAAAAGTGATCACAGTACAAAAGATAAAAAGGGCAATAAGTGGAGTGGTGAACCAAGCCCGACGCGTTTCGTACACAAGTACTTCAACTGGGGCATCAACCAAATACCACCAAAGGAAAGCTCTATTTGTGGGGGGAAAAAATGATCAAAATTTCATATGGGTACAGTTTTGCATGAACGCGCAATTGTCATTCAAAATGTTACAGCACTAAAAAACAGAAAATTGGCCTGGGCAGGAAGGGGGTGAAAATGCCCTGCATTGAAGTGGTTAAATACCACCAAAAGGTAAATGGAAAATGTAGTGCTAAAAAGTTGAGTAAGCAATATTCAAATAATCAAATGTTGCTATACACATGAAGGTAGGTCACAAAGTGTGAAAACATTACATATATAAATATAACTCATATATGGAAGGTTATGGGAAATGTCCAAATGAATGAACCAATCCATGTAGTGAACACATAAAGTCCAGTATAAAATGGTTGTTGCTCAGAAGTGAAGCACAGTGATATAGTGAACACGTGGAAACATTAAGGTGTTTTATCTTCAATCAAAATAATGGGGTATGTACTCTTACCAGAGATGGTGTACTCGAATGTCGATGACCACGAGTCAATCGAGCAGGGAGAGCCAAGATGGGCAGTCTTCCACAACGATCATGGGAACACAGGCTTTTTCAGAAGCAGCTTCCAGGGGTCTTGTAGGTGACCGTAAGGTTGAGAAACCAAGTTGAAACAGCCGGATGGAAGGGCCAAAAAAAAACTCTCATTGAGGAAGATGTAAAGAGAAAAAAGAAGGGCTCCACATGGTATAGATCAAAAAGGATAGGTTTTATTGAATAAAAACCGATTGGTATTCGTAGTAATAAAAATTTGTGATCACAAAAGTAAAAAGGAGCAATATGGAAAGCATAAAGCCAAGCCCGATGCATTTCATCTAAGTAGACTTCAACAGGGGCGTATGTCATGACCGTTGTAGAATCCTGCCCATCTTGGCTCTCCCTGCTCAATTGACTCGTTGTCATCAACATTCGAGTCCACCATCTCTGGTAAGAGTACATACCCCATTATTTTGATTGAAGATACAACACCTTGATGTTCCACGTGTTCACTATATCACTGGGCTTCACTTCTGAGCAACAACTATTTTATACTGGACTTTATGTGTTCACTACATGGATTGGTTCATTCATTTGGACATTTCCCATAATCTTCTATATATGAGTTATATTTATATATGTTATGTTTTCACACTTTGTGACCTACCTTCATGTGTATAGCAACATTTGATTATTTGAATATTGCTTACTCAACTTTTTAGCGCAACATTTTCCATTTACCTTGTTCACCAATCTTTGTCACATTTGTATGTAGCACCTTTCCACGTTTCACCATTGGGTTAGCGCAGTATTATTCACTTTTTGCAAATACCACCAAAAGAAAGCTCAAGTTGTGTGAACAAAATGATAAAAAAATCACTTTAGGTACAGTGTTGTATGACCGAGTAATTGTCATTCAAAGTGTGATAGCGCTGAAAGCTGGAAATTGGCCTGGGCAGCAAGAGGGTAAAAGTGCCCGGTATTGAAGTGGTTAACACTGTTGGATAAGAAAACCCTTCAGAGGCAGGGAATAATGTGAACGGTTCAATGCTCCTTCTAAAGTACAAGCAAGCACTTTCAGCACTATATATATGAGAAAAAGAAATACATGTGTCATTAAGAATTTCTGTTTTAACTTCAGCCATTCTGCTCATATGGAACTAAACTCTATTGATTTGTCCAGTATGATTCCAGCCTGCATTAAGGAATTAATCTTACAGTAATTCATTTCAGTATGTTGTACATTAGCTAAAACCAATTTGGTCAATATATATTGAATTGTACGTCTCCACGCATGACCCTTCTACTGAGAAGTAGCTTTTATATATTATATATTTACATTAGAACTTCACATACTCCTCCATTACAGAGGGATTCACCATCCATACTTCCTGCCCAAATATTGTTTTTCATTTAATTACTCTTGGATTAGAGCAAGGATATGTCTGGAAAGTAAAGAATATCTATATTTCTAAACTAGTGATAGATCAACTGTAAAGCTTAGAGCTGATGCTTAAAGTCTTCCCTTTAGTCGTGCCCTGTTGTATAGTATCTGAGTAGTATGTAAGGCTGTTTTCAACTATGAAGTGCAAGGGCCTGCCTGATTGCATACAAATTTAAAGTGTTTAGGGTTGACCTCATATTATATGGTTTTGGTAAATCTAAGAGAAAATTGTGCAAGAAAATTGTATAATGTGTGGCCAGCCTAAGTACAGGCATCAGAAGGTGCCTAGCACAGGTTGGGAGGGGGTTCTCCAGCAGGTTTGCCAAGCACGTGTTATTACAAGATGTACAGTGCCTTAAAAAATTATTCACACCCCTTTGAAATTTTCCACATTTTGTCATGTTACAACCAAAAACATAAATGTATTTTATTGGAATTTTATGTGATAAACCAACACAAAGTGGCACATAATTGTGAAGTGGAATGAAAATGGTAAATGGTTTTCAAAATATTTTACAAATAAATATCTGAAAAGTGTGGCGTGCATTTGTATTCATCCCCCTTTACTTTGATATACCTAAAATCTAGTGGAACTGATTGCCTTCAGAAGTCACCAAATTAGTAAATTTAATCTCAGTATAAATCCAGCTGTTCTATGAAGCCCTCAGAGGTTTGTTAGAGAACCTTACTGAACAAACAGCATTATGAAGGCCAAGGAACACACCAGACAGGTCAGGGATAAAGTTGTGGGGAAGTTTAAAGCAGGGTTAGGTTATAAAAAAATATCTCAAGCTTTGACCATCTCATGGAGCACTGTTCAATCTATCATCCAAAATTAGAAAGAGTATGGCACAACTGCAAACCTACCAAGACATGGCCGTCCACCTAAACTGACAGGCTGGGCAAGGAAAGCATTAATCAGAGAAGCAGCCAAGAGGTCCATGGTAACTCAGGAGGAGCTGCAGAGATCCACAGATCAAGTGGATGAATCTGTCCACAGGACAACTATTAGTCGTGCACTCCACAAATCTGGCAAGAAGAAAGCCATTGTTGAAAGAAAGCCATAAGAAGTCCTGTTTACAATTTGCGAGAATGTGGGGGTCTCAGCAAACATGTGGAAGAAGGTGCTCTGGTCAGATGAGACCAAAATTTAACTTTTTGGCCTAAAACCAAAACGTTATGTGTGGCGGAAAACTAACACTGCACATCACCCTGAACACACCATCCCAACTGTGAAACATGGTGGAGGTAGCATCATGTTGTGGGAATGCTTTTCTTTAGCAGGGACAGGGAAGCTCGTCAGAGTTGATGGGAAGATGGATAAATCCAAATACAGGGCAATCTTAGAAGAGAACCTGTTAGAGTCTGCAAAAGACTTGAAATGGGAACAGAGGGGCGCCAGACTGAGTGCAGTATAAATCATATATTTAATAAAAACAAGTAGTAACTTACAGGTTAAATTAAATGAGTTCAGTATGTGGTGTCTCATAAATGTCCTATTTAGGGTCCTGTTTTATATTTCCTCTGTATTTAAGACTGCAAAGTTTGCCAGCCAATCATGGTCTGAAGAAGAAGCTGTAGCTTTGAAATGCATTACCATTCCTTGCCACTGTGAATAATCACATTTCCTGTTCCTGTGAAGTCACGACCAGCTGCTTTTCATTTCCTGCTTCCTGGTTCCCAGCCTTCTCTGTAAGATCACACTAGTGCCCTAGGCTGCAAAGGGAAAACAGGACCCTAAATAGGACGTTTATGAGACTCCAGGACTGGCGATTTTCACCACATACTGAACTCGTCTAATTTAACCTGTGAGTTACTACTTGTTTTTATTAAACATATGATCTATTCTGCACGTAGTCTGGCACCCCTCTGTTCCCATTTCTACACAGAGCCCAGCGCTTCACTCTAAGGGAGCTGCCTCCAGGTGCTAATCATACAAGATCTCAGATCATTTATGGACATTATGTTTTAAACAAATGTTTTAATATTATGTGTGCTTACTCACACACACACATTTTATGTATACCTATATTCCAGTTGCTATATAATTTTATGTTATCACCATATCTAGCGCCGCTGTTTACCCCTGTTTTTGCAAAAGACTTGAGACTGGGGCGGAGGTTCACCTTCCAGCAGGACAATGACCCTAAACATACCAGAGCTATAATAGAATGGTTTAGATCAAAGCATATTCATGTGTTAGAATGGCCCAGTCAAAGTCCAGACCTGAATCCAATTGAGAATCTGTGGCAAGACTTGAAAATTGCTGTTCACAGACACTCTCCATCCAATCTGACAGAGCTTGAGCTATTTTGCAAAGAAGAATGGGCAAAAATGTCACTCTCTAGATCAGTGGTTCTCAACTCCAGTCCTCAGGGCCCACCAACAGGCCAGGTTTGCAAGATAACTGAAATGCATCACAGGTGATATAATTTGCTGCTCAGGGATTGCAGTATTCTAGTCTGCATCTCACCAAGGTAATACTTAAAATCTGGCCTGTTAGTGGGTCCTGAGGACAGGAGTTGAGAACCACTGCTCTAGATGTACAAAGCTGGTAGAGACATCCCCAAATAGACTTGCAGCTGTAATTGCAGTGAAAGGTGGTTCTACAAAGTACTGGCTCAGGGGGGCTGAATACAAACGCATGCCATACTTTTCACATATTTATTTATTAAAAAAAAATTGAAAACCATATATCATTTTCCTTCCATTTTCCAATCATGTAAAATTCCAATAAAATACATTTACGTTTTTGGTTGTAACATGACAAAATGTAGAAAATTTCAAGTAGAATTAATACTTTTTCAAGGCACTGTATAAGGAACACATCAGTAAAATTTTCAATTCTGCCTTAAAATGCATACATTGCACATAGACTTTTCACTACCGCATAGTTGCAACACATAAGACAGCACAGCTGCCTGCTTATAACTTCTTTATTGTTAGCAATGTGGTGTTCTCTCAACACCAATAACTGAGTATTGTGAATATGCAGGCCAGATGTTCCTGACTTCACCCACTGAAGGCACATTGAGTGTTGTGCTGTGTTAGCACATGGTAGAAGCAAGAATATTTTATTTACTGACATCACTTATTGGGCAACCTACTTGATTACAACTGCAAGCTTTCAGGGTGTCTTCATCAGGATGGTGTGGTCAGAGTTTTTACTGGTTAGTTCAGTGGTCTCCAAACTGGTGCCCCCAGGCCAGATGCTAGGTCTTTGCTAGCCTTTATCCAACCCTTGGGGCACTATTCTTCCTACTGATAGGAAGCACCTCCTCCCACTGCCTCTTGGGTCATATTTCCCGCTACTAAAACAATTGATGGGGCACTATTCTTCCCACAAACACCAACAATGGGGAACTATTTGTCCTGCTGATACCAGTGATGGGGCACTATTCCTCCCACTGACACTAACAGTGGGGCATAATTCCTGCCACTGACACCAACAATGAGGCACTATCTCTCCCACAGCCATGCCCAGACTATGCAAGTAAAAGTAACAACATATATCAAAAAATGAGAAATTGTAAACCAAGTTCAATATATCTCCCTTAGCGCACACTCAAAAATAGAGACGATAAGCAGCTACTATAATAATACAAAATATATCCAAAATATGTCAAACTACTAATACTCAAACATTAGCAGCGCTAGTGCAAAAATAGCAAGAAATGGAAACAATATATTTAAAATCAAGTCCACTTATGAAAAAATGGTAAACCACTTAGATATTACACATTAGTGTGAGTCCATTAAAAAGCAGAAGGTGAGAGTAAAATAGTCCATCAAAGAAATTAGAATAATTTGATAAACTCCAACACTGGATAATCCAGTACAATCCAGTACAATTGTTTAAAAGCGTTCTGAAGAAAGTAATGACAGAAACCGGTCAGGGCGACGTTATGCAGCAATCCTTTTAATGTCGGCTTTCCCTCGTCTTCCCTACCCGGGATCACTGCGGGAGCAGTGAGAGGTTAGACAGGAGAGCACGATTGTCTCAGTATATTTTACATGCCCTCGTTTTATTTATGTATTGTAAGTGTGTTATAGTGAGACGCTTTTAAACAATAAATATGAGTTGTACTGGATTACGTTAGGTATACTTTTTCTCTATTTGCTTGTGATGAGCAATACCTAGATGGCAAGAGCTTGGTCTGCTGACAGCATCTGTGGAGTGATAAGCGTATTATACAGTATGATCTGGTAAGTGTATTACCTGGAGGGAGTGACACAAGCGGTGTGGTGACGGAGATCTTATCCAGTGTTGGAGTTTATCAAATTATCCTCATTTCTTTGATGGACTATTTTACTCTCACCTTCTGCTTTTTAATGGACTCACACTAATGTGCAATATCTAAGTGGTTTACCATTTTTTCATAAGTGGACTTGATTTTAAAAGTAACAACATATTCTTAAAGTGGTTGTATACCCACTTTGTAAACAAACACCTACAGGTAAGCCTAGATTAAGGCTTACCTGTAGGTGCATGAAATATCTCCTTAACCTACACGGTTAAGGAGATATTTACATTTAAAACCGGCGCCGCTGACGTCACGCGCATGCGCACTAGCGGGCCGGCTTACTAGCCGGATTTCTGAATGGAGTTATCCGTACTGAGCTTGCATGCGTGTGACGTCATCGCCGCTCCGGGCCAATCACAGCGCCGGAGCGGCGATACACGGAAGGCAGAGGGGAGCCAGATGGCGGCGGCGATGGAGGTGTCCGAGCACCGCTTCGGGGGCTTCAATCTCAGGTAAGTGATTCATAATGAGCTAGTATGCTATGCATACTAGCTCACTATGTCTTTATTTTGCAGGTTGTATATATAAAAAAAAGGCCAGGGGGGTTTACAACCACTTTAAAATCACATAACACACATTCCCTCAATGACCTCTATAACTGCAGGCATTGTGGAGAAATTAACCTTCAAAATTCACAACATAGGCACTGAACTCTCAGCTGCTCTCCTCTTTTTTTTCTCTGGCAGCAGAGACCATCCTAACCTTATAATGCAGACAAACTGCACGTGCTGTAAGATGCTAGAAACCAACTAAAACCTGTCTCTGTTGTGATCTTGGAGAATGAATTACTTCATAGTACATGCAGCTACAGAGGTCAGGGTTGGCTTGTTTCAAACCTATTTTATTGCTTGTAAAATTATATGTAGGAATGTCAGTGTCCATAGTCTAGGGGCATAGGTACACTCTCATTTTCCCACAGAATGAAATGAGAAAGTGGATCACAACTCAGCCAGCGACTTTGCTTTTCTTCAGTTGTTATGAAGAAACTAGCATATTACTGAAATCCTTCTTTCCTCATAACGTGAACTGTCCAAGTTTCTCTATGCATCTGCGTCTTGGACTTTGTTTGCACTAGACTGCCGTAATCATTACAATGATGGCCCTCCAGTGGAACATTGATTATTTTTATTTTATTTTTAGAGAGCTGTTTGTTGATATTAATTAGAGAGCAGTGATGTGCCCCGACACGTAAAACCCAGTGATTTTCCAGGAAAATTCCTCCACTGGGAATAGATATTAATTTTAATAGTGGTACTAAGGGAATGGTGAAGGGAGAAAATAAATGAGCTCATACGATCTGGTAAAAAAGCTCAAAGGGAATATCACAATTTGTAAAGGATGGAAGGGAACACTTCTGTCTACAACTATGGCAGAGGTTTAATTGAACTGCAGCCAAATAAACTCAATTGCAAAAGGGATAATGAGGCTGAATGAGGTAATGCTGGTGAATGTATAAAGCATTTTAGGTGTCTGATAAAAAACAAAACAAATAAAAACACTGTCCAAAAACACATCAAAAGGGTATCTCCAGGACTAGTGGAAGGAGACATGATATCTAGCTTGCTCTAGCAAATGACTGGGCTAAAGAGGCCAAGCCACGTTTTATGTTTTTCTAAGTGCCACTGTAACAAAATATTTATTTGTTTAGCAGTACCCAAATGTGGTGACTGCCTTATGCCCCTTTCACACGATCGGACTGATCGAGTCCGCCTGTCCGTTTTTCAGGCGGACTCGATCGGGCCACCCATTGTCCTCTATGGGGAGGTGGATGTCAGCGACATGTGTCCGCTAACACCAGCCTGGCATCCGATCCGACAAAATCCGCTGAAAACAGACGTATGGCGATACGTTTGCCATCTGTCCAGTAGGTCAGATCGAATGAAAACGGACAGCCTCCCCATAGAGGTCTGTCTCTGCACAGTGAGCGGAGATGGACCTTTTATCTGCCGGCTGATCCTCGCTGAGCAAGCAAAGTCTGTCAAAACGGATCCGCCCTGTGTGAAAGGGTCCTTAATTAGCTTTTTTCATATTTATTTTTCCTTTATTTTCAACTGGTTATTCTACCAGAAACACACTTCTTTTCCTATGGGGATGCTTACTGTACTGTATCTATGGAGGAGCAGCATTGTCACTCTAGGACAGGACTACAGAAATGTTCCTTTCCCTCTCCACTTTTCCATAGCATAGGGAGTAGCTGTTCCGTAGTTCCTAGATTGCCTGGGATATTCTTTCTCTCTCTCTCTCTCTCTCTCTCTCTCTCTATCTACATAGTTGCCAACATTGCAAAAAAAAAATCCGTGACACTTTTTCGCATGTAGGCGGAGCCTTGGTATAATTAGGGGGTGGGGCATTCATTTGAAGGTGTGTTATACTTTAGGAGAAAAAAGTGGCGCACGAAGCGTGGGCGTGGTTTACGCGGGTAGTGGGAGTGGCTTAAATGAGCGTGGCTCAAAGGGTGTGTGGTTAAAGTCTGAGATGAATGAGGGATGAAGGGAGAAAGAAAGAGGGAGGGAAGGAAAGAGAAGGAAGGATGGAAGGACAGCAGGCCCAGATCCTACACCATAATAGAAATATGTGTATTCCAGAGTTTTAAAATCAACAGATAAAGATAATCCAAACATCTGGTGTTAGCTCTTTAATCATCCCGGCACCATGGTTGTTAGGGTGTCAGGATGACTGAAGTGCATTATTTCTCTTATTACATTTTAATATAAAATGAAATCATTCAACTCACCAAAATGCCGAATCAGTGTTAGCCCCGAGTGTGTCACCTGCCACGTCGCCTGCCACCAGATGCCATCAGGTGTCCCCAGGGGAGTCCCTCCTTACATCAGGCGTCCCCAGAGGAGTCCCTCCTTACATCAGGCGTACCCAGCGGAGTCCTTCCTTACATCAGGTGTACCCAGAGGAGTCCCCCTTACATCAGGCATCCCCAGCGGAGTCCCCCCTTACATCAGGCGTCCCCAGCGGAGTCCCCCTTACATCAGGCGTCCCCAGCGGAGTCCCCCTTACATCAAGTGTCCCCAGAGGAGTCCCTCCTTACATCAGGCGTCCCCAGCGGAGTCCATCCTTACATCAGGCGTCCCCAGAGGAGTCCCTCCTTACATCAGGCGTACCCAGCGGAGTCCTTCCTTACATCAGGTGTACCCAGAGGAGTCCCCCTTACATTAGGCGTCCCCAGCAGAGTCCCCCCTTACATCAGGCGTCCCCAGCGGAGTCCCCCCTTACATCAGGCGTCCCCAGCGGAGTCCCCCCTTACATCAGGCGTCCCCAGTGGAGTCCCCCTTACATCAAGTGTCCCCAGCGGAGTCCCCCCTTACCTCAGGCATCCCCAGCGGAGTCCCCCCTTACATCATGCGTCCCCAGCGGAGTCCCCCCTTACCTCAGGCGTCCCCAGCGGAGTCCCCCCTTACATCAGGCGTCCCCATCGGAGTCCCCCTTACATCAGGCGTCCCCAGCGGAGTCCCCCCTTACATCAGGCGTCCCCAGCGGAGTCCCCCCTTACCTCAGGCGTCCCCAACGGAGTCCTACCTTACCTCAGGCGTCCCCAACGGAGTCCTACCTTACCTCAGGCGTCCCCAGCGGAGACCCCCCTTACCTCAGGCGTCCCCAGCAGAGTCCCCCCTTACCTCAGCCGTCCCCAGCGGAGTCCTCCCTTACCACAGGCGTTCCCAGCGGAGTCCCCCCTTACCACAGGCATCCCCAGCGGAGTCCCCCCTTAACCACAGGCGTCTCCTGTCTCGGCCGCCATTATTGTTTCCCCTTCCCCGAAGGGGAACAAAATAGAGGCGGAGCCGATAGTGTGGCTGTAAAAAAAAAAAAATTAAGCTGTGGCGCTGCCGCCCCCCGCCCCTTTCCATTACAGACAGACCTCCAGCGGGGCGGGGCGGGGCGGGGGGTGGCCGGCCGGCCAGCCAAAACACAGATGTAGTACAATAGAAGATAAAGCTGCTGCGGCGCCGCCCACCCCCGGGGAGGTGCGGGGTGTGGGCGGCGCCGCAGCGGCTTTATTTTCTATTGTACTACATCCGTGTTTTGGTCTTCTTGAACATGGCGGCCGGCCGAGACATTGTCTCCGCCAGCCGTGGACCTCTAGCGGCGGCGGCCTGCGGCGTCCAAATTCGGGGAAAACGGGAAAAATCGGATTGGCCGGGACATTGGCCGGGACAAAATAAATCCGGGAAAAGGGTTTGAATCCTGGGAACGTCCCGGCCAATCCGTGACTGTTGGCAACTATGTATCTATCTATCTATCTATCTATCTATCTATCTATCTATCTATATATATATATATATATATATATATATATATATATGTAGCACCCACTACCTTTTGGTAGGTGCTAGAATGGGGTTTTTCTATGTTCAGGTATTAGTGCAGGAAAATTTAGGCAGGCCTGTGCATTAAGCTAGGCCTCTTCGTTTTGATCTGGGCTGGGAGTGTTCAGTGTGGCAGTGGGTGTGACCACTTGTGCTCAGGCTCAGAGGCGCCTCCCCTGCTTTCCTTCAGAATGTTCTGGAGAGAGAAGCTGAGTCTCGTGCTGGAGTGGCAGGCAGCTCCTGTGAGGGGGTTCTGACAATCCCCATTCAGTATTGACAGGGGGCGGGCCTCCTATATAAGCTGAGGTCACATGCTGCTGGGGAGGAGTCGTTAGAGAAAGGAAGATGGAGCAGTAGTGTTGCTGTGTGTAGGTCCCCAGCCTTGGCCTACCATGTGCTGAGTCGGAAGTCGCGGGGAAGACCATCCCTCTCCAACACCACAGAGGAGGAATTCACGACAGAAAGGAAGGATTCGGGAAATTGCTACTGCTGGATTGTGCGGCTGAACTGCGGTTTCCTCCATGGATCGGGGGAACATGGAGAAAGTCAGTGTGTACACTTCAGCAAGTAATGGAACCGGAGGAAACTATTGAAGTGTTAGTGTAGACTGTTGTGGCCGGGGAACGCAGCAGTTCAGGAAGAGACTTTAAATGCAGTGCGGATTGCTCTGGCTGGGGAACATAGCTTCTGCAAGATTGGACTAGCTGGGCCTAGTAGTCCATCGGTCGACATGTGCTACTAAAGTACTGGACCGTCGGGGGAGGTGTGTGGCTGCACCTCTGGTTCAGTGCCAGCATTTGAGTGACTGTCAGCAAGTTGGGGAGTTATTCAGAGTGACTCCTCATAGTAAATCAAGCAATTCAGGAAACTAACAGTTTTGCAGCAAAGGATTTACACAGGAACCTTAAAGTGATACTCTGCAGGAGTCAGTGTAGCATTAAAAGAGCAATAGTCTGCAGTGAAGCAAAGCAGAGTAATAGACTGTAAACGTTTGCTGTGTCTCATTACCAGAATTGAATTCTTTTACCAATGTGCTAAATGCTATGGGCATTTCATATCATCCCTATCCTACCCAAGTTTTATCCTGCAATAAAAATGTGGCAAAGCAACGCAAATGACTGCTCATTGTCTTAAGATGGATGCATGATGGTCAGGCAGCAGGGTGATATGTGGATCTTTGAGCTTGCGGCAGTGCACCGATATATATATATATATATATATATATATTGTGAGGGGGTTAGCTCGGTAGCGGGTGTGTGTGACCCCCTGGATGGGCTCCCCACACAAAAACAGGCCCAGCAGACGGAGGTTGTGGTTTTCAAGATCAAAAGGTGCGGTTTATTTCTCTATTTACAGTGACAAAAACACAGCAAAGCAAAAAGAAACATAAACAAAATAAATCCTGGTCAGCTTGACCTCTGACTAAACATGCAGGTTTCCCTAACTAACAACTGGGATCAGCCTGGTGCTGTCCTAGTCCCTAAGTCCCTGGTTTAGTAAATGTCCAAACAAATAGCCACACAGGCTTTGTCTCACCGCACAGGGGTTCACTCTCCCTAGACAGTCCACACAGGTCTGGTTCCAGGCATGAGCAAACACCTAATGAAGCTGGGAGTTTTTATAGAGGCCTTAAACGAGCTGACAAGCTTCAGCTGGTCTCATCAACTCCCTGCCTGCACGACGCCCAGCACTCTCCCTAGAGGTATGAATCATCCATGAGCCCACTAGCCTCAGCTGGGCTTCATCAACTCTCTCCCTAGTTGTATAAGTCGGCATAAAGCCTGAATCTGGGAGAAATATACCTACCCCCCTGGATGCAACCAGGTGACTTTACCTTCCTGCTGTCACATACCAGCCCTCTTGTTTTAACCTTGGGGTTGGAACACCAGCAATCAGGCATTCATGTACTCGAGACAAAGCATCCACATTCCCCATTTGAACGCCAGGGCGATGCTTTACTGTGAAGTTGAATTCCTGTAGGGCCAGGAACCACCTATTTACTCTTCTATTTGTCTCCTTGTTTTGAGCCATCCACTTTAACGGAGCGTGATCCGTAACCATGTCAAAGTGCCTACCTAGCAGATAGTACCGAAGGGAATCTAGAGCCCACTTCACCGCTAAACACTCCTTTTCAACCGTGGCGTAATTTACCTCATGGGACTTCAACTTCCTGCTGAGGTAAATGACTGGGTGCTCTTCCCCGTTCCAGACCTGGGACAATACTGCTCCTAACCCCACATCTGACGCATCACTTTGTACGACAAAGTCTTTAGAGAAGTCGGGTGAGTACAACACTGGCTGGCTACATAAGGCTTGTTTCAAGAATTGGAGCGCTGCCTCAGCCTCGGGGGTCCATTTAATCATGACCGACCCTTTCCCTTTCGTCAGGTTGGTTAGGGGCACAGCCTTAGAAGCAAAGTGGGGAATGAAGCGCCGATAATAACCCGCGATTCCCAGAAAGGCTCGTACCTGCTTCTTGCTGTTGGGACGTGGCCAACTCTGGATGGCCTCGACTTTGTTGAGTTGGGGTTTTATTACTCCCCTGCCAATGGTGTACCCAAGATATTTGGCCTCCTCCTGCCCAATGGTACACTTCTTGGGGTTAGCCGTAAACCCCGCTTCCCGGATAGAGTCTAGGACTGCTTGCACTTTTGGCAGATGTGAGGCCCAATCTGTGCTATGGACAATTACGTCATCCAGGTAAGCCGCAGCATACTTCCGATGGGGCCTCAGTATCTGGTCCATTTTCCGCTGGAATGTGGCCGGCGCATTCTGTAACCCGAACGGCATTCTCTTATATTGGAACGCCCCGTCTGGGGTTACAAATGCGTTTTTCTCTTTGGCCGACTTGGCCAGGGGAATTTGCCAATACCCTTTTGTGAGGTCAAGAGTCGTCATGTATCGGGCTGTTCCCAGCCGGTCGATCAACTCATCTATACGTGGCATGGGGTAGGTGTCAAATTTTGTAACTTTGTTCAACTGACGAAAATCGTTACAAAATCGCCAGCTCCCATCCGGTTTAGGCACCAACACAATGGGACTAGACCAATCACTTTGGGACTCCTCTATCACCCCTAAGTTCAGCATTTTCTGTACTTCCTCCCGTATTGCCTCCCGTCGGGCCTCTGGGATCCGATAGGGTTTTAACTTCACCCTTTCACCGGGCGGGGTAATAATATCATGCTCTACCCCAGATGTTTGTCCCGGCAGCTCAGAGAACACCTCCTTGTTGCGAAGCACAAACTCCTTAACCTCCTGTTGTTGGGGTTGTGACAAGGTGGCTGCTATTCCAACCTCCGGAATCACGCAACCAGTTTGAGCTGGTGACCAAGTTTCTGCGACTAGGGACTCTCTATCCCTCCAGGCTTTCAACAGATTAACGTGATAGATCTGTTCGGGCTTTCGCCTTCCTGGTTGTCTGACCTTGTAATTCACTTCGCTCACTTTTTCCATTATCTCGTAGGGGCCTTGCCATTTGGCAAGGAATTTACTTTCAACCGTAGGGACAAGTACCAATATCCTATCCCCCGGGGAAAAGGTACGGGTCTTGGCTCCACGGTTGTACACTCTCTGCTGTGCCAACTGCGCTTGGGCCAAATGTTCCTTCACGATGGGCATTACCTGTGCAATTCGATCTTGCATCAGGGCGACATGCTCAATCACACTCCTGTGGGGAGAACTCTCACTTTCCCAAGTTTCCTTGGCAATATCCAACAGCCCTCTTGGGTGTCTCCCATACAGTAACTCAAAGGGGGAGAATCCCGTAGAGGATTGGGGCACCTCCCTAATAGCAAACATCAAATAAGGAAGTAGACAGTCCCAATCCTTTCCATCTCTATCCACCACTTTCTTCAACATTTGTTTTAGGGTTTTGTTGAATCTTTCAACCAGCCCATCGGTTTGGGGTGATACACAGACGTACACAATTGCGTCACTTTGAACAATTTACACAGCTCTTTCATAACCCGGGACATAAAGGGTGTACCTTGGTCCGTAAGCAGTTCTTTACAAATACCCACCCGGCTAAAAACAAGAGATAGCTCTTTGGCTATGGTTTTGGCCGAGGTATTTCGGAGAGGGATCGCTTCTGGATAACGGGTGGCATAGTCCATTATAACTAATATGTACTGGTGCCCCCTAGCGGACTTGATTATAGGACCTACCAAATCCATTGCGATCCTCTCAAATGGGACCTCAATGATGGGTAGAGGGACCAGCGGGCTACGGAAATGTGGCATCGGGGCCGACCCCTGACACACAGGGCAGGAGGAACAATAATTTTCTATGTCCTTCATCACCCCAGGCCAATAGAATCTCTGTAATACCCTCTCTCGGGTTTTCTCTGTCCCCAGATGACCTCCAAGAATGTGCCCATGGGCCAACTCCAACACCAACTTCCTGTAAGGTTTGGGCACCACAAGCTGCTCAACGGTTTCTTCTGCCCTTTTTGCCACCCGATACAGTAGGTCCTTCTCTACGCTGAACTATGGGTAAGTGCAGGTATTATCTGGGTTCACTAACTCGCCATCTATTTCCACTACGTTTTCCCGTGCCTTTATTAGGGCGGGGTCTTTTAACTGTTCTGTGGCAAAATTTTCCCTGTGAACCTCAAGATCAGAAAACTCCACAGACGGTAGGTTTTCGTCTGAGGAGGTGGGCTCCTCTCCAGTTTCTTGAGTCTCGCCTGCCAATACTGACAAGGGAAATTCTGGAGAGTCCTCACCACTCTCAGAGGAGTTCTGGCTATCACCTTCCTGGTACATAGGGGCACCAGTGGGGGGCTCAGGATCATCCCACAGTTCCCAGAACTTCGGAAAATCCCTTCCCACAATGGCATCATGCGGTAATTGAGATACTAACCCCACTGGATGAGAGAGGGTACCTTTGGGGGTCTTGAAACACACTGTAGTCACTGGATACTCTCGGGTGTCCCCATGCACACAAATAACAGCTACCTTGCTATTCCCAGAGACCTCTGTTTTAACTAATTCAGCCTTTATCAAGGTCACAAGGCTACCTGAATCCAGTAATACCACAACATTTCTACCATTAATACACATTTTGCATAAATGTTTCTCAGTTCCCCGAATGGCAGTGCATGCGACTGTCGCACACAGCGACTGACGTCTGTCCGTCAGAAAGTCACATTGCATGGGTTCCTCCACAACCGGGCAATTTGCTGCAATATGTCCCGTTTGCCGGCAGCGGTAGCAAACAATCCTTTTGGCTGCCTCTTGAGCCCCCGACTTCCCAGGCTGTTCTCGCCAAACCCTGGGCAGAGCTCCCACCCTCTCACTCTCTCCACCCTCACCCCTTGGAATCATCTTATCCGCCCCTGGGGATGGTCTGGTCTTAGTTTGGAAAGTCCGAGAGTCTCTGGAAGAGGCCGTCAGGTTCTCTGCAGCCAAGTATCTCTCTACACGATCCACAAGTTTACCGGCCGTTTCTGGGTCGCCATGGCTTACCCACTTTTGAATGGCGGTAGGAAGAGCTCTCAAGAAACGATCCATCACAACACGTTCCACAATCTCCGGTGCGGACAAAGTCTCTGGCTGTAGCCACTTCCTGCTCAGGTGAATGAGATCATACATTTGAGACCTGGGGGGTTTTCCAAGCTGGAAAGTCCAGTTATGCACACGC
Source organism: Rana muscosa (assembly GCA_029206835.1). Taxonomy (NCBI): domain Eukaryota; kingdom Metazoa; phylum Chordata; class Amphibia; order Anura; family Ranidae; genus Rana; species Rana muscosa. The sequence goes on from CM055122.1 coordinate 273,845,437, forward strand.
TGAGCCCGGACAGCCAGGGTGACACCCAGCCTTGCCAATATTTCAGCTTTTAGCATCACATAGTCTTTTGCTTGGTCAGGCTCTAGGTCATAGTAAGCTTTCTGCGATTCACCAGTTAACAGAGGAGCCACCAGTCCAGCCCACTTTTCTCTTTCAGCAGTCCTTTCAAATGTGGTCAAAAATACCTCTGGATCATCCTCTCCAGTCATTTTTGTCAATAAACGACTCACCCCAAAGGACGCGGTATTAGTGGGACGGCTTTCCTCACTGGTCTGCGGACGTTGCTGCATTACTGCTTCCATCTGTTGTTGTAGTCTCTGCTCTTGCTTCTGCAACAGGTCTATGAAGCGGGCCTCAGATTGCTGCTGGGCTTGTTGCTGGGCTGCGAAGCTCTTTTGCAAACCTGCATTTGTCTGCTGTTGATTGGCATTTGCTAGAGCCAGCTGTTTCAGTATCTCCTCCATGCTGGCTTAAAAAAAAACTGCCCGCATTCTCCACCAACTGTGAGGGGGTTAGCTCGGTAGCGGGTGTGTGTGACCCCCTGGATGGGCTCCCCACACAAAAACAGGCCCAGCAGACGGAGGTTGTGGTTTTCAAGATCAAAAGGTGCGGTTTATTTCTCTATTTACAGTGACAAAAACACAGCAAAGCAAAAAGAAACATAAACAAAATAAATCCTGGTCAGCTTGACCTTTGACTAAACATGCAGGTTTCCCTAACTAACAACTGGGATCAGCCTGGTGCTGTCCTAGTCCCTAAGTCCCTGGTTTAGTAAATGTCCAAACAAATAGCCACACAGGCTTTGTCTCACCGCACAGGGGTTCACTCTCCCTAGACAGTCCACACAGGTCTGGTTCCAGGCATGAGCAAACACCTAATGAAGCTGGGAGTTTTTATAGAGGCCTTAAACGAGCTGACAAGCTTCAGCTGGTCTCATCAACTCCCTGCCTGCACGACGCCCAGCACTCTCCCTAGAGGTATGAATCATCCATGAGCCCACTAGCCTCAGCTGGGCTTCATCAACTCTCTCCCTAGTTGTATAAGTCGGCATAAAGCCTGAATCTGGGAGAAATATACCTACCCCCCTGGATGCAACCAGGTGACTTTACCTTCCTGCTGTCACAATATATATATATATATATATATATAATACCTAGGTTTGCGAATAATGTGGTATGCAAGCGTTTTGCAAGACAAGCAACTTTTTTTTCTAATCGTAACTTGATAACTTGATATGCGAGTGCTGCCTGTCTTGCAAGACGAGCAGTAGAAGGATCACAGTTTTAATGTAAAAAAAAAGTGGAATTACACTCACAATGTATATCCCACACTAAGGAGTCTGGTGCTCATCCATGTAAAGCCGCTGGTGTATTCATTACTGTATGTGGCCAGAGGTCCGGGGGCACTGGTTTCTCCCAGCGCTTCCGGTAGAACTCTGAGACACTCCCAGCTGGCTGGGGCGGGCGTAATGCACATTTGGAGCAGCCAGAATTGTCAACAGTTCCCAAGTGTCTCTGAGTGTCTCTGAGTTCTACAGGAAGCGCTGGGAGCTACCAGCGCCCCCGGACCTCTGGCCACATACAGTATACACCAGCAGCTTTACATGGGTGGGCACCAAACTCCTTAACGTGGGATATTGATTTTAACATTACGATTGTACATTGTAGTTCCACTTTTTTTTTTACATTAAAACTGTGATACTTCTACTGCTCGTATTGCCCCCAGATCTCTGGCCACATACTGTATACACCATATACTTTTTACTGTACTGTATTTTGTATTGCCGTAATCATTTTTATAATGTAGGAGTAAATGGTTGTGCAATGAATCATCTGAGTTTCCATAATTTCTTATGAGGAAATTCGCTTTAGTATACGAGTGCTTTGGATTACAAGCATGTTTCTGTAACGGATTATGCTCGCAATCCAAGGTTTTACTGTGTATATATATATATATATATATATATATATATATATATATATATATATATTTTTTTTTGGGTATGGACGTCGAAAAGGTGTTCGATCGGGTTAACTGGTCATTTATGTTTTCAGTTCTTCAGTATGTGGGCGTGGGGGAGAGGATGGTTGGATGGATTTCGAGTCTATACTCCAGACCTGAGACACAAATTAAAGCAAACGGAATTCTGTCTGAACCTTTTTCTATTTCCAACGGCACCCGTCAAGGGTGCCCTTTATCACCCCTCCTTTTTGCGCTTTCATTAGAGCCACTTCTTTGCAAGGTCAGGCAAAATATGGATTTACATCATAAGGTATCCGCGTACGCGGATGACCTTTTATTTTCACTTACTAAACCAGTTATATCTCTGCCGAACCTTCTAAGAGAATTGGACCAATACGCGTTCTTCTCCAATCTTAAAATAAATATGTCTAAATCAGAGGCAATGGGTGTATCTATGTCGTTATAAAGTCCAAAGTGCAGCGCTTGGTGAAATTGAATGACAATATGAAAAAGAACAGTCCTGGTTCAGCAAATCAGAAAACAAGATGACCGTGAAACTGATAAAAGACCACCACCAAAACTTTCAGTGTGCTGAAATGAAGGCACACCACCCAAATGTGCTCACAGAATGCTTACCGGAAGGCAAACATACATAAGCGATGTAAGTATATTTGCAGAAGTTCAATGTGTAGACACCAGTTTCCCAGCCAGAAGGATCACATCTATATCCAATGTAGTGATGTCGCGAACATAAAATTTTCCGAACGCGAACTGCCGCAAATGTTCGCGAACGGGCGAACCCGGCGAACCGCCATAGACTTCAATAGGCAGGCGAATTTTAAAACCCACAGGGACTCTTTCTGGCCACAATAGTGATGGAAAAGTTGTTTCAAGGGGACTAACACCTGGACTGTGGCATGCCGGAGGGGGATCCATGGCAAAACTCCCATGGAAAATTACGTAGTTGACGCAGAGTCGGGTTTTAATCCATAAAGGGCATAAATCACCTAACATTCCTAATGTGTTTGGAATAACGTGCTTTAAAACATCAGGTATGATGTTGTATCGATCAGGTAGTGTAAGGGTTACGCCCGCTTCACAGTGACAGACCAAACTCGGACAGACCAAACTCCCCGTTTAACGCACCGCAAACAACTGCAAACAGTCCATTTGCACAACCGCAAGGCTTTAATGATCACCTTATATGATCACAAAGAAAATTTATGTTTTTTCTATGCAAAATTATCAAGCCGATCGCTTTTGGTCTGTTCACAATGAAGCAACGACCTTACCATCTGGGGTGTGCCAACAACGCCATTGCCAACACACTCATAGAGGTGGTCGCTTCATTGTGATACGCAAGCCCCTTCACCACAACAAGGTAATGATCACGAAGGGGAATTGACACAGGTATGTGTTTTTTTGTTTGTTTTTTTTGCAGCCACAGTGCAGCACCAGAGGCCAGAAAAATTAGGCATGTACAGATGCCTGTAAAATTAGGTATTGTTGCAGCCGCTGCTGTAGCAGCGGCCAGAAAAAATTATGTTTTTCAGGCAGAAAGTGCCCTAAAACATTGCGGCTTGTGGACCATTTTTAGCCCAAGGCAGCTCATCTCATCAGGCCTTTTTTAGTCAAATGTATCGCCCACTGTCAGTCCCTTCGGGATCCATGCCTCATTCATCTTAATAAAGGTGAGGTAATCTAGACTTTTTTGACCTAGGCGAATTCTCTTCTCAGTGACAATACCTCCTGCTGCACTGAAGGTCCTTTCTGAAAGGACACTTGAAGCGGGGCAGGCCAGAAGTTCTATCGCAAATTGAGATAGCTCAGGCCACAGGTCAAGCCTGCACACCCAGTAGTCAAGGGGTTCATCGCTCCTCAGAGTGTCGATATCTGCAGTTAAGGCGAGGTAGTCTGCTACCTGTCGGTCGAGTCGTTCTCTGAGGGTGGACCCCGAAGGGCTGTGGCGATGCGTAGGACTTAAAAAGCTCCGCATGTCCTCCATCAACAATACGTCTGTAAAGCGTCCTGTCCTTGCCGGCATGGTCGTGGTAGGAGGAGGATTACTTTCACCTCTTCCCCTGTTAGATTCCCGTTGTGCTGTGACATCACCCTTATACGCTGTGTAAAGCATACTTTTTAATTTATTTTGGAACTGCTGCATCCTTTCCGTCTTCCTGTAATTCGGTAACATTTCTGGCACTTTCTGCTTATACCGGGGGTCTAGTAGCGTGGCCACCCAATACAGGTCGTTCTCCTTCAGCCTTTTTATACGAGGGTCCCTCAACAGGCACGACAGCATGAAAGACCCCATTTGCACAAGGTTGGATGCCGAGCTACTCATGTCCTGTTCCTCGTCCTCACTGATCTCACTGAAGGTCTGTTCTTCCCCCCAGCCACGTACAACACCACGGGTACCAGATAGGTGACAACGAGCACCCTGGGATGCCTGCTGTGGTTGGTCTTCCTCCTCCTCCTCAAAGCCACATTCCTCCTCTGACTCCTCTTCCTCAGACTCCTCTTCCAGCGTTGCCGCAGGTCCAGCAAGCGATGCTGATAAGGCTGTTTCTGGTGGTGGTGATGGTGACCACAACTCTTCCTCTTCCTCTTCACGCTCATCTACGGCCTGATCCAGCACTCTTCGCAGGGCACGCTCCAGGAAGAAAACAAATGGGATGATGTCGCTGATGGTACCTTCAGTGCGACTGACTAGGTTTGTCACCTCCTCAAAAGGACGCATGAGCCTACAGGCATTGCGCATGAGCGTCCAGTAACGTGGCAAAAAAATTCCCAGCTGCGCAGAGGCTGTCCTAGCACCCCGGTCATACAAATACTCGTTGACGGCTTTTTCTTGTTGGAGCAGGCGGTCGAACATTAGGAGTGTTGAATTCCAACGTGTCGGGCTGTCGCAAATAAAGCGCCTCACTGGCATGTTGTTTCGCCGCTGGATATCTGAAAAGTGCGCCATGGCTGTGTAGGAACGCCTGAAATGGCCACACACCTTCCTGGCCTGCTTGAGGACATCCTGTAAGTCTGGGTACTTATGCACAAAGCGTTGTACAATCAGATTTAACACATGTGCCATGCACGGCACATGTGTCAACTTGCCCAAATTCAATGCCGCCAACAAATTGCTTCCGTTGTCACACACCACTTTGCCGATCTCCAGTTGGTGCGGAGTCAGCCACTGATCCACCTGTGCGTTCAGGGCGGACAGGAGTGCTGGTCCGGTGTGACTCTCTGCTTTCAGGCAAGTCAACCCCAAGACAGCGTGACACTGTCATATCCGGGATGTGGAATAGCCCCTGGGGAGCTGGGGGGGTGCTGTTGATGTGGAGCAAGACGCAGCAGCAGAAGAGGACTCAGCCGAGGAGGTTATCGAAGAGGATGGAGTAGGAGGAGTAGAGGAGGTGACAGCAGGCCTGCCTGCAAGTCGTGGTGGTGTCACCACCAACTCCTCTGCAGAGCCACGCATTACATGCTTGGCAGCCGTCAGCAGGTTTACCCAATGAGCAGTGTAGGTGATATACCTGCCCTGACCGTGCTTTGCAGACCAGGTATCAGTGGTCAGATGGACCCTTGCCCCAACACTGTGTGCCAGACATGCCATGACTTCCTTTTGCACAATAGAGTACAGGTTGGGGATTGCCTTTTGTGAAAATAAATTTCGGCCGGGTACCTTCCACTGCGGTGTCCCAATAGCTACAAATTTTTTGAAGGCCTCAGACTCCACCAGCTTGTATGGTAAAAGCTGGCGGGCTAAGAGTTCCGACAAGCCAGCTGTCAGACGCCGGGCAAGGGGGTGACTCTGTGACATTGGCTTCTTACGCTCAAACATGTCCTTGACAGACACCTGACTGTGGGCAGATGAGCAGGAACTGCTCAAGGCGAGAGACATAGTGTCAGATGGTTGAGAGGGGGCAAGGAGGACAGCAGTGGTTGACGTGGCTGAAGATGCTGGACCAGGAGGAGGATGGTGGCTTTGAGCTTGTGTGCTGCTTGTACTCGTCATCATGTGTTGATCCCATAGGCGTTTGTGATGTGAGATCATGTGCCTTCGCAAAGCAGTTGTACCTAGGTGGGTGTTGGATTTCCCACGACTCAGTTTCTTTTGGCACAGGTTGCAAATGGCATCGCTGTTATCAGAGGCAGACACACAAAAAAAATGCCACACTGCTGAGCTTTGCAATGGCGGCATTCTGGTGGTGGCAACAGCATGCGTTGATTGGCGTGCTGTCTGGCTGACCCCGGGTGCCGATACATGCTGTCTGACTGTGCCACTAGCTCCTTGCGACGACCTACCCCTCCTTCCAACTCGTCTCCTCCTCCTCTCTGTCTCCCCGTCTGAACTTTCCCCCTGTTCTTCTTCTCTTCGAGCGGGCACCCATGTGACATCCACATCGTCATCATCAACCGCTTCACTTGTATCTGACAACTCAGCAAAGGAAGCAGCAGCGGGTACAACATCATCATCATCACACCGTACATCCATGTGTGTAATGCTGCCTGACTGAGACATATCCCTTTTATCTACATCCTCTGGCAATAATGTTTGCGCATCACTCATTTCTTCCAACTCATGTGTAAATAACTCCTCTGACAGATCAAGTGAAGCAACTATGGTGCTAGTGTTGGTGGTGGCGGCAGGCGGGCGAGTGGGAACTTGAGAGGTGCCCAAAGCTGAGCTGGAGAAGGATGGTGCGTCAAGGTTCCGAGCGGAAGCTGTAGAAGATTGGCTGTCCTGTGTTAGCCAGTCAACTATGTCCTCAGAACTTTTCGAGTTCAGGGTACGTGGCCCCTGAACACTGGGCATTATTCTTGGGCCAAAGGGAATCACAGCACCACGACCACGACAGCCCCTGCGGGGTGGCCTGCCTCTGCCTGTCATTTTTTTTAGATTAGTTTAGTTGTACTATGCGTGCAAGCTACTGTGACACCAGATATGAGTGGCACTGTGCACTGGCAGAAGTTGGCACAGTAGACACTGTAGGTCTGACACACACGCTGGCAGGCAACTGACTGCTCATCTACTGCAGTCAAAACTGTTGTGGTTTTTTTTATGTAAGCTACTGTGCCGGGGGAAAAAAACAAGCAGACTGGTGTTTTACCAGCCCTAAAAAGGGCTTTTTGGGGTGCTGTCAGGACGCTGTGCTTACAGCAGAGATCAGATGAGTCTTTCAGGAGTGGAGTGAACACTGAATACACTGGCCTAGCCTAGCTTTCCCTATAAAATCAGCAGCAGCTAAACTGTCCCTCCTCTGGCTAACACTGCAGCTTAAGTACAGACTGAATCTAAAATAGATGCTGTCCAGGAAAAAACAAAAAAGCAGACTGGTGTTTTACCAGCCCTAAAAAGGGCTTTTTGGGGTGCTGTCAGGACGCTGTGCTTACAGCACAGATCAGATGAGTCTTTCAGGAGTGGAGTGAACACTGAATACACTGGCCTAGCCTAGCTTTCCCTATAAAATCAGCAGCAGCTAAACTGTCCCTCCTCTGGCTAACACTGCAGCTTAAGTACAGACTGAATCTAAAATAGATGCTGTCCAGGAAAAAACAAAAAAGCAGACTGGTGTATTACCAGCCCTAAAAAGGGCTTTTTGGGGTGCTGTCAGGACGCTGTGCTTACAGCAGAGATCAGATGAGTCTTTCAGGAGTGGAGTGAACACTGAATACACTTGCCTATAGCTTTCACTATAAAATCAGCAGCAGCTAAACTGTCCCTCCTCTGGCTAACACTGCAGCTTAAGTACAGACTGAATCTAAAATAGATGCTGTCCAGGAAAAAAAAAAAAGCAGACTGGTGTTTTACCAGCCCTAAAAAGGGCTTTTTGGGGTGCTGTCAGGACGCTGTGCTTACAGCAGAGATCAGATGAGTCTTTCAGGAGTGGAGTGAACACTGAATACACTTGCCTATAGCTTTCCCTATAAAATCAGCAGCAGCTAAACTGTCCCTCCTCTGGCTAACACTGCAGCTTAAGTACAGACTGAATCTAAAATAGATGCTGTCCAGGAAAAAACAAAAAAGCAGACTGGTGTTTTACCAGCCCTAAAAAGGGCTTTTTGGGGTGCTGTCAGGACGCTGTGCTTACAGCAGAGATCAGATGAGACTTTCAGGAGTGGAGTGAACACTGAATACACTTGCCTATAGCTTTCCCTATAAAATCAGCAGCAGCTAAACTGTCCCTCCTCTGGCTAACACTGCAGCTTAAGTACAGACTGAATCTAAAATAGATGCTGTCCAGGAAAAAAAAAAAAAGCAGACTGGTGTTTTACCAGCCCTAAAAAGGGCTTTTTGGGGTGCTGTCAGGACGCTGTGCTTACAGCAGAGATCAGATGAGTCTTTCAGGAGTGGAGTGAACACTGAATACACTTGCCTATAGCTTTCCCTATAAAATCAGCAGCAGCTAAACTGTCCCTCCTCTGGCTAACACTGCAGCTTAAGTACAGACTGAATCTAAAATAGATGCTGTCTAGGAAAAAAAAAGCAGACTGGTGTTTTACCAGCCCTAAAAAGGGCTTTTTGGGGTGCTGTCAGGACGCTGTGCTTACAGCAGAGATCAGATGAGTCTTTCAGGAGTGGAGTGAACACTGAATACACTTGCCTAGCCTAGCTTTCCCTATAAAATAAGCAGCAGCTAAACTGTCCCTCCTCTCGCTAAGACTGCAGCTTGAGAATGAATCTAAAATGGATGCTGTCCAGGAGGTGGGAGGGTCTGGGAGGGAGGGTATGCTGCTGATTGGCTGGAATGTGTCTGCTGACTGTGAGGTACAGGGTCAAAGTTTGCTCAATGATAATGAATAGGGGGCGGACTGAACATCGCATATGTTCGCCGGCCGCGGCGAACGCGAACAAGCTATGTTCGCCGGGAACTGTTCGCCGGCGAATAGTTCTGTACATCTCTAATCCAATGCGACATCCAGACCACAGTTGGAAGTGGGGATGATATATAATCCTCAGCAAGGAGTAGTTTACCAAATAAAAGAATAAACTAACATAGTGAAGCCCATTGAGTAAAAGGACAAAGGTATTTATTGCATTCTACTTACAACAAGGACCATCATCAAAGGCATAAAAAACATATGTATCCGCGGTTCTCAGTGTGCTTGTATCGGCCAGCCTGACATGTTTCATCCGATTGGATATCAACGCCTCTGGACGTTACCTACGCGTTGAATTTTCCACCTCATCAGGCATCAGGACCTTTTTCTCTTGGTTCGGTAGATGTAATATAATTAAAATGTCAATCTTGCCTAAATTCTCTTATCTCTTTCAAACTTTACCCATTCATATACCTCCAGAACAGATTAATGCGTTAATAACTGATTTTATTTGGGCCCATAAAAGGCCTAGATTACAACGCCGTCTAATGACTATGCCTAAGCAGTATGGGGGTTAGCGGTACCGGACATGCAAAAATATTGTCAGGCGGCTCATATGGCGAGATTAATAGACTGGTGTAGGCACGCAAGTTTTAAAATATGGCCAAAGATTGAGCAATCACAATGTAGGGTTCCACTGCGTCGTGCAGTTTGGTGCTTTGGAGATCTTAGTTCTGCTCTCAAAAAGCACCCAACCTTGGGCCCTACTTTGCGTATTTGCTCTCGAATATGTGCTACCTACCACTATACTATCACCTGTTTATTCCCCCCTGTATCCTATTGTGGGGAATCCCCGCTTCCCCCCGGGACTATAGAAGGGACCATTTAGAACACTCTCAGACTTGCAGTGTTATCAGGCCTCACATTTTGTACAAGATACGACTGGGACCTGGCCCTCACTGTCCGAGTTGTCCTCGCCTAATAACCGTTTCCGCCTTGATCAATGGAGTGGAATGCAGTTGCGACATTTTTTTAATACTCTCCAACCTCCGGATAGATTCCAACCACCATTGACTCCCTTAGAACAATTATGTGTGGAGACAGGTCCCTGTTCCCATACACTTTCGCAAATGTATGCATTATTGGTTGCCCCTCCCTTTATAAGGAAGTGGGAAATTACATTAGATAGGACGTTCTCCCAGGTGCAACATAGGCAGATCATACATTTCGCGTTAAAATCTTCAATATGTACTCGGGCTCAAGAAACCAATTTTAAAATTATGACAAGATGGTACCGTATGCCTTCATTACTTAACAAATACTCTCAAGCGATTTCGGGCAAATGCTGGAGGTGCCAGGAAGAAAGAGGGACTCTACTTCATGTTTTCTGGTTGTTCGAGACTGGATTACATTTGGAGGGAGGTACATCGGATAGTCCAGAAATTCACTGAGTATAACCTTTCCGGAAGATCCGGCTTTATTTCTGTTACATGTTTCGAACATACCAGGGAAAACATATAGTAAATCAATCTTTCGTCATCTTATTAATGCTACTAGATTGTGCATTACCAGGCAGTGGAGAGATATGAGACCCCCCACAATCTTTTTATGGTTTACAAGAATTGAAGAGGTGAATAGGATGGAGGACCTGTTATTATCGGCTCAAAATTGTCATGAAACTTATTCCGAAACTTGGGCCAAATGGAACATATTTAAATTCTCGGGGGAAGGGAAGTCCCTCTTTGTACCCTGAGATCATCGGAAATAGAGTGGGAAGAGGAGGCCCAATGGCAGTTAGATTGGCCCTAGACCTAGTACCCACCCTATCTTTCCCTTTCCTCCCCCCCACATTCCCCCTTTCTCCCCCCTTTTTTTTCTCTCTTCTCTCTCTCTTTATTATTTGGGTTGGGGTTTTTTGGTTTATTTTAATGGTGTTAAAAGAAAGTATGGTGTCCGTGCATCCAGGAGGGGTAAGAACAATGAAGGTCAGAACGTGGACTACCTCAATATAACTAGTCTTGATGAATTTAAGATAGGAGTAATCTTGTATATTGTATTCTGAATAGATCTGTTTGGCGCTCATCTGTTTGGTGTATCTGACCAGTGAACTGGTCATTTCCTGTATGCTGGACAAAATAAATAAAATAAAAAAAGTTTTATATATATATATATATATATATATAGTTATTTGTTTTATTTAAAGTAGGGGATGGGGAAATGTTTATTTTAAGAGGTGTTCTATAGTCCTCCCTCAGAGATTAGCTGGGAATTTGTAATTTTTTTTGTTAACCAACTATTTTTATTGTTGTAAAGGTCATAATCCAGTACATTTATACAAAAAGAACATAGGTATTGATGTTGCAAAATACAAGTACATGTATTGGTGAAGTCAAGTAAAATTTTTATATTAACAAATCGATAGGAAAAGATATAATGTATATTTCCAATAAAATTGTATTGTATCAAAATAGTATTCTCTCAACAAGGAAAAGAGTAGGAGATTATAAAAGATTTGTAAATTCCTATTGATTTACACAAAGGAATGAGATAGTTGGTATATGGAAAGGTATAATGTAGTGATATGTCCAATTTTTTTAAAAACATGTAAGGTGTCAAAAAGGTATGATGGATATGCTCTGTAAATTTAATCTGTTCCATTCTATTTATTACCTGAGGCCATGGAACAGATGTAGAACACCAGTTGAATGCTATTGTCCAATGGATAGAATTCAGGGCTTGAGTCATGCAGGAACCCATGGGAATGGCATTCCTGTACTTTTTCCACAGCAGGAACGCCGTTCCCGTTAGCAGCCGCGTCCTGCAGGGCCGACAACGCAACCGCGCATGCACCGTTCCGAAGCCTGCAAAGCTCGTACATGATCGCCCATTTTCGGATGGGTGGGCGCATGCGCAGTGGTGTAATAGCGCCGCCTGGCGCCATTTTTGAATGGAAGGCAGTAACACTCAGTCTCGGGTCGCTGCGGCGCCTCGCCACAGCAGAGAGCGGGAGGACAGTAGCAATACACTGATGTGAGTGTCTCGGTGGTGGCCCCCTTACCACAGCAGAGCGGGGACAGAGGAGGACATTACTGGGGGGAGTGAAGAGAGCAGAGGAGGACATTGCTGGGAGGGGAGTGAAGGGGGCAGAGGAGGACATTACTGTGGGGGGGAGGTGAAGGGGGCAGAGAAGGACATTTCTGTGGGGGGGGGAGGTGAGGGGTGCAGAGGACGTTACTGGGGGGGGGGAATTGATGGCAACAGAGGTGGACATTACTGGGGGGAGGTGAAGGGGGCAGAGGTGGACATTACTAGGGGGGGTGAAGGGGCAGAGGAGGACATTACTGGGGGTGGGGGGGTGAAGAGGCAGAGAAGGACAGTGCTGTGGGGGCAGGGCTTGATTCCTGCAGGAACACACTTTTTTTGAGGTGGGGGATCTTGAGTGATTTCCCACACTTTTTCCCCAGGACTTGATCCCTGGTGGAATTGAAAAGGGTATGAATCAATCTAGTGCTAGTGGTGGTTAAATCTGGTATAGGTGTAAATAACAGGCATATCTGAGGTGTTAAAGAAATTGTTTTAGTCGTTAGTTGTTCAATTTTGGTGACTACCTGTTGCCATATAGGATTCAGATATTTGAAATTCTAGAAAATATGTATAATAGTGCCTTGGTCTGGACAGCCCCTATATAAACCTGGGAATATTTTGTGTATATATACTATTCATGCACTTTTATATTTTTGTTGAAAATGGTGAGGGTGGGAGGAGTAGTAATTCTTTGTGTCTGAGAGTGTTACGCGACCAGTCTGTCTGGCAAGCCGGCTGACCTTGCAGTTTAGTATGATTAGTGTATATTTGTTTTTAAAATTCTTAATTAATAAAAAGAGTTTAAAAAAATGTGGAAACGTTTTGAAGAACAAACAATATATATATATATATATATATATATATATATATATATATATATATATATATATATATTTATTAGTAGAGAATAGGGAAATATTTATTTATATATGTTTTTTTTATATATACCGTATCTGTCTTACAGGGGATTTTTCCCTTCCTGTCCTGTCCCGTAGACACAATAGAAAATGAGAGGGAAACTTTTCAACCTGAGGGAAATTTCACTTTTAAACAGTTGACACTAGAACTAGTGCTCCCATTGGAGGATTTCCTCTTCATTTTTGTTCTAGTGACAGCTTAAATTTAGCCTTTTCCCTCACTTTTAATCCCAGTAACAATGGTCACAGAACAAATAGAGAGGGTGGACCCCCTTAACGAGGACACAGCCAACAATAAAAAACCCAGTGAGGGCTCTAAACCTTCCCCACTCTATAACTAAAGCTCTGTAGATAGTGTCCCTTTGTCTTGCTTGGATGCCTGTCGGGAGCATCTAGCGCTCCTGCTCCTCATTCCAGCATCCTGGGTTTGGTTGTGGCATTCTCCCCATACAGTATCTGTCTGGTTAATGTGGTTAATGTGGCCAGTCTCTGGGTGGAGACCAAACCTGTTATTAGCTAGCCAAGTCTCATGCTTGTGATAATGTGTGTAATACCTGATCAAGCTCCCTGTCTGTTTGACCTGCTCTGCTAGAATGAATTTACCTGTGTATGACCTCAGATCGGATAATGACTATTCTCTGAACTCTGCCTGCCTTTTACCTGGGTTGTCATTAAACCACTCTGCCTGTTCTGCCAACCACAAGTACCTGTGTGCTTTGCTCTTTTCGCGTATGCCCTTGCATGGTGGCCAGGTACTATTGCAGTGTGTATAAGTCCTGGGGGCAACGGAGTACTGGTAGGCATGCTTGCCTTACGGTAAAGGGGGCTGCTATAGGTGAAGAACACAGAAGCCAGCTATAGTGCCTGACCACTTGCGTTTGGGGTAAGCGTGACAATGCCAGATCCAAGTAGAAAAGCCTACTGCACCAATTGGACCAATCAGGACTTTAACCACTTAAGGACCCCTTCACGCCGATATACGTCGGCAGAATGGCACGGCTGGGCACAAGCAGGTACAGGTACGTTGCCCTTTAAGAGCCCAGCCGTGGGTCGCGCGCGCCGGCGCGCTCGCCGGCGCGCTCGCGACCTGGTCCTGAGCTCCGTGACCGTGCGCCTGCGGGACCCGCGGACCCGATCGCCGCTGGTGTCCAGCGATCGGGTCACAGAGCTGAAGAACGGGGAGAGGTAAGTGTAAACAAACCTTTCCCCATTCTTCCTAGTGTGAGTGTCACTGATCGTCTGTTCCCTGTCATAGGGAACGAAGATCAGTGACGTCACATGCCAAGCCACGCCCCCACACAGTAGTAATCACTCCCAAGAAAACACTTAACCCCTTCTGCGCCCCCTACAGGTTAACACCTTCACTGCCAGTGTCATTTTCACAGTAATCAGTGCATTTTTATAGCACTGATCGCTGTAAAAATGACAATGGCCCCAAAATAGTGTCAAAAGTGTCCGATGTGTCTGCCATAATGTCGCAGTCATGATAAAAATCGCTGATCACCGCCATTACTAGTAAAAAAAAAAAAAGTTAATAAAAATGCCCTAAAACTATCCCCTATTTTGTAGACACTATAACTTTTCAATCCAATCAATAAACGCTTATTGCGTTTTTTTTTACCAAAAATATGTACTGTAGAAGAATACGTATCGTCCTAAACTGAGGAAAAAAACATTTTTATATATTTTTGGGGGATATTTATTATAGCAAAAAGTAAAAAATATTGAATTTTTTTCAAAATTGTCGCTTTATTTTTGTTTATAGCGCAAAAAATAAAAACCGCAGAAATGATCAAATACCACCAAAAGAAAGCTCTATTTGTGGGAAAAAAAGGACGTCAATTTTGTTTGGGAGCCACGTCGCACGATCGCGCAATTGTCAGTTAAAGCGACGCAGTGCCGAATCGCAAAAAGGGGCCTGGTCCTTTAGCTAAAAAATGGTCCGGGGCTTAAGTGGTTAAAGGTGTCATGCCATCATCCGTAAAAATATTTTTAAAACATGATTTTCATTTATATACAATATCGAAAAAATTGTACAAAAATTACCATAGCATAATGAATAAAATGGATTTTTTGTTTTCACAAATAGTACATCAGCTTTATACACAAATATGGTGTTCACATACATTTATTGTATACCTCGGGGAGTTTTGGTAAAAGTGTTTATAACATTAAACCAGACAAACTCTATATCTTGCAAATGAGCTGAAGCCATATATTGTTTTCTCCCACATAGCAAGGATAACTTGCCACACATTTGTGGCAGTGTTGAATTGTAAGTCTGTTAACTTGCTTCACATTTTTACTAGCAAGTTGTACACTTGCAGAGGACTTGAAGCCAACGCTGTATCTTGGCCTAGGCCAACAAGGCCCAGGCTTAGGGCAGCACTTTGCAGGGGGGCAGCATGAAAAGAGTCCCGCTGGCTTGGGCTACACTTTTAGCGCAGCGCCAGTCTTATGAGGTGGACTAGGCCGCAAAACAAACCGGTCTGGTGCCCCCATAAAGCGGCCACACTGCTGCCGGTATGATAGGGATGGCGCAGACACAAGGGACACTGACATGGTCCCCTATACCTGGCAAGTAGGTAGTAGGACTCTCCTGCAATCCTTTGCTTGTGTCAGTTGTACATATTAAAGGAATATTAATTTTATTTCTGTTGATTGCTGATGAGAAAAATAAAATGATGGCCCCAATCCTTCCTTTGCTCACTGCCTGGACCACATACCTTCATCACTGTGCTACATGTTTTCTGCTGCACAACTGGCATGGTTATATCCTCTTAGTCCTCCATAAATTTTGCAGAAATTTGTGCTTAAAGTAGAACTATAGGCAACCCTTTTAATCCCATTTTGGATAGAGTAAGGGATGGTTATAGCCCCTGTTAATTTTTTTTTGCCATCGATTCATTTCCCTTCACTTCCTGCCCCATAGCCAAACAGGAAGTGAGAGAAAATCTCTGCAGATTAAGAGAACCCCCCCCCCCCCCAAGGCCCTGAGAACTAGTGTCCCCACTGGGAAATTTCAGGGCAGGTCTTAAACAGGAAGGGATGTGAACTTGACAAGAAGGGGTGGATCATATTTAAATTAGGGGTTGCACAAGTTTAGTCAGGCCTAGGGCAGCACATCCCATAGAGCAGTGGCCATCAACCCTGTCCTTCAGGGCCCACTAACAGGCCAGGTTTTATGTATTACCTTGGGGAGATGCAGACTAGAATACTGCAATCACTGAGCAGCAAATGATATCACCTGTGATGTATTTCAGTTATCTTGCAAACCTGGCCTGTTAGTCGGCCCTGAGGACAGGATTGAGGACCACTGCCATAGAGGGTTTGCCCAGGCCAAGGCTCTATCAGAAAGCAAAGAAATAATGAAGATTACTTTTTTCTGTTCGCGGGGAACACCTGGGGCAGCATCTCAAAGTATATCCCAACCTGGTTGAGAAACCCTCTGCAAATCGCTGAAGAAACGGAGCGGAACCAGACACACCTCTTACAGAGGAACCTGCACAGAGACTGGAGCAGCAGCAGGGAAGGCCTGCAACACTGGTTTTACCGGAACAGCCACAGTGGGAGGACCCAGATGAGCAGTGAGAATCAGGAGCATCTGTAATTCTATGGCAAACTGATCCATGCGGTGCTCCTGCTCATTCAAGCTGGGAAAAATATTACCACTCGGTGGATTGCCTGCATCTTCTGAATTCATGGCCTTCGCCTACTGGCAAGAACCATGAATCAGACTGAGACACAAAAATTAAGTAAAAATCACACATTTTAATGTAATAGTAAACATGGTACAGATCAGTAAACGTGGTCAAAACATAAGCCAGGGATTGGAAGCCAAGGCGGGTAGTCTGACAGGCCAGTAATCAGGAAACTAGAGAGAGATCAGTGTTGTCAGAGGCAGAAGAACAGGATCAGGAACCAGAAGAGATGTCAGCCAGGCAAAGTCTTTCACAGGAACACAGCAGAGAAACTCCAGAAATGTTTGACCAAGCAAAGGCAGGAAAGGAATGAACAAGGCAGTTTAAATAGCCAGAAGGGGCTGGCTGTAGGCAGGACTGATGAGCAGATAATGATAACCAGGTAAGTCACTGGGGAATCATTGAGTGCTGACAATTATCCGACAGCTGAGCAGCCTGAGCACAGAGAAGAGAGCTGCTAAGAGCCCAGCCCTAGCACAATAATAATACCCCATTGATAGTATCTGTAGGAAGAATATTGCCCCATTGCTGGTGTCAATGGGAAGAATAGTGCACCATTATTGGTGTCAGTGGGAGAAATGGTGCCTCATTGTTGGTGTCGATGGGAGGACTAATACCCCATTGATAGTATCAGTGGGAAGATTAGTGACCTGTCGCTGGTGTCAGCGGGAAGAATAGTGGCCCATCGCTGGTGTCAGTGGCAAGAATAATGCCCTATCGTTGGTGTCAGAGGAAGGAATAGTGCCCCTATAATTGGTATTAGTGGGAGAAATAGCGTGCCATCATTGTCAGTGGGAAGAATAATGCCTCAATATTGGTGATGATGGGAGGACTAATACCCTATCGATAGTATTAGTTTCACTGATATCCATTTAAATGCATGTACATCCATTGTGGAGGAGCTTATAAATTCAGTAGCGTTAGGACTGCAAGCAATACACAGGGTGCCGTGAAGAGGCCTTGCAGCTTATGCATGCGTTTGCAAATGCGTGCTTACTAAACCCCTGTTTTTAACGCAGACTGTTGGACAGGTTTATTTGGTCGGTTGGCAGACTGGTTGGTGAGTTGAGCTATGGAATGTTCTGTTTTTGTCTTTCATGCATTTGCCCTGACATGTGCTCCTTGCTGTAAAGGCCAGTTATAGGAGGGGGCAGGGGCCATTTGTTTGTTATTAGTGTCGCTGGTGTCAGTAGGAAGAATAGTGCCCCGTGGCTAGTGTCAGTGGGAGAAATAGTGCCCTATTGGTGGTAACAGTGGGAAGAATAGTGCCCCATTATTGGTGTCAGTTGGAAGAATGGTGCCTCATTGTTGGTGTCAGTGGGAGGAAAAATATTCTATTGATGGTATCAGTAGGAAGAATAGTGCCCCATCAATGGTATCAGTGGAAAGAATGGTGGCCCATAATTAGTGTCCAGTGGGAGGAATACTGTCCCAAGGGCCAGACAAAGGCAAATCGGGGGCAGCAGTTTGGAGACCACTGCTTTAGCCCCTAACCATCTATGAGGATGGCAAACTATTCCTATGCCAAAAGCTGTCAGATCCTGGATCCCCTTACTAAAATCAACTTCTTTCTGTAAGACAATTCATATATACTCTTATGTATTTCAACTTTTATCAGTTTTCCTGGAGTTCAGCTGTAAGCTTATTTCATTTAGTTATATTACCTACAAAAACACAAGACTATATCCTATATAAGGCTGCAAAGCTCGCCTTACAATTTGTGAGGAAAACATTATATGATAAACTTCAATACACAAAACAATAAAACAAAAAAGAAAAAAACCTTGTAAACAGTATTTTAGAAAGATCCGGCAGCTGGGATTCCGAATCCACACAGAGCAATAAACAAATCAAAGCATTGATCAGTGAAATGTAATACTTGAAGCACCTGTGGCAGCTGTTGCCTCTGACTTTCCTGAAAGTCACCTACACGCGTTTCACAAAAAGCTGTTACTAACTTCTTTAAAAGTTTTGTCTCTTCAGATCGCGAATAGGCGGCCTGCGGCTCACCAGCTGTTGTTCAACTGGAACTCCCAGCAGGCTCCTTCAGGCTCGCAGGAAAGCAGAGGTTACCGAGACGTTTTATGGACTGAACATTAGCGTCTTGCCAGATCCATTAGATTCCCATCATAATCATTTTAGGGAAATATTACATGTAAAATATTGTTGTGTTCATTGTATGCTCATAATTTAACTAGATGAATAATAATGTTATTTGTTATCAACGGTAGAGACATGCAGCAGTTCACAAGGCAGAGTCAAATAGTTATAATTATGATTCATGGCACATTTTTCCTATTTAAAGCCAACTCCGGGAAATGTCCTCCTTGCATACAAGAGTTGCCTACAAGAGTTACTTGCTTATTTAGGTCTAGGGGACATAGAAAAGATGTACTTACCCGATCCTTTGCTCCTCTATGCTGCTAAACCAGTCCCCGAAGTGTGTAGGGTGGGCGGAGCGCGGTGCTGCGGCAATAACACACTAAACACTGCATGTGACAAAAGTGACATCTGTCCCGTTTGGCCCTGATTCAGCAAGAGATCGGTTTAGGGATTAGGGCCCAGCAAATAATGAGAACTCCAAGAATTGCAGCAGTTTTGAAAATCTGTTGGCTTGTTATGCCGCGTACACGACCGCTTTTCTCGACGAGAAAAACTGAATTTTTTCATTTCGCCGAGAAAAACGATTGTCTGTGGGCTTTATGTCGTTTTTCTCGTCAAGAGAAAAAATTACGGGAAAAACGACCGTGTGTAGGGAACCAAGCGGTTCCCTCGTTTTTCCTGTCATTATTCACGGCGGTTTTTTAACCGCCGTGAATAATGATCGTGTGTACGCGGCATCAGGTGTTAAAGTGGTTGTAAACCCACTTTTTCAACTTGCACCTACAGGTAAGCCTAGATTAAGGCTTACCTGTAGGTGCAAGAAATATCTCCTAAACCTACACGGTTTAGGAGACATTTACTAAAATGATAAGCGCCGCTGTCTACGGCGCATTCATGGGGTTAATCCCATTCACAAACTCGGCTACTTCCCAGCAATCGCTGGGCGTAGCCGAGTGGGACGCCTCCCGCGTGCATGCGCAGAGTGACGTCTCCGCCGCTCCGGCCGATCACAGCGCCGGAGCGGCGCTGTGATTGGCTGGTGCGGCGATACCCGGAAGTAACATTCCGGCTATCGCCGCAGTGATGTCTGCGGCTGAACAGAGGGACGAGGATGGCTTCGGGGGCCCCGATCTAAGGTAAGTGGAACATAATGAGCTATTATGCTAGTCATAATAGCTCATTATGCCTTTCTTTAACAGGTTGTAAAAAAAAAAAAAAAAAGTGGGTTTACAACCACTTTAAGTCCAATGGTGTATGTCACTTTGTGGACTTATCTCTTTTATACACTCTTTATATTTTTACTGAGCACCAGAAGTACAGCTATCACTATACTCCTGATGCTCTGACAGAAGATGTAACTGCTGTGTACCTGCCTGCCCCCTCCCCTCTGCTGTCTATTCACTGAAGGCTTTGTATTTGGTGAATGGGTTCACATAATTCAAAGTCTGGCTTGGGAAGGCAGAGTGGCTGCACATGACTCTGCAACATCTGCAGCTGTGACCCTAAGTTCCATCGTTGGAATGCTGGAAGTATAGTAATAGCTGTACTCCTGGCATTCAGTAAAAATGTAAATTGTAAAAAAAAAGATTAATGTCCATAAGGGGGCATACACCTGTAGCAAGTGGTTACATTTAGGGGGAAGCATCTGAGTGGTAACTAGGCTCAGATGCACTAATTGTTAGGTCTCATGGACCATTTCTATCCCTGGGAGATAGTACTGGTGTGTAAGTTCACTGGGGCATATGGGTGGCGCTGTTGCCATGGGCCTGGGTTGAACCACAGTACAAGGTTGGGTCCTTTTCGTCCCCTCTCGGCAGCAGTACGGCGGGGCGGAGAACCTGCTGTGCCTGTCGGGAGAGGATATAAAAGGGGTCGGCCATCTTCCAGAGGGGTCGTCGGGTCCGCGCTCAGGCACCTTAGGCCTGGGTGCGTGTGTGTCGCCTCCGAGTGCCCTAGGCCTGGAGGCCAAGTCGGGTTGTCTCTGGGTGCCCTAGGCCCAGAAACGGAGCTGCTTTTACATCTTAGACACCTTCAGTCTAGGGTGAGGTACTTTGGAGAAAGGCCCGGAGCCCAGCAGCCTTCGGCTGGGATCCGCTGGCGACTGAGACTCCCAGGGATCTGCCTTGCGAGGGGACCCATATCCAGGACGAGGAGGCCAGGGAGGTGACCCTTTCTGAAGACCCAGCGCAGAGTCGTGGTGACAGATGGGGCCTCTGGTAACTCTCCGGAGGGATGTTCTTGTCCTATAAGGGCTAGTTCACTAACGGAAGGAAGTGCGTGTTCTTTAAATCCCAGTCGCAGTGATACTACGCAATCAAGGTCAGTAGCAGTGGCTTTTTATATTTTTTTCACCCGGTCAGTAGCAGTGACCAATCTCATGGTCTGTGGCAGAGACCTGCGCCAAGCCTGTTCGTGCTGATCAGAGCAGGAGAAACCCAAATTCAAGTTTGTGCCTGGACCTCCTCCCACCTTATCTGACCTGTGTCTTGTCCCAACCTGTCTGCTCTCAAAGAGACTGTTTATTGTGCAAGAAGGAATAAATAAGTGTTGGACCTTTCAGTTGGTGTGGACAGTTGCTTACTGGGGAGAATTAAAGACTTGTTTCTGACTACTGCAGAAACTAGGTCAGCACTGGAGGCTTTTTGACACTGGCTGCAAGTAGGCCCGAGAAACTAACACCACTCAACCTCCCTATTCAGGAGGGTACAGGCTTGTGGTGCGGTGTGCCTCATTCTTTTCCTGCGGAGGAGCCAAGCAGAAGAAAAGCAGGTAAAGTCTGGGGTTGGTGCGCTACACGTGGGGGCTCGAGTCCGGGATGTGTTTGCGGTCATGGAGTGAAAACCCCCCCAGAAGCTGAACTTTTATTCCCCAGTGAAGTTCCGTGGAGGTCGGCCATGTTTGGAACTGCGCCACAAGGAGAACCCTGACTGCATAGTTCATGGGCGTGTCTATTCAGAAAAGCCCGCGAGCGATGCAGGAGATGGGAGGAGTCCTGCCATGTATGGAGTTACACGTGGGGACTTTGGCACAAAAAGGTCAGTGCGTGATGGAGCAGCAGATGGTCAGCATGTCGTCTCATGCATCATGGGTTCCAGCTTCTACAACCGTGAAAATGACTTCATTCGCTGCTTCGCTTATGGATACAGGGATTCGGCTCAAGCCCCGGGGAAGATTTGCCCTCTATGTGTGCAAGGACGTGGAGGCCCTTGGTGTGATTTGTCCCGGCTGCTCGGGACTGGTGGTTCATCTGAAGCCATTCGGGCGATACGAAAGCTGTAAGGAGTTTCTGTTTGAGGTGGAGCAACCTACAGAGAGGCCTCGGGCCTTCCACCTCAATTGCCTTACGGACGCCACTACTCTGGAGGGAGGAATCGAAGCTTGTACAGCCACCCCTGCGCACACTGACGAGACTTCGGAGGAAGTCACAGAGGTGATCGCTTTAGCGAGTGAGAAACCGGAGGATGCTGCCTCGGTAACGACAGAGTCTTTTCTCCCACCGCCCAAGAGGAAGATGGGTCTTGTGAAGGCTTCCCGCGGCCGTGGTGGAGCAACGCCCCAGCGCTTACCCGGAACGGATGTCTCTGAAGGGAAAAGTTCCGGACGTCCGAGTCCTTCTTCAAGCCGAGGTAAGCCAGGGGGAGAGACTTTGTTAAAGGCCCCTAGCCCTGGGGATTCACATGTTAGTGAGTTGGCCAGAGGGGGTGAATCGTCCTTCACCAGGAATTACTTCCCTGCGGAGGAGTACGATACCTCTGACCTAGAGTCCGTCTCAGATGCGGGTGATGATGCCGCGATTGACGAACTGTTTGAGAGAAAGGGATGGGATAAGATGCCCCTGTCCTTGTTCCCTAGGCCTAGGAACCCACCCATGTCTACTGGGGAATGTACACCCTGGGTGGTGGCCACCGAGCCTGAGGAGGGATCTGTTTCCTTGCCTGCCCTTCCACCGTCGGGAGCACCTGCTTCCGCCACTACCACTACTGCTAGACTGGTGTCACTGCGGGCCCCTGCAACTGGCCCAGAGGCAGTTAAAGTGCCTTGACACCCGGATGCTGTTGTTTTGCCTGGCGCAGGAGACCGCGCCACTATGCCACCGCTGTCCCGTTTACAGAGACTCTTCAACCAAAAGGTTGCCAGTGAATATGGGTGGGAGTACCCGTACCTACCCAAAGAACTTTTGTTTGAGGTTGAGGCCTGTAGAGATCGGTGGTACTCGGAGTTTGTGTGGACACACATTAAGGTACCCCAGGCCAGAAGGTACTTTTTGTGTTCGCCTGCCGCCACTCTGCGGTTCAAAGATTGCAAGGCTGCTTGGATGTTGGGTCGGCACATTCATGCGGACAAAGTGCTTATCTGCAGGAAGACAAGGACGATGTGGAGTATCACATAGATACCTTCGATAGACATTGGAAGCCGTTGGTGTTGCCCGACCCACACTACTATTTGTGAGAGACCAGACTCTTGTGTTTGTGTTTGAACTTTCTTTTTCTCTCCAGGAACTTTGCCCCATGTTTAAGGGTATTTTACTCTTTGAAGGAGCGGGAGCTGTTGCTGTTGTTGTTCTCCCTTCTCTTCCCACCACAAAGATAACAAGGACTTTGGGGTTGTAGTTAGTTGAGGGCCACAGTTCACAGAGAAGAGAATTTCCTTGTCATGAACAGGTGTTCTGACCGTGGCACTACCACTAGGTGGCGTTGTTGCGCAACTGTTATATTGAAAGCCATACACTGCACTTACTGTTAGAGCGAGCAGGTTTTTCTCTAGGGAGGAACCTGTTCATTCTAAATTACATATTGTTAGATTATGTGTTTTCTTCTTCCTCTGCAGGTGAACGACAAGCAAGACTGCTGAGTATGGGGTGGGTCTTAGCGGGTTCTGCGGGAAGGAATTGTAAATTTTTACTGTGAAATTTGAGTGATCTTAAAATGTTTTATATACATGTACACTCTCATTCCCATCTGTGTTTTTTCCCTTTCCCATGTTAGGTTCCGGCACAAACGAACTAAATTTTAGATTGTAATTTTTTTAGTTTGTCTCTGGATCTGGCTTATGTTGACTCATGTTGAGGAGGCATGAATTGGTTTCAGACACTGGGGACCAGTGTTCACAAGTGAGGGGGATGTGTAGCGGATGGTTACATTTAGGGGAAAGCATCTGAGTGGTAACTAGGCTCAGATGCACTAATTGTTAGGTCTCATGGACCATTTCTATCCCTGGGAGATAGTACTGGTGTGTAAGTTCACTGGGGCCTATGGGTGGCGCTGTTGCCATGGGCCTGAGTTGAACCGCAGTACAAGGTTGTGTCCTTTTTGTCCCCTCTCAGCAGCAGTACGGCGGGGCGGGGAACCTGCTGTGCCTGTCGGGAGAGGATATAAAATGGGGCGGCCATCTTCCAGAGGGGTTGTCGGGTCCACGCTCAGGCACCTTAGGCCTGGGTGCGTGTGTGTCGCCTCCGAGTGCCCTAGGCCCGGAGGCCTGGTCAGGTTGTCTCTGGGTGCCCTAGGCCCAGAGACGGAGCTGTTGTTCCATCTCAGACACCTTCAGTCTGGGGTGAGGTACTTTGGAGAAAGGCCCGGAGCCCAGCAGCCTTCGGCTGGGATCCGCCGGGGACCGAGACTCCCAGGGATCTGCCTTGCGAGGGGACCTGTATCCAGGACGAGGAGGCCAGGGAGGTGACCCTTTCTGAAGACCCAGCGCAGAGTCGTGGTGACAGATGGGGCCTCTGGTAACTCTCCGGAGGGATGTTCTTGTCCTATAAGGGCTAGTTCACTAACGGAAGGAAGTGCGTGTTCTTTAAATCACAGTGGCAGTGATACTACGCACCCAAGGTCAGTAGCAGTGGCTTTCATATTTTTTTCACCCGGTCAGTGGCAGTGACCAATCTCATGGTCTGTGGCAGAGACCGTGCGCCAAGCCTGTTCGTGCTAATCAGAGCAGGAGAAACCCAAATTCAAGTTTGTGCCTGGACCTCCTCCCACCTTATCTGGCCTGTGTTTGTCCCAACCTGTCTGCTCTCAAAGAGACTGTTTATTGTGCAAAAAGGAATAAATAAGTGTTGGACCTTTCAGTTGGTGTGGACAGTTGCTTACTGGGGAGAATTAAAGACTTGTTTCTGACTACTGCAGAAACGAGGTCAGCACTGGAGGCTTTTTGACACTGGCTGCAAGCAGGCCAGAGAAACTAACACCGCTCAACCTCCCTATTCAGGAGGGTACAGGCTTGTGGTGCGGTGTGCCTCATTCTTTTCCTGCGGAGGAGCCAAGCAGAAGAAAAGCAGGTAAAGTCTGGGGTTGGTGCGCTACACACGTTATTGGACTTAACTCCTTATAAGTCGTCAGCTTTTTTTAAACTGCTGCAATTGCTGGAGCTTTTGTTTAAATCTTTTTGGAACAAGAGATTTTAATCAGAGATGTAGATTTAGCCTAATTTTAAAAACAGTTTTTAAAGTGTTACTAAACCCAGGACCCTGCATCAACTTTATCTGGTCTCCGACAGTACACAGAACATGCAAATTCAATAGTTTTAGTAAAAATAACTGCTAAATACCTTTTTTCATCAGCAGTTAGAGCAGTGACTTCTTTCAGTGCCTGGTTAAAGCTTGTAGGAAGAATTTTCATTCTGCTCTGACTGTCCTACCAGACTACAGGACCCCTGACCCTCTGTCTGGACAGTGCTGATTGACCCTGTGCTGATTACCTGTACTCTCCCAAAAAAAAAACTCTCTAGCAATACACACCAAACTGAGCATGTGCAACCTGTCCCCAAGGCTCTGTATTAACAGGAAATGGTTTGGGGATTGTGGAAGAAGGGGAGGAACAGAGAAGACAGGATTAGAGAGCATTTTTTACAAAATGCAGAGGATTAACCCCTTAGGTTCCACAGTGAGTATAACAAGCATGCTTTACTGCATATAGAGACTGATTTTACTGTTGTGGGTTTAGTAACACTTTAATCCAACTGGTGAATTAACTCCTGACTGGCGCTCTTCCTGGTGCTGAAGAGCTTTAATAACTGCAGGGCTCCCTGTCTTCCACTGGGATAAAGAATATGTTCCATACATAGCCAGTTCACCCCATTCATGGTATTAACCAAAAGCAGAACAGGAGTCTAGCCATATTAAGTAACAAGGAAGAACCCAGCCCAAGGATTAATTGAGGCCTAGATACCCAGGCCAAATTTAGCATGCTTTATTCAGTTTGGCAAGAACTATTCGGCATAGCTATATCATTTGTATATTTTTTTAAATATGTATGATGTTTTTATTTGATACACTGCTTAAATAAAAATCCTGTTCTCTTTTTTTATTATCTATTATATCAATGACCATTTTTTTCCAAATTGCATTTTCTTCTTTTTTATTTCATTTTATAATATGTTTTAATTATGTAATTGTGTCTGACAATTACACCATTAAAAAGAGGGCACTGCAGATCCTATTTAAATCTGGCAGTGGCAGGCTACAGGCTTATTTTGTCAATAATTCTTCAAGCCTGTATGTGATCACCATGTCATAGGTACCATAGTGATTACATGATCTGGAACAATTCTGACTGATCTCTGATCTTCAGCTAGGACTGGAACAGTCATTAATAGCCAGGATTGAGGGCCTGCAGGTGCTCAAAGTGTTGGCTTCGGGCTTTCAAAGGGGGGGGGGGGGTTTATAAAAGTATACCAAGCATATAGCGTGGTATTGTGGCATGTAAAGGTAAAATGTTCACCTTTAATTACATTTCTTTAAAAATCCACATGCATTACAGCTTTGGGTGTACATTAAAATGTGGTCCTCAGTTTTTAAAAACAATTCTTAGTTTTCAAGCAGCTTCTACCATGAGCTTATATCTATATATTTCATCCATGTAGTAGTTATTTTTACTTATAATAAAAAGCCTTTTTACAGACGACAGCTGGTTTTTCATACTATAGCAATTCAGGTGCCTCTTCTATTTAGTCTTTAGTGACCACCTTCTTCATCCAGCGTTCCACCAGCGCCAGACCTCTTCTAAGGTCATAGACTACCTTGAACATCAAGTCCAACCAATGGGCTAATACCAGGGTCTGAGTGGAGAGAGATAAATTCCCCACAAGCTCCTCTTCAGGTTGAAAGATACCCCAAGGGTTTTAGAAACATTAACAGATGTAAGTAACACAAAACATCTTGCTGTCTCATATTATCACCATAAAGTCCTTGGATTACTACACCATAAGATCTCAACAATCTCTCTCAATTGCTTTTTTCCTCTCTTTTATTCTGAAAATCCATAGAAAACATTTCCTAATATTTAGAGAACCAACGGTTCTGTCATTAGAAGCTAAATAAAATATTTTGTCAATATACTAGTACCGTATATACTCGAGTATAAGCCAACCTTAATATAAGCCGAGGCACCTACTTTTACCACAAAAATGGGAAAACGTATTGACTCGAGTATAAGCCTAGGGTGAGAATGCATCAGCTACTGTAAGTGGAAAAGAGGGTCAACAATGCCCATTTGCAGCCTCACTGTGTCCATCTGCATACCTCAGCCTCACTGTGTCCATCTGCATGCCTCAACCTCACTGTGTCCATCTGCATGCCTCAACCTCACTGTGTCCATCTGCATGCCTCAACCTCACTGTGTCCATCTGCATGCCTCAGCCTCACTGTGTCCATCTGCATGCCTCAGCTTCGCTGTGTCCATCTGCATACCTCAACCTCACTGTGTCCATCTGCATGCCTCAGCCTCACTGTGTCCATCTGCATGCCTCAGCCTCACTGTGTCCATCTGCATGCCTCAGCCTCACTGTGTCCAGCTGCATGCCTCAGCCTCAATGTGTCCATCTGCATGCCTCAGCCTCGCTGTGTCCATCTGCATGCCTCAGCCTCACTGTTTCCAACTGCATGCCTCAGCCTCACTGTGTCCATCTGCATGCCTCAGCCTCAATGTGTCCATCTGCATGCCTCAGCCTCACTCTGTCCATCTGCAAGCCTCAGCCTCACTGTGCCTCAAGTACCTGATCGGCGTTGTGCCCATCTGCCGTTGTGCCAGTGTTATGATCTCCCGGCCCTGTGACCATCTGCAGCGTTATTATCTCCCAGTGCTGTGATATATTCAGTCTAGTCGGCGGCCTTGGAGTGTAACGTCCTCATCCGTGATGGAACACTGACTCAGTTTCCCAGTAGTGAGTCAGTGTTAGGCCTATCACGGACTAGGACGAGGAGAAGGCGGGGTTTTGTTACACTGCATGGCCACCGACTAGACTGAATATATCACAGTGCCAGGAGATAATAAGGCTGCAGATGGTCACAGCGCCGGGAGGACTTGAGTATAAGCCGAGGGGGGCATTTTCAGCACAACAAAATGTGCTGAAAAATTTGGCTTATACTCAAGTATATATGGTACTAGAGCAAAGCCAGTCTCTGAGGATCTCCATAAATTGCCTTTACTTTTTTTATATTGTTATTCACAGAAACAAGTAACAATGCATAAATAGAACAGAATATCTATGTCTATATATATATATATATATATATATATATATATACGGTGTCTTGAAAAAGTATTCATACCCCTTGAAATTTTCCACATTTCGTCATGTTACAACCAAAAATGTAAATGTACTTTATTGGGATTTTATGTGATAGACCAACAGAGTGGCACATAATTGTGAAGTGGAAGGAAAATGATAAATGTTTTTTTAGCATAGCATTTGTGAGGTCAGGCACTGATGTGGACGGGAAGGCCTGACTCACAATCTCCACTCTAATTCATCCCAAAGGTGTTCTATCGGGTTGAGGTCAAACTCCTTCATCCATGTCTTTATGGACCTTGCTTTGGGCGTTGGTGTTTATCAAGGGTTTGGCTTGGCCCCTTAGTTCCAGTGAAGGGAATGCTTTAGCCGTCAGCATACCAAGACATTTTGGACAATTTCATGTTCCCAACTTTGTGGGAACAGTATGGGGATGGCTCCTTCCTGTTCCAACATGACTGCGCACCAGTGCACAAAGCAAGGTCCATAAAGACAAGAATGAGCGCATTTGGGGTAGAGGAACTTCACTGACCTGCACAGAGTTCTGACCTCAACCTGATAGAACACCTTTGGGATGAATTAGAGTGGAGACTGTGAGAGCCAGGCCTTCCCGCCGAACATCAGTGCCTGACCTCACTAATGCGCTTCTGGAAGAATGGTCAAACATTCCCATAGTCGCACTCCTAAACCATGTGGACAGCCTTCCCAGATGAGTTGAAATTGTTATAGCTGCAAAGGGTGGGCCAACTCAATATTGAACCCTACGGACTAAGACTGGGATGCCATTAAATTTCATGTGTGTAAAGGCAGGTGTCCCAATACTTTTGGTAATATAGTAAGTATATGTGTATATATATATATATATATATATATATATATTTAATTTATTTTTTGTCACTTGTCAACAAGGAAAATACAAAGCAACTGAGAGCTCAATCATAGGGTCAGGGAGACAAATGAAAAATAGCTCAAGGAGTTTATGAGATTAAGTCCGTTAAAGATATTAAAGGAAAACATTGCCGGCAATTAGGGGGAAGAATGCCAATAAAATGACTGACAACGTGTATTTATGGCTATATGAATCCATCATTTTAGTCTAATGAAATATATGTGTACACTGCTGTAGCAAATAATTATATCACGGGCTCTGACATGAATGGAAATGTCACATGCATTTAAGATAACAGCGTTAGAAATTGTTCATATCCTACAAATGGATTTTACAGAACTAGCAGGGAAAATGTCAGTGTAATTAAATACACAATTCCTTATAACCTTCTTCATACAGAAAGCCTAATGGTGTTGATATGAGTCTTCTGGGGGATAACGGTCACAAAATGTCAGTAAATCATATAAAACGGGTTAAATTGATCATGGCTGATCATGTAGGAACCCTAATGTCAAATAAAACCCTGCTATCCCCTTCCCCTGCCCATGCAGTTCCATTAAGGCAAATGTTTATGAAAGAGTTAAACCAAAGAACAGCAATTTATTGTATTGGAGGTGTAACCAAAAAACCCTGTTTAATGTTGGTATGGCAGAGGTGCTTGTGGTGGAGTGTAATGATGTTAATGAAGGTCGTTAGAGTTGTCATAATTTATTTAAATGAATCCAGAAAACAAATTTTGTGGCTAATTCCACACTAAGGCTGGGTTCACATGTGAGCCGCATGCGGTTTACAGCAGGGGTCCAGTTTGTCCTAGTTTACTGTTTCAGGTCCGATTTTAGCCTGAATTTTGGGCTGAATTCGGACCTGAAATGGACCAACCGGACACGCTGAGGAGATATGTTTACCGGCTCCTTAGAAAGCAGGTCAAAATTTCCTGCTATTGCGAGTTGGATGCGGTAAAACCGCATCCTATTCGCAATGGTGTGAACCCAGCCTTAATGTTTTAGAATACTTCCTGGTTGTTCAGAAATCACTGGCGAGTCTGTGTCAGACATAAATTTAATTGCTCATCACTTAAACTATGACAACTCTGACTACCTTCATCAACATACAATTAATGAGAAATAATCGGGATGACCCACCACATCCAAGATAATATACCAATATTTAGATCTTGATATTCAAAGTGAGTGGATATTAAAGGTGGGTGGTCTCAAAGGAAAATATCACAAACAATTTAAGAATATATCATTTTTATTCCATAGAAATCTTAAAACATATGGGGGAATCACCCCCTTGACTTAAAAACAAAGTACACATTGACATGGTTCCATATAGAACCCATAGAACCCCACAGTATATAACAGTATTTAGACTTAAACAAGACTACTGCTTTCTAACACTAAAAGTATGGCACCACATCTATAGCGGTCTCAGCTTACTCCATAAAGTGTTGATCACATGATTGCCAATGAGTTTCGCCCAAAGAAGGGCTTCTTCAGGAGAACAGGGGCATTTTTTAGCTCTGTCCAATCCTCAAATGTTAGAATTATGCCCATTAATGTGTACATTACATCGCAAGTGATGAGATAACCAAACTACGGATGAGCCCTTCTTTAGGCAAAACTTATTAGGAATTGTGATCAGCACTTTATGGACCAAGTTGAGACCACTATTGATTTGGTGCCATACTTTTGATGTTAAAAATCAGTATTTGTGTTTTAAATAATGTTATATACTGTGGGGTTGATGTTCTATAGGGAACCATGTAAATGTGCACTTTGTTTTTAAGTCAAGGGAGTGATATCCCCCATATGTTTTAGGATTTCTATGGAATAAACATTTTCTTTTTTAATTGTTTGTGATGTTTTTTTTTTTTCTGAGAGACCACCCACCTTTAAAATCTACTCTCTTTGAATATCATGGGTTTCCCGAGGTCTAATACCTCCATCAACATCATTACACACCATCCTGGATGTCTTTGCCATACCAACATTTGATTATTTTTTTTCATTGCACCTTCTGTAAACATTATCTAGATGTCCCTGAGGAGGACTTAGGACCAGATTTCTCAAGGCGTCAAGAGTGACATAACCCTACATGGAGACAGGAGTATTTTCCCCACGCCTACTCGGAATGTTGCATCTACCATCATACTTGGTCATTCACAACATCACCTTATGTACATCACATCTCTTTTAAAAATTTTAACATCCATTATGGAATATATGATTGTTTGCAAACATCTCTACACTATATGGGCTATCTCACCTCTCCTCTTACTCCTATTTCCTAGTAGATACCTTAGGTTTTTTGTTCTTCCGACATGCCACTTTGAAGACCACCCATTCACAGACACAATTTATTATAATGCAACTTACCAGTCCTTTGATATTCATTTCTTTTTCTGTTTCAGGATTTTTTTCAACCCTCTGTCATCTTCAGCCTATAGGTGGCAACATGCTGCTTCTCCAGGAGAGGAGTTTGATGAGAGGAACTGTTTCCTTTTGTCTGCTCCAGCAGCCATCTTGGGTAGCACGGTTGTCCAATTGGACGCTGAAATTTCACACAATTTCAGGTGGCCAGCTTGACCTGATAAAAGGGGTGCTCCACATCATTTGGGGGCACATACAGGGACGGAATTCCAGTTAGCAAGGATAACTTGCCACAAATTTTCTACACATTTTCACTGGCATGTTGTACGCTTGCAGTTCTAGTTCTAGTTGACACTTTTTCAATTTGTAGCAAATTTGCATGGCAAGAATTGCTTGCTATCTGGGATGTTAAACGTACTAGCAGATTTAGATGCACTAAACAAATTAAAGGTAAACGCTAGCTAACACTTTAAAAACAGTTAAAGCAAACTGTTTTTTTTTTCCCTTTTGGGATAAAGATTTTACATAAATAAATAAAAGTGGATCGTAATAAGCACCCTTGTCAGTTGTAAATGGTTTGTCTCAACTCTGTAACTGCTACATCTGCAGGACAGCTTGCTAGTTTTAAAAACAACAGATCACCTGGAGAAAAGCCTGAAAAATAATACTAATGGAGCCACCAAATCTATAAATAATATAATTAATATTTGCTGTTGGGTTTGATACTGCTTATATAGGCCTAAAGGCAGAGGCGTAGCTTGAAGCTTGTGGGCCCCAATGCAAAAGTTGACCTGCCCCCCCCCCCCACTACCACCCTCCACTTCCACCATGCATGCAGATACACCCACCGCACGCCAAGATACTCAAAGTGGCTTAGGAGTTTTGAGTTCCCAGAGTTCCCCCTTACATCAGAGGACAGGGATCACCGCTTGAGAATCAGAGGACAGGATCACCCCTGCAAGTCACTTGGCAGAGATTTTTTCCCATCCCAGCACTGTATACAGCTCCTCCCGCCACACTACACAGGGCTGAAATCACATTCCTTTACACACAGTCTGTCAGCCTTCACAGGGTGTATCTGGCTTTTATGTTGCTGTTCTGACCTGTGAAATTCTCTGTTCGGAACGGCAGTGTAGTTGCAGTAGGCAGATAGACGATGTGCAGATGGTGGTTGACTAGCTGTTTTCTAAAAGAATGTGGTTTTAGCCCTGCGGAGGAGGAGCAGTATAGAATGCTGTAATGGGAAAGGAGCTCAGCATCCAGGGAAGAGGGGATGGTCAGGAGGCTTTGGGGGGGGGCAACTTAGATCTAGGGGGGCAAAGCCATGTGACACAAAATCTGGAGCCTGTAGCTCCTCAGGGGCCCCTCAGGAGGTGTTAAGGGATTTGTTTTAGCAATTTCTGAAGGTTTCTCTGTCAGTGTTGGCAGGTGTTGGGGAAGGTCACCTCCCGGAGCTGTGTGTCTTTTCCTCAGTTGTCAGGGAAGTGGGGTAAGCGTACATCCCATAGTGGGGGGAGTACAGAGAATCCCAGCTGGTGACTAGGAGACACTGAGCGGTGTCTTACCTCACCAGTGACATCAGTCCAATCGTGGCTACAGGACAACACTCTCCTCCTCTTAACTCACTGAGCTTGGTTACCATTCCATGTTGCCAGCACACAGCACAGACACTTCCCCATCCTGGGCTATTCTCACCCGTGCTATTCTCCATTCAGGAAATGGCTCACCGTTCAGGAAATGGCTCACAGTTTCTCCCCAGTCAATGAGAACAGAGGGGTGTGGACTGTGGAAGGCAAAGTGGAAGCCCAGTACTGGAGCGTGGCTGTGGGGCTAGGACAGATCGGAGCTGGACTTTGTGGAGGATTTGATAATATGACAGGGAGGCTGCAGGGGCCCCCTGAAGCTAGGGGCGGGGATGCGATTGTGACCCCTTCAACCCCTTATGCTACGCCCATGCCTAAAGGTCATTGTCAGGGTTTACTAGACATGTGCATTCGTTATCGTCCGATTGCATTTGTGTCCAAATTCTTGGGATTTTCGTGTTCGTTTTAACAAAACGATAACGAACACGCAGAATCCAAAATCCCAAAAATCTGAAATAAAATCATGCTTTATTTTCGTATCCATTATATTTTCGTATCGTTGTGACAACAGTTCGATATAGATAGATAGAAGATTAGACATGACCGTGACAATAGCGATCTGTGTCTATGGAACCTGCGGTCAAATGTGCCTAACCTAACTCTATTGGTCCAAGATTATTCGACATAGAGAGAAAAGATTCGACATTATAGAGACATGAAGATTCGACAAAGCAGTTTAGCTGCTTCGTCGAATCTTCTTAGAACATCCGACAGACACCATAATGGCGCGTACACACGATCGTTTTTAATGACGAGAAAAATTTCATTTTTTTAAATGGTCATTAAAAATGATCATGTGTGGGCTTTCCAGCATTTTTCCCGACGAGAAAAACGCAGAGAATGACGATGAGAAAAATTGGAACATGCTCTAATTTTTCACGTCGTTTTTTTCATCGTCGTTTTTCTCGTCATGAAAAACGGCCGTGTGTGGGCTTTAACGACGTGAAAAAAAATGTGCATGCTCAGAATCAAGTATGAGACGGGAGCGCTCGTTCTGGTAAAACTAGCGTTCGTAATGGAGATAGCACATTCGTCACGCTGTAACGGACTGAAGAGCACAAGGCTGAAAAGCGCAAATCGTCTCTCAACAAACTTTACTAACATGAAGGGTGGTGCCATCCGAATGGAACTTCACCTTTATAGTGCCGTCGTACGTGTTGTACGTCAACGCGCTTTACTCAAACATTTTTTTCCACGATAGTGTGTAGGCAAGGCAGGCTTGAGAGGAAACACGAAAAATCACGTCGAGAAAAATTCATTTTTTTTCAATGACATTAAAAACGATCGTGTGTATGCGGCATCAGCCTTCAATTGACAGATTCGACCTTAATTCATTCAGATTTTCGTACAAATGCATTTTTTAATGAAACAAAATAAATAAAAATTTATTTCAGGAGTAACTAAATACATTTTTTAATCGGATGAAACTGAAATTACGAAACCAAATATTTCAGTGTGCACATGTCTAGGGTTTACAAACATTTTAAGTTGAGTAGAAAAATTTGAGATAAAAGTAGTGGTGGGTAACATCCATCTAAAGGTGCCTCATCGCATCTCTGGTAAGAGAAATCCAAAATGTATTGTTCACTATACGTATACCAACAATCTGAAAGATAGCATTTGCAAAAACATATGCAACCCTCCTCGCCATAGTGCTGGATTGTGGGGTGATGGAAGGGCATGTCTTTAATACTATTCATCAGCGCTTGTATCGCAAGGACATGTCTTCTCTACCCATCCTCTGAGGTTGAGACAGGGGGATTTATTTTCCAAAAGGGATGTTATGTACTTTATAACACCTGTTACAGAGGACTTTTCAGTTCTTTATTGAACATGCTTTTTGCTTTCACATAAAGTGCTAAGAGTTAGTTCTATGTGTTAAGTTAGGTAATAAGAATAGGTTTAGGCCCGCCATACACGGTGCAAATTTATTTTCTGTAACCACGGGTTGCAGGAAAGAAATTTGCACGATTCCCCCACCAACACAGTTAGTGCTGACAGGGGAATCCCTCCTGCCGAGCTATTGTCTTCTCCTGGCAAGAGGGCGGGCAGGGAAAGCCTGGGAATCTGGTAAGAGAATCTAGTAGACTGGTTGTACCCAAGTTGATCAATCGTTTACCTTGGTAAATTCAGCCTGCCCATTAATATTTTGATTCTCGTCTGGTTTCTGCTGAACTGAGATTCAAACCATGTATGGCCGGCCTAGGGCTAATGGCTGTTAGGATAAGGTTACGTTTTATTGTTTGGGTAGCATTAGGTGTAGTAACTTTTTTTTTTTATCATTTTGCTGTTTGTGTCCCTGTGGGAAGATTTGACATACTTTTGATCCAAGAAACTAAAAGAACAAATAAATCTCTTGAAAGTAAGGTGGAACAGTTGTCACCAGAGCAGGAGTCAGAGCAGGATGTTAAAGTGGATGTAAACCCTCACATATACCCAGTGAAGTGAACAGCCTGAGATGATACAGAGAGATGAAACAAATCTCCCTATATAAGTTTTACATGTATATCTGCTGTCTTCAACTTTATATATCCTTTAAAAAATGCTCTGCATGTTACAGATTTTCTCTTCCTGGTTAGCACTGCATTAAAGTTTGGGCATACAGCCAAGGCAGCTGATTGGAGGAAAGGCACACACCCCCTCTCCTCATTGGCAAAGTAAAAAAGGAATAGGCATAGCTCTGCTCTGAGACGGCAAGCTAACTGCTAATTTATTTATAGCAACCTCCCCCGACACACAATTCTATCTCCCGTCTCGTCTCGGAGAACATGTCAAAAGTTATCAGCCTGATAACAGAGCTACTGGGCAGGAGAAAGCCACGGGACATGTGCTTTGGAAAGAGATAGCAAAACACTACAGATATATGTGCCCAGCTCAAATTTCATGAATCGGGTTTACATCCACTTTAAAGCTGGCCAAACACATATCATTTTCTGTTGATAAGGGAATAAAGCATATGATCGAAAGTGGTTTCCTAAAATCAAGCAATCTACCACTCATGATCTTAATTGATAACCTAAACGCAATCAATTGAACAAGGCTATAAATTGACAACAGGAGTCAGATGGAGTAAGACCTTGGAGCTGGACATACACATAACAGCTTCCATAATTTTCTGTTGACTGGAATCTAACATATGTTCAAAAGTGGTTGCCTAAAATTAAACAATCTACCCCTCATGAGCTTAACTGATCACCTCAATTCAATCAATTGAACAAGGCTATCAATTAGTCAGATAGAGCAGAACCTTAAAGCTGTCCATACACATACAGTGCCTTGAAAAAGTATTCATACCCTTTGATATTTTCCACATTTTGTCATGTTACATCCAAAAGCGTAAATGTATTTTATTGGGATTTTATGTTATAAACCAACACAAAGTGGCACATAATTGTGAAGTGGAAGGAAAATGATAAATGTTTTTCCATTTTTTTTACAAATAAATATCTGAAAAGTGTGGCGTGCATTTGTATTCAGCCCCCTTTACACCTAACTAAAATCTAGTGGAACCAATTGCCTTCAGGGGTCACCTGTGTGTAATTTAATCTTAGTATAAATACAGCTTTTCTGTGAAGCTCTCAGAGGTTTGTTAGAGAACCTTAGCGAACAAACAGCATCATGAAGGCCAAGGAACACAACAGACAGGTCAGGGATAAAGTTGTGGAGAAGTTTAAAGCAGAGTTAGGTTATAAATAAATATCCCAAGATTTGAACATCTTACGGCGCTCTGTTCAATCCATCATCTGAAAATGGAAAGAGTATGGCACAACTGCAAACCTACCACCTAAACTGACAGGCTGGGCAAGGAGAGTATTAATCAGAGAAGCAGCCAAGAGGCCCATGGTAACTCTGGAGGAGCTGCAGAGATCCACAGCTCAGGTGGGAGAATCTGTCCACAGGACAACTATTAGTCGTGCACTCCACAAATCTGACCTTAATGGAAGAGTGAGAAGAAAGCCATTGTTAAAAGAAAGTCATAAGAAGTCCCACTTGAAATGTGTGTGAGAAGCCATGTGGGGGACACAGCAAACGTGAAAAAAGGTGCTCTGGTCAGATGAGACCACGCTTTAACTTTTAGGCCTAAAAGCAAAACACTGGCAGAAAACTAACACTGCACATCACATTGATCACACCATCTCCACCAAGAAACATGATGGTGGCAGCATCATGTTGTGAGGATGCTTTTCTTCAGCAAAGACAGGGAAGCTGGTCAGAGTTGAGGGGAAGATGGATGGAGCCAAATACAGGGCAATCTTAGAAGAAAACCTGTTACAGTTTGCAAAAGACTTGAGACTGGGGCGGAAGTTCCCCTTCCAGCAGGACAACGACCCTAAACATACAGACAGAGCTACAATGGAATGGTTTAGATCAAAGCATATTCATGTGTTAGAATGGCCCAGTCACAGTCCAGACCTAAATCTAATTGAGAATCTGTGGCAAGACTTGAAAATTGCTGTTCACTGACACTCTCTGTCCAATCTGACAGAGCTTAAGCTACTTTGCTTTGATATTTATTTGTAAAATATTTTGAAAACCATTTATAATTTTCCTTCCACTTCACAATTATGTGCTACTTTGTATTGGTCTATCACATAAAATCCCAATAAAATACATTTTAGTTGTAACATGACAAAATGTGGAAAATTTCAAGGGGTATGAATACTTTTTCAAGGCACTGTATGTTAGATCAGCAGTCCCCAACCTCCCTAGCACCAGGGACGCCTCAGTGACCAAAACCCCTTATCGGACGGGGGTGGCAGTTTGGCTGGGGTAGCTGGGGTGGCGTCTGTGTGCTGCCTGTCACCTCAGGTGGTGGGGGCTGGGGTGGTGTGGTGTGTTTGTGCTGCCTGTCACCTCCCCTGCGGGAGTGCCGCCTCTCACCTGGGAGGGGATTGGTGTTGGTGCAGCCTGCCACCTCCTGGTGGTGTGCAGCTTGTGACCTCTCTTGTGCGTGCGCAGCCTGTCACTTTGCAGACACACAATATATATATTTTTTTTATGTTCAGTTATTTTCATTTTGTGGTATATCCATTGTGATTTGGTTGGGTAACACAGACTGTAACCAATATTTTCGATATAAAAATTACTCTATCAATCAAAGTTAAGAGAGCATGACATACATGCTACTCGGGTAGTGGATTGCAGAGAAGAGGATTCGTTCTGCTCTTTCTCCTCCCTTTGGGTGCTGACACTAAATCCAGGTTCAGGCAATCATACAGAATAGCAGTAGACTCCAGGCAAAAGCTGTTGAGTTCCCACCTCTGTTGATATGGATTTATGGAAACCATATTAAACTAGGGAGTGCAAATCCATTGTTTTAGAATTTGACTTATTGGATAGTCATCTGACAAATGGCACCCTTGCACTTATTTGCGGTGGTCCATCTATACAATATTAGCTTGGGTCCCGTTTTTGTGCAATGGCTGAAATTGATTGCACTGTATAACTTTAGCTTGGATGAATTGTTTACTGGATAGCGTTAGTAGATTCACAAGTTCCCTAGAATTACCTTTTAACAGTCAATAGTTTATATCTCTGTCTTTTTAAACTTTGTTGGTCTTCCAACTATGATCCACAGGAAGAAGGGAAGTGGACATTGTCCCAAATACACCATCAGTAACAACAATGGAAAAGACTGTAGTCAGCCTTAGGCAGCCCTCTGGGTATTCATCACATTGCCAAAACAAGGACTTTTCTGGATAATATTTCTACAAGACGTCTGTTTTTCCCTCTGTCAGCCTGATTGCAATTCCAGATGTAATAAAGTCTCATCTGCTTTTTTAATTACAGAAAGAGATGAAATGTTATATTTATTGGTTGTAATATAGAGATTTCCTGCTCGCTTTAGTTTTATAAGAATCCCTTAAGTCTTGAAGCATTTTATTTCCCATTCTATTTTTTTAATCATGATTGTTTCTACAGTTTAATATACAGTACCCAGACTTATGGAATGAGAATGTTCCTCTACTTTACAACTGTATCTTATCAACAGTTGCCTCTGGTGCAAGACGTTTCCATTGCCTAACAGTGGATACTAGGACCTGTGCTTGTGCTCTCAAAACCACTCTTTGAGTTGCATACTGTATATCAAACAGTTCATCAATTTATACATCAATAAAATCGTTGGGAGATTCACGAGAATTGCATGGAACAAATTTCTTAGCAAGCTGTCAGCAAACAAAAAAAGGTTCTAATTTTAAACCCATTTCTAAACGTTGGTAATACATAAATGTAAAAAATTTCACTTAAAGCGGAAGTAAACCCATCGATTTAACAGTTTCAAAAAGCAGTTACATTCCCGGCATGCCGGGAATGCCAACTGTCACATTGGTTGTGCTCTCAACCAAACTGTCAAACCATCCAATGGCTGGTGTCATAACTGATCACATGTGCAGCATCATGGCAGTTGTAGATTAAACAGAAACCAAGATGGCAGCTTCCTTGCCTGAAAATGATAGGAGGGTTTACTTCCACTTTAAGGCTAAATGTACACTAGGAAATTTTTTTTTTTTTTTGACTGTAAAGTTTTTTTATTTTTTGTAGGCATAACACGTACATAACAATGACAGTTGAAAAGGCAAGGAAATCGCACCACATCACAGGTTTACATCAGCAATCCATATGTAGCGATACCTCCAATTAAGAAGGCCGCAAGTTTAGTTTGGGCCCTGAAAGCAGCTCCGCCAACCCCCGGCAATGTACTCGACCCCCTACTGGCACAGTTAGTATTGGCAGCAATCAATATCCTTATACTGTATGAGTAAGCCCAGACACCAAGACAATGACGATAAAAAAGGTATAAGATTTACTTAAGCTTTTGGTAAGAAAGGGGTTTAACAGTGGTAACAGTTCACAGATAATAAATTTGCAGAGCCCTGCAGATTAACACACTATGCATATAGGATGAACAGTAAAAGTGCGCCACATGGGCGACCGTTAACTAGGCGTCCTATGACGCAGTAACCAAATGAACTAACTAGCTGACCAGGCCTGGCTCAGATATCTACAACTAAGTCTATAGGGGATGATGGTTTTCTTCACCGGCAGGTCTTTAACGGTGGTGCACATCAACAGAATACCCTTTTTGTAATCCAATAGGAAGGTAGAGATGAAATAAACACTTTGCTATGTAAACTCTGAGTTCAGCTCCGATGAGGTTCTCTAATGAGAGTATCAGAAACAACTTGTGGGCCACGGCAGTCTATAGGCCCATTAGTCACAACAGTATATGGTCTGGGCATACGCCCTTCACCCATCCGGACGCGGTCCCAGTCCGGGGAAAACTTCCACCGACTGTGTCACACACACAGTGTCTCCAGCGATCGGGTCCCCGATCCAACCAAGGCTGTAGGTAAGCGATGTCAGGTGCCACCCAGGCTCACAGTGGGGTGGAAGGCTCTTTGGTGCTGCGCAAGGCCTCAGGCTTCAGGCCCTGCACTCCGGCACATCCGCACAGGAGGATCAGTCACAGAATTCTCGTGTCCCAAAGAGGCCGAGCGCAGCCGTGCCTCCTCCTTATATAACCCCTCCCATGAGTCTCTGCGGTGAAACACTCCGAATGGGGTTCTGGGTAATGTAGTCTCTCTGCATTAAAGGGGAACACCCCGCTACACATACATCAAACAAAAGATATCAAATAGAAAATGCAAACAATTGGAAACAAAACCTCTAAGAATACATGACCGGATAGGGGTAGAGATCATTCAGAGTCCATACGAACATCCACCCCACTACAATAGCCCCACCCGGCCCCTATGAGGGGGGCGGGGGGGGAGAGAAGGCAAAGAGTGCGAAGGCGGGGGGGGAAGGGGAAAAAAGGAGGAAGGGAAGGGGGAGAGGGGGGGAAGATCAGGGAGAGGGGGAAAAGGGGGGGGAGGGAAGGCCCAGGCCACTCCGCACCTCCAACCAACTACTATACCCTGGTAGATTAAGGACAGGGGGGCTCACTACAGGCGTTGACCCAGCTCGACCAAATTTTGACGAATTTTGCTGGACAATTTCTGCTCTCATACGTGATCCCGTGATCCTGTACAGTGGCAACACTCTACCAATCACCGTCAGCCAAGAGGCTTTAGTAGGGAGATCAGGCCCCTTCCAACGGAGCAGGATCTCCCTCCTTGCATGGAATAAGGCAAAGGTGATGCATAATTTGACATATCTATCTCCCTCTATGTCACCCAGGTAGCTGAGGAGGAACAGGCGGGGGTCTAACAGTAGCTCCACACCACATCAGTCCGACAGGGTCTCCGCCACCTCCTGCCAGTAGGGGCCCAGCCTGGGGAAGGACCATACCTTATGGAAGAATGATCCCGGTGCAACGGAACATCTTATACACATTGGACTCCTGGAGTATATTTTAGCCAACCTCTGAGGGGTGTAGTACGCTCTGTGGAGGAACTTTAATAGAATGAAACGATCTCTAGAGGCAATCATGGAGGGGATATAGGAAGAGACACATTCCTCCCACACCTCCTCATCCAGATCAGGGATATCAGCGTTCCATTTACCCAAAACCGTTGCAGTGTCCGTGTCGTGCGCAATCGTGAGACGTAAGTAGAGGGACGAGAGGGGCCCCCCCATCACAACCGAGATCAGGAGACGCTCGACCGAGTCTGACTCGATAGTCACCGGGTCCGGGAACTGTGACAAGAGGGCATGCCTCAGCTGCCAATACCTAAATCCGAAGTAGCAGGGGAGACGATAAGTCTCAGGTCATGAAAGGACATAATCTTACCACCCGGCATCACATTCCGGAGAGTAAGGATTCCCCGCCGAGCCCATAGTACCGGGTCAGGGACTGTGTGCAGGTGAGGAAGGAGGGGGTTTTCCCAGAGTGGGATATGAGGGGAGACAGTGTTAGGCTTGATGACCTTTACCCTGGAGGACTGCCACACCCGTATGATGGTTTTCATTGGCTCCGTAACAGAAGCATGTGCCTTACAACCTCTAAAGACCAAATTGGAGAGGGCAGCATAGGAACCCAAAACGGCCGCCTCCAGTGTGACCGCTGGGTTTTGCTTCGGCTCGGAAAACCACCAACGAACAGTCACGAGGACCGCCGCCCAATAATATACAAGAAAGTTCGGGAGGGATAGCCAGCCCCCTGACAGAGCAAGGTATAGGATGCACCCTGCCACCCGAGGGGGATGCCCTGCCCAAATAAAAGTTGTGACTATACTATTGAGTTTTCGGAAAAAGGATAGAGGGATAGGGGTCGGGTTCTGCCTAAAAAAGTATAACAGTTTGGGTAGGTAAATCATCTTGATTGGGTTCCCACGTCCCACAGGTGTGGTAGGAAGGTTAAGCCACGTCGCACAGCGTTTAGTCAATTGATCCAACACCGGGAGGACATTCTTGGTCATGTAGGTCCCCAACTCCAGACCAACCCTCCACCCAGCGCAGGGGCGTAAGAGAATTCGTTCAGGGCAGCAACGGGTGGAGTGGGAACAGCACAGATTTGTCCCAGTTGATCCGAATTCCTGAAAATCGTCTCAACTCGTCAAATTGGGCCAACACTTTGCGCAGGGAGGCAGATGCATTTGCCAGATATAACAGGGAGTCGTCCGCATATAGCGGCAGTTTTTCTATCAGAGAACCCACCGTCACACCCCGGACCCCAGCGTCCCCCCGAATATGGGCAGCCAACGGTTCCAATGCCAAGGCAAACAGTGCCGGTGACAATGGACAGCCCTGCCTGGTCCCCCTCTGTAGTGAGAAGGAGGCCGACAGGGTCCCGTTGGTCCAAATACATGCTCTGGGATGAGCGTATAGCATCTGTATCCAGGACAGAAATCGAGGGCCAAAGCCAAAGCGAGAGAGGACCGTTCACAGGTAACCCCACTCGACCAAGTTGAAGGCCTTCTCGGCGTCGAGTGAGGCCACCACTACCGGATTGTCCGGGTCTGCAATCGCCACATGGGTGTGCAAGCGACGAATATTTATATCCATGCCACGTCCAATCATGAAGCCTGTCTGGTCCGGATGGACCAGGGCCGTGATGACAGTGTTCAGTCGGTTGGCCAGGACCTTTGCAAGGATTTTTGCATCAACAGAGGGTGGGATCCTTACCAGGCTTGGGGATAACCACTATCACTGCATCACTCATCGAATCCGGGAGAACCCCGGACTCTGATGCCCGAGAGAAGAGTGACTGCAATCTGGGGGCTAGATCCTCCTTGTATGTCTTGTAAAACTCAACGGGGAATCCGTCTGGACCCGGAGTCTTACCCACTTGCATAATTTTCAAGGCAACCTGAATCTCTTCTATTGTAATGGGGGCATCTAGCTTACTTGCAGAGGAAGGGGTGAGAACAGGGAGGTCAATAGCATCAAGGTAATCAGTCAAGTCCTTCAAATCATACGCCACTCTGGAGCTATATAGCTGCTGGTAGTAAGTAGCAAAGCTTTGATTAATCTCCTGAGGGGTAGCACTGAGAGCCCCGTCCCGGTCTAGGATTTGTGCGACGGCGGTCACCCCCGACTGTTCCCTGGACAACCAGGCCAGGAGCCTCCTCGCCCTCTCCCCCTGCTCAAAAATATGTTGGGACTGATGGAGTAGTTTTTTTTCCATCAAGGCTGTTTTCAGAAGAAGAGCCCGCCGGGTTAGAGACTGAAGGTGAGCATAATGCTGAGGATCCCGGGACCTGACATATAGAGGTTCCTGCCTGCACGCGTCCTCCTCAACATTAGTGAGCTCAGCTCTACGTTCCTTCCTCACCCTAGCTATTATCGACTGGTAGTTCCCCGGGAGGAGGCCTTAAAGGCATCCCACACAGTGGTGTCAGCAGCCATACCCGGGTTGGTCATCCAGTATTGTCATGTGTCTTGGAACTGGGATTCCATCTCTGGGTCTGAGATCCAGAATCTGGACAGTCTCCATAAGGTGTCAGTCGGGTCCGTTGCCAAAGTCAGGGACAAAAGCAAGGGGGCGTGATCTGAGATCCCCCTAGGGAGGATAGCAATGTCCCGAACCCTGGAGAGGACAGGCGCCCCGACATAGGCCAAGTCTATGCGGGAGAAGGATTTGTGGGTGGCAGAGTGGCAAGTGAAGGCCCGGGATGTAGGGTGTCTCCACCGCCACACATCCGTAGGCCAAAAGGGTCAGCCCACGCTGCCAGTCCCTGACGGGTAGTGCCCGCCGAGGCGCATCTGTCCATACCAGCGTCTGGGACGAGGTTAAAATCACCCATGAGCACCATATTGTCGGAGGGGAATTGCGCCAACCTAGCTGAAAGAGTGTTCAGGACCTTAAGGGACGCAGGAGGCGGCAGATATAGTCCCACCAGAACCCATGGCAAATTGTGGATCAAAGCATATACTATCACGATTCTACAATCAGGGTCTAGAACTAAATCAAGGAGTTTGAAAGGGAGTGACTTAAGTACCAGAACACTAACACCCCGAGCATAATTAGAGTACGTAGAGTGGTAGTGATGGCCCACCCACGGCCTCTTTAGGCTAAGGGTCTTGCTTCCCACCAAATACGTCTCCTGCAACACACACACTTGGGGATTATATTTCTTAAGAAATTGAAACACTAAGGATCGCTTAATCGATGAGTTTAAGCCCCGTGTGTTCCAGGAGAGGACATCAAGAGTAGTCATGGAAACCTGTAAGTGAGATACCCGAAGGATCAACAAAAAACAGGAGCCACGGTGCGTCCCAGGCAGCCAGAACAAGGCAGAGGAAAGAACCATGCCCCCCCAATAGTGCAATCAAAAGGATCATACGCAGTACTGTCATACAACACATAACATGAACATCAAACTGAGCGCTAACAAAGGCAATGAACAAAAGGCTAGCGGCCCTTGTATGGTAGAACAGTCAGCAGTTCCTGAGTAATCCAATGCAGGAGAGATTGTGTGGAACACCCGGAACCCCAGGGGGTGCAGTACTTGTAGAACAGTTCCATAAACTCCCAACACAAAACGGCAGTCAAATAAGGAAGTAGATCAGCTCTCGGAGGGGG
Source organism: Rana muscosa (assembly GCA_029206835.1). Lineage (NCBI taxonomy): Eukaryota > Metazoa > Chordata > Amphibia > Anura > Ranidae > Rana > Rana muscosa. The sequence continues at coordinate 273,890,405 of CM055122.1, forward strand.
GGAAGCCCCCACACGGATAGTAAGAAGGGATGCAGGGGTGGGGGGGCCAGGGTCACATCCGCAGCACAGTTCCAAGTACAGGGGGGGTACAGCAGTAAGCCTGTATTACAGCACAGGGGTCCTTCCTCACATCCATCGGAGTCCTCCGGGGGTGAGAAAGGGTAGGAGTCCAAAGTATTTGCTCCCGGACAGAAGGGAGAGGGGAGACTCAGACCCAAAGCCCTGGCTAAACATGTGCCGCGTTAGCGGGTAAAATAGTCAATGATCCCAACAGCATTGATTGTGACCAGGGGTGGCTGTGTGACAGGGAACATAACAGGCCCCTCTTAAAAGGGTTGTAAAGGTTTGTTTTTTATTTTCTAAATAGGTTCCTTTAAGCTAGTGCATTGTTGGTTCACTTACCTTTTCCTTTGATTTACCTTCTAAATGTTTTTTTTCTTTGTCTGAATTTCTCACTTCCTGTTTCTCCTCACTAAACTTCACACCATCATCCGAGTGGTGTGGAGTCAGCCAGAACAGCTTACTGAACAGCTTACTGAGGAGGAACAGGAAGTGAGAAATTCAGACAAAGAAAACAAATAAAAAAAATATTTAGAATGGAAATCAAAGGAAAAGTTAAGTGAACCAACAATGCACTAGCTTAAAGGAACCTATTTAGAAAATAAAAAACAAACCTTTACAACCCCTTTAACTGGCAGTGTGACCCCGCATTTCTCTGCAAAACCCCCCAAAGAGCTTACTCACAGTTATAAGAAGGGAGATGAAATCTCAGTGAAATCAGCGTGGTAGTGACTCGGCCCAGGCCTCAGCGTCCCTTGGAGAGGTGAAGAATTGCATCCATTCACCATCCTGCACCCGCAGCTTAGCTGGGAAGAGCATGCTTCGGTCACGCAGCATGGCCCGAACTTGGTTGAAGGATATGCGCTGACGCTGTGTCTCTACCGAATAGTCCGGGAAAATCAAAAGCCTGGTATTTTGAAATTTCAGCTCACCCTGAAGGCGGGCCGCGCGGAGGACCGTGTCCCTGTCCCTGTAGTGAAGGAGCTTGAAGATGAAGGTGCGCTGCATTGTCCCCAGCAGCCCCCTGCTCATCGGCATGCGGTGGGCCCTCTCAATGGAGAAGTGGGGGAGAAGCGCACTTTATGTAGCAGGGTGGGAAGCAATTGCTCCATGAAGATGACCGGATCCGTGCCCTCCGCACCCTTCGGGAGTCCCAGCACTCGCAGATTATTGCGGCAATTCCGGTTCTCGGCGTCTTCTGCTCTGTGTTGCAGAATCTTAACCCTGGATTTCAAAGACTGCAGATCCGCGTAATGATCCCTCTGGGTGTCTTCAACACCGGAGACCTGTCTCTCAGCCTCCGACACGTGCTCTCTGAATGTGTCCAAGTCTCGGCGGATGAGGGCCGTCTCAGCCTGTACATGGTCGATTTTCACCGTCATGGTGGACTGGCAGGTGGTATTCACCTGCATGAGGGCATCAAAGGGTGCTGACCCGGCCTGAATCGCGTTGTCCGGCAGGGGGTCAGTCTGGGCCTCCATGTGGCGGGCCGAGGCAGGATGAGTAGGCCTGGGTTTTGGCGGCGAGTTCGCAGCAGCGGCGGAACAGAGTTTTTGGTACCCGCTCTTGTTCCTTCGCATTCCCCGGGGCACAGGAAGGCAATCTGAGGAGGAAAGGGAGTTAGCAGTGCCGGTTCCACACTAGGATTTGATCAGGAAAGGATTCCGGAGCGGGAGCTCAGCAACTACACGTCTGCTCCCAGCGCCATCTTGGACACGCCCCCTAGCAAATTGAGTTTAGATGTTTTTTGGTGTTTTTTGCCAAAGCTCCTAAATTCAACTCCATAAAAGCCTATGTGTCCATGTACACATTAGCTTATAGCAGAGTTTATGAGCTGCTGTGGTTACGCAAGCTTCAACCTCTCTCAACCCTCCTCTCCTGAACGCGGAAGAATTGTGCTCAGGATAGAAACGTTTTGACCGCCGGCTGCAAGAAAATGCAAAACGCATTTTTGTGTTTTCTCGTGGCTGTGGTAAATGTAGGCAGGATGTACACAGAGCCTTACAGTGACTGCTACCATCTCATGACAAGCCTACAACTTCTGCCCCTTTAAAGCATTACAAACATTTCTACCTGCACCTTGTGTTTTTCACCTGTAAAGGATGTACATTGATCCTGTAGTTTCATGGTGTCATTTCTTACCCTATGTGCCCAGCCTATAGTAGAGTTCAAAAGTTTCTGTTCGTGTTCAAACATGAGGCATGAGGCATGCGGCATATAAAATTCAAGAGCATAATGCATGACCTCTGTATGTATTATGAGAACTACTATTTTCTGTGAAGACACTACATATCCCACAATCCCTGGGACCTTCAGTCTAGTGCTGGTGCAGATGGGAGCTGCACAGTAATTAGATCTGATACAACCACAAACAGACAGAACTTTCAAAAACACACAGGGGTTGATTTACTAAAACTGGACAGTGCAAAATCTGGGGCAGCTGTGCATAGTAGCCAATCAGCTTCTGACTTTGGCTTGTTCAATTAAGCTTTGACAAAAAATTTGTATGGAAGCTGATTGGTTTCTATGCAACGTTACACCAGATTTTGCACTCTCCAGTTTTAGTAAATCAATCCCAATAAGTACTTAACCATGCAGATTTTTTATTTATTTTTTATTACCTTAGCATTCCCACATTTGTATTGCAACATAGAGTGGATGGCAACACGTTGTGTGACCTGGAACAGGAAAAGTAACAGGAAATTGTTTGACCCTTTGGTGAATAGGCACAAGCTAGCTGTAGCAAATAATGGACATATAGGAATTGATCAGCCATGACACTACAAACCGCACACAATGTGATCCCATCATTACAAGGTAAGGCAAACAAACAGCTCAGGGAATCTAACTACACTAATTATTCTACAGGTATATACCGCGCATAATCACATTACAGCAGCGGCACACCATGTGATATTTTTCACAGTTAACAACTATTAGAAAAAATGATGCTGCGCTAAGATGTCATCACCTTAAACACATAAAACTAAGACATTCAAATATGTGATATATAACATGAGTGGAAAGTCCAAAACAAAGAAAAAGGTCCAGAAAAGAAAGTTCAATAAAGTTAAAACAGATCCACTCCAGCCAGGGATCGATCTATGTGTCCGGAAATTACACCACCTAATAGTAGCATGCACGGCTTACCAGACGTAAATGACCACTGTGAGGGGGTTAACTCGGTAGCGGGTGTGTGTGACCCCCTGGTTGGGCTCCCCACACAAAAACAGGGCCAGCAGACGGAGGTTGTGGTTTATTTCTCTATGTACAGTGACAAAAACACAGCAAAGCCAAAAAGAAACATAAACAAAATAAATCCTGGTCAGCTTGACCTCTGACTAAACATGCAGGTTTCCTAACTAACAACTGGGATCAGCCTAGTGCTGTCCTAGTCCCTAAGTCCCTGGTTTAGTCAATGTCCAAACAAATAGCCACACAGGCTTTTTCTCACCGCACAGGGGTTCACTCTCCCTAGACAGTCCACACAGGTCTGGTTCCAGGCATGAGCAAAAACCTAATGAATCTGGGAGTTTTTATATAGGCCTTAAACCAGCTGACAAGCTTCAGCTGGTCTCATCAACTCCCTGCCTGCACGACGCCCAGCCCTCTCCCTAGTTGTATAAGTCGGCATAAAGCCTGAATCTGGGAGAAATATACCTACCCCCCTGGATGCAACCAGGTGACTTTACCTTCCTGCTGTCACATACCCCCCCTCTTGTTTTAACCTTGGGGTTGGAACACCAGCAATCAGGCATTCATGTACTCGAGACAAAGCATCCACATTCCCCATTTGAACGCCAGGGCGATGCTTTACTGTGAAGTTGAATTCCTGTAGGGCCAGGAACCACCTATTCACTCTTCTATTTGTCTCCTTGTTTTGAGCCATCCACTTTAACGGAGCGTGATCCGTAACCATGTCAAAGTGCCTACCTAGCAGATAGTACCGAAGGGAATCTAGAGCCCACTTCACCGCTAAACACTCCTTTTCAACCGTGGCGTAATTTACCTCATGGGACTTCAACTTCCTGCTGAGGTAAATGACTGGGTGCTCTTCCCCGTTCCAGACCTGGGACAATACTGCTCCTAACCCCACATCTGACGCATCACTTTGTACGACAAAGTCTTTAGAGAAGTCGGGTGAGTACAACACTGGCTGGCTACATAAGGCTTGTTTCAAGAATTGGAGCGCTGCCTCAGCCTCGGGGGTCCATTTAATCATGACCGACCCTTTCCCTTTCGTCAGGTTGGTTAGGGGCACAGCCTTAGAAGCAAAGTGGGGAATGAAGCGCCGATAATAACCCGCGATTCCCAGAAAGGCCCGTACCTGCTTCTTGCTGTTGGGACGTGGCCAACTCTGGATGGCCTCGACTTTGTTGAGTTGGGGTTTTATCACTCCCCTGCCAATGGTGTACCCAAGATATTTGGCCTCCTCCTGCCCAATGGTACACTTCTTGGGGTTAGCCGTAAACCCCGCTTCCCGGATAGAGTCTAGGACTGCTTGCACTTTTGGCAGATGTGAGGTCCAATCTGTGCTATGGACAATTACGTCATCCAGGTAAGCCGCAGCATACTTCCGATGGGGCCTCAGTATCTGGTCCATTTTCCGCTGGAATGTGGCCGGCGCATTCTGTAACCCGAACGGCATTCTCTTATATTGGAACGCCCCGTCTGGGGTTACAAATGCGGTTTTCTCTTTGGCCGACTTGGCCAGGGGAATTTGCCAATACCCTTTTGTGAGGTCAAGAGTCGTCATGTATCGGGCTGTTCCCAGCCGGTCGATCAACTCATCTATACGTGGCATGGGGTAGGTGTCAAATTTTGTAAATTTGTTCAACTGACGAAAATCGTTACAAAATCGCCAGCTCCCATCCGGTTTAGGCACCAACACAATGGGACTAGACCAATCACTTTGGGACTCCTCTATCACCCCTAAGTTCAGCATTTTCTGTACTTCCTCCCGTATTGCCTCCCGTCGGGCCTCTGGGATCCGATAGGGTTTTAACTTCACCCTTTCACCGGGCGGGGTAATAATATCATGCTCTACCCCAGATGTTTGTCTCGGCAGCTCAGAGAACACCTCCTTGTTGCGAAGCACAAACTCCTTAACCTCCTGTTGTTGGGGTTGTGACAAGGTGGCTGCTATTCCAACCTCCGGAATCACGCAACCAGTTTGAGCTGGTGACCAAGTTTCTGCGACTAGGGACTCTCTATCCCTCCAGGCTTTCAACAGATTAACGTGATATATCTGTTCGGGCTTTCGCCTTCCTGGTTGTCTGACCTTGTAATTCACTTCGCTCACTTTTTCCATTATCTCGTAGGGGCCTTGCCATTTGGCAAGGAATTTACTTTCAACCGTAGGGACAAGTACCAATATCCTATCCCCCGGGGAAAAGGTACGGGTCTTGGCTCCACGGTTGTACACTCTCTGCTGTGCCAACTGCGCTTGGGCCAAATGTTCCTTCACGATGGGCATTACCTGTGCAATTCGATCTTGCATCAGGGCGACATGCTCAATCACACTCCTGTGGGGAGAACTCTCACTTTCCCAAGTTTCCTTGGCAATATCCAACAGCCCTCTTGGGTGTCTCCCATACAGTAACTCAAAGGGGGAGAATCCCGTAGAGGATTGGGGCACCTCCCTAATAGCAAACATCAAATAAGGAAGTAGACAGTCCCAATCCCTTCCATCTCTATCCACCACTTTCTTCAACATTTGTTTTAGGGTTTTGTTGAATCTTTCAACCAGCCCATCGGTTTGGGGGTGATACACAGATGTACGCAATTGCGTCACTTTGAACAATTTACACAGCTCTTTCATAACCCGGGACATAAAGGGTGTACCTTGGTCCGTAAGCAGTTCTTTACAAATACCCACCCGGCTAAAAACAAGAGATAGCTCTTTGGCTATGGTTTTGGCCGAGGTATTTCTGAGAGGGATCGCTTCTGGATAACGGGTGGCATAGTCCATTATAACCAATATGTACTGGTGCCCCCTAGCGGACTTGATTATAGGACCTACCAAATCCATTGCGATTCTCTCAAACGGGACCTCAATGATGGGTAGAGGGACCAGCGGGCTACGGAAATGTGGCATCGGGGCCGACCTCTGACACACAGGGCAGGAGGAACAATAATTTTCTATGTCCTTCATCACCCCAGGCCAATAGAATCTCTGTAATACCCTCTCTCGGGTTTTCTCTGTCCCCAGATGACCTCCAAGAATGTGCCCATGGGCCAACTCCAACACCAACTTCCTGTAAGGTTTGGGCACCACAAGCTGCTCAACGGTTTCTTCTGCCCTTTTTGCCACCCGATACAGTAGGTCCTTCTCTACGCTGAAGTATGGGTAAGTGCAGGTATTATCTGGGTTCACTAACTCGCCATCTATTTCCACTACATTTTCCCGTGCCTTTATTAGGGCGGGGTCTTTTAACTGTTCTGTGGCAAAATTTTCCCTGTGAACCTCCAGATCAGAAAACTCCACAGACGGTAGGTTTTCGTCTGAGGAGGTGGGCTCCTCTCCAGTTTCTTGAGTCACCCCTGCCAATACTGACAAGGGAAATTCTGGAGAGTCCTCACCACTCTCAGAGGAGTTCTGGCTATCACATTCCTGGTACATAGGGGCACCAGTGGGGGGCTCAGGATCATCCCACATTTCCCAGAACTTCGGAAAATCCCTTCCCACAATGGCATCATGCGGTAATTGAGATACTAACCCCACTGGATGAGAGAGGGTACCTTTGGGGGTCTCGAAACACACTGTAGTCACTGGATACTCTCGGGTGTCCCCATGCACACAAATAACAGCTACCTTGCTATTCCCAGAGACCTCTGTTTTAACTAATTCAGCCTTTATCAGGGTCACAAGGCTACCTGAATCCAGTAATACCACAACATTTCTACCATTAATACACATTTTGCATAAATGTTTCTCAGTTCCCCGAATGGCAGTGCATGCGACTGTCGCACACAGTGACTGACGTCGGTCCGTCAGAAAGTCACATTGCATGGGTTCCTCCACAACCGGGCAATTTGCTGCAATATGTCCCGCTTGCCGGCAGCGGTAGCAAACAATCCATTTGGCTGCCTCTTGAGCCCCTGACTTCCCAGGCTGTTCTCGCCAAACTTTGGGTAGAGCTCCCACCCTCTCACTCTCTCCACCCTCACCCCTTGGAATCCTCTTATCCGCCCCTGGGGATGATCTGGTCTTAGGGTGGAAAGTCCGAGAGTCTCTGGAAGAGGCCGTCAGGTTCTCTGTAGCCAAGTATTTCTCTACACGATCCACAAGACCACCGGCCGTCTCTGGGTCTCCATGGCTTACCCACTTTTGGATGGCAGTAGGAAGAGCTCTCAAAAACCGATCCATTACAACACGTTCCACAATCTCTGGTGCGGACAAAGTCTCTGGCTGTAGCCACTTCCTGCTCAGGTGAATGAGATCATACATTTGAGACCTGGGGGGTTTTCCAAGCTGGAAAGTCCAGTTATGCACACGCTGAGCCCGGACAGCCAGGGTGACACCCAGCCTTGCCAATATTTCAGCTTTTAGCATCACATAGTCTTTTGCTTGGTCAGGCTCTAGGTCATAGTAAGCCTTCTGCGATTCACCAGTTAACAGAGGAGCCACCAGTCCAGCCCACTGCTCCTCAGGCCACTTTTCCCTTTCAGCAGTCCTTTCAAATGTGGTCAAAAATACCTCTGGATCATCCTCTCCAGTCATTTTTGTCAATAAACGACTCACCCCAAAGGACGCGGTATTAGTGGGACGGCTTTCCTCACTGGTCTGCGGACATTGCTGCATTACTGCTTCCATTTGTTGTAGTCTCTGCTCTTGCTTCTGTAATAGGTCTATGAAGCGGGCCTCAGATCGCTGCTGGGCTTGTTGCTGAGCTTCCAGACTCTGTTGGTGAGCTTGCTGCTGGGCTGCAAGGCTCCTTTGTAAACCTGCATTTGTCTGCTGTTGATTGGCATTTGCTAGAGCCAGCTGTTTCAGTATCTCCTCCATGCTGGCTTAAAAAAACTGCCACTGGTTCTCCACCAACTGTGAGGGGGTTAACTCGGTAGCGGGTGTGTGTGACCCCCTGGTTGGGCTCCCCACACAAAAACAGGGCCAGTAGATGGAGGTTGTGGTTTATTTCTCTATGTACAGTGACAAAAACACAGCAAAGCCAAAAAGAAACATAAACAAAATAAATCCTGGTCAGCTTGACCTCTGACTAAACATGCAGGTTTCCTAACTAACAACTGGGATCAGCCTAGTGCTGTCCTAGTCCCTAAGTCCCTGGTTTAGTCAATGTCCAAACAAATAGCCACACAGGCTTTTTCTCACCGCACAGGGGTTCACTCTCCCTAGACAGTCCACACAGGTCTGGTTCCAGGCATGAGCAAAAACCTAATGAATCTGGGAGTTTTTATATAGGCCTTAAACCAGCTGACAAGCTTCAGCTGGTCTCATCAACTCCCTGCCTGCACGACGCCCAGCCCTCTCCCTAGTTGTATAAGTCGGCATAAAGCCTGAATCTGGGAGAAATATACCTACCCCCCTGGATGCAACCAGGTGACTTTACCTTCCTGCTGTCACACCACCCATTACAGATTGGTCAAGAACAGCATGAGATGGTATAACCACAGATCCCTTGACACAAATCCTCCCCGGCAACTATAGCATGCCTCTACCAGGATGCTCCATATACCAATGTTCCAGTGATAAACAAAGAATCTCTCACACAATCTTTCACTTCGTAAAAATATTAAATTTTATTGCTAAAATAGTACACTCACATCTGGTAGAAAACACAAGCGCTTGTAAAATCAAATCTGTGGGCACAAAAAAATGGCTTCTTGATCCCTTCCAGTCAGAACGTGGTGACGTCACAGCTGGCTCTTCCAGACGCATTTCGTCATACCTGACATCATCTAGGTGCCCCAGATGTGTATTGTGTATTCTACCAAATGTGAGTGTACTATTTTAGCAATAAAATTCAATATGAGAGATTCTTGCCATTGACACTTACTTCCATTTCGCTGCTGGAAATTCTAGCAACTAGTATTCAGAGATGGCCATGCAAGAAAAAAAGTAAAAAATTATAAAAATGTTACTTTGGCACTGCTCTGTCAAATCCTGCTCCCATAGGCATTGGCCTAAAACATTTACATAAAAAATACACTTTTAGAACAAAATTTTGAAATGTAATTTTATGTTAAGGTATATGTCACGCATAGACAAAGCGGAACATCTTAATCATTAGCTATGTTTCATCCTTATGCCTATGAGCTTTTTGGGAGTCCTAGCCCAAAACCTTGGATATTGATGTGAGTTAGACCACCCCCATCCAATGCACATATTCTTCTGGGCAAAGATTTTGCATTGTGTCCATGGGAATTAAGCCAGTAAAAAAAACAAGCATTTGTGAACTCAAGTAACTGCTTCTGGACAAAAAAAACTGTCTCAAAATTGGTGCTTAATTTCATATCGATTCCCAAAGGTGTTCAAAAGGGTTGAGGTCAGGACTTTGTCTAGGCCACCCGAGGTCCTCCATACCAAACTCATCAAACCATGTGTTAAGTCGACACACAGACAAAAAAAGGACCTCTCCAGAACTGTTGCCACAAAGTTGAAAGCACACAATCGTCTAGAATTAAACTCTAAATATAAAAAAGCTATGAAGTAGGGATTTTGGTAAAACATACATACAACATCTATTCTTCCAAAAAACGTATTCCTCATTCCCCTACCAATTTTCTATTTATTATACACTGTATACAACTTCAACACACTCCCGGTTTCTTACAGATCTACAGAGGGTAAAATAAATATTGAACACGTCACCATTTTTCTAGGTAAATCTTTTTCTAAAGGTGCTATTGAAATGAAATTTTCACCACGTCAGTAACAACCCATGCAATCCATACATACAAAGAAACCAAAACAAATAAGTTCAGGAGTTAAGTTATGCGTAATAAATTGGAATGGCACAGGGAAAAAGTATTGAACATATGAAGGAAGGGAGGTGCAAAAAGGCATTGAAAGCCAAGACACCAGCTGAAATCTATCAGTAAATAGAAAGCAATCCTACCCCTTGTCAGTTCAAATTAATTTTAGCTGGTTCAGTCTCAACTGATGACCTATAAAAAGGTGTGACACAAGAAACATCTCATGATGGGTAAAAGCAAAGAGCTCTCTCAAGACCTAGGCAACCTTACTGTTGCAAAACATACTGAAGCAATTAGTTATGGAATGATTTCTAAACTTCTGAATGTTCCAGTGAGCACTGTTGGGGCCATAATCCGAAAGTGGAAAGAACATAAGTTCACCATAAACCAGCCAGAGGAATGAAAAGAATTATCAGAAGAGTTATCCAAGAGCAAAGGTCCACTTGTGGAGAGCTTCAGAAAGACCTGGAATTAGCAGGTACAATTGTTTCAAAGAAAACAATAAGTAATGCACTCAACCGCCATGGCCTGTATGCACTCCATTGCTGAAGAAGAAGCATGTTGAAGCTCGTTTAAAATTTGCTGCATAACATTTGACAAACCTGTGAAATACTGGGAAATTATAGTCTGGTCAGATAACACCAAAATTGAATTCTTTGGATGACATAATACACAACATGTTATGGCAATAACTTGCATACAAGCCTTTAAAATTAGCACTTTAGTTTTTTCATGTTAGTGTCCCATAGACTTTAACTCGTTTTAGTTCGGGGTTCCCCTTAATATTCATACCAGACCCAAAGGGCCTGGTAATGGACTGGGGGGGGGGAATCCATGACATTTTTTTCAATGAGTTTTATCTATATTGCCGAGACCCGACAACTCATTACAGCTGCGATCAGTTTTAAATGACTTTTATTCCTTTAGAAATGTAATTTTGCTGTGGTATTATTCTAAACATGGGAAAAATTAGACAATTTACATTCATACTATAGACACCACCCAGGCACGATATTTAACCGCTTCAGCCCCGGACCATTTCACTGGCCAAAGACCAGGCCACTTTTTGCGAATCGGCACTGCGTCGCTTTAACTGACAATTGCGCGGCCTGTGCGACGTGGCTCCTAAACAAAATTGACGTCCTTTTTTCCCCACAAATACAGCTTTCTTTTGGTGGTATTTGATCACCTCTGTGGTTTTTATTTTTTGCACTATAAGCAAAAATAGAGCGACAATTTTGAAAAAAAATATATATTTTTTACTTTTTTTGCTATAATAAATTTCCCCCAAAAATATATAAAAAAATATATTTTTTCCTCAGTTTAGGCCGATAAGTATTCTTCAACATATTTTTGGTAAAAAAAAATCGCAATAAGCGTTTATTGATTGGTTTGCGCAAAAGTTATAGCATCTACAACATAGGGGGTAGTTTTATGTCATTTTTATCAATAATTTTTCTTTTACTAGTATTGGCAGCGAACAGCGATTTTTATTGTGACTGTGACATTATGGCGGACACATCGGACACTTTTGACACCATTTTGGGACCATTGTCATTTTTACAGCGATCAGTGCTATAAAAATGCACTGATTACTGTAAAAATTACACTGGCAGTGAAGGGGTTAACCACTAGGTGGTGCTAAAGGGGTTAAGTCAGTCCTAGGGAGTGATTCTTACTGTTAGGGGGCATGGCTACCAGTGACACATCACTGATCACCGTTCCTGTTCCCGATCAGGGAAATGGTGAGATCAGTGACATGTCACTAGGCAGAACTAGGGTTCTGCCTTTGCCGACCGCAATCGCGGGCCGCCAGGGAACATCAAGTTCCCGGGACCCGCAAGCTCACTAACGAGGCACGCGGCGGGCACGTGTGTGTGTCCCCGCTGGGCAGCAAATTTAAAGGGACATACAGGTACGCCCATTTGCCTGCCCGTGCCATGTTGTCAACGTATATGTGTGTGCGGCGGTCGGCAAGTGGTTAAAGGAATATTACATTTTTATTGTTTCACTTTAAGCATTATTAAAATCACTGCTCCCAAAAAAACGGCCGTTTTTAAAACTTTTTTTTTCATTGATACAGGACCCGGGTCCCCAAACACTTTTTATGGCAATAACTTGCATATAAGCCTTTAAAATTAGCACTTTTGCTTTTTCATGTTAGTGTCCCATTGACTTTAACGGTGTTCCGCGGCTTTTGAATTTGCTACGAACACTGAATAATGTTCGCTGTTCGGCGAACAGGCGAACACCTGATGTTCGAGTCAAACTTATGTTAGACTCGAACATCGGGTCTTATCCCTACTTCCAACCTTGTGACAATAGTCTGAGAAATGCCCTTGTCTGTTCCAGAATAACTAAGCAAAAACACCAGGATACAGAGCATTTTTATAAAAAGTGACAGCCCTGTAAATTGAGCCTATTCTATTAATGAAAACATACCTACATTAATTAGTGTTTTTTTAAATATACATTTAAAAACAGTGTATAGGTTGTACACATATCAAATTAAGGGGGTGCTGCTATCTCAACCAGTCCCTATAAGACAAGACTAAGGAGTGGCCCCAGACTATACTCTGCAAACCATGCCCTCTGATGGGTTTTGCCCCGCCCATCGGGGCTTAGTCATAGAGGCCGGTCAGGAGAGTGGCGTCCCCTTCATTTGATATGTTTGCCATTTCTTGTATGAGTCTATTTGGATGCATCCCCGTTCCTAAGGACCAAGGGAAACATCCCCTCTCTGGCTTTCAGATGCACTCTAAGATCTTTTTTTTCAGGTTGCAATCTATATATTGCAGATAATCAATTCTAAGATGGCTTAATACTTTTTTTTCCCCTTTATTTTCACCTGGTGATTCTGCCAGTAGCCTACTAGTTGGTTCCTAATTTGACAACAAGCAATCGCTACACTGTATCTGTGAAGAACCAACTTTTCATTCTAGGGTGCTCTCCTGATTTGGATTACAGACCCCTCCCCTTCTCCTTATCTCTATCTCATAGATGGGTTCTGCATTGTAGTTCACAGAAGATAGCTGATAAGGCTGATAAGATTGTTTGAGAATTTGATTCAGTGTGCAGAGTGTGACAAGGACACTGAATTTCTGGTAAGATTAATAGATATAATAATCTACTTGCAGAAAATGTACTTAACCTTTAAAAAGTACAGCTACCATTTCTAAGGACTAGTAGAATACAATACTTTTTTTTTCTTTTTTTTTCTTGGGTTTAAATATCCTTTAAGGGGTTAAAAATCAGCTGCTAGAGTTTTGGTCAATTTGAGATATCTTAAAATCTCTTTAAGCTGGAGTACAAGTTCAAACCACATTCACTTAGAAAATGGTTTCATCAGACTTTTTCGGCAATGTCTATAAGTCCTGCTCCGTTGTGACCTCAACTGAGTCTTTACTGTCCCCAATCTGCTTTGCATCGTTCTTATAGCTTCCCACATTCAGGAGAGTCTCTTTCAAGTGTTCCTCGCCTCCGTGAGCTTTAACATCTTAGCGTTTTCCTAGCCGTTCCAATTAATTTTCATTTATATTCATGTTGACACTGACTTCCTATTGAATATCAACCTTCTCCGCGCGCGCTCTTCCATTTCCAGTCTATTCTTAAAGTTTCATAAAGCTAAAATAAAAAATATTTGATGGGGCGCAGTAGAGGTTATTCCTTCTGTTCATTTCAATGTTCTTTTTTTCCATTCCCATTCTTCATTTTCACCTTTACCATTCTCTGCCTTTATTAACAAATTTGTAGTTACAAAACGTATTCAAGCATTCATATTCTGATGCAAAGGTAATTTTTTTCCCCCTAAAAATGTTGCTGACCTTGTTTTAATGATTTACATTAATGTTGTGTTACATTTTTTTCATATATAACATGCAATTAATACAAATTATACATTTTTTCTTATATACCTATGAAAGATGATAATATGATTTGTTACCTACTAAAAATAATTGTGTGAAAAAAGTAGCTTCTGGCCATTAATAAAGAGTGCTGTTTGCAGACAGGAGATTAGATCTGCAGTGAGCTGTAACTTGTTCCCCATGAGCAGCTGTGGGCAGGAGAGTGGCTTACCAGGTAACGCTTCTTCCTTGCATTAATGGGGTTCTTGGATTGAATTTTAGCTAGGATACTATCTGCATAAAGTTTTAATGATCTCCCTATACTTGCTTGGGTTTCTTCTGGTTACTCTGATTTATGCCTGTGCTCTAAAGACATGCTGGTAGGTCAATTGGCTTCCGTTTAAGTTTGCCCTAGTATATACTACATTGTCAAAAGTATTGGGACACATGAACTTTATGGCATCCCAGTCTTAGTCCGTAGGGTTCAATATTGAGTTAGCCCACCCTTTGCAGCTATAACAGCTTCAACTTTTCTGGGAAGGCTGTCCACAAGGTTTAGTAGTGTGTCTATATGGGAATGTTTGACCATTCTTGCAGGAGCGCATTTCTAAGGTCAGGCACTCAATAGAATGTTTCTAGGGTCTGACATAAGAGATTATATTTGAGATTTTGGATCCATACATACAATATATTGTCAAAAGTATTGGAACGCCTGCCTTTACACGCACATTAACTTTAATGGAATCCCAGTCTTGGTCTATAGGGTAGCTATAAGTGCTTCAACTCTTCTGGGAAGGCTGTCCACAAGGTTTAGGAATGTGTCTATAGGAATGCTTGATCATTCTTCCAAAAGCGCATTTGTGAGGTCAGGCACTGATGTTGGATGAGAAGGCCTGGCTCGCAGTATCTGCTCTAATTTGGACATTTTCACTTAGGGGTGTACTCACTTTTGTTGCCAGTGGTTTAGAGGTTAATGGCTGTGTGTTGAGTTATTTTGAGAGAACAGCAAACTTACACTGTACACTCACTACTTTACATTGTAGCAAAGTGTAATTTCTTCAGTGTTGTCGTATGAAAAGATATAATAAAATATTTACAAAATGTGAGGGGTGTACTCACTTTTGTGAGATACTTTATATACATTCATTTTTTGAAAGGTTTTTTTTCCCCTACTTTTACCCAGCGATTTTGCCAGCAACACACTTCGGGGGAGATTTACTAAAGTCTGGTGCAGCTGTGCATTATAGCCAATACGCTTCTAACTTCAGCTTGTTCAACTAAGCTTTGACAATAATAGCTGGAAGCCTGCATCAGATTTTGCCCTTTCCAGTAAATCCCCCCCATTCTGTCCTAGACTAACAGCACTTAGGCCGGCCATACATGGTTCGAATCTCGGCTGGTTCAGCAGAAACAAGCCAAGATTTGAACCGTTAATGGGCAGGCTGAATTTACCAACCGATCAACTTGTGTACCACCAGCCAGCCGGATTCCCTTGCGGTTATCTCTAGCGTCTGATATAGTTGCTAGCAATAATCATGGTCTTCTCCCATCAGGGACGGTTTCCCCCGCCCCCCCCCCCCCCACTGGGAGCAGACACTTGCTCAGTAGGAGGAATTACCCTGTCAGCACTGTCTGTGTTTATGGGGGAATTGTCTGTTTTTCTTTCCTACAACCCGTGGTTGCAGGAAATAAATTTGCACCGTGTATGGCCTGCCTTACGCACCTTACTCTCCTCTTTTGCTTGACATAGAAAAATGGGGTTTGATAATTCCCAGAGATAACTGTAAAAAATGTAACTGATAAGAGCACAGGCAGCTACCAGATAGCAAGATTCCTGACAAGATCAACAGGTGTTTTGGCATTTACCAAACTGATATAAGAACTTGTATTCAATGGTACAGTATATCAAACAGGCCAAAAGAAGCCAAATAATTGAAGTTCATTGTTAGGGTGTACAAACACTTTACCTACTCTATCCAAAACATAAAAGTTGGGTCAATACTACCCGCTTTCTTTTTTTTAGACTCTTATTTGCTCTTTTCCTTTTTTCGAGATGTCCCCAGCCTTTGCTCCTCTAGTTTAAGCTTACTGGTTCTTTTTTTTTTTTTATCCACTTTTGTAAACTTTGGATAATGTAGCACTATTGATGCATTTACTTGTGCAAACAGAATTTCATGTATGTTGTTTTGTTAAATGCCAATAAATACTATTGAAAAAAAAAGTTAGGTCAATACATACACTCAGGAAGGCGGAGCCTGCCCTCCTGTACCGGGCCTGGGCCATCAGTTCATCAGGGGCCCCCGGGGGCAGAGAGGGGACTCTTTAATACCTTTGGGTGCATACACAGTAATCCCACAGGATGTGGCTCCCATTGATTAAATAACCAGGCCCCATCAGTGAGGGGACTATTTACTAAATTTTGAGAGCAGGCAAAGCAACCCTCCATGCCAGAGTTCCTGACAATTAAATTTAATATGACGGCCTTTTCTTCAATATTAATCTGCTAACAAAGGCTGGAACTTTAATTTAATTGTCCGAAACCTCGGCATGGAGGATTACTCTGTCTGATTACAAAAATAAGACCCTTCTCTAACCTCGACCCCTGCTCCTGAATTGATGGGTCTGGGGACCATTTACGGTATTTATCGACGTATAACACGCACAGGCATATAACACGCACCCTATCTTTAAGAGGGAAGTTTCAGGAAAAAAACTTTCCACAGCCCCCTGCGTATAACACGCAGGCACAGTTTACCCTCTATTTTCAGGGTAAAAAAGTGAGTGTTATACGCCAATAAAAACAGTATTTAATTTGTGGTAGCCAAAGATGTGGACATGCGCAATAGGGTATTTGAAGTCCCTTCCCTCTGTGGGGCAAAGGGTTTGCAGAGCTGGAGCACTCTCAGGCAGGCTGCATGAGGCCTCACGATTTCTTACATATGCTTTAAGACCGTTGCATATTATAGAAAATAGCATACACTAGGTGTAAGATACATAGATAATTTATAATACTGTGGAATTCATACCTTCTTAGAAAGCACTTAGACTGTGACCTTGTTTCTTTTATGTTATGATGTTTATACATTAAACCAGCTTCATCTTCTCACTATGAAATACATAAACTATGTAAAGAACTAGGTAAATGGTGGTCGGAAGTATATCATTACCATTTCACACATACATTCATAGTGAACTATGCTCTCTTACATTACTGTATATTATATTATAGAACATCTTTGTCTGGTCATACCCATGTTACTGTATGTTATCGCAGTCAACAACTGAACTTCGGCTTTTAAAACAGATTTTTTTTTAACATACCAGTTAACAATGTTGGTATATTATAGTGTTCTGCGCCCATCTAAAAGAAAGAAAAAACTCTTGACGTACTAGATAAAGAGAAAAGGGCAAGGAGCGGGACTTTGCATGAGACACATGGAAGCAGATATACAAATGGGATACAAAATAGCTTTTAATTGATTGAGATGGTAATATGTGTACACATACATTTCATTTCAAAGCTTTATGCATTTTGCTATAAGTCAAGATTAATATGAACGTTGGACAAAACATGAGAGGAAAAGTGGACAGGACTATAACGGTGCTATTGACATGGTACTGAACACAGTGGAAGACTCAATTACCAATTGGTAAAATAATAATTTTTTATTAACAATTTATACAAAATTTGTAAAAATTATGAGTAGTATCACACATTTCATAATGGGGTCAATTAAAAAAAATGGTGGTTGTATCAATATTTGACTGAGAAGATCATACAGAGTTCCAACATGTTTCGCCCTTCAGGGCTTCGTCAGGGGAAGTATGTCTCAGATATCCAAACAGATGAACAACTGATAAATAGACAAAAAAGAAGGAATTAACATTTAGAAATCAATAATGAACAGTCAATTTGAAAACATTGGAGATCGGCCTGTCATCAGGTCCGCAATTAATATGATGCCGGTAACTTACCACCAGAGACCCTAGATGGAAAGAAAAAGGGGAGTGGTATTCTTCCCACTGACCACCAATGTAAGGGACATTCTACCCACTGATCACCAATGTAAGGGACATTCTTCCCAGTGACCACCACTGTAAGGTGGCATTCTTCCCAGTGACCACCACTGTAAGCTGGCATTCTTCCCACTGGCCACCAATGTAAGGGGCATCCTTCCCACTGACTACCAATGTATGGGGCATTTTTCCCACTGACCACCAATGTAAGGGACATTCTTCCTAATTAATTTATTTCAGCAGGTGTTTCCTGAGACCTGAAAATTATTGTAAAAGTTTGAATCAGACAAATCTTATAAAAGCTTTAAAGTGGATTTAAATTTGTCATTGCCTCTTACTAGTCTTTGGTTCTGTTTTTTGCATTAGTTATTTTTTGCCCTTTATTTTCACCAGTGAAAGTGTCAGCAACTTCCTGTCTTAGGGCTAGTTCACACCGGGAATCACACAGGAACGCACTGTGGGTTCCTGTTCGATTCACTTGCGTTTCAGTGCGCTGCGATTTGAGCCCATTCATTTTGAATAGGCTCATATCACACTGCATCAAAAGTTTTAAATGCACTACTTTTGAAGGCTTACTACAACCGGATCGCATTGTACTTCTGTTCTGAAAGGAGCAACTCAAACAAAAATTGAGAAAAAATAAAACAATGTTCTATATCTCTCCCTTATCGCTCACAGAGATTTGTTAAAAAACAAAGTAAAGCAGCTACATTAGCAGCGCTATTAAAACTATCAAGAATAAAACTTAATAAATATATAAAAGATGTATATATGAAATCCGGAGAAATTAGCACAATATAAGCTTCAAGTCCGTTTAAAATATGGTGATTGACTTGGTGAACAGTCCATAAAAAAGGTGCATAAAAAAGGTGAATGTGATATAAATCATCCAAATAGGAAGGTATAAACACTCATTCCAGCTTGATACGATTTCCTCCACCACACCACTTTGTGTTCACGCCCTATGGAAAATCCACTTACCAGATTGCACTGGTGTGTAAGCCTGTCAGTCCAAGGAGATAGTCACAGGATACTAGGCATTTCCATCTGTATTATGCTCGTCATGAGCCATAAACAAAAGAGTTCCACATAGTGTGATACCGTACAACACTCATTTATTGATAAAAATTCTCACGATAAAACACTCACATTATGTGCATAAATATAGGGCATGTAACAATGATACAATCATAGTCGTCTACTCCCGTCTAACCTGTCACCGCTCCCGCGGTGTTCCCAGGAAGGAGAGGCGTGGAGATGCCGACCGAATGGGTTGCTGATAGCGACGCCCTGACGCAGCGTTTCTGTCAATCACTTTCGTCAGAGGGAATGGCTACGCAGCGCAGCTATTGTCTTTAAATACCCTGACAACATCACGGAACCACACCTCCAGTGGTCACGTGTGTCAGGAACCAATTGGCAGTGCTCATCACCAGCCTAATGGTACATCATTCAGCGTGTATGCAAACATAAAAGTTCTATTGCACAGTGACATTGTAATTTCTGAAATATGAACAAAGCGCATATCTTCTATTTTAAAAACCAAAAATGGCTACGGTACAACTCAAATAAATCGAGCGGGTTACTATTTAACCATTTGCTTCTCTTCACTCCGTATGTGATGCTATAAGCATATGCTGTGGTTTAGCTCGATCGCCGTACTTATGTTCGGCGGCACAGACCTCACTTTTATATTTATGTTTGCGGAGCAGAAGCTGACATTATAAACATAATATGCGCATTGTTCATTTAAATACATGATACCACGATTAATTTCACAAAAAAATCAGACGGACTCAAAACCACCGCAAATTGATATTAGTCACTCAGATCTTATCGTTCAGTGTATGGTGCTTATTTAGCTATTTTACTTCATTACACACATAAACTTTACACATAATTAATCAATGACTATTAGTGACTGACATGCAATTTGCCAATTATCTCAATGCCACTAAAGCCGGCAGAAACAAATCTAAAATTGCTAAAAAAACACACAGAAATCGCACATAAAATAATTGAGTGTTGGATATATATAATTAATGCAATAATAAAATCTATCAAAAAAAATACTGCTAAAATGTATATAAAACCTAGTTAAAAATCGCTTATAAAACAATTTAAATCTAGTTCTACATTCATACCCCTCGGACTCAATGTGTCAGTTAAGTATATTCATTTAGTCTCGCACTTTGATAATTCCCTAACTTGGTTGCAACCTCGCCAGTGTAATTTTTCCACATCCCAGAATTTTAAACCTGAGGTGTCACCTTTATATTTGGTTTTAAAGTGCATTGAGACACTGTGGTCCTTATATCCAATTCTTATGTTATTTATGTGCTCGGACACATATTTACCTAACATTCGTTTATTGCGTTCGATATACATCAGATTGCATGGGCACTGAAGTGCATAGACAACATGTGTAGTCATACAGGAAATTAAATCCTTTATTTTAAAAACTTTTGAATTGGCTGTTGATTGAAATTCAGTAATGCCTCTCAGTCTGGTGTGGACTTGTCTGCACGATATGCATCTGCGGCATGCAAAGAAACCGGGGTTATTCCAAAACCTAATTGGTTTAGATGGAGGATCTAGTATTTTTTTCACCATCTTATCACCGAATGATTGTCCTTTTCTATAAATTAAGACGGGGCTCTCAGGAATTGCTTTGGTCAAAACTCGATCAAAGGTTAATAGTGGCCAATATTTTTTTTAAAATTAATTCCACTTTCTTGTATTGGGTATGATATCCACTGATGAACCCCCATTCGTGTTTGGTATTGGTTTTATTTCGGTCTATCGATAAGGCATCTACATTGGGGTACATTATGTATTTCTTCTATTGTTTTAACCAAAGTACCTATTTTGTACCCTTTTTCAACAAAGCGTTTTTTCAAGACTTGAGATTGTTCCAAATATTCCTTATCGTCAGTGCAATTCCACCGCACTCTTGTGAACGGTCCTTTGGGAATGTTTTTTAACCATGTGGGGTGATGACCACTGTGAATTGATAAATAACTGTTACGATCACTAGGTTTAAAAAAACATTTAGTAGTGATCTGATAATTAGTCAGCATCACAGTGACATCAAGGTAATTTAATAAATGACAACTCCATTTACACTCCAACTTGATATTGTTTGTGTTATTATTCAGTTCACACAAAAGACACAAAAGACACAAAAGATTCCAAGGAGGATTCTGCCCCTACCCAAATAAAAAACAGATCATCTATAAATCTTTTGTAAAAAAAACAACTCTTTCCTCTGCTGTCTATATATGGATTTTGTCTTCCCAGGCGCTCATAAATAGGTTGCCTAAGGATGGTGCAAACTTGGCGCCCATTGCTACACCCTTAGTCTGCATATAAAATTTACCAGCATACCAAAAATAATTATGGCTCAAGCAGTAATCCAACGCAATTCCTAAAAACTTTTTTGTGGAAATGGTAAGTCGTCTCTCTTGCTTAAGGCCCAATCTAGGGCTAGCAAAGCATCGTCATGATTTATGACTGTATAAAGAGATGCTACGTCTGCTGTAACTAAGAACACATCACCAGTTTTTGGTATATTAAGATCTTTCAAAAGCTGTAAAAATTGTCTGGTGTCCTTTAAATACACTCTTGTTTCCACCACGCTATGTTGCAGGAAGTTGTCCAAATACTGCCCTACACGGGCCGATACTGAGTTGATGCTATTTACTATCAGTCTAGCGGGTGGGTTATGAGTCTTTGTGTACCTGGGGTAGGGGGTACACTGTTAGTACGCGGCTGAAACTTGGGATGAGGTATCTTTTTCTTTTATATTTAATATCCTCGTATTGTATACATACTCCACCAAGTTAGCCAGATCCTTGCGATAATCATTAGTTGGGTCTTTGGTCAGTTGTGTGTAAGTTTTTTTATCTGATAACATCAGTTGGGCGTGATAATATGCGCTGTCTAGAATCACCACTCCCCCACCCTTATCGGCGGGTCTTATGATGACATCTTTTCTTGCTTCCAGAGATTTAAGTCCATCCTCAATGTACCTTGGATTCACTTGTTTCTTTGGTACTAATTTCTCCACATCCTTTAAAAACATCAACGTGTTTATTTGAGGGTTGCGGTGGGTTAAATAGCGACTTATTCTTTAAACCGCTATCCACTCCTAGAGTGGTATTATCTATTTTTTTAGCCATACCCGTGTTGATGCCCAAAAAGTATCTTTTCATGTTGATTTTCCTTATGTACTTTTGGACATCAATATAAACTTTGAATTTGTTGACAGATTTATTAGCTGCACATTTAAGTCCTGCATTTAGAATATTTATTTCTTTATTGTTCAATTGGACTTGTGCTAAGTTGTATATTCCCTCTAATCGATTCCCAGTTTTCTTTTTTTGGACTCTAAGTCCCTCTCTACAGCCTCTATGCCCGATGTTCTTATTATTAGCAGTGGATTGGGTGTTTGTTCCCTTTGCGGATGGTTCCACCATCCTTGTTCCCTGTGGTAAAGTCTTTCTCCTGGAGGCTTATTGTTCCCTCGATTCCCTCTCCGTCCTCTTTGTACTCCCCTCCTCCCTCTAACTAAAAAAGGCTTACTGGGGTTGGAGGTGTCTTCATTATAATGATTTAACTTGTCATATCTATTAGAAGTAGTTATTGGATATGGGCTCCAGTAATCGATGTCTTCATTTTGTCGACGTTGATTGGACCAAGGGCTAGCATGCTGGTAATCTCTATTCTGCTGCTGATGATGGTTCGGCCACGAGTTAATCTGATTTTCCCTAGCAGGGTAAGGGCTATGATAATCCCTGTATTCATCTGAGTATCTATGTACAGGTGGTCTTGATTCCCACTATTCTGTGTATATTGATAGTGTATATTAGTATTTGGTACGTGATTTTTATTGATATTATTATTCACATTTTTTCTCCCTCTTTTTCCTTTTTGTCCGCCTCTACCCCTTTGTGTATGATGAATATGTGTCCATTTTGGGGTTTGGGGTTCAATTTCAACTGCTGTAGTCAGCATTGGTCTTGCTGATGGAGGCGCAAGGTTGGACTTCTCACCCACATCCTTTATATCACTAGCAGTTGATTGCCAAATGTAGATATTGTTTGTTCTGAAATCACATATATCTCTGTGATATTTTTAAATTTTATTTTTCTTGGTTTCCCTATCGATTTTTTCAATTTTTTTCTGCATTCAAGTTCAGTGCCTGTGGCGTATCTTTAATAGGATCCAGTTTAGTTTTTTTGTGAAATTAATCGTGGTATCATGTATTTAAATGAACAATGCGCATATTATGTTTATAAAGTCAGCTTCTGTTTCGCAAACATAAATGTAAAAGTGAGGTCTGTGCCGCCAAACATAAGTACAGCGATCGAGCTAAACCACAGCATATGCTTATAGCACCACATATGGAGTGAAGAGAAGCAAATGGTTAAATACTAACCCGCTTGATTTATTTGAGTTGTACCGTAGCCATTTATGGTTTTTAAAATAGAATATATGCGCTTTGTTCATATTTCAGAAATTACAATGTCACTGTGCAATAGAACTTTTATGTTTGCATACACGCTGAATGATGTACCATTGGCTGGTGATGAGCACTGCCAATTGGTTCCTGACACACGTGACCACTGGAGGTGTGGTTCCGTGATGTTGTCAGGGTATTTAAAGACAATAGCCATGCCCTCTGACGAAAGTGATTGACAGAAACGCTGCGTCAGGGCGTCGCTACCAGCAACCCATTCGGTCGGCATCTCCTCGCCTCTCCTTCCTGGGAACACCGCGGGAGCGCTGACAGGTTAGACGGGAGTAGACGACTATGATTGTATCGTTGTTACATGCCCTATATTTATGCACATAATGTGAGTGTTTTATCGTGAGAATTTTTATCAATTAATGAGTGTTGTACGGTATCACACTATGTGGAACTCTTTTGTTTATGGCTCATAACGAGCATAATACAGATGGAAATGCCTAGTATCCTTTGACTATCTCCTTGGACTGACAGGCTTAAACACCAGTGCAATCTGGTAAGTGGATTTCCCATAGGGCGTGAACACAAAGTGGTGTGGTGGAGGAAATCGTATCAAGCTGGAATGAGTGTTTATACCTCCCTATTTGGATAATTTATATCACATTCACCTTTTTTATGCACCTATTTTATGGACTGTTCACCAAGTCAATCACCATATTTTAAACAGACTTGAAGCTTATATTGTGCTAATTTCTCCGGATTTCATATATACATCTTTTATATATTTATTAAGTTTTATTCTTGATAGTTTTAATAGCGCTGCTAATGTTGTAGTATTTTTACTCTGACATATTTTTGATACAACTCAAACAAGTTTGTCATGTCCTTTTATGCAGCAAGGCAGCAAACAAGTCAAATTCAAGGCGGGGTTGTACAGCAAATCCATTGCATAAAACAAACAAAATATCTGCTTGTCCAAGCAAAGTTCTAAACGTAGGTCAGTTTCTGATTAACATCCTAATAGGTTGCCAAAAAAAACAGGCAGCTCATGTACCTTTTAGTGTACAGGAGCTGCCTATAGGAGTAGTAGTGTAAATCAAACCTAAAAACTTTTATTTTTTTAGACAAGCTTTCACTTAATTGTCCCCTTTTTCCTTTGTTTAAACCTGTGTATTTCTTGTGCTCTCTTTATAAAGCACTTTGAGAAGCTACCTTTATAGGCGCTATATAGTTAGGCAGGTTGAAAAAAGACAAAGTCCATCCAGTTCAACCATAAAAAAATAACTAAAATAAAAAAAATATCGTGCAATCCCATATACCCAATTCTATACCCACAGTTTATCCAGAGGAAGGCAAAAAACCCCAGCAGAGCATGATCCAATTTGCTACAGCAGGGGAAACAATTCCTTCCTGATCCCCCGAGAGGCAATCGGATTTACCCTGGATCAACTTTACCTAGAACTGTTAGTACTCAGTTATATTATGTACATTTAGGAAAGTATCCAGGCCTTTCTTAAAGAAATCTACTGAGCTGGCCAGAACCACCTCTGCAGGGAGTCTGTTCCACATTTTCACAGCTCTTACTGTGAAGAAACCTTTCCGCATTTGGAGATGAAATCTTTTTTCTTCTAGACGTAAAGAGTGCCCCCTTGTTCTCTGTGTTGACCGTAAAGTGAATAACTCATCACCAAGTTCACTATATGGACCCCTTATATATTTGTACATGTTAATCATATCCCCCCTTATTCTCCTCTTCTCAAGAGTGAATAAATTCAGTTCCTCTAATCTTTCTTCATAGCTGAGCTCCTCCATGCCTCTTATCAGTTTGGTTGCCCTTCTCTGCACTTTCTCCAGTTCCCCGATATGCTTTTTGAGAACTGGTGCCCAAAACTGAACTGCGTATTCCAGATGAGGCCTTACTAATGATTTGTACAGGGGCAAAATGATGTCTCTCTCTCTGGAGACCATACCTCTCTTAATACAAGAAAGGACTTTGCTCGCTTCGGAAACCACAGCTTGGCATTGCATGCCATTATTGAGCTTATGATCTACCAAAACCCCCAGATCCTTCTCCACTACGGATCCCCCCAGTTGTATTCCCCCTAGTATGTATGATGCATTCATATTCCTAGCCCCCAAGTGCATAACTTTACATTTATCAACATTAAACCTCATCTGCCACATAGTCGCCCAATTAGACAGAGCATCGAGGTCGGCTTGTAAATTGGAGACATCTTGTAAGGACGTTATTCCACTGCATAGCTTGGTGTCATCTGCAAAGACAGAAATGTTACTTTTGATCTCAGACCCAATATCATTTATAAAGATATTAAAAAGTAAGGGTCCCAGCACTGAACCTTGGGGTACACCACTGATAACCTTAGACCATTCAGAGTAAGAATCATTAACTACTACTCTCTGAATTCTGTCTTTTAGCCAGTTTTCTATCCATTTACAAACTGATATTTCCAATCCTGTAGACTTTACCTTACACATGAGCCGTGTGTGGGGAACTGTATCAAACGCTTTTGCAAAATCCAAGTATACCACGTCCACAGCCACGCCTCTGTCCAAGGTTTTACTTACCTCTTCATAAAAAGAAATCAGGTTTGTCTGACAACTTCTGTCTTTCATGAATCCATGCTGTCTGTTGCTTAAATAGTTTTTTTCCAGCAAGAACTCATCTATGTGGTCTTTTATTAATCTCTCCAGTATCTTCCCAACTATGGAAGTTAAACTAACAGGTCTATAGTTACTTGGTAAAGACTTTGTTCCCTTTTTAAATATAGGCACCACATTGGTCCTGCGCCAATCCAGTGGTACTATTCCTGTCATTAATGAGTCCCTAAAAATTAGATACAATGGCTTTGAAATTACAGAGCTCAATTCTTTTAGGATCCGTGGGTGTATGCCATCTGGTCCAGGTGCTTTATCCACCTTTATTCTGTCTAAATATTTCTGGACCATATCACTTTTGAGCCATTGTGGATTTGGGGCTGTGTCACTACCACCCCCATTATGGACATGAACTCCCCACATGCTCCATTGTATACACAGAGCTGAAGAAAGTATTTAATAAATTAGCCTTCTCTTTGTCCCCAGTCACCCACTCTAGATTATTTTGTAAAGGGCCTACATGCTCAGACTTGACCTTTTTACTATTAATATATTTGAAGTATTTTTTGGGGTTTGTCCTACTATCTTTTGCAATCTGTCGTTCGTTTTGAATTTTTGCATCCTTGATTTCCTTTTTACATATCCTGTTATATTCTTTGTAACATTTAAACGACACTAGTGTTCCTTCATTTTTATATTTTTTAAAAGCGCTTTTCTTATTGTTTATAGCTTTTTTAACTTTAACTGTGAGCCACATAGGTTTTATTTTTAGCCTTTTAAACTTATTGCCCATGGGAATATACTTTGCAGTGAGTTCACAAACAGTCTTTTTGAAGAATTCCCATTTATGTTCTGTGCCCATTGATGCCAATATTCTCTCCCAGTCTAAGTCCTGGAGAGCACCCCTCATCCTTGGAAAATTTGCTTTATTGAAATTAAGTGTTTTTATCCTTCCTGCATGTATTTCTTGCTTACAGCTAACATCAAATGAAATCATGTTATGGTCACTGCTACCCAGGTGTTCCTTTATCTGAACATTAGTAATATGCTCTGCATGGTTTGAGATTACCAGGTCCAACAGAGCATCATTCCTAGTTGGGGCCTCAATAAACTGGACCATAAAATTGTCCTACAATAGGCTTATAAATTTTTGCCCTTTAACTGTCCCAGCAGTGCCATTACTCCAGTCAATTTCTGGGTAGTTAAAATCCCCCATTATTATCACCGTCCCAGCCCTTGCAGCCCTTTCCATCTGTGCAAGGAGCTGAGTCTCCACCTCCTCATTAACATTGGGTGGTCTATAACAAACTCCAATGATTAACTTTGAACTACGCACATCTGTATGCAGTTCCACCCATAATGCTTCAGCCTCATCACACTCTGCATCAACCAGGTCCTCTTTCACACTCGCTTTGAGATCACTTCTCACATAGAGACAGACCCCGCCACCTTTCCTTTTTGCCCTGTCTCTCCAAAAGAGTGCATAGCCAGGAATATTAATAATCCAGTCATGTGAGGATTGAAGCCACGTTTCAGCAATACCGATTATGTCATAGCTCTCCTCATGCACCAGAGCTTCCAACTCACCTATTTTGCTTGGCAGACTTCTGGCATTGGTGAACAAACACTTTAATGTATTACATTTTTCTCTGGTGTTTTTCATATGATTTTTAGTAGTACAAATGGCACTATAGTTTCCAATGGCTGTTTGCAACATCGGAACTTTCTTATCACCTGCCATAACCCTCCCCCCATCTATCCCCATTCCACTCTCCATTAATGTCTGACCACTAACTGACCTGTGTGCCCGATGTAATTCTAGTTCACCCTCCCCCCTCAAACCTAGTTTAAATACTCCTCCAGCCTTCCCATAAACCTCTCCCCCTATATAAAATAAAAGTTTATTATTATTTTTTAGTGTTCTGTCAGCACTCAGCATTTTCACTTAGCAGTAGTGTTAGGGTACCGAGTGCTGGCAGCAGGAGTGACCAGATCAGTGTGACGCATTTAACGAAGCTGGGACCAGACTGTGTATAAATAAAGAAGGAAATATTAATAATAAAACAAAAACCCATCCAACACCAGCAGACAGTATACACAGCAAAAGTGAAAATATAGGTCAACAGTAAACCAAATGACAAAATATCTAAATAGCATCCTAACTAAAATGTAATATATACAAACAAAGGGGAAGCACAGATAAACAGGGTAAGGAAGTAGATGCAAGAGACGAAAATGAACCACAACTGGAATCAGGATCAAGGGGAGCAGATATAAGGTAGCTGGGTACAGGATGCAGGTATTGGACAAGAACAGGAACAGAATCACAGTAGGAATCAGGATCAGGAACTATCAGGAACTTTTAACAACCAGGTATATGGCACAGAGACAAAACTGTGAGGTGCTGAAGGAAGCCAGGGAAGGGGTTTCATATCTTCCCAGCAGCCCTCATCAGGTTGACTAATTACCAGGATCTGCTGGCTACTGGGAGACACCTCCTGGTGGACACCAAAACTACTCACATCAGCTCTGGGAACCAAAGTACCCCCAGCAGGTGATTCAGGTCCTGACAAGAGCCCTGAGCATCAGTCAGCTCACATACACTAGATTACCAAAAGTATTGGTATGCCTGTGCTTCTGGAAGAAAGGTCAAACATTCCCATAGACACACTCCTAAACCTTGTGGACAGCCTTCCCTGAAGGGTTGAAGCTGAGCATCAGTCAGCTCACATATTTAGTGAAAAGAAAAACTATGTTTCCTTAAAGTGGAATTTCCATGGAGGAAGGTATACTTTTTGACAGCCCCCTCCAATACATATGGCTTCAAAAGCCATTTGTAAACAAACTGCACAAAATAAAATAAATACTTTCTTTGGCCCTGGCCTCCCACACTACCAGGAGGCCAGGGTGACATCACTCGGCCTTCCAGCAGAGCTGTAAGCTCGAAATACCATGAGAATGCACTCCAGCCCATTGCAAGAGTGCATTATTGTGGGATATTGAGTTCCCAGCTCTGCCTGAAGGCCGAATGATGTCAATAGGGCCTCCTCGAAGCACAGAAGGCCAGGGCTGAGGATTTAATTTTTTATGTTCTGTTTAATTGGGCGAAGAATTTGTTTACACATAGTTTTTTTTTAGCCATTTGTGTTAGTGGCAAGAGGTTGTTAAAAAACTGTAACTTCTGTTTGCCATGGAAGGTCAGCTTTAAACTTCTTCAGCAATGGGGGCATAAACGGGCTAAGCCATAAAGCAACAAACATATTAATTACTTCTCAAACAAAGAATTAATTGTAATTTAATCACGTTAAATATCACACATCGAAATGTCAAATTTAGGTCGCATGCCACTTCCCCATCCTTTTGTTTATTAACAAACAATTCTCAATTTAATTTCAGAAGCGAGCATCAACGCGGTCACATGGCATGGCAAATGGAAACTGCTAAATTGTTTTCATTTAATTTGAAATGTCAAACTGTTACCTTTTATTTATTGCATAAAAACATTTTCCTCTATTGGTTAATCACCTACATTGCGGCTGTATCATATTACCGTCTGGCCCGACTAGATTAATTATTTAAGAAAACTTATCATGAATGGCTGCGGATTACAAATTAAACTTCAAACAATTTGTGCCATCTTTTTGAAATACAGAGCTATTATTATTGATGGCAATTTAATGTCCAATGCCCATTATCGCTTTTTGTTTATCTTGCTTGTGTTCGTTAATTATGGGTGATATTGTTGCACATTTTTTTTTTTTTTTTTAAGTGTTGTCCTTGGTCAGCTTCTATTTTTGAGAAGAGAGAGAGAGAGAAAGAAAGATGTACAACCAGCTTCCCATAGGTTTGAAACACTACACTGCTGTTCATCTTTCTAAGTGCCATTAGGTAGCACTAATTCACTAATGATTCAGGAGATCAATTAAAAACTTAGACAGGGATAGAGAGGGTGTAAGGATAAAGCTAAAAGCATTTGGTGAGGCAGACTGCGGTTTAATCTGTCTTCCAGGAAGCCAAGGTCAACTGCTAAGCAATATCTTTACGCCAACACTGTTTGGAAAGGTCTTCATTCAGCTTCTCTTAGAGGACTGAAAAACATGACCTTATGTAGATGAATATAATACATCACAAATACGGGTTATAAAATTATAGTCAATCAAAAGATAACAAAGTAAACGCCAAAGCTGTTCTTTTTTAATGGAAATAAAAAAACCTTGATTATCAGAAATTAGTAATACCTTCCTTTTACTTCCTTCCATTTTCTAGTCTAGAACAGCCTTTTTCAACCACGGTGCTGCTGTTGCACCCTGGGTTCTTCAAGGGTGCCTTAGAAAAGTGACTAAAAATTGACCATAAATTGTCAACAAGCCAGCGAGTGGATCAAGCCTTATTTTTTGTTACGGAAAACCACAGGTTTTTGCTGTGCAGCATTAAAACCTTCGGTAACGTGTGGGCCAGCTGCTAGCTTTTTAACAACTGTTGACGCCATTAGTTGAAAAAGACATTAGATGCCTGCATCCTTGGTTGTCCAACCCCGGCCTTTCTCCATCAGCACTGGGATCACATTAGCTGAGTGAGGTAGAGAAATTAAGGTAGAAGAGAAATGCTGGAATACTAGTCAGTACCAATGTGCAAAGTAGGGTTGCCACCTCATCCCTTTAAACCCAAACACATATGAATTACACAGGTTCTGAGTCTAATTTAATGCAGATAAGGCACCAAGTGAGTTTAATTACCACCTTAATCAGCCACAGAACCTGTGTAATTAAAGTGATTGTAAAGCTTTGATTATTTAAAAAAACAAAAAACAAACATGTCATACTTACCTCCACTGTGCAGCTAGTTTTGCACCGTGTGGCCCTGATCTGCAACTTCTGGGGTCCCCTGGCAGCTCTCGTGGCTCCTCCCCGCATCAGATAACCCCCTAGGAGAAGCACTCTCTGGGGGGGTTACCTTGTGAGCGCGCTCCCGAGTCCATCATTCGGCATTCATAGCAGCCGAATGTATGACTCGGCCCCGCCCCCCGGCACCCGTGTCATTGGATTTGATAGACAACAGCGGGAGCCAATGGCTGCGCTGATATCCATCTATCCAATCAAGAGCCGAGAACCCCGGGCAGAGGGATAGCGTGTCCCCGCCGTGGGAAATTCCAGGGTGAAAAAACACAAGGGTTTACAACCCCTTTAATGTGTTCGGGTTTAAAGGGATGAGGTGGCAACCATAGTGAAAAGGTGTATTTGCTTGTAAGAATAAATTACCGGTAACCCTAATGTTGGGTGTCCTACAAGTGTGGTTGTTGCTGCATAATGTAAAACTACTAGTTTTGTTCTTTACATTTTAGAATGGGATGCCTGATGATTGTGCAGAATTTTAAAGCGTGCCTTGACTGAAAAATGGTTTAGAAATACTGCTCTAGAAGTACATTACAATATATATATGCAGGGGCGGGCTGGGGCGGGGGGCAGAGTGGAGGTTTCCCCCTGGGCTGCTCTGATTCCCTGTAAAAGGTCAGAACTGCGCATGTGCAGTTTCCAGACCCGGCCAAGTGCTACTGCTTGGGCAGCTCCGGCGGGAGGGGGTTAACAGGGCTGGATCCTGAATTAGCAGCCGAATTGCAGACTTTGCAGTGATCCCTCCATGATCTTCATCCCGTGCTGCAGCTGCGCTGTGTCCTGTGACAGGGATATTAGCTGCACCTGTCACAAGGCTGAGAGTGTGTTCCGTCTTACAGAGCACAGCCCTCCCCCTCCTCTCCACTAATGGGAGAATGATCAGCTCTGCCTCCTCCCGACCCTCTCTCTTGTGCCTGCCCACACTCGATGCAGCTCGTGTCCTGTGAGTGTGAAGGAGATATGAGGGCGGGAAACTTTAAAGTCGGCAGCCACAATGTCACATCCGATCCTAAACATGAAGACGCTGAGTGACTTAGCCAGTGAGCCTCCTGCTGGGACTGTGCAAGTGAGTGAGCTGTGACCAGACTCTCCCCTCCTCCCTCTCTTCCTTCCTACTCCGTCTCTCCCTCAGCCTTATCATTTAACCTATTGCCTGCCAGGCACTTTCTTTCACCCCCTTCCTGCCCAGGACAATTTTCAGCTTTCAGTACTCTCACATTAAACCCTGGTTCACATTGGAGCGATTTGACATGCGATTTAACATGTCAAATCGCATGCCGAATCGTGGCAATTTCCTGTGTTGGCACCATCCGAATAGGTGCAATGCCGCATCGATTTCATTTGTGGTGTCGCACCGATTCCCAAAAGTAGTTTCTGTACTACTTTTGCCAACTTCAGAGAGCGATTTCAATAGACATCTGTACAGGAACCCACAGTTTTCGTTTTGGTGGTATTTAATCACTACTGGGGGTTTTTCTTTTTTGCTAAAATATGAAAAAAGACAGAATATTAAAAAAAAAAGTGCTTTTACTAAAAAAAAAAAAAAAAAAACACACCTTTATTTTTATTTTTAGTTGTGGCACACGGACCCTTTTTTCCTGCTTACCTCCACCTTGCAGGAATAAAGGCACACCGTGCCACATGCCCGGATCCTCCTGGTTTAGAAGGTTGAGCGGTGTTCTTTAATTTTGGGTCCTGCAGCGAGTTACCTCCATCCATTGGTTCTCGTCCCCAGAGTATAGGGAAAAGTCTATGTTCCTTCCCGAGAGAAAGTCAATGTCCACACAACATCAACTCCAACAAAGAGTTTATTTTCCTTTGCCTCAGTTAATGGGGGAATTGAAGAGAGAAAGAAGCTAGCGAAGTTAGGAGGTAGATTCAGGCACATACCATTTGGCTTAATCGTCGCCACTCGATCCTGAGTGGGTATTGCTCACCCGAATAGATCCCTCTCACAGTTCTAGCAGCCGTAGTGGAGCTCGAACAATACTGTAACTTTGTCCCCCACCTGGGACGGGTTCAGGAGATCCTCTAATAAAGCAGAATCCTGTTATTCCTGAATCCAGAACTTTACTTGAACCTCTGTAAAACTTAGAGAACCGATGATGCCAATGGGCACTTTACAGGGTTTTCTTGCGGATCAAGAAATCCTTCCCTCTGACAGGTCACCAGGCCTCTCCCGAGACAGCGACCTACTATCACTCATCTCTTCCGTGGGACCGATCCTCCCCTGGATTCCTCTCAGTCAGAGCGGGTTACCCTCACCTGGGTACCCTGGGACTCCAGTATTCTAATTGTAGGCCCAGTTTAAGGTACTGGACTTACCCGGAACGTTTTAGCCTCGGGCTAAAGGTGCCCGAGACTCCTCGGCCAGATCACGCACCCCCATGGGGCACACTCCCTTGCCCTCCTCCAGGGGCACGCCTGCCTCCTAATGGCGCCTGAGGTTCGACCCTGGGCCTGGGCAACAGTGCCACCCACAGGCCAAAGGGGAACCGCACACCAGACAACACCACAGCAGAGCAGAGTCCAGTATAACAAATTAGAGAATCTGAGCCAACTATGGCTCATACTACCCCTAAATTTAGTACATAGCGACCCCCATATTTAGGTACCCACTACATAGTAGCTGCATTGCCTTGAAAAAGTATTCATACCCCTTGAAATTTTCCACATTTTGTCATGTTACAACCAAAAACGTAAATGTATTTTATTGGGATTTTATGTGAACGACCAACACAAAGTGGCACATAATTGTGAAGT
The DNA here is from genome assembly GCA_029206835.1 of Rana muscosa. NCBI lineage: Eukaryota > Metazoa > Chordata > Amphibia > Anura > Ranidae > Rana > Rana muscosa. The sequence continues at coordinate 273,924,004 of CM055122.1, forward strand.
GGAAGGAAAATGATAAATGATTTTTAACATTTTATTTTCAAATAAACATGTGAAAAGTGTGGGGGGGGACAATTGTATTCAGCCCCCTTTACTCTGATAATCTAATGAAACCAATTGCCTCCAGAAGTCACCTAATTAGTAAATAGAGTCCACTTGTGTTTTAATCTCAGTATAAATACAGCTGTTCTGTGAAGCCCTCAGAGGATTGTTAGCGAACCTTAGTGAACAGACAGCATTATGAAGGCCAAGGAACACACCAGACAGGTCAGGGATAAAGTTGTGGAGAAGTTTAAAGCAGGGTTAGGTTATAAAAAAATCTCCCCATCTTTGAATATCTCACGGAGCACTGTTCAATCCATCATCCGAAAATGGAAAGAGTATGGCACAACTGCAAACCTACCAAGACATGGCCGTCCCCCTAAACTGACAGGCCAGGCAAGGAGAGCAATTATCATAGAAGTAGCCAAGAGGCCCGTGGTAACTCTGGAGGAGCCACAGAGATCCACAGCTCAGGTGGGAGAATCTGTCCTCAGCAGTGGTCATCAACGCGATCTTCAGGGCCCACTAACAGGCCAGGTTTGCAAGATATCTGAAATATACTACAGGTGATATAATTTGCTGCTCAGTGATTGCAGTATTATAGTCTGCATCTTCCCAAGGTAATACATAAAACCTGGCCTGTTAGTGGGCCCTGAGGACAGAGTTGATGACCACTGGTCCACATGACAACTATTAGTCGTGCACTCCACAAATCTGCCCTTTATGGAAGAGTGACAAAAAGAAAGCCATTGGTGAAAGAAAGTCATAAGAAGTCCCATTTGCAGTTTGTGAGAAGCCATGTGGGGGACACAGCAAACATGTGGAAGAAGGTATTCTGGTCAGATGAGACCAAAATTGAACTTCTTGGCCTAAAAGCAAAATGCTATGTGTGGCGGAAAACTAACACTGCACATCACCCTGAACACACCACCCCCACCGTGAAACATGGTGGTGGCAGCATCATGTGGTGTGGATGCTTTTCTTTAGCAGGGACAGGGAAGCTGGTCAGAGTTGATGGGAAGATGGATGGAGACAAATACAGAGCAATCTTAGAAGAAAACCTGTTAGAATCTGCAAAAGACTTGAGACTGGGGCGGAGGATCACCTTCCAGCAGGACAACGACCCTAAACATACAGCCAGAGCTACAATGGAATGGTTATATCAAAGCATATTCATGTGTTAGAATGGGCCATTCACAGTCCAGACCTAAATCCCATTGAGAATCTGTGGCAAGACTTGAAAATTGCTGTTCCCAGATGCTCTCCATCCAATCTGACAGAGCTTGAGATATTTTACAAAGAAGAATGGGCAAAAATGTCCCTCTCTAGATGTGCAAAGCTGGTAGAGACATCCCCAAAAAATTATGTGCCATTTTGTGTTGGTCTATTACATAAAATTCATAAAACATAAACATAAACATAACAAACATAAACATAAAAACGTTTTTGGTTGTAACATGGCAAAATGTGGAAAATTTCAAGGGGTATGAATACTTTTTCAAGGCACTGTAAGTAATTTTTCTCCTTCACTGAAGTTCACTGATAGGTGGTGGCACTGATGGGTGGCATTGATAGGTGGCACCAATAGGCGGAACTTATGGGCGGTACTGTTGGGCACTGATGGGTGGCAATGATGGGCATTAATGGGTGGCACTGATGGGCACTGAAAGGCAGCACTGATTGGTGTCACTGATGGGCACTGATTGGTGTCACTGATGGGCACAGACTGACATCACTTGCTGGGAACTGCTAGGGCTGCACTGTAATCAGTGCCCTAATTGTCTGTACAGTTTCAACTGTGAGGAGATGCCGCTGATCGTCTCTCCTCACATGCTGTAATTTACATGTGATTGGCTGTTATTGGACATAGTCAATCACATGGGTAAAGAGCAGCGTCATCGGCTTTTTACCAAGATCGGGGTTATGCTGTCATTGCTGTGTCATATTTGTCTTGCTTTATAAAATCAATACATATTCTAAAACCCGGTGGGCATGGATGGTGAGCAGATTCGGTGGTACAATGTGCCACTCGACTGGACTTGCCCCCCAGGCTCAAGGCTGCCAGCCATCCCCTGAGTATATGGAAAAATGTGACTACCATCTGCCTATATGGCCAAAAGTGTCTGGACAATCCTCCAAAATATTAAAGTGATACTGAAGTCTATTTTTGAATACTTACCTACAGTGCCTTGAAAAAGTATTCATACCCCTTGAAATGTTCCACATTTTGTCATGTTACAACCAAAAACGTAAATGTATTTTCTTGGGATTTTATGTGATAGACCAACACAAAGTGGCACATAATTGTGAAGTGGAAGGAAAATGATAAATGGTTTTCAAAATTATTTACAAATAAATATCTGAAAAGTGTGGCATTTGTATTCAGCCACCTTGAGTCAATACTTTGTAGAACCATCTTTCGCTGCAATTACAGCTGACAAAAAGTATTTTTGGGTATGGCTTCTCGCAAACTGCAAACGGGACTTCTTATGGTTTTCTTTCAACAATGGCTTTCTTCTTACCACTCTTACATAAAGGTCAGATTTGTGGAGTGCATAGTTGTTCTGTGGACAGATTCTCCCACCTGAGCTGTGGATCTCTGCAGCTCCTCCAGAGTTACCATGGACCTCTTGACTGCTTCTCTGAATAATGCTCTCCTTGCCCGGCCTGTCAGTTTAGGTGGACGGCCATGTCTTGGTAGGTTTGCAGTTGTGCTATCTCTTTCCATTTTCAGGTGATGGAGTGAACAGTACTCTGTGAGATGTTCAAAGCTTATTTTTATATTTTCTATAACCTAACCCTGCTTTAAACTTCTCTACAACTTTATCCCTGACCCGTCTGGGGTGTTCCTTAGCCTTCATGATGCTGTTTGTTCACTAAGGTTCTCTAACAAACCTCTGAGAGCTTCACAGAACAGCTGTATTTATACTGAGATTAAATTACACACAGGTAGACTCTATTTACTAATTGGGTGAATTCTGAAGGCAATTGGTTCCACTAGATTTTAATTAGGGGTATCAGAGTAAAGGGGGCTGAATACAAATGCGCGCCACACTTTTCAGATATTTATTTGTAAAACATTTTGAAAACCATTTTATCATTTTTATTCCAATTGACAATTATATGCCACTTTGTGTTGGTCTATCACATAAAATCCCAATAAAATACATTTAAGTTTTTGGTTGTAACATGACAAGATGTGGAAAATTTCAAGGGGTATGAATACTTTTTCAAGGCACTGTGCATGTACTCATTAAATAGCTTTCAGGCATGCAACAATCTATCAGATGTTACCTCCACTTTAAGAATCAACACCCTTTTTTTCCTGGATAAGGCTGATAGTATCGGGAAGTGGAATATGCAGTACAGGTAGGGGAAGGTTTACACATGAAACTGAACAACATACATTTCCCTTCCCTGGAATAAACAAGCAGACAGTAAAGTTAATGTCAGTCCTTTTATCACGTACGCATTTTCGGTTTGCATTGTCATTCAGCAAATATGCCATTTTCATCCTTCATTGAGAGTAAAATTGAAACGGCCATTTTTTTCCCTGCATTGAAAAGGTGGCAATATGGAAATCCTCCCACACGTAACGCACTCTGCACAGCTACAGTACTCCTGAAAAACAGTGTGCGCCTTGGCAAGGTAATTTAAATACTAATGGGCTCATTTATCATGCCGAGGAAAGTAAAATTATCATGCCGAGGAAAGTAAAAGTTTAAAAAAAATGGATGCTTTACAGTAAAAAGTTACAATGGCATCAAAACAAAGGAAATTATCGCTATACTATCATTAATAGAATAGGAAGAGTCATTTATAAAAAGGAAAAACTACAGATATAAAAGAGAACTCCAGACAGTGGAAAAAACAACCATTCAATTTAATAATAAAAATGTTAAAATGTTAATAAAAAACATTTTATCAGGGCTTATATTTTAGGGCTCGTTTATGCTTGTGGTTTGAGGGCTGTAAAAGCATGCAGTTGAGCATGGTTGGGGGGCTCTTGCTATAGGTATTGACAATTTACATACCTCTTGAAACCTGTCTGGAAAACTCCCAGAGATGGCATCATTCTGTCCTACCTTATTGCTAGGACATTCCTTGTCATTACTACTCACCCCGGCCCCACCATCACAGGCATGAGCTCTCAGACCCCTGCACATGTGTGGTCCACTGTTTCCTCCATCACTGGATTACTGAGCTCAGAGTTACTGTAATAGGGAAGAGAGAGTGCATGCGAAGGAGGGTTGAATTGACTGGGAGTGTCTTAGCATCATCCTAGTAACAAGACAGGATGGGATGATGCCATCTCTGGGAATTTTCCATCCAGGAAAAACTTGCTATAGGTGTAGGCCATTTACATACCTCCTGAATCCTAGCCAGTGAAATCCCAGAGATGGCATCACCCTGCCCTGCCTTGTTGCTAGGATGTTGCCAAGACACTCCCAGCCATTACTGCTCATGCCCACCATTGGAGGAGTGTGCTCTCATACATCTGCACATGTGTGGTCCATTATTTCCTCCATCACAGCATCACTGGGCTCAGAGTTACTGCGACGGGGAAGAGAGAGGTGCATGAAAGGGGGTTTGAATCAACTATTCTCAGGTGAGAAAGCTTCATCCCTGTCCCCCAAATGTGTTCCCATGTTGTTACACTATAAAATGCCCTCCCATCTTGGTCTCATCTGTCCAAAAGACGTTTTCCCAGAAGGATTTTGGCTTACTCAATTACATTTTGGCAAACTGTAGTCTTACCTTTTTATGTCTCTGTGTCAGCAGTGGGGTCTTCCTGGGTCTCCTGCCATAGCGTTTCATTTCATTTAAATGTCGACGGATAGTTGGCGCTGACACTGATGCTCCCTGAGCCTGCAGGAAAGCTTGAATTTCTTTGGAACTTGTTTGGGGCTGCTTATCAACCATCCGGACTATCCTGCGTTGCAACCTTTCATCAATTTTTCTCTTCCGTCCACGCCCAGAGAGATTAGCTACAGTGCCATGGGTTGCAAACTTCTTGATACAAATCTAGATCTCTGGAGATAGATTTGTAACCTTGAGGTTGTTGATATTTTTCCACAATTTTGGTTCTCAAGTCCTCAGACAGTTCTCTTCTCCTCTTTCTGTTGTCCATGCTTAGTGTGGCACACACAGACACACAATGCAAAGACTAAGTGAACTTCTCTCCTTTTTATCTGCTTTCAGTTGTGATTTTTATATTGCCCACACCCAGTGGCGGCTGGTGCTCAAATTTTTTGGGGGGGCGCAAACAAACTGAAAAAAAAAAATCATCAATTGCCGCCACTGTGCCCATTAAACGCAGCCACTGTGCCCAAACGCCACTAGTTTGTCCCCAAATGCAGCCAGTTTCCCCCCCATATGCAGCCAGTTTCTCCCCCATAATGCAGCCAGTTTCTCCCCCATAATGCAGCCAGTTTCTCCCCCATAATGCAGCCAGTTAATCCCCCATAATGCAGCCAGTTAATCCCCCATAATGCAGCCAGTTTGTCCTCATAATACAGCCAGTTTGTCCCCTATATGCAGCCAGTTTCTCCCCCAAATGCAGCCAGTTTCTCCCCTATATGCAGCCAGTTTGTCCCCCATAATGCAGCCAGTTTCTCCCCTATATGCAGCCAGTTTGTCCCCCAAATGCAGCCAGTTTCTCCCCTATATGCAGCCAGTTTCTCCCCCATATGCAGCCAGTTTCTCCCCTATATGCAGCCAGTTTCTCCCCCAATATACAGCCAGTTTCTCCCCCAATATACAGCCAGTTTCTCCCCCATAATTCAGCCAGTTTCTCCAATATATGCAGCCAGTTTGTCCCCCAAATGCAGCCAGTTTCTCCCCTATATGCAGCCAGTTTCTCCCCCATAATGCAGCCAGTTTCTCCCCTATATGCAGCCAGTTTGTCCCCCAAATGCAGCCAGTTTCTCCCCCATAATGCAGCCAGTTTCTCCCCCATAATGCAGCCAGTTTCTTCCCCAATATACAGCCAGTTTCTCCCCCATAATGCAGCCAGTTTCTCCCCCATATGCAGCCAGTTTCTCCCCCAATATACAGCCAGTTTCTCCCCCATAATGCAGCCAGTTTCTCTCCCATATGCAGCCAGTTTCTCCCCCATAATGCAGCCAGTTTCTCCCCCAATATACAGCCAGTTTCTCCCCCAATATACAGCCAGTTTCTCCCCCATAATGCAGCCAGTTTCTCCCCCATAATGCAGCCAGTTTCTCCCCCATAATGCAGCCAGTTTCTCCCCCATATGCAGCCAGTTTCTCCCCCATAATGCAGCCAGTTTCTCCCCTATATGCAGCCAGTTTGTCCCCCAAATGCAGCCAGTTTCTCCCCTATATGCAGCCAGTTTCTCCCCCATAATGCAGCCAGTTTCTCCCCCATAATGCAGCCAGTTTCTCCCCCATAATGCAGCCAGTTTCTCCCCCAATATGCAACCAGTTTCTCCCCCAATATACAGCCAGTTTCTCCCCCATAATACAGCCAGTTTCTCCCCCATATGCAGCCAGTTTCTCCCCCATAATGCATCCAGTTTCTCCCCCAATATACAGCCAGTTTCTCCCCCAATTTACAGCCAGTTTCTCCCCCATATGCAGCCAGTTTGTCCTCATAATAAGCCAGTTTGTCCCCCCCAGCCCTGCACTTACCTTCCTCGAGTCAGCGCCGTCCTTCTTCCGTCCTCGATGTCTTCTCCCGCCCTCGATGTCACTTCAGCCAATCAGGTTACCGGTAACCAGACCCGGTGAACCTGATTGGCCAGGGAACGCACCCCTGTGCATCCTCTCATTAGGTATTTAGAAGCCAATTACAGCCCTCAGGCTGTAGTCGGGAAGCCTATCAGAGCCTGCTGGCTCTGATAGGCACTTCTAAAGGCCAATCAGACGCTGTAACTCAGATGGCCGGCGCTCAAGGGGCCGGCCATCTGAATAGTGGGCGGCAGCAATACAGAGGTTCATGCAATGCATGAACCTATGTATTGTTGTGGTGAGTGACGGCCGGGCGCAGAAGCGAGCGGTAGCGGCGCTTCTGCGCCCTCTATGGTCGCGCCGCCATGTGTAAAAAAAAGACATAAAAAAAAAAACTCTTAAAGGGCCCGTTTTTTTTTTTTGGTGACCACAGGAGGGGGGGGGGGGGGGCGGCGCCCGGGCGCCCCCTATGGACGGGCCGCCACTGCCCACACCTGTTACTTGCCCCAGGTGAGTTTAAAGGAGCATCACATGCTTGAAACAATCTTATTTATCCACAATTTTGAAAGGGTGCCAAGAATTTTGACCAGCCCATTTTTGGAGTTTTGTGTGACATTATGTCCAATTTGCTTTTTTTCCTCCCTTTTTTTGTTTTGTTCCAATACACACAAAGGGAATAAACATGTGTATAGCAAAACATGTGTTACTGCAATACTTTTCTGTGAGAAATACTTGATTTTCTGGAAACATTTCTGGGGTGCCAACAATTTCGGCTATGACTGTATATATATAGTTCACAGTACAAAGTAACTTTAGATTACTTGCTGTTTTTCTTCCAACAATCTTCACCCCCCCCCCCCCCCCCCACCCTTTTATTCTGAATTGTAATACATTACAGGGTCACTTTAAATACACAAAAGCTATTATTTAATTAGCTATGTGGATATTTTAGGGAAAATAAATAAAAATAAGTCGCCTGTTATCCTTGTATATCCTATTTATTTGTGTTGAAAGTGAAACACGCGGTAACCGGTTATAACTTAATTATACAGCTGCTGACAACCGAGCAACAAAAACATTCTAATTGAGGGGCACATTTAGAAAAAAAAAAAAGAACATGGCTTTGAAAACTAGCCACGAACAGTCAGAGGGAGCCTTCCCAGCACACCTGTAATTCTGAAACAAATCAGAAGTTCAGGGAGTGCAGCTAAGTGCAGAACAAAAAAACATGATTATCTTTGCAGGACGCTGCATGTAATGATGGCAATGGCTGTAATGTTGCCGGGAGAATGATAAACTAACAGAAGAAAAGGCAGCTCGCCATTTATCTCAGCAGTGGAGATTTTCATGTACTTTGTCGCAGAATTTTGCAGGAGCTAAAATAGCAGCTTTGCAAGGTCATAAAGGGAAACAGACGCAAGCCCGGATTTACAAATTATGGCTGATAATAACCTAAATCCCAACTCCAGGCAAAACTTTTTATTTTTGATTTGGATTCAGAGGGGAAGAGTTCGGGTTCATTCATGCTGTGCATTGTGTTAACACAAAAGGCGTTGTCATGTATTAGGGCAACCCATTTATTCTGAATGCGCTGGCAGCGTACCATATGCTAACCGCCATGCATATATACATATAGCCGGTAAAATAAGTATTGAACACGTCACCATTTTTCTAGGTAAATATATTTCTAAAGGTGCTATTGACATGAAATTTTCACCACCAGTCGGTAACAACCCATGCAATCCATATATACAAAGAAACCAAAACTAATACGTTCAGAGATTAAGTTATGTGTAATAAAATGAAATGACACAGGGAAAAAGTATTGAGCACGCTAACTGAAATTTATTTAATACTTCATACAAAATCCTTTGTTGGTAATGACAGCTTCAAGATGCCTCCTGTATGGAGAAACTAGTCACATGCATTGCTCAGGTGTGATTTTGGCCCATTCTACCACACAAACAGTCTTTAAAGGGTTGTAAACCTTTGTGTTTTTTCACCTTAATGCATCCTATGCATTAAGGTAAAAAAACTTCTGACACTGATCAGCCCGCTAGCCCCCCCCCCCCCCCCGTTTTACTCACCTGAGCCCATTCCTCCCCTTGGTGGAGAAATGCTCTTCCTCTCTGCCCGTTGTCTCGGCTCTTGATTGGATAGACTTATAGCAGAAAGTATATCCTAAACAATCCACTGAAGACAACAACCAGCATTGAAACATCACAAACCACAATAGCACAGAGCACTTTACGGAATAATTCAATTTTTAACCCTCAGGTAACGAACGGTCAAAATATAGAAGTCTTTAAAAGACTAGTTCTACAAGATCTAGAATCTCTAGAACTAAAGAAAAAATATGACCCGGTACATTTGAGAAAAGGAATGAAACTTTTATCAGATCGAAAAGATATAGTAATACGCCCCGCCGATAAAGGAGGGGCAGTAGTAATCCAAGGAAAGGAGCAGTATCTAAAAGAAACAGAAAGACAACTACAGCAAGAAGATACCTACACCAAACTATTGGGTAACCCCACTCACAAATATAAAAAGGAGCTTAAGTTACTAATAGATTTGGGAGTAAAAAGGAACATCCTTAATACAGAAGAATCCAGATTTTTAGTACCGGAAATATGCAGAATTCCCATAATATACACGCTCCCGAAAATACATAAAGATAAAAATAACCCTCCAGGGAGACCGATCGTTAACGGGATCGAGTCATTAACATCTAGACTAGGACAATATATTGATTATTTTCTGCAACCAGCAATCCAAAATACTCGGGCCTACCTTAAGGACACAAAACATGTATTACTGTCAGGAAAGGCGTTCTTACAATCTGCCTGGCAACAGTGCCGCCAGGAGATCGTCTATACTCCATAGGTCCATTCCGCGCATGCGCGTGCACAATAGCGCGATCGCGTGCGCGCGTTCACGGGAGCGCGCGCGGTGACAGCATTTGGCGCCAAACAAGGTATTTAAACTATCTGCATACCTTGCTCCTTGCTGTCTGGTCTACAGCGTTCCCGAGACCCCTGCTATTGACTTCTGATTCCTGTACACCTGTTATCTGATCCGGCTTGTCTCTGTTTAACCCCGATTGCTGCCCGCCCCGACTTCGGCTTGCTCTGACAACTCTCTTGGTCATCCCTGTACCTGGTCGCTGCTGGTCCGACCCACCGGTCTGTCCGAACTACAAGGCACCTCCACCTGAACTACAGTGCATCCTGCCTGAAGCCACTGTGCATCTCTGCCTGAATCATAGCGCATCTCTGCCTGAACTACCCTGCACCTGTGCCTGAGCTACAGTACACCTCAGCCTGTACTACAATACACCACCTTGTTCCTGCAGTCTGATCTGGGACTTTTATACATCTGCCTGTTGTCTGCATTCTGATTGGTCCTACCGTGCACCCTCCAGCTACCTTTGGACTGTTCCAGTTTTGCCGTGCACCATCTGCTGCCGCAACTACCCAATATCCTGCTTACCTGCCAGGCACTTGTGCCCCCTGTCCTCCTGAGCCTCTGTCTGCTCTATCAGGGGCTCTCGAGCCAGGGGATTACGAGAGGCCGCTCCCTGCACGTTGGGCTCCCATCATAAGGTACGTGACAGTACCAGACAGCCATGTCGGAGCCTACGCAGGGGGCCTCTCCCATGGAGGAACTATGCCGCCACCTGGACGGACTTACTGCTGCAGTCAGGAGTTTGCAAGAGGGATATACCCGGCTAGAGGAGCGTGTCCAGACCCTGGCTACCTCAGCACCTGTCGCATCAGGAGCTTCACCTGCACCGTCGGTTGTCATGTTGCCACCTGAACCCAGGGTCCCTACTCCGGAGAGGTTCTCTGGGGACCGCGGCAAGTACAGGGCTTTTCGTAACGCCTGCGAACTTTTCTATGCGCTACAGCCCAGGACCTTCTCCCTTGAATCTACCAAGGTGGGTTTTGTCATAGCCCTATTGTCCGGTGAACCTCAGGCCTGGGCACACCGCCTCCTGGAACAGAAAAACACCTGCCTTGACCAACTAAGTACTTTCCTCCAGGCCATGGACCTCCTCTATGAAGACCCTCAACTGGCCGCTACCGCCGAAGCAGCATTATGCTCTCTCCAGCAGGGTCGCAGAGCCGCTGAAGATTATGTATCAGACTTTAGGCGCTGGAGCGCCGATACCAGCTGAAGCGACGCCGCCCTGCGACACCAATTCCGGCTGGGACTATCAGAGCCCTTGAAGGACGAGCTGGCCCGGGTCGGTATACCGAACACGCTCGATGCCTTGATCCTTCAAGCTATTCAGATCGACAGGCGACTAAGGGAGCGTAGAGCTGAACGGTCAGCGGGACCATCCCGCCCAGTATGGATGCTGCCACGGGTACCCTATCTTCCTCATTCCGCTTCTTCGACCTCCCCACGCTCCGCTACCGATGCCTCTGAACCCATGCAACTGGGGTTGATCCGACCCTCGCTTACTCCTGAGGAGCGCCAGCGACGCCGGGTTCACAACCTCTGCCTCTACTGCGGGGAGTCAGGACACTACGTGAGGATGTGCCCCGCTAAATTGCGTAAGTGCCACCTCTCCTCTACTGTCTCGCCTGTTCTACTTAACCATTCCGCTCACCTGACCGTTTCCATCTCTCTACAGCTTCCAGGAAGGAACATCCGGACACCCGCCATTATTGACTCCAGTGCTTGCAGCGGCTTCATGGACCTTTCCTTTGCTTTGAAACATCAGGTCCCTTTGAGGCCCAGACCTAAAGAACTCACGGTCCATCTTGCCGACGGATCGGCCATCAGATCGGGACCAGTGGCGCAGCAGACAATTCCCCTGCGCACCACCATTGCGGACAAGCATCAAGAACTATTGTGCTTGGACATTATAGAATCCCCTCTCTTCCCAATTATCTTGGGGATACCATGGCTAAAAGCTCATAATCCTCAGATCAACTGGAACACTGGAGAGGTTTGCTTTCCATCTCTCTATTGCCGTGAACACTGTTTCCCAGCGCCATCCGACACCTCGTCCCCATTACTTTGTCTGGGGAGTGACATGGAGAACCGTCGGCTGGTCCCGGAGGCCTATCACAACTTTCTAGATGTCTTTAGCAAAAAGGGCGCGGAGACTCTACCTCCGCACAGGCCCTACGATTGCCCTATTGACCTTCTTCCGGGGGCAGAGGTCCCTTTTGGAAGAATTTTCCCCTTATCTGAACTAGAGCTTGGAACTCTCAAGACGTATCTGGATGACAACTTAGAGAAGGGATTCATACGTCCCTCCACCTCTCCTGCAGGAGCCGGTATATTCTTTGTAGAAAAGAAGGACCACTCCCTACGCCCCTGTGTGGATTACAGAGCCCTGAATAAAGTAACTATTAAAAATAGGTATCCCTTGCCATTAGTACCCAAACTTTTCCAAAGACTTGGGACAGCAGCCATCTTCACTAAATTGGACCTCCGCGGGGCCTACAACTTAGTCCGCATTCGGAGCGGTGATGAATGGAAAACAGCGTTTCTTACCAGATTCGGGCACTTTGAATACCTGGTCATGCCCTTCGGGCTATGTAATGCCCCTGCCACGTTCCAACATTTCATAAACAATATTTTTAGAGACTACCTAGATCTATTTGTCATCATCTACCTAGACGATATCCTGGTCTTCTCTTCCTCCTTATCCGACCATCGTGAACACGTCTGGAAGGTCTTGGCCCGACTTCGCCAACATGGTTTGTACGCCAAGCCTGAGAAATGTGCATTCGAACAACAATATATTCAGTTCCTAGGGCTAATCATTTCGGTAGAGGGTATTAAGATGGACCCTCAGAAGATCACGGCCATTCTGGATTGGCCATCCCCCAGCGATAAGAAGGGGATCCAACGCTTCGTGGGCTTTGCGAACTTCTACCGGAAATTCATTAAAGGATTCTCCTCTATCATTGCCCCCATTACCAACTTAACTAAACAAGGTAACCGGTTTCACTGGTCCCCCGAAGCTCAGGCCGCCTTCGCTAACCTTAAGAATCTGTTCATCTCGGCCTCTGTCCTAAAGCACCCCAACCCGGCCTTACCTTACATCTTGGAGGTGGATGCTTCTGAAGTGGCAGTTGGAGCAATACTTTCCCAGAGACAAGGCCCAAAGGCCGCATTGCACCCACTAGCCTTCTTCTCCCGTAAACTAACGGAGGCCGAGAAAAACTACGACGTCGGGGACAGGGAACTTCTGGCAATAAAGTCCGCACTTGAGGAATGGCGCTACCTCCTGGAAGGAGCAGCACATCCTATCCTGATCTATACCGACCATAAAAACCTGGAATACTTAAAGATTGCCAAGAGACTGAGACCACGCCAGGCCAGGTGGGCACTCTTTTTTACCCAATTTTCGTTTCACATCACGTACCGACCCGGATCAAAGAACACCAAACCGGACGCCCTTTCCCGGATGTTTGCCGAACCTAAGGTCCTTTCCCCCCCAGATACCATTCTACCTCCCGGTAACTTCCTCCTGTTACAAGAGGACCTCCTGTCCCAAATCAGACAGGCCTCCTCGGGACCATGCCCATTCTCTGGCCTTGCCCTACAGTCTAAAGACGGTCTGCTGTGGAACAAGGACAAGATTTTTGTACCTCAACAACTTCGGGTGGCCGTCTTGAAATCCTGTCATGACCACCAGTTAGCCGGCCACTTTGGTGTGTACAAAACTTCCGAACTCCTCCAGCGGACATTCTGGTGGCCACGATTATTCCAAGATTGCAAGCGCTATGTGGAATCTTGTACCACCTGCATCCAGAACAAAGACAGCAAAACCAGAGCCTGGGGGTTACTAAAGCCACTACCCGTCCCGGAGAGGCCATGGAGGATGATCTCAATGGACTTTATAGTTGAACTACCTCCATCAGAAGAGTTTACGACCATCTTTGTAGTGGTTGATAGACTCTCCAAGATGGCCCATTTCCTACCCATGAGGGGCATCCCCTCGGCCTCTGAGACTGCAAAAATCTTCATCAGGGAAATAGTAAGGCTGCACGGTGTACCTGCTAACATTACATCTGACCGGGGGGTACAGTTTACATCAAGATTTTGGAGGGCACTATGTAAATCACTGAAGATCGATCTGTTCTTTTCCTCAGCGTACCATCCCCAAACCAATGGCCAAACAGAGCGCACCAATCAAACGCTCGAGCAGTACCTGCGCTGCTTTTCAAGCTTCTCCCAGAATGATTGGGCCCCTCTTTTGCCTCTTGCTGAGTTTGCCTACAACAACTCTGTTCATTCTGCCATCAAGCAATCCCCATTTTTCGCAAACTATGGGTTTCACCCATTATTTCTATCTAACAACATGCCCGAATGTCCGGTACCAGCTGCCCAGGAAACTTTAAATTTCTTCTCCACCAACAATAAACTTCTCCAGGAGACCATGGCTAAGGCACAAAGCTACAACAAGGAAATTTTCGACAGAAAGAGGAGAGGGGAGCTCAACCTGGCACCTGGGGACCAAGTTTGGCTCTCTACCCTGAATCTAAAATTGGCATGCCCATCCAAGAAGTTGGGCCCTAAATTCGTGGGTCCCTTCCCTATAACAAGGAAGATTAACGAGGTAGCTTACGAATTGAAACTGCCTGGGTCCTTCCGGATTCACCCAGTTTTTCATGTAGCCCTGCTTAGGCCCACGGTTCCTGATCCCTTTACGGATCGGGACACCAATCCTCCCGAACCTGTGCTTATCGATGGAGAAGAGGAATTTGAGGTCGAGTCCATTCTGGGTTGTAGACGAAGACGAAACCAGATACAATATCTGGTGAAATGGAAGGGTTACGGCCCAGAAGAAAACTCATGGGAACCAGAGATGAATGTCCACGCGGAAAGGCTAATCAAGGACTTTGAGAAATCTCACCCAGACAAAGTGGCCCAGTTGGGCATCCGGAGGCTGCCCCTTGGGGGGGCAATGTCAGGAAAGGCGTTCTTACAATCTGCCTGGCAACAGTGTCTATACTCCATAGGTCCATTCCGCGCATGCGCGTGCACAATAGCGCGATCGGCGTTCACGGGAGCGCGCACGTTCGCGGGAGCGCGCGCGGTGACAGCATTTGGCGCCAAACAAGGTATTTAAACTATCTCCATACCTTGCTCCTTGCTGTCTGGTCTACAGCGTTCCCGAGACCCCTGCTATTGACTTCTGATTCCTGCACACCTGTTATCTGATCCGGCTTGTCTCTGTTTAACCCCGATTGCTGCCCGCCCCGACTTCGGCTTGCTCTGACAACTCTCTTGGTCATCCCTGTACCTGGTCACTGCTGGTCCGACCCACCGGTCTGTCCGAACTACAAGGCACCTCCACCTGAACTACAGTGCATCCTGCCTGAAGCCACTGTGCATCTCTGCCTGAATCATAGCGCATCTCTGCCTGAACTACCCTGCACCTGTGCCTGAGCTACAGTACACCTCAGCCTGTACTACAATACACCACCTTGTTCCTGCAGTCTGATCTGGGACTTTTATACATCTGCCTGTTGTCTGCATTCTGATTGGTCCTACCGTGCACCCTCCAGCTACCTTTGGACTGTTCCAGTTTTGCCGTGCACCATCTGCTGCCGCAACTACCCAATATCCTGCTTACCTGCCAGGCACTTGTGCCCCCTGTCCTCCTGAGCCTCTGTCTGCTCTATCAGGGGCTCTCGAGCCAGGGGATTACGAGAGGCCGCTCCCTGCACGTTGGGCTCCCATCATAAGGTACGTGACAATTACAATGAATAAATAACATACCTGTCAGGGCCCGGACTGGTGGCTAGTGAGGACACAGGAGGTGGATCCTCTGTGCCAGAGAGGCGAAGGCACGGGTCGCACTGGAGGACCGGTTCTAAGCAGCTACCGGTTTTCACCAGAGCCCGCCGCAAAGCGGGATGGACTTGCTGCGGCGGTAGCAACCAGGTCGTGTACCCCAGTAGCAGCTCGACTTCTCTGGCAGCTGAGATAGGCACGGTACACAGGGACTAGGCAGAGGCAAGGTCAGACGTAGCGGAAGGTCAGGGCAGGCGGCAATGGTTCGTAGTCAGGGGCAACGGCAGAAGGTCAGATACACTGGCAAGGCAACTACAAAACGCTTTCTCAGGGCACTAAGGCAACAAGATCCGGCAAGGACAGGAAGGGGGAGTGGGTTTTTAAGTGTTTTGGGTGTGTACACAGTAATTGGACCAGGCACCAATCAATGGTGCACTGGCCCTTTAAATTTAAGAAGACCAGCGCGCGCGCGCCCTGGAGAGCAGCGGGACCGCGCGCGCCGGGACGGAGCAGAAGGAGGAGGCCGGTGAGCAGGATGGGATGCGATCCGCGGGCGGACAGGTGCCGCCGCATGGATCGCATCCCCGCCAGCATCAGAGCAGCGCTCTCGGTCAGAGGGGCCGACCGGAGCACTGCAGGGGGACAGACGCCACGGGCGCTCCGGGATGGATGGGACACCCGGAGCGCTCGGTGTTACAGTACCCCCCCTTAGGTCTCCCCCTCTTCTTGGAACCCAAGAATCTACGGATGAGCTCTTTATCTAAAATGTTGGCCTCAGGTTCCCAGGATCTTTCCTCAGGACCACAGTTCTCCCAATCAACTAAAAAACATATTTTACCTCGGATGACCTTGGAGGCGAGGATCTCTTTCACCGAGAAGACATCAGAAGAACCAGAGACAGGAGCAGGAGCAGTGACCTTAGGGGAAAATCGGTTAAGAATGAGGGGTTTAAGAAGAGACACATGAAAAGAGTTGGGAATACGAAGAGAAGGAGGAAGGTGGAGCTTGTAAGAAACAGAATTGATTTGGTTTTTGATTTTAAATGGCCCGAGGTAACGAGGGCCCAGCTTGTAGCTAGGTACCCGAAACCGAACATATTTGGAGGAGAGCCACACTTTGTCACCAGGGGCATAGACAGGAGGGATTCTTCTTTTTTTATCTGCATGTCTCTTCATGCGGGCAGAGGCCAGTGAGAGCGACTTTTGAGTCTCTTTCCAGATAGAGGCAAAGTCCTGAGTTAATTCATCCACGGCCGGAACTCCAGAAGACGTGGGAATGGGGAGGGGGCGGGGCAATGGGTGACGGCTGTAGACTACAAAGAAAGGCGACTTGGAGGAAGATTCAGAGTTCTTGAAATTGTATGAGAATTCTGCCCAGGGCAATAGGTCGACCCAATCGTCTTGACGGGCGGAGACAAAATGTCGTAGGTAGTCGCCAAGGACCTGGTTAACTCTCTCCACCTGTCCATTGGACTGCGGGTGATAAGCGGAAGAAAAATTCAACTTAATCTTTAGTTGAGTACAGAGAGCTCTCCAAAATTTTGAGATGAATTGAACGCCTCTATCCGAGACGATATGTGAGGGCAGCCCATGGAGGCGGAAAATTTGAAGAAAAAAATGCTTCGCCAACTGAGGTGCAGTAGGCAGACCAGGAAGCGGGACAAAATGAGCCATTTTAGAAAAGCGGTCAACGACCACCCAGATGACAGTGTTACTACGAGACAAAGGGAGGTCCGTGATGAAATCCATGGCGATGTGGGACCATGGTTGTTCAGGCACAGGTAGGGGAAGGAGAAGACCTGCAGGTTTCTGGCGAGGAGTCTTGTCACGTGCACAGATAGTGCAGGCCCGTACAAAGTCAGTCACATCTTTCTCCTGGGTAGGCCACCAATAGTGTCTGGCAATCAATTGTATGGATTTTTTGATCCCAGCGTGACCGGCTAGATGGGAGGAATGGCCCCACTTGAGTATCTGAAGCCGAAGGCGTGGAGGAACGAAAGTCTTTCCTGGAGGAATTGGCACGAGAGAAGCGGGAGCAGAGGAAATCAGACACTCAGGGGGTACGATGTGTTGAGGAGGAGTCTCGGTTTCAGAGGTATCGGAGAAACGCGACAAGGCATCAGCCCTGACATTTTTGTCTGCGGGCCGAAAATGGATCTGGAAGTTGAAGCGGGCAAAGAACAATGACCACCTGGCCTGGCGAGGATTTAGGCGCTGAGCGGACTGAAGGTAGGACAAATTTTTATGGTCAGTGTAGATGGAGATAGGGTGAAGGGATCCTTCCAGGAGATGTCTCCACTCTTCTAATGCCAACTTTATGGCCAACAGTTCACGGTCACCTGTGGAATAGTTTATTTCCGGAGGGGAGAAAGTTTTAGAGAAAAAACCACAAGTGACGTTTTTCCCTTTAGCGTTTTTTTGAAGAAGCACAGCTCCGGCTCCTACCGAGGAGGCGTCAACTTCAAGGAAGAACGGCTTTAGAGGATCTGGCCGAGACAGGACAGGTGCAGAGGAGAAGGCGGTCTTAAGGTGAGTAAAGGCTTCCTCCGCTTGAGGCGGCCAGGACCTAGGATTCGCGTATTTTTTGGTCAGTGCCCCTATAGGAGCAACGATGGTGGAGAAGTGGGGTATGAACTGACGATAGTAGTTGGCGAATCCAAGGAAGCGTTGGATAGCACGAAGTCCAGAGAGGCGTGGCCAACCCAAGACTGCGGAGAGTTTGTCAGGGTCCATTTGAAGACCTTGTCCAGAGACCAGATAACCTAGGAAAGGAAGACTGCTGCGCTCAAAAAGGCATTTTTCAAATTTAGCGTAAAGATGATTTACGCGGAGGCGCTGGAGCACTTGACGGACATGGAGCCGATGTTCCTCAAGGTTGGCAGAGAAGATAAGGATGTCGTCAAGATAGACAACCACACAGGTATACAGTAGTTGACAAAATCTTGAAAGACTGCAGGGGCGTTGCAAAGTCCGAACGGCATGACGAGATATTCAAAGTGACCATCTCCGGTGTTAAATGCGGTTTTCCATTCATCTCCTTTACGGATTCTGATGAGGTTATAAGCGCCCCTGAGGTCCAATTTAGAAAAAACTTTTGCTCCGCGCAGACGGTCAAAGAGCTCTGAGATGAGAGGCAGAGGGTAGCGTTTTTTTATAGTGATTTTATTGAGACCACGATAGTCTATGCAAGGGCGTAGAGATCCGTCCTTCTTGGCCACGAAGAAGAACCCCGCTCCGGCTGGAGAAGATGATTTCCTAATAAAACCTCTCTTGAGGTTCTTCTGAATGTATTCAGTCATGGCCTTGGTTTCAGGAGAGGAGAGAGGGTAAATTCTGCCACGGGGTGGTGTAGTACCTGGGAGCAAGTCAATGGGGCAGTTGTAGGGTCTATGTGGTGGTAAGACCTCCGCCTGTTTTTTGCAAAAGACATCAGAAAAGTCCTGATAGGCCTTTGGAAGGCCAGGCAAAGGAGTAGTGATGGGGAATTGACAGGTCGGTACAGACTTAAGGCAATGCTTGTGACAGGAGTCACCCCAGGATTTGATGTCCCCAGTGGTCCAGTCTAGGGTAGGAGTGTGACGCTGGAGCCAGGGTAGGCCAAGAAGGATGTCAGAAGTACAGTTCAAAACAAAGAATTCAATCTTTTCGTGGTGAAGAACACCAACGGACATGAGCAGGGGTTCGGTGCGGTAACGCACGGTACAATCCAAATTCTCTCCATTTACAGAGGAAATGAAGAAGGGTTTGATGAGTAACAGGAATGTTGAACCTGTTGATAAAAGAGGCTTCAATAAAGTTTCCTGCAGAACCAGAGTCCAGGAAGGCCACCGCAGGGAAGAGGGAGCCAGCAGAAGGAGAAATCCGCACAGGAATAGTCAGACGTGGAGAGGAAGAATTCACACCTAGTAACGCCTCTCCCACGTTCACTAGGTGCGAGCGTTTCCCTGACGCGGAGGACGAATAGGGCAGTCTTTTAGGAAGTGTTCAGAGCTCGCACAATAAAGGCATGAGTTCTCGTTCCTACGGCGAGACCTCTCTTGTAGGGTCAGGCAAGACCGGTCCACTTGCATGGCCTCCTCGGCGGGAGGCACGGTAACAGGATGCATTGGATTCAGAAAGAGAGGAGCCAGGCGCGGATAACGCCTGGTGCGAACGAGATCTTTCTCCTGGCGAAGCTCTTGGCGTCTTTCGACGTAGCGCATATCGACGCGGGTAGCTAAATGGATGAGTTCCGTCAAGGAAGAGGGTATCTCTCGTGCGGCCAGACAATCCTTGATGTGGCCGGATAAACCCTTCTTGAAGGTCGCGCAGAGAGCCTCATCATTCCAGGCTAACTCTGAGGCCAGTGTGCGGAACTGTATGGCATATTCACCCACAGAGGAGTTTCCTTGGACAAGGTTAAGCAGGGCGGTTTCAGCGGATGAGGCTCGGCCTGGTTCCTCAAAAACGCTGCGAACCTCAGCAAAGAAGGACTGAACGGTGGCTGTAGCAGGGTCGTTGCGGTCCCAGAGTGGCGTGGCCCAGGCCAAGGCCTTTCCAGACAACAGAGAGACCACGAATGCCACTTTAGACCGTTCTGTGGAAAACTGGTCAGACATCATCTCAAGATGCAGGGAACATTGGGACAAGAATCCCCAGCACATCCTAGAATCCCCGTCAAATTTCTCCGGAAGAGACAGGCGAATTCTCGAGGTAGTAGCGGCAGCTTGGAGAGGGGAAGATGCTGGAGGCTGTGGCGGCAGAAGCTGCTGGACCATGGCGGTCAACTGCGACAGCTGCTGTCCTTGTTGGACGATCTGTTGCGACTGTTGGGCAACCACGGTAGTGAGGTCAGCGAGATTTGGCAGCGGTACCTCAGCGGGATCCATGGCCGGATCTACTGTCAGGGCCCGGACTGGTGGCTAGTGAGGACACAGGAGGTGGAGCCTCTGTGCCAGAGAGGTGAAGGCACGGGTCGCACTGGAGGACCGGTTCTAAGCAGCTACCGGTTTTCACCAGAGCCCGCCGCAAAGCGGAATGGACTTGCTGCGGCGGTAGCAACCAGGTCGTGTCCCCCAGTAGCGGCTCGACTTCTCTGGCAGCTGAGATAGGCACGGTACACAGGGACTAGGCAGAGGCAAGGTCAGACGTAGCGGAAGGTCAGGGCAGGCGGCAATGGTTCGTAGTCAGGGGCAACGGCAGAAGGTCAGATACACTGGCAAGGCCAATCAATGGTGCACTGGCCCTTTAAATTTAAGAAGACCGGCGCGCGCGCGCCCTGGAGAGCAGCGGGACCGCGCGCGCCGGGACGGAGCAGAAGGAGGAGGCCGGTGAGCAGGATGGGATGTGATCCGCGGGCGGACAGGTGCCGCCGCATGGATCGCATCCCCGCCAGCATCAGAGCAGCGCTCTCCGTCAGAGGGGCCGAACCGGAGCGCTGCAGGGGGACAGACGCCGCGGGCGCTCCGGGATGGATGGGACACCCGGAGCGCTCGGCGTTACAATACCAATACTAGAAGGACGTACTCTACTAGCTACTGCGGAT
Organism: Rana muscosa; assembly: GCA_029206835.1. Taxonomy (NCBI): domain Eukaryota; kingdom Metazoa; phylum Chordata; class Amphibia; order Anura; family Ranidae; genus Rana; species Rana muscosa. The sequence goes on from CM055122.1 coordinate 273,945,024, forward strand.
GTTACATCCCTGTATACTATTGTTCCACACCATGAAGCCTGCCATGCCACCAAATGGCTTCTAAAAAACATAGCGAATTGGTCTGCAAACAAAGGAAATACCTATTGAAGAGTTTAGATTTCTGTTTGAAATATAATTATTTTTGGCATGACCAATCCTACTATAAACAATGTACGGGTATAGCCATGGGGGCGAAATTTGCACCTAGCGTGGCTAACGCATTTATGGCACAATGGGAGGAAGAAGCAGTATATGCCAATACCCCCCCAGAACTGGCCTTATACAAACGCTATATAGATGACCTCATCATCGTCTAGAATGGCAGTAAAGAAAAGCTAGTAGACTTCCTAGAAACGTTAAATAATAATGATAAAAACATCAAACTAGTATGGACAATAGATACGAAAACAGTTAATTTTTTGGATCTCACTCTACAACTTGAGGGAAGTAAAATCACCACAAAGACTTTCTTCAAAATGGTAGACACCAATAGTTATTTATCAATAGCCAGCTGCCATCATAAAGTGTGGCTTTATAATATTCCTAAAGGCCAGCTGGTACGCATTAAAAGGAACTGCACCAATGAAGAAGACTTCAAACAACAAGCCGACCTAATAGGCAAGAGATTTATCGAAAAAGGATATGAAGGTGGTTGGATAAAAAAACAGATACAAGCTGTAGGCGGAATGGATAGAGGAATGATGTTACAGAATAAGGAGAAAGTACCCCCATTCCAGAACGCTCCCTGTTTAATCTTGGATTATAATGTGCAACATAAAGAAGTATCTAGATTGTTCGAGCGACATTGGCACATTCTTAAAAACGATAAAGATCTCAAACATATTTTACCTGAGAGACCGAAAATTATTTATAGAAGAGCTCCGACATTGAAAAATATGATTATTAAATCCGTAGTAGTCTCTCCATCTAAACCAAGTTTCTCTTTCTTCAATGGGATAGGTTTCTACCCATGTAGGAACTGTTACGCTTGCCGACATGCGAAGAAATTTCAAGGCAAACGGATCGAATTTACAGGAACCAATACAGGACAAAAATACAAAATTAGAAACTTTATAGGCTGCCATACCGAAGGTGTAGTATATGTACTACAATGCAGTTGTAACCTTCAGTATGTGGGTAGAACCAAAAGGGCTTTAAAAGTCCATATAAAAGAACATGTACAAAATATTATCAGTGGGTTCCCCAAACACAATGTCTCCAGACACTTTGCTCAATTCCACAATCAGGATCCGTCCCAACTTCAATTTTGGGGGATAGATAAATATAAAGCTAACTGGAGAGGTAGCCATAAAATCAGGACCATTAGCCAAAAGGAATCAAAATGGATCCACACTTTAAGAACATTAGTTCCTGGTGGAATGAATGTGGAGTTTGACTTAAATTGTTTTTTGAGCAATTTTTAGGCAGTCACCACATCAGAGTCATATGATAAAAAAGGTGAAAAAAAGAAGGGGTTTTTTGGGACTTTAAATGAGGTTCAGGGGCCGTTCAGATCCCCTCCTCCATCCCGGGTTTAGTATTCAAAAAGGAAAGTAGAGGGCGGGACTTTGTATGAGGCACACGGACACAAAGAGATAACTTTGATGGAGGACAGCTTTTAATTGGTTCAAATCGCAATACAATTTCATATTTAAATTTTATGCATTTTGCTATATATCAATACTTTTTTATATTTCATCTGAACCAAATATTGCACAATAGTAAATAGTTGATAAATATTCCATCAAGGATATTTCATATATTTGCAGATACACAGTACATATCTTCCAGACATTGCAGTCGCTACCTATGCAATTTGGTAATCCACTAAAACATTTTTTTTTTTAAAAAGGAGACATAATCAGGGGGGGATTTGGTATATATTGGAAGGAACGTCCATAAAGGTTGATGGGTATATACACTTATCGGTAGATATTAGCTCTATGCATTTCGGGCCTTGCGGGCCACTCATCAGGAGCAAAAACCGAAGTGATCATCTGGGGATGAAAAAGACAGATACATTTTAATGATCTAAAAGAATGCTACAGAGCTGGTGGGCAAACATAGAATAGGAGAAAAATCCCCCACCCATACATTTAACCCACAGAACTTACGGATGCGTCTGCATGGGGGTGGTGCGTCCACGAGAGTCACGGACCAGCCAGAGGGCGTCACAACCGGGAGCTGGGGAGGCATGGCAGGGCGACAACGACCCATAATGACAACGCCCCGTGAGGGTGGAAAAATAAAATTCAAAGTGGTTGTAAGCTATGTAGGGTAACCCCAAATGTGGGGACCTCTGTGAAAAAAAGAAAAAAATGTAAAACTGTCACACTGAAAAAATGTTGTAACACTAAAAGCTGTGTGTATCTGTATGTGAAAAAGTGGTGTGTATCAGGGTGTGGGGGAGGGTAGTGTGAGGTGAGAGGACATTAATTAGGCAGGGAAAGAAAAGAAAAAGGGAGAAAAAGAAACAGAGAAAAGGCTGAGAAAAAATAAAAAAAGGGAGCAATAAAAGGGATTAAAGATAGGAAAGCCAAATAGAGAGTGAATATTGGGAAGAGAAGAAGATACCTGTTGCAAAGTGGAAAAGGCATACAGATAAAAAAGCCAGATAGTGTGTGAATATTGAGGAGAAAAGAAAATACCTGTTGCAAAGTGAAGAGAGCAAGTTATGCAGTGTGAGTGCTGTTCCAAACTGAGAAGTGATGTGTGTGATCCTGAGTGTAGGGCCCAGCAAAGGGAGAGGCTTATATGGGAAGTGCCGCCATAACCACGCCCCCAACGTCACACTGACACATGCAAGTGGGGGAGAGAGGAGGGAAGGCGCCATCAACCAGGCCGTAAGACCAGGCGAGATGCGCCCAACCCACCAATCATTCCCCCCTGCGCGCCAGCTATGGAACACACTAACATCGGTGGTGCAGTGCCCGAAGGACACCGCACGCCCGGTGTGCTATGCGTGACGTCGACGTGCAGTGGCGGAACCCCCACTCACCCCAGGCCACAACAAGGCGAAGGGAGAGGGGGGGACCCCAGTGCACGTCGCAGAAAAAAAAAATTAAAAGCTGTCCTCCATCAAAGTTATCTCTTTGTGTCCGTGTGCCTCATACAAAGTCCCGCCCTCTACTTTCCTTTTTGAATACTAAACCCGGGATGGAGGAGGGGATCTGAACGGCCCCTGAAACTCATTTAAAGTCCCAAAAAACCCCTTCTTTTTTTCCCCTTTTTTATCAATCAATTAGGGATGGAGGCACACGGTCGCACTAATATATCTTTTGCATTTTCCACACATGGCTCCTTCGTTAGCTAAACTCGATGTCCAGCTCGCGTATATTTTACTTTACAACTAGTTCCTCCCAAAAAACGGTAAAAAAAATTTCCAACATCCTACCCTGCTCCATTTTTTCATTTTTTATAATGCTAATGCGTATGCATGTGGGTGGTCCTGTGCATTAGGCTTGTGCAATTCGTTTCGTAACGAATCGAAATTCGTCCGAATTTAGCAACTTTCGGACATTCGGAAGCATTCGAATTTCCGAACAGAGCAATTACGAATAAAACCGAATCCGAAATAAATTATACCGCAAAATAGCGAATGCCCGAAGGTCTTCGGCATAATTCGTTATGAAAAAAGTTACGAATGTACGAATCCATTCGAAGCACAATAACACTCACTCTGCTCTCTGCTTCTCTCTCACCATGCTGAACTCCCTCTCAAAATGGTGTACAGGGGGCGGAGGCTATAGCCGCATGAAAAAACGAAAGTAAAATACGAGATTTTGAATCCATTCGAAGCACAATAACACTCACTCTGCTCTGCTCTCTGCTTCTCCCTCACCATGCTGAACCCTCTCAAAATGGTGTACAGGGGCGGAGCCTATAGCCACATGTAAAAAACGAAAGTAAAATACGAGATTTCGAATCGTTACAAATAACCGCTATGTATTTAGAAAAGTACAAATCCATTCGAAGCACATTAGGCATAATAGGCAGCGTCGTTGTGAGAGAGACACGGAAAATTACGAATCAACGAACCCAAAAAAAGTTACGAAAGTAGGAGTTGTGTCCAGAATCAACGAAAAACAACGTACTCTACCGAAAGTACGAATTATAAAGCAACAAAAAATTCAACGAAAAATGTCGCTTGCAAAAATACGAATGAGTCCGAACACGAAAAATCCCGTCTAGCAAAATTACGAATAATTACGAATCAACAGGACCGGAAAGAAACGAACCGAAACGGAACAAATTTTTCCGTTGTGCACAAGCCTACTGTGCATGTCCTTCATTGGACTTTGCCGTCGCCTTCGCTTCGGGGAGCTGCGACGTGCACTGGGGTCCCCCCCTCTCCCTTCGCCTTGTTGTGGCCTGGGGTGAGTGGGGGTTCTGCCACTGCACGTCGACGTCACGCATAGCACACCGGGCGTGCGGTGTCCTTCGGGCACTGCACCACCGATGTTAGTGTGTTCCATAGCTGGCGCGCAGGGGGGAATGATTGGTGGGTTGGGCGCATCTCGCCTGGTCTTACGGCCTGGTTGATGGCGCCTTCCCTCCTCTCTCCCCCACTTGCATGTGTCAGTGTGACGTTGGGGGCGTGGTTATGGTGGCACTTCCCATATAAGCCTCTCCCTTTGCTGGGCCCTACACTCAGGATCACACACATCACTTCTCAGTTTGGAACAGCACTCACACTGCATAACTTGCTCTCTTCACTTTGCAACAGGTATTTTCTTTTCTCCTCAATATTCACACACTATCTGGCTTTTTTATCTGTATGCCTTTTCCACTTTGCAACAGGTATCTTCTTCTCTTCCCAATATTCACTCTCTATTTGGCTTTCCTATCTTTAATCCCTTTTATTGCTCCCTTTTTTTATTTTTATTTTTTCTCAGCCTTTTCTCTGTTTCTTTTTCTCCCTTTTTCTTTTCTTTCCCTGCCTAATTAATGTCCTCTCACCTCACACTACCCTCCCCCACACCCTGATACACACCACTTTTTCACATACAGATACACACAGCTTTTAGTGTTACAACATTTTTTCAGTGTGACAGTTTTTTATTTTTTTATTTTTTTCACAGAGGTCCCCACATTTGGGGTTACCCTATGTAGCGGGGTCTTCAAAGTTAGTGGGATACACCTGGGGGTAGAGAGACCCAGGTGTGTAATTATGTCAGGGATTAGACCCCTTTTTGTTATTCGTGGAGGATTGGGTGGTGCAATATTCCCCTTGGCCTGTGGGTGGCGGGGTACCTACAGGCTCGAGGTAGAATTACTACCACAGTGTTACCTTTTTTTGTCCCTTCCTGGAGATGGTACGGCTGGGGCGGGGAACCCGCCGTGGTGTCGATGGGAGGAGATAAAAGGGGGAGACGCCCTCGCCACTAGGTCTTTTGGGGGATCATCTCTTGACGTACCCAGGCGCCCTCGGCCTGGGTACGGGCGGTTCAAGGTTCCGGCCTGGGCACCCTAGGCCTGGCCGGAATGAAGCTGGAGTTGGAGTCCATCCCAGGCACCTTCAGCCTGGGGTGAGGTACTTTGTAGAAGGCCTGGGACCTGGTGACTTTGACCGGGTCCCGCGAGGGTGAAGTGATTCCAGGGTGCCCCTTGCGAGGGGACCCGCATCTGAGGTGAGGAGGCTGGGGAGGTCACCCGTCTGAAGACTCCGGAGCAGCGTCAACCCGGTGACGGACGGGCCTCCGGTAACTCCCTTGGAGGGTCATCTTCCCCTGATAGGGGCCGCAGCGCAGCGAAGTTGTTCTAATCAAGTAGTGATGAGCCGAACACCCCCGGGTTCGGTTCGCACCAGAACCCGCGAACGGACCGAAAGTTCGTACGAACATTAGAACCCTATTAAATACAATGGATGCGAACGTTCGAATTCTAAAGTGCTAATTATAACAACTATTATGCATGTTATTGTCCTAAAAAGGGTTTGGGAACCCGGGTTCTGCACCAGGGGACATGTATCAATGCAAAAAGAAGTTTTAAAAACGGTCGTTTTTCGAGAGCAGTCATTTTAATGATGCATAAAGTGAAAAAAAAAAAGTCAAATATTCCTTTAAATATCGTACCTGGGGGGTGTCTAAAGTATGCCTGTGAAGTGCCACGTGTTTCCCGTGTTTAGAACTGTCCCTGCACAAAATGACACTTCTAAAGGAAAAAAAAGCCATTTAAAACTGCTTGCGGCTTTAATGTAATGTCTGGTCCCGGTAATATGGATGAAAATCTTTAAGAAAAATGGCATAGCTACCCCATGACCCCCCCCCCCTACCCCAGCCCATTACCAGCCCCTTTGGGTCTTGTATGGATATTAAGGGGAACCCCGCACATAAAATAAAAAAGGCCCTATATACTCTGAACAGCCGTATACAGGCGGTGCATACAAGACAGGGACTGTAGGTTTGTTCTTATGTAGAATCTGTTTGTAATTTTGAACAGGTACATTGTTGAAGTGTAGCTCCAGCCCAAAAATCTATTTTTAAACTTTTTGGAAAACATAGGTAAGGGTTATCACCCCTGTAACATTTGTTTTGCTGTCTGTGCCCCTGTTCAGAACATTTCACCTCACTTTCCGTCCCAATGTCAACTGTTTTTGAAATGTGGTGTTTTTCTTGAAACAAGGATTGCTGATAAAGCATCAGTACAGAGGAGACACCTTTCTCCCATATTTATTCTTACAGGAGAGAATTTTCCTTCCTAGGGGTAGATTTCCTCTCACTTCCTGTTGTCTTCTTGCGTTTGCAAGTAGGAGTCGTTTGTAAGTTGGATGTTTGAAAGTAGGGACCTGCCGTATATACTCTGCAGAAATAGGCCCCTTAGTTGTTGGTGTTGGCACAACACTGTAAGCACTCACAGTTACTCTTGGTTGGTGCTGGAACGCCCTGCTGTCAACTATTATATCAGGAATTTTAATTACATATAATTGTTGAACAGTGGTAGTAAAAATTGGGCCTTTGATGGTGGTGCTGGTGCCACAACACTGTAAGCCCTGACAGTTACTCTTGGTGGGTGCAGCAATGGGCCCTGCTGTGAATTATTAGATCAAGAATTGTAATTGCATGCCCCTGTTGAACAGGGGCTGAAAAATTGGGCCTTTCGTGGTGGTGGTGGTGGTGGTGGTGTTGCCACAACACTGTAAGCCCTCAGAGTTACTCTTGGTGGGTGCAGGAATGGGCCCTGCTGTGAATTATTAGATCAAGAATTGTAATTACATGCCCCTTTTGAACAGGGGCTGAAAAATTGGGCCTTTCGTGGTGGTGGTGGTGGTGGTGTTGCCACAACACTGTAAGCCCTCAGAGTTACTCTTGGTGGGTGCAGGAATGGGCCCTGCTGTGAATTATTAGATCAAGAATTGTAATTACATGCCCCTTTTGAACAGGGGCTGAAAAATTGGGCCTTTCGTGGTGGTGGTGGTGGTGGTGGCATTGCCACAACACTGTAAGCCCTCAGAGTTACTCTTGGTGGGTGCAGCAATGGGCCCTGCTGTGAATTATTAGATCAAGAATTGTAATTGCATGCCCCTGTTGAACAGGGGCTGAAAAATTGGGCCTTAGGCACTGGTGGCACAACACTACAACCCCTCACAGATACGTTACTTGGAGCACAGCAATGAGCCCTGTTGCAAAGTATTGCTTCAAAAATTGTAATGACACGCCCCTGTTAAACAGGGGCTGAAAAATTGGGCCTTAGGCACTGGTGCCACAACACTCCAACCCCTCACAGATACTGTACTTGGAGCACAGCAATGAGCCCTATGGCAAATTATTGCTAAAAAAATTGTAATTACACGCCCCTGTAAAACAGGGGCTGAAAAATTGGGCCTTAGCCACTGGTGGCGGCACCCATAAACAAAAATGATCTTCCAAGCTATCATCATCAATCGTATCATTGAGGACTCGGAGGAGGAGGATAGCCAGTCAACATAACAGCACAGGCACTCAGCATCAGCATCAGTCTTGAAGGGATGTGACATGTTAAAATCAATTAGTCTGTTATATCAGCATCAGGTGTGTGGTAGCTGGTGGTGATCCAAGACTGGTTCATCTTGATGAAAGTCAGTCGATCAACCGAGTCGGTGGACAGGCGCACCCTGTGATCCGTGACAAATCCTCCAGCAGCACTGAATGTGCGTTCCGAAAGAACGCTGGATGCAGGACAGGCCAGTAGCTCAATTGCATACTGTGCAAGCTCTGGCCAGTGATCCATCCTCAAGACCCAGTAAGCCAGAGGATTTTCGGTGGGGAAGGTGTCCAAGTCTGACCTTGCCCCTAGATATTCCTGCACCATGTTTATCAGACGCTGGCGATGGTTGCTGGAACCGATCATACTTTGGGGCTGCGGACTAAAGAATTGTCTGAACGCATCGGTCAGACGGCCACCTTCCCCACCGCTCCTTCTTTGACTGGCCGAAGCCTCAGCAACTCGTTGTCCAGGACCAGGAGTTTGTAACCTCCCAGTCTCTGGGAACGCGTTGCACAGACCTTTCTGCAAGGCCTCCCGGAGTTGTCTCATCCTCTGCTCCCTCTGCGAAGGTAACATAAGGTCCGCAACCTTACCCTTGTACCGTGGATCAAGGAGAGTGGCCAGCCAGTAATGGTCCCTCTCCTTGATCCGAAGAATACGAGGATCCTTCCGCAGACTTTGCAGGATCAGGGAGGCCATGCAGCGTAGGTTTGCTGAGGCATTCGCTCCGGAGTCCTCTGGGTCACTAAGGACGACATGATCCGCAGCCACCTCCTCCCAGCCACGTACAAGTCCACTGGTTTCTTGGGACTGTAAATCATCCCTAAAAGACTGCTGCTGATGATGCTGAGTGCCAGCCTCCACCTCCATGCTGACACAATCCTCCTCCTCCTCCTCCTCCTCCTCCTCTTCCTCTTCCTGTGCGATGGGTGGGACAGAAGGAACACTGTCTGGGTAAAGGGGGCCTTGAGAGGCAAGGAAGTCCTCCTCTTCCTGCCTCTGTTCTGCCTCAAGTGCCCTGTCCATTATTCCACGCAGCGTGTGCTCCAACAGGTGGACAAGAGGTACAGTGTCACTGATGCATGCACTGTCACTGCTCACCATCCTCGTGGCCTCCTCAAATGGTGCCAGGACAGTGCATGCATCCCTGATCATGCCCCACTGGCGTGGAGAAAAAAAAACCAAGCTCCCCTGACCCTGTCCTGGTGCCGTAGTCGCACAGGTACTCATTGATGGCCCTCTGCTGCGTGTGCAGCCGCTGCAGCATGGCCAACGTTGAGTTCCACCTGGTGGGCATGTCACATATAAGGCGGTTCTTGGGCAGGTTCAACTCCTTTTGCAGCTCAGCCAGGCGAGCACTGGCATTATAAGATCTGCGGAAATGCACACAGACTTTCCTGGCCTGCCTCAGGACATCCTGTAAGCCCGGGTACCTGCCCAAGAACCGCTGCACCACCAGGTTAAGGACGTGAGCCACACAGGGCACATGGGTCAGTTGTCCCTGTCGGAGGGCGGAGAGGAGGTTGGTGCCATTGTCGCAAACCACCATTCCTGGCTTAAGCTGGCGTGGCGTCAACCACCTCTCGGCCTGGCCCTGCAGAGCAGACAGGACCTCTGCCCCAGTGTGGCTTCTGTCCCCCAAACACACCAGCGCAAGCACGGCATGGCATCTTTTTGCCTGCGTACTTGCGTAGCCCCGTGAACGGCTACGGAGCACCGCTGGTTCATAGGACAAACCACAGGAAGAGGCCATGGAGGAAGAAGAAGAGGAGGGGGTGGAGGAGAGAGGTGTGTCACAACCAGTAGTAGCATTTTGGAGGCGTGGCGGTGGAACAACCTCCAACACTACTGCACCTTGTCCTGCATCCTTCCCAGCTGCCAAAAGAGTGACCCAATGGGCCGTGAAAGAAAGGTAACGTCCCTGTCCATGCCTGCTGGACCATGAGTCAGCGGTAATATGCACCTTACCGCTGACCGCCCTGTCCAGCGAGGCCAAGACATTGCCTTCCACATGCCGGTAGAGAGCCGGAATAGCCTTCCGTGAGAAAAAGTGGCGTTTGGGAACCTGCCACTGACGAACCGCACATTGCACAAACTCACGGAAGGGGGCCGAGTCTACCAACTGAAAAGGCAGCAGTTGAAGCGCTAGCAATTTAGCCAAGCTAGCATTCAACCGCTGGGCATGTGGATGGCTGGGAGTGAACTTCTTTCGACGGTCCAGCAGCTGGGGCAGGGAAATTTGCCTGCTAGAATCGGACGTCGGTGTACTGCTAGCAGAGTGGCCGCAAGTACTTGGCTGTGACACACCTAATTCTACACCTTCATTCCTCTCAGTGCATGTTTCAGAGAGGACTGAAGTTATAGTGGGGTTGGAGATCCCAGCTGATGCGGTGCAAGGAGAGGTCCGCTTTGTTCTTTGGTGTGGGTCTTTGAGGTAGGCTTGCCAACGAGCTGCATGGCAGGTCAACATATGTCTGGTCAGGCATGTGGTACCCAAGCGGCTGATGTTTTGGCCACGCGATATACGCTTGAGACATATGTTGCAAACAGCAGCTGTGCGATCTGATGCACTAGCCTCAAAAAAGGCCCACACCAAGGAACTTTTTGAATGACGGGCAGAGGCAGCGCCCTGCACAGGCGGAGCTCTGCGGTGTGATTCCGTCGGTGTACTGCCCTTACGCTGGCCACCAAAGGGCATCCTGCCTCGTTGGAGATGTGCCTCCTCCTCATCCTCCTCCTCCTCCTCTCTCCTATTAGGCACCCACGTGGAGTCAGTGACCTCATCATCCCCTCCCTCCTCATCACTGGAGCCAATCTAGCAGTATGCTGCAGCTGCTGGAACATGACTGCCAGATTGGTGTCCTTCTTGAGCATCCCCTCTGTCTGCTCTCACGCTACTGCCTTCCTGTAGCTGGGTTTCATCATCAGACCCTTCGAAACGCTGGGCATCCTCCTGGAGCATGTACCCAACACTGTGCTCAAACAGTTCGGGGGACTCCTCAGGAGGAGGACATGGTGGGTCTAGGGAAGGAGTGACTGATGATGAGTCTGACATTGATACCAGGGAAGAGGACGCTTTGGCAGCTGCTTTGCCAGTACCCTGAGCCTGGGTGAGAGAGGATGAGGAGGAGGAGGAGGGCTTGGTCATCTACTCTACCAAGTCTTCGGCATGATGTGGCTCAACATGTCCAGCTGCCGAAAACAAGGACAAGCGTGTCCCATGGCCATGTGCTGATGACAATGCACCGCGTCCACGACCAGCACTGTTGCCCCCAGACACAGAGCCTGCTTGCCCTCTTTTATTGCCTCCTGACTGTCTGCCTCTCCTTGTTTGCCTTCCAGACATTCTAATAGATGGCCTGCAGGGAGATGGGAAAAAAGCAATAAGGGCTACCTTCAGGTGTCCTTCTCTGTCCCTTTACTTAAGGATTTCTAAATATGGTTGAGGATTATTGCTTTTGCACAGAATAGCACAACGACAATTTCCCTGACTGTCCAAAAAACAAGGATTTCAAAGATGGTTGATGAGGAATGCTTTGGCACACTATAGCACAAGGAGAATTCCCCTCACTTTCCTTCTTTGTCCCTAGAAACAAGGCCTGGCACAGTGAAAGAAACTGACACTCTCCCTACCTACAGTTTTCTGTCCCTAGAAAAAATGTTTTTTTAAAGCACACTATAGCACAAGGAGAAATCCCCTCACTTTCCTTCTTTGTCCCTAGAAACAAGGACTGGCACAGTGAAAGAAACTGACACTCTCCCTACCTACAGTTTTCTGTCCCTAGAAAAAATGTTTTTTTAAAGCACACTATAGCACAAGGAGAAATCCCCTCACTTTCCTTCTTTGTCCCTAGAAACAAGGACTGGCACAGTGAAAGAAACTGACACTCTCCCTACCTACAGTTTTCTGTCCCTAGAAAAAATGTTTTTTTAAAGCACACTATAGCACAAGGAGAAATCCCCTCACTTTCCTTCTTTGTCCCTAGAAACAAGGACTGGCACAGTGAAAGAAACTGACACTCTCCCTACCTACAGTTTTCTGTCCCTAGAAAAAATGTTTTTTTAAAGCACACTATAGCACAAGGAGAAATCCCCTCACTTTCCTTCTTTGTCCCTAGAAACAAGGACTGGCACAGTGAAAGAAACTGACACTCTCCCTACCTACAGTGTTCTGTCCCTAGAAAAAATGTTTTTTTAAAGCACACTATAGCACAAGGAGAAATCCCCTCACTTTCCTTCTTTGTCCCTAGAAACAAGGACTGGCACAGTGAAAGAAACTGACACTCTCCCTACCTACAGTTTTCTGTCCCTAGAAAAAATGTTTTTTTAAAGCACACTATAGCACAAGGAGAAATCCCCTCACTTTCCTTCTTTGTCCCTAGAAACAAGGACTGGCACAGTGAAAGAAACTGACACTCTCCCTACCTACAGTTTTCTGTCCCTAGAAAAAATGTTTTTTTAAAGCACACTATAGCACAAGGAGAAATCCCCTCACTTTCCTTCTTTGTCCCTAGAAACAAGGACTGGCACAGTGAAAGAAACTGACACTCTCCCTACCTACAGTTTTCTGTCCCTAGAAAAAATGTTTTTTTAAAGCACACTATAGCACAAGGAGAAATCCCCTCACTTTCCTTCTTTGTCCCTAGAAACAAGGACTGGCACAGTGAAAGAAACTGACACTCTCCCTACCTACAGTGTTCTGTCTCTAGAAAAAATGTTTTTTTAAAGCACACTATAGCACAAGGAGAAATCCCCTCACTTTCCTTCTTTGTCCCTAGAAACAAGGACTGGCACAGTGAAAGAAACTGACACTCTCCCTACCTACAGTTTTCTGTCCCTAGAAAAAATGTTTTTTTAAAGCACACTATAGCACAAGGAGAAATCCCCTCACTTTCCTTCTTTGTCCCTAGAAACAAGGACTGGCACAGTGAAAGAAACTGACACTCTCCCTACCTACAGTTTTCTGTCCCTAGAAAAAATGTTTTTTTAAAGCACACTATAGCACAAGGAGAAATCCCCTCACTTTCCTTCTTTGTCCCTAGAAACAAGGACTGGCACAGTGAAAGAAACTGACACTCTCCCTACCTACAGTTTTCTGTCCCTAGAAAAAATGTTTTTTTAAAGCACACTATAGCACAAGGAGAAATCCCCTCACTTTCCTTCTTTGTCCCTAGAAACAAGGACTGGCACAGTGAAAGAAACTGACACTCTCCCTACCTACAGTTTTCTGTCCCTAGAAAAAATGTTTTTTTAAAGCACACTATAGCACAAGGAGAAATCCCCTCACTTTCCTTCTTTGTCCCTAGAAACAAGGACTGGCACAGTGAAAGAAACTGACACTCTCCCTACCTACAGTTTTCTGTCCCTAGAAAAAATGTTTTTTTAAAGCACACTATAGCACAAGGAGAAATCCCCTCACTTTCCTTCTTTGTCCCTAGAAACAAGGACTGGCACAGTGAAAGAAACTGACACTCTCCCTACCTACAGTTTTCTGTCCCTAGAAAAAATGTTTTTTTAAAGCACACTATAGCACAAGGAGAAATCCCCTCACTTTCCTTCTTTGTCCCTAGAAACAAGGACTGGCACAGTGAAAGAAACTGACACTCTCCCTACCTACAGTTTTCTGTCCCTAGAAAAAATGTTTTTTTAAAGCACACTATAGCACAAGGAGAAATCCCCTCACTTTCCTTCTTTGTCCCTAGAAACAAGGACTGGCACAGTGAAAGAAACTGACACTCTCCCTACCTACAGTTTTCTGTCCCTAGAAAAAATGTTTTTTTAAAGCACACTATAGCACAAGGAGAAATCCCCTCACTTTCCTTCTTTGTCCCTAGAAACAAGGACTGGCACAGTGAAAGAAACTGACACTCTCCCTACCTACAGTTTTCTGTCCCTAGAAAAAAAGTTTTTTTAAAGCACACTATAGCACAAGGAGAAATCCCCTCACTTTCCTTCTTTGTCCCTAGAAACAAGGACTGGCACAGTGAAAGAAACTGACACTCTCCCTACCTACAGTTTTCTGTCCCTAGAAAAAATGTTTTTTTAAAGCACACTATAGCACAAGGAGAAATCCCCTCACTTTCCTTCTTTGTCCCTAGAAACAAGGACTGGCACAGTGAAAGAAACTGACACTCTCCCTACCTACAGTTTTCTGTCCCTAGAAAAAATGTTTTTTTAAAGCACACTATAGCACAAGGAGAAATCCCCTCACTTTCCTTCTTTGTCCCTAGAAACAAGGACTGGCACAGTGAAAGAAACTGACACTCTCCCTACCTACAGTTTTCTGTCCCTAGAAAAAATGTTTTTTTAAAGCACACTATAGCACAAGGAGAAATCCCCTCACTTTCCTTCTTTGTCCCTAGAAACAAGGACTGGCACAGTGAAAGAAACTGACACTCTCCCTACCTACAGTTTTCTGTCCCTAGAAAAAATGTTTTTTTTAAAGCACACTATAGCACAAGGAGAAATCCCCTCACTTTCCTTCTTTGTCCCTAGAAACAAGGACTGGCACAGTGAAAGAAACTGACACTCTCCCTACCTACAGTGTTCTGTCCCTAGAAAAAATGTTTTTTTAAAGCACACTATAGCACAAGGAGAAATCCCCTCACTTTCCTTCTTTGTCCCTAGAAACAAGGACTGGCACAGTGAAAGAAACTGACACTCTCCCTACCTACAGTTTTCTGTCCCTAGAAAAAATGTTTTTTTAAAGCACACTATAGCACAAGGAGAAATCCCCTCACTTTCCTTCTTTGTCCCTAGAAACAAGGACTGGCACAGTGAAAGAAACTGACACTCTCCCTACCTACAGTTTTCTGTCCCTAGAAAAAATGTTTTTTTAAAGCACACTATAGCACAAGGAGAAATCCCCTCACTTTCCTTCTTTGTCCCTAGAAACAAGGACTGGCACAGTGAAAGAAACTGACACTCTCCCTACCTACAGTTTTCTGTCCCTAGAAAAAATGTTTTTTTAAAGCACACTATAGCACAAGGAGAAATCCCCTCACTTTCCTTCTTTGTCCCTAGAAACAAGGACTGGCACAGTGAAAGAAACTGACACTCTCCCTACCTACAGTGTTCTGTCCCTAGAAAAAATGTTTTTTTAAAGCACATTATAGCACAAGGAGAAATCCCCTCACTTTCCTTCTTTGTCCCTAGAAACAAGGACTGGCACAGTGAAAGAAACTGACACTCTCCCTACCTACAGTTTTCTGTCCCTAGAAAAAATGTTTTTTTAAAGCACACTATAGCACAAGGAGAAATCCCCTCACTTTCCTTCTTTGTCCCTAGAAACAAGGACTGGCACAGTGAAAGAAACTGACACTCTCCCTACCTACAGTTTTCTGTCCCTAGAAAAAATGTTTTTTTAAAGCACACTATAGCACAAGGAGAAATCCCCTCACTTTCCTTCTTTGTCCCTAGAAACAAGGACTGGCACAGTGAAAGAAACTGACACTCTCCCTACCTACAGTTTTCTGTCCCTAGAAAAAAAGTTTTTTTAAAGCACACTATAGCACAAGGAGAAATCCCCTCACTTTCCTTCTTTGTCCCTAGAAACAATAACTGGCACAGTGAAAGAAACTGACACTCTCCCTACCTACAGTTTTCTGTCCCTAGAAAAAATGTTTTTTTAAAGCACACTATAGCGCAAGGAGAAATCCCCTCACTTTCCTTCTTTGTCCCTAGAAACAAGGACTGGCACAGTGAAAGAAACTGACACTCTCCCTACCTACAGTTTTCTGTCCCTAGAAAAAATGTTTTTTTAAAGCACACTATAGCACAAGGAGAAATCCCCTCACTTTCCTTCTTTGTCCCTAGAAACAAGGACTGGCACAGTGAAAGAAACTGACACTCTCCCTACCTACAGTGTTCTGTCCCTAGAAAAAATGTTTTTTTAAAGCACACTATAGCACAAGGAGAAATCCCCTCACTTTCCTTCTTTGTCCCTAGAAACAAGGACTGGCACAGTGAAAGAAACTGACACTCTCCCTACCTACAGTTTTCTGTCCCTAGAAAAAATGTTTTTTTAAAGCACACTATAGCACAAGGAGAAATCCCCTCACTTTCCTTCTTTGTCCCTAGAAACAAGGACTGGCACAGTGAAAGAAACTGACACTCTCCCTACCTACAGTTTTCTGTCCCTAGAAAAAATGTTTTTTTAAAGCACACTATAGCACAAGGAGAAATCCCCTCACTTTCCTTCTTTGTCCCTAGAAACAAGGACTGGCACAGTGAAAGAAACTGACACTCTCCCTACCTACAGTTTTCTGTCCCTAGAAAAAATGTTTTTTTAAAGCACACTATAGCACAAGGAGAAATCCCCTCACTTTCCTTCTTTGTCCCTAGAAACAAGGACTGGCACAGTGAAAGAAACTGACACTCTCCCTACCTACAGTGTTCTGTCCCTAGAAAAAATGTTTTTTTAAAGCACACTATAGCACAAGGAGAAATCCCCTCACTTTCCTTCTTTGTCCCTAGAAACAAGGACTGGCACAGTGAAAGAAACTGACACTCTCCCTACCTACAGTTTTCTGTCCCTAGAAAAAATGTTTTTTTAAAGCACACTATAGCACAAGGAGAAATCCCCTCACTTTCCTTCTTTGTCCCTAGAAACAAGGACTGGCACAGTGAAAGAAACTGACACTCTCCCTACCTACAGTTTTCTGTCCCTAGAAAAAATGTTTTTTTAAAGCACACTATAGCACAAGGAGAAATCCCCTCACTTTCCTTCTTTGTCCCTAGAAACAAGGACTGGCACAGTGAAAGAAACTGACACTCTCCCTACCTACAGTTTTCTGTCCCTAGAAAAAATGTTTTTTTAAAGCACACTATAGCACAAGGAGAAATCCCCTCACTTTCCTTCTTTGTCCCTAGAAACAAGGACTGGCACAGTGAAAGAAACTGACACTCTCCCTACCTACAGTTTTCTGTCCCTAGAAAAAATGTTTTTTTAAAGCACACTATAGCACAAGGAGAAATCCCCTCACTTTCCTTCTTTGTCCCTAGAAACAAGGACTGGCACAGTGAAAGAAACTGACACTCTCCCTACCTACAGTTTTCTGTCCCTAGAAAAAATGTTTTTTTAAAGCACACTATAGCACAAGGAGAAATCCCCTCACTTTCCTTCTTTGTCCCTAGAAACAAGGACTGGCACAGTGAAAGAAACTGACACTCTCCCTACCTACAGTTTTCTGTCCCTAGAAAAAATGTTTTTTTAAAGCACACTATAGCACAAGGAGAAATCCCCTCACTTTCCTTCTTTGTCCCTAGAAACAAGGACTGGCACAGTGAAAGAAACTGACACTCTCCCTACCTACAGTGTTCTGTCCCTAGAAAAAATGTTTTTTTAAAGCACACTATAGCACAAGGAGAAATCCCCTCACTTTCCTTCTTTGTCCCTAGAAACAAGGACTGGCACAGTGAAAGAAACTGACACTCTCCCTACCTACAGTTTTCTGTCCCTAGAAAAAATGTTTTTTTAAAGCACACTATAGCACAAGGAGAAATCCCCTCACTTTCCTTCTTTGTCCCTAGAAACAAGGACTGGCACAGTGAAAGAAACTGACACTCTCCCTACCTACAGTTTTCTGTCCCTAGAAAAAATGTTTTTTTAAAGCACACTATAGCACAAGGAGAAATCCCCTCACTTTCCTTCTTTGTCCCTAGAAACAAGGACTGGCACAGTGAAAGAAACTGACACTCTCCCTACCTACAGTTTTCTGTCCCTAGAAAAAATGTTTTTTTAAAGCACACTATAGCACAAGGAGAAATCCCCTCACTTTCCTTCTTTGTCCCTAGAAACAAGGACTGGCACAGTGAAAGAAACTGACACTCTCCCTACCTACAGTTTTCTGTCCCTAGAAAAAATGTTTTTTTAAAGCACACTATAGCACAAGGAGAAATCCCCTCACTTTCCTTCTTTGTCCCTAGAAACAAGGACTGGCACAGTGAAAGAAACTGACACTCTCCCTACCTACAGTGTTCTGTCCCTAGAAAAAATGTTTTTTTAAAGCACACTATAGCACAAGGAGAAATCCCCTCACTTTCCTTCTTTGTCCCTAGAAACAAGGACTGGCACAGTGAAAGAAACTGACACTCTCCCTACCTACAGTTTTCTGTCCCTAGAAAAAATGTTTTTTTAAAGCACACTATAGCACAAGGAGAAATCCCCTCACTTTCCTTCTTTGTCCCTAGAAACAAGGACTGGCACAGTGAAAGAAACTGACACTCTCCCTGCCTACAGTTTTCTGTCCCTAGAAAAAATGTTTTTTTAAAGCACACTATAGCACAAGGAGAAATCCCCTCACTTTCCTTCTTTGTCCCTAGAAACAAGGACTGGCACAGTGAAAGAAACTGACACTCTCCCTACCTACAGTTTTCTGTCCCTAGAAAAAATGTTTTTTTAAAGCACACTATAGCACAAGGAGAAATCCCCTCACTTTCCTTCTTTGTCCCTAGAAACAAGGACTGGCACAGTAAAACACACTGACACTCTCCCTACCTATCCTTCTCTTTCCCTAAACTAAAGGAATCCAGGTTAAGCAAGAAAGAAATAAATGTCACTGTCCCTGCCTATGCTTGTCTTTCCCTGCTCCGGAACACACTACACTAGGCCGCCGTGCTGGCGGCCTTTTATAGTGTGGGGCGTGTACTAAACACCCTCAGCAATAATTGGCCACAGGCATCCTGCCTGTGGCCAATCATTGCTCTCCTCGCTGCCGGCGCTGTGATTGGCCAAGCATGCGGGGTCACAGTGCATGCTTGGCCAATCACAGCGCCTGGATGACACTGCGATGGCGTAGTGCATTGTGGGCCGTTCGCGTCACTCGAATTTGGCGCGAACGGCCCAAATCGTTCGATCTTCGTCGAACGATCGAACAGCCGATGTTCGAGTCGAACGTATGTTCGACTCGAACACGAAGCTCATCCCTATAATCAAGACTCCTGCAACCCCTGGTCATAGCACAGGGGGTGTAGGGACTACAATCCGGATAGTGCCTCGGCCTGCTCATCCCACCGTATCCTGCCATATATTGTTTGTTGTGGAGCTACGAAATAAAACTAACAGTTGGACTGTGATCGGTGTATGGACTCTGTTGATGGGAGCAAAGGGAGATTCCAGCATAGCAGGGCTAAGTTCCGCAACCCAATGCACATTTGGCCCGAGGAAGATGTTGATACTGGCCTTCACCTCACCCACAGCCATGGGGAGGACATGGGCCGTAGCGCACCTCACTCTCGAAACCCAGGTACCCCTAGACAAGAGCTTTCGGACAACCGATAAACATGTGAAGGGGGTGAGGCCGCTACACGTGGGGGCTCGTGAGTCCGGGATGAAATGTGTATTGATCCTAAGGGTTGGAACGGCTGTGTCTGGACTTTGCTGCCCGGAGGAGGTCCGAGCAGGTCGGCCATGTGATTGGCCAAAGTGCATCCCTGCTCGGAGTTGTGGACATGACCCTAAGTCGGGAAAGGCCCACGCGGAGGAGCGTAAAAAGGGAGAGGTCCAGCCGTGTGAAGTACTACATGTGGGGACTGTTAATGCACTGCGCCACGAGGCACCCCATGACTGCGCAATTCGTGGGAGGAGACTGAAGGAAGCCCGCGAAAACGTGCAAGTCGTGGGAGGAGTCTGGCCACGTGGACTCCGGCGCGAGGTGAGCACGTGATGGAACAGCAGGTGGTCGGGATGGCCTCAAGCTCCCCGTGGATGCCGGTACCTTACCCCACGAAAATGACTGCATTTGCTGCACCCATTACAGACACGGGGATAAGGCTCAGGCCCCGAGGACAGTTGGCTCTGTATTCATGCAGAGACACGGAGGTCCTCGGTGTGATCTGTCCCGGATGCTCGGGACTGGTGGTCCAACTGAAGCCGTTCGGGCGATGTGAAGCGTGCAAAGAATTTCTTTTTGAGGTCGAATCATCCACAGTAAGGCCCCGGGCCCTTCGCCTCAACTGCATCACAGGAACCGCCACTCCGGAGGGAGAGATCCAGGCCTTTGCGGAGGTCCCCGTGCGCGCTGACCAGGGCAATGGGACTGCCCAATCAGAGACTGAGAGAGGAAAATCCGAGGACGCTGCTTCGGTCACTACAGACTCCCTGCTCCCACCTCCGAAGAGGAAAGTCGGCCTGGTACAGGCATCCTATGGTCGTGGTCGAGCTTCACCCCCCGCTTGCCTGGCCTGGATGGCGCCGGTAGAGAAGAGAGTCCCGGACATCCCAGTTCTTCAGAAGGTCCAGGTGAGCCAGGGGCTGGGACTGTGGTGTTGGTTGGAGGTGTCGGGGGTCCACAGTCGGTGGAGCCCGCAAGGGAGGGTAGCCTTCCGTCTACTAGAGACTACCTTCCCGCTGAGATGTATGACACCTCCGACTTAGAGTCATTGTCAGACTGTGGGGATGACGGAGAGATAGACGAACTGTTTCACCGGAAGGGCTGGGACAGACGCCCACTACCTGTGCTGAGTAAACCGCAGGATTCCCCCATGTCCATAGAAGACAGTACGCTCCGGGCGCAGGCCCCGGAGTTCCCGAGGAAATCTAGTCCTCGGGCCAACTTTCCTCATTCAACTACATCACCCGCTTTGATGGTGGGGATGCAGCGTGCTTCGTTGCGGGCACCAAAGACAAAGCAACCTGAGATGGTGAAGGTACCTCGGCACCCGGAGGCCATCGTGCAGCCAGGAGAAGGTGAGCGAGATGTGATGCCGCCTCTAGCCAGGTTGCAGAGACTTTTCTCCCAGAGAGTCGCCCGTGAATATGGGTGGGAGTACCCCTACTTGCCTCGGGACTTATTGTATGAAGTCGAGGTCCTGCGACCAAGGTGGTATGACGAGTTTGTATGGGAAAAGCTTAAAGTACCCCATGCCAGGCGATACCTGTCATGTTCGCCGCCTGTGTCTAAAAAGTTCAAGGACTGCAGAGCTGATTGGAGACTTGGGCGCCATATTCATGCCGATAAGGTGCTCATCTGCAGGAAAGAAGGAGAGGATGTCGAGTATTCGGTGGAAGTGTTTGACGGGCACCTGAAGCCCCTGTTCTGCTGGATCCAAGGTTCTACTTATAGGAGAAGTGAGCTCCTATCTTGTTGCTGTTGAAACTTTCTGGAAGAGACATTCCCAGACGCCTAGAACTGTGCCCTACTTTTGTTTTGATTTGGGCTTTTCTTCTACTCACTGGAGACTTGGGAGCTGTTGTTTTTTTTTCTCCCTTTTCTTCATGTGCCAAAGGCAGAGACTATTGGGGTAGAGTCAGAGTAGGAAAGCAGGAAGAATGAAGATCTCACCAGGTGGCAGTGTTGTGCAACGGTTGTTTGAAATGTTCCACATGCATTACTTACTTATTGGAGTGAGTGGGTCTCTCGGCTGACGGACCCACTCATGCCAAGTTAACACAGAGTGTTAGGATGTGTTTTTTTTGTTTCCCTTCTGCAGGAGATTCGTCGGTCAAGACTACTGAGTATGGGGTGGTTCTTAAAAAGTGACGGGAGGGATTGTATATGTGTACATGACAGATGTTTTATACAAAAGTTTTAATGTTTTATAGTTCCCTTTCCCTGGAGCAGGTCTTGGCACACACAGTATCCAAAATTTGAGGGATAGCCTCTGGGGCCCACTTCATGTCACCACTTCTTGGGAGACATGGGTGTGCACCTGACGCTGGGGACCAGCGTCAAATCACATGGGGGAGTGTGTAGCGGGGTCTTCAAAGTTAGTGGGATACACCTGGGGGTAGAGAGACCCAGGTGTGTAATTATGTCAGGGATTAGACCCCTTTTTGTTATTCGTGGAGGATTGGGTGGTGCAATATTCTCCTTGGCCTGTGGGTGGCGCGGTACCTACAGGCTCGAGGTAGAATCACTACCACAGTGTTACCTTTTTTTGTCCCTTCCTGGAGATGGTACGGCTGGGGCGGGGAACCCGCCGTGGTGTCGATGGGAGGAGATAAAAGGGGGAGACGCCCTCGCCACGAGGTCTTTTGGGGGATCATCTCTTGACGTACCCAGGCGCCCTCGGCCTGGGTACGGGCGGTTCAAGGTTCCGGCCTGGGCACCCTAGGCCTGGCCGGAATGAAGCTGGAGTTGGAGTCCATCCCAGGCACCTTCAGCCTGGGGTGAGGTACTTTGTAGAAGGCCTGGGACCTGGTGACTTCGACCGGGTCCCGCGAGGGTGAAGTGATTCCAGGGTGCCCCTTGCGAGGGGACCCGCATCTGAGGTGAGGAGGCTGGGGAGGTCACCCGTCTGAAGACTCCGGAGCAGCGTCAACCCGGTGACGGACGGGCCTCCGGTAACTCCCTTGGAGGGTCATCTTCCCCTGATAGGGGCCGCAGCGCAGCGAAGTTGTTCTAATCAAGACTCCTGCAACCCCTGGTCATAGCACAGGGGGTGTAGGGACTACAATCCGGATAGTGCCTCGGCCTGCTCATCCCACCGTATCCTGCCATATATTGTTTGTTGTGGAGCTACGAAATAAAACTAACAGTTGGACTGTGATCGGTGTATGGACTCTGTTGATGGGAGCAAAGGGAGATTCCAGCATAGCAGGGCTAAGTTCCGCAACCCAATGCACATTTGGCCCGAGGAAGATGTTGATACTGGCCTTCACCTCACCCACAGCCATGGGGAGGACATGGGCCGTAGCGCACCTCACTCTCGAAACCCAGGTACCCCTAGACAAGAGCTTTCGGACAACCGATAAACATTTGAAGGGGGTGAGGCCGCTACACCTACATAGCTTACAACCACTTTGAATTTTATTTTTCCACCCTCACGGGGCGTTGTCAGTATGGGTCGTTGTCGCCCTGCCATGCCTCCCCAGCTCCCGGTTGTGATGCCCTCTGGCTGGTCCGTGACTCTCGTGGACGCACCACCCCCATGCAGACGCATCCGTAAGTTCTGTGGGTTAAATGTATGGGTGGGGGATTTTTCTCCTATTCTATGTTTGCCCACCAGCTCTGTAGCATTCTTTTAGATCATTAAAATGTATCTGTCTTTTTCATCCCCAGATGATCACTTCGGTTTTTGCTCCTGATGAGCGGCCCGCAAGGCCCGAAATGCATAGAGCTAATATCTACCGATAAGTGTATATACCCATCAACCTTTATGGACGTTCCTTCCAATATATACCAAATCCCCCCCTGCTTATGTCTCCTTTTTAAAAAAAAAATGTTTTAGTGGATTACCAAGTTGCATAGGTAGCGACTGCAATGTCTGGAAGATATGTACTGTGTATCTGCAAATATATGAAATATCCTTGATGGAATATTTATTAACTATTTACTATTGTGCAATATTTGGTTCGGATGAAATATAAAAAAGTATTGATATATAGCAAAATGCATAAAATTTAAATATGAAATTGTATTGCGATTTGAACCAATTAAAAGCTGTCCTCCATCAAAGTTATCTCTTTGTGTCCGTGTGCCTCATACAAAGTCCCGCCCTCTACTTTCCTTTTTGAATCAGAGTCATATATTATTCCACCAACAGCACTCACAGTAGTTTTTTATCATTTAGTAGTTGTGAACATACCCATATTATCCCATTTTAGGGATTGACAGGGTCAAATCCCTGTGACCTAGTAAGACACATTGGACATAACCCTATGGTCTAATGTATTCTATATTCAATTTTTATTTTATTAGAATTTTTACCTATTTTATCTTCACATTGTAATAATGCTGTGTGTGCTACCAATGATCTATGTCACAGTTTAGGGTATATTCAATCTGCGGAGGCCTTGAGATTAGAAACATGCCTTTTAGCCCCCAAATCATCTTACCCCGAGGCCAGAGACCAACATAACACAATTTTATTATGGTCTGTGACAACATTATATATTATGGTCTGTGACCGCATTATAAATCATTTTTACACCATTTTTTATATATATCTTTATATATATATATTTTATATATTTTATTATAGGATAAGATTGAAATTCTCTCTATCTATCCTTTTTTAAATACATTGCATAATATTTAACTAACATTCTATTTTAATTTTATCGGTGTGGAGATAGAGATTGGTCCCCTTAGATGGCACTATATCTGATTGTCCCGTGATACACTTTACATACAGTCGGCCAACTGTAGGTGTCGGTACATGGCACATCCCATATGTTTTCCATCGAATACCTATTTTTTCTCATCACTCTTAATATTACTATAAGTGATGATTAGTAATCAAATAAAGGAAACAGCTAGGTACATTACGTATTTTTTGCCATTCTATAGTACTGGCAATATGGCGGCGTCCATACACATTCACCAGACTACAAGAAAATGTCCGAACAACAACTTCCGGTATACACATATAAAAACATTGCCTCAACAACCAATCAGGTTCCCCTGAAGAAGTCACGAGGTACATGACGTAACGCCGTAGGGAGATTGAGAGGTACCGCAGACCGGAAGTACCCGGACTAACAGTAAGACAGCGATCGCGCCGCTTAAGCGATATATACTTGCATTGTTCTTTTGGCATGTACGAGCATTACCAATTTTAAATAAATTCCCTTATTTTTAATAATACTACACTATTGGAGACTCTCTCTCTCTCCCCATCCCGGAGCCAATACCCCATTGGAACCGATCCCCCGCTTCCCCCCTCCCCTTTAGGATTACCACGGTAACAGTATCGGTGGAGGTGAGAAACATACAGAAACGCTGGAGGTATCAATGTGGAAGAGAGAGAGTATACAGATTTTGCCTACACTTATACATCTGAAGGTAAGAGTCCTGTGAGACCTTAGTTTGGAGATATTCACATTTTCATCTATATATCAGGACATTTGCACATCTGTTTACCGTATTCCAGCAAGGAGAACTTGTTTGAGAGACTATATGCTTACAAATATTATTCCTCACCCATATATTAATTTTTTATCTATAATCAACTTTTTATCTACGATAATTTTTTATCTACGATTATTCTTTCACACTGGAATATTGATATCACTTTGGATTATTTGATTTATTCATCTATTCATGTTCACTTGTATATTTATACATTCACGTGTTTCATATTGCACATTTACAGGGTTTATTTCTTTCTCTGTATGCTTATATGCACTATTTATAGACATCAGTGATATTTTCTTTTATGGTTCAATCAATTCTCTAATCATTTATGCACATTTCGTTTCACTATTTTGGTGTGTTAGCACACGTCCAGTTTCTGCAGCTTTTGGCACAACAGCACTCTTTAGACATTTTATTACTCACTATTAGCGCAAAAGACTTTATTTCACTCATTGGCTCCCACTGCTGTCAATGAAATCCAATGACGTGGGCGCCGGGGGGCGGGGCAGAGTCCTGCATTCCGTGTGAATGTACACAGATGCAGGACTCGGGAGTGTGCCCGCACGGGTGTCCACCTTGGGAGAGCCTTCTCCAACGTGGACACTCGATGCAGAGAGGAGCTACCAGCGCCGCCGGGGGACCCCAGAAGTCGAGGATCGGGGCCACTCTGTGCAAAACGAACTGCACAGTGGAGGTAATTATGTCATGTTTGTTATGTAACCCTAATGACTAAGCCTATTTCTGACATTTGTTGCTTACAAGTTAAAATCCGTATTTTTTGCTAGAAAATTACTTAGAACCCCCAAACATTATATATATATATTTTTTAGCAGAGAATCTAGATAATAAAATGGCGATCATTGCAAAATTTTATGTCACACTGTATTTGCGCAGCGGTCTTTCAAACAAAATTCTTTGGGAAAAAACACACTTTCATGAATTAAAAAAAAACTAAACAGTAAAGTTAGCCCAATTTGTTTGTATAATGTGAAAGATGTTATGGCGAGTAAATAAATACCTAACATGTCATGCTTTGAAATTGTGCACACTCGTGGTATGGCGACAAACTACGGTACCTAAAAATCTCCATAGGCGGCGGTTTCAAAATAAATAACGGCTACCAGGTTAGAGTTACAGAGGAGGTCTAGAGCTAGAACTATTGCTCTCGCTCTGACGATGGCGGCGATACCTCACATGTGTGATTTAAACACTGTTTACATATGCAGGCGCGACTTAAGTGTGCGTTTTCTTTGCTGCGCAAGCTCGCGGGGACGGGGGCACTTTAAATTTGTATTTTCTTATTTATTTTTTATTTTTTTTGTCACTTAAAAAAAAAACAGAATGCAAACATCCCTTGTGACAGTAATAGGTGGTGACAGGTACTCTTTATGAAGGGATCAGGGGTCTAAAAGATCCCAAATCCCTCTTTTGCACTTCAAAGTATTCAGATCGCCAAAAACGGCGATTCTGAATACTGTTTTTTATTTAAAAAACTGCGCCATTGGCAGCCGGGGTACACTGTAAAAAATATTGTGCTAGGTCTACTCCAAAAAATTGAGGCAACTATTTGCATCAGCTTTTTAAGTACTGTCAACTAAACTTATTTTTGTCTGACTCATTAGACTTTTCATGTTTTCAACTTATAGACTTATATTTTTTTCAATTTATAGACCATAATGTTTTAAGTTAGGAATACATACCTTAACTTGTCTGGAACTATATTTTTAAGTAAAGCCAGCTCAATTTTTCCAGTTTATAGACCATAGGTTCAAGTCAAGTCAACTCAATTTTTCCAGTTTCTAGAAAAGTTTAAGTTAGGAGGAACACATACATTAACTTCTTTATTTCAAGTATTTATACAGCACTGTCCATTTACAGAGCGCTTTACATATACATTGAACATTCACATCAGTCCCTGCTCTCAATCTAAGATCTCTAACTCACATTGATACCTACACATACTAGGATCAATTTACATAGGAGCCAATGTCTCCAGTATGTCTTTGGAGTGTGGGAGGAAACCTACGCAGGAACAAGGTAGAACATACAAACAGTAGGCAGGGAGTGTCGTGGTCAGGATTCGAACCAGCGACCCCTTTGCTGCTAGATGAAAGTGCTAACCACTACACCACTGTGCTGCCCTGTTAGTTATTTCATTTTAAGTGATATTAACTTGTAACTTACTCAGAAAAGGAAAAAGAACTTTGGCACTTTAAATGAGGCGGTGACCTGATAAGGTCAGTTGCCTCCATCCCTATTGAATTGACACAAGACTAGACAAATAAAGGTTGGGACTTTATATGAAGCAGGCAGGTGTAAAAAAATTAACATTTATTGGAGATCAATCATGAGTTGCATGAGGGTAATCATGGGTACACATAGAGAACCAATAAATTCCATTCAGAGGATACCCATACAGCATTTACAAATTACCATTCAATAATGATGCAAATCACATGGTACAGGTGATCATTACATGGTTAAAAACATATAGTTGGTGTATAACACGGCATATAGTAGCTCTATGCATTTGGTGGATTTATCCACTCTTCAGGAACATGCGCATGGAAATTGAATGCTGTAATATATTTGATAACACGTATATCTGCAAGGTCTGACCCTTTTTTTAGTGCTAGAATTATTGCTTTTGCTCTGATGTTCGCGCCAATACCTCACATCCGTTTCTATATGTGGGCATGACCTATGTATGCATTCACCACTGCGCGCGAGCATGCAAGGACAGGGGCGCTTTAAAAAAATATGTTTTTTAAAAATATTTTATTATATTTTCTAATTTTTACACTGTCCCTTTAAAAAAAAAAAACTTTTATTGCTATTGCAAGGAATGTGAACATCCCTTGCGATAACAATAAAACATGACAGGTCCTCTTTATTGAAATCTCTCCTCTACCCTAAAAGGCAAAAAGATGAAAAAAAAAATTGGGATTTTTTTTGCTTTAAAAAAGTGATGTCATGATGTCCTTCCGGTCCTCCTAAGCCAGTGATGGTGAACCTTGGCACCCCAGATGTTTTGGAACTACATTTCCCATGATGCTCTTGCACTCTGCAGTGTACTTGAGCATCATGTGAAATGTAGTTTCAAAACATCTGGGGTGCAAAGGTTCACCATCACTGTCCTAGGCCATAGAGATGGGTGGAGGCCATCTTTCCTTTGCTTATCTCAGTGCCCAGCCAGTGCCGGATCGGTTCCTCAGCACTGTGCCCTGAGCCCACCCTGTTGTGTGACATTAGCAAATTAATATTTGCTAATGTCTTCCAAAGGGCGAACGAGCGAGCCAGACACCGGGGGGGTGTGTGTGTGGGTATGGTGTACGGTGGCGGGCTCGAGCGATGGGGGGGGAGAATGTCTGTGGTCAGGTCTGCCAGCTTCCCCCGACCATTGGAGAACCAGCCGCCACTGTCTACAGGTCAAACCAAGTTTGCCCTTTCTCTCCAGCCCACAACCCCAAATTCCCCCCGGTCTCCAGGGCAGGTTTCTCCAGGTGCGCTGTCATTGTAATTGCACTGTTATTGTACCATCATGGGTTGCTCGAACCACCAGAATGCTAACAGCCAATTATGTGCTTGCCCCAGCATTCACAGGGGGGGTGGCACTTCTGTTGGAGACTTTCATTTTAGGGGGCTCTGATCTAAGAGGGGTCCCTAACAAAAGGGGGTTCTGATTACTCTTATGTAAGGGGGGACTGTGATGGGGATCCTGATGTAAGGTGGGACTCCAATGGGGACCCTAATGTAAAGGGGAACTCTGAAGGGGACTCTAATGGGCTCAAGTTTATTTGGAATTTATTTACTTTGCTACAGGGAGACAACGTAGGAGCTTCATAACAGGAAGTGCCCGAACAAGGACATTTTTGGTAAGATCACTAGAAATTATTTGGATTAAAACTGCAGATTTAAAAGCAACTTCTGAAATAACATTAACATGTCAAATCATATATGAGATGTTAACGGTTTAAGTTAGATCCACTCTAATTTGGGCTTCCAGATAGTAAAGAGTGTTTTTTGTGCCATATAAATATTCTGTTGTATATATTCACTTTTTGGATAATAGCATAATTTACATATGTAGTCTCTGAACAGGAGGAAATCTTCAATTTCCAGCTTCTCTCCGGCAAGTTTAATATTTCAGTTCATGCTGTAATCTACCGCTACCAGGAAGAGCCCTCGAATAACAATCTAGCCGACAAGACTTAGCCGTCATCCTCATTACAGCAAGAAGGTCAACTACAAATAAGGGTGGCAGACCCCACAGGAAATGTTTTATGTATTATTTCATAAATGGCACACTGTTACCTTCCAGAGATCTCCATGTTTTAATGATCAACCATCTTTAAAGAACAAAAAGATAAACTTCAATGCAATAAAAGTAGGACAGACTCCTAAATGTTACTAAAGGCCTTACATTAAAGATGTTCATCCTTTTTTTGCATTATCTCCCCAATAAATATTTGCTGTGCATTCTTTATTTGCATGGTTGCCTTACTCTTGCCCATCTTGGTACAACCAGGCAGATATAGTGAGGTGGGATAAAACAAATAGACACGCTCCCAAGCTTAAAGGGACCCTATCGCCAGGTTATTAATTTCAGTAAAAAAACAAGGATTTAGCATAAAACCGTGGATTTTTTCTGACGGAATGTTGGCTCAAACTTGTGTTGCATACACACGGTCACACAAATCTTGTCGGAAATTCCAACCGTCAAGAACGCGGTGACGTACAAGACGTTCGATGAGCCGAGATCAATGAAATTCAATAGGTAGTTCAGCTCTTCTGCTTGATTCAGAGCATGCGTGTTTTTTTTGCGCGTCGGAGTTGCATACAGGGGAGGTCAGTCAACCAGAAGTCAAGGAACCCTTAGCATCCTCTGAAGGAACCCTAGGGTTGCAGAAAACCCAGGTTGAGAAAGACTACTCTAAAGTATTTATTTTGCTCTTTCTCTAGCTGGCATATAAAAGTTTATGAGCGAAGAAGTGGAGGAACTGGTCCAGCACAAAGTGGAATTAGACCAGAAGAGGAGAGGGTTATGACATGCGAAGAGGGAAGATGCTGTGCTAGGAAATTGACTTGTCAAAATTTAAAAACACATTGGAAATGAATAAAAAAATACATGTGTAGCGCCCCTCCCAATATATGGGGACGCTAGGTGGAAATTTAGGGGTAGTCTGAGCCAGTAGTTGGGCTCAGACCAATTGTTAAGTTCTTTATTGCTTCTGCTCTGGGTGTGATGCTGCCTGACAGTAGTGTTCTCTGTTGCCTGTAGGTGGCACTGTCACCACCGGCATTGGTTGAACCAGTGAGAGGTATCACAGCACCATGGGTGTCCTCTCTCGGCAGTCGTACAGTGGGCGTGGTCGGCCTGCGGTGCATGCTGGGAGGGGGTACATAAGGGGCAGTTCCAGGGGACCTATTGGTCCTGGGTGTGCGCCTCATGGCCCGTATGGCACGAGGTGCGTGAGTGTGTTCGGGCCTCGGGCACCTTCAGCCCGAGGCTTCTTCGTTTCATGGTAGGCCCGGATCTGCTGGCTGGGGCCTATACTTCAAAGAGGGATCCCAGGCTGCCCACCTCTAGGGGGCCCAACCTTAGGAAAGGAGACCAGGGGAGGATCAGTCCCGGAGGAGACTAGCGACAGTACTGCTGTCTCGGGAAGAGGCCTGGAAACTCGCCTAAAGAGGGATTCATCTTCAAAGTTACAAAGCTTGCAATACGCTGGTCTGGCACAGAGGTTCTTATTCAGTATTGTTTGCTGGGAGGTTCGGGACTTAGATTCTGTGGCAGAGGATTCCCTGATCGTATCCCTAAATACTCAGGAAAGGAAAAGTTTGATTCGTGCTCCATCCCGGCTGCTAGGACCGCTCTCAAAGGGACTATCCGGGTGAGCAATACTCACTCAGGCTTGAGCGACGACAAAAGTTTAACACTGTGCTCTAAGTGTTGCGTGCCTGAACCTTTACCCCCTACTTCTCTCATCTTCTTACTCTCTACTTACTGCTTAGGTTTTACTCCTGTGTGGACATTGGTATTATTTTGAGGAACTTTTACCTAGACAACGGAGAAACGGAGAAAGAAAAGGATACATTTGTTTTGCTGTCTGTGCACCTGAATCAGAACATTTCACCTCACTTTTCGTCCCAGTGATAAAATGTTTTTTGAAAATTTGTGGTTTTTAGTGAAACAAGGATTGGTGATAAAGCATCAGTGGAGAGGAGACACGTTTTTCCCATATTAACTCTTACAGGAGAGAATTTCCCTTCCTAGGGGTAGATTTCCTCTCACTTCCTGTTGTCTCCTTCCGTTTGCAAGTAGGAGCCATTTGTAAGTTGGATGTTTGAAAGTAGGGGCCTGCTGTATATACTCTGCAGAATGTTGGCCCTTAGGTGTTGGTGTTGCCACAACACTGTAAGTCCTCACAGTTACACTTGGTGGGCGCTGGAATGCCCTGCTGTGAACTATTATATCAAGAATTGTAATTACATTCCATTGTTGAACAGTGGTAGGAAAAATTGGGCCTTTGGTGGTGGTGCTGGTGCCACAACACTGTAAGTCCTCACAGTTACTCTTGGTGGGCGCAGGAATGGGCCCAGCTGTGAAATATTAGATCAAGAATTGTAATTACATGCCCCTGTTGAACAGGGGCAGAAAAATTGGGCCTTTGGTGGTGGTGGTGGTGGTGGTGTTGCCACAACACTGTAAGCCCTCACAGTTACTCTTGGTGGGCGCAGGAATGAGCCCTGCTGGAAAGTATTGCATCAAAAATTGTAATTACACGCCCCTGTTAAACAGGGGCTGAAAAATTGGGCCTTAGGCACTGGTGCTGGTGCCACAACACTGCAACCCTTCACAGATACTCTAGTTGGAGCACAGGAATGAGCCCTGCTGCAAAGTATTGCATCAAAAATTGTATTTACATGCTCCTGTTAAACAGGGGCTGAAAAATTGGGCCTTAGGCATTGCACTGGTGCTGGTGCCACAACACTGCAACCCCTCACAGAGACTGTAGTTGGAGCGCAGGAATGAGCCCTGATGCAAAGTATTGCATCAAAAATTGTAATTACACACCCCTGTTAAACAGGGGCTGAAAAACTGGGCCTTAGCCACTGGTGGCGGTGCCCAGAACCAAGAATGTTCTTACAAGCTATCAGCATGATCATTGAGGAGGAAGAGGATAGTCACTCAGCATAACAGGATAGTCACTCAGCATCAGCATAGGCAGTCTTGAAGGGATCTGACATTTCCAAAAAAATTATTCGGTTACATCAGCATCAGGTGCTTGGTAGCTGGTGGTGATCCAAGACTAATTCATTTTTATGAAGATCAGTCGATCGACCGAGTCAGTGGACAGGTGCACCCTGTGATCGGTTACAAAGCCTCCAGCAGCACTGAATGTGCGTTCCGAAAGAACGCTGGATGCAGGACAGGCCGGTAGCTCAATTGCATACTGTGCAAGCTCTGGCCAGTGATCCATCCTCAAGACTCAGTAACCCAGAGGATTTTCGGTGGGAAAGGTGTCCAAGTCTGATCTTGCCCCTAGGTATTCCTGCACCATGTAAACCAGACGCTGGCGATGGTTGTTGGAACTGATCATACCTTGGGGCTGCGGACTAAAAAATTGTCTGAACGCATCGGTCAGACGGCCACCTTCTCCACCGCTCCTTCTTTGACTGACCGAAGCCTCAGCAACACGTTGTCCAAAACAAGGAATTTGTAACCTCCTAGTCTCTGGGAACGCGTTGCACAGACCTTTCTGCAAGGCCTCCCGAAGATGTTTCATCCTCTGCTCCCTCTGCGATGGCAAGATAAGGTCCGCAATCTTACCCTTGTAATGTGGATCAAGGGGGGTTGCCAGCTAGTAATGATCCCTCTCCTTGATAGCACGAATACGAGGATCCTTCGGCAGGCTTTGCAGGATCAGAGAGGCCATGCAGCGTAGGTTTGCTGAGGCATTCGGTCCGGAGTCCTCTGGGTCACTCAGGACGACATGATCCGCAGCCACCTCCTCCCAGCCACGTACAAGTCCATGGGTGTCTTGGGACTGTAATTGATCCCTTGAAGACTGCTGCTATGCTGAGTGCTAGGCTCCACCTCCATGCTGACACAATCCTCCTCCTCCTCCTCCTCCTCCTCTTCCTGTGTGATAGGTGGGCCAGCAGGAACACTGTCTGGATAAAGGGGGCCTTGAGAGGTAAGGAAGTCCTCCTCTTCCTCCCTCTGTTCTGCCTCAAGTGCCCCGTCCATTATTCCACGCAGCGTGTGCTCCAACAGGTGGACAAGAGGGACAGTGTCACTGATGCATGCACTGTCACTGCTCACCATCCTCGTGGCCTCCTCAAATGATGACAGGACAGTGCATGCATCCCTGATCATGACCCACTGGCGTGGCAAAAAAAAAAAACAAGCTCCCCTGACCCTGTCCTGGTGCCATATTGGCACAGATACTCATTGATGGCCCTCTGCTGTGTGTGCAGCTGCTGCAGCATGGCCAATGTAGAGTTCCACCTGGTGGGCATGTCACAGATTAGGCAGTTTTTGGGCAGGTTAAATTCCTTTTGCAGGTCAGCCAGCCGAGCACTGGCATTATATGACCAGCGGAAATGCAGACAGACTTTCCTGGCCTGCCTCAGGACATCCTGTAAGCCCGGGTACCTGCCCAAGAACAGGACGTGAGCCAAACAGAGCACATGGGTCAGGTGTCCCTGTCAGAGGGCGGAGAGGAGGTCGGTGCCATTGTCGGAAACCACCATTCCTAGCTTAAGCTGGCGTGGCGTCAACCACCTCTGAGCCTGCCCCTGCAGAGCTGACAGAATCTCTGCCCCAGTGTGGCTCCTGTCCCCCAAACACACCAGCTCAAGCACCGCATGGCGTCTCTTTGCCTGCATATTTGCATAGCCCTTTGAACGCCTACGGAGCACCGCTGGTTCTGAGGACAAAGCACAGGAAGAAGCCATGGAGGAAGAAGAAGAGGAGGGGGTGGAGGAGAGAGGTGTGTCAGAATCACCAGTAGTAGCATTTTGGAGGCGTGGTGGCGGAACAACCTCCAACACTACTGCACCTTGTCCTGCATCCTTCCCAGCTGCCAGCAGAGTCACCCAATGCGCCGTGAAAGATAGGTAACGTCCCTGTCCATGCCTGCTGGACCATGAGTCAGTGGTAATATGCACCTTACCGCTGATCGCCCTGTCCAGCGAGGCCAAGACATTGCCTTCCACATGCCGGTAGAGAGCCAGAATCGCCTTCCGTGAAAAAAAGTGGCGTTTGGGAACCTGCCACTGAGGAACCGCACATTCCACAAACTCACGGAAGCGGGCAGAGTCTACCAACTGAAAAGGCAGCAGTTGAAGTGCTAGCAATTTAGCCAAGCTAGCATTCAACCGCTGGGCATGTAGATGGCTGGGAGCGAACTTCTTTCGGCGGTGCAGCAGCTGGGGCAGGGAAATTTGCCTGGTACAATCTGACGTTGGTGTACCGATAGCAGATTGCCTGCAAGTACTTGGCTGTGACACACCTAATTCTACACCTTCATTCCTCTCAGTGCAGGTTTCAGAGAGGACTGAAGGTATAGTGGGGTTGGAGATCCCAGCTGATGAGGATCAAGGAGAGGTCCGCTTTGTTCTTTGTTGTGGGTCTTTTAGGTGTGCTTGCCAACAAACTGCATGGCAGGTCGACATATGTCTGATCAAGCATGTGGTGCCCAAGCGGGTGATGTTTTGGCCACGCGAGATACGCCTGAGACACATGTTGCAAATAGCAGCGCTGCGATCTGATGCACTCATCTCAAAAAAGGCCCACACCAAAGAACTTTTGGAATAACGCGCAGAGACAGCAGCGGCCTGCACATGCGGAGCTCTGCGGTGTAATGCTGTCGGTGTGCTGCTGTCGGTGTGCTGTCCTTAAGCTGGCCCCTGGAGGGCATCCTGCCTTGTTGGAGATGTGTCTCCTCCTCCTCTCTCCTATCAGGCACCCACGTAGAGTCTGTGACCTCATTATCCCCTCCCTCCTCATCACTGTAGCAAACCTGGCAGTATGCTGCAGCTGGGGGAACATGACTGCCAGATTGCTGTCCTTCTTGGGCACCCCCTCTCTCTGGGCTCACGTTACTGCTTTCCTCTAGCTGGGTACCATCATCGGAGCCTTAAAAACGCTGAGCATCCTCCTGGAGCATGTACACAACACTGTGGCCAAACAGTTCGGGGGACTCCTCAGGAGCACATGGTGGGGCTAGGGAAGGAGTGACTGATGCCATTGAGCCGAGGTAAGAGGCCACTTTGGCAGCTGCTTTGCCAGACAAAGTACCCTGAGCCTAGGTGAGAGAGGATGAGGAGAATGAGGACGGCTTGGTCATCCACTCTACCAAGTCTTCGGCATGTTGCGGCTCAACAAGGCCAGCTGACGAAAAAAAGGGCAAGCGTGTCCCACGGCCACGTGCTGATGAGGATGCACCATGTCCACGACCAGCAATGTTGCCTCTAGACACAGAGCCTGCTTGCTCTCTTTTATTGGCTTGTGACTGTCTGCCTCTCCTTGTTGTCCTTCCAGACATACTAATGGCCTGCAGGGAGATGTAGCTGCACAAAGCTGGGATGTATATATATACTGATTATACTGCAGCTAGCAGAATCAACTGCCTGCCTGTAGTATTATTAGTATGAGAATACCAGCAATTGTCTTCACTTAGCTTTAGTTGCACACTGTGCAGAGGACACAGTATACTAACTAATACTGCAGTTCTCTGCCTGTGGTATTAGTATGAGAACACCAGCAATTGTATTCAGGTAAGCTTTAGGTGCACGCTGTGCAAAGGACACTAAATCAAAATACTGCAGCTCCCTGCCTGTATTTAAAATATACAGTTAGTAAAACTATAAAAAATAAATTTGTCTGTTACTAAAGCAGCGCTTAATGGTCACTAGGTGAACTTGACCACTCTATCCTATGGAAGTCCATAATAGAACAAAATGCTGTAAATTCAAATGGGTGGCAGGTGTGATGATGTCCAAGCCAACAAGGTGTTTATAGAGTCTAGTGGAATCTCTATTGGCAACAGTTATCACCGTGTCCGCAATGCTTCTCCCTGAATGCTTCTCCTTCTTCTCTGCTCTGAAAACTGTTGCCAATAGAGATTCCACTAGACTCTATAAGCACCTCCTTGTTGGCTTGGACATCATCACACCTGCCACCCATTTGAATTTACAGCGTTTTGTTCTCCTATGGACTTCCATAGGATAGAGTGGTCAAGTTCACCTAGTGACCATTAAGCGCTGCTTTAGTAACAGACAAATTTATTTGTTATAGTTTTACTAACTGTATATTTTATTATTGTGCATTTTTATGCTTTGAAGGCGGCAGCTGAATTTTGAATGTTATATTTCAATGATATATGTTAACATTTTATCATTTTGGTTTAATTTGCTATCACTAGTCCTTTGAGCCCATAGCGTCAATATAGTGAAACAGGCCTTGAACTTCACTACTTTTTGTATACCCTGCCTGTATTTGTATGAGAACACTAGCAATTGTATTCAGGTAAGCTTTAGGTGCACACTGTGCAAAGGACACTAAAACAAAATACTGCAGCTCCCTGCCTCTATTTGTATGAGAACACTAGAAATTGTATGCAGGTAAGCTTTAGGTGCACACTGTGCAAAGGACACTAAAACAAAATACTGCAGCTCCCTGCCTGTATTTGTATGAGAACACCAGCAATTGTATTCAGGTAAGCTTTAGGTGCACACTGTGCAAAGGACACTAAAACAAAATACTGCATCTCCCTGCCTGTATTTGTATGAGAACACCAGCAATTGTATTCAGGTAAGCTTGAGGTGCACACTGTGCAAAGGACATTAAATCAAAATACTGCAGCTCCCTGCCTGTATTTGTATGAGAACACCAGCAATTGTATTCAGGTAAGCTTTAGGTGCACACTGTGCAAAGGACACTAAATCAAAATACTGCAGCTCCCTGCCTGTATTTGTATGAGAACACCAGCAATTGTATTAAGGTAAGCTTTAGGTGCACACTGTACAAAGGACACTAAATCAAAATACTGCAGCTCCCTGCCTGTATTTGTATGAGAACACCAGCAATTGTATTAAGGTAAGCTTTAGGTGCACACTGTGCAAAGGACACAGTACACTAAGAGAAAATACTGCAGCTAGCACAATCACCTGCCTGCCTGTCAGTATATTATGCAGAGAATAACAGGAACTAAGCTAAACTGAATACAGTGTATAAATATATATACAACACCTAGGATGCATATATATCCTCTACACACTGTAACTGGATCTAACTGACACTCCTGCTGCTCTATCTAACTCAAATTAAATTACACTGTCTATCTCTCTCTCTCTCTGTCTGTCTTTAACCACTGCCGCAACACACTACACAAGGCCGCCACGTAGGCGGCCTTATATAGTGTGGGGCGTGTACTAAACCCCCTGAGACATAATTGGCCAAAGCCACCCTGGCTTTCGCCAATTATGGCTCTCCGTTTTTTCCGCGCTGTGATTGGCCAAAGCATGCGGGTCATAGTGCATGCTTGGCCAATCATCAGCCAGCAATGCACTGCGATGCCGCAATGAATTATGGGCGCATGACGCGCCACTCGAATTTGGCGCGAACGGCCCATAATGTTCAAGATTCGAACATGGGTTTGACTCGAACTCGAAGCTCATCCCTAATGACAAACACAATCTAAAATAGAACTGTATTAAATCCACAAAAAATAATAATACAAGCATAAATTGATCTAATACTTGAAGACAAGCCATGAATAAGCTGTCATCAGATATTATTTCAGAGCAAACAGCGGCAAAAGAAAAGTGTCCAAGTGCAAACTGAGAACATGTAAACGTATTCTTTAAATAGAATGATACTTTTCAGACTGCCGCCTTGTCTTATTCCAGCAAGAGTCCAGATCTGACAGGCAGTAAATACACAGATTTTTTTTTTCTTTGTGGTAAGGATTAAGAAAATGTTCTATGAAGAAGACAGACAACTTTATAAAACACATAAGTGGTCATTCAGGCCAAGCTAACCATAAACGTGCAATAGCGGCGTCACTTGAGGGATCTGTTCACAGTAGCCAGATATAAAAAAAAATAGTCAATGAGAGCAGTTGTGTTTAATAAAACATCATTAAATGTATTTTTAAATTCAGCTCATCTGCCTGAAACGTACTTGGCATAGGTGCCCTGTGCACAGTAGAACTCAGACTGCAAGAGGGAGGGGCAGTACTAAGGGAATAAAGCTCTGCTGCATGTACAGGTCCTTCTCAAAAAATTAGCATATTGTGATAAAGTTCATTATTTTCTGTAATGTACTGATAAACATTAGACTTTCATATATTTTAGATTCATTACACACAACTGAAGTAGTTCAAGCCTTTTCTTGTTTTAATATTGATGATTTTGGCATACAGCTCATGACAACCCAAAAATCCTATCTCAAAAAATTTGCATATTTCATCCGACCAATAAAAGAAAAGTGTTTTTAATACAAAAAAAGTCAACCTTCAAATAATTATGTTCAGTTATGCACTCAATACTTGGTCGGGAATCCTTTTGCAGAAATGACTGCTTCAATGCGGCGTGGCATGGAGGCAACCAGCCTGTGGCACTGCTGAGGTGTTATGGAGGCCCAGGATGCTTCAATAGCGGCCTTAAGCTCATCCAGAGTGTTGGGTCTTGCGTCTCTCAACTTTCTCTTCCCAATATCCCACAGATTCTCTATGGGGTTCAGGTCAGGAGAGTTGGCAGGCCAATTGAGCACAGTAATACCATGGTCAGTAAACCATTTACCAGTGGTTTTGGCACTGTGAGCAGGTGCCAGGTCGTGCTGAAAAATAAAATCTTCATCTCCATAAAGCTTTTCAGCAGATGGAAGCATGAAGTGCTCCAAAATCTCCTGATAGCTAGCTGCATTGACCCTGCCCTTGATAAAACACAGTGGACCAACACCAGCAGCTGACATGGCACCCCAGACCATCACTGACTGTGGGTACTTGACACTGGACTTCAGGCACTTTGTCATTTCCCTCTCCGCAGTCTTCCTCCAGACTCTGGCACCTTGATTTCCGAATGACATGCAAAATTTGCTTCCATCCGAAAAAAGTACTTTGGACCACTGAGCAACAGTCCAGTGCTGCTTCTCTGTAGCCCAGGTCAGGCGCTTCTGCCGCTGTTTCTGGTTCAAAAGTGGCTTGACCTGGGGAATGCGGCACCTGTAGCCCATTTCCTGCACACGCCTGTTCACGGTGGCTCTGGATGTTTCTACTCCAGACTCAGTCCACTGCTTCCGCAGGTCCTCCAAGGTCTGGAATCGGTCCTTCTCCACAATCTTCTTCAGGGTCCGGTCACCTCTTCTCGTTGTGCAGCGTTTTCTGCCACACTTTTTCCTTCCCACAGACTTCCCACTGAGGTGCCTTGATACAGCACTCTGAGAACAGCCTATTCGTTCAGAAATTTCTTTCTGTGTCTTACCCTCTTGCTTGAGGGTGTCAATGATGGCCTTCTGGATAGCAGTCAGGTCGGCAGTCTTACCCATGATTGCGGTTTTGAGTAATGAACCAGGCTGGGAGTTTTTAAAAGCCTCAGGAATCTTTTGCAGGTGTTTAGAGTTAATTAGTTGATTCAGATGATTAGGTTAATAGCTCGTTTAGAGAACCTTTTCATGATATGCTAATTTTTTGAGATAGGAATTTTGGGTTGTCATGAGCTGTATGCCAAAATCATCAATATTAAAACAAGAAAAGGCTTGAACTACTTCAGTTGTGTGTAATGAATCTAAAATATATGAAAGTCTAATGTTTATCAGTACATTACAGAAAATAATGAACTTTATCACAATATGCTAATTTTTTGAGAAGGACCTGTATATGTACTGACTACTGATAAGCAGGGATGAGCCTAACTGCCCATAGTTCATTTTGAGCAGGGATTGGCAGACTTCAAAGAAGTTTGGATGCTGAAACAAAACCTCTTTAACCACTTACAAGCCGGAAAATTTGTCCCCTTAATGACCAGGCCATTTTTTGCGATTTAACTGACAACTGTGCAGTCGTGCAACGTTGTACCCAAACAAATTTGATGTCCTTTTTCCCCACAAATAGAGCTTTCTTTTGGTGGTATTTGATCACCTCTGCAGTGTTTATTTTTTGCGCTATAAACAAAAAAAGAGCGACAATTTAGAAAGTATAAATGTTTTTCTTTTTGCTATAATAAATATCCCCCAAAACAAAAAATAAACAAATTTCTTCATCAGTTTAGGCCAATATGTATTCTTCTACATATTTTTGGTTAAAAAAATCGCAATAAGCGTTTATTGATTGGTTTTCGCAAAAGTTATAGTGTCTACAAAATAGGGGATAGATTTATGGCATTTTCATTATTATCATTTTTTTACTAGTAATGGTGGTGATCTGCGATTATTAGCGGGACACTTTTGACACTTTTTTTGGGAACAGTGCCTTTTTTACAGCGATCAGAGCTAAAAATGCACTGATTACTGTATAAATGTCACTGGCAGGGAAGGGGTTAACACTAGGGGGCGATCAAGGGGTTAAATGTGTTCCCTGGAAGTGTTTCTAACTGTATGGGGGCTGGGCTGGGCTGACTGGAGGAGGAGAGAGATCGCTGTTGCTAATCACTGGGAACAGCAGATCTCTCTCTAACTCCCCTGTCAGAACTGGGATCTGTCGGTTTACATTGACAGATCCCTGTTCTGGCTCTTGTTCCTGCGATCGCGGGTGGCCGGCAGACATCACGGCCGAATCGGGTCCCCTGCCGTACAGCG
Source organism: Rana muscosa (assembly GCA_029206835.1). Classification (NCBI taxonomy): domain Eukaryota; kingdom Metazoa; phylum Chordata; class Amphibia; order Anura; family Ranidae; genus Rana; species Rana muscosa. Next base: position 273,985,596 of record CM055122.1, read on the forward strand.
GGCGCGCCTTAAAGGAGCAGACGTACTCCTACGGCGATTTTTGGGAACGTGCTGACCTGCCGCTGTATAACGATGGCAGCTGGTCGGCAAGTGGTTAAAATCAATAAGAGCAGAATCTGTCAAATTAACCACTTCAGCCCTGGAGGATTTGGATGCCAAATGACCAGAGCACTTTTTGCGATTCGGCACTGCGTCGCTTTAACTGACAATTGCACGGTCATACGACGTGGCTCCCAAACAAAATTGACGTCCTTTTTTTCCCACATATTTGATCTTCTCTGCAGTTTTTTATTTTTTGCGCTATAAACAAAAATAGAGCGACAATTTTGAAAAAAAGCAATATTTTTTACTTTTTGCTATAATGAATATCCCCAAAAAATATATAAAAAATAAAAAAAAATCCTCAGTTTAGGCCGATACGTATTCTTCTACATATTGTTGGTAAAAAAATTCACAATAAGCGTATATTGATTGATTTTCACAAAAGTTATAGTATCTACAAAATAGGGGATAGTTTTATGGCATTTTAATTTTTTTACTAGTAATCCCGGCGATCAGCGATTTTTATCATAACTGCGACATTATGGCAGACACATCGGACACTTTTAATGCTATTTTGGGACCGTTGTCATTTATACAGCGATCAGTGCTAGAAAAATGCACTGATTACTGTGTAAATGACGTTGGCAGGGAAGGGGTTAACCACTAGGGGGCGAGGAAGGGGTTAAGTGTGTCCTAGGGAGTGATTCTAACTGTGTGGGGGCTGGGCTTACTGTGACACGACACTGATCGCTGCTCCTGAAGACAGGGAGCAGACGATCAGTGTCCTGTCACTGGGCAGAACAGGGAGATGCCTTGTTTACACAGGCATCCCCCCGTTCTGCAGCTCCGTGACACGATCGCGGGACACCGGCGGACATCGAGTCCACGGGTACCGTGGGCACGGTCACGGAGCTCGCGGCAGGGGCAAGTGTGTGCCCACACAGCGGCAAATTTAAAGGGATGTATATATACGCCCATTTGCCTGTCCATGCCATTCTGCTGACGTAAAAGTGTGTGCGGCGGTCGTCAAATGGTTAATAATGCCCATTTTTTGGCCAATAGGAAAGGGGTGTGTAAAAAAATAGCATGGGGAATGGGGGTGGATACTTCCTTGGGGAACTTTCAATGAGGTTAGGGGGCAAGGTTACAGGAAAAGATAAACAGATACTGGTGGTAGGGAACTCGTTTGTTAGAAGGACAGATAGGGCAATCTGTCACAGTATGTTGTTTACTGGGCGCTTGGGTTCGGCACATCATGGATCGGAGGAAAATTGAAGCCAGGGTTCAAAAAAGACTGGAAAAACGAAATGTGAATAAATCACCAAGACCAGGTGGCTTACACCCAAGAGTCCTAAAGGAACTTAGCTTGGTTATTGCTAGACTGCAATTCCTTTCAATATATGGACAGTTTACTGACCAGAATGGTACCAGCTGATTGGTGAAAAGATATTGTGGTACCAATATTAAGAAAAGGGCCAAGATACATACCTGATGCCCGCATATGTAAACGTCATTCAAACCAAACATTTGAGGTATCGCTGCCATCGTCAGAGCAAGAGCGATTATTCTAGCACTAGACCTCCTGTATCTCTAAACTGATAACCTATAAAAAAAATTAAAGCGCAGCATATGGAGATTTGGCGCCATTCCATGAGCGTGTGCAATTTTAAAGCATGAAATGTTAGGTATCTATTTAATTGATGTAACATCATCTTTCACATTATACCAAAAAAATTGGGGGAAATATTGTGTTTTTTTCTTTATTCATGAAAGTGTTTTTTTTTTTTCCAAAAAAATTGTGTTTGAAAAATTGCTGCGCAAATACCATGTGGCATAAAAAATTGCAACAACCGCCATTTTATTTCCTAGGGTCTCTGCTATAACAATATATATAATGTTTGGGGGTTCTGAGTAATTTTGTAGCGAAAAAATTATGATTTCTACATGAATTAAAAAATGGCGTTTTTCATAACGAGAAAATGCCATTTTTTTATTTGGTCATTAAAAACGATCGTGTGTAGGCGCCAGAGCATTTTTCGCTACGTGAAAAATGGGCATTAAAAATTTGGAACATGCTCTATTATTTCTCTTAGTTTTTTAAGTCGTCGTTTTTCTCGTCGTGAAAAACGGTCGTGTGTAGGCTTTAACGACGTGAAAAAAAACGTGCATGCTCAGAAGCAAGTGTAGCGGGTATTTGAATTTAGGGGAAGCATCTGGGCGGTAGTGTAACCCAGATGCACTGATTGCTAGGGAATCCGAGACCCCTTTGTGGTTCTTGGAGGACTCTGGTGGTGTGAGGTTCCCTTTGGCCTACAGGTAGCGTTGTCGCCCTGGCCGGAGTTGAACTCACACCGTAAGACTGTGCCTTTTTGTCCTTTCCTGGCGCTGGTACAGCGGGGCGGGGAACCTGCTGGAACGCAAAAGGAGAGGAGATAAAAGTGGCGGACGCCCTGACCTTGGGGTTCAGAGTCGGAGGACGCGGCCGCACCCAGGCACCTTCAGCTTGGGTGCTGGCGTCCCGGAGTTCCGGGCCCAGGTGCCCTTGACCTAGCCGGAGCGGAGATGGAGTCCATGTCAGGCACCTTTAGCCTGGGGTGAGGTACTATGGCGGATGCCTGGGGCTCAGTACCTTCGACTGAGTTCCGCGAGGGTGGAGGAGTCTGAGGGGGCCCTAACTCCTTGGGTGCCTGTGTCTGAGTTCGTGAGGACTGGTGAGCGGAACTTCTCTGGAGAGTCCGGCGCAGCATTGCTGGTGACAGAGAGGCCTCCGGTGACTCCCTTGGACGGATATCCTTCCCCTGACAGGGGCCGTGCTAGCGAAGGTAATCCATGTTCTACCTCATATAGTCAGTGGCAGTGACTATTCGCCACTGGTGACACCACAGTGGTTAGCGATACTTTAAAGGATTGTGTCTCGACCTACTCCCATTAATACTAAACTGTTGCAAAGGTCCCAACTTGACTGTGCTATATGTTTATTCGCTGAGAAGTATAAAACTGTGTTGGACCTATTCAGTGTGTGGAACTCTGGTTACTAGGAGCAAAGGGGAGTGAATCTGAGGAAAGGATTTGACTCTAGGACACCTACACAAAGCCCGATCTTTCTGGCCTTCACCTCTTCACTATGGAGGACATGGGCCGTGGTGTATCTCATCCCTCCCCCTGGTACTGACACCCCTAGACAAACAAGCCAAGAATGAGAAGGGGAGAGAGGGGTGAGGTCGCTACACAAGTTATGAGACATGAGTGCTCATTCTGGTAAAACTAGTATTCATAATGGAGATAGCACATTCGTCATGTTGTAACGGACTGAAGAGCACGAGGCTGAAAAGCGCAAATCGTCTCTCTCACCAAACTTTACTAACACGAGGATCAGCAAAAGCAGCCCAAAGGGTGGCGCCATCCGAATGGAACTTCCCCTTTATAGTGCCGTCGTACGTTTCGTACGTCACTGCGCTTTGCTCAAGCATTTTTTTTCACGATAGTGTGTAGGTAAGGCAGGCTTGAGAAGAATCACGTCGAGAAAAACATCGTTTTTTTCAATGACATTAAAAACGGTCGTGTGTACGCGGCATCAGAGTTGCCTTGGGTGGCAAATAAAAAGCAGGAAAGGCAGGAAGTCCCCCGGGAACTTCAAGCCAGACCATTCAGGAAGCGATGTCGCTGTTGGCCGTGCACCCAGGATCAAGTGTAAATGGTGAAGGTGTGGGATGGAGGATATGACAAATTTGATGCAACAAAAATTACAGACAGCTTCAGACACAATTTTTGCAGAAATGTTGCCATGACAACATTAGACTATTATTAATGATGGCTCGGTATGTTCAAATGTATCCACTTTGTAACAATGAAGCTATTTTAGTAATGATTTTATTACCCAATAAACCTACTCACTGCTAAAATGGCCAAAACATAAGAAAAACCTACAGTATCCTAGATCTCACAACATACGGCAGGGATATGCAATTAGCGGACCTCCAGCTGTTGCCAAACTACAAGTCCCATGAGGCATAGCGAGACTCTGACATCAGCAAGCATGACACCCAGAGGCAGAGGCATGATGGGACTTGTAGTTTTGCAACAGCTGGAGGTCCGCTGATTGCATATCCATGACATACGGCAACATACTGACTGGTGACAATTTTTTTTAGTCTATCTTGGATTTGGGTACACACAATGTAGTAACTACAGCAGCTGTGCAATTCTGTGCAATGTGTGAAAGCTGCTGAGGTAAGCTTAATGACATTGTCCTCAGCAGCTTGAAATCCTGTGATAGTCTAGTCCATTAGTCTCCAAACTGCGGCCCTTTGGTTGCCTTTATCCAGCCCTTGGGGCACTTTTCCTTCCACTGATGCAAGAGACTATTCTTCCCATTGACAACAACAATTGGGCATAATTATTGTTACTGACATCAATGAAGGGGCACTATTCCTCCCACTGACACCAACAATGGGCCACTATTCCTTCCACTAAAACCAACAATGGGGGCACTATTGCTCCTGCTGACACCAACAATGGGCCACTATTGCTCCCACTGAGACCAATGATGGGACACTATTCCTTCCACTGACACCAATGATTGGTCACTATTCCTCCCACTGACACCAAAGATGAGGCACTATTCCTCCCACTGACACCATCATTGGGCCACTATTCCTTCCACTGACACCAACATTGGGGGCACTATTGCTCCCACTGACACCAATGATGTGGCACTATTTCTCCCACTGACACCAACAATGGGCCACTATTGCTTCCACTGACACCAATGATGGGGTGCTATTCCTTCCACTTACACCAATGATGGGTCACTGTTCTTGCACTGACACCAATGATGGGGCACTATTCTTGCACTGACTCCAACAATGAGGTATTATTCCTCCCACTGACCCCCAATGCAAAAGATGCATTGTTTACTGCCGCTGACGCCAGGAAAATTTCAACTCCCCATGGCCACAGTCCGGCCCCTCTAAAAATGTAATGACATATCGGTATGGATGTCACACCACTTCCTCAAACTCAATTTTCTAAAACTGAGCTTGTTATTTTTCCTCCTTCATGGTCCCCCCCCCCCCCCATGACTTTACCATGAATATCAACAACACAACCATTGGTCCCTCCACACATGCCCGGTGTTGGGTGTAATCCTTGACTCTGACCTCTCCTTCAGCCCCCACATCCAATCACTGGCTAAATCATGCCGCCTTAACCTCCGCAACATCTCCAGAATTCAACCCTTCCTGACTAATGACACCACAAAGCAACTTATTCACTCCTTGATTATTTACCACCTTGACTACTGCATCTCTCTCCTTAATGGCCTACCCTTACACAGACTATCCCCCTTCAGTCTATTATAAATTCTGCTGCTAGACTAATACACCTCACTTACCGATCCGTGACTGCTGCTCTTCTCTGCCAATCCCTTCACTGGCTTCCCCTACCCCACCTTGTAAAATTCAAAATGCCATTCACAACATACAAGGCCATTCACAACATTTCCCCCATCTACATCACCAACCTCATCTGCAGATATCGCCCAAATTGTCCCCTCCGTTCGTCCCAGGACCTCCTGCTCTCTAGCTCCCTTGTTACCTCCTCCCATGCTCGCCTTCAGGACTTCTCCAGAGCCTCTCCCATCCTCTGGAACTCCCTGCCCTGGGATGTACGATTAGCCCCTACCCTGTCCACCTTTAGGAGATCCCTGAAAACTCATTTATTAAGGGAAGCCTATCCCACACCCACCTAACAACTGTCCCCGAGCCACCCCCATCAAATCATTCTCCGCAAATATTACCTTTTGTACCACCCCCCCTCACTTTAGAATGTAAGCTCTTCGAGCAGGGCCCTCCTGTCCCTTCTGTATTGAACTGTATCGTATTTTTGTGCTGTCCCCCCTATACATTGTAAAGCACTGCGTAAACTATTGGCGCTATATAAATCGTGTATAATAATAATAATAAAGCAGGGGTCTCAAACTGGCTGCCCTCCAGCTGTTCCGAAACTACAAGTCCCATTATGCCTCTGTCTGTGGGAGTCATGCTAGTACAGTATCTGCCTGTGAGAATGTGTTTCCAGCGCGATCCTATTGTGCTGGTTCTCGGCGACAGGGTACTGTTCATCTCGCGATCGCTGCAATAGGAAAAACACATTACAGCGAGCGCGAGAAGGAAGCGACGGGGATCCGAATTGGATTCCCGCCAATACCAGGCACTGTGTTTGGTATGAATCATGAGTGGGAGCTCCACGCCAAACTTTAAATAAAAAACCGGCATGGGTTCCCCTCCAGGAGCATACCAGGCCCATAGGTCTGGTATGGATTTAAGGGTAACCCCTACGCCGAAAAAACGACATGGGGGTCCCCCCAAAATCCATACCAAACCCTTATCCGAGCACGCAGCCCGGCCGGTCAGGAAAAGGGATGGGGACGAGCGAGCGCCCCCCCCTCCTGAACTGTACCAGGCCGCATGCCCTCAACATGGGGGGTGGGTGATTTGGGGCAGAGGCGCGCCCTGCGGCCCCCCCCACCCCAAAGCACCTTGTTCCTATGTTGACGACACCGGAGAGCAGGAGAAGAGAGCGGAGAAGTCGGAAGAGACCGCCGAAGTCGGAAGAAGACCCCCAAAGTTGGAAGAAGACAACCGAAGTTGGAAGAAGATCCCCGGAGCTGCCTAATAAATGACTTTAAAAACCTGTGTAGTGTGTTTTTTTTTCTTGACACTTTTTTCCTCCAGGTGAATGGGTAGGGGTACGATGGGGCAGAGGGAAGAGGATCATCTACAAGGAGAGTGATCGGCGTGGGAGGGGGGCAATTACTGGAACCCATCCCCTGTATGGCTCTCTCTGCAGCAGCTAAAAAGCTGGCTTCTCCTCCTGTCCATCTCGCCAGCTTTCAGCTGTTGCAGAGAGACGCTCCCTAAGCAACATCCTCTTCCCCTTGCTGGCTTGGGCCCCGTACAGGATGACTGGTGGTACCCCCCTTATCAGCAGCACATTCCACTATGGTGAGCTCTCTGTTAATTGCTCTGCCTGTTTGTGTCTGTGTTAGATTTAATTACTGTATAACTCTCACCTGCAGAGCACTAGACTGAGAGTCCTAGGAATAATGGGATATGTGGTTTCTTCACAGGAAGTATGAGGGTCAATCCGGATGCGTTCTGGATGCTTTGCTGCATGCACATTTTTGATGCGTTCCAGTGCTTTTTTTGTCTCATGCTTTTTTCTTCACTATAAATAAGGTCATGTGTGTTTTGGTGCGTTTAGGTGCATTTTTGATTAATTTTACTGCGTGCCAGTACAGTTGCAGTTCAGTGCAGAAAAGATGCAGCATGTTCTACTTTTTTTGGGGGGGAACTGGAACGCACTGAAACTGACTGTACTGGTGTGAACTATGCCATTGAAAACCATTTAACCTACTATCCATGCATTTTTGATGCAGAAATAAAATGCACAGGACTGCATGTGGTGTGAACTGGCCCTAGTCATGCAATAACCTGTGCGGTTCCATGCAAAATGCATCATGTTTGAACACAAACATAAACTGCTGACACCAGAATGTTAAGATATATTAACCCTTTCATGACTAAGCCCATTTCTGACATTTGGTGTTTACAAGTTAAAATGCATATTTTTTGCTAGAAAATTACTTAGAAACCCCAAACATTATATATATATATATTTTTAGCAGAGAATCTAGAGAATAAAATGGCGATCATTGCAATATTTTATGTCACGCAGTATTTGCGCAGCTGTGTTTTAAACAAAACTTTTTTGGAAAAATTGACTTTCAAGAATTAAAAAAAAATTAAAAAGCAAAGTTAGTCCAATTTTTTTATATAATGTGAAAGATGATGTTACGCTGAGTAAATAGATACCAAACATGTCTTGCTTTATAATTGCCCGCACTCGTGGAATGGCAACAAACTACGGTACCTTAAAATCTTCATAGACGACGCTTTAATTTTTTTTTACGGCTACTAGGTTAGAGTTACAGAGAAGGTCTATGGCTATAATTATTGCTCTTGCTCTGACGATCGTGGCGATACCTCACATGTGTGATTTGAAATGCCGTTTTCACATGCGGGCGCGACTTCTGTATGCGTTTTCTTTGCTGCGCGAGCTCGCGGGGACAAGGGCGCTTTAAATTTTTTTTTTCTTATTTATTTTATTTATTTTTATAATTAAAAATTGTGTTTTTTAAAAAAAAAAAATTTAAACACTTTTATTGCTGTCAAAGGAATGTAAACATCCCTTGTGACAGTAATAAGTGGTGACAGGTGCTCTTTATGGAGAGATCGGAGGTCTAAAAGACCCCCAATCCCTCCTTTGCACTTCAAAGTATTCAGATCGCCGAAAACGGCGATTCTGAATACTGTGTACTTTTTTAAATTCGGCGCCATTGGCAGCCGAGTAACCCCGACGTGATGTCATGACGTCGCTTCCGTGGTTACAGTGAAGAGACTGAATCAAAGCCGTTCGCGGCTTCGATTCAGTCTGTCTCTAGCCGCCCGAGGTGGTGGATCGTGGATCGGGTCTCCCAGTGGGACGGGAGGCCCGGTAAGAGCGGCGGAGGCGGCGGGAGGGGGGATGTCCCCTCCCGCTCCTCCGGTATAACAACCGAGCGGCTTTTAGCTGCATCGGTTGTTATACCTGGAAAGCCAATCGCCGGTTCTAAACAACGGTACCAGGATGATGCCTGCAGCTGCAGGCATCATCCCGGTATAACCCCCAAAAGCCGAGTACGCATATGTGCGTACCCTCGGCGGGAAAGGGTTTTTAATACAGTATCTCACAAAAGTGAGTACACCCCTCACATTTTAGTAAATATTTTATTATATCTTTTCATGTGACAACACTGATGAAATTACACTTTGCTACAATGTAAAGTAGTGAGTGTACAGCTTGTATAACAGTGTAAATTTGCTGTCCCCTCAAAATAACTCAACACACAGCCATTAATGTCTAAATCGCTGGCAACAAAGTGAAAATGTCCAAATTGGGCCCAATTAGCCCTTCTCCCTCCCCGTTTTCATGTGACTCGTTAGTGTTACAAGGTCTCAGGTGTGAATGGGGAGCAGGTGTGTTAAATTTGGTGTTATCGCTCTCACTCTCTCATACTAGTCACTGAAAGTTCAACATGGCACCTCATGGCAAATAACTCTCTGAGGACCTGAAAAAAAGAATTGTTGCTCTACATAAAGATGGCCTAGGCTATAAGAAGATTGCCAAGACCCTGAAACTGAGCTGCAGCACAGTGGCCAAGACCATACAGAGGTTTAACAGGACAGGTTCCACTCAGAACAGGCCTTGCCATAGTCAACCAATGAAGTTGAGTGCACGTGCTCAGCGTCATATCCAGAGGTTGTCTTTGGGAAATAGACATACGAGTGCTGCCAGCATTGCTGCAGAGGTTGGAGGGGTAGGGGATCAACCTGTCAGGGCTCAGACCATATGCCACACTTTGCATCAAATTGGATCTGCATGCCTGTCATCCCAGAAGGAAGCCTCTTCTAAAGATGATGCACAAGAAAGCCCGAAAAACTGTTTGCTGAAGACAAGCAGACTAAGTACATGGATTACAGGAACCATGTCCTGTGGTCTGACGAGACCAAAATAAACTTATTTGGTTCAGATGGTGTCAAGCGTGTGTGGTGGCAACCAGGTGAGGAGTACAAAGACAAGTGTGTCTTGCCTACAGTCAAGTATGGTGCTGAGAGTGTCATGGTCTGGGGCTGCATGAGTGCTGCCGCCACTGGGGAGCTACAGTTCATTGAGGGAACCATGAATGCCAACATGTACTGTGACATACTGAAGCAGAGCATGATCCTCTCCCTTTGGAGGCTGGGCCGCAGGGCAGTATTCCAACATGATAATGACCCCAAACACACCTCCAAGACGACCACTGCCTTGCTAAAGAAGCTGAGGCGAAAGAAGGTTGTCTGGACTGCCGCACTCTGATGAAGCGTTTTTATTTTCAAAAATTAAAAGTTCCAAAAAATCAAAGATAGGTCATACAAAATCCATCAATAAGCAATGAACATAGAAGGGACATACAGGGCAAAGGCTGACGCGTTTCACATCAGAATATGATGCTTCAGCCTTTGCCCTGTATGTCCCTTCTATGTTCATTGCTTATTGATGGATTTTGTATGACCTATCTTTGATTTTTTGGAACTTTTAATTTTTGAAAATAAAAACGCTTCATCAGAGTGCGGCAGTCCAGACAACCTTCTTTCGCCATGGATTAGAGCTCAGCCAGCACCTGTGAGGGAAGCAAGGAGGGAGCAATTGTAGGAACCTGGAGCCTTAGAGCGGTACACCCTTTTCTCTAAAGAAGCTGAGGGTAAAGGTGATTGACTGGCCAAGCATGTCTTCAGACCTAAACCCTATTGAGCATCTGTGGGACATCCTCAAATGGAAGGTGGAGGAGCGCAAGATCTCCAACATCCACCAGCTCTGTGATGTCTTCATGGAGGAGTGGAAGAGAACTCCAGTGGCAACCTGTGAAGCTCTGGTGAACTCCATGCCCAAGAGGGTTAAGGCAGTGCTGGAAAATAATGGTGGCCACACAAAATATTGACACTTTGGGCCCTATTTGGACATTTCCACTTAGGAGTGTACTCCCCTTTGTTGCCAGCGGTTTAGACATTAATGGCTGTGTGTTGAGTTATTTTGACGGGGCAGCAAATTTACACTGTTATACAAGCTGTACACTCACTACTGGGGATGAGCCCAACTCCCCCCGCTTCGGTTTGCAGCAGAACATGTGAACATGTAAATAACTCTCCCTGAATCCTGCGATGCAGCCCCGAGTCTGGCTCGGGGTTACCGCTAATGGTACTGAAATCTTACCCCGAGCCAGACCCGGGAATACCGCCAGGGAGGTTAAGGCCAAAAGTTCTATCTTGGTCTCAGCAGACCAGAGAATCATATTTCTCACAAGTCCTTCAGGTGTTTTTTTTTTAGCAAACTCCATGCGGGCTTTCATGTGTCTTGCACTGAGGAGAGGCTTCCATCGGGCCACTCTGCCATAAAGCCCAGACTGGTGGAGGGCTGCAGTGATGGTTGACTTTCTACAACTTTCTCCCATCTCCCGACTGCATCTCTGGAGCTCAGCCACAGTGATCTTTGGGTCCTTCTTTACCTCTCTCACCAAGGCTCTTCTCCCCCGATAGCTCAGTTTGGCCAGACGGCCATCTCTAGGAAGGGTTCTGGTCGTCCCAAACGTCTTCCATTTAAGGATTATGGAGGCCACTGTGCTCTTAGGAACCTTAAGTGGAGCAGAATTTTTTTTTTGTAACCTTGTCGCAGTTCTGTCTCTGAGCTCTTTAGGCAGTTCCTTTGACCTCATGATTCTCGTTTGCTCTGACATGCACTGTGAGCTGTAAGGTCTTATATAGACAGGTGTGTGGCTTTCCTAATCAAGTCCAATCAGTATAATCAAACACAGCTGGACTCAAATGAAGGTGTAGAACCATCTCAAGGATGATCAGAAGAAATGGACAGCACCTGAGGTAAATGTATCAGTGTCACAGCAAAGGGTCTGAATACTTAGGACCATGTGATATTTCAGGTTTTCTTTTTTAATAAACATGCAAAAATGTCAACAATTCTGTGTTTTTCTGTCAATATGGGGTGCTCTGTGTACATTATTGAGGAAAAAAATGAACTTAAATGATTTTAGCAAATGGCTGCAATATAACAAAGAGTGAAAAATTTAAGGGGGTCTGAATACTTTTCGTACCCACTGTATATCAAATACACTGCAGCTAACTGAATAACCTGCCTGCTTAATCTAAATCACACTATCTCTTTGTCCACGCCAACAGCACACTACACAACACACTACACAGGCCCGCCGTGCAGGCAGCCTTATATAGTGTGGGGCGTGGACTTAGTCCCCCTGAGCCATAATTGGCCAAAGGCACCCTGCCTTTGCCCAATTATGGCTCTCTTAGCAGAGGGAGCTGGGATTGGCCAAAGCATGCAGGTCATGGTGTATACTTTGGCCAATCATCATACAGCAATGCACTGCGATCTCGCAGTGCATTATGGGGCGTTGCGTGGCGCTCGAATTTGCCGCGAACACCCAAACTTATGTTCGACCCGAACATTGAGCTCATCCCTACTCAATACTTTACATTGAAGCAAAGTGTAATTTCTTCAGTGTTGTCACATGAAAAGATATAATAAAATGTTTACAAAAATGTGAGGGTGTACTTACTTTTGTGAGATACTGTATATTTATACTGTATAATATTGAATTAGCCCCTGTATGTATCAAAAAAACAAACACAACTAATTTGTTTTTGTTTGAACCATTGATAATCGTCATTGCTGATATTTTGCTTTGCAAACTTGAAACCTATTTTAACCACTTCGCGCCCGGCCTATCTGCAAAAGACGTCCGCAAAGCGGTCGCAAATTGCTGATAGGACATCTATGGACGTCCTCCCATTCACTTCCGCGATGCGCGCCGCCGCGGGCGCGCATCGGGGAAAAGCTGTGCCCGCCGTGTCAGGCGGGTGCCGATGCGCGTGCCTGGCGGCCGCGATGTCCGCCAGGTACCCGCGATTGGCTGTCACAGAGCCAGGGACGTGGATCTCTGTGTGTAAACACAGAGATCCACGTCCTGTCAGGGAGAGGTGACGGATGGTGTGTCCCTTGTACATAGAGACAACCATCAGTCACCTCCCCCAGTCAGTCCCCTCCCCCCACAGTTACAATCACTCCCAGGGAACACATTTAACCCCTCGATCGCCCCCTAGTGGTTAACCCCTTCACTGCCAGTCACATTTATACAGTAATCAGTGCATATTTATAGCACTATTCGCTGTATAAATGTGAATGGTCCCAAAAATGTGTCAAAAGTGTCCGATGTGTCCGCCATAATGTCACAGTCGCAAAAAAAAATCGCAGACCGACGCCATTACTAGTAAAAAAAAAAAAAAAATATCATAATTCTATTCCCTATTTTGTAGGCGCTATAACTTTTGCGCAAACCAATCACTATACGCTTATTGCGTTTTTTTTTTTTTACCTAAAATATGTAGAATACGTATCAGCCTAAACTGAGGAAAAAAATAGTTTTTTAAAAAAAAATTGGGATATTAATTATAGCAAAAATTAAAAAATATTGTGTTTTTTTCAAAATTGTCGCTCTTTTTTTGTTTATAGCGCAAAAAATAAAAACCGTAGAAATGATCAAATACCACCAAAAGAAAGCTCTATTTGTGGGAAAAAAAGGACGTCAATTTTGTTTGGGAGCCACGTCGCACGACCGCGCAATTGTCATTCAAAGCGTGACAGCGCTGAAACCTGAAATTTCGCCTGGGCAGGAAGAGGGTTATGTGCCCAGTTGTCAAGTGGTTAAACCAAAAATGGTAAATCACTTTTAGCAACAAGAAACAGATGAATATTTGCATTATGTGTAGACTGATTATTTTAGTTGTGGGTATTGTTTATACATTTACAGTTTGAAATGCGCTCTGTTTTGAGCCGGGGATCTCAAAATAAATGGAATTATTTTACAAGATGTATTTTTTTTTTTTTTATGTTAATAGCCTCTTTCTTTTTTTCCATTTTAGCAAATTATTTTAACAACCTTTTGAACATCTGGTATCAGGAGATGTGGCGTTGCAGCTGTTATATAGTACTATAGAAAAAAATTGCTGCCAACATTATTTTTAGATAATTCCATCACACATTAATCATACATGGTTCATTAAAGGGGAACTATTATTTTACAACTTATTGGTAGATATAAAAGAAATGTGTTGCGGCTGGATTCATACCCGAGTGTTTAACTGTAGTGCACAATAATGTGCTGCATATATGCATTGTGCTGCATTGTTATTAATGTTGAAAGACACCCTGGTGAATATACAAAACACATGTATGTGAATGCACATGTGTTGTGTTGCAGAAAAAATAGGTCCCTTTTCATGTGTTGATGCTCATAAAGGGCTCAAACTGACACAGTGCCCTGAAAACCGTGGGGCATAATTCCTGAGACAAATAACGGGATGCTATTCCTTCCACGGATACCAATGATGAGGCACTATTCCTCCCACTGATATCAATGATGGGTCACTATTCCTCCTATTGACACAAATGATGGGGCACCATTCCTTCTACTGACGCCAATGATGGGGCACAGTTCCTCCCACTAATATCAAGGATGGGGCATTATTCCCCTTATTGATATCAACAATGGGGCACCATTCCTCCTACTGATGCCAATGATGGGGCACTATTACTTCCACTAATACCAATGATGGGGCACTATTCTTTCCACTGACACCAATGATGAGGCACTATTCCTGCTACTGTTACCAGTGATGGGGCACCGGTCGCATCCTTACCGGACTCCCTGATCAGGTAACAGAGAGCCTGGTAAAGGCGGCGGCCTTGGGAGGAGGGGGACTGCTCCATCCACGTTTACCTTGTAGGGAACCTCTGGCTGAAAATAACGATACCAGGATCATGGTTGTAGCCTCGGTTTAACCACTTCAACTTTAGGCCATTTATAAAGGGCCTGAAGGACGGGAAGTGGTTAACCCCCTTAGCGGTATTCAGGCTCGGGGTGAGTTTTTCATACCAAGAGCAGTAACCCTGAGCCAGACTCGGGCTGCATCGCAGTATCCAGGGGAAGTTACTAGGCTTGTGCAATTCGTTTAGTAACAAATCGAAATTCGTCCGAAATTAGCAACTTTCGGACATTTGGAAGCATTCGAATTTCCGAACAAAGCAATTACGATTAAAACCGAATCCAAAATAAATTATATCGCAAATAGCGAATGCCCGAATGTCTTCGGCATAATTCATTGAAAAAAGTTACGAATGTACGAATCCATTCGAAGCACAATAACACTCACTCTGCTCTCTGCTTCTCCCTCACCGTGCTGAACTCCCTCTCAAAATGCTGTACAGGGGCGGAGGCTATAGCCGCGTGTAAAAAACAAACGTAAAATACGAGATTTCGAATTGTTACAAATAACCGCAATGTATTTAGAAAAGTACAAATCCATTCGAAGCACATAAGCATAATAGGCAGCGTCGTTGTGAGAGAGACACGGAAAATTACGAATCAACGAACCCAAAAAAAGTTACGAAAGTAGGAGTTGTGTCCAGAATCAACGAAAAACAACGTACTCTACCGAAAGTACGAATTATAAATCAACTAAAAATAAGGCTTACATTAATACGAATCATTCCGATTCAACGAAAAATGTCGCTTGCGAAAATACGAATTAGTCCGAACACGAAGAATACCGTCTAGCAAAATTACGAACGATTACGAATCAACAGGACCGAAAAGAAACGAACCGAAACAAAACAAATTTTTCCGTTGTGCACAAGTCTAGAAGTTACTTACCTTGTTCCCTGGATCCTGCAATGTCTCCCCGCAGTGTGTGCGAGACGTCTCCACACTCGATTCACACTGCAGAGTGCCGAGCTCCGTTCCCTGCGATGTTGCTGCGCACGGGGCGGAGTTTGGCACCAAATTAAAAACGTGAAAAACACAGTATAGAAACAGTATACTGTAATCTTACTGATTACAGTACTGTATCAAATAATTACACATCCCCTTTGTCCCTAGTGGTCTGTCCAGTGTCCTGCATGCCGTTTTATATTATAAAAACTTTTCTTTCTGCCTGGATACTGGAGATTGTCCATAGCAACCAAAAAGGGTCCGTTAACATCAAAAGTGGTTTTAGACCAGCTAGAAAACAGCGATAATAAATTAGAATCACTTGCAGAATTGAGCGATAGCGATTTGTGGGGAAATTCGTCATCAAACACTAAATCTAATGACAGCGACAATTCTGAAACTGAGCAAATTTCAGTGTTTTTGATTTGATTACATTATTGAATAATTTTTATTATTATTATATTATTATTTGTTATAATTATTTATAGTCATTTATTATATTATAATTTATGATTTTGTTTTTTGAACTTTATCATACCCGGGTAGAGTTGAGCGGACACCTGGATTTTCGGGTTCGACGGGTTCGGCCGAACTTCGGAAAAAAGTTCGGGTTCGGGACCGAACTTTAACCCGAACCCACACCCGAACCCGAACCCCATTGAAGTCAATGGGGACCCGGACTTCTAAGGACTAAAAAGGCTCTAAAAAGGTAATGGAAAGGGCTAGAGGGCTGCAAATGGCAGCAAAATGTTGTTAAGAGCATGGCAAGTGCTCTGCAAACAAATGTGGATAGGGAAATAACTTAAAATAACATAAAAAAAATAAAAATAAAAAATAATAATCTTGACCTAGGAGGACGAGGTCCATATGGAGTAGGAGGTTGAGGTGGCGGTGGATGTGGCTGTGTAGGTGGAAGCGGCGGTGGAGGAGGACGAGGTAGCCAACACTGATTCAAAAATACAACAATGGCTGGGTAAGGCCGGTGATGTGTCGAATTCTGTCCCCCGTCAAATAGTGTCCACCCTGTACTGCGCTTGCTCAGTATGTAGGACAAGGGGATTTCGAAAATCTCCCAAGACGAACGGCGCCTGCGTGGTGAGTTCAGGTGAAGGCCACACCATCCGTGGTTCAAGCCGAGCCAAGTGAGGCCGTGCCCGAAGCGTGGCGATCGAACCGAGCCCGTGAGGGGCGCTGTTACTATGTGCTACCGTATGTCCACTTGGATGGTGGGGCTTGAACCTGCACTCACAGCGCAGGCGCCGTTCATCTTCGGAGATTTTGTGAATCTCCTTGTCCTCTGTACTGCGCAAGCGCTGCGCCTTCGCAGTATGGGCCGGACACAATCCGATGGCCGGACAGTTTTTGTCACAACACCGGTATACATGTCTATTCTGCACAATGTACGGACAAGTCCTGTGGGATCCATGCCTGGTTCATTTTAATGAACGTGAGCTTGTCCACATTGGCTCTGGACAGGCGGCTGCGCTTGTCTGTGATAACGCCCCCTGCCGTGCTAAATACACTGGCTGCAGGGCAGGCCAGCACCTCCAAGGCATAAAGGGCAAGCTCAGGACATGTGCCCAATTTGGAGACCCAGAAGTTAAAGGGGGCAGACCCGTCATCCAGTACGTGTAGGCCTGTGGACACATACTGCTCAACCATGTTGGTGAAATGCTGCCTCCTGCTAAGACGTTCCATCTCAGCTGGTGGTGCTGGTTGTTGTGGAGTGCTGACAAAGCTTTTCCACATTTCAGCCATGCTAACCCTGCCTTCTGAGGTGCTGCCGGTGCCCCGGCTGCGTTGGCGACCTCTTCCTCCTCCTCTGCCTTTGCCTTGTGCTTCCACCGTACGCCCGCTGTCAGGTGGGAATGCCACCAGCAGCGCGTCTACCAGCGTGCGCTTGTACTCGCGCATCTTACGATCCCGCTCCAGTGAGGGAATTAAGGACGGTACGTTGTAATGGGGATCCAGCAGGGTGGCCACCCAGTAATCAGCACCAGTTAAAATGTGGGCAACTCGGCGGTCATTGTGGAAACACTGCAGCATGTAATCGCTCATGTGTGCCAGGCTGCCCAGAGGCAAAGAAAAGCTGTCCTCTGTGGGAGGTGTATCGTCTGTGTCCTCTGTATCCCCCCAGCCACGCACCAGTGATGGCCACAAGCTGGTCTGGGTGCCACCCTGCTGTGAAAATGGCTCCTCCTCCTCCTCCTCCTCCATCTCCTCCTCCACCTCGTCATCCTCCAGAACTGTGCCCTTTCTGCCGGACAATTGTGTACCTGGCGTTTGTTGGTGCAGGAACCCACCCTCGTAGCCACTTGTGAAAGACTGCCCTGAAAGCCTTTGAAATGATCCCGCTTCCTCCTCCTCCTCCTCCTGTGCCACATCCTCTTCCATCATCGACCGAAGCGTTTTTTCAAGGAGGCATAGAACTGGGATAGTAACGCTAAGAACGGCGTCATTGGCACTGGACATGTTGGTGGAGTACTCGAAACAGCGCAACAAGGCACACAGGTCTCGCATGGAGGCCCAGTTATTGGTGGTGAAGTGGTGCTGTTCCGCAGAGTGACTCACGCGTGATTGCTGCAGCTGAAACTCCACTATCACCTGCTGCTGCTCGCACAGTCTGGCCAGCATGTGCAAGGTGGAGTTCCACCTTGTGGGCACGTCACATATGAGGCGGTGAGTGGGAAGGCCGAAGTTACGCTGCAGCGCTGACAGGCGAGCAGCAGCAGGGTGAGAACGCCGAAAGTGCGCACACACAGCCCGCACTTTCTGCAGCAGCTCTGGCATATTGGGGTAATTTTTAAGGAACCTCTGGACCACCAAGTTCAGCACATGCGCCAGGCAAGGGATGTGCGTCAAACCGGCTAGGCCCAGAGCTGCTACGAGATTTCGCCCATTATCGCACACCACCAGGCCGGTCTTGAGCCTCACTGACAGCAACCACTCATTGGTCTGTTGTTCCATGTCCCTCCACAACTCCTGCGCGGTGTGGGGTTTTTCCCCCAAACAGGAAAGTTTTAAAACTGCCTGCTGTCGTTTACCCCTGGCTGTGCTGAAGTTGGTGGTGAAGGTGTTACGCTGACCGGATGAGGAGGCGGTAGAGGATGAGGAAGCGGAGTAGGAGGAGTTAGCAACAGGAGGCAAACTGAAGCGCCCTGCAATCCTCGGTGGCGGAAGGACATGCGCCAAACTGCTATCTGCCTCAGGCCCAGCCGCCACTGCATTTACCCAGTGTGCTGTTAGGGAAATATAACGTCCCTGACTGTGCTTACTGGTCCACGCATCCGTAGTTAGGTGGACCTTGCCACAGATGGCGTTGTGCAGTGCACACCTGATTTTGTCCCCCACTTGGTTGTGCAGGGAAGGGATGGCTCGCCTGGAAAAATAGTGGCGGCTGGGCACGACGTACTGTGGGACAGCCAATGCCATCAGGCTTTTAAAACTCTGCGTCTCCACCAGACGGAATGACAGCATTTCAAAGGCCAGGAGTTTTGAAATGCTGGCATTCAGGGCCAGGGATCGCGGGTGGCTAGGGGGGTACTTCCTTTTCCGCTCAAATGTTTGGGAGATAGAGAGCTGAATGCTTCCATGGGACATTGTGGAGATGGTTGGTGACCCAGGTGGTAGTGTTGCTGGCAGATCCTCTGTTTGCGGGGTGGCAGGTGCCACTGTCACTACAGAGGTGGATGAAGAGGCCGAGACTGCAGCAGAAGAGGAAGCAGGAGGAGCCAGAGACCTTTCTTGGTTTTTGAGGTGTCTACTCCATTGCAGCTCGTGCTTTGCACTTAGATGCCTGGTCATGCAGGTTGTGCTCAGGTTGAGAACGTTTATGCCTCGCTTCAGGCTCTGATTGCACAGCGTGCAAACCACTCGTGTCTTGTCATCAGCACATTGTGTGAAGAACTGCCACGCTAAGGAACTCCTTGGACCTGGCTTTGGTGTGCTCGGTCCCTTGCTGCGTTGGGCAGTAGCAGACATACTGTCTAGCTGACAGACGCTCCACTTTTGCACCCTGCTCCCTCTTCTGCTGTGCTGGTGGCTCTGTGCGACCACCGCCTCTTCCTCCAAACTACACTGGTCACCTGCATAACGTTGATTCCATGTGGGGTCGAGGACCTCATCGTCCTCCACATCATCTTCCACCCAGTCTTCACCCCTGCCCTCCTTGTCTGTCTGCACAATTGCGAAAGCAGCAGCAGTTGGCACCTGTGTTTCGTCATCATCCGAGACGTACTGCGATGGTCCTCCCATGTACTCATCATGAAACATAAGTGGTTGGGCATCGGTGCACTCAATCTCTTCCACTTCTGGGGCAGGGCTAGGTGGATGGCCCTGGGAAACCCTGCTAACAGAGTCATCGAAAAGCAGAAGAGACTGCTGCATGATTTGGGGCTCAGACTGCTTGGCTGATTTGCTAGGGTGTGAGGTGAAAGACTGATGGACATGGGTTTCAGGTGCCAACTCTGTTCTTTCATCAGAAGAGTGGGTGGGAGACAATGTGAAGGAACCCGAGGCACTGTCAGCAACCCAATCTACTATCGCCTGTACTTGTCCTGGCCTAAACATTCGTACAGCCTCATTAGGCGCGACAAAATACCGCCGCAGGCTCGGTCGCCTACTCGCACCTGAGGAAGGTGTTTCACTTGTGCGTGTATCTGGCACAGATCCACCACGTCCTCTCCCTGCAACAGGAGCTCCACCAGCAGCACCACGACCGGGGCCACCACGTCCCTTTGACCTTCTCCTCATATTTTCAAAATTTAGGATCTTGCCCTAAATGGGTGTTTTTGGAAGCGCAGAACACAACCAAAGTACGTAACCGCTGAATCGCACAGCTACAGAACTGCAGAAAATGCTATTAAAAAAAATGTTCTTTTTTTAGTATAGCACAGTAGGAGAAAACTATATAGAAATTGTTTATTTCACACACCTCCACATATGTATAACACACTGCAAACTTTTTTTTGTGCCCCTAAACGGCGTTTTTTTGGAAGAGCAGAACACACCCACAGTACGTAACCGCTGAATCGCACAGCTACAGAACTGCAGAAAATGCTATTCAAAAAAAATGTTCTTTTTTTAGTATAGCACAGTAGGAGAAAACTATATAGAAATTGTTTATTTCACACACCTCAAAATATGTATAACACACTGCAAACTTTTTTTTGTGCCCCTAAACGGCGTTTTTTTGGAAGAGCAGAACACACCCACAGTACGTAACCGCTGAATCGCACAGCTACAGAACTGCAGAAAATGCTATTCAAAAAAAAATTTGTTTTTTTAGTATAGCACAGTAGGAGAAAACTATATAGAAATTGTTTATTTCACACACCTCAAAATATGTATAACACACTGCAAACTTTTTTTTGTGCCCCTAAACAGCGTTTTTTTGGAAGAGCAGAACACACCCACAGTACGTAACCGCTGAATCGCACAGCTACAGAACTGCAGAAAATGCTATTAAAAAAAAATGTTGTTTTTTTAGTATAGCACAGTAGGAGAAAACTATATAGAAATTGTTTATTTCACACACCTCAAAATATGTATAACACACTGCAAACTTTTTTTTGTGCCCCTAAACGGCGTTTTTTTGGAAGAGCAGAACACACCCACAGTACGTAACCGCTGAATCGTACAGCTACAGAACTGCAGAAAATGCTATTCAAAAAATTTTTTTTTTTTTTAGTATAGCACAGTAGGAGAAAACTATATAGAAATTGTTTATTTCACACACCTCAAAATATGTATAACACACTGCAAACTTTTTTTTGTGCCCCTGAATGGCTCTTCTTGCAAGCGTACATTAAAGTGCAAATTTTTTTTTTTTTGCCCTAAACGGGTCTTTTTTTGCACTAGCAAAATAAAATGCTTTTTTTTTTTTGCCCTATGGGTCTTTTGGAAAAGAGCACAATAAAGTGCCTTTTTTTTTTCCCCTAAAAGTTAGATTTTCTCTGACACTGGGCTCATGGCAGTGTAAAAAGACTGCACTGCAACACAAACAGGTAAACCTATGCAGATCGCTGATTTTAATCTCTGAATCTGGACTCCTATATAATATTCTCTCTCCCTGAAAGCACCAGGAACCTGGCCCTACACTACACTATCTCTCTATCTTTTCCTCAGATTGTAGAATCAAGACTACCTCATGTATTTTTCTATCTCTCCCTAAAAGCAGCAGCAGCAGACTAGATCCTCTCCCTATCTATTCTGAAGCAGAGTGACATGTGTGCTGTGTGCCTCTAGCTTATATAGAAGCTGGGTCACATGTTGCACTGACCAATCACAGCCATGCCATTAGTAGGCATGGCTATGATGGCCTCTAAGGGCACACCAGCTAATCAAAAGGTGATTGGCTGGCCCCTGAAGCATTTCTAAATGCGTTATTAGATTGCCGAACCTGAACCCGAACCCGGACTTTTGGGCAAAGTCCGGGTTCGGGAAAAAGCTAAAGTTCGGTACGGACCCGAACTTTACAGTTCGGGTTCGCTCAACACTATACCCGGGATGTCTACTAGACTCTTGTTTGGACAGGTTTAAGTGAGTTATTCCTAAGAATTACAGGCCTACAATATAAAACGCCAAATTTCCATGCAGAATAATGGTACCGCTTTCAGCACCTAAAATCTGACAGAATCATACCGCCAGGGAGGTTAAACTAAGTAGCTACAATATTTTTTCTAACAATGACTGTGGTTCCTCTATAAGATTAGAGAGAGCCAACAAAGAGCAGTTGGCTCTACAGAGAGGTCACAAAATGAATTTCTCAATTTCTTTACAGGTATGATATTTTTAAATATTAGCAACTCTTTCACATTTTGTAATTTCACACACTAGGCATCAAGGTCTTTTTATGCATTTTCCTTCCTAGCTGCCATAGAAAAACCAGCTGAGATTCAATTCACAGCCCGGTGCTGGCTTATGTATGGGGTTATGAGTGACAAATGCCAAGGACTCACACAAAGCAACAGCGCTGTCATTTTATATATCAATGCAGCCCGTGTCCCCCAGTGCTATGAAATGCACGTCAGTCTGCACATAAACTTTGATATCCTCCACAGTCTGTCCATGGCAAACTGTAAGTAATGAAAGAGGAGGGAAAAAAAGGACCGAGGACGGGATTAAAAAATGACACTTGATCCTTCACAAACCCTGTGCTGGAACAGTTTGAAAGTTGGCGTCCCACAGGCCCGGGCCGTAATCGGAGAAACAGTATTATTCTTGCCGATAGACAGAAACTTAGTGCCCCTCGTGACATCCTTCAATGTTCTCCGTGTCTCAGAAATTTTCCATTACTCTTGGCTGAATCTGTGCACTGAGATTTGCTTTTTTTCTCCATTATTCCAAGTCATATTTCCAAGAGAAAGAAGAGCACTAGCCAAGAAGAAAGAAAAGAAAAACCTATCTATAAAAATATACATTTATTTATTAATACAGTATATATTACATATGTAGCGGCCTCACCCTCTCTCTCTTCTTTAGCGGTTACTCTGGCTCTGGTCTAGGGGTACCTTGAAGGGGAGAACGAGGTGCGCCACGGCCCATGTCTTCTAGATTGCAGCATGTAGAGGTGAAGGCCAGCATAAAATTACATTCGGGCTGTGTATACGCTCAGAGCCAAGTCTGTTCTGCTGATAACTAGTGATGAGCCGAACACCCCCGGGTTCGGTTCGCACCAGAACCCGCGAACGGACCGAAAGTTCGTACGAACATTAGAACCCTATTAAATACAATGGATGCGAACGTTCGAATTCTAAAGTGCTAATTATAACAACTATTATGCATGTTATTGTCCTAAAAAGGGTTTGGGAACCCGGGTTCTGCACCAGGGGACATGTATCAATGCAAAAAGAAGTTTTAAAAACGGTCGTTTTTCGGGAGCAGTCATTTTAATGATGCATAAAGTGAAAAAAAAAAAGTCAAATATTCCTTTAAATATCGTACCTGGGGGGTGTCTAAAGTATGCCTGTGAAGTGCCACGTGTTTCCCGTGTTTAGAACTGTCCCTGCACAAAATGACACTTCTAAAGGAAAAAAAAGCCATTTAAAACTGCTTGCGGCTTTAATGTAATGTCTGGTCCCGGTAATATGCATACAAGACAGGGACTGTAGGTTTGTTCTTATGTAGAATCTGTTTGTAATTTTGAACAGGTACATTGTTTAAGTGTAGCTCCAGCCCAAAAATCTATTTTTAAACTTTTTGGAAAACATAGGTAAGGGTTATCACCCCTGTAACATTTGTTTTGCTGTCTGTGCCCCTGTTCAGAACATTTCACCTCACTTTCCGTCCCAATGACAACTGTTTTTGAAATGTGGTGTTTTTCTTGAAACAAGGATTGGTGATAAAGCATCAGTACAGAGGAGACACCTTTCTCCCATATTAATTCTTACAGGAGAGAATTTTCCTTCCTAGGGGTAGATTTCCTCTCACTTCCTGTTGTCTTCTTGCGTTTGCAAGTAGGAGTCGTTTGTAAGTTGGATGTTTGAAAGTAGGGACCTGCCGTATATACTCTGCAGAAATAGGCCCCTTAGTTGTTGGTGTTGGCACAACACTGTAAGCACTCACAGTTACTCTTGGTTGGTGCTGGAACGCCCTGCTGTCAACTATTATATCAGGAATTTTAATTACATATAATTGTTGAACAGTGGTAGTAAAAATTGGGCCTTTGATGGTGGTGCTGGTGCCACAACACTGTAAGCCCTGACAGTTACTCTTGGTGGGTGCAGGAATGGGCCCTGCTGTGAATTATTAGATCAAGAATTGTGTAATTACATGCCCCTTTTGAACAGGGGCTGAAAAATTGGGCCTTTCGTGGTGGTGGTGGTGGTGGTGTTGCCACAACACTGTAAGCCCTCAGAGTTACTCTTGGTGGGTGCAGCAATGGGCCCTGCTGTGAATTATTAGATCAAGAATTGTAATTACATGCCCCTTTTGAACAGGGGCTGAAAAATTGGGCCTTTCGTGGTGGTGGTGGTGGTGGTGGTGGTGGCGTTGCCACAACACTGTAAGCCCTCAGAGTTACTCTTGGTGGGTGCAGCAATGGGCCCTGCTGTGAATTATTAGATCAAGAATTGTAATTACATGCCCCTTTTGAACAGGGGCTGAAAAATTGGGCCTTTCGTGGTGGTGGTGGTGGTGGCGTTGCCACAGCACTGTAAGCCCTCAGAGTTACTCTTGGTGGGTGCAGGAATGGGCCCTGCTGTGAATTATTAGATCAAGAATTGTAATTACATGCCCCTTTTGAACAGGGGCTGAAAAATTGGGCCTTTCGTGGTGGTGGTGGTGGTGGCGTTGCCACAACACTGTAAGCCCTCAGAGTTACTCTTGGTGGGTGCAGGAATGGGCCCTGCTGTGAATTATTAGATCAAGAATTGTAATTGCATGCCCCTGTTGAACAGGGGCTGAAAAATTGGGCCTTAGGCACTGGTGGCACAACACTACAACCCCTCACAGATACTGTACTTGGAGCACAGCAATGAGCCCTGTTGCAAAGTATTGCTTCAAAAATTGTAATGACACGCCCCTGTTAAACAGGGGCTGAAAAATTGGGCCTTAGGCACTGGTGCCACAACACTCCAACCCCTCACAGATACTGTACTTGGAGCACAGCAATGAGCCCTATGGCAAATTATTGCTAAAAAAATTGTAATTACACGCCCCTGTAAAACAGGGGCTGAAAAATTGGGCCTTAGCCACTGGTGGCGGCACCCATAAACAAAAATGATCTTCCAAGCTATCATCATCAATCGTATCATTGAGGACTCGGAGGAGGAGGATAGCCAGTCAACATAACAGCACAGGCACTCAGCATCAGCATCAGTCTTGAAGGGATGTGACATGTTAAAATCAATTAGTCTGTTATATCAGCATCAGGTGTGTGGTAGCTGGTGGTGATCCAAGACTGGTTCATCTTGATGAAAGTCAGTCGATCAACCGAGTCGGTGGACAGGCGCACCCTGTGATCCGTGACAAATCCTCCAGCAGCACTGAATGTGCGTTCCGAAAGAACGCTGGATGCAGGACAGGCCAGTAGCTCAATTGCATACTGTGCAAGCTCTGGCCAGTGATCCATCCTCAAGACCCAGTAAGCCAGAGGATTTTCGGTGGGGAAGGTGTCCAAGTCTGACCTTGCCCCTAGATATTCCTGCACCATGTTTATCAGACGCTGGCGATGGTTGCTGGAACCGATCATACTTTGGGGCTGCGGACTAAAGAATTGTCTGAACGCATCGGTCAGACAGCCACCTTCCCCACCGCTCCTTCTTTGACTGGCCGAAGCCTCAGCAACTCGTTGTCCAGGACCAGGAGTTTGTAACCTCCCAGTCTCTGGGAACGCGTTCCACAGACCTTTCTGCAAGGCCTCCCGGAGTTGTCTCATCCTCTGCTCCCTCTGCGACGGTAACATAAGGTCCGCAACCTTACCCTTGTACCGTGGATCAAGGAGAGTGGCCAGCCAGTAATGGTCCCTCTCCTTGATCCGAAGAATACGAGGATCCTTCCGCAGACTTTGCAGGATCAGGGAGGCCATGCAGCGTAGGTTTGCTGAGGCATTCGCTCCGGAGTCCTCTGGGTCACTAAGGACGACATGATCCGCAGCCACCTCCTCCCAGCCACGTACAAGTCCACTGGTTTCTTGGGACTGTAAATCATCCCTAAAAGACTGCTGCTGATGATGCTGAGTGCCAGCCTCCACCTCCATGCTGACACAATCCTCCTCCTCCTCCTCCTCCTCCTCTTCCTGTGCGATGGGTGGGACAGAAGGAACACTGTCTGGGTAAAGGGGGCCTTGAGAGGCAAGGAAGTCCTCCTCTTCCTGCCTCTGTTCTGCCTCAAGTGCCCTGTCCATTATTCCACGCAGCGTGTGCTCCAACAGGTGGACAAGAGGTACAGTGTCACTGATGCATGCACTGTCACTGCTCACCATCCTCGTGGCCTCCTCAAATGGTGCCAGGACAGTGCATGCATCCCTGATCATGCCCCACTGGCGTGGAGAAAAAAAACCAAGCTCCCCTGACCCTGTCCTGGTGCCGTAGTCGCACAGGTACTCATTGATGGCCCTCTGCTGCGTGTGCAGCCGCTGCAGCATGGCCAACGTTGAGTTCCACCTGGTGGGCATGTCACATATAAGGCGGTTCTTGGGCAGGTTCAACTCCTTTTGCAGCTCAGCCAGGCGAGCACTGGCATTATAAGATCTGCGGAAATGCACACAGACTTTCCTGGCCTGCCTCAGGACATCCTGTAAGCCCGGGTACCTGCCCAAGAACCGCTGCACCACCAGGTTAAGGACGTGAGCCACACAGGGCACATGGGTCAGTTGTCCCTGTCGGAGGGCGGAGAGGAGGTTGGTGCCATTGTCGCAAACCACCATTCCTGGCTTAAGCTGGCGTGGCGTCAACCACCTCTCGGCCTGGCCCTGCAGAGCAGACAGGACCTCTGCCCCAGTGTGGCTTCTGTCCCCCAAACACACCAGCGCAAGCACGGCATGGCATCTTTTTGCCTGCGTACTTGCGTAGCCCCTTGAACGCCTACGGAGCACCGCTGGTTCAGAGGAAAAACCACAGGAAGAGGCCATGGAGGAAGAAGAAGAGGAGGGGGTGGAGGAGCGAGGTGTGTCACAACCAGTAGTAGCATTTTGGAGGCGTGGCGGTGGAACAACCTCCAACACTACTGCACCTTGTCCTGCATCCTTCCCAGCTGCCAAAAGAGTGACCCAATGGGCCGTGAAAGAAAGGTAATGTCCCTGTCCATGCCTGCTGGACCATGAGTCAGCGGTAATATGCACCTTACCGCTGACCGCCCTGTCCAGCGAGGCCAAGACATTGCCTTCCACATGCCGGTAGAGAGCCGGAATAGCCTTCCGTGAGAAAAAGTGGCGTTTGGGAACCTGCCACTGAGGAACCGCACATTGCACAAACTCACGGAAGGGGGCCGAGTCTACCAACTGAAAAGGCAGCAGTTGAAGCGCTAGCAATTTAGCCAAGCTAGCATTCAACCGCTGGGCATGTGGATGGCTGGGAGTGAACTTCTTTCGACGGTCCAGCAGCTGGGGCAGGGAAATTTGCCTGCTAGAATCGGACGTCGGTGTACTGCTAGCAGAGTGGCTGCAAGTACTTGGCTGTGACACACCTAATTCTACACCTTCATTCCTCTCAGTGCATGTTTCAGAGAGGACTGAAGTTATAGTGGGGTTGGAGATCCCAGCTGATGCGGTGCAAGGAGAGGTCCGCTTTGTTCTTTGGTGTGGGTCTTTGAGGTAGGCTTGCCAACGAGCTGCATGGCAGGTCAACATATGTCTGGTCAGGCATGTGGTACCCAAGCGGCTGATGTTTTGGCCACGCGATATACGCTTGAGACATATGTTGCAAACAGCAGCTGTGCGATCTGATGCACTAGCCTCAAAAAAGGCCCACACCAAAGAACTTTTTGAATGACGGGCAGAGGCAGCGCCCTGCACAGGCGGAGCTCTGCGGTGTGATTCCGTCGGTGTACTGCCCTTACGCTGGCCACCAAAGGGCATCCTGCCTCGTTGGAGATGTGCCTCCTCCTCATCCTCCTCCTCCTCCTCTCTCCTATTAGGCACCCACGTGGAGTCAGTGACCTCATCATCCCCTCCCTCCTCATCACTGGAGCCAATCTGGCAGTATGCTGCAGCTGCTGGAACATGACTGCCAGATTGGTGTCCTTCTTGAGCATCCCCTCTGTCTGCTCTCACGCTACTGCCTTCCTGTAGCTGGGTTTCATCATCAGACCCTTCGAAACGCTGGGCATCCTCCTGGAGCATGTACCCAACACTGTGCTCAAACAGTTCGGGGGACTCCTCAGGAGGAGGACATGGTGGGTCTAGGGAAGGAGTGACTGATGATGAGTCTGACATTGATACCAGGGAAGAGGACGCTTTGGCAGCTGCTTTTCCAGTACCCTGAGCCTGGGTGAGAGAGGATGAGGAGGAGGAGGAGGGCTTGGTCATCCACTCTACCAAGTCTTCGGCATGATGTGGCTCAACATGTCCAGCTGCCGAAAAGAAGGATAAGCGTGTCCCATGGCCATGTGCTGATGACAATGCACCGCGTCCACGACCAGCACTGTTGCCCCCAGACACAGAGCCTGCTTGCCCTCTTTTATTGCCTCCTGACTGTCTGCCTCTCCTTGTTTGCCTTCCAGACATTCTAATAGATGGCCTGCAGGGAGATGGGAAAAAAGCAATAAGGGCTACCTTCAGGTGTCCTTCTCTGTCCCTTTACTTAAGGATTTCTAAATATGGTTGAGGATGATTGCTTTTGCACAGAATAGCACAACGACAATTTCCCTGACTGTCCAAAAAACAAGGATTTCAAAGATGGTTGATGAGGAATGCTTTAGCACACTATAGCACAAGGAGAATTTCCCTCACTGTCCTTCCCTGTCCCTAGAAACAAGGAATATCACAGTGAAAGAAACTGACACTCTTCCTACCTATAGTTTTCTGTCCCTAGAAAAAATGTTTTTTTAAAGCACACTATAGCACAAGGAGAATTTCCCTCACTGTCCTTCCCTGTCCCTAGAAACAAGGATTATCACAGTGAAAGAAACTGACACTCTTCCTACCTATAGTTTTCTGTCCCTAGAAAAAATGTTTTTTTAAAGCACACTATAGCACAAGGAGAATTTCCCTCACTGTCCTTCCCTGTCCCTAGAAACAAGGATTATCACAGTGAAAGAAACTGACACTCTTCCTACCTATAGTTTTCTGTCCCTAGAAAAAATGTTTTTTTAAAGCACACTATAGCACAAGGAGAATTTCCCTCACTTTCCTTCCCTGTCCCTAGAAACAAGGATTATCACAGTGAAAGAAACTGACACTCTTCCTACCTATAGTTTTCTGTCCCTAGAAAAAATGTTTTTTTAAAGCACACTATAGCACAAGGAGAATTTCCCTCACTTTCCTTCCCTGTCCCTAGAAACAAGGATTATCACAGTGAAAGAAACTGACACTCTTCCTACCTATAGTTTTCTGTCCCTAGAAAAAATGTTTTTTTTAAAGCACACTATAGCACAAGGAGAATTTCCCTCACTTTCCTTCCCTGTCCCTAGAAACAAGGATTATCACAGTGAAAGAAACTGACACTCTTCCTACCTATAGTTTTCTGTCCCTAGAAAAAATGTTTTTTTAAAGCACACTATAGCACAAGGAGAATTTCCCTCACTTTCCTTCCCTGTCCCTAGAAACAAGGATTATCACAGTGAAAGAAACTGACACTCTTCCTACCTATAGTTTTCTGTCCCTAGAAAAAATGTTTTTTTAAAGCACACTATAGCACAAGGAGAATTTCCCTCACTTTCCTTCCCTGTCCCTAGAAACAAGGATTATCACAGTGAAAGAAACTGACACTCTTCCTACCTATAGTTTTCTGTCCCTAGAAAAAATGTTTTTTAAAGCACACTATAGCACAAGGAGAATTTCCCTCACTTTCCTTCCCTGTCCCTAGAAACAAGGATTATCACAGTGAAAGAAACTGACACTCTTCCTACCTATAGTTTTCTGTCCCTAGAAAAAATGTTTTTTTAAAGCACACTATAGCACAAGGAGAATTTCCCTCACTTTCCTTCCCTGTCCCTAGAAACAAGGATTATCACAGTGAAAGAAACTGACACTCTTCCTACCTATAGTTTTCTGTCCCTAGAAAAAATGTTTTTTTAAAGCACACTATAGCACAAGGAGAATTTCCCTCACTGTCCTTCCCTGTCCCTAGAAACAAGGATTATCACAGTGAAAGAAACTGACACTCTTCCTACCTATAGTTTTCTGTCCCTAGAAAAAATGTTTTTTTAAAGCACACTATAGCACAAGGAGAATTTCCCTCACTTTCCTTCCCTGTCCCTAGAAACAAGGATTATCACAGTGAAAGAAACTGACACTCTTCCTACCTATAGTTTTCTGTCCCTAGAAAAAATGTTTTTTTAAAGCACACTATAGCACAAGGAGAATTTCCCTCACTTTCCTTCCCTGTCCCTAGAAACAAGGATTATCACAGTGAAAGAAACTGACACTCTTCCTACCTATAGTTTTCTGTCCCTAGAAAAAATGTTTTTTTTTAAAGCACACTATAGCACAAGGAGAATTTCCCTCACTTTCCTTCCCTGTCCCTAGAAACAAGGATTATCACAGTGAAAGAAACTGACACTCTTCCTACCTATAGTTTTCTGTCCCTAGAAAAAATGTTTTTTTAAAGCACACTATAGCACAAGGAGAATTTCCCTCACTTTCCTTCCCTGTCCCTAGAAACAAGGATTATCACAGTGAAAGAAACTGACACTCTTCCTACCTATAGTTTTCTGTCCCTAGAAAAAATGTTTTTTTAAAGCACACTATAGCACAAGGAGAATTTCCCTCACTTTCCTTCCCTGTCCCTAGAAACAAGGATTATCACAGTGAAAGAAACTGACACTCTTCCTACCTATAGTTTTCTGTCCCTAGAAAAAATGTTTTTTTAAAGCACACTATAGCACAAGGAGAATTTCCCTCACTTTCCTTCCCTGTCCCTAGAAACAAGGATTATCACAGTGAAAGAAACTGACACTCTTCCTACCTATAGTTTTCTGTCCCTAGAAAAAATGTTTTTTTAAAGCACACTATAGCACAAGGAGAATTTCCCTCACTGTCCTTCCCTGTCCCTAGAAACAAGGATTATCACAGTGAAAGAAACTGACACTCTTCCTACCTATAGTTTTCTGTCCCTAGAAAAAATGTTTTTTTAAAGCACACTATAGCACAAGGAGAATTTCCCTCACTTTCCTTCCCTGTCCCTAGAAACAAGGATTATCACAGTGAAAGAAACTGACACTCTTCCTACCTATAGTTTTCTGTCCCTAGAAAATATTTTTTTTAAAGCACACTATAGCACAAGGAGAATTTCCCTCACTGTCCTTCCCTGTCCCTAGAAACAAGGATTATCACAGTGAAAGAAACTGACACTCTTCCTACCTATAGTTTTCTGTCCCTAGAAAAAATTTTTTTTTAAAGCACACTATAGCACAAGGAGAATTTCCCTCACTTTCCTTCCCTGTCCCTAGAAACAAGGATTATCACAGTGAAAGAAACTGACACTCTTCCTACCTATAGTTTTCTGTCCCTAGAAAAAATGTTTTTTTAAAGCACACTATAGCACAAGGAGAATTTCCCTCACTTTCCTTCCCTGTCCCTAGAAACAAGGATTATCACAGTGAAAGAAACTGACACTCTTCCTACCTATAGTTTTCTGTCCCTAGAAAAAATGTTTTTTTAAAGCACACTATAGCACAAGGAGAATTTCCCTCACTTTCCTTCCCTGTCCCTAGAAACAAGGATTATCACAGTGAAAGAAACTGACACTCTTCCTACCTATAGTTTTCTGTCCCTAGAAAAAATGTTTTTTTAAAGCACACTATAGCACAAGGAGAATTTCCCTCACTTTCCTTCCCTGTCCCTAGAAACAAGGATTATCACAGTGAAAGAAACTGACACTCTTCCTACCTATAGTTTTCTGTCCCTAGAAAAAATGTTTTTTTAAAGCACACTATAGCACAAGGAGAATTTCCCTCACTTTCCTTCCCTGTCCCTAGAAACAAGGATTATCACAGTGAAAGAAACTGACACTCTTCCTACCTATAGTTTTCTGTCCCTAGAAAAAATGTTTTTTTAAAGCACACTATAGCACAAGGAGAATTTCCCTCACTTTCCTTCCCTGTCCCTAGAAACAAGGATTATCACAGTGAAAGAAACTGACACTCTTCCTACCTATAGTTTTCTGTCCCTAGAAAAAATGTTTTTTTAAAGCACACTATAGCACAAGGAGAATTTCCCTCACTGTCCTTCCCTGTCCCTAGAAACAAGGATTATCACAGTGAAAGAAACTGACACTCTTCCTACCTATAGTTTTCTGTCCCTAGAAAAAATGTTTTTTTAAAGCACACTATAGCACAAGGAGAATTTCCCTCACTTTCCTTCCCTGTCCCTAGAAACAAGGATTATCACAGTGAAAGAAACTGACACTCTTCCTACCTATAGTTTTCTGTCCCTAGAAAAAATGTTTTTTTTAAAGCACACTATAGCACAAGGAGAATTTCCCTCACTGTCCTTCCCTGTCCCTAGAAACAAGGATTATCACAGTAAAACACACTGACACTCTCCCTACCTATAGTTTTCTGTCCCTAGAAAAAATGTTTTTTTAAAGCACACTATAGCACAAGGAGAATTTCCCTCACTGTCCTTCCCTGTCCCTAGAAACAAGGATTCGCACAGTAAAACACACTGACACTCTCCCTACCTATAGTTTTCTGTCCCTAGAAAAAATGTTTTTTTAAAGCACACTATAGCACAAGGAGAATTTCCCTCACTGTCCTTCCCTGTCCCTAGAAACAAGGATTCGCACAGTAAAATACACTGACACTCTCCCTACCTATAGTTTTCTGTCCCTAGAAAAAATGTTTTTTTAAAGCACACTATAGCACAAGGAGAATTTCCCTCACTGTCCTTCCCTGTCCCTAGAAACAAGGATTCGCACAGTAAAACACACTGACACTCTCCCTACCTATAGTTTTCTGTCCCTAGAAAAAATGTTTTTTTAAAGCACACTATAGCACAAGGAGAATTTCCCTCACTGTCCTTCCCTGTCCCTAGAAACAAGGATTCGCACAGTAAAACACACTGACACTCTCCCTACCTATAGTTTTCTGTCCCTAGAAAAAATGTTTTTTTAAAGCACACTATAGCACAAGGAGAATTCCCTCACTGTCCTTCCCTGTCCCTAGAAACAAGGATTCGCACAGTAAAACACACTGACACTCTCCCTACCTATCCTTCTCTTTCCCTAAACTAAAGGAATCCAGGTTAAGCAAGAAAAAATAAATGTCACTGTCCCTGCCTATGCTTCTCTTTCCCTGCTCCGGAACACACTACACTAGGCCGCCGTGCTGGCGGCCTTTTATAGTGTGGGGCGTGTACTAAACACCCTCAGCAATAATTGGCCACAGGCATCCTGCCTGTGGCCAATCATTGCTCTCCTCGCTGCCGGCGCTGTGATTGGCCAAGCATGCGGGGTCACAGTGCATGCTTGGCCAATCACAGCGCCTGGATGACACTGCGATGGCGTAGTGCATTGTGGGCCATTCGCGTCACTCGAATTTGGCGCGAACGGCCCAAATCGTTCGATCTTCGTCGAACGATCGAACAGCCGATGTTCGAGTCGAACGTATGTTCGACTCGAACACGAAGCTCATCCCTACTGATAACCCCCTTTGCTCCCAGTAATTGGAGTACCACACACTGAAAAGGTCCAACACTTATTTATTCCATAACGGCAAACAAATAGTCCTTTGCGAGCAGACAGTTTGAGACCCATAGAACAGTTCAGTATTGGTGGAGAGTAGGTTAAGGCACAATCCTCAAAGAAAATTAAACCGTTGAGGTTTCACCAACGGTTGCTAAGCACATTGGCTGTTAAATGGACTTTTTGGCTTCAGAGTCTCTTCCAGCGACTCTAGTGAACAGGAACTGGAGTTACCTTCGCTACGTTGCAGCCCCTGTCAGGGGGAAGACATCCCTCCAAGAGAGTTACCAGAGGCCCCGCCGTCACCGGATTAATGCTGTACCGGGCTATTCGGAAGGGTTACACTCCCCGGCCTCCTCGCCTCAGATACGGGTCCCAACACCTTAGGGCCCCTCGGACTCCTCCACCCTTGCGGAACCCAGTCGAAGGTACTGGGTCCCAGGCCTCCTTAATAGTACCTCACCCCAGGGCTAAAGGTGCCTGGGATGGACTCCATCTCCCGCTCCGGCCAGGCCAAGGGCACCTGGGCCCGGAACTCCGGAACGCCCGCACCCAGGCGACTCTGAACCTTAGGGCCCCTCGGACTCCTCCACCCTCGCGGAACCCAGTCGAAGTTACTGGGCCCCAGGCCTTGGCCATAGTACCTCACCCCAGGCTTAAGGTGCCTGGGATGGACTCCATCCCTCACTCCGGCCAGGTCAAGGGCACCTGGGCCCGGAACTCCGGAACGCCAGCACCCAGGCCGAAGGTGCCTTGGTGCGGCCGCGTCCTCCAACTCTGAACCCCGAGGTCAGGGCGTCCGCCCCTTTTATCTCCTCTCCCTTTGCGTCACAGCGGGTTCCCCGCCCCGCTGTACCGGTGCCAGGAAAGGACAAAAAAGGAACAGTCTTGCGGTGCAGTTTCAACTCCGACCCAGGGCGACACCGCCACCTGCAGGCCACAGGGAACCTTGCACCACTAGAGTCCTCCAAGAACCACAAAAGGGATTCTCAGATTCCCTAACAATTAGTACATCTGGGTTAAATGACCCAGATGCTCCCCCCAAATTTAAATGCCCGCTACACATACATTTACATAAATATGGGGCGGTGTGACCACTTAAAACATAATTCCTCTTATAGAAAAAAAATAAAAATAAAAATAATATTAATATAGCATATACAATTGTTAGATAAGCCATGTTGCAATTTACATAGAAAAGTGACGGCAGAAAAAGACAAAGTAGTCCATTGAGTCTGCCCATTTTATTTGTATTTTTTTTATTGTTTCATAGTTTTAATTTAAAGTGTTACTAAACCCAGGACTCTGCATTCACTATATCTGGTCTCCCACAATACACAAAACATGGATATGCATTTTTTTTTGTAACTATAAACTGCTAAATGTTGTATAGAGAACAGGATGAGGCTGGGGTGGACTATGTTGGCTCCTTATGCTAACTGACGACCAGTTGAGAGTAAGTAGTAAAAAGGCTGTGTGCTGCTCCAGGGGGACACATCCACATCCATCTCTCGGCATGACAGACTCCCTCCCTATCCGGGAAGGTTGATTTACACATGATCCTGGACTTCTTGAACCTAGGATAATGACATGAGACTACTTCTAAAATATCTCACCCAATTTTTGTCCGTCTGCCCAAGACCTCAAGAGAGTTTCTTTATACATAAGGGGTTCAGCATTGATCTTAATTCTTTCCACACAAGATCTTCCTCTTTTTATATGCTGCCTACCTGTGAGATGCCAACGGATGTGTCCTCCCAGGAGATTACTCTCACCCCCTGTCTCTATGTCCTGAGTGGGAATACCCACTTCCTCATGACATAATGGGAATTTATGATTCACGGCCTAGCCCCTCTGGTCCAGCACTTTTGTTACGTGACAACTCAATTTTTCATTCTATGTCCATTGAAAATCCATACATATATATATATAGCTCCTGAAGAAGCGGATTCTGTTTTTGAATCACAACGTGAAACATGTAGAGCACAATTTATGTATGTACAGTTGTATTCTGGTCCATTGATTGTAATGGTATGATACATGGACATGTCACGGAATTACTATTATTTCTATGAAATGTCAAAATAATTGTTTCTTTATATACTTTTGTAATAAAAACCCCCTTTTTTACTACTTACTCTCAACTGGTCGTCAGTTAGCATAAGGTGCAAACATAGCCCACCCCAGCCTCATCCTGTTCTCTATACAACATCTAATGGGACGAAGGCACCATTTCTATATATCCTTTATCCTCAGCACTCGTAATATATAAACTGCTAAATACCTTTTCTCGTCAGCAGTATATAGCAGTCTTGTGAATTTTATCAGTGTCTGGTTAAAGCTTGTAGGAGGAGTTTTCATTCTCCTCTGACCGTCCTATGAGGCTGCAGGACTCCTGACCGTCTGTCTGGACAGTGCTGATTACATGCACTCTCCCAAGAAAAAAAAAAAAAAAACTCTCTAGCAATATACACAAAACTGAGCATGTGTAGCCTGTCCCCTAGCCTTTGTACTATCAGGTGATGGATTGGGGACAGTGGAAGAAGGAGAGGATCAGAGAAGACAGGATCAAATAGCCTTTTTACACAATGCAAAGGTTCCACAGTGAGTATAACAAGCATGGTTTACTGTATATACAGACTAATTTTACTGTTGTGGGTTTGGTAACACTTTAAAGTTCTTAAAAATGACCTTTTCTTTTTAATTTGCAGAGCTGTAATTTTCCATAAAATGTAATATGGCAACCTGGAGGTGTTCTGTACACAGTAGGCGTATGGAACGCCCCCCAAAAGTGTCCTGCTTGTGTTATTGCCTCACTGATTTTCTCAGAAGTCACATTTTAGGCATCCTCTGCAATAAAGAATTCAGTTTGAGTGAGATACTTCTTAAGGGTTAAATACTTCTAAAGGGATGCAGACACTGCAACTTTCCTCATTAAAACACTGAAGTGCACCAGGTGATTATAATGAACCAGGCCCTCACATTCAGAATCAGTCAGCATGGACATGGGGAAACAAACAGTTAATTCTTCAGAGCAGGATAAGGTAAGAATCTGCTTTAAACTTTTTACAATCGGCATAGATCACCCAGAGGGGATTGTTTTTTTTCTCAACAAAATCAGTTTTAACACACATTATGCAAGCATGGTCCACTATTATTACGTTTAGGAAACATGTCCATGGAAATTGGAAGACACGAAGTGCTGTAAAGAAGCTGCAGGAGATCAGCAGCAGCAATGAGATGGAAAATCAGCCATTAAAAATGTAATTCTTTATAATAAAATAATAAAAGATGCTATCTGCGTTACATGTAAATACCTTGATACAAAAGAATGCAGTAATTCTAAATGCAGAAGGCTATAAAACATTTTGTTTTATAACCACTTTAAGCCAAACACACTATTGGATGAGCCTGACAGCCAGGAAACTAGCAGTCATGCCAGGTTTGCTTTTAACCCTTTTATGACAGTCACCTAAAGCTTGTGGTCAACTACCCACGATGGGGAACCAGTGACATGGGTCAGCGTTGTGCAGCCCATCACAAAGTCACATGACCTCCTGGCCTCAGGCGTCACAGCCCATTTAATACTCCAATTCCCATCTCACACATTCCTGGATAAAGCTCTGGAAGATTTGGGTGCTGCAGCAACCATCAGCTGGATACTGGATCAGAAAGCCACAATGAGGATATTTGCCAGCACACCACGGATGAACAAGTAGCATCCAAACAATTTTTTATTGAAGCATGATCACATCACAGAACAGGTAGTGCAACGTTTCGGAGTCACACAGGACCCCTTCGTCAGCCCATTTAAAGTTCCGGATCCTGCTGGTATAAAAGGGTTAAGAAAACCTGCCATCTCCTGCCATCAACTGATACTAAAGTCAATTTTTTTTGTGTTTCAAAATAACATGTTATTCTTACCTGCTCTGTGTAATGGTTTTGCACAGAGCAGCACAGATCCTCCTCTTCTCAGGTCCCTCTTTGGTGCTCCTGGCCCCTCCCTCCTGCCGAGTGACCCCACAGCAAGCAGATTGCTATGGGGGCACCCGAGCTGAGCTGCAGCTCTGTGTGTCCATTCAGACACGGAGCCACGGCTAGGCCTCGCCCCCTCTCTCTCCTCATTAGCTCACTTTTGACAGCAGCGGGAGCCAATGGCGCTCCGCTGCTGTCTCAGCTAATCAGGAGGCAAAGTCCCGGACAGCTGAGTCTCTCCTGCAACATTGCTGGATAGAGATGGGGCAGAGGTAAGTATTGGGGGGCTGCTGCACACAGAAGGCTTTTTATCTTAATGCATAGAAAGCATTAAGATAAAAAACCTTCTGCTTTTACAACCACTTTAAAGTGTTACTAAACCCACAACAGTAAACTCACTTCTTCCACATTCCCCAATCCATCTCTTAATAAGACAGAGCCTTTGGAGTCACTCTGCACATGTTTAGTTTGGTGTGTATTGCTTGAGAGATTTTATTTTCTTGGGCGAGAGTGCATGTGATCAGCATAGGGCTAATCAGCACTGTCCAGACAGAGGGTCGGAAGCCATGCAGCCTTATAGGACAGTCAGAGGACAATGAAAACTCCTCCTACAAGCTTCAACCAGACACTGATAGAAGTCACAAGACTGCTATATACTGCTGATGAGAAAAGGTATTTAGCAGTTTATATTTACTAAAATAATTGCATTTCCATGTTCTGTGTACTGTGGGAGACCAGATATAGTGAATGCAGAGTCCTGGGTTTAGTAACACTTTAAATAGCTTTACTGCTCATGACATCATAGCAACAGTATGCAGTATGTGACCTGGGAATGAGGGAGCAGCTTCCTTCTGATGCTTCTCGCACAGGTTGTTTGATTTATGACAGGTTGTCTTTAACCACTAGCCGACCTGCCGCTGTCATTATACTGCAGCAGGTTGGCTCTCCTGGGCAAATCGACGTAGCTGTACCCTTTAAATAGCCTTAGCAGGCACCCACTGCGTGACGTAGGAGCTGATGCACGTGCCCAAGGGCCGCGATGTCCACCGGGCACCAGCCATTGCTCCTGAGAGAGAGAGAACGGGGGATCTGTCAATGTAAACAGACAGATCCCCATTCTGTCAGGGAGAGGAGAGAGATCTGCTGTTTCTAGTGATTAGGAACAACGATGTCTCTCTACTCCCAGTCAGTACACGCCTGCCTGCAGTTAGAAACACCTCCCTAGGGCACACTTAACCCCTTGATCACCCCTCTAGTGTTAACCCCTTCCCTGCCAGTGACATTTATACAGTAGTCAGTGGCTATTTATAGCACTGATCGCTGTATAATTGTCACTGGTCCCAAAAAAGTGTCAAAAGTGTTTGATCTGTCCACCACAATTTCGCAGCACCAAAATAAATTGCAGATCACTGCCATTACTAGTAAAAAGAAAAAAAAATACTAAAAATGCCATAAATCTATTCCCTATTTTGTAGATGCTATGACTTTTGCGCAAACCAATCAATATAAACTTATTGCATTTTTTTTTACCAAAAATATGTAGCAGAATACATATTGGCCTAAACTGATGAATACATTTGTTTTTTAAAAAAATTGTGCATATTTATTATAGCAAAAAGTAAAAAAAAAAATTTTTTAAAAATTGACGCTTTTTTGGGGTTTATAGCGCAAAAAATAAAAACCCCAGAGATGATCAAATACCACCAAAAGAAAGCTCTATTTGTGGGAAAAAAAAGAACATCAATCTTATTTGGGTACATCGCCGCACGGCCGGCAATTGTTAGTTAAAGTGACGCAGTGCCGTATCGAAAAAAATGGCCTGGTCATTAAGGGGGCAAATCCTTCCGGGGCTGAAGTGGCTAAAGAGTAACTGCACTTTTGTTGAGAAAAAAAACATTCCCCTCTGGGTGATCAATGTACACAGCAAGGATTATAACCACCTTTGTTGCAGATTCCTACTTTTTGTTATTCTGAAGAAATCCATGTATGTTCCTCTGTGCCACTGTGATGAGTAGGTCTAATGGGAGTGGTTTCATAATTATCTATCAGGTGTTCAGCTGCACAGCAGTAATGAGGAAATCTGCTGGGCCTGTATCCCTTTGGATGTGTTCCTACAAGAAATATCTCACCAAAAAAAAAAATTTTGTTGCAGGGGATGCCTGAAATCTGACTTGTATCTTAGGCAGACTGCTGGGAAAATTGGTGAGCCAGTCACACAAGCAGGAAAAGATATTTCTGGGGGGTGGTCATTACACATTCTGTGTACAGAAAACCTCCATGTAGCCATATTGCACTGAATTTACAGAAAATTACAGCGGCTGCAGATTGAAAAGGAAAGGTAATTTTTAATAACATTCAATTACAATATGACTTGTGTCGCAATTGTATACGCTATATTCTTTTTTCTTTATTTGCTTTTTTTCCCACGAAAGTGGAGTTACCCTTTAAATCAACCATCTTCAAAACATTCACATCTGAGAATTTAAAATTCCATGTTTTTATCAGCTGGTGGTAGAGGCATCTCATATCCCGCACATCATGGAGGCCAGCGCTGTGAAGTGAAATTATTTTGAGTGTTTTTTTTTTCCTCTCTATCCTTATCTACCGTTAAACGCCATTTGATTCGGCTGAAAGGGCTTTCTTATTCTGGAGCTGTCGATAACCGCAGCGCCGTTCGCTTCATCTGAAACACCTCAGTGGGAGTGTGCCCACAGGTGAGCGTTCAGGCTTCCTGCGCTATTGAAGTGATATGTGTGCGACTAGGCAAGCTTTCTGCTACACTAAGAACGGCTTTCTGGGACTGGAGGCCCGCTATTATGCGAAAAGAAATGTACTTACTCTATACACTAATGCTGAACGTTGTTAACACAAGAATGGTGCTGCTTAACAGAAGAAATGAACACATAAAAATATATACACTATATTGCCAAAAGTATTGGTACACCTTTACACGCACATGAAATTTAAAGGTGTTGTAAAGGTACATGTTTTTTCACCTTAATGCATCCTATGCATTAAGGTGAAAAAACATTTGACAATACCGGCCCCCCCCCCCGAGCCCCCGTTTTACTTACCTGGCCCCTCGAAAGTCCCGTGCTCGCTCCCGTCATCCTCCGAGTTCCTGTGCCTGGCCGTTGATTGGCTACTGTAGATGGATTGAAAGCAGCGCAGCCATTGGCTGGCGCTGCTGTCAATCACATCCAATGACGCGGCGCGCCGGGGGGCGGGTGATACAGTCGGCGGCTATGGTCGCCGCTGTATCACGGGAGCGCGCCCGCAGTAACTCCACACCATGCGAGCTCGATCGCATTATGGTGTGGAGTCCTTGCGGGGAGGAGCCGAGACAGCCGCCGAGGGACCCCAGAAGACCAGGATAGTGGCCACTGTGTGCAAAACGAGCTGCACAGTGGAGGTAAGTATAACATGTTTGTTATTTAAAAAAAAAAAAATGGGAACCTTTAGTGTTCCTTTAATAACATTCCATTCTTAGTCCGTAGGGTTCAATATTGAGTTGGCCCACCATTTGAAGCTATAAGAGGTTTAACTCTTCTGGGAAGGCCGTCCACAAGGTTTAGGAGTGTGTCTATGGGAATGTTTGACCATTCTTCCAGAAGCATATTTGTGAGGTCAGGTACTGATGTTGGATGAGAAGGCCTGGCTCGTAGTATCTGCTCTACCTTATCCCAAAGGTGTTCTAGCGTGTTGAGGTCAGGACAGTGCAGGCCAGTCAAATTCCTCCACCCCAAACTCGTTCATCCATACTATATTGCCAAAAGTATTGGGCCACCCCTCCAAATCATTTGGTGGAGGGGGGATTATGGTGTGGGGTTGTTTTTCAGGGTTTGGGCTTGGCCCCTTAGTTCTAGCGAAGGCATCAGCATATCAAGACATTTTGGACAATTTCATGTTCCCAACTTTGTGGGAACAGTTTAGGGATACAAAGCAAGATCCATAAAGACATGGATGAGCGAGATTGGGGTGGATGAACTTGACAGAGTCCTGACCTCAACCTGATAGAACACCTTTGGGATGAATTAGAGCAGAGACTTGCAAGCCTTCTCGTCCACATCAGTGCCTGACCTCACAAATGCGCTTCTGGAAGAATGGTCAAACATACCCATAGACACACTCCTAAACCTTCTGGACAGCCTTCCCAGAAGAGTAAAAAATTGTTGGCAGGCCTCATTCACAGGGGGCACCATCACTTTAGCCACGTTAAAAACTTATGAGTTCTTGTCCGTTGCTTCATCCGTCTTCATCCGTATTCCATTAATCTCCATTTCTATCCGTCTTCCATTCCGTTAACATCCGTTTACATCCGTATGTAGCGCCCTGCTCCTATTGAGTAGGCGCTATATGTAAATTTAGGTTTATCTGAGCTGTAGTTTAGCTCAGAGTGATTATGTTAAATTGCTGGTTTCTGTTCCAGTTCAGCTGTGTTGTGTGTTTTCCACTTGGCCATGGGTGTCGCTGTCACCACCGGTCAGTGTTGGAAATACAATGGGCTGGATGCATTGGGTACCTCTTTACCCAGAAACAGCCCAGTGGGAGTGGTTCCCCCGCTGTGCATTCTGGGAGAGGGTACTTAAGGGACAGACATCATTTTTTAGGTCTCTCTAACCTGATGGCCCTCCTGGCATAAGGTATGTCGTAGCAGTTCTTCTGTCTCGGGGCCTACTGGCCCGAGGCATCGTTACTGAAAGTAGGCCCAGGAGTTTCTGGGGTCTACTGGTCCAGAGGTGGTCCCGTGCTGTCTTGCCTGCGGGGAGAAGCCGAGCAATTGGAGAAACCAGGGGAGGACTTTTCTCGGAGAGGACCGAGCAAAAAGGCTGGTATCTCAGGAAGAGCCTGGAGACTCAATTGGAGGACGCATCCCGACCCATCTACCTCACAGTATTGCCAGATGGCTGAAAGACACTGGTACTGTGTAACTGTACTTTGACTTTTCAAAAGTTCTTGGTTATTCAATCCTGTGGCAGAGGACTGTACAACGATTCTATTATATTCAACAAGTCTGTGGTAGAGACTGTGACCGAGCACCGCACCGGCTGCTAGGTCAGTGAGAGAGGCCTATCCGGTGGTTGCTAGATCCAGTGTGGAAACTGTTTGTCCTCTGGATCAAAGAAGTACCCATGATCCGCAAATACAAGGTACCTGAATCTCCCCCTAACCCTCCATCCCTCTATCTGACGTTAATAAAAGCATTGGGAAAAAGAGACTAAGTGTTCGGTGTGGACATCTGTGAACAACTCTCCAATGGGACCCCTATGGCGGATATGGTGAACAGACAGGTAACAGCAGACCCAAAATTAAACCAGCAGCTCCTACGGGGGTAGTGCTACACGTAAATTTACCCGTTTACATCCTTTTTTGCATCCGTTTCAATATGTTTACAGCAGTTTCTGTGTCTTTGATGACATTACCCAAGAAAGCATTGCTCCTCCCATGCTGGATTGCAGTTTTCAGTGAGTGACTCGTCCTTGCTGTGTCCTTCCTTTGTCCTTGTCCTTGTGCGTGCTATCTGCATTGTGCGATAGATTCCAACAATTTTTGGGACAGCGTGACATTGTTTGTCATATTAGCCTATATGTGGAAAAAGGAGAGCAAGAAAAAGAAGATTGTGACTAGGGATGAGCTTCGTGTTCGAGTCGAACATACGTTCGACTCGAACATCGGCTGTTCGATCGTTCGACGAAGATCGAACGATTTGGGCCGTTCGCGCCAAATTCGAGTGACGCGAACGGCCCACAATGCACTACGCCATCGCAGTGTCATCCAGGCGCTGTGATTGGCCAAGCATGCACTGTGACCACGTATGCTTGGCCAATCACAGCGCCGGCAGCGAGGAGAGCAATGATTGGCCACAGGCAGGATGCCTGTGGCAAATTATTGCTGAGGGGGTTTAGTACACGCCCCACAGTATAAAAGGCCGCCAGCGCGGCGGCCTTGTGTAGTGTGTTCCGGAGCAGAGAAAGAGAAGCATAGGCAGGGACAGTGTCATTTTTTTTCCTTTACTAATCCTGGATTCCTTGTGTTTAGGGACAAATAAGGATAGGTAGGGAGAGTGTCAGTGTGTTATTCTGTGCTAAACCTTGTTTGTAGGGACAGAGAGGTACAGTGAGGGAAAGTGTCAGTGTGCTATTCTGTGCTAATCCTTGTTTGTAGGGACAGAGAGGTACAGTGAGGGAAAGTGTCAGTGTGCTATTCTGTTCTAAACCAATCTTGCTGAACCATATTTTCAATCCTTGAGTTTAGGGACAGAGAGGTACAGTGAGGGAAAGTGTCAGTGTGCTATTCTGTGCTCAATCTTGTTTGTAGGGAGGGACAGAGTAGGACAGTGAGGGAAAGTGTCAGTGTGCTATTCTGTTCTAAACCAATTTTGCTGTTCCATATTTGAAATCCTTGAGTTTAGGGACAGAGAAGGACACTCGTGGAAACTATCAGTGTGCTATTCTGTGCTAAATCTTGTTTGTAGGGAGGGACAGAGTAGGACAGTGAGGGAAAGTGTCAGTGTGCTATTCTGTTCTAAACCAATTTTGCTGAACCATATTTTCAATCCTTGAGTTTAGGGACAGAGAGGTACAGTGAGTGAAACTGACAGTGTGCTATTCTGTTCTAAACCAATTTTGCTGTTCCATATTTGAAATCCTTGAGTTTAGGGACAGAGAAGGACACTCGTGGAAACTATCAGTGCGCTATTCTGTGCTAAATCTTGTTTGTAGGGAGGGACAGAGTAGGACAGCGAGGGAAAGTGTCAGTGTGCTATTCTGTTCTAAACCAATTTTGCTGTTCCATATTTGAAATCCTTGAGTTTAGGGACAGAGAAGGACACTCGTGGAAACTATCAGTGTGCTATTCTGTGCTAAATCTTGTTTGTAGGGAGGGACAGAGTAGGACAGTGAGGGAAAGTGTCAGTGTGCTATTCTGTTCTAAACCAATTTTGCTGTTCCATATTTGAAATCCTTGAGTTTAGGGACAGAGAAGGACACTCGTGGAAACTATCAGTGTGCTATTCTGTGCTCAATCTTGTTTGTAGGGAGGGACAGAGTAGGACAGTGAGGGAAAGTGTCAGTGTGCTATTCTGTTCTAAACCAATTTTGCTGTTCCATATTTGAAATCCTTGAGTTTAGGGACAGAGAAGGACACTCGTGGAAACTATCAGTGTGCTATTCTGTGCTAAATCTTGTTTGTAGGGAGGGA
This sequence comes from Rana muscosa, assembly GCA_029206835.1. NCBI lineage: Eukaryota > Metazoa > Chordata > Amphibia > Anura > Ranidae > Rana > Rana muscosa. Next base: position 274,030,530 of record CM055122.1, read on the forward strand.
CAGAGTAGGACAGTGAGGGAAAGTGTCAGTGTGCTATTCTGTTCTAAACCAATTTTGCTGAACCATATTTTCAATCCTTGAGTTTAGGGACAGAGAGGTACAGTGAGTGAAACTGACAGTGTGCTATTCTGTTCTAAACCAATTTTGCTGTTCCATATTTGAAATCCTTGAGTTTAGGGACAGAGAAGGACACTCGTGGAAACTATCAGTGTGCTATTCTGTGCTAAATCTTGTTTGTAGGGAGGGACAGAGTAGGACAGTGAGGGAAAGTGTCAGTGTGCTATTCTGTTCTAAACCAATTTTGCTGTTCCATATTTGAAATCCTTGAGTTTAGGGACAGAGAAGGACACTCGTGGAAACTATCAGTGTGCTATTCTGTGCTAAATCTTGTTTGTAGGGAGGGACAGAGTAGGACAGTGAGGGAAAGTGTCAGTGTGCTATTCTGTTCTAAACCAATTTTGCTGTTCCATATTTGAAATCCTTGAGTTTAGGGACAGAGAAGGACACTCGTGGAAACTATCAGTGTGCTATTCTGTGCTCAATCTTGTTTTTAGGGAGGGACAGAGTAGGACAGTGAGGGAAAGTGTCAGTGTGCTATTCTGTTCTAAACCAATTTTTCTGTTCCATATTTGAAATCCTTGAGTTTAGGGACAGAGAAGGACACTCGTGGAAACTATCAGTGTGCTATTCTGTGCTAAATCTTGTTTGTAGGGAGGGACAGAGTAGGACAGTGAGGGAAAGTGTCAGTGTGCTATTCTGTTCTAAACCAATTTTGCTGAACCATATTTGAAATCCTTGAGTTTAGGGACAGAGAGGTACAGTGAGTGAAACTGACAGTGTGCTATTCTGTTCTAAACCAATTTTGCTGTTCCATATTTGAAATCCTTGAGTTTAGGGACAGAGAAGGACACTCGTGGAAACTATCAGTGTGCTATTCTGTGCTAAATCTTGTTTGTAGGGAGGGACAGAGTAGGACAGTGAGGGAAAAGTGTCAGTGTGCTATTCTGTTCTAAACCAATTTTGCTGTTCCATATTTGAAATCCTTGAGTTTAGGGACAGAGAAGGACACTCGTGGAAACTATCAGTGTGCTATTCTGTGCTAAATCTTGTTTGTAGGGAGGGACAGAGTAGGACAGTGAGGGAAAGTGTCAGTGTGCTATTCTGTTCTAAACCAATTTTGCTGTTCCATATTTGAAATCCTTGAGTTTAGGGACAGAGAAGGACACTCGTGGAAACTATCAGTGTGCTATTCTGTGCTAAATCTTGTTTGTAGGGAGGGACAGAGTAGGACAGTGAGGGAAAGTGTCAGTGTGCTATTCTGTTCTAAACCAATTTTGCTGTTCCATATTTGAAATCCTTGAGTTTAGGGACAGAGAGGTACAGTGAGTGAAACTGACAGTGTGCTATTCTGTTCTAAACCAATTTTGCTGTTCCATATTTGAAATCCTTGAGTTTAGGGACAGAGAAGGACACTCGTGGAAACTATCAGTGTGCTATTCTGTGCTAAATCTTGTTTGTAGGGACAGAGAAGGACAGTGAGGGAAACTGTCACTGTGCTGTTCTGTGCTAAACCAATCTTGCTGAAGCATATTGTAAATCCTTGTGTTTAGGGACAGAGAAGGATAGGCAGGGGACAGTGTCAGTGTCATTGTTGCTAAGCCTCCTGCACAGTATACACCTGAAGGTAGCCCTTATTGCTCTTTTTCCCATCTCCCTGCAGGCCATCCATTAAAATGTCTGGAAGGCAAACAAGGAGAGGCAGACAGTCAGGAGGCAAAAAAAGAGGGCAAGCAGGCTCTGTGTCTGGGGGCAACAGTGCTGGTCGTGGACGCGGTGCATTGTCATCAGCACATGGCCATGGGACACGCTTGTCCTTCTTTTCGGCAGCTGGACATGTTGAGCCACATCATGCCGAAGACTTGGTAGAGTGGATGACCAAGCCCACCTCATCCTCCTCATCCTCTCTCACCCAGGCTCAGGGTAATGGCAAAGCAGCTGCCAAAGCGTCCTCTTCTCTGGTATCATTATCTTCATTAGTCAATCCTTCCCTAGACCCACCATGTCCTCCTCCTGAGGAGTCCCCCGAACTGTTTGAGCACAGTGTTGGGTACATGCTCCAGGAGGATGCCCAGCGTTTCTAAGGATCTGATGATGATACCCAGCTAGAGGAAGGCAGTAGTGTGAGAGCAGAGAGAGGGGATGCTCAAGAAGGACACCAATCTGGCAGTCATGCTCCAGCAGCTGCAGCATACTGCCAGATTGGCTCCAGTGATGAGGAGGGAGAGGATGATGAGGTCACTGACTCCACGTGGGTGCCTAATAGGAGAGAGGAGGAGGAGGAGGAGGATGAGGAGGAGGCACATCTCCAACGAGGCAGGATGCCCTTGAGTGGCCAGCGTATGGGCAGCACACCGACGGAATCACACCGCAGAGCTCCGCCTGTGCAGGGCGCTGCCTCTGCCCGTCATTCAAAAAGTTCTTTGGTGTGGGCCTTTTTTGAGGCGAGTGCATCAGATCGCACAGCTGCTGTTTGCAACATATGTCTCAAGCGTATATCGCGTGGCCAAAACATCAGCCGCTTGGGCACCACATGCTTGATCAGACATATGTTGACCTGCCATGCAGCTCGTTGGCAAGCCTACCTTAAAGACCCACACCAAAGAACAAAGCTAACCTTTTCTTGCACCGCATCAGCTGGGATCTCCAACCCCAGTATACCTTCAGTCCTCTCTGAAACCTGCTCTGAGAGGAATGAAGGTGTAGAATTAGGTGTGTCACAGGCAAGTACTTGCGGGCACTCTGCTAGCAGTACACCAACGTCCGATTCTAGCAGGCAAATTTCCCTGCCCCAGCTGCTGGACCGTCGAAAGAAGTTCACTCCCAGCCCAGCCATCCACATGCCCAGCGGTTGAATGCTAGCTTGGCTAAATTGCTAGCGCCTCAACTGCTGCCTTTTCAGTTGGTAGACTCGGCCCCCTTCCGTGAGTTTGTGCAATGTGCGGTTCCTCAGTGGCAGGTTCCCAAACGCCACTTTTTCGCACGGAAGGCGATTCCGGCTCTCTACAGGCATGTGGAAGGCAATGTCTTGGCCTCGCTGGACAGGGCGGTCAGCGGTAAGGTGCATATTACCGCTGACTCATGGTCCAGCAGGCATGGACAGGGACGTTACCTTTCTTTCACGGCCCATTGGGTCACTCTTTTGGCAGCTGGGAAGGATGCAGGACAAGGTGCAGTAGTGTTGGAGGTTGTTCCACCGCCACGCCTCCAAAATGCTACTACTGGTTGTGACACACCTCTCTCCTCCACCCACTCCTCTTCTTCTTCCTCCATGGCCTCTTCCTGTGGTTTGTCCTCGGAACCAGCGGTGCTCCGTAGGCGTTCAAGGGGCTACGCAAGTACGCAGGCAAAAAGATGCCATGCCGTGCTTGCGCTGGTGTGTTTGGGGGACAGGAGCCACACTGGGGCAGAGGTCCTGTCTGCTCTGCAGGGGCAGGCCGAGAGGTGGTTGACGCCACGCCAGCTTAAGCCAGGAATGGTGGTTTGCGACAATGGCACCAACCTCCTCTCCGCCCTCCGACAGGGACAACTGACCCATGTGCCCTGTATGGCTCACGTCCTTAACCTGGTGGTGCAGCGGTTCTTGGGCAGGTACCCGGGCTTACAGGATGTCCTGAGGCAGGCCAGGAAAGTCTGTGTGCATTTCCGCAGATCTTATAATGCCAGTGCTCGCCTGGCTGAGCTGCAAAAGGAGTTGAACCTGCCCAAGAACCGCCTTATATGTGACATGCCCACCAGGTGGAACTCAACGTTGGCCATGCTGCAGCGGCTGCACACGCAGCAGAGGGCCATCAATGAGTACCTGTGCGACTACGGCACCAGGACAGGGTCAGGGGAGCTCAGGTTTTTTTTTTACCACGCCAGTGGGGCATGATCAGGGATGCATGCACTGTTCTGGCACCATTTGAGGAGGCCACGAGGATGGTGAGCAGTGACAGTGCATGCATCAGTGACACTGTACCTCTTGTCCACCTGTTGGAGCGCACGCTGCGTGGAATAATGGACAGGGCACTTGAGGCAGAACAAAGGCAGGAAGAGGAGGACTTCCTTGCCTCTCAAGGCCCCCTTTACCCAGACAGTGTTCCTTCTGTCCCACCCATCGCACAGGAAGAGGAGGAGGAGGAGGAGAAGGATTGTGTCAGCATGGAGGTGGAGGCTGGCACTCAGCATCATCAGCAGCAGTCTTTTAGGGATGATTTACAGTCCCAAGAAACCAGTGGACTTGTACGTGGCTGGGAGGAGGTGGCTGCGGATCATGTCGTCCTTAGTGACCCAGAGGACTCCGGACTGAATGCCTCAGCTAACCTACGCTGCATGGCCTCCCTGATCCTGCAAAGTCTGCGGAAGGATCCTCGTATTCTTCGGATCAAGGAGAGGGACCATTACTGGCTGGCCACTCTCCTTGATCCACGGTACAAGGGTAAGGTTGCGGACCTTATCTTACCGTCGCAGAGGGAGCAGAGGATGAGACAACTCCGGGAGGCCTTGCAGAAAGGTCTGTGCAACGCGTTCCCAGAGACTGGGAGGTTACAAACTCCTGGTCCTGGACAACGAGTTGCTGAGGCTTCGGGCAGTCAAAGAAGGAGCGGTGGGGAAGGTGGCCGTCTGACCGATGCGTTCAGACAATTCTTTAGTCCGCAGCCCCAAAGTATGATCGGTTCCAGCAACCATCGCCAGCGTCTGATATACATGGTCCAGGAATACCTAGGGGCAAGGTCAGGCTTGGACACCTTCCCCACCGAAAATCCTCTGGCTTACTGGGTCTTGAGGATGGATCACTGGCCAGAGCTTGCACAGTATGCAATTGAGCTACTGGCCTGTCCTGCATCCAGCGTTCTTTCAGAACGCACATTCAGTGCTGCTGGAGGATTTGTCACGGATCACAGGGTGCGCCTGTCCACCGACTCGGTTGATCGACTGACTTTCATCAAGATGAACCAGTCTTGGATCACCACCAGCTACCACACACCTGATGCTGATATAACAGACTAATTGATTTTAAAATGTCACATCCCTTCAAGACTGATGCTGATGCTGAGTGCCTGTGCTGTTATGTTGACTGGCTATCCTCCTCCTCCTCCTCAATGATACGATTAATGATGATAGCTTGGAAGATCATTTTGGTTTATGGGTGACGCCACCAGTGGCTAAGGCCCAATTTTTCAGCCCCTGTTTAACAGGGGCGTGTAATTAAAATTTTGGATGCAATACTTTGCAACAGGCCTCATTGCTGTGCTCCAAGTACAGTATCTGTGAGGGGTTACAGTGTTGTGCCACCAGTGCCTAAGGCCCAATTTTTCAGCCCCTGTTCAACAGGGGCATGCAATTATAATTATTGATCTAATAATTCACAGCAGGGCCCATTGCTGCGCCCACCAAGAGTAACTGTCAGGCCTTACAGTGTTGTGGCACCAGCACCACCATCACCACCACCACCACCACCAAAGGCCTAATTTTTCAGCCCCTGTTCAACAGGGGCATGCAATTATAATTATTGATCTAATAATTCACAGCAGGGCCCATTGCTGCGCCCACCAAGAGTAACTGTCAGGCCTTACAGTGTTGTGGCACCAGCACTACCATCACCACCACCACCAAAGGCCCAATTTTTCAGCCCCTGTTCAACAGGGGCATGCAATTATAATTATTGATCGAATAATTCACAGCAGGGCCCATTGCTGCGCCCACCAAGAGTAACTGTCAGGCCTTACAGTGTTGTGGCACCAGCACCACCATCACCACCACCACCACCACCACCACCAAAGGCCCAATTTTTCAGCCCCTATTCAACAGGGGCATGCAATTATAATTATTGATCTAATAATTCACAGCAGGGCCCATTGCTGCGCCCACCAAGAGTAACTGTCAGGCCTTACAGAGTTGTGGCACCAGCACCACCATCACCACCACCACCACCACTAAAGGCCCAATTTTTCAGCCCCTGTTCAACAGGGGCATGCAATTATAATTATTGAACAAATAATTCACAGCAGGGCCCATTGCTGCGCCCACCAAGAGTAACTGTCAGGCCTTACAGTGTTGTGGCACCAGCACCACCATCACCACCACTAGTGATGAGCCGAACACCCCCGGGTTCGGTTCGCACCAGAACCCGCGAACGGACCGAAAGTTTGCACGAACATTAGAACCCTATTAAATACAATGGATGCGAACGTTCGGATTCTAAAGTGCTAATTATAACGACTATTATCCATGTTATTGTCCGAAACAGAGTTTGGGAACCCGGGTTCTGCACCAGGGGACATGTATCAATGCAAAAAGAAGTTTTAAAAACGGACGTTTTCCGGGAGCAGTCATTTTAATGATGCATAAAGTGAAAAAAAAAAGTCAAATATTCCTTTAAATATTGTACCTGGGGGGTGTCTAAAGTATGCCTGTGAAGTGCCACGTGTTTCCCGTGTTTAGAACTGTCCCTGCACAAAATAACATTTCTAAAGGAAAAAAAGCCATTTAAAACTGCTTGCGGCTTTAATGCAATGTCTGGTCCCGGTAATATGGATGAAAATCTTTAGGAAAAATGGCATAGCTACCCCATCAACCCCCCCCCCCCTACCCCAGCCCATTACCAGCCCCTTTGGGTCTTGTATGGATATTAAGGGGAACCCCGCACACAAAATAAAAAAGGACCTATATACTCTGAACAGCCGTATACAGGCGGTGCATACAAGACAGGGACTGTAGGTTTGTTCTTATGTAGAATCTGTTTGTAATTTTGAACAGCTACATTGTTTAAGTGTAGCTCCATGCCAAATTCCTTTTTTTTAGCTTTTTGGAAAACATAGGGAACGGTTATCACCCCTGTCACATTTTTTTTGCTGTCTGTGCCCCTGTTCAGAACATTTCACCTCACTTTGCGTCCCAATGACAACTGTTTTTGAAATGTGGTGTTTTTATTGAAACAAGGATTGGTGCTAAAGCATCAGTAGAGAGGAGACACCTTTCTCCCATATTAATTCTTACAGGAGAGAATTTTCCTTCCAAGGGGTAGATTTCCTCTCACTTCCTGTTGTCTTCTTCCGTTTGCAAGTAGTAGTCGTTTGTAAGTTGGATGTTTGAAAGTAGGGACCTGCCGTATATACTCTGCAGAAATTGGCCCCTTAGGTGTTGGTGTTGGCACAACACTGAAAGCACTCACAGTTATTCTTGGTGGGTGCTGGAACGCCCTGCTGTCAACTATTATATCAGGAATTGTAATAACATATAATTGTTGATCGGTGGTAGTAAAAATTGGGCCTTTGATGGTGGTGCTGGTGCCACAACACTGTAAGGCCTGACAGTTACTCTTGGTGGGCGCAGCAATGGGCCCTGCTGTGAATTATTCGATCAATAATTATAATTGCATGCCCCTGTTGAACAGGGGCTGAAAAATTGAACCTTTGGTGGTGGTGGTGGTGGTGATGGTGGTGCTGGTGCCACAACACTGTAAGGCCTGACAGTTACTCTTCGTGGGCGCAGCAATGGGTCCTGCTGTGAATTATTCGATCAATAATTATAATTGCATGCCCCTGTTGAACAGGGGCTGAAAAATTGGGCCTTTGGTGGTGGTGGTGATGGTGGTGCTGGTGCCACAACACTGTAAGGCCTGACAGTTACTCTTGGTGGGCGCAGCAATGGGCCCTGCTGTGAATTATTAGATCAATAATTATAATTGCATGCCCCTGTTGAATAGGGGCTGAAAAATTGGGCCTTTGGTGGTGGTGGTGGTGGTGGTGGTGATGGTGGTGCTGGTGCCACAACACTGTAAGGCCTGACAGTTACTCTTGGTGGGCGCAGCAATGGGTCCTGCTGTGAATTATTCAATCAATAATTATAATTGCATGACCCTGTTGAACAGGGGCTGAAAAATTGGGCCTTTGGTGGTGGTGGTGGTGGTGATGGTGGTGCTGGTGCCACAACACTGTAAGGCCTGACAGTTACTCTTGGTGGGCGCAGCAATGGGCTCTGCTGTGAATTATTAGATCAATAATTATAATTGCATGCCCCTGTTGAACAGGGGCTGAAAAATTGGGCCTTAGGCACTGGTGGCACAACACTGCAACCCCTCACAGATACTGTACTTGGAGCACAGCAATGAGGCCTGTTGCAAAGTATTGCAGGAAAAAATTTAATTACACGCCCCTGTTAAACAGGGGCTGAAAAATTGGGCCTTAGCCACTGGTGGCGTCACCCATAAACCAAAATGATCTTCCAAGCTATCATCGTTAATCGTATCATTGAGGAGGAGGAGGAGGATAGCCAGTCAACATAACAGCACAGGCACTCAGCATCAGCATCAGTCTTGAAGGGATGTGACATTTTAAAATCAATTAGTCTGTTATATCAGCATCAGGTGTGTGGTAGCTGGTGGTGATCCAAGACTGGTTCATCTTGATGAAAGTCAGTCGATCAACCGAGTCGGTGGACAGGCGCACCCTGTGATCCGTGACAAATCCTCCAGCAGCACTGAATGTGCGTTCTGAAAGAACGCTTGATGCAGGACAGGCCAGTAGCTCAATTGCATACTGTGCAAGCTCTGGCCAGTGATCCATCCTCAAGACTAGTGATGAGCCGAACACCCCCGGGTTCGGTTCGCACCAGAACCCGCGAACGGACCGGAAGTTCGAACGAACATTAGAACCCTATTAAATACAATGGATGCGAACGTTCGAATTCTAAAGTGCTAATTATAACAACTATTATGCATGTTATTGTCCTAAAAAGGGTTTGGGAACCCGGGTTCTGCACCAGGGGACATGTATCAATGCAAAAAGAAGTTTTAAAAACGGTCGTTTTTCGGGAGCAGTCATTTTAATGATGCATAAAGTGAAAAAAAAAAAGTCAAATATTCCTTTAAATATCGTACCTGGGGGGTGTCTAAAGTATGCCTGTGAAGTGCCACGTGTTTCCCGTGTTTAGAACTGTCCCTGCACAAAATGACACTTCTAAAGGAAAAAAAAGCCATTTAAAACTGCTTGCGGCTTTAATGTAATGTCTGGTCCCGGTAATATGGATGAAATTCTTTAAGAAAAATGGCATAGCTACCCCATGACCCCCCCCCCCCCTACCCCAGCCCATTACCAGCCCCTTTGGGTCTTGTATGGATATTAAGGGGAACCCCGCACATAAAATAAAAAAGGCCCTATATACTCTGAACAGCCGTATACAGGCGGTGCATACAAGACAGGGACTGTAGGTTTGTTCTTATGTAGAATCTGTTTGTAATTTTGAACAGGTACATTGTTGAAGTGTAGCTCCAGCCCAAAAATCTATTTTTAAACTTTTTGGAAAACATAGGTAAGGGTTATCACCCCTGTAACATTTGTTTTGCTGTCTGTGCCCCTGTTCAGAACATTTCACCTCACTTTCCGTCCCAATGACAACTGTTTTTGAAATGTGGTGTTTTTCTTGAAACAAGGATTGCTGATAAAGCATCAGTACAGAGGAGACACCTTTCTCCCATATTTATTCTTACAGGAGAGAATTTTCCTTCCTAGTGGTAGATTTCCTCTCACTTCCTGTTGTCTTCTTGCGTTTGCAAGTAGGAGTCGTTTGTAAGTTGGATGTTTGAAAGTAGGGACCTGCCGTATATACTCTGCAGAAATAGGCCCCTTAGTTGTTGGTGTTGGCACAACACTGTAAGCACTCACAGTTACTCTTGGTTGGTGCTGGAACGCCCTGCTGTCAACTATTATATCAGGAATTTTAATTACATATAATTGTTGAACAGTGGTAGTAAAAATTGGGCCTTTGATGGTGGTGCTGGTGCCACAACACTGTAAGCCCTGACAGTTACTCTTGGTGGGTGCAGCAATGGGCCCTGCTGTGAATTATTAGATCAAGAATTGTAATTACATGCCCCTGTTGAACAGGGGCTGAAAAATTGGGCCTTAGGCACTGGTGGCACAACACTGCAACCCCTCACAGATACTGTACTTGGAGCACAGCAATGAGCCCTGTTGCAAAGTATTGCTTCAAAAATTGTAATGACACGCCCCTGTTAAACAGGGGCTGAAAAATTGGGCCTTAGGCACTGGTGGCACAACACTGCAACTCCTCACAGATACTGTACTTGGAGCACAGCAATGAGCCCTGTTGCAAAGTATTGCTTCAAAAATTGTAATTACACGCCCCTGTTAAACAGGGGCTGAAAAATTGGGCGTTAGGCACTGGTGGCGGCACCCATAAACAAAAATGATCTTCCAAGCTATCATCATCAATCGTATCATTGAGGACTCGGAGGAGGAGGATAGGCAGTCAACATAACAGCACAGGCACTCAGCATCAGCATCAGTCTTGAAGGGATGTGACATTTTAAAATCAATTAGTCTGTTATATCAGCATCAGGTGTGTGGTAGCTGGTGGTGATCCAAGACTGGTTCATCTTGATGAAAGTCAGTCGATCAACCGAGTCGGTGGACAGGCGCACCCTGTGATCCGTGACAAATCCTCCAGCAGCACTGAATGTGCGTTCCGAAAGAACGCTGGATGCAGGACAGGCCAGTAGCTCAATTGCATACTGTGCAAGCTCTGGCCAGTGATCCATCCTCAAGACCCAGTAAGCCAGAGGATTTTCGGTGGGGAAGGTGTCCAAGTCTGACCTTGCCCCTAGATATTCCTGCACCATGTTTATCAGACGCTGGCGATGGTTGCTGGAACCAATCATACTTTGGGGCTGCGGACTAAAGAATTGTCTGAACGCATCGGTCAGACGGCCACCTTCCCCACCGCTCCTTCTTTGACTGGCCGAAGCCTCAGCAACTCGTTGTCCAGGACCAGGAGTTTGCAACCTCCCAGTCTCTGGGAACGCGTTGCACAGACCTTTCTGCAAGGCCTCCCGGAGTTGTCTCATCCTCTGCTCCCTCTGCGACGGTAACATAAGGTCCGCAACCTTACCCTTGTACCGTGGATCAAGGAGAGTGGCCAGCCAGTAATGGTCCCTCTCCTTGATCCGAAGAATACGAGGATCCTTCCGCAGACTTTGCAGGATCAGGGAGGCCATGCAGCGTAGGTTTGCTGAGGCATTCGCTCCGGAGTCCTCTGGGTCACTAAGGACGACATGATCCGCAGCCACCTCCTCCCAGCCACGTACAAGTCCACTGGTTTCTTGGGACTGTAAATCATCCCTAAAAGACTGCTGCTGATGATGCTGAGTGCCAGCCTCCACCTCCATGCTGACACAATCCTCCTCCTCCTCCTCCTCCTCCTCCTCTTCCTGTGCGATGGGTGGGACAGAAGGAACACTGTCTGGGTAAAGGGGGCCTTGAGAGGCAAGGAAGTCCTCCTCTTCCTGCCTCTGTTCTGCCTCAAGTGCCCTGTCCATTATTCCACGCAGCGTGTGCTCCAACAGGTGGACAAGAGGTACAGTGTCACTGATGCATGCACTGTCACTGCTCACCATCCTCGTGGCCTCCTCAAATGGTGCCAGGACAGTGCATGCATCCCTGATCATGCCCCACTGGCGTGGAGAAAAAAAACCAAGCTCCCCTGACCCTGTCCTGGTGCCGTAGTCGCACAGGTACTCATTGATGGCCCTCTGCTGCGTGTGCAGCCGCTGCAGCATGGCCAACGTTGAGTTCCACCTGGTGGGCATGTCACATATAAGGCGGTTCTTGGGCAGGTTCAACTCCTTTTGCAGCTCAGCCAGGCGAGCACTGGCATTATAAGATCTGCGGAAATGCACACAGACTTTCCTGGCCTGCCTCAGGACATCCTGTAAGCCCGGGTACCTGCCCAAGAACCGCTGCACCACCAGGTTAAGGACGTGAGCCACACAGGGCACATGGGTCAGTTGTCCCTGTCGGAGGGCGGAGAGGAGGTTGGTGCCATTGTCGCAAACCACCATTCCTGGCTTAAGCTGGCGTGGCGTCAACCACCTCTCGGCCTGGCCCTGCAGAGCAGACAGGACCTCTGCCCCAGTGTGGCTTCTGTCCCCCAAACACACCAGCGCAAGCACGGCATGGCATCTTTTTGCCTGCGTACTTGCGTAGCCCCGTGAACGGCTACGGAGCACCGCTGGTTCATAGGACAAACCACAGGAAGAGGCCATGGAGGAAGAAGAAGAGGAGGGGGTGGAGGAGAGAGGTGTGTCACAACCAGTAGTAGCATTTTGGAGGCGTGGCGGTGGGACAACCTCCAACACTACTGCACCTTGTCCTGAATCCTTCCCAGCTGCCAAAAGAGTGACCCAATGGGCCGTGAAAGAAAGGTAACGTCCCTGTCCATGCCTGCTGGACCATGAGTCAGCGGTAATATGCACCTTACCGCTGACCGCCCTGTCCAGCGAGGCCAAGACATTGCCTTCCACATGCCGGTAGAGAGCCGGAATAGCCTTCCGTGAGAAAAAGTGGCGTTTGGGAACCTGCCACTGAGGAACCGCACATTGCACAAACTCACGGAAGGGGGCCGAGTCTACCAACTGAAAAGGCAGCAGTTGAAGCGCTAGCAATTTAGCCAAGCTAGCATTCAACCGCTGGGCATGTGGATGGCTGGGAGTGAACTTCTTTCGACGGTCCAGCAGCTGGGGCAGGGAAATTTGCCTGCTAGAATCGGACGTCGGTGTACTGCTAGCAGAGTGGGCGCAAGTACTTGGCTGTGACACACCTAATTCTACACCTTCATTCCTCTCAGTGCATGTTTCAGAGAGGACTGAAGTTATAGTGGGGTTGGAGATCCCAGCTGATGCGGTGCAAGGAGAGGTCCGCTTTGTTCTTTGGTGTGGGTCTTTGAGGTAGGCTTACCAACGAGCTGCATGGCAGGTCAACATATGTCTGGTCAGGCATGTGGTACCCAAGCGGCTGATGTTTTGGCCACGCGATATACGCTTGAGACATATGTTGCAAACAGCAGCTGTGCGATCTGATGCACTAGCCTCAAAAAAGGCCCACACCAAAGAACTTTTTGAATGACGGGCAGAGGCAGCGCCCTGCACAGGCGGAGCTCTGCGGTGTGATTCCGTCGGTGTACTGCCCTTACGCTGGCCACCAAAGGGCATCCTGCCTCGTTGGAGATGTGCCTCCTCCTCATCCTCCTCCTCCTCCTCTCTCCTATTAGGCACCCACGTGGAGTCATTGACCTCATCATCCCCTCCCTCCTCATCACTGGAGCCAATCTGGCAGTATGCTGCAGCTGCTGGAACATGACTGCCAGATTGGTGTCCTTCTTGAGCATCCCCTCTGTCTGCTCTCACGCTACTGCCTTCCTCTAGCTGGGTTTCATCATCAGACCCTTCGAAACGCTGGGCATCCTCCTGGAGCATGTACCCAACACTGTGCTGAAACAGTTCGGGGGACTCCTCAGGAGGAGGACATGGTGGGTCTAGGGAAGGAGTGACTGATGATTTGTCTGACATTGATACCAGGGAAGACGACGCTTTGGCAGCTGCTTTTCCAGTACCCTGAGCCTGGGTGAGAGAGGATGAGGAGGAGGAGGAGGGCTTGGTCATCCACTCTACCAAGTCTTCGGCATGATGTGGCTCAACATGTCCAGCTGCCGAAAAGAAGGACAAGCGTGTCCCATGGCCATGTGCTGATGACAATGCACCGCGTCCACGACCAGCACTGTTGCCCCCAGACACAGAGCCTGCTTGCCCTCTTTTATTGCCTCCTGACTGTCTGCCTCTCCTTGTTTGCCTTCCAGACATTCTAATAGATGGCCTGCAGGGAGATGGGAAAAAAGCAATAAGGGCTACCTTCAGGTGTCCTTCTCTGTCCCTGGAAACAAGGACTTGCAGAGTGAAAGAAAAAAAACACTCTCCCTACCTACAGTTTTCTGTCCCTAGAAAAAATGTTTTTTTTAATCACAATATAGCACAAGGAAAATTAACTCACTGTCCTTACAGGTCCCTGGAAACAAGGACTTGCAGAGTGAAAGAAAAAAAACACTCTCCCTACCTACAGTTTTCTGTCCCTAGAAAAAAATGTTTTTTTTAATCACAATATAGCAAAAGGACAATTCACTCACTGTCCTTCCAGGTCCCTGGAAACAAGGACTTGCAGAGTGAAAGAAACTGACACTGTCCCTACCTAGAGTTTTCTGTCCCTGGAATAAATGTTTTTTTCAGCACAATATAGCACAAGGACAATTAACTCACTGTCCTTACAGGTCCCTGGAAACAAGGACTTGCAGAGTGAAAGAAAAAAAATACTCTCCCTACCTACAGTTTTCTGTCCCTAGAAAAAAATGTTTTTTTTAATCACAATATAGCAAAAGGACAATTCACTCACTGTCCTTCCAGGTCCCTGGAAACAAGGACTTGCAGAGTGAAAGAAACTGACACTGTCCCTACCTAGAGTTTTCTGTCCCTAGAATAAATGTTTTTTTTAATCACAATATAGCAAAAGGACAATTCACTCACTGTCCTTCCAGGTCCCTGGAAACAAGGACTTGCAGAGTGAAAGAAACTGACACTGTCCCTACCTAGAGTTTTCTGTCCCTAGAATAAATGTTTTTTTTAATCACAATATAGCACAAGGAAAATTAACTCACTGTCCTTACAGGTCCCTGGAAACAAGGACTTGCAGAGTGAAAGAAAAAAAACACTCTCCCTACCTACAGTTTTCTGTCCCTAGAAAAAAATGTTTTTTTTAATCACAATATAGCAAAAGGACAATTCACTCACTGTCCTTCCAGGTCCCTGGAAACAAGGACTTGCAGAGTGAAAGAAACTGACACTGTCCCTACCTAGAGTTTTCTGTCCCTAGAATAAATGTTTTTTTTAATCACAATATAGCACAAGGAAAATTAACTCACTGTCCTTACAGGTCCCTGGAAACAAGGACTTGCAGAGTGAAAGAAAAAAAACACTCTCCCTACCTACAGTTTTCTGTCCCTAGAAAAAAATGTTTTTTTTTATCACAATATAGCAAAAGGACAATTCACTCACTGTCCTTCCAGGTCCCTGGAAACAAGGACTTGCAGAGTGAAAGAAACTGACACTGTCCCTACCTAGAGTTTTCTGTCCCTGGAATAAATGTTTTTTTCAGCACAATATAGCACAAGGACAATTAACTCACTGTCCTTACAGGTCCCTGGAAACAAGGACTTGCAGAGTGAAAGAAAAAAAATACTCTCCCTACCTACAGTTTTCTGTCCCTAGAAAAAAATGTTTTTTTTAATCACAATATAGCAAAAGGACAATTCACTCACTGTCCTTCCAGGTCCCTGGAAACAAGGACTTGCAGAGTGAAAGAAACTGACACTGTCCCTACCTAGAGTTTTCTGTCCCTAGAATAAATGTTTTTTTTAATCACAATATAGCAAAAGGACAATTCACTCACTGTCCTTCCAGGTCCCTGGAAACAAGGACTTGCAGAGTGAAAGAAACTGACACTGTCCCTACCTAGAGTTTTCTGTCCCTAGAATAAATGTTTTTTTTAATCACAATATAGCACAAGGAAAATTAACTCACTGTCCTTACAGGTCCCTGGAAACAAGGACTTGCAGAGTGAAAGAAAAAAAACACTCTCCCTACCTACAGTTTTCTGTCCCTAGAAAAAAATGTTTTTTTTAATCACAATATAGCAAAAGGACAATTCACTCACTGTCCTTCCAGGTCCCTGGAAACAAGGACTTGCAGAGTGAAAGAAACTGACACTGTCCCTACCTAGAGTTTTCTGTCCCTAGAATAAATGTTTTTTTTAATCACAATATAGCACAAGGAAAATTAACTCACTGTCCTTACAGGTCCCTGGAAACAAGGACTTGCAGAGTGAAAGAAAAAAAACACTCTCCCTACCTACAGTTTTCTGTCCCTAGAAAAAAATGTTTTTTTTTATCACAATATAGCAAAAGGACAATTCACTCACTGTCCTTCCAGGTCCCTGGAAACAAGGACTTGCAGAGTGAAAGAAACTGACACTGTCCCTACCTAGAGTTTTCTGTCCCTGGAATAAATGTTTTTTTCAGCACAATATAGCACAAGGACAATTAACTCACTGTCCTTACAGGTCCCTGGAAACAAGGACTTGCAGAGTGAAAGAAAAAAAATACTCTCCCTACCTACAGTTTTCTGTCCCTAGAAAAAAATGTTTTTTTTAATCACAATATAGCAAAAGGACAATTCACTCACTGTCCTTCCAGGTCCCTGGAAACAAGGACTTGCAGAGTGAAAGAAACTGACACTGTCCCTACCTAGAGTTTTCTGTCCCTAGAATAAATGTTTTTTTTAATCACAATATAGCACAAGGAAAATTAACTCACTGTCCTTACAGGTCCCTGGAAACAAGGACTTGCAGAGTGAAAGAAAAAAAATACTCTCCCTACCTACAGTTTTCTGTCCCTAGAAAAAAATGTTTTTTTTAATCACAATATAGCAAAAGGACAATTCACTCACTGTCCTTCCAGGTCCCTGGAAACAAGGACTTGCAGAGTGAAAGAAACTGACACTGTCCCTACCTAGAGTTTTCTGTCCCTGGAATAAATGTTTTTTTCAGCACAATATAGCACAAGGACAATTAACTCACTGTCCTTACAGGTCCCTGGAAACAAGGACTTGCAGAGTGAAAGAAAAAAAATACTCTCCCTACCTACAGTTTTCTGTCCCTAGAAAAAAATGTTTTTTTTAATCACAATATAGCAAAAGGACAATTCACTCACTGTCCTTCCAGGTCCCTGGAAACAAGGACTTGCAGAGTGAAAGAAACTGACACTGTCCCTACCTAGAGTTTTCTGTCCCTAGAATAAATGTTTTTTTTAATCACAATATAGCAAAAGGACAATTCACTCACTGTCCTTCCAGGTCCCTGGAAACAAGGACTTGCAGAGTGAAAGAAACTGACACTGTCCCTACCTAGAGTTTTCTGTCCCTGGAATAAATGTTTTTTTCAGCACAATATAGCACAAGGACAATTAACTCACTGTCCTTACAGGTCCCTGGAAACAAGGACTTGCAGAGTGAAAGAAAAAAAATACTCTCCCTACCTACAGTTTTCTGTCCCTAGAAAAAAATGTTTTTTTTAATCACAATATAGCAAAAGGACAATTCACTCACTGTCCTTCCAGGTCCCTGGAAACAAGGACTTGCAGAGTGAAAGAAACTGACACTGTCCCTACCTAGAGTTTTCTGTCCCTAGAATAAATGTTTTTTTTAATCACAATATAGCAAAAGGACAATTCACTCACTGTCCTTCCAGGTCCCTGGAAACAAGGACTTGCAGAGTGAAAGAAACTGACACTGTCCCTACCTAGAGTTTTCTGTCCCTAGAATAAATGTTTTTTTTAATCACAATATAGCACAAGGAAAATTAACTCACTGTCCTTACAGGTCCCTGGAAACAAGGACTTGCAGAGTGAAAGAAAAAAACACTCTCCCTACCTACAGTTTTCTGTCCCTAGAAAAAAATGTTTTTTTTAATCACAATATAGCAAAAGGACAATTCACTCACTGTCCTTCCAGGTCCCTGGAAACAAGGACTTGCAGAGTGAAAGAAACTGACACTGTCCCTACCTAGAGTTTTCTGTCCCTAGAATAAATGTTTTTTTTAATCACAATATAGCACAAGGAAAATTAACTCACTGTCCTTACAGGTCCCTGGAAACAAGGACTTGCAGAGTGAAAGAAAAAAAACACTCTCCCTACCTACAGTTTTCTGTCCCTAGAAAAAAATGTTTTTTTTTATCACAATATAGCAAAAGGACAATTCACTCACTGTCCTTCCAGGTCCCTGGAAACAAGGACTTGCAGAGTGAAAGAAACTGACACTGTCCCTACCTAGAGTTTTCTGTCCCTGGAATAAATGTTTTTTTCAGCACAATATAGCACAAGGACAATTAACTCACTGTCCTTACAGGTCCCTGGAAACAAGGACTTGCAGAGTGAAAGAAAAAAAATACTCTCCCTACCTACAGTTTTCTGTCCCTAGAAAAAAATGTTTTTTTTAATCACAATATAGCAAAAGGACAATTCACTCACTGTCCTTCCAGGTCCCTGGAAACAAGGACTTGCAGAGTGAAAGAAACTGACACTGTCCCTACCTAGAGTTTTCTGTCCCTAGAATAAATGTTTTTTTTAATCACAATATAGCACAAGGAAAATTAACTCACTGTCCTTACAGGTCCCTGGAAACAAGGACTTGCAGAGTGAAAGAAAAAAAATACTCTCCCTACCTACAGTTTTCTGTCCCTAGAAAAAAATGTTTTTTTTAATCACAATATAGCAAAAGGACAATTCACTCACTGTCCTTCCAGGTCCCTGGAAACAAGGACTTGCAGAGTGAAAGAAACTGACACTGTCCCTACCTAGAGTTTTCTGTCCCTGGAATAAATGTTTTTTTCAGCACAATATAGCACAAGGACAATTAACTCACTGTCCTTACAGGTCCCTGGAAACAAGGACTTGCAGAGTGAAAGAAAAAAAATACTCTCCCTACCTACAGTTTTCTGTCCCTAGAAAAAAATGTTTTTTTTAATCACAATATAGCAAAAGGACAATTCACTCACTGTCCTTCCAGGTCCCTGGAAACAAGGACTTGCAGAGTGAAAGAAACTGACACTGTCCCTACCTAGAGTTTTCTGTCCCTAGAATAAATGTTTTTTTTAATCACAATATAGCAAAAGGACAATTCACTCACTGTCCTTCCAGGTCCCTGGAAACAAGGACTTGCAGAGTGAAAGAAACTGACACTGTCCCTACCTAGAGTTTTCTGTCCCTAGAATAAATGTTTTTTTTAATCACAATATAGCACAAGGAAAATTAACTCACTGTCCTTACAGGTCCCTGGAAACAAGGACTTGCAGAGTGAAAGAAAAAAAACACTCTCCCTACCTACAGTTTTCTGTCCCTAGAAAAAAATGTTTTTTTTAATCACAATATAGCAAAAGGACAATTCACTCACTGTCCTTCCAGGTCCCTGGAAACAAGGACTTGCAGAGTGAAAGAAACTGACACTGTCCCTACCTAGAGTTTTCTGTCCCTGGAATAAATGTTTTTTTCAGCACAATATAGCACAAGGACAATTAACTCACTGTCCTTACAGGTCCCTGGAAACAAGGACTTGCAGAGTGAAAGAAAAAAAATACTCTCCCTACCTACAGTTTTCTGTCCCTAGAAAAAAATGTTTTTTTTAATCACAATATAGCAAAAGGACAATTCACTCACTGTCCTTCCAGGTCCCTGGAAACAAGGATTTGCAGAGTGAAAGAAACTGACACTGTCCCTACCTAGAGTTTTCTGTCCCTAGAATAAATGTTTTTTTTAATCACAATATAGCAAAAGGACAATTCACTCACTGTCCTTCCAGGTCCCTGGAAACAAGGACTTGCAGAGTGAAAGAAACTGACACTGTCCCTACCTAGAGTTTTCTGTCCCTAGAATAAATGTTTTTTTTAATCACAATATAGCAAAAGGACAATTCACTCACTGTCCTTCCAGGTCCCTGGAAACAAGGACTTGCAGAGTGAAAGAAACTGACACTGTCCCTACCTAGAGTTTTCTGTCCCTAGAATAAATGTTTTTTTTAATCACAATATAGCAAAAGGACAATTCACTCACTGTCCTTCCAGGTCCCTGGAAACAAGGACTTGCAGAGTGAAAGAAACTGACACTGTCCCTACCTAGAGTTTTCTGTCCCTAGAATAAATGTTTTTTTTTAAGCACACTATAGCAGAAGCACAAAACACACTGACACTCTCCCTACCTATCCTTCTCTTTCCCTAAACTAAAGGAATCCAGGTTAAGCAAGAAAGAAATAACAGTCACTGTCCCTGCCTATGCTACTCTATCCCTGCTCCGGAACACACTACACTAGGCCGCCGTGCTGGCGGCCTTTTATAGTGTGGGGCGTGTACTAAACACCCTCAGCAATAATTGGCCACAGGCATCCTGCCTGTGGCCAATCATTGCTCTCCTCGCTGCCGGCGCTGTGATTGGCCAAGCATGCGGAGTCACAGTGCATGCTTGGCCAATCACAGCGCCTGGATGACACTGCGATGGCGTAGTGCATTGTGGGCCGTTCGCGTCACTCGAATTTGGCGCGAACGGCCCAAATCGTTCGATCTTCGTCGAACGATCGAACAGCCAATGTTCGAGTCGAACGTATGTTCGACTCGAACACGAAGCTCATCCCTACTCAAGACCCAGTAAGCCAGAGGATTTTCGGTGGGGAAGGTGTCCAAGTCTGACCTTGCCCCTAGGTATTCCTGGACCATGTATATCAGACGCTGGCGATGGTTGCTGGAACCGATCATACTTTGGGGCTGCGGACTAAAGAATTGTCTGAACGCATCGGTCAGACGGCCACCTTCCCCACCGCTCCTTCTTTGACTGCCCGAAGCCTCAGCAACTCGTTGTCCAGGACCAGGAGTTTGTAACCTCCCAGTCTCTGGGAACGCGTTGCACAGACCTTTCTGCAAGGCCTCCCGGAGTTGTCTCATCCTCTGCTCCCTCTGCGACGGTAAGATAAGGTCCGCAACCTTACCCTTGTACCGTGGATCAAGGAGAGTGGCCAGCCAGTAATGGTCCCTCTCCTTGATCCAAAGAATACGAGGATCCTTCCGCAGACTTTGCAGGATCAGGGAGGCCATGCAGCGTAGGTTAGCTGAGGCATTCAGTCCGGAGTCCTCTGGGTCACTAAGGACGACATGATCCGCAGCCACCTCCTCCCAGCCACGTACAAGTCCACTGGTTTCTTGGGACTGTAAATCATCCCTAAAAGACTGCTGCTGATGATGCTGAGTGCCAGCCACCACCTCCATGCTGACACAATCCTCCTCCTCCTCCTCCTCCTCCTTCTCTTCCTGTGCGATGGGTGGGACAGAAGGAACACTGTCTGGGTAAAGGGGGCCTTGAGAGGCAAGGAAGTCCTCCTCTTCCTGCCTCTGTTCTGCCTCAAGTGCCCTGTCCATTATTCCACGCAGCGTGTGCTCCAACAGGTGGACAAGAGGTACAGTGTCACTGATGCATGCACTGTCACTGCTCACCATCCTCGTGGCCTCCTCAAATGGTGCCAGGACAGTGCATGCATCCCAAATCATGCCCCACTGGCGTGGTGAAAAAAAACCGAGCTCCCCTGACCCTGTCCTGGTGCCGTAGTCGCACAGGTACTCATTGATGGCCCTCTGCTGCGTGTGCAGCCGCTGCAGCATGGCCAACGTTGAGTTCCACCTGGTGGGCATGTCACATATAAGGCGGTTCTTGGGCAGGTTCAACTCCTTTTGCAGCTCAGCCAGGCGAGCACTGGCATTATAAGATCTGCGGAAATGCATACAGACTTTCCTGGCCTGCCTCAGGACATCCTGTAAGCCCGGGTACCTGCCCAAGAACCGCTGCACCACCAGGTTAAGGACGTGAGCCATACAGGGCACATGGGTCAGTTGTCCCTGTCGGAGGGCGGAGAGGAGGTTGGTGCCATTGTCGCAAACCACCATTCCTGGCTTAAGCTGGCGTGGCGTCAACCACCTCTCGGCCTGCCCCTGCAGAGCAGACAGGACCTCTGCCCCAGTGTGGCTCCTGTCCCCCAAACACACCAGCGCAAGCACGGCATGGCATCTTTTTGCCTGCGTACTTGCGTAGCCCCTTGAACGCCTACGGAGCACCGCTGGTTCCGAGGACAAACCACAGGAAGAGGCCATGGAGGAAGAAGAAGAGGAGGGGTGGAGGAGAGAGGTGTGTCACAACCAGTAGTAGCATTTTGGAGGCGTGGCGGTGGAACAACCTCCAACACTACTGCACCTTGTCCTGCATCCTTCCCAGCTGCCAAAAGAGTGACCCAATGGGCCGTGAAAGAAAGGTAACGTCCCTGTCCATGCCTGCTGGACCATGAGTCAGCGGTAATATGCACCTTACCGCTGACCGCCCTGTCCAGCGAGGCCAAGACATTGCCTTCCACATGCCTGTAGAGAGCCGGAATCGCCTTCCGTGCGAAAAAGTGGCGTTTGGGAACCTGCCACTGAGGAACCGCACATTGCACAAACTCACGGAAGGGGGCCGAGTCTACCAACTGAAAAGGCAGCAGTTGAAGCGCTAGCAATTTAGCCAAGCTAGCATTCAACCGCTGGGCATGTGGATGGCTGGGAGTGAACTTCTTTCGACGGTCCAGCAGCTGGGGCAGGGAAATTTGCCTGCTAGAATCGGGCGTTGGTGTACTGCTAGCAGAGTGCCCGCAAGTACTTGCCTGTGACACACATAATTCTACACCTTCATTCCTCTCAGAGCAGGTTTCAGAGAGGAGTGAAGGTATAGTGGGGTTGGAGATCCCAGCTGATGCGGTGCAAGAAGAGGTCAGCTTTGTTCTTTGGTGTGGGTCTTTAAGGTAGGCTTGCCAACGAGCTGCATGGCAGGTCAACATATGTCTGATCAAGCATGTGGTGCCCAAGCGGCTGATGTTTTGGCCACGCGATATACGCTTGAGACATATGTTGCAAACAGCAGTTGTGCCATCTGATGCACTCGCCTCAAAAAAGGCCCACACCAAAGAACTTTTTGAATGACGGGCAGAGGCAGCGCCCTGCACAGGCGGAGCTCTGCGGTGTGATTCCGTCGGTGTGCTGCCCATACGCTGGCCACTCAAGGGCATCCTGCCTCGTTGGAGATGTGCCTCCTCCTCATCCTCCTCCTCCTCCTCCTCTCTCCTATTAGGCACCCACGTGGAGTCAGTGACCTCATCATCCCCTCCCTCCTCATCACTGGAGCCAATCTGGCAGTATGCTGCAGCTGCTGGAGCATGACTGCCAGATTGGTGTCCTTCTTGAGCATCCCCTCTCTCTGCTCTCACGCTGCTGCCTTCCTCTAGCTGGGTATCATCATCAGATCCTTCGAAACGCTGGGCATCCTCCTGGAGCATGTACCCAACACTGTGCTCAAACAGTTCGGGGGACTCCTCAGGAGGAGGACATGGTGGGTCTAGGGAAGGATTGACTAATGAAGATAATGATACCAGAAAAGAGGACGCTTTGGCAGCTGCTTTGCCAGTACCCTGAGCCTGGGTGAGAGAGGATGAGGAGGATGAGGTGGGCTTGGTCATCCACTCTACCAAGTCTTCGGCATGATGTGGCTCAACATGTCCAGCTGCCGAAAAGAAGGACAAGCGTGTCCCATGGCCATGTGCTGATGACAATGCACCGCGTCCACGACCAGCACTGTTGCCCCCAGACACAGAGCCTGCTTGCCCTCTTTTTTTGCCTCCTGACTGTCTGCCTCTCCGTGTTTGCCTTCCAGACATTTTAATGGATGGCCTGCAGGGAGATGGGAAAAAGAGCAATAAGGGCTACCTTCAGGTGTATACTGTGCAGGAGGCTTAGCAACAATGACACTGACACTGTCCCCTGCCTATCCTTCTCTGTCCCTAAACACAAAGATTGAAAATATAGTTCAGCAAAATTGGTTTAGAACAGAATAGCACACTGACACTTTCCCTCACTGTCCTACTCTGTCCCTCCCTACAAACAAGATTTAGCACAGAATAGCACACTGATAGTTTCCACGAGTGTCCTTCTCTGTCCCTAAACTCAAGGATTTCAAATATGGAACAGCAAAATTGGTTTAGAACAGAATAGCACACTGACACTTTCCCTCACTGTCCTACTCTGTCCCTCCCTACAAACAAGATTTAGCACAGAATAGCACACTGATAGTTTCCACGAGTGTGCTTCTCTGTCCCTAAACTCAAGGATTTCAAATATGGAACAGCAAAATTGGTTTAGAACAGAATAGCACACTGACACTTTCCCTCACTGTCCTACTCTGTCCCTCCCTACAAACAAGATTTAGCACAGAATAGCACACTGATAGTTTCCACGAGTGTCCTTCTCTGTCCCTAAACTCAAGGATTTCAAATATGGAACAGCAAAATTGGTTTAGAACAGAATAGCACACTGACACTTTCCCTCACTGTCCTACTCTGTCCCTCCCTACAAACAAGATTTAGCACAGAATAGCACACTGATAGTTTCCACGAGTGTCCTTCTCTGTCCCTAAACTCAAGGATTTCAAATATGGAACAGCAAAATTGGTTTAGAACAGAATAGCACACTGACACTTTCCCTCACTGTCCTACTCTGTTCCTCCCTACAAACAAGATTTAGCACAGAATAGCACACTGATAGTTTCCACGAGTGTCCTTCTCTGTCCCTAAACTCAAGGATTTCAAATATGGAACAGCAAAATTGGTTTAGAACAGAATAGCACACTGACACTTTCCCTCACTGTCATACTCTGTCCCTCCCTACAAACAAGATTTAGCACAGAATAGCACACTGATAGTTTCCACGAGTGTACTTCTCTGTCCCTAAACTCAAGGATTTCAAATATGGAACAGCAAAATTGGTTTAGAACAGAATAGCACACTGTCAGTTTCACTCACTGTACCTCTCTGTCCCTAAACTCAAGGATTGAAAATATGGTTCAGCAAAATTGGTTTAGAACAGAATAGCACACTGACACTTTCCCTCACTGTCCTACTCTGTCCCTCCCTACAAACAAGATTTAGCACAGAATAGCACACTGATAGTTTCCACGAGTGTCCTTCTCTGTCCCTAAACTCAAGGATTTCAAATATGGAACAGCAAAATTGGTTTAGAACAGAATAGCACACTGACACTTTCCCTCACTGTCCTACTCTGTCCCTCCCTACAAACAAGATTTAGTACAGAATAGCACACTGATAGTTTCCACGAGTGTCCTTCTCTGTCCCTAAACTCAAGGATTTCAAATATGGAACAGCAAAATTGGTTTAGAACAGAATAGCACACTGACACTTTCCCTCACTGTCCTACTCTGTCCCTCCCTACAAACAAGATTTAGCACAGAATAGCACACTGATAGTTTCCACGAGTGTCCTTCTCTGTCCCTAAACTCAAGGATTTCAAATATGGAACAGCAAAATTGGTTTAGAACAGAATAGCACACTGTCAGTTTCACTCACTGTACCTCTCTGTCCCTAAACTCAAGGATTGAAAATATGGAACAGCAAAATTGGTTTAGAACAGAATAGCACACTGACACTTTCCCTCACTGTCCTACTCTGTCCCTCCCTACAAACAAGATTTAGCACAGAATAGCACACTGATAGTTTCCACGAGTGTCCTTCTCTGTCCCTAAACTCAAGGATTTCAAATATGGAACAGCAAAATTGGTTTAGAACAGAATAGCACACTGACACTTTCCCTCACTGTCCTACTCTGTCCCTCCCTACAAACAAGATTTAGCACAGAATAGCACACTGATAGTTTCCACGAGTGTCCTTCTCTGTCCCTAAACTCAAGGATTTCAAATATGGAACAGCAAAATTGGTTTAGAACAGAATAGCACACTGACACTTTCCCTCACTGTCCTACTCTGTCCCTCCCTACAAACAAGATTGAGCACAGAATAGCACACTGACACTTTCCCTCACTGTACCTCTCTGTCCCTAAACTCAAGGATTGAAAATATGGTTCAGCAAGATTGGTTTAGAACAGAATAGCACACTGACACTTTCCCTCACTGTACCTCTCTGTCCCTACAAACAAGGATTAGCACAGAATAGCACACTGACACTTTCCCTCACTGTACCTCTCTGTCCCTACAAACAAGGTTTAGCACAGAATAACACACTGACACTCTCCCTACCTATCCTTATTTGTCCCTAAACACAAGGAATCCAGGATTAGTAAAGGAAAAAAAATGACACTGTCCCTGCCTATGCTTCTCTTTCTCTGCTCCGGAACACACTACACAAGGCCGCCGCGCTGGCGGCCTTTTATACTGTGGGGCGTGTACTAAACCCCCTCAGCAATAATTGGCCACAGGCATCCTGCCTGTGGCCAATCATTGCTCTCCTCGCTGCCGGCGCTGTGATTGGCCAAGCATGCGTGGTCACAGTGCATGCTTGGCCAATCACAGCGCCTGGATGACACTGCGATGGCGTAGTGCATTGTGGGCCGTTCGCGTCACTCGAATTTGGCGCGAACGGCCCAAATCGTTCGATCTTCGTCGAACGATCGAACAGCCGATGTTCGAGTCGAACGTATGTTCGACTCGAACACGAAGCTCATCCCTAACCACCACCACCACCACCACCACCAAAGGCCCAATTTTTCAGCCCCTATTCAACAGGGGCATGCAATTATAATTATTGATCTAATAATTCACAGCAGGGCCCATTGCTGCGCCCACCAAGAGTAACTGTCAGGCCTTACAGTGTTGTGGCACCAGCACCACCATCAAAGGCCCAATTTTTAGTACCACTGATCAACAATTATATGTTATTACAATTCCTGATATAATTGTTGACAGCAGGGCGTTCCAGCACCCACCAAGAATAACTGTGAGTGCTTTCAGTGTTGTGCCAACACCAACACCTAAGGGGCCAATTTCTGCAGAGTATATACGGCAGGTCCCTACTTTCAAACATCCAACTTACAAACGACTACTACTTGCAAACGGAAGAAGACAACAGGAAGTGAGAGGAAATCTACCCCTTGGAAGGAAAATTCTCTCCTGTAAGAATTAATATGGGAGAAAGGTGTCTCTTCTCTTCTGATGCTTTATCACCAATCCTTGTGTAGCGGCCTCCTCACCCCGACCTCTTTAGCTAGGGGTATGTCGAGCGACAGAGTGAGGTGCGCTACGGCCCATGTCCTCCCCATGCAATGTGGGTGAGGTGAAGGCCAATATCAATCTTTTCCTCGGGCCAAATGTGTGCTGGTTATGAGGGTCAGTCCTTCCGTGCCGGAATCTCCCTTTGTTCCCATCAACAGAGTCCATACACCCATCAAAGTCCAAACTCAGGTTTATTGCGTATCTCCACATACAGTCAAATGCAACGGCATGATACGATGGGGAAGCAGGTCGAGGCACTGTACAGGTTCCTAGTCCCTACACTCCCTGTGCTATGACCAGGGGTTGCAGGAGTCTTGATGGAAGCTCCTCCGCTGCGCTGAAGCCCATATCAGGGGAAGATGTCCTCCAAGGGAGTTACTGAAGGCCCATCCGTCACCGGGTTGACGCTACACCGGGTCTTCGGACGGGTGACCCCCCCCAGCCTCCTCACCTCAGATGCGGGTCCCCTCGCAAGGGGCGCCCTGGAGCAACTTCACCCTTGCGGGACCCAGTCAGAGTCACCGGGTCCCAGGCCTCCTTAATAGTACCTCACCCCAGGCTGAAGGTGCCCGGGATGGACTCCATCTTCGTTCCGACCAGGCCTTGGGCGCCTAGGCCGGAACCTTGAACCGCCCGCACCCAGGCCTAAGGTGCCTGGGTGCGTGAAGGGGTGACCCCCTCCCACAAGAACAACAGACAGGCGACGACGACCTCGTGGCGCGGGCGTCTCCCCCTTTTATATCCTCCCATCGACACCACGGCGGGTTCCCCGCCCCAGCCGTACCATCGCCAGGAAGGAA
This sequence comes from Rana muscosa, assembly GCA_029206835.1. Lineage (NCBI taxonomy): Eukaryota > Metazoa > Chordata > Amphibia > Anura > Ranidae > Rana > Rana muscosa. The sequence goes on from CM055122.1 coordinate 274,057,899, forward strand.
CCAAAAAAAAGGGTAACACTGTGATAGCGATTCTACCTCGAGCCAGCAGGTACACTGACACCCACTGGTCAAAGAGAATATTACACCACCCAATCCTCCACGAATAAGAAAAGGGGTCTAATCCCTGACATAATTACACACCTGGGTCTCTCTACCCCCAGGTGTATCCAACTAACTTTGAAGACCCCGCTACACACTCCCCCTGGTGATTTGACGCTGGTCCCCAGCGTCAGGTGCACACCCATGTCTCCCAAGGAGGGGTGACATGAAGTGGGCCCCAGAGGCTATCCCTAATATTTTGGATACTGTATGTGCCAAGACCTGCTCAAAAAAAAAACCTATAAAACATTAAAACTTTTGTATAAAACATCTGTCATGTACACATATACAATCCCCCCCGTCACTGTCTAAGAACCACCCCATACTCAGTAGTCTTGACCGACGAATCTCCTGCAGAAGGGAAACAAAAAAAAAACATCCTAACACTCTGTGTTAACTTGGCATGAGTGGGTCCGTCAGCCGAGAGACCCACTCACTCCAATAAGTAAGTAATGCATGTGTAACATTTTCAAACAACCGTTGCACAACACTGCCACCTGGTGACAGCGCTGCGGTAATGACACTTGGTTAGATCTTCATTCTTCCTGCTTTCCTACTCTAACTCTACCCCAAAAGTCTCTACCTTTGGCACATGAAGAAAAGGGAGAAAAAAAAACAACAGCTCCCAAATCTCCAGTGAGTAAAAGAAAAGCCCAAATCAAAACAAAAGTAGGGCACAGTTCTAGGCGTCTGGGAATGTCTCTTCCAGAAAGTTTCAATAGCAACAAGATAGGAGCTCACTTTTCCTATAAATAGAACCTTGGATCCGGCAGAAACAGGGGCTTCAGGTGCCCGTCAAACACTTCCACCGAATACTCAACATCCTCTCCATCTTTCCTGCAGATGAGCACCTTATCGGCATGAATATGGCGCCCAAGTCTCCAATCAGCTCTGCAGTCCTTGAACTTTTTAGACACAGGCGGCGAACATGACAGGTATCGCCTGGCATGGGGTACTTTAAGCTTTTCCCATACAAACTCGTCATACCACCTTGGTCGCAGGACCTCGACTTCATACAATAGGTCCCGAGGCAAGTAGGGGTACTCCCACCCATATTCACGGACGACTCTCTGGGAGAAAAGTCTCTGCAACCTGGCTAGAGGCGGCATCACATCTCGCTCACCTTCTCCTGGCTGTACGATGGCCTCCGGGTGCCGAGGTACCTTTACCATCTCGGGTTTCTTTGTCTTTGGTGCCCGCAATGAAGCACGCTGCATCCCCACCATCAGAGCGGGTGATGTAGTTGAATGCGGAAAGTTGGTCGGAGGACTAGATTTCCTCGGGAACTCCGGGGCCTTCACCCGGAGCGTACTGTCTTCTATGGACATGGGGGAATCCTGCGGTTTACTCAGCATAGGTAGTGGGCGTCTGTCCCAGCCCTTCCGGTGAAACAGTTCGTCTATCCCTCCGTCATCCCCACAGTCTGACAATGACTCTAAGTCGGAGGTGTCATACATCTCAGCGGGAAGGTAGTCTCTAGTAGACGGAAGGCTACCCTCCCCTGCGGGCTCCACCGACTGGGGACCCTCGACACCTCCAACCAACACCACAGTCCCAGCCCCTGGCTCACCTGGACCTTCTGAAGAACTGGGATGTCCGGGACTCTCTTCTCTACCGGCGCCATCCAGGCCAGGCAAGCGGCGGGGTGAAGCTCGACCACGGCCATAAGATGCCTGTACCAGACCGACTTTCCTCTTCGGAGGTGGGAGCAGGGAGTCTGTAGTGACCGAAGCAGTGTCCTCGGATTTTTCTCTCTCAGTCTCTGGTTGGGCAGTCACTTCGCCCTGGTCAGCGCGCACGGGAAACTCCGCAAAGGCTTTGATCTCTCCCTCCGGAGTGGCGGTTCCTGTGATGCAGTTGAGGCGTAGGGCCCGGGGCCTTTCCGTGTGTGGTTCAACCTCAAAAAGAAACTCCTTGCATGCTTCGCATCGCCCGAATGGCTTTAGTTGGACCACCAGTCCCGAGCATCCGGGACAGATCACACCGAGGGCCTCTGTGTCTCTGCATGAATACAAAGCCAACTGTCCTCGGGGCCTGAGCCTTATCCCCGTGTCTGTAATGGATGCAGCAAATGCAGTCATCTTGAAAGGATAAGGTACCGTCATCCACGGGGAGCCTGAGTTCACTCCAACCACTTGCTGCTCCATCACACGCCGACCTCGCGCCGAAGTCTCCACGTGCATCTCCACACGTGGCCAGACTCCTCCCACGACTTGCACGTTTTCGTGGGCTTCCTTCAGTCTCCTCCCACGAATTGCGTAGTCATGGGGTGCCTCGTGGCGCAGTGCAGCAAAAGTCCCCACATGTAGTTCGTCACACGGCTGGACTCCTCCCTCTTCCCGCTCTTTCTGCATGGGCCTCTCCCAGTTTTTCAGGGAAATTTCCACGACTTCGAGCACAGGGATGCACTTTGGCCAATCACATGGCCGACCTGCTCGGACCTCCTCCGGGCAGCAAAGTTCAAACACAGCCGTTCCAAACCTCAGGGTTAACACACGTTCGTATCCCGGACGAGCCCCCACGTGTAGCGGCCTCCTCACCCCGACCTCTTTAGCTAGGGGTATGTCGAGCGACAGAGTGAGGTGCGCTACGGCCCATGTCCTCCCCATGCAATGTGGGTGAGGTGAAGGCCAATATCAATCTTTTCCTCGGGCCAAATGTGTGCTGGTTATGAGGGTCAGTCCTTCCGTGCCGGAATCTCCCTTTGTTCCCATCAACAGAGTCCATACACCCATCAAAGTCCAAACTCAGGTTTATTGCGTATCTCCACATACAGTCAAATGCAACGGCATGATACGATGGGGAAGCAGGTCGAGGCACTGTACAGGTTCCTAGTCCCTACACTCCCTGTGCTATGACCAGGGGTTGCAGGAGTCTTGATGGAAGCTCCTCCGCTGCGCTGAAGCCCATATCAGGGGAAGATGTCCTCCAAGGGAGTTACTGAAGGCCCATCCGTCACTGGGTTGACGCTACACCGGGTCTTCAGACGGGTGACCCCCCCCAGCCTCCTCACCTCAGATGCGGGTCCCCTCGCAAGGGGCGCCCTGGAGCAACTTCACCCTTGCGGGACCCAGTCGGAGTCACCGGGTCCCAGGCCTCCTTAATAGTACCTCACCCCAGGCTGAAGGTGCCCGTGATGGACTCCATCTTCGTTCCGACCAGGCCTTGGGCGCCTAGGCCGGAACCTTGAACCGCCCGCACCCAGGCCTAAGGTGCCTGGGTGCGTGAAGGGGTGACCCCCTCCCACAAGAACAACAGACAGGCGACGACGACCTCGTGGCGCGGGCGTCTCCCCCTTTTATATCCTCCCATCGACACCACGGCGGGTTCCCCGCCCCAGCCGTACCATCGCCAGGAAGGAACCAAAAAAAAGGGTAACACTGTGATAGCGATTCTACCTCGAGCCAGCAGGTACACTGACACCCACTGGTCAAGAGAATATTACACCACCCAATCCTCCACGAATAAGAAAAGGGGTCTAATCCCTGACATAATTACACACCTGGGTCTCTCTACCCCCAGGTGTATCCCACTAACTTTGAAGACCCCGCTACACTTGTTTCAATACAAACACCACATTTCAAAAACAGTTGTCATTGGGACGCAAAGTGAGGTGAAATGTTCTGAACAGGGGCACAGACAGCAAAAAAAATGTGACAGGGGTGATAACCGTTCTCTATGTTTTCCAAAAAGCTAAAAAAAAGGAATTTGGCATGGAGCTCCACTTAAACAATGCAGCTGTTCAAAATTACAAACAGATTCTACATAAGAACAAACCTACAGTCCCTGTCTTGTATGCACCGCCTGTATACGGCTGTTCAGAGTATATAGGGCCTTTTTTATTTTGTGTGCGGGGTTCCCCTTAATATCCATACAAGACCCAAAGGGGCTGGTAATGGGCTGGGGTAGGGGGGGGGGGGGTTGAGGGGGTAGCTATGCCATTTTTCCTAAAGATTTTCATCCATATTACCGGGACCAGACATTGCATTAAAGCCGCAAGCAGTTTTAAATGGCTTTTTTTCCTTTAGAAATGTTATTTTGTGCAGGGACAGTTCTAAACACGGGAAACACGTGGCACTTCACAGGCATACTTTAGACACCCCCTAGGTACAATATTTAAAGGAATATTTGACTTTTTTTTTTCACTTTATGCATCATTAAAATGACTGCTCCCGGAAAACGTCCGTTTTTAAAACTTATTTTTGCATTGATACATGTCCCCTGGTGCAGAACCCGGGTTCCCAAACTCTGTTTCGGACAATAACATGGATAATAGTCGTTATAATTAGCACTTTAGAATCCGAACGTTCGCATCCATTGTATTTAATAGGGTTCTAATGTTCGTGCGAACTTTCGGTCCGTTCGCGGGTTCTGGTGCGAACCGAACCCGGGGGTGTTCGGCTCATCACTAATTGTGACTAGGGATGAGCTTCGTGTTCGAGTCGAACATACGTTCGACTCGAACATTGGCTGTTCGATCGTTCGACGAAGATCGAACGATTTGGGCCGTTCGCGCCAAATTCGAGTGACGCGAACGGCCCACAATGCACTACGCCATCGCAGTGTCATCCAGGCGCTGTGATTGGCCAAGCATGCACTGTGACCCCGCATGCTTGGCCAATCACAGCGCCGGCAGCGAGGAGAGCAATGATTGGCCACAGGCAGGATGCCTGTGGCCAATTATTGCTGAGGGTGTTTAGTACACGCCCCACACTATAAAAGGCCGCCAGCACGGCGGCCTAGTGTAGTGTGTTCCGGAGCAGGGATAGAGTAGCATAGGCAGGGACAGTGACTGTTATTTCTTTCTTGCTTAACCTGGATTCCTTTAGTTTAGGGAAAGAGAAGGATAGGTAGGGAGAGTGTCAGTGTGTTTTGTGCTTCTGCTATAGTGTGCTTAAAAAAAAACATTTATTCTAGGGACAGAAAACTCTAGGTAGGGACAGTGTCAGTTTCTTTCACTCTGCAAGTCCTTGTTTCCAGGGACCTGGAAGGACAGTGAGTGAATTGTCCTTTTGCTATATTGTGATTAAAAAAAACATTTATTCTAGGGACAGAAAACTCTAGGTAGGGACAGTGTCAGTTTCTTTCACTCTGCAAGTCCTTGTTTCCAGGGACCTGGAAGGACAGTGAGTGAATTGTCCTTTTGCTATATTGTGATTAAAAAAAACATTTATTCTAGGGACAGAAAACTCTAGGTAGGGACAGTGTCAGTTTCTTTCACTCTGCAAGTCCTTGTTTCCAGGGACCTGGAAGGACAGTGAGTGAATTGTCCTTTTGCTATATTGTGATTAAAAAAAACATTTATTCTAGGGACAGAAAACTCTAGGTAGGGACAGTGTCAGTTTCTTTCACTCTGCAAGTCCTTGTTTCCAGGGACCTGGAAGGACAGTGAGTGAATTGTCCTTTTGCTATATTGTGATTAAAAAAAACATTTATTCTAGGGACAGAAAACTCTAGGTAGGGACAGTGTCAGTTTCTTTCACTCTGCAAGTCCTTGTTTCCAGGGACCTGGAAGGACAGTGAGTGAATTGTCCTTTTGCTATATTGTGATTAAAAAAAACATTTATTCTAGGGACAGAAAACTCTAGGTAGGGACAGTGTCAGTTTCTTTCACTCTGCAAGTCCTTGTTTCCAGGGACCTGGAAGGACAGTGAGTGAATTGTCCTTTTGCTATATTGTGATTAAAAAAAACATTTATTCTAGGGACAGAAAACTCTAGGTAGGGACAGTGTCAGTTTCTTTCACTCTGCAAGTCCTTGTTTCCAGGGACCTGGAAGGACAGTGAGTGAATTGTCCTTTTGCTATATTGTGATTAAAAAAAACATTTATTCTAGGGACAGAAAACTCTAGGTAGGGACAGTGTCAGTTTCTTTCACTCTGCAAGTCCTTGTTTCCAGGGACCTGGAAGGACAGTGAGTGAATTGTCCTTTTGCTATATTGTGATTAAAAAAAACATTTATTCTAGGGACAGAAAACTCTAGGTAGGGACAGTGTCAGTTTCTTTCACTCTGCAAGTCCTTGTTTCCAGGGACCTGGAAGGACAGTGAGTGAATTGTCCTTTTGCTATATTGTGATTAAAAAAAACATTTATTCTAGGGACAGAAAACTCTAGGTAGGGACAGTGTCAGTTTCTTTCACTCTGCAAGTCCTTGTTTCCAGGGACCTGGAAGGACAGTGAGTGAATTGTCCTTTTGCTATATTGTGATTAAAAAAAACATTTATTCTAGGGACAGAAAACTCTAGGTAGGGACAGTGTCAGTTTCTTTCACTCTGCAAGTCCTTGTTTCCAGGGACCTGGAAGGACAGTGAGTGAATTGTCCTTTTGCTATATTGTGATTAAAAAAAACATTTATTCTAGGGACAGAAAACTCTAGGTAGGGACAGTGTCAGTTTCTTTCACTCTGCAAGTCCTTGTTTCCAGGGACCTGGAAGGACAGTGAGTGAATTGTCCTTTTGCTATATTGTGATTAAAAAAAACATTTATTCTAGGGACAGAAAACTCTAGGTAGGGACAGTGTCAGTTTCTTTCACTCTGCAAGTCCTTGTTTCCAGGGACCTGGAAGGACAGTGAGTGAATTGTCCTTTTGCTATATTGTGATTAAAAAAAACATTTATTCTAGGGACAGAAAACTCTAGGTAGGGACAGTGTCAGTTTCTTTCACTCTGCAAGTCCTTGTTTCCAGGGACCTGGAAGGACAGTGAGTGAATTGTCCTTTTGCTATATTGTGATTAAAAAAAACATTTATTCTAGGGACAGAAAACTCTAGGTAGGGACAGTGTCAGTTTCTTTCACTCTGCAAGTCCTTGTTTCCAGGGACCTGGAAGGACAGTGAGTGAATTGTCCTTTTGCTATATTGTGATTAAAAAAAACATTTATTCTAGGGACAGAAAACTCTAGGTAGGGACAGTGTCAGTTTCTTTCACTCTGCAAGTCCTTGTTTCCAGGGACCTGGAAGGACAGTGAGTGAATTGTCCTTTTGCTATATTGTGATTAAAAAAAACATTTATTCTAGGGACAGAAAACTCTAGGTAGGGACAGTGTCAGTTTCTTTCACTCTGCAAGTCCTTGTTTCCAGGGACCTGGAAGGACAGTGAGTGAATTGTCCTTTTGCTATATTGTGATTAAAAAAAACATTTTTTTCTAGGGACAGAAAACTGTAGGTAGGGAGAGTGTTTTTTTTCTTTCACTCTGCAAGTCCTTGTTTCCAGGGACCTGTAAGGACAGTGAGTTAATTTTCCTTGTGCTATATTGTGATTAAAAAAAACATTTTTTCTAGGGACAGAAAACTGTAGGTAGGGAGAGTGTTTTTTTTCTTTCACTCTGCAAGTCCTTGTTTCCAGGGACAGAGAAGGACACCTGAAGGTAGCCCTTATTGCTTTTTTCCCATCTCCCTGCAGGCCATCTATTAGAATGTCTGGAAGGCAAACAAGGAGAGGCAGACAGTCAGGAGGCAATAAAAGAGGGCAAGCAGGCTCTGTGTCTGGGGGCAACAGTGCTGGTCGTGGACGCGGTGCATTGTCATCAGCACATGGCCATGGGACACGCTTGTCCTTCTTTTCGGCAGCTGGACATGTTGAGCCACATCATGCCGAAGACTTGGTAGAGTGGATGACCAAGCCCTCCTCCTCCTCCTCATCCTCTCTCACCCAGGCTCAGGGTACTGGAAAAGCAGCTGCCAAAGCGTCGTCTTCCCTGGTATCAATGTCAGACAAATCATCAGTCACTCCTTCCCTAGACCCACCATGTCCTCCTCCTGAGGAGTCCCCCGAACTGTTTCAGCACAGTGTTGGGTACATGCTCCAGGAGGATGCCCAGCGTTTCGAAGGGTCTGATGATGAAACCCAGCTAGAGGAAGGCAGTAGCGTGAGAGCAGACAGAGGGGATGCTCAAGAAGGACACCAATCTGGCAGTCATGTTCCAGCAGCTGCAGCATACTGCCAGATTGGCTCCAGTGATGAGGAGGGAGGGGATGATGAGGTCAATGACTCCACGTGGGTGCCTAATAGGAGAGAGGAGGAGGAGGAGGATGAGGAGGAGGCACATCTCCAACGAGGCAGGATGCCCTTTGGTGGCCAGCGTAAGGGCAGTACACCGACGGAATCACACCGCAGAGCTCCGCCTGTGCAGGGCGCTGCCTCTGCCCGTCATTCAAAAAGTTCTTTGGTGTGGGCCTTTTTTGAGGCTAGTGCATCAGATCGCACAGCTGCTGTTTGCAACATATGTCTCAAGCGTATATCGCGTGGCCAAAACATCAGCCGCTTGGGTACCACATGCCTGACCAGACATATGTTGACCTGCCATGCAGCTCGTTGGCAAGCCTACCTCAAAGACCCACACCAAAGAACAAAGCGGACCTCTCCTTGCACCGCATCAGCTGGGATCTCCAACCCCACTATAACTTCAGTCCTCTCTGAAACATGCACTGAGAGGAATGAAGGTGTAGAATTAGGTGTGTCACAGCCAAGTACTTGCGCCCACTCTGCTAGCAGTACACCGACGTCCGATTCTAGCAGGCAAATTTCCCTGCCCCAGCTGCTGGACCGTCGAAAGAAGTTCACTCCCAGCCATCCACATGCCCAGCGGTTGAATGCTAGCTTGGCTAAATTGCTAGCGCTTCAACTGCTGCCTTTTCAGTTGGTAGACTCGGCCCCCTTCCGTGAGTTTGTGCAATGTGCGGTTCCTCAGTGGCAGGTTCCCAAACGCCACTTTTTCTCACGGAAGGCTATTCCGGCTCTCTACCGGCATGTGGAAGGCAATGTCTTGGCCTCGCTGGACAGGGCGGTCAGCGGTAAGGTGCATATTACCGCTGACTCATGGTCCAGCAGGCATGGACAGGGACGTTACCTTTCTTTCACGGCCCATTGGGTCACTCTTTTGGCAGCTGGGAAGGATTCAGGACAAGGTGCAGTAGTGTTGGAGGTTGTCCCACCGCCACGCCTCCAAAATGCTACTACTGGTTGTGACACACCTCTCTCCTCCACCCCCTCCTCTTCTTCTTCCTCCATGGCCTCTTCCTGTGGTTTGTCCTATGAACCAGCGGTGCTCCGTAGCCGTTCACGGGGCTACGCAAGTACGCAGGCAAAAAGATGCCATGCCGTGCTTGCGCTGGTGTGTTTGGGGGACAGAAGCCACACTGGGGCAGAGGTCCTGTCTGCTCTGCAGGGCCAGGCCGAGAGGTGGTTGACGCCACGCCAGCTTAAGCCAGGAATGGTGGTTTGCGACAATGGCACCAACCTCCTCTCCGCCCTCCGACAGGGACAACTGACCCATGTGCCCTGTGTGGCTCACGTCCTTAACCTGGTGGTGCAGCGGTTCTTGGGCAGGTACCCGGGCTTACAGGATGTCCTGAGGCAGGCCAGGAAAGTCTGTGTGCATTTCCGCAGATCTTATAATGCCAGTGCTCGCCTGGCTGAGCTGCAAAAGGAGTTGAACCTGCCCAAGAACCGCCTTATATGTGACATGCCCACCAGGTGGAACTCAACGTTGGCCATGCTGCAGCGGCTGCACACGCAGCAGAGGGCCATCAATGAGTACCTGTGCGACTACGGCACCAGGACAGGGTCAGGGGAGCTTGGTTTTTTTTCTCCACGCCAGTGGGGCATGATCAGGGATGCATGCACTGTCCTGGCACCATTTGAGGAGGCCACGAGGATGGTGAGCAGTGACAGTGCATGCATCAGTGACACTGTACCTCTTGTCCACCTGTTGGAGCACACGCTGCGTGGAATAATGGACAGGGCACTTGAGGCAGAACAGAGGCAGGAAGAGGAGGACTTCCTTGCCTCTCAAGGCCCCCTTTACCCAGACAGTGTTCCTTCTGTCCCACCCATCGCACAGGAAGAGGAGGAGGAGGAGGAGGAGGAGGAGGAGGATTGTGTCAGCATGGAGGTGGAGGCTGGCACTCAGCATCATCAGCAGCAGTCTTTTAGGGATGATTTACAGTCCCAAGAAACCAGTGGACTTGTACGTGGCTGGGAGGAGGTGGCTGCGGATCATGTCGTCCTTAGTGACCCAGAGGACTCCGGAGCGAATGCCTCAGCAAACCTACGCTGCATGGCCTCCCTGATCCTGCAAAGTCTGCGGAAGGATCCTCGTATTCTTCGGATCAAGGAGAGGGACCATTACTGGCTGGCCACTCTCCTTGATCCACGGTACAAGGGTAAGGTTGCGGACCTTATGTTACCGTCGCAGAGGGAGCAGAGGATGAGACAACTCCGGGAGGCCTTGCAGAAAGGTCTGTGCAACGCGTTCCCAGAGACTAGGAGGTTGCAAACTCCTGGTCCTGGACAACGAGTTGCTGAGGCTTCGGCCAGTCAAAGAAGGAGCGGTGGGGAAGGTGGCCGTCTGACCGATGCGTTCAGACAATTCTTTAGTCCGCAGCCCCAAAGTATGATTGGTTCCAGCAACCATCGCCAGCGTCTGATAAACATGGTGCAGGAATATCTAGGGGCAAGGTCAGACTTGGACACCTTCCCCACCGAAAATCCTCTGGCTTACTGGGTCTTGAGGATGGATCACTGGCCAGAGCTTGCACAGTATGCAATTGAGCTACTGGCCTGTCCTGCATCCAGCGTTCTTTCGGAACGCACATTCAGTGCTGCTGGAGGATTTGTCACGGATCACAGGGTGCGCCTGTCCACCGACTCGGTTGATCGACTGACTTTCATCAAGATGAACCAGTCTTGGATCACCACCAGCTACCACACACCTGATGCTGATATAACAGACTAATTGATTTTAAAATGTCACATCCCTTCAAGACTGATGCTGATGCTGAGTGCCTGTGCTGTTATGTTGACTGGCTATCCTCCTCCTCCGAGTCCTCAATGATACGATTGATGATGATAGCTTGGAAGATCATTTTTGTTTATGGGTGCCGCCACCAGTGCCTAACGCCCAATTTTTCAGCCCCTGTTTAACAGGGGCGTGTAATTACAATTTTTGAAGCAATACTTTGCAACAGGGCTCATTGCTGTGCTCCAAGTACAGTATCTGTGAGGAGTTGCAGTGTTGTGCCACCAGTGCCTAAGGCCCAATTTTTCAGCCCCTGTTTAACAGGGGCGTGTCATTACAATTTTTGAAGCAATACTTTGCAACAGGGCTCATTGCTGTGCTCCAAGTACAGTATCTGTGAGGGGTTGCAGTGTTGTGCCACCAGTGCCTAAGGCCCAATTTTTCAGCCCCTGTTCAACAGGGGCATGTAATTACAATTCTTGATCTAATAATTCACAGCAGGGCCCATTGCTGCACCCACCAAGAGTAACTGTCAGGGCTTACAGTGTTGTGGCACCAGCACCACCATCAAAGGCCCAATTTTTACTACCACTGTTCAACAATTATATGTAATTAAAATTCCTGATATAATAGTTGACAGCAGGGCGTTCCAGCACCAACCAAGAGTAACTGTGAGTGCTTACAGTGTTGTGCCAACACCAACAACTAAGGGGCCTATTTCTGCAGAGTATATACGGCAGGTCCCTACTTTCAAACATCCAACTTACAAACGACTCCTACTTGCAAACGCAAGAAGACAACAGGAAGTGAGAGGAAATCTACCACTAGGAAGGAAAATTCTCTCCTGTAAGAATAAATATGGGAGAAAGGTGTCTCCTCTGTACTGATGCTTTATCAGCAATCCTTGTTTCAAGAAAAACACCACATTTCAAAAACAGTTGTCATTGGGACGGAAAGTGAGGTGAAATGTTCTGAACAGGGGCACAGACAGCAAAACAAATGTTACAGGGGTGATAACCCTTACCTATGTTTTCCAAAAAGTTTAAAAATAGATTTTTGGGCTGGAGCTACACTTCAACAATGTACCTGTTCAAAATTACAAACAGATTCTACATAAGAACAAACCTACAGTCCCTGTCTTGTATGCACCGCCTGTATACGGCTGTTCAGAGTATATAGGGCCTTTTTTATTTTATGTGCGGGGTTCCCCTTAATATCCATACAAGACCCAAAGGGGCTGGTAATGGGCTGGGGTAGGGGGGGGGGGGTCATGGGGTAGCTATGCCATTTTTCTTAAAGAATTTCATCCATATTACCGGGACCAGACATTACATTAAAGCCGCAAGCAGTTTTAAATGGCTTTTTTTTCCTTTAGAAGTGTCATTTTGTGCAGGGACAGTTCTAAACACGGGAAACACGTGGCACTTCACAGGCATACTTTAGACACCCCCCAGGTACGATATTTAAAGGAATATTTGACTTTTTTTTTTTCACTTTATGCATCATTAAAATGACTGCTCCCGAAAAACGACCGTTTTTAAAACTTCTTTTTGCATTGATACATGTCCCCTGGTGCAGAACCCGGGTTCCCAAACCCTTTTTAGGACAATAACATGCATAATAGTTGTTATAATTAGCACTTTAGAATTCGAACGTTCGCATCCATTGTATTTAATAGGGTTCTAATGTTCGTTCGAACTTCCGGTCCGTTCGCGGGTTCTGGTGCGAACCGAACCCGGGGGTGTTCGGCTCATCACTAATTGTGACTAGGAGCTGCTCCTGGGAGACATCTCTGGCTGTGGTTCTCCTTGGGGATGTACTTCCTATTGTCCAACTACTGCCTGGGTCATAGGTTTAGTTCAAAGTTAAAACAAAAAATATATATTTCTTCAAAACGGATCTTAACTGATCGGACGTTGACGGACATTGGCAGTTAACGTCAGATAATATCAGTTTTCACGGATCTCGACGTAGCCTTGTACTACCGGATTAACGGATGGTAACAGATGGTCATCCGTTTGCCCATAGGAATGTATTGTCGTCCATTGAGGGATGGAAGAAAAACGGATAGACGGTCCGTTCGTGTGAAAGGGGCCTTATAGCTGCAAAGGGTGGGACAACTCAATATTGAACCCTGCGGACTAAGACTCGGATGTCATTAAAGTTCATGTGCATGTAAAGGCAGGTGTCCCAATACTTTTGGCAATATAGTGTATATTTTTATATAGAAATAGCACCCTCCTCTAGTTAGGCTGCTAGGTTAAATTTTGTTTTTGGTTCCACTGTAGTGAGTATATTTTTGTCTTTTCAGGGTTTCCTGGGCTGAGAGTTTGGTTACTCCCACCTGCCTCTGAAAGAAGTTTCCAGAGCATAGGGCAGAGAGATTCAAATAATAAGTTTAATATTTATCATGCCACAGCCAATCCCTGGAAGGAGCCATCCAGAAGGTGGCTGGGGAGGTGATAAACGTGTAGGTAGCATGAGCAGATGTTTCTTTTCTTTCCAGGGAGGGTTCCAGTTCTCTTGGGGCTTCTGCCCCTGGAGGCAGCTTTACTGAGACAAGAAACTGCAGTCTGAGCCTCAGCAGCTGCCGGGCTAAGGAAAAGATTGCCAATGGATGTTTGCTGGAGGGCACTGCACTGAAGTCCTGGTCTGGAGAAGGATCTTGTTATCTTCCTCACTAAGAATTCACCTCAGCTCCTGGGACACTGTGAGAAATTAGCTTGCTGGGGAATATTATTTGTGCCAGCGCCAAAAGGGAACTAAGTGCCATAGGTTGCTGCTGCTGTAGGGTCCTAGATATACTGGCCATTCCCTGTTACCTCCAGAAAAAGCTGCTATACAGAATATTAGTGAGAAGTTTGTCCTCCCAAGCCTTTGGCTATTGGCTCCTGCTGTTGCCAATCAAATGCTGTGAGGAAGCAGGGGGCGGGGTCAAGCTGTGCTGTGTTTGTCTATGGAGTGAGGCTATGGGAGCACAGGGAGAAGAGGAGGAGCCAAGATCACTGGTGGGGGACCCCAGAAGAAGAGGTTCAGGGCTGTTCTGTGATCTGCACATGTAATGCACACAGTTGGAGCGCACTAGTGTGGGGTTCAAGGGATTAATGCAGGCAGTGAGGTGGCGATAAAATGCTTTTCGGAGATCAAAGCAAATGTGAATGAGCACTTGCATACATTTGAATTTTTAGGCTGGGTTCACACCATTGCAAATTGGATCCGGAATATCCGCATCCAATTCGCAATAGCAGGAGATTTTGACCATCTCTCTATGGAGCCGGTTCACATATCTCCGCAGCAGGACTGGTGCATTTTGCACAAAAACGCTGTGCGTCTTTTGGCCAGTTTCAGGTCCGAATTCAGCCCAAAATTCAGGCTCAAAAACAAACCTGAAACGGTGAACCAGCACGCACCGGACCCCATATGCAAACCCAGTCTTAAAGATTTTGGGGAGGTCCTGTTCCATTATAACCATTTTTTTGAGCATTGGTGGTCTAATCTTTTTGTTGCTGAATAACATGCTTAAGTTGATAAAATAAAACAAAACATCAGGTTCTACGACCGTCTGTATGAATGGGCTAAAACATGACTGGATACTGAGCTATTTACAACACTACTTATAACACAATTGTCATATTTGTATAATATTTATATAACATAAAAAAATCACACCTTCACCGATAAAACATTGCTTGTTGGAAAAGGCGATAATGTATTTCATTCTAAATAAAAAGCATTTTTCAATTGCTGTGCTTTTTTTTTAATCAAGTCTATGAAAACATGGTAAAAAATATGCTAATTAGTTCATAGTTATAGCGTGCCCAAACACGCATAATCGGCTAAGTTTGTTAATAAATGTATATAAAACATAGGTAAAACAGTAAACTGTACAGTACCATCTCTGTATAGTGTAGCGGGTATATGCTTTTCTATTATGTTTAAATTTGGTGGGGATCTGTGATGTGTGGGTGGTGCTGTCACTTTGGGCCCGGGGTTGAGCCATCGTTGCAGTGGCATACCCTTTTTGGCCTCTCGCAGCATGAGTACAGCGGGGCGGGGGCTCTGCTGGGCTTGTTGGGGGAGGGTATAAAGGGGTCGGCCATTTTGGTCACATGGTCGTCGAGTCCCAGGCACCTTCAGCCTGAGGGCTGTGGTTTGTGGTCGGTGTCCAGGCGGCCTAGGCCTGGATGCCCGGAGCTCGTGTTCCACCCCAGGCACCTTCAGCCTGGGGTGAGGTACTCGGTTGGAGGCCTGGGGCCCAGTGTCCTCCGCTGGGCTCCGCGAGGGAAGGATATCCTAGGGGACCTCGGGAGTGGGGTACCCGAATCCAGAGGCGTAAGGGACCGGAGGAGCTACTCACCGAAGACCTGGTGCAGCAGATTGCCGGTGTTGGGTGAGCCTCAGGAGACCGCCCGGAGGGGTATCTTCCCAAACAGGGGCCGAGTGCAGTCAGGAGGAAGGTTCACCGTTCATCCGGTCAGTGGCAGCGACCAAGATTCTCAACAGGTGGCATAGATCATGTGCCAAACCTATTCGCTGATAGAGGAATAGGAGAATTCATTGTGCCTGGGCCTACTCGTATCCACACCCCCTGTCTGTTCGTTGAGGGAGTCCAACTGATTGTGTTTCATCCTGACATTGGAAAATAAAGGAGTGTTGGACTTTTATTGGTTGGGGCTCATTTATTGGCAGACACTGTTCCACAGAAGAAGCGGAGGCTCCAAACTCAGAACACCGACCCGAAGGTAAAGGAACTTTGCTTACACCACACAAACATCTGCAGTGAAGGCTTGGCGTGGTGACCCCGCACTCTCTCCTCCAGGATACCCCTAGACAAGCAGAAACCAGCCAGCAGCGGAGTGAGAGAGTGGAGGCCGCTACAATAGCAAATATAAATAGATGAGAAAACCATTCCTATAGTCTACCACACCACATCCCTACTAACAGTCTCTGTACAGAATTCCCTAGTTTGGACTTTTATGCCCTGTACACACGATCGGATTTCCGATGGAATAAAATATGATGACTTCCATCAGTCTTGCCTGCACACCATCAGACAAAATTCCGACCATCCAAAGCGCGGTGACGTAAAACACTCCGACGAGCCGAGAAAAATTAAGTTCAATGCTTCTGAGCATGCGTCGACTTGATTCTGAGCATGCGTGGGTTTTTTCTCCATTGGAGTTCCACACAGACGATCGGAATTTCCTATCATTTTTTTTCCATCAGAAAAATTTAAAACATGTTCTATTTTTTAACACCGATGGAAAAAAGTCCGATGGGGCCCACACACGATCGTTTTTTCCGATGAAAAAAGTCCATCTGACTTTTTTCATCTGAAAAAACGACCGTGTGTACAGGGCATTAGGGTTCATTCACATGAGTGATTGAGAGGCGGTAAAACCCTGCAGTTCTGCCAACCGCTAACCCCTTTAGCTGCAACGGCTGGGGCTGCAGAGCCTGTACACATGCCACAGCCACAATGCTTTGCTTCATGGCAGGAAAAATACCCCCTGTCGCTTTAATGTGTATGCAGTTGCGGCACAGTAATCCGGTATTTAGGGGATTAAAACATGCAGCAGTAACAAAGCATGCAGTAACATGCAATACAATGCTTCCTCACCATCTGTCAAATGCTCTCTGAAGAGCGATCAGAACGTACATTGCTTTTCCAAGAGCAAAGCACATGTGAAAGAGCTCTATAGGCTTCTTTCACACAGGTGGTTAAAGTGGTTGTAAAGACAGAAGATTTTTTTATCTTAAAGTGATTGTAAAGTCTTGTATTTTTTTTCAATAAAAATAACAAACATGTTATACTCACCTCTTCTGTGCAGTGGATTTTCACAGGACAGCCCTGATCCTCCTCTTCTCGAGTCCCTCTTCTGTGCTCCTGGCCCCTCCCTCCTGTTGAGTGCCCCCACAGCAAACAGCTTGCTATGGGGCAGAGGCGTACTAAGGGGGGGAAGGGGCGCCCCGGGTACCACACACTGGGGGGGGGTGTCAGACCGGCACCCCCTCCACGATTACTAAACCCGCGGTGGCAGCGCCGCAGCGGCACATTGACAGGCAGGGAGAGGCTGCGGCGAGCTAGCTACAGTGGCGAGGGGGGGGTGAGGGGGGGTGCAGAGTGACACCGCTGCACCTACCATCCCCTCCTCTCCTCTCGCGGCCGCGGGCTGCCTGTCTGTGTGATCCCGGATGTCACACAGGCACAGAGCAGCAGAGTGAAGCCGCCGCCCCCTCCTCTCTGTTTATGTGTAAACAGGGGGAGGGGACCTGCGTGCATGTGCCGCTGCGCTGATCTGATCTGAGATACTGAAGGGGGGGCTTCACTGAACGAGGGGGGGTACACTGAGCAGGGGGGCTACACACTGAGCGGGGGGCTACACTGAGCGAGGGGGGCTACACTGTGCGGGGGGGCTACACTGAACGAGGGGGGTTACACTGTGCGGGGGGGGCTACACTGTGTGGGGGGGCTACACTGAATGAGGGGGGCTACACTGTGCGGGGGGGGCTACACTGAACGAGGGGGGCTACACTGTGCGGGGGGGCTACACTGAATGAGGGGGCTACACTGAATGAGGGGGGCTACACTGAGTGGGGGGGCTACACTGAATGGGGGGGCTACACTGAATGAGGGGGGCTACACTGAATGAGGGGGGCTACACTGAGCGGGGGGGCTACACTGAATGAGGGGGGCTACACTGAGTGGGGGGCTACACTGAACGAGGGGGGCTACACTGTGTGGGGGGGGCTACACTGAATGAGGGGGGCTACACTGACCGGGGGGGCTACACTGAGCGAGGGGGCGCCTGCACTGAACGAGGGGGGCTACACTGAGCGGGGGGGCTACACTGAGCGAGGGGGCGCTTGCACTGAACGAGGGGGGCTACACTGAGCGGGGGGGCTACACTGAGCAGAGGGGCGTCTGCACTGAACGAGGGGGGGCTACACTGAACAAGGGGGGCTACACTGTGCGAGGGGGTGCCTGCACTGAACGAGGGGGGCTACACTGAGTGGGGGGGCTACACTGAACGAGCGGGGGCTACACTGAACGAGGGGGGGCTACACTGAATGAGGGGGGCTACACTGAGTGGGGGGGCTACACTGAACAAGGGGGCATCTGCACTGAACGAGGGGGGCTACACTGAGCGGGGGGAGGGGCTACACTGAACAAGGGGGCGTCTGCACTGAATGGGGGGTCTGCATTGAAGGGGTGGATACACTGAAGGGGGGCCTGCGCTGAAGGGGGGTCTGTGTAACATGCAGGGGGTCCAGAGCTGCAGGGGACTGTGTAATGTAAAGGGGCCCAGAGGCGCAGGGGGAAGTGTAATGTAAAGGGGCCCTAGGTGCAGGGGGCTGTGTAATATAAAGGGGTGCAGGGGGCTGTGTAATGTAAAGGGGCCCAGAGGTGCAGGGTGCTGTGTAATATAAAGGGGCCCAGAGGTGCAGGGTGCTGTGTAATGTAAAGGGGGCCAGAGGTGCAGGGTGCTGTGTAATATAAAGGGGCCCAGAGGTACAGGGTGCTGTTTAATGTAAAGGGGTCCAGAGGTGCAGGGTGCTGTGTAATGTAAAGGGGTCCAGAGGTGCAGGGTGCTGTGTAATGTAAAGGGGTCCAGAGGTGCAGGGTGCTGTGTAATATAAAGGGGTCCAGAGGTGCAGGGGGCTGTGTAATGTAAAGGGGTCCAGAGGTGCAGGGTGCTGTGTAATATAAAGGGGTCCAGAGATGCAGGGTGCTGTGTAATGTAAAGGGGTCCAGAGGTGCAGTTGTGGAGAGGGGGTACACAGTAGTGACACAGAAATATTGAAGGATGCAGAGGTATGCCGGGGGCACAGTGGGGTGTTTTTACATTTTAATGTGGGGGGGGTGCCAGATATAGGATCCGCCCCGGGTGCCAAATGCTCTAGGTATGCCCCTGCTATGGGGGCACCCAAGCTGAGTCACAGCTCCCTATGTCCATTCAGACACAGAGCTGTGGCCTGGTCTCACCCCCTCTCTCTCCTGAATAGCTGGCTGACTTTGATTCTCAGCCAATCTGGAGGGAGAGTCTCGAATGGCGGAGCCACTCGTAGACATCACTGGACAGAGATGGGGCTCAGGTAAGTATTGAGGGGGGCTGCTGCACAAAGAAGGCTTTTTATCATAATGCATAGAATGCATTAAGATAAAAAAAACCTTCTGACTTTACAACTTTAATGCATTCTATGAATTTAGATAAAAAAAGTATGTGTGCAGCAGCCCCCCTCAGCCCCCCTATTACTAACCCGAGCCCATCTCTATCCAGCGATCTTGAAGGAGTGTCTCGGCTGGCCGGGACTCCCCCTCCTCATTGGCTGAGACAGCAGTGTGGCGCCATTGGCTCCTGCTGCTGTCAATCAAAGTCAGTAAGCCAATCAGGAAAGAGAGGGGCAGGGCTGAACCGTTGCTCCATGTCTAAATGGACACACGGAGCAGCAGTTTGGCTCAGGTGCCCCCATAGCAAGCTGCTTGCTGTGGGGGCACTCAGCAGGAGGGAGGGGCCAGGAGTGCTGGCGAGGGACCCGAGAAGAGGAGGATCTGGACTGCTTTGTACAACACCACTACACAGAGCAGGTAAGTATAACATTTTTGTTATTTTTAAAGGAAATAAGAACAAGACTTTACAATCACTTTAAGATCAACCTGATCATAAATTTAACCACTTTAGAAGATTTTCCCCTTCATGACCACTGTGCTACTTTAAAGCGGAGCTCCGCCGAAAAAAAAAATATTAAAAGCCAGCAGCTACAGCTACAGCAGCTGCTGACTTTTAATATTTGGACACTTACCCGTCCTGGAGTCCAGCGACGTCCGCAGCAGAGGACAAGCGATCGCTCGTCACTCTGCTGCCCCCTCCACCATCCTCGCTGAGGGAACCAGGAAGTGAAGCCTTGCGGCTTCACTGCCCGGTTCCCTACGGCGCATGCGCGAGTCGCGCTGCGCCATTCTGATTCGTCCTCCTGTGTTCTGGGAGCCGAGTGTCTCCCAGAACACTACGGGAAGTCTGGGGGAAGTGACGTGTCTCCCGCAGATTTCCCGGAGAGAGGACTCCCGGATGTGGGTGAAAATACCTGTCTTAGACAGGTATCTTCACCCCCCTCCCCCCTGAAAGGTGTCAATTGTGACACCTGAGGGGGGGAGGGTTCCGATTAGCAGAAGTTAAAATTTAGGGTGGAGCTCCACTTTAACTGGTAATTGCACGGTCAAGCAGCGCTGTACCCAAATTAAATTGATATAATTCTTTTACACAAATAGAGCTTTCTTTTGGTGGTATTTGATCACCACTGGGTTTGTTTTTTGCAATATAAATAAAAAAACTCCTACAAACTATGGTATATATACTTTTTTTTTTTATGCTACTAATGGCGGCAATCAGCAATTTATAATGCTATGTCAATCTGACACTAACTGATGCTGGGGAGAACTGTCTAACTGCCACTGACATCACCAGTGATATTATATCAGTGATCAGTGTTAATAGTATACACTGTCACTGTATTAATGACACTGGCTGGGAAAGGGTTAACAGTGTGCCTAACTATGTGTGTAAAGTGTGCTTCTTTTTACTAAAAATCTCTCTATTTACTAAAGATCTCTTAGTTTCTAATCCCTGCTTTGCATGTGATTGTACACAGCCAATCAGCAGGTCCCGGGCGGGAATCATTGGCCGGGACCTGCTGACAGGCTCCCGCTGTGTACAATCACAGCAGGAGCTCTTTGGGAAGCACACATGCACGCGCCCTAAACCTGGAAGTAGATAGCGATGTACGAGTACTTCGATACGCCTATACCCACTGCTCAACCACAGTACATTGCGGGTGGGCAGCAAGTGGTTAATGTTAATCTATGGGCAGCCAGATGTAAACAGACTTGCACCCATTAATGCCAAATTCATCTAGGAGGTAATCGGATTTAAATAGACATCTGGCCGCACCACTAAAGTTGCGCTGTCACAACAGCAAGCAGGCAGGTTCTTTGGAGACAGATCATGTCTTTTCTGCAATAAGATGAACCTATCTCCCTGCTTTCTGTGTTCTCTGGCATGTAGAGGCGCATATGCACCTCAGCTTACACCACCAGCCTGCACTCTGTGTGCCAGGATGACTGACTCCTGCACATGCCCAGGAATGACATCATCCTGCACCAGCCATTGAAGATGGCCGAAGACTGCCACTCAGGAGAAGAGGCCAGAGCTGGCAAGGGACGGGACCTTTGGAGCTAAGGTAAGGTTATGTAGCACCCTCTGTATACAGTAGGTACATTTAATTGGGCTCCTGCTGTAGCCAGTGGAGCCAAGGTAAATTTGGAGTCGTTAGTTAGATTTGTAGTGCTCCAAGGGCGGAGTCTCTGCTGCCTTGCCCTGGCCTCCCGAGCTTGGGAAAGTTCTGGAACTTAGAGGGCGGAGGGGCAGAGATAGGGCCTGAATATTTATGGGGTCTCTTCCAACCCCTGGGTGAAGATGGCTCAGAAGGGGGAGAGATAGCCCTTGAGTATTCTGGAAAAGGGCCATGTGGGAGCAGAGTCCAGGATTCAGAGATCTGGAAGGGACCCCTGTGCTGAGGGTATCTGCCTCCAGGCTGAAGGGGCCATAGAGGATATGTGCAAAGAGAGAGAGAGAGTGGTGGAGGAAGCCTCACACCCTTCACCCTCAGCTAGGCTTAGCTGAGTGACCCTGCGAGCCATTGGGACCTGTCCAGCAGAAAGCCTGTTCAGTAGTCACCACATGAGCTACAGGATGAGTGATAACAAATTTCCTACACCCCATAGCCTATAGAGGAGAAGCAGCCAGGTGCAATGCCCAACTAGATTTCTACAGGGGACTGCTCAAAGCTAGTTAGCCTATTACAGCTACACTACACCTCTGCTTGGGGAGCATAAGTTGGAGCTAGGTGCTTTGGCATTTCTTGTGGGTATAAAGTACCAGAGATTAGAAGTGGAGTTATCCCTTTGCCTGTTCACTCTATAGTCTGTCCCACGGCAACACAGCCATGTGACATTTCTTGGAATTTAGAGACAGTTTGTTGCATATCCTCAAGGTCTACTTTACCACAGTTCTGGGCATTCCATATCACACTAACCCCATCCAAGTTGATTCCCCTAAAAAACAAAACAAAAAAAAAAACAAAGCCCTTGGACTGGTTTCTGACTTCCGTGTGCCTTCTGAAAAGGGGACCCAAGATCCAGAGACCCCTACGGGGGTAGCACTACACTTAGTTCCACTTTAGGATGGGTCCAGAAAGCTCCGTTATTTACATGAACATGAATTTCACAAAAGTGACATCTGTTTCGTTCTGCTCTGATCTGTTCACTGATCACCTGCTGACTGGATTGGACACAGCCCCAGTTTTGGTGAATTTGATTGAAATGACTGCTCTCACATGGTGAATAGTGATGAGCCGAACACCCCCGGGTTCGGTTCGCACCAGAACCCGCGAACGGACCGAAAGTTCGCACGAACATTAGAACCCTATTAAATACAATGGATGCGAACGTTCGGATTCTAAAGTGCTAATTATAACGACTATTATCCATGTTATTGTCCGAAACAGAGTTTGGGAACCCGGGTTCTGCACCAGGGGACATGTATCAATGCAAAAAGAAGTTTTAAAAACGGACGTTTTCCAGGAGCAGTCATTTTAATGATGCATAAAGTGAAAAAAAAAAAAAGTAAAATATTCCTTTAAATATTGTACCTGGGGGGTGTCTAAAGTATGCCTGTGAAGTGCCACGTGTTTCCCGTGTTTAGAACTGTCCCTGCACAAAATGACACTTCTAAAGGAAAAAAAGCCATTTAAAACTGCTTGCGGCTTTAATGCAATGTCTGGTCCCGGTAATATGGATGAAAATTTTCAGGAAAAATGGCATAGCTACCCCATCAACCCCCCCCCCTACCCCAGCCCATTACCAGCCCCTTTGGGTCTTGTATGGATATTAAGGGGAACCCCGCACACAAAATAAAAAAGGCCCTATATACTCTGAACAGCCGTATACAGGCGGTGCATACAAGACAGGGACTGTAGGTTTGTTCTTATGTAGAATCTGTTTGTAATTTTGAACAGCTGCATTGTTTAAGTGTAGCTCCATGCCAAATTCCTTTTTTTTTTAGCTTTTTGGAAAACATAGGGAACGGTTATCACCCCGTCACATTTTTTTTGCTGTCTGTGCCCCTGTTCAGAACATTTCACCTCACTTTGCATCCCAATGACAACTGTTTTTGAAATGTGGTGTTTGTATTGAAACAAGGATTGGTGATAAAGCATCAGTAGAGAGGAGACACCTTTCTCCCATATTAATTCTTACAGGAGAGAATTTTCCTTCAAAGGGGTAGATTTCCTCTCACTTCCTGTTGTCTTCTTCCGTTTGCAAGTAGTAGTCGTTTGTAAGTTGGATGTTTGAAAGTAGGGACCTGCCGTATATACTCTGCAGAAATTGGCCCCTTAGGTGTTGGTGTTGGCACAACACTGAAAGCACTCACAGTTATTCTTGGTGGGTGCTGGAACGCCCTGCTGTCAACTATTATATCAGGAATTGTAATAACATATAATTGTTGATCAGTGGTACTAAAAATTGGGCCTTTGATGTTGGTGCTGGTGCCACAACACTGTAAGGCCTGACAGTTACTCTTGGTGGGCGCAGCAATGGGCCCTGCTGTGAATTATTAGATCAATAATTATAATTGCATGCCCCTGTTGAATAGGGGCTGAAAAATTGGGCCTTTGGTGGTGGTGGTGGTGGTGGTGGTGATGGTGGCGCTGGTGCCACAACACTGTAAGGCCTGACAGTTACTCTTGGTGGGCGCAGCAATGGGCCCTGCTGTGAATTATTAGATCAATAATTATAATTGCATGCCCCCGTTGAACAGGGGCTGAAAAATTAGGCCTTTGGTGGTGGTGGTGGTGGTGATGGTGGTGCTGGTGCCACAACACTGTAAGGCCTGACAGTTAATCTTGGTGGGCGCAGCAATGGGCCCTGCTGTGAATTATTAGATCAATAATTATAATTGCATGCCCCTGTTGAACAGGGGCTGAAAAATTGGGCCTTTGGTGGTGGTGGTGGTGGTGATGGTGGTGCTGGTGCCACAACACTGTAAGGCCTGACAGTTACTCTTGGTGGGCACAGCAATGGGCCCTGCTGTGAATTATTAGATCAGTAATTATAATTGCATGCCCCTGTTGAACAGGGGCTGAAAAATTAGGCCTTTGGTGGTGGTGGTGGTGGTGATGGTGGTGCTGGTGCCACAACACTGTAAGGCCTGACAGTTACTCTTGGTGGGCGCAGCAATGGGCCCTGCTGTGAATTATTAGATCAATAATTATAATTGCATGCCCCTGTTGAATAGGGGCTGAAAAATTGGGCCTTTGGTGGTGGTGGTGGTGGTGGTGGTGATGGTGGTGCTGGTGCCACAACACTGTAAGGCCTGACAGTTACTCTTGGTGGGCGCAGCAATGGGCCCTGCTGTGAATTATTCGATCAATAATTATAATTGCATGCCCCTGTTGAACAGGGGCTGAAAAATTGGGCCTTTGGTGGTGGTGGTGATGGTGGTGCTGGTGCCACAACACTGTAAGGCCTGACAGTTACTCTTGGTGGGCGCAGCAATGGGCCCTGCTGTGAATTATTAGATCAATAATTATAATTGCATGCCCCTGTTGAACAGGGGCTGAAAAATTAGGCCTTTGGTGGTGGTGGTGGTGGTGATGGTGGTGCTGGTGCCACAACACTGTAAGGCCTGACAGTTACTCTTGGTGGGCGCAGCAATGGGCCCTGCTGTGAATTATTAGATCAAAAATTATAATTGCACGCCCCTGTTGAACAGGGGCTGAAAAATTGGGCCTTAGGCACTGGTGACACAACACTGCAACCCCTCACAGATACTGTACTTGGAGCACAGCAATGAGGCCTGTTGCAAAGTATTGCATCCAAAATTTTAATTACACGCCCCTGTTAAACAGGGGCTGAAAAATTGGGCCTTAGCCACTGGTGGCGTCACCCATAAACCAAAATGATCTTCCAAGCTATCATCATTAATCGTATCATTGAGGAGGAGGAGGAGGATAGCCAGTCAACATAACAGCACAGGCACTCAGCATCAGCATCAGTCTTGAAGGGATGTGACATTTTAAAATCAATTAGTCTGTTATATCAGCATCAGGTGTGTGGTAGCTGGTGGTGATCCAAGACTGGTTCATCTTGATGAAAGTCAGTCGATCAACCGAGTCGGTGGACAGGCGCACCCTGTGATCCGTGACAAATCCTCCAGCAGCACTGAATGTGCGTTCTGAAAGAACGCTGGATGCAGGACAGGCCAGTAGCTCAATTGCATACTGTGCAAGCTCTGGCCAGTGATCCATCCTCAAGATCCAGTAAGCCAGAGGATTTTCGGTGGGGAAGGTGTCCAAGTCTGACCTTGCCCCTAGGTATTCCTGCACCATGTATATCAGACGCTGGCGATGGTTGCTGGAACCGATCATACTTTGGGGCTGCGGACTAAAGAATTGTCTGAACGCATCGGTCAGACGGCCACCTTCCCCACCGCTCCTTCTTTGACTGCCCGAAGCCTCAGCAACTCGTTGTCCAGGACCAGGAGTTTGTAACCTCCCAGTCTCTGGGAACGCGTTGCACAGACCTTTCTGCAAGGCCTCCCGGAGTTGTCTCATCCTCTGCTCCCTCTGCGACGGTAAGATAAGGTCCGCAACCTTACCCTTGTACCGTGGATCAAGGAGAGTGGCCAGCCAGTAATGGTCCCTCTCCATGATCCGAAGAATACGAGGATCCTTCCGCAGACTTTGCAGGATCAGGGAGGCCATGCAGCGTAGGTTAGCTGAGGCATTCAGTCCGGAGTCCTCTGGGTCACTAAGGACGACATGATCCGCAGCCACCTCCTCCCAGCCACGTACAAGTCCACTGGTTTCTTGGGACTGTAAATCATCCCTAAAAGACTGCTGCTGATGATGCTGAGTGCCAGCCTCCACCTCCATGCTGACACAATCCTCCTCCTCCTCCTCCTCCTCTTCCTGTGCGATGGGTGGGACAGAAGGAACACTGTCTGGGTAAAGGGGGCCTTGAGAGGCAAGGAAGTCCTCCTCTTCCTGCCCCTGTTCTGCCTCAAGTGCCCTGTCCATTATTCCACGCAGCGTGTGCTCCAACAGGTGGACAAGAGGTACAGTGTCACTGATGCATGCACTGTCACTGCTCACCATCCTCGTGGCCTCCTCAAATGGTGCCAGGACAGTGCATGCATCCCTGATCATGCCCCACTGGTGTGGTGAAAAAAACCCGAGCTCCCCTGACCCTGTCCTGGTGCCGTAGTCGCACAGGTACTCATTGATGGCCCTCTGCTGCGTGTGCAGCCGCTGCAGCATGGCCAACGTTGAGTTCCACCTGGTGGGCATGTCACATATAAGGCGGTTCTTGGGCAGGTTCAACTCCTTTTGCAGCTCAGCCAGGCGAGCACTGGCATTATAAGATCTGCGGAAATGCACACAGACTTTCCTGGCCTGCCTCAGGACATCCTGTAAGCCCGGGTACCTGCCCAAGAACCGCTGCACCACCAGGTTAAGGACGTGAGCCATACAGGGCACATGGGTCAGTTGTCCCTGTTGGAGGGCAGAGAGGAGGTTGGTGCCATTGTCGCAAACCACCATTCCTGGCTTAAGCTGGCGTGGCGTCAACCACCTCTCGGCCTGCCCCTGCAGAGCAGACAGGACCTCTGCCCCAGTGTGGCTCCTGTCCCCCAAACACACCAGCGCAAGCACGGCATGGCATCTTTTTGCCTGCGTACTTGCGTAGCCCCTTGAACGCCTACGGAGCACCGCTGGTTCCGAGGACAAACCACAGGAAGAGGCCATGGAGGAAGAAGAAGAGGAGGGGGTGGAGGAGAGAGGTGTGTCACAACCAGTAGTAGCATTTTGGAGGCGTGGCGGTGGAACAACCTCCAACACTACTGCACCTTGTCCTGCATCCTTCCCAGCTGCCAAAAGAGTGACCCAATGGGCCATGAAAGAAAGGTAACGTCCCTGTCCATGCCTGCTGGACCATGAGTCAGCGGTAATATGCACCTTACCGCTGACCGCCCTGTCCAGCAAGGCCAAGACATTGCCTTCCACATGCCTGTAGAGAGCCGGAATCGCCTTCCATGCGAAAAAGTGGCGTTTGGGAACCTGCCACTGAGGAACCGCACATTGCACAAACTCACGGAAGGGGGCCGAGTCTGCCAACTGAAAAGGCAGCAGTTGAAGCGCTAGCAATTTAGCCAAGCTAGCATTCAACCGCTGCGCATGTGGATGGCTGGGAGTGAACTTCTTTCGACGGTCCAGCAGCTGGGGCAGGGAAATTTGCCTGCTAGAATCGGACGTTGGTGTACTGCTAGCAGAGTGCCCGCAAGTACTTGGCTGTGACACACCTAATTCTACACCTTCATTCCTCTCAGAGCAGGTTTCAGAGAGGACTGAAGGTATACTGGGGTTTGGGGATCCCAGCTGATGCGGTGCAAGAAGAGGTCAGCTTTGTTCTTTGGTGTGGGTCTTTAAGGTAGGCTTGCCAACGAGCTGCATGGCAGGTCAACATATGTCTGATCAAGCAAGTGGTGCCCAAGCGGCTGATGTTTTGGCCACGCGATATACGCTTGAGACATATGTTGCAAACAGCAGCTGTGCGATCTGATGCACTCGCCTCAAAAAAGGCCCACACCAAAGAACTTTTTGAATGACGGGCAGAGGCAGCGCCCTGCACAGGCGGAGCTCTGCGGTGTGATTCCGTCGGTGTGCTGCCCATACGCTGGCCACTCAAGGGCATCCTGCCTCGTTGGAGATGTGCCTCCTCCTCATCCTCCTCCTCCTCCTCTCTCCTATTAGGCACCCACGTGGAGTCAGTGACCTCATCATCCCCTCCCTCCTCATCACTGGAGCCAATCTGGCAGTATGCTGCAGCTGCTGGAGCATGACTGCCAGATTGGTGTCCTTCTTGAGCATCCCCTCTCTCTCCTCTCACGCTACTGCCTTCCTCTAGCTGGGTATCATCATCAGATCCTTCGAAACGCTGGGCATCCTCCTGGAGCATGTACCCAACACTGTGCTCAAACAGTTCGGGGGACTCCTCAGGAGGAGGACATGGTGGGTCTAGGGAAGGATTGACTAATGAAGATAATGATACCAGAGAAGAGGACGCTTTGGCAGCTGCTTTGCCAGTACCCTGAGCCTGGGTGAGAGAGGATGAGGAGGATGAGGTGGGCTTGGTCATCCACTCTACCAAGTCTTCGGCATGATGTGGCTCAACATGTCCAGCTGCCGAAAAGAAGGACAAGCGTGTCCCATGGCCATGTGCTGATGACAATGCACCGCGTCCACGACCAGCACTGTTGCCCCCAGACACAGAGCCTGCTTGCCCTCTTTTTTTGCCTCCTGACTGTCTGCCTCTCCTTGTTTGCCTTCCAGACATTTTAATGGATGGCCTGCAGGGAGATGGGAAAAAGAGCAATAAGGGCTACCTTCAGGTGTATACTGTGCAGGAGGCTTAGCAACAATGACACTGACACTGTCCCCTGCCTATCCTTCTCTGTCCCTAAACTCAAGGATTTCAAATATGGTTCAGCAAAATTGGTTTAGAACAGAATAGCACACTGACACTTTCCCTCACTGTCCTACTCTGTCCCTCCCTACAAACAAGATTTAGCACAGAATAGCACACTGATAGTTTCCACGAGTGTCCTTCTCTGTCCCTAAACTCAAGGATTTCAAATATGGAACAGCAAAATTGGTTTAGAACAGAATAGCACACTGACACTTTCCCTCACTGTACCTCTCTGTCCCTAAACTCAAGGATTGAAAATATGGTTCAGCAAAATTGGTTTAGAACAGAATAGCACACTGACACTTTCCCTCACTGTCCTACTCTGTCCCTCCCTACAAACAAGATTTAGCACAGAATAGCACACTGATAGTTTCCACGAGTGTCCTTCTCTGTCCCTAAACTCAAGGATTTCAAATATGGAACAGCAAAATTGGTTTAGAACAGAATAGCACACTGACACTTTCCCTCACTGTCCTACTCTGTCCCTCCCTACAAACAAGATTTAGCACAGAATAGCACACTGATAGTTTCCACGAGTGTCCTTCTCTGTCCCTAAACTCAAGGATTTCAAATATGGTTCAGCAAAATTGGTTTAGAACAGAATAGCACATTGACACTTTCCCTCACTGTCCTACTCTGTCCCTCCCTACAAAAAAGATTTAGCACAGAATAGCACACTGATAGTTTCCACGAGTGTCCTTCTCTGTCCCTAAACTCAAGGATTTCAAATATGGAACAGCAAAATTGGTTTAGAACAGAATAGCACACTGACACTTTCCCTCACTGTCCTACTCTGTCCCTCCCTACAAACAAGATTTAGCACAGAATAGCACACTGATAGTTTCCACGAGTGTCCTTCTCTGTCCCTAAACTCAAGGATTTCAAATATGGTTCAGCAAAATTGGTTTAGAACAGAATAGCACACTGACACTTTCCCTCACTGTCCTACTCTGTCCCTCCCTACAAACAAGATTTAGCACAGAATAGCACACTGATAGTTTTTCCACGAGTGTCCTTCTCTGTCCCTAAACTCAAGGATTTCAAATATGGATCAGCAAAATTGGTTTAGAACAGAATAGCACACTGACACTTTCCCTCACTGTCCTACTCTGTCCCTACAAACAAGATTTAGCACAGAATAGCACACTGACACTTTCCCTCACTGTACCTCTCTGTCCCTAAACTCAAGGATTTCAAATATGGTTCAGCAAGATTGGTTTAGAACAGAATAGCACACTGTCAGTTTCACTCACTGTCCTACTCTGTCCCTACAAACTAATTTAGCAGAGAATAGCACACTGACACTTTCCCTCACTGTACCTCTCTGTCCCTAAACTCAAGGATTGAAAATATGGTTCAGCAAGATTGGTTTAGAACAGAATAGCACAGTGACACTTTCCCTCACTGTACCTCTCTGTCCCTACAAACAAGGTTTAGCACAGAATAACACACTGACACTCTCCCTACCTATCCTTTTTTGTCCCTAAACACAAGGAATCCAGGATTAGTAAAGGAAAAAAATGACACTGTCCCTGCCTATGCTTCTCTTTCCCTGCTCCGGAACACACTACACAAGGCCGCCGCGCTGGCGGCCTTTTATAGTGTGGGGCGTGTACTAAACCCCCTCAGCAATAATTGGCCACAGGCATCCTGCCTGTGGCCAATCATTGCTCTCCTCGCTGTCGGCGCTGTGATTGGCCAAGCATGCGGGGTCACAGTGCATGCTTGGCCAATCACAGCGCCTGGATGACACTGCGATGGCGTAGTGCATTGTGGGCCGTTCGCGTCACTCGAATTTGGCGCGAACGGCCCAAATCGTTCGATCTTCGTCGAACGATCGAACAGCCGATGTTCGAGTCGAACGTATGTTCGACTCGAACACGAAGCTCATCCCTAATGGTGAAGCAGTATTAGTTTATTGGCTAGTACAAAACTCCAGTGTAACCCTTTTGCCTTGTGGGTATAGAACAGAGGACAAAAATAATTTGTTGATGTATTTCGTCTGCACAAAATCCATAATCAAGAATACCAACCTTGGGGCCAAAGACATTTGAAAGAGAATAGATGCTTGAAATTCAAAATGTTCATACAGAAATCATAAACCCAGAACAGACACCTACATGGCTCAACAGCATTCGCCAGATGAAATGAAACAGGCTCTGTACAAAGAATCGAGTACTCCAAAATGCGTTGGCTGTATTATATTTATTGTCTGGAATCAAACCACCCTTTTGTACATCTTTTCACTTGATAAGCTCGCTAAGGCACCCACATAAATTAGATCCACCTGAGAAACCAAAACTACAAGTACCATTGGGAGTTGAGAAGCCCAAGACCCAAGTGCATTCTTAATAAATACAAGCTGTCCAGATTTTTTTATTATTTTTTTACTGGGCAAATTATGTTCATATTTTTCATAAAAACATGATGTTGGTGTCAGGACCTGGATCACCTGCTAGTGTCACTGTGGTTCCCTGGCTGGAAGGTTGAAATTCTGGTGTCCACAAGCAGGTGTCTCCCAAACAGGGCCGCCATCAGGGGGGTACAGGCAGTACACCTGTAAGGGGCTCGGAGGTCCCCAGGGGCCCAGATGGTCCCCCCCTTTTTTTTCTTTTTTTGTAAGGGGCCCAGAGGTCCCCAGGGGCTCGGAGTTCCCCAGGGCCCCGAATGTCAACCCCCCCTTTTTTTTATTTATTTTTTATTATTTTTTTTTATTTAATTTTTTTTTTTGTAAGGGGCCCAGAGGTCCCCAGAGGCCCGGAGGTCCCCAGGGCCCCGGATGGCAACCTCCCTTTTTTTTTTTAATAAAAATTGTTATTTTTTTATTTTTTATTTTTATAATTTTCTTTATTTTTTTTGTAAGGGGCCCAGAGGTCCCCAGAGGCCCGGAGGTCCCCAGGGCCCCGGATGGCAACCTCCACTTTTTGTTTTTATATTTTTTTGTAAGGGGCCCAGAGGTCCCCACCAGAGGCCCGGAGGTCCCCAGGGCCCCGGATGGCAACCCCCCTTTTTTTGTGTTCGTCAGCACCCAAAGCCCCCCCGTCCTCAACAATTCGCGGCGGCAGCACCACACCCCCCCGCTTCTCAATTCAATTCCTGGCATCCTCCGCTTCTCAATTTGTGGCAGCCCCCGCTTCTCAATTTGCGGCGGCAGAACCCCCCGGTTCTCCTCTGCTCCAGGGGGCCCATGCCTGAAGCTGTGTACGGGGCCCCAAAATTCCTGATGGCGGCCCTGCTCCCAAAAGCCAGTAGATCCCAGTAATCAGTCTCCACCTGATGCCGGCTGCTGGGAGGGTATTTAGCCCCTTTACTACTATTACACTTCACTTCCATGTTTTTCCTGGATACTGATCTTGCTTCTTCCACTTCATCCTGTACCCTGCTTATTTACCTACTCCCCCTTCTTCCTGATCCCAGTCTTGGTTCCCCCTGTCCTTGCACCTCCATTTTTACCTTGTTTTTCGGTGTTCCCTATGTTGTATATACTGTATATTGTTTATTTGTTAGTTAGCCATTTCATCATTTGGTTTAGGTTCACTTGTATCTTCGTGTTTGCTGTGTTTTCTGTTTAATGGTGTTTGGATGGATTTTGGTTTCACAGTAAATAAATCTTACTCTACAAATATACAGTATATACTCTCACTCTCCTGAGTGCCACGCAAATCTGGCCAGCCCTGCTGCTGATTCCTGACAGTTGAGTTTTATCATCTCTTTAGAAAGTAGGACTTCTTTTATAATTCATACCAGAGAAAAGCAGTGATAACATTCAAAACAGATGTAGCGGGGTGCTATATTTAGGGGGAGCATCTGAGTGGTAATTAGGCTCAGATGCACTAATTGCTAGGTTTCATGGACCATTTCTGTCCCTGGGAGATAGTACTGATGTGCAGTTCCCTGGGGCCTACAGGTGGCGCTGTTGCCATAGGCCCGGGTTGAACCGTGGTACAGGGTTGTGCCTTTTCTTGTCCCCTCTCGGCAGCAGTGCGGCGGGGCGGGCAACCTGCTGTGCCTGTCGGGAGAGGGTATAAAAAGGGGCGGCCATCCTCCAGAGGGGCATCGTTCGTTCACGCTCAGGCACCTTAGGCCTGGGTGGTGAGTGCCCTAGGCCCGGAGGCGGAACTGCTGTTCCATCCCAGACACCTCCAGTCTGGGGTGAGGTACTTTGGCAAGGGCCTGGAACTCAGCAACCTTGGCTGGGGTCCGCTAAGGATCGAGGCTCCCAGGGATCTGCCTTGCGAGGGGACCCGTAACCAGGACGAGGAGGCCAGGGAGGTGACCCTTTCTGGAGACCCAGCGCAGAGTCGTAGTGACAGAGGGGGCCTCTGGTAACTCTCCGGAGGGATGTTCTTATCCTAAAACAGGGCTAAGTTACTCAAGGAAGGAAGTGCGGGTTCTTTATGTCACAGTGGCAGTGACTCTACGCACACCAGGTCAGTGGCAGTGACTTGCAACTATTCATCAGGTCAGTGGCAGTGACCAACCTCATGGTCCGTGGCAGGGACCGTGCGCCAAGCCTGTTCATGCTAATCAGAATAGGAGAAACCTTGAATTAAGTTTGTGTTTGGACCTCCTCCCACCTTATCTGACCCGTGTTTGTCTCTCAACCTGTCTGCTCTCAAAGAGACTATTTATTGCCCTTAAGAATAAATAAGAAGTTGGACTTTTCAGTTGGTGTGGACAGTTGCTTACTGGGGAGAACTAAGGACTTGTTTCTGGCTACCCCAGAAGCGAGATCAGCTCTGGGGGTTTTAAACACTGGCTGCAGGCAGGCCCGAGAAACTAACACCGCTCAACCTCCCCATCCAGGAGGGTACAGGCTTGTGGTGCGGTGTGCCTCAGTCTTTCCTGCGAAGGAGCCAACACATAAGAAAAGCAGGTAAAGGCTGGGGTGGGTGCGCTACACAGATACAAGTGCACATAAATTGTGATTGGTTGCTATTTCTGTGCACCAGTTTGTAGGCGGGTGCAGTCTATTTTCTTCACAGCAGGTGGCACTCAGCCCTAGTGGCACTGTTGCTGGAGGGGAAGTCAGGAGGAACTGGGAAAGCT
The DNA here is from genome assembly GCA_029206835.1 of Rana muscosa. NCBI lineage: Eukaryota > Metazoa > Chordata > Amphibia > Anura > Ranidae > Rana > Rana muscosa. The sequence goes on from CM055122.1 coordinate 274,091,366, forward strand.
ATCCGGTTGGATGCTGCCACCCTAAGTGACTCAAGCAGCCATCTTGCATCAAGTAGAGCCTATTTAAGGCACTGGCTCCCAGGGTTTAGGCACGCTATGGCAAATGGACAGAGTAGGGACAGGTACCCCACCTGTAAGGAACAGTATCAGCACTAGGGAAATGTTCCTCATCTCTCTGACTGACTCCTGATTGGGACCAGACGGCCAGGCCGCATTCAGTCTCCTCACAACAGATGCTGTCATTCTGGCTGGAATCTACTCTGTCACACTACTGAACTATGAGTGTACGCGGCTGGGTGGCTGTTCCTCCGGGCTTTTTGTGAACCGTGGTTTGAATTCCTTCAATACAAGTTCTATTGCACCTGCCTGTGTGACTTATTGTCTCCGCATCACGCTGCACCCCACCTACAAGTTTGCGAAAACTCTGACAAAGTAGAAACGAGAGCCACCGGCATTTGTGATCTGTCTTGGTGTGTTGGAAAACCCAGTACAAACCTATGTGTCAACCTTACCACTCCAAAGAACATGTCACTAATTTGCAGCAACATTTTCTGTACACACACTACATGAGGCATGCTGTGGCACCCTGCAAGTCATTGAGAGGGTGAGGAGGATAGTGACCCCCGTGTGGCTTGTGGCTTTACATTATCCATTTATGACAGCAATATTGCAATACCCAAGCATGTGATATGCCGTATATATATATATATATATATATATATATATATATATATATATATATATATATTACCAAAAGTATTGGGACACCTGCCTTTACACGCACATGAACTTTAATAGCATCCCAGTTTTAGTCTGTAGGGTTCAATATTGAGTTGGCCCATCCTTTTCAGCTATAACAGCTTCAACTCTTCTGGGAAGGCTGTCCACAAGGTTTGTAAGGTCAGGCACTGATGTGGATGAGAAGGCCTGGCTCGCGGTCTCTGCTCTAATTCATCCCAAAGGTGTTCTATTGGGCTGAGGTCAGGACTCTGTGCAGGCCAGTCAGGTTCCTCCACCCCAAACTCGCTCCATGTTTAAGGTTCATGTCTTTATGGACCTTGGTTTGTGCACTGGTCCAAATAATTTTTTGGAGGGGGGATTATGATGTGGGGTTGTTTTTCAGGGGTTGGGCTTGTCCCCTTAGTTCCAGTGAAGGGAACACTTAAGGTGTCAGCATTCCAAGACATTTTGCACAATTTCATGTTCACAACCGTGTGGGAACAGTCTGTTCCAACACGACTGCACACCAGTGCACAACCAAGGTCCATAAAGACATGAGCGAGTTTGGGGTGGAGGAACTTGACTGGCCTGCACAGAGTCCTAACCTCAATCTGATACAACACCTTTGGGATGAATTAGAGTGGAGACTGCGAGCCAGGCCTTCTCATCCAACATCAGTGCCTGACCTCACAAATGCGCTTTTGGAAGAATGGTCAAACATTCCCATAGACACACTCCTAAACCATGTGGACAGCCTTCCCAGAAGAGTTTAAGCTGTTATAGCTGCAAAGAGTGGGCCAATATTGAACCCTACGGACTAAGACTGGGATGCCATTAAAGTTCATGTGCGTGTAAAGGCAGGTGTCCCAATACTTTTGGTAATATAGTGTATATACTTTTATAATGTGAATGCACAATTGGTTGTTTTTAAAAAAAAAAAATTACACATAAACAATACTACGCTAAATGAGGCTGTTTTTAAATTCTTGGTACCTCCATAAAGACCACGTGTTGTTGGGAATATGGCAAGTCTTTCGGGGTACGGATATAAAACTTCTTGCTTATCTGACCTTCCTATAATCTAGGGGTCACAATTGTGGGTAAGTGTGGTTTAGATTGATGGAGGACCACATGCTGACTAGCACAGGTTGTATTAATGAAGAGTATTGTCACATTTTAATCACATACGTCTATGGACTGGGATAGTTGTTTCATATTACAGTATGATTTATATTGTTGGATTATATATTTGAATAGCAATCACATCACTTTTTGGATAATAATTTGAGCTTGGTTCTTTTATGGTGAGTTGTTTAGAGTGAACAGCTACTTTTAAGTTTTTAACTGGTTGCACGGTTTATATTGTGGTACAATTTGCTGATCGCCAATAACTTTTTTATTTGCCATCTTCATAAATATAAGAGAAAAAAAAAAAAACAGGGAAAATGATCCATATCATGCACTGTAATAAGGGAAATAAGTAGTAATATCGAACAGGTTCAGAAATACTTGGAGGAGCAAATGGAACTGGGTTGATTTCTACATAATATCTGGAGGCATGCCACCGTGCAACTCATTAAAAAAAAAGCACAATTACTATTAAAGTTCATGCTGGTCAATAACAGACCGGGGAGACTTGGAGCAAGATCAGCAATTATGCTAGATCAAAGACCAAATGATTTGTTTTCTGTCTCCAATCAATGATGCTGCTACATTGCAGATCAACTTTCACCATTAATTACGTTCCATATAATAAATAGTAACTATTGATGAAATTATGGATCGATATCCTGATAGAATTCAAGCGCTCTTATGAAATACTGAACCATACAGCCAATCCAAACGAAGACAGCTATTGACTTCTAACGCAAAAGTACATTATGTATTGGAGGTTGCCTAAATAATATTATTAAGAGACCCTGTCACCACATTGAGCAAGCTTTTCAATCTGTAAAGTATAAACCTACAGTAGACCTTGTTTACTCTAAAGGTTATTTATCCTTAGAAGAGTTATCAACTCTGTTATTCTGGCAAAGAATCAACACTTCCTGGAGTGTCAGTTCCTCTGACTTGCATCCTTCTCCTTCCCTGGCTCTGACATCATAACTATGTTCTTGATGCAAGTAGACAAATTATAAAACATTGCAAGCTAAAGCCACTAATGGTGACATCATACACCTCTCCTTTCTGCTTCATCCAATGAGAAAAAGCCTTGTATTTAAAGCAGAGTTCCACCCTAAAAATGAACTTTCTATTAACAGCTTGCATTTAATGTGAAAAAAATAAATAAAAATTTACTCACTTCTATCTGGCTGTTACTAGGCAGATTTTGTAATCTGCCTAGTTCCTAGTCCGCGGTGGTTCAACATCCTGTCCTAAGACCCCATTGCCTCCTGGGAAATGATGACACTCATTTCCCAGGAGTCTCTGGGCAAATATATACACACACATATATTTGTATATATATAAAATAACTAGATATTTCTTTAAATCATTAACATTTAATAATGCCAGATGCAAGTTATAACCCACCTTATCCAAGCGCTGGAAATATACTGCTTGGAAGGTGGGGGGTTCAGAGTTTTCTGTTATCTACGTTGTCATAACAACGGGGCGGGACGTTCCTCCGTCGCCGCCTGTTCACATGACAACGAAACAAACTAACGGCGAAACGAGCGCGAGATCGAGAGGTGCATGCTGGTTACCCAGCATGCACCTCTCTCTGAAAAAAACAGGAAGACTCAGGAACTGGGCTTCTCATGCCCACAGTTATGATGGAAACGGCCACAAGATCGCTGAGAGGATATAAGGTAAGTGTTTGCACTTATTTCTGTACCAATTGTGATTGTTTAATGTTTTATGGAGCATTCACTGTTATTAGTTTTATATTACAAAAAAAAAAAAATAGTGCCTGGAAGCCCGCTTTAAGACATACTTTGGGTTGCAAAGGTGACAAGTGGATGACCCCTTCTGTTCAGTATACAGAAGACAAGTCACTCAAGCAGCACCTAAAAGATGCCAGCACTGACTTTATGCAGCACAGGCTACTACACTGACTTTCTGCATCCCCAGAAGCCCTCCAGATGTGAGATATGGAGGATTAGATTTAACCAAGCTGGACCAATGTAAATTACAAAAAAACTTTAAAAAAAATGATAATTTTTGTAGTTCAGCTTTATTTGTGTCTGTGCTTCAGCCCCTTTATAGCTTGTCCCTGTTCACATGCACCACGGTGATAACAGGCTACATGTGTTTTTTCACAGGGCATATTTCCTAAGTGTTACTGTTTTTTTTTACAGACATTTTTTAAAAGCTGACAACACTGGAAAATGCCTGGGCAATGTATATCAACACAGCAGCCTATCGTAGCCTTTGGGACATCCTGTAATTGGGTGATTTACAGGGGCTGAGCATTGTCATTGCAAAACACAAAGTGCCCAAACAAGGACCTTCCTATCAGTATCACCAGCTATTATCTTTATGAAAGCTAGTGATTCAAATAAAATAGGCTTTCCAAGTGATATTATAATTTTCATGCTTAAAAAAGAGTGGTTGGTTTTATACCTACTTTAAATGCTGGGTGTGGCTAGGTGGCGCTTATGCCGCGTACACACGATCATTATTCACGGCGGTTAAAAAACCGCCGTGAATAATGACAGGAAAAACGAGGGAACCGCTTGGTTCCCTACACACGGTTGTTTTTTCCGTCATTTTTTCTCTTGACGAGAAAAACGACCGTCTGTGGGCTCCGCGGCAGTGTTTCCCTATGGGAAAACTGCCGCGGAAAAAAATGCTGGAAAAAACGATGAGAAAATTTAGAACATGTTCTAAATTTTCTCGTCGTTTTTTATGCCGTTTTCTAGACGAGAAAAACGACATAAAGCCCACAGACGATCGTTTTTCTCGGCGAAAAAAAAAATGCTGTTTTTCTCGTCGAGAAAAGCGGTCGTGTGTACGCGGCATTACAGTGGGAGGATATCAAAGGAAAAAAAAACTATGGTACCTAAAAAGTCCTACAGACAAATACAAGACTCTGCACGACTCGTTTTTTTTTTTTTTTTAAATGATACCCTACCCTTACATATCTTTTAAAGCCTATGTTAAAGAAGAACTTCATAATATAATCAGTGACCATTGGTGGTCAGCAGTGGCTGGAAGTAAAAATTACAGCACAGAAATTAGTGGAAAATGATGGGCTGCAAAAATACCTCCCCAGCACTGGTGGTCAGTGGTTGGCTAATACATTAACACCCACCCCCCACATTAGTGATGGGTGGCAGGTTGTAGTGCTGCCCATGACTGGCTAAATGCAAAAAAAGGTGGCAAGACTAGGTAGGAGGAGATTCTAGTTCTGGTGCCTTTTATTGCATTTAAACAGCCGTAAACATAAACAGCACAGACAGCCTTTTGCTGTCTCTGCCTTAACCGACATATGCTGCAAAATTGTTCTAGTGATTTACCAGCAAATTAAAGGTAAATGTCCCGACAACTTTCTACTGCCATCTGTTATATTCACTGTTTTTATCATACTTTCTGAAACATTCTTTTATCATTATTATCCAATACAGATCTATCTGGTTTTTCATATCTAAGCCTTGTTAAAGTTCATTGATGTTTTCCCATTTTATATCCAATGACACATTCGAGACTGTGTTTCTTTTATGGTACCACTTTGCTTATAAAAACTCAAACAAGATTTGATATAAATGTATTTATTAATCCATCGATATACACTACCACAGAGTCATAATTGATTATACACACAATACATATGTTGTTCTCCGTTATATCCTGCTGCACAGCACATTCTTTTTGCTTTTACTCTCTGATTTTTCTCTAAGTTAATTTAAAGTGGACCTTCACCCTTCTCATCCACATAACACCCTTGCAATCCCCCCCCCCCCTCCTCCTCCTGCTTTACAATTAGATATCATTTTTTGGGACCTAATACCTTTCTTTGGGGTTTCTTTCTCTCCTGGCGCTTCCAGGATTCTCACATAGGTGAGAATGACATATCAAGGACCCAGGGCTGGCCCAAGACATTGTGCTGCCTGGGTCCAAGAATAAAATGCTGACCCCACCCCCCAAAAAAAAATTACGCCAACGAAAAGACCCCCACATCCATTAAATGATCAGAATTTTGTATCAAGATTTGTCCTCCTCAGAGACTTCAGTTAAGTTTGGACTGCAGATTTCAAGCAGGATTTGACAAAATGTGAATTGAAACCTCATGTATTTGCTTAACTATACTGTGCTCAATAGGCATTTTTTAGCAGAGCAGAAAAGAAAAGACTGGTAAACATGTGAACATATTAAAAAGTGGAGATTAATACAAAAAAAAAACATTGTTCCTTGTGTAGTGGGGGTTAACATTTAGGGGGAGTGTCTGGGTGGTAGTATGACCCAGATACACTAATTGTTAGGAATCTATGGCCAATTTGATTCGTGGAGGATATAATGGTGCTCAGTTCCCTGCAGCCCCTGGGTGGCGCTGTCGCCTTGGGCTGGGGTTGAACCATCATTGTAGGGCCGTGCCCTTTGTGTCCTCTCGCGGCAGTAGTACGGCGGAGTGGGGAACCCGCTGTGCCTGCTAGGAGAGGCTATAAAGGGGGCGGACATCTTGCGCACGAGGTCCGAGCCCCAGGCACCTTCAGCCAGGGGGCTGCTGTTCTGTCGTCCGCGCCCAGGTGCCCTCGGCCTGGGTGCGAGGGAGTTCGAGTTCCATCCCAGGCACCTTAGGCCTGGGGTGAGGTACTAGCATAGACCCAGTACCCTCGACTGGGTCCCGCATGGGAGAAGATGCCTAGGGGGCCCACCGAGTGAGGGGACCCGAGTCTCGGGTGAGTAGAACCAGGGAGGGGACCTGGCCTGAAGATCCAGCGCAGCATTGGCTGGTGACAGTGCAGGCCTCTGGGGACCGTCTGGGATGGATCATCTACCTAACAGGGGTCGTCATTAGAAGGTAGTTCTTGTTCTATGGTCTTTGCAGAGACCCAGCTACATCAGGTCGGTAGCAGAGGCCTATTCTAAGGTCTGTGGCAGAGACCTCATCATTCACCAGGTCTGTGGCAGGGACCAACCTCACGGTCGGTGGCAGCGACCGTGCGCCAAAAGTTGTTGTGAACTCCTAACAGCTCCTCTGATCCGAAAGGATTGTGCCTGAACCCTCACCCCACCAAGTTTGTGTTTGCATCAACCTGTCTGCTTGCAAAGAGGCATATTTATCTCTGCGGAAATAAATATAGATGTTGTACTGTCACCTGGTGTGGGCCTACTTTTCTGGGAGCAAAGTGTTCTACGTTCACCTATCTATTGGTCATATTTGAAGTGGAATCTCTGGACAGGGACACAGACCCGAAGGTAAAGATCATAGCTCAAACCTCTACACACATAAGAGGGGCGAGCTGGTGGCAGCATCTCACCCCTCCCCCCTGGTCCCCCTAGACGAGTAAACCAGCCGAGAAGAAGAAGGGAGAGAGCGGGTGGGGCCGCTACACTTAAAAAAAAGGATCAGGTGTTTAAACAAAAATAAAAACGTCGTATGTTTTTTCAGAGATATATGTAGCGCACCCCCGAAGGAGCTGCTATCTTTGATGGTCCCGTCTCCCCTACTTAGTGCACACACAACCAGGCACATAGTATTTTCTTCTTTCTCGCTGGCAGTCTAGAGGTGTTTTTTTTGTACTTTTATAACTTGGATGGGTGTGGGGAAGACGTGGGCTACCACAGAAGAACTGAATTGACTGAAGAAACTTCTCTTTTCACTAGTCTGACGGAGACCTTCCACACATTTGACAACTTGCTGGAAGAATGCCTAGAACATGTTTCATTGTAGAACTGAAAACTGCATGCAGTCTCATCAGTTGCCTCCTTCTGATATCCACCAGGCACTCTTCAGTGAGGGAGACACAGACTTATGATACCAATGGACTACTGGACACTCTTCCCTCCAGCCTCCACAGAGTATCCTCCAGGGAGCTTCTCCAGATCATAAGAGAGAAATCCCAGACTTTAGAAAATAGGCCCCCCAGCTTAGACTATAGCTGGGACCTCTATGATCTCCAAACTGCATCTCCAGCAAGCTGCCTGGATAGGCAGAGCCCCTCAGAAAGGGATCTCTTTAGGCAGGGCTGAACCCAGGATCCAACACACTCTGCTTCAGGCTTCAGACTATTTATGGGCTCTCCAGTCACCTACTGGACATGCCTCTCCAGGGATTGGCTGAGTCCCCAAAAATATTTAAGCTGCTCTCCTATTTCTCTAGAATGCAGGGACAAGCAATCAGACCACCAGCCTGTGAAACACTGACCATGCTAGAACAATCAACCTCTGCTCCACTGATTACAGTGGAGCTAAACTAATTTTGCCTAGCAACCTACACTAACTGGGAGGGTGCTACAGATATGTTAGGATGCAAAGCTTGGATACTCTAATAAAATAGGATCAAGATTAGAAAATAGTAGTCTTCAGGGGTAGCCACACTGAATAGAGTTCATTGGCATAACCTAGAACTGGCTACCTTTTCTCATACAGAGTGTAGCCAAGGTTTGCTACTGTAGTTATCATTAAGAGACAGTTTTTTGTTTTCATGTATGGGTTTAGCTCCCTCTAGTGCATGCTGGACTCTATGAGTGGTTCTTTTTCCTCCTGTGAGAGCAACCAGAGCAATGCATCATGGAACATGTAGTCTGGGATGAGGAAGTGACACTGTTGGTTGGGCCAATCTGGACCACAGGACACAGAATGCAGTGCGCACAGAACAGCCTGCTGGGAGAGGAAATAAAAAGGCGGGCGTGGCCTGATTTCTCTCTCTCTGGACGCCATTCTGAACCTGCCAGCAGGAGGTCTGTGTGACAGGGAGTGAGAGTCTGCGGCCTACACAGCGGAGAGCTGGATCGGCAGCCTCAGAGGGACCTCAGAGGACAGCACTGTTATTCCAGTCGAGCGGATCAGCCTGCGTTCCGGATCGTCAGGATACACCTGCATTCCGGGCCACCGGGAGTTTCAGCGTGGCACGGCCGCGCCATTTCTACGGGACACAAACACCAGGGAATTCCATCCATCTGATGTCCGTAGTGGTGAGCGGGCACAGCCCATCCTGTAAGAGCCCATTCACACAGGGGCGTCTTTGGATCCGACTTCAAATCGCCCCAGGCCGCCCCTAGTCGCCTCAGGTCGCGCTGGCTGAAGAAATCAATGTAAGTGAATGGAGCCGTCCTTATGCACACTACTGCAGTCGTTCCGACTTAAAAAAAGGTCCCTGTACTACTTCAATCCGACGTCTAGGCGACCTGTAACCATTCATTTCAATGGGAGTCGCCTCTCACTGTCTTAATAGGAGCAACTCTCCAGGAAGAAAACATACATTTATCAGGCAAACCTCTCCCTCCCCCCTCCCTCCCACAGAGCTGATTCTTGTTTGATTGGCCACTGGAATATCTCCTGTCCTGCAGGCAACTTAGAGTTGCCTTGTAAATAGCTCCAGGTCGCGCTGTGATTCATTCTCAAGTCGTGTCTGAGTTGCCTCATAAAATCGCGCTGGAAGTCGTGTTGCCCCTGTGTGAATGGGCTCTTAGTGTCAGCAGTATTGCTAAGTAGTTCTTTTACAGAATGGCTGGTGATACTTGTAGTTCCACGGATATGAATCTACTTCTTCACAGACCTTACATAACAGGCGCTTGGGGCCTATTCTTCCCCATTGCACCTTAAAGTCAGTACTGTAATCATCTCCTTACTACAATTAAAGAGGAACATGCATGTGGTGATACTTCTTCAACCAAAACATCAATTAGTCCATCTTGCTCTTTTCCTTTTATGTCTTCTCCTTACTTTGGATTACAAATTACACTGCAGTATAAACTACAGGCTAGCTTAAGATATCCGGAATTGAAAGAACATTTTTCATATCCTCTTTGTTGTGTACCACTGCTTTGCAGCTTATTGCCAAATCCTTGAACTACAACCTAGAGGGAGCCAATTTGTAGAATATTACCTAAGTTACATTGCGGGTTTTGTATGCATATATTCATCACTGATTGTCTGTGTGCTGAAGCCTCAGAGGAAGGGGGTACAGCTACAAGACAAAACAATTTCAAGGTAAATTTGGGAAGTCAGGAACAGCCCAGATTATGGAAGGAGTTCTGGAAAATGTGAGCGTTGATTGCTGTTATTGGGTCATTTGTGACTCTCTGAGATTATCCTACTAGTTAATGGTTGTGTCACAAAGTTCTCAGTATTTCAACTGCAGTATAAGCTTTGGAAAGTTGAATTTAAAAAAAGAATGGATGTTTCTTGTTTAACAACTGTTAGAGGTTTTTTTCCAGAAGAATAGCTTTTAGTGAAGTCTATTTTAAAAGTCACAGGAACAATGAAGCCAGTACTGGCTTACTCATTCTCTTTATCTTAAACTGGTGGCATGGTGAAATGTGATTCTTAAGGAAACTTCACAGGTGCTAACCCCCAATTTCTATGTAGTTCAGGCAGCCATTCTTATATTTTCTGCCAGAGCTTCAGCACGACCTTGAAAAAAAACATCTGAATTAGAGACTTAGTAACTCGACTATAACCAGCTATCTGTGTGTTCGGCCTTCGCGGTCTGTGCTGTGTGACCCTAAATGACAGCAGAGTCAAATGTAACGTTGTGTCACCACTGAATCTCCCCCCTGGAATGCATGTCTTGTGCTTCTAATATTTTATTTTACAAGTTTGGCTATGTATGTACATATTTTAAAGTGATCCTTTCATTAGCCAATTAAACAATATGTGAACCGTTACTCTGTAAAACAGCACATTCAGTTCAAAGCATAAGTTCACCTTTGTGAACAAAAAAAATAAATGTACATCTTTTTTCAATAAAAAAAATGTGCGTTGAACCTACGATCAAGAGATCACAGGTTGAATGCAGCAGTGGTAACATGTTACATGTTCCACCCTAAAAATGGGGGAAACATGTAACATGTTCCCAAAGGTGTACTTATCATTTAAAATAGAAATGAAAGGCAAAACAATTGCATATATATATATATATTGTGAGGAGGTTAGCTCGGCAGCGGGTGTGTGTGACCCCCGGGATGGGCTCCCCACACAAAACAGGCCCAGCAAACGGAGGTTGTGGTTTTCAAAATCAAAAAAGGTGCGGTTTATTTTCTATTTACAGTGACAAAACACAGCAAAGCAAAAGAAACATAACCAAAATAAATCCTGGTCAAGTTGACCTCTGACTAAACATACAGGTTTCCTAACTAACAACTGGGATCAGCCTAGTGCTGTCCTAGTCCCTAAGTCCCTGGTTTTAAACGTCCAAGCAAATAGCCACACAGGCTTTGTCTCACCGCACAGGGGTTCACTCTCCCTAGACAGTCCACACAGGTCTGGTTCCAGGCATGAGCTAACATCTAATGAAGCTGGGAGTTCTTATAGAGGCCTAAATGAGCTGACAAGCTTCAGCTGGTCTCATCAACTCCCTGTCTGTACGACGCCCAGCCCTCTCCCTAGAGGTATGAGTCATCCATGAGCCCACTAGCCTTATACAACTCTCCACCTAGTTGTATAAGTCGGCGTAAAGCCTGAATCTGGGCGAAATATATCTACCCCCCTGGATGCAACCAGGTGACTTTACCTTCCTGCTGTCACATACCCCCCCCTCTTGTTTTAACCTCGGGGTTGGAACACCAGCAATCAGGCATTCATGTACTCGAGACAAAGCATCCACATTCCCCATTTGAACGCCAGGGCGATGCTTTACTGTGAAGTTGAATTCCTGGAGGGCCAGGAACCACCTATTCACTCTTCTATTTGTTTCCTTGTTTTGAGCCATCCACTTTAACGGAGCGTGATCCGTAACCATGTCAAAGTGCCTACCTAGCAGGTAGTACCGAAGGGAATCTAGAGCCCACTTCACCGCTAAACACTCCTTTTCAACGGTGGCGTAATTTACCTCATGGGACTTCAACTTCCTGCTGAGGTAAATGACTGGGTGCTCTTCCCCGTTCCAGACCTGGGACAATACTGCTCCTAACCCCACATCTGACGCATCACTTTGTACGACAAAGTCTTTAGAGAAGTCGGGTGAGTACAACACTGGCTGGCTACATAAGGCTTGTTTCAAGAATTGGAATGCTGCCTCAGCCTCGGGGGTCCATTTAATCATGACCGACCCTTTCCCCTTCGTCAGGTTGGTTAGGGGCACAGCCTTAGAAGCAAAGTGGGGAATGAATCGCCGATAATACCCAGCGATTCCCAGAAAGGCTCGTACCTGCTTCTTGCTGTTGGGACGTGGCCAACTCTGGATGGCCTCGACTTTGTTGAGTTGGGGTTTTATTACTCCCCTCCCAATGGTGTACCCAAGATATTTGGCCTCCTCCTGCCCAATGGTACACTTCTTGGGGTTAGCCGTAAACCCCGCTTCCCGAACAGAGTCCAGGACTGCTTGCACTTTTGGCAGATGTGAGGCCCAATCTGTGCTATGGACAATTACGTCATCCAGGTAAGCCGCAGCATACTTCCGATGGGGCCTCAGCATCTGGTCCATTTTCCGCTGGAATGTGGCCGGCGCATTTTGTAACCCGAACGGCATTCTTTTATATTGGAACGCCCCGTCTGGGGTTACAAATGCGGTTTTCTCTTTGGCCGACTTGGCCAGGGGGATTTGCCAATACCCTTTTGTGAGGTCAAGAGTCGTCATGTATCGGGCTGTTCCCAGCCGGTCGATCAACTCATCTATACGTGGCATGGGGTAGGTGTCAAATTTTGTAACTTTGTTCAACTGACGAAAATCGTTACAAAATCGCCAGCTCCCATCCGGTTTAGGCACCAACACGATGGGACTAGACCAATCACTTTGGGACTCCTCTATCACCCCTAAGTTCAGCATTTTCTGTACTTCCTCCCGTATTGCCTCCCGTCGAGCCTCTGGGATCCGATAGGGTTTTAACTTCACCCTTTCACCGGGCGGGGTAATGATGTCATGCTCTACCCCAGATGTTTGTCCCGGCAGCTCAGAGAATACCTCCTTGTTGCGAAGCACAAACTCCTTAACCTCCTGTTGTTGGGGTTGTGACAAGGTGGCTGCTATTCCAACCTCAGGAATCACGCAACCAGTTTGAGCTGGTGACCAAGTGTCTGCGACTAGGGACTCTCTATCCCTCCAGGCTTTCAACAGATTAACGTGATAGATCTGTTCGGGCTTTCGCCTTCCTGGTTGTCTGACCTTGTAATTCACTTCGCTCACTTTTTCCATTATCTCGTAGGGGCCTTGCCATTTGGCAAGGAATTTACTTTCAACCGTAGGGACAAGTACCAATATCCTATCCCCCGGGGAAAAGGTACGGGTCTTGGCTCCACGGTTGTACACTCTCTGCTGTGCCAACTGCGCTTGGGCCAAATGTTCCTTCACGATGGGCATTACCTGTGCAATTCGATCTTGCATCAGGGCGACATGCTCAATCACACTCCTGTGGGGAGAACTCTCACTTTCCCAAGTTTCCTTGGCAATATCCAACAGCCCTCTTGGGTGTCTCCCATACAGTAACTCAAAGGGGGAGAATCCCGTAGAGGATTGGGGCACCTCCCTAATAGCAAACATCAAATAAGGAAGTAAACAGTCCCAATCCTTTCCATCTCTATCCACCACTTTCTTCAACATTTGTTTTAGGGTTTTGTTGAATCTTTCAACCAGCCCATCGGTTTGGGGGTGATACACAGACGTACGCAATTGCGTCACTTTGAACAATTTACACAGCTCTTTCATAACCCGGGACATAAAGGGTGTACCTTGGTCCGTAAGCAGTTCTTTACAAATACCCACCCGGCTAAAAACAAGAGATAGCTCTTTGGCTATGGTTTTGGCCGAGGTATTTCGGAGAGGGATCGCTTCTGGATAACGGGTGGCATAGTCCATTATAACTAATATGTACTGGTGCCCCCTAGCGGACTTGATTATAGGACCTACCAAATCCATGGCGATCCTCTCAAACGGGACCTCAATGATGGGTAGAGGGACCAGCGGGCTACGGAAATGTGGCATCGGGGCCAACTTCTGACACACAGGGCAGGAGGAACAATAATTTTCTACGTCCTTCATCACCCCCGGCCAATAGAATCTCTGTAATACCCTCTCTCGGGTTTTCTCTGTCCCCAGATGACCTCCAAGAATGTGCCCATGGGCCAACTCCAACACCAACTTCCTGTAAGGTTTGGGCACCACAAGCTGCTCAACGGTTTCTTCTGCCCTTTTTGCCACCCGATACAGTAGGTCCTTCTCTACGCTGAAGTATGGGTAAGTGCAGGTATTATCTGGGTTCACTAACTCGCCATCTATTTTCACTACGTTTTCCCGTGCCTTTATTAGGGCGGGGTCTTTCAACTGTTCTGTGGCAAAGTTTTCCCTGTGAACTTCAAGATCAGAAAACTCCACAGACGGTAGGTTTTCGTCTGAGGAGGTGGGCTCCTCTCCAGTTTCTTGAGTCTCCCCTGCCAATACTGATAAGGGAAATTCCGGAGAGTCCTCACCACTCTCAGGGGAGTTCTGGCTATCACATTCCTGGTACATAGGGGCACCAGTGAGGGGCTCAGGATCATCCCACAGTTCCCAGAACTTCGGAAAATCCCTTCCCACAATGGCGTCATGCGGTAACTGAGATACTAAGCCCACTGGATGAGAGAGGGTACCTTTGGGGGTCTCGAAACACACTGTAGTCACTGGATACTCTCGGGTGTCCCCATGCACACAAATAACAGCTACCTTGCTATTCCCAGAGACCTCTGTTTTAACTAACTCAGCCTTTATCAGGGTCACAAGGCTACCTGAATCCAGCAATACCACAACATTTCTACCATTAACACACATTTTGCATAAATGTTTCTCAGTTCCTCGAATGGCAGTGCATGCGACTGTCGCACACAGCGACTGACGTCTGCCCGTCAGAAAGTCACACTGCATGGGTTCCTCCACAACCGGGCAATTGGCTGCAATATGTCCCGCTTGCCGGCAGCGGTAGCAAACGATCCTTCTTGCCGCCTCTTGAGCCGCTGATTTCCCAGGCTGTTCTCGCCAAACTTGGGGTAGAGCCCCCACCCTCTCACTCTCTCCACCCTCACCCCTTGGAATCCTCTTATCCGCCCCTGGGGATGGTCTGGTCTTAGGGTGGAAAGTCCGAGTGTCTCTGGAAGAGGCCGTCAGGTTCTCTGTAGCCAAGTATTTCTCCACACGATCCACAAGACCATCGGCCGTCTCTGGGTCTCCATGGCTTACCCACTTTTGGATGGCAGTAGGAAGAGCTCTCAAAAACCGATCCATTACAACACGTTCCACAATCTTTGGTGCGGACAAAGTCTCTGGCTGTAGCCACTTTCTGCTCAGGTGAATGAGATCATACATTTGAGACCTGGGGGGTTTTCCAAGCTGGAAAGTCCAGTTATGCACACGCTGAGCCCGGACAGCCTGGGTGACACCCAGCCTTGCCAATATTTCAGCTTTTAGCATCACATAGTCTTTTGCTTGGTTAGGCTCTAGGTCATAGTAAGCTTTCTGTGATTCACCAGTTAACAGAGGAGCCACCAGTCCAGCCCACTGCTCCTCAGGCCACTTTTCTCTTTCAGCGGTCCTTTCAAATGTGGTCAAAAATACCTCTGGATCATCCTCTCCAGTCATTTTTGTCAATAAACGACTCACCCCAAAGGACGCGGTATTAGTGGGACGGCTTTCCTCACTGGTCTGCGGACGTTGCTGCATTACTGCTTCCATTTGTTGTAGTCTCTGCTCTTGCTTCTGTAACAGGTCTATGAAGCGGGCCTCAGATTGCTGCTGGGCTTGTTGCTGAGCTTCCAGACTCTGTTGGTGAGCTTGCTGCTGGGCTGCAAGGCTCTGTTGATGAGCTTGCTGCTGGGCTGCGAAGTTCTGTTGTTGAGCTGCAAGGCTCTGTTGATGAGCTGCAAGGCTCTTTTGCAAACCTGCATTTGTCTGCTGTTGATTGGCATTTGCTAGAGCCAGCTGCTTCAGTATCTCCTCCATGCTGGCTTAAAAAAAACTGCCACTGGTTCTCCACCAACTGTGAGGAGGTTAGCTCGGCAGCGGGTGTGTGTGACCCCCGGGATGGGCTCCCCACACAAAACAGGCCCAGCAAACGGAGGTTGTGGTTTTCAAAATCAAAAAAGGTGCGGTTTATTTTCTATTTACAGTGACAAAACACAGCAAAGCAAAAGAAACATAACCAAAATAAATCCTGGTCAAGTTGACCTCTGACTAAACATACAGGTTTCCTAACTAACAACTGGGATCAGCCTAGTGCTGTCCTAGTCCCTAAGTCCCTGGTTTTAAACGTCCAAGCAAATAGCCACACAGGCTTTGTCTCACCGCACAGGGGTTCACTCTCCCTAGACAGTCCACACAGGTCTGGTTCCAGGCATGAGCTAACATCTAATGAAGCTGGGAGTTCTTATAGAGGCCTAAATGAGCTGACAAGCTTCAGCTGGTCTCATCAACTCCCTGTCTGTACGACGCCCAGCCCTCTCCCTAGAGGTATGAGTCATCCATGAGCCCACTAGCCTTATACAACTCTCCACCTAGTTGTATAAGTCGGCGTAAAGCCTGAATCTGGGCGAAATATATCTACCCCCCTGGATGCAACCAGGTGACTTTACCTTCCTGCTGTCACAATATATATATATATATATATATATATATATATATATGTAGCACACGGACCTTTTTCCTGCCTGGCTCACTTGCAAGTTAAGGCACACCGTGCTATATGCCCGTACCCTCCTGTTTGAAGAGGTTAAGCGGTGTTCACAAATTTTGGGTCCTGCAGCGAGTTACCTCCTTCCACTGGTTCCCATCCCCAGTGTATGGGGACAAGTCTATATTTCTCCCCCCAAGAAGGCCAATGTCCAGAAACACTTTAACTCCAACAGAGAGTTTATTTTCTATTGCTGCATAGTAGACAGGAAAGATTGATGAGAGAAAGAATAGGTGTGAGGGATTAGGTCCAAGCACAACTAGTAACTGTCGCCACTCGATCCCGAGTGGGTTTAGCTCACCCGGATAGTCCTCTCTCAAAGTCCTACCAGCCGGACTGATGCTCGAACAGTTCTGCCATCCTATCCCCTCCAGGGACAGGTTCAGGAAATCCTTTAACCTCTGTAGAATTTGGAGAACAGAACAATGCCAATGGGCACTCTACAAGGTTAGCTTTGCGGAGTGAAGAATCCTTCCCTCTGACAGGTCACCAGGCCTCTCCCGAGACAGCGATCTTCCATCACTCATCTCCTCAATGGGACCGATCCTCCCCTGGCTTCCCTTCGGTCAGAGCGGGTACCCTCCCTTGGGCACCCTGGGACTCTCCTTTCAGGGGTAGGCCCTAGCTAAAGGTGCTGGGCCTACTAGTAGAGTTGCAGCCCCAGGCTAAAGGTGCCTGGGCCTGATTACACCCACATGAGGGCCACCGAAGGTGGGGTACGTGTCTCCTCTCCAACCCCTCTCCCCTTCTCCTCCTCCTCCTACTCCTCCTGAAAGATGGCATCTGTCCCTTATGTACCTTCTCCCGGAATGCACAGCAGGTTGACCACGCCCACTGTACGGCTGCCGAGAGAGGACACCCCAAGGCATAGCAATGTCACCCTTGGTTCAACCCTGACCTGATATGGCAGTGCCACCTACAGGCCACAGGGAACTATTCCCAGGCAGCATCACATAGGCAGAAGCAAATACCTGACAATCAAAGCGGTCTGAGCCTGGCTACCAGCTCAGACCAACCCCTAAATTTAGGCGCATAGCACCCCTGAAAAGTAAAGGGGCGCTACATACACCCCCTCCTAAAGTAGACACTGTCCCCAGTGTCTGCAATAAATTCACAACTCCTCAAGCCTGAGCAAGCGTGAATTTATTCCCAAAACTTTGTATAAAATGTTGAATTGTTGTACCTTAACCAACATAAGGGAAAGGGACAAAAGTAAAGAAAGAGAAAAGGAAAAATATAGAGAACAAAAAATACAAACTTTGACATCCATTCTCAATGTCACATTTTCCATATTATGCTGTACATATTCCACCCCCTCCTGAATAACTACTCCACCCATTCTCCGGCAGAGTTGCTTGTAGTTCACCTGCAGAGGGAGGAAAAAAAACACAACACACAGAATAAAACATCCTAACTTCTAAAAAACAGAAGCGAACCATTTCCCCTAGAACAGTGGTTCTCAACTCCAGTCCTCAGGGCCCACCAACAGGCCAGGTTTGCAAGATAACTGAAATGCATCACAGGTGATATAATTTGCTGCTCAGGGATTGCAGTATTCTAGTCTGCATCTCACCAAGGTAATACTTAAAATCTGGCCTGTTAGTGGGTCCTGAGGACAGGAGTTGAGAACCACTGCCCTAGAAGGAATGACTGGTTTCTGCAGCACAAGTTCTTGCAGAACACCACCACCTAGTGGCAGCACATATTACTACACTGGCCTTGGTGCGCATAGGCATGTATCAATACACAAGAACACTCCTCCTTGATCTTGATCATGGCGGCTTCCTGCTTTGGCCCTGACTGAATCTATCCAGCGTTCAGTTCTCTTCTGGAGAAGAAAAAAACATTCTCCTCTGCGGGACTAAAGAGGGGAGAAAAAAAACAAACAGTCCTCCGAATTCCTCAACAGAGCAAATTCCCTCTTGAACAGAGAGACAGGTCAGCAGTTCAAGGCAAGTTCCCTGAAGTGGAATATAAAAAAAAACACAAGTTCCCACTCAGAGCCGTTTGAAGGAATTTGGGGGCCCCAAGCAAAATGGACATGGAGGCCCCCCCAACCCCCCCCCCCACGCACTCACGCAAAGCCTACAGGAACCACAGCATAGCGATACAGTTTAAGCTCACCCACACTTTATATCAGTGGTTCTCAACTCCTGTCCTCAGGACCCACTAACAGGCCAGATTTTAAGTATTACCTTGGTGAGATGCAGACTAGAATACTGCAATCCCTGAGCAGCAAATTATATCACCTGTGATGCATTTCAGTTATCTTGCAAACCTGGCCTGTTGGTGGGCCCTGAGGACTGGAGTTGAGAACCACTGCTTTATATAAATAAAAAAGGTTTACAGTGCAAATACTGCTGTTGCATATAATCCAACATACTTAAAACACATACACACTCACATTAACATTAAGATGCTGCTTAGGACTGTTTATGGACAGTGGGATGGACAGGGGGACCGTGGGATGGACAGGGGGACTCCGCACTGTAATATCCACATCATCTCCCCCACTGTAATGTCCACATCATCTCCCCCACTGTAATGTCCACATCATCTCCCCCTGTAATGTCCACATCTCCCTCACTGTAATATCCAGATCTCCCCCCTGTACTGTCCACATCTCCCCCTGTACTGTCCACAGTACAGGGGGAGATGTACTCTTGAAAAGTAGTAAAGAATCTGTCAGTCTTTCTATGGCTCCACAAGCATGTACTTGTACATGATTTCTGTTCTGTCCAGTAATCCATGCCAGGATTAGGATCCCTGAATATTCGTGCACTTTTCTCCTGTAAACAACTTCCTGGTCACAGCAGCCTGTTTCTCCATCCCAATCACCACTATTGGAGAAATGTCCAGTATCAGGGTTTTTTATTTTTTTTATTTAGTAAATAAAAAAAAATTAAAAACCCTGATACTGGACATTTCTCCAATAGTGGGGATTGGGATGGAGAAGCAGGCTGCTGTGACCAGGAAGTTGTTTGCAGCCGCGCACTAATATTCAGGGATCCTGATCTGGCTGAATTACTGGACAGAAGAACAGAAATCATGTACAAGTACATGCTTGTGGAGCCAAAGAAAGACAGATTCTTTACTACTTTTCAAGAAAACGTATTTACTTTTTTATTTGTGGAACTATTAGAGACTTTATCACTCCATTAAAAAGTCATTTACTGACTTACCCTTTCCAGAGGCACTGTCTGGCGGGCAAAATATGATCCGACCGCAATGGGAGTTGTAGCACGCCTGCGCTGCCCTCCTGAGTGACTGTGACTGACACTGACTCCTCCCCCCAGGAGCAGGGAGCATCAGCACGTAGCCGCCGTTGTGGACTACAACTCCCATAAGCAATAGCGGCGGCCTGTCACCGCCGGGTGTACCAAGATGGCCGTCGCTCCGGAGCTAGGCCGAAGCCGCGGCCTTTCCTAAGGCTGCAATCCGCGGATCGGCTCCGGGCGAAAATCGAGGACAGTGACAGGCAGCAGGCTGGGGCCCTAGGCCAGCTCGGGGCCCCAAGCAATTGCTTGTTTTGCCTGTCCTGTTCCGATGGCCCTGTTCCCACTTCAGAGATAGTACTGGGGATCAGGGAGGACAAGGGTCTTCCACTGTTTGTCCAATGTTTCTATGTAATAAACAGCATTGTCTCTGTCCTTGCTGCAGATGACTACACGGTCCGCATGAATGTGCCGACCATAAGTCCAGTCCCTGCGGCAGCCTTTATAACGATCAGCCATTATAGCAGAGCACTTTAGGTATCGGTAGCCTCTTGGTACTTTCACATGGTCCCACACAAAGTCAGCGTACCATCTTTCATGAGAGGCCTCAATCTCGTAGAGAAGTTCTTTGGGAACATATGGATATTCCCAACCATAGTCAGTGGCGACCTTTTTGTGTAGAAGCCGTTGCAACCGGCCTAGAGGTGGCATGGTGGCCCGATCTCCTGCTCCTGGGAAGACAATGGCATCCGGAGACCTTCTCAATGGCGCAAGCTCCAGCAGTGGCAAAGGTGGCCGCAATCGTGCACGGACATCCGTAACAGCAGGCACAGAGGATGCCGGAGCTGGCAAAGCGGGCGTGGGATCAGTCTCTTCCCTTGCAGTAGGGACTTCCACTCGGGGTGTAGTTTCCCCAGAGTCCATTTGCGAAACTCCACATAAACTGTGGGGTGAAGTTGCCGGGATTCTATCCCAACCCTTTTTTATGAACACTTCATCCACATCATGATCATCTCCCACATCTGAAGATGAGTCCAACTCGGAGGTATTATACTCCTCCGCCGGCAGGAAATTGGCGGTGGAGACAGACACAACGTCCCCGAAAATGGAAGGTCTTTGCGGGCTGGTTGTCCGCATATCCCCTGTAGCGTGGTGTGTGGGCTTCCCTTTTTAACAAAGTCAATGTCCCTTTTCTCCCAGCCTCCTTACCTTCCCCCGGCACGGATCTCCTGGAGATCCCTCCGGCTTGAAGATCCGGTTTAGGCAGGCGCTGGGGCAGGCTTCGACCGCGGCTGCGGGAGGTCTTTACGTATCCCACCTTCCACTTGGCGGGTGGGAGAGAGGTCTCCGTTGCAACGGAGGCAGCATCTGCAAGGACCTCCGTTGCAAGCTCCGCAATAGCCAAAATTTCATCCTCCACATCCGTAGCAGTCGGAGCGTTGCGCGTGGGCCTGGCTGTGGGAGTACTGATTTCCTCCTCCGGAGTGACTGTGCCTGTTAGGCAGTTGACCCGGTAGACCCGGGGTTGCTCCATAGGTTGATCCACCTCGAAAAGGAACTCTCCACAAAGGGTACATCTTCCGAAAGGCCAAAGTTGTACCGCCAGTCCTTGGCACTTAGGACAGAGCATGCCCAGGGCCTCCGCATCCCTGCACGTATAGAGCGCGAAACGGCCCCTAGGCTTGAGCCGAATCCCTGTATCCGTCAGGGGGCAGCGAGGGAAACAACATCCATGGCTGTGGTAGGTGGGAACATCCGTGGTCCCGGTGAAACAGAAATCCAAGGGGCAGCAGACATGTTGCTTCTTCACTAGTCCAGCTCGTACTGTCCCTTGGCGCCAAGACGCCACGTGCAACACACAAGTTGGCGGGGGGCTCCTCCCCCTTTCTTCTCTTTCTGCACGTAGCTCGCGGGCTTTTCTATGCTTCAGACACGCCCACGAACTACGCAGTTAGAAAATCCAGTATAGGTCTTGGCCTGTACCTCCATTTCTCTCACAAGTGACGCAGTTCAATTTTTTTCCGAAATGGCCGATTTCCACAGAATCACACAGGGAAAAAAAAATAAAGTCCATCTTCGGGGGTAGCTGCAAAAGAATCCCGGACTCGAGCCCCCACATGTAGCACACGGACCCTTTTCCTGCCTGGCTCACTTGCAAGTTAAGGCACACCGTGCTATATGCCCATACCCTCCTGTTTGAAGAGGTTAAGCGGTGTTCACAATTTTTGGGTCCTGCAGCGAGTTACCTCCCTTCATTGGTTCTCATCCCCAGTGTATGGGGACAAGTCTATATTTCTCTCCCCAAGAAGGCCAATGTCCAGAAACACTTTAACTCCAACTGAGAGTGTGTTTTCTATTGCTGCGTAGTAGACAGGAAAGATTGATGAGAGAAAGAATAGGTGTGATGGATTAGGTCTAAGCACAACTAGTAACTTTGTCGCCACTTGATCCCGAGTGGGTTTAGCTCACCTGAATAGTCCTCTCTCAAAGTCCTAGCAGCCGGACTGATGCTCGAACAGTTCTGCCATCCTATCCCCTCCAGGGACAGGTTCAGGAAATCCTTTAACCTCTGTAGAATTTGGAGAACAGAACAATGCCAATGGGCACTCTACAAGGTTAGCTTTGTGGAGTGAAGAATCCTTCCCTCTGACAGGTCACCAGGCCTCTCGCGAGACAGCAATCTTCCATCACTCATCTCCTCAATGGGACCAATCCTCCCCTGGCTTCCCTTCGGTCAGAGCGGGTACCCTCACCTGGGCACCCTGGGACTCTTCTTTCGGGGGTAGGCCCTAGCTAAAGGTGCTGAGCCTACTAGTAGAGTTGCAGCCCCAGGCTAAAGGTGCCTGGGCCTGATCACACCCACACATACCCCTGGCCATGTCTCCTCTTCAACTCCTCTCCCCTTCTCCTCCTCCTCCTACTTCTCCTGAAAGATGGCGTCTGCCCCTTATGTACCCTCTCCCGGCATGCACAGCAGGTTGACCACGCCCACTGTACCACTGCCGAGAGAGGACACTCCAAGGCGTAGCAATGTCACCCATGGTTCAACCCTGACCTGATATGGCAGTGCCACCTACAGGCCACAGGGAACTATACACGGCAGCATCACATAGGCAGAAGCAAAGAGAAACAGAAACGTACTGCTCTTCCCAGTGAATGGCTGTGCAGGGTGGGGGCAAGTCTTTGTCATTGGAGGACAGGCAGGCTGTTCCCCCTGCACAGACAGAAAACTGACTACGTTGGGAAGGATGTGCTTATATGTCTAGTGTGGTCAGTTTGAAATAGGAAAGCAGGGGAACTGGAAGAAACACAATCAAAGCAATACAAATAGAACAGGATACATTTTCAACACAAGTACATGGTAAAACAGACACATATCAGGAATATGAAATATTGGGGTAACATGTTCTTTAACTACCACAAATTTTTAGCCACTAGAGCAAAGTGATATACTTGCAGATATGTTTAATAAAGAATGTGACTTGCTCCCTATCTCCCATATAACAAGGGTAGTGCCTTGTGATTGGGCCAGTACTATGTGGAGAAGATACTCATTGCCCTGTGTAAACTCCAACCAGTCATTATGAAGTCTTACACAGGGCTTTTTTTTATCTAGGTCTCTTTGGCCAAATGGATTGATGGGAGTGAGGGGAGAAGTTAAGTGAACCTTTAAAGTCTAAATTACACTGGTGGCAAAAATAGGTGGTTTTACAGCCACCCCAACTGCCTGCATGAACTTAACGTGACAGCTGGAGCACATGCCATGGCTGCAGTGCTTCACAGGAATGGCAAAAAGTAGACCACACGTCACAAATGAATAGGACAGTGCTGCAACCTGCTTGTAATACATATGGTTGCATCGCTGTGCAGCTGGCATCCAATGCCTAAAGGACACCACAAATGTAAATGTAGCATCCTTTAGTGTGCAATAGAGATGCATGATTCTGGGAAAAATGAGAATCACAATTTTTTTGCTTAGAATAAAGATCACAATTCTTATGGCGTAACATTATCATTATACAATTATATAACAATATATATATATATATTTATATATACAAATTATACAAATATTTAACAAAATATTGGGCGAACTTTACTGCTGTTTTTTTAATTTATTAAAGTGTATTTTTTTCCCTCAAAAAAATTAATTTGAAAAACGGCTGCGCAAATACAGTGTGACATAAAATATTGCAACAACCACCATTTTATTCTCTAGGGTCTATGCTAAATATATATATATATATATATATATACATATGTAGCGACCTCACCCCATCTCTTTTATCTAGGGGTATCACACACGACAGGGTGAGATGCGCTACGGCCCATGTCCTCCCCATAGCTGTGGGTGAGGTGAAGGCCAGTACCAGATATTTCCTCGGGCCTATGTGCTTCTGTAAAGAATTAAGTCCTGTTGTGCCAACACTTCCCTCTGCTCCCATTAACCAGAGTTCCACACACCGATCACAGTCCAACTCTTGTTTTATTGCATTTCTCACAATAAACAGTGCTTCAGTAGCCAACTGGTTGCGACTTGTTAACATTTTGATACAGGGGATGAGCAGGCTGAGGCACTATCCTAATTCTCAGCTAAACCACTGCGATCTCGCCAGCGGTTACTATAGCCATATCTTGAAAGGACTTAGAACTTGAGAGTCTCTACCAGCGACTCAAGAGAACATAGATAGGAGTACCTTTGTTGCGTTGCGGCCCCTATCAGGGGAAGATGTCCCTCCAAGGGAGTTACCAGAGGCCCATCCGTCACTGGGTTGATGCTGCTCCAAACTCCCCGAATGGGTAACCTCCCCGGCCTCCTCACCTCAGACATGGGCCCCATCCACTTCAGGGACCCTCGGACTTCTCCACCCTCGCGGGACCCAGTCAAAGTCACTGGGCCCCAGGCCTCCTGGTTTAGTACCTCACCCCAGGCTGAAGGTGCCTGGGATGGACTCCAACTCCATTCCGGTCAGGCCTAGGGCACCTGAACGGGAATCCGGAACCGCCCGCACCCAGGCCTAAGGTGCCTGGGCGCGTGATGAAGAACCTCCAGAAGAGCAAGACCTCGTGACCAGGGCGTCTCCCCCTTTTATCCCCTCCAACGACGCCACGGCAGGTTCCCCGCCGTCGCCGTACCATATCCGAGAAGGGACAAAAAGGCCAGCACTATCGCAGTGAATCTACGTTGAGCCTGCGGGCACTCACCACCCACTGGCCAAGGAGATTATTACACCGCCCAATCCTCCACGAATACAAATGGTCATTACTCCCATACCTACACACCTGAACTTCCACCCAGGTGTATCCCACCTAAATTTAAAGACCCCGCTACATACTCCCCCCTGTAATTTGAGGCTGGTCCCCAGCGTCTGGTGCGAACCCATGTCTCCCAAAGGTGGCGACATAAGTCTGACCCCAGAGGCATCCCTAAAATTTGAACCTCAATCATACCAAGACCTGCTCAAAGGGAAGGGGAACATAAAACAATAAACTTTTTTTTTTCTAAAATTCTCTAAGCATGTACACATATTCAATGCCTCCCGTTTCTGTCTAGGAACCACCCCATACTCAGTAGTCTTGACAGACGAATCTCCTGCAGAGGGAAGAAAAAAAAACAACTCGCAAGGAAAACCACATCCTGACATTCTGTGTAAATTTGGAATGAATGGGTCTATCAGCCAAGAGACCCACTCGCTCCAATAAGTAAAATGATGCAAATGTACAAGCAACAGCCGTTGCGCAACACCGCCACCTGGTGACGATGCCACGGTGATGACACTTGGTGAAATCTTCAATCTTCCTGCTTTCCTACTCTGACTCTACCCCCAAAGTCTCTGTCTTTGAACTGTGAAGAAGAGAGAACAAACAAACAGCTCTCATTCCTCCAAAGAGTAGAAAAAACAAAAACCCAAATAAAAACTAGGGTACAGTTCGATGCTCCGGCAAGAACACCTCCGGAAATTTTTCACAGGAAACAAGTGAGTCTCTTCTCACAAATAGAACCTCGGATCAGGCAAAAACAAAGGCTTCAGATGCTTATCGAAAACCTCAATTGAATAGTCTGCGTCCCCTCCATCTTTCCTGCAGATGCGCACCTTGTCTGCGTGGATATGGCGGCCCCACATCCAGTCTGCTCTGCAGTCTCTAAACTTTTTCGACACTGGTGGCGAACAGGATAAGTATCGCCGGGCATGAGGCACTTTAAGCTTCTCCCAAACGAACTCATAGTACCATCGCTGTCACAGAACTTCAACCTCAAACAACAAGTCTCTGGGCAAGTACGGATATTCCCATCCATACTCATGAGTAACCCTCTGGGAAAAGAGTCGTTGCAATCGGGCTAAAGGAGGCATTGTGGCCCGCTCACCTTCTCCTGGCTGAACGATGGCCTCCGGGTGCCGAGGTACTTTCACTACCTCTGATGGCTTCTCTTTCGGTGCCCGTAGTGATGCTCGCTGTTTCCCCGCCAACAAAATGGGTGATACTGTGGAAGAGCAATCAGAGGACTAAGCTTCCTCGTAGACTCCGGAGCTTCCGCCCGGGGCGTGCTGTCTCCTATAGACATAGGCGAATCTTGGGGTGCACGTAGCATAGGTAATGGGCGTTTGTTCCAGCCCTTCTGGTGAAACAGTTCATCGATCTCACCGTCATCTCCACAATCCGACAGTGACTCTAGGTCGGAGGTGTCATACATCTCCGCGGGAAGGTAGACGTGGTACTACCCTCCCTAGCGGGCTCCACCGACTGTGGACCCCCAACACCTCCAACCACCACCACAGTCCCAGCCCCTGGCTCACCTTGACCTTTTGTAGAACTGGGATGTCCAGGACTCTTCCAACCGGATCCATCCAGGCCAGGCAAGCGACGGGGTGAAGCTCTTCCACGACCATAGGAGGCCTGCACCAGGCCGACTTTCCTCTTCGGAGGTGGGAGCAGAGAATCTGTGGTGACCGAAGCAGCATCCTCGGATTTTTCCTTCTCAGTCTCTGATTGGGCAGTCACATCGCCCTGGTCAGTGCGTACGGGAACCTCCGCAAAGGCCTGGATCTCCCCTTCCGGAGTAGCGGTACCTGTGAGGCTGTTGAGGCGAAGGGCCCGGGGCCTTACTGTGGATGGCTCCACCTCGAACAAGAACTCTTTGCATGCTTTGCAACGCCCGAATGGCTTCAGGTGAACCACCAGTCCCGAGCATCCGGGACAGATCACACCGAGGGCCTCCGTGTCTCTGCAGGTGTACAGAGCCAATTGTCCTCGGGGCCTGAGTCTTATCCCCGTGTCTGTAAGGGGAGCAGCAAACGTAGTCATCTTCGTGGGGTAGGGAACCGGAATCCACGGGGAGCTTGAGGCCATCCCGACTGTCTGCTGCTCCATCACGTACTGACCACGCGCCAAAGTCTCCACGTGAGTTCCTCCACATGGCCAGACTCCTCCCATGACTTGCACGTTTTCGCGGGCTTCCATCAAGCTCCGCCCACAAACTGTGTAGTCACGGGGTGCCTCATGGCGCAGTGCAGTAAAAGCCCCCACATGTAGTACGTCACACGGCTGGACTTCTCCCTCTTCTCGCTCCTCCGCATGGGCCTTTCCCGACTTAGGGTCATTTCCACGACTTTGAGCAGGGATGCACTTTGGCCGATCACATGGCCGACCTGCTCGGAACTCCTCCGGGCAGCAAAGTCTAGACACAGCCATTCTTACTTCCAAAGTCAAAACACATATCATCCCGGACTCACGAGCCCCGACGTGTAGCGACCTCACCCCATCTCTTTTATCTAGGGGTATCACACACGACAGGGTGAGATGCGCTACGGCCCATGTCCTCCCCATAGCTGTGGGTGAGGTGAAGGCCAGTACCAGATATTTCCTCGGGCCTATGTGCTTCTGTAAAGAATTAAGTCCTGTTGTGCCAACACTTCCCTTTGCTCCCATTAACCAGAGTTCCACACACCGATCACAGTCCAACTCTTGTTTTATTGCATTTCTCACAATAAACAGTGCTTCAGTAGCCAACTGGTTGCGACTTGTTAACATTTTGATACAGGGGATGAGCAGGCCGAGGCACTATCCTAATTCTCAGCTAAACCACTGCGATCTCGCCAGCGGTTACTATAGCCATATCTTGAAAGGACTTAGAACTTGAGAGTCTCTACCAACGACTCAAGAGAACATAGATAGGAGTACCTTCGCTGCGTTGCGGCCCCTATCAGGGGAAGATGTCCCTCCAAGGGAG
This sequence comes from Rana muscosa, assembly GCA_029206835.1. Taxonomy (NCBI): domain Eukaryota; kingdom Metazoa; phylum Chordata; class Amphibia; order Anura; family Ranidae; genus Rana; species Rana muscosa. The sequence goes on from CM055122.1 coordinate 274,119,268, forward strand.
TTACCAGAGGCCCATCCATCACTGGGTTGATGCTGCTCCAGACTCCCTGAATGGGTAACCTCCCCGGCCTCCTCACCTCAGACATGGGCCCCATCCACTTCAGGGACCCTCGGACTTCTCCACCCTCGCGGGACCCAGTCGAAGTCACTGGGCCCCAGGCCTCCTGGTTTAGTACCTCACCCCAGGCTGAAGGTGCCTGGGATGGACTCCAACTCTATTCCGGTCAGGCCTAGGGCACCTGAACTGGAATCCGGAACCGCCCGCACCCAGGACTAAGGTGCCTGGGCGCGTGATGAAGAACCTCCAGAAGAGCAAGACCTCGTGACCAGGGCATCTCCCCCTTTTATCCCCTCCAACGACGCCACGGCAGGTTCCCTGCCCTCGCCGTACCATCTCCGAGAAGGGACAAAAAGGCCAGCACTATCGCAGTGAATCTACCTTGAGCCTGCGGGCACTCACCACCCAGTGGCCAAGGAGATTATTACACCGCCCAATCCTCCACTAATACAAATGGTCATTACTCCCATACCTACACACCTGAACTTCCACCCAGGTGTATCCCACCTAAATTTAAAGACCCCGCTACACATATATATATATATATATATATATATATATATATATATATAATGTTTGGGGGTTCTAAGTAATTTTCTAGCAAAAAAAAAAAATATTTTAACTTGAAACCAACAAGTATCAGAAAAAGGTTTAGTCTTTAAGTGGTTAAACTTCCCTTATTTACAGACCGAAGTTCATTCCTTTGATTTAAAGAACAAAACGTTACAATGTCTATAGTTCGCTCAGTGGTTGAGGAATGTTGTGAAACTTGGCAGACTGCCTGTTTTGTTTTTTGACAGCTGTCGGCTATGAACTCTGCATAGAATCGGGAAAATGCATTGTTGGGATCGCAAGGGGGAAAGAATCGCGATCTCGATTATTAACGATTAATCGTGCAGTTCTAGTGTGCAACTAGTGTAGGTAAATGTATTTTGTGTTTCATGGTAGTTGTGTGAGTCTGTACAGGGTTGGGTTACTCTAGGTCAGGCTGGAGGGCTCTACAGGGCAGGTCTCTACCTCCCCCTGGTTCTAGAAGCTTGGAGATGCTTCTGGAAGTTAAGACCAGGAGGTCCTGATCTGAAAATTGGGGGAATCTGTCCAATCCCCAGGCAGAAACCCCTAGCAGGGTGGCTGGATCAGCCCTTAAATATCGTGGAGCCTGGCCAGCAGGGGAGTTGAGGTGGAAGATGGATTGCTGAGGTTGGTGTTGTGAGGCCTGGGAGGAACCCCCGGGGCTGGAGGGCTCTGCCTCCAGGCTGGAGCAGAGGAAAGGAAGGAGAGGAAGCCTAAGAGAGGGATCTTTATTACTTTTGGGTCTTGTGCAAAAGACATGCTGGTTGTCATGGGAATATCTAGACAGTAGGAGGCCTGAACTGAAGTCTTGCCCAGTGCAGCAGGAATCAAGAGACAGTGTGAGTACCTCAGCACATCCAGGGGCATACAAGGGCAAAGACTGTCAGACGTAGCATACTTTCAAAGGGACAGTGTTTTGCTCAATCCCAATCCCTTGCCCCAGGGCATTCTTAAGTGATGCCAGGTGGGGTGGTAGTCAAAGCAGCCAGGTGGGCTAGTATCTGAAAGTGTCTGAACTGTGTGAGCTTCTATTGAGGAGATACGATACTCCTGCATACAGTTTGGGACTTTGTGCTATTTCACTAAAGAGGAATGAGAGCTCCTGGTTCGTACAGAACCTTGCCACTGATCCATAGAGACTGCTATTATTATTATTATTAGGGAGTAGAGCACATGATCGTAATTTTTGTGTACATAGAAAAGGAATTTGTGCTCATCTGTTATTCTTCAAGTCAAGTTGGGCATCCCATTATCCCTATACCCTACCCAACTTGTTTTCCCCAATAAAACAACAAAAATAAGCCCATGGACTTATTCCTTGTCTCTAAATGAGAGTTGAAAATGTGTGTTGCCTGGCATAGGAGGACACAAAATCCAGTGGCTCTTGCTGGTGTAGCACTTCAAGACCTTACTTTGTCTTGAATAAGCAAGAAAAAGGTCCACTTTAAGCCCCTGTCACACAGGCGGGCCGTGTCAGTTTTTTAGGCGGACCTGAACAGATGCTCCATACAGGTCAATGGAGTGACAGATGTCAGCGGTGACATGTCCGCTGACGTCCGACCCGCTCCGATCCGCTAAAGTCTGACGAATGGAAACCCTATTTTCCATCCGTCTGGCGGATCGGATGAAAACGGACTCTACGGTCCGTCTTCATACGATCCCCCATAGGGGAGAGCGGAGCTCTGACAGGTCTGTCCCTGCACAATGGAGCTGTCATCTGCCTGCTCAGCGGGGATCAACGGAGCGATCCCTGCTGAGAATAGCGGAGTCCGTATACGGACATGTCCGTTTGAAAGGGGCCTAAGTGAAAGAATTATGATGGCTGCTTTTGCTGACCTCCTTCTAGAAATGCTAGCTGCCTTTTTGTCTCTGGTTTTCGTAGTGTTTGAGTCACTGACCAAGTGTAAGCAGACAGCCAGTGAAATCTGAGCAAGGTCAGCACTTTTTGATCTGCATACTTGTTCTCCGTGAATCAGAAGGTATCAATGCAAGAGATTTGGAATGGCTGTCAATCAAAAAGGCAAACATAGGCAGTCTACATATTTCTCATTCCATATCTAATCAGAAGTTTCTACATGCTTGGTCACTGTACAAGCCAGGGAGATTTTCAGGTTATCTTCCTTCTTTTTTTATTTTATTTTTCTCTAACCCTTTCTTGTTTCTTTTTCTTACAGCCTTCTATTCTTTTTCCCTTCCTATTCCTCTTGCCCTCCTTCTTTTCTTACTCACTTTCTTTCTTCCTCTCTGTCTTTCCTTCTTTCTTCAAACTCTCCATCCCCTCTTTCGTTCTAGTCCTTCTTTCAGCTACCTTTCTCCATCCTTTTTTGTTCTTTCTACCTCTAATCATTCTTTCCCTCATCTCCTTCTTTCCTTTCTTCCTTTCTTCCTTCATTCCGTCTAATTCTTCCTTCCTTCATCCCCTCCTTTCCTTTCCTCCTTCCTTTCAACTCTCTATCCCTCAACCCTTCCTCCATCTTCCTTTCTTTCCCCTTTCCCTCCTCTCCTCTTCTCTTCTATTCTCTCCTCTCTTTTTTACTTTTTTCTTTTACTTTTTTTCCCCTTTCCCCTTCTATTCCATTTCCTTTCCTTTCCTTTCCTTTCCTTTCATTTCCTTGTCTTTCCTTTTTCTTCCCTTTCCTTTTCCTTTCCTTTTTCTTTCTATTTTCCTTTCCCTTTCCATTTCCCTTTCCTTTTACTTTTCCTTTTCCTTTCCCTTTCCTTTTTACTTTTCCTTCCCTTCTCCTTCCTTTCATCATTTCCTTTCTTGTTTCAGTTGCTGTTATGTAACCAGTGTAATTATTGTATTGTGGGCTCGTTGTAGTGGAATGATTAATAGCCCAAGGTAAGCAACTCATATAGATAAGTTATCACCCAGAATTACTTTTTTTCTGTATTGTGAGTTGTGAATATATTTTTGTCTAGAAATGCTCTATTATAATCTGTGCAGCGGCTTAATGGAGGAGAGAGAAGTAGTGAAAACAATTATAGTTTTTTTATGGACTATCCCTACAAGCTTGAAAAGCTAAATTCCCATGATTGAAGAAAGCGTGTAAAGATAACGCATTAGCTTACATAAAGACTAATTAGACTTGAAAACAGTTTAGAAAAACCATTCTAGAAATTACAATGTCTTTCTTTTTGGTGCTCTATACTGAAGGCAGAATCTCATGAAAGTTAGAATACATATAACATATATTTGAAAAAAAAAAAAAGAAAACGCTAATCCCATTACCTTTTTACTGTCTGAAATAATAAACAGGGAGTTTGATACTCCATATTTACCGGAATTAATCAAAACTAGACTACCCTGAGCTAGAAAGCAGTAAACAAAGGCACATGAGCGGGTGGGATGCAACAGAGAGAAGGTGGGGGAGGAGTTAGGGTAGTAGGAAGCGGTCAGGAGGAGGAGGAGTCTCCTTGACCATTGCAGGACCACTTGGGCCAAAGCGGTAGGAGCATTTGCTCCAGCCACCCAATTTTCAAATGAACCACTTCAGCCCCGGAAGGTTTTACCCTCTTAATGACCAGGCCATTTTTTGCGATACGGCACTGCGTTGCTTTAACTGACAATTGTGCGGTCGTGAGATGCTGTACCCAAACAAAATTGATGTCCTTTTTTTCCCACAAATAGAGCTTTCTTTTGGTGGTATTTTTTTCCCCCCTATAAACAAAAAAAGAGCATCAATTTTGAAAACGAACGCAATTTTTTTTACTTTCTGCTATAATACATATCCAAAACAATATATAAAAAAACGAATTTATTCATCAGTTTCGGCCAATATGTATTCTTCTACATATTTTTGGTTAAAAAAAATTGCAATAAGCGTATATTAATTGGTTTGCGCAAAAGTTATCACGTCTACAAAGTATGGGAAAGATTTATGGACTTTTATAAAAAAAATTATGTTTTTACTGGTAATGGCGGCGATCTGCAATTTTTAGAGGAACTGCGACATTTTGGCGGACAAATCTGACCCTAAGTGACACTTTTTGGGGACCAGTGACATTGTTACATTGATCAGTGCTAAAAAAAATGCACTGATCAATGTATAAATGACACTGGCGGCAGGGAAGGGGTTAACACTAGGGGGTGATCAAGGGGTTAACTGTGTTCCCTAGGTGTGTTCCAACTGTGTGGGGGATGGGCTTACTAGAACACCACAGAGCTCGCTGTTCCCGATCACTAGGAACTGCAGATCTCCATGATGTCTCCTGTTAGATCCCTGTTCTGCCTCTCTGTACCGCGATCGTGGGTCGCCGGCAGACATAAAGTCCGCCGGACCCACGGGCGCGCTCCTGTGGTGTGTAGTGCATGCGCTCATCGCCGCTGGCTTTTTGCATGCCTGCAGTTTATCATGCACGGACCGGCGTACGGTGACGTCGGTTTTTGCAGGAGAGCAGACCTACCGCCGTTTATATACAGTGGCTGGTCGGCAAGTGGTTAAAGTGGGGCCAAACTTTCTCAATCAAGATGAACTATTTCTAATCCTTATGCTGCTAGAATAATAAATAGATAGGAAGGTTTCTGGCCTAGGCCATAGTTATAATTTGTTTTTCTTTCATCTGGAGGAGAGAATGGGCTTTCTCAGCTAAGCACACCCTCCTGCCTGCATGCCTGTCTAAGAGAAGATGAATTCCGGGAAGTAAATGATACATGAATCATCTGCCCTTACTAAAGATGGTCATGGCTAGAATGCCAGGGGGTGTTTTTCAAAGTTATTTCTCAACCAAGTAAAGCATGGAGACATGGATAAATGGGTGAGTTTTCTTAAAAATATAAAAAATTAGATAAACAGCATTTTCAGTTTGTAGTGCTCAGATACAGTTCACTGTGATGGGTTGTTATAATGGGCAATAAGAATATTGTAACGCCGAGCGCTCCGGGTGTCCCATCCTTCCCGGAGCGCTCACGGCGTCAGTCCCCCTGCAGCGCCCCGGTCAGCCCTCCTGGCCGTGGGCGCTGCTCTGTCACTGGCGGGGATGCGATCCACACGGCGGCACATCTCCGTCCGCGGATCACATCCCATTCTTCTCACCTTCCCCCGCCTGATCCTTCCCGGCGCGCGCGGCCCCGCTGCGTTCTAGGGCGCGCGCGCGCCGGCCTTCTAAGATTTAAAGGGCCAGCGCACCATTGATTGGTGCCTGGTCCAATTACTGTGTAAACACCCAAAACATATATAAACCCACTTCCCCTTCCTGTCCTTGCCGGATCTTGTTGTCTTAGTACCCTGTGGAAGCGTTTTGCGAGTTGCCTTGCCTGTGTATCGACCTGCTGCCATTGTCTCTGACTACGAACCATTGCCGCCTGCCCTGACCCTCTGCTACGTCTGACCTTGCCTCTGCCTAGTCCTTTTGTACTGCGCCTATCTCAGCCGCCAGAGAGGTGGAGTCGCTACTGGAGGACACGACCTGGTTGCTACCGCCGCAGCAAGTCCATCCCGCCTTGGGGCGGGCTCTGGTGAAAACCGGTAGCTGCTTAGAACCGGTCCCTCAGTACGACTCGTGTCATCCCCTCTCTGGTACAGAGGATCCACCTCCTGTATTCCCACTAGCCGCCAGTCCGGCTCGTGACAAATATGGGGGAGGTGAAAGGGTGCAGAAAAGCTTCAACACTGCTGGGAAAAATGAGGGATCCACGCTCTTACATCTTCATGAATACTTAGCCTATATTGTCAAAAGTATTGGGACACCTGCCTTTAGGCTGGTTTCACACCTATGCAAATTGGATGCGCATCCATTTCGCATAACATTTTAAAATATATTCATTTTAATGAGGCTGGTTCACATATCTGCGGGGCATTTGCACTGCGTATTGCACAAAAAACGTGTGCGTTTTCTAGTCATAGCGGTGCGAATTGTCTGCACATTATCTTCTATGGGAACTCATCTGATTCGCAGATGTGTTCCGTTCTGAACACAAATTCTCTCCCTGCTCACTACACCTCCCCCCTCCCCCTCCCCTCTCCCAGGTCAGCTTATCCACAGCTACAATGGAGACGAACCGCTGACCAGCAGTTTTTTCTCTTCGCAAAGAAAATAGAGCTGGAATTCGCACCGCACAGATGTGAACCCAGCCTTATACGCACATTAACTTTAATAGCATCCCAGTGTTAGTCCGTAGGGTTCAATATATTGAGTTGGCCCACCCTTTGCATCTATAACAGCTTCAACTCTTTTAGGAAAGCTGTCCACAAGGATTAGGAGTGTGTCTATGGGAATGTCTGATTATTCTTCCAGAAGCGCGTTTGTGAGGTCAGGCACTGATGTTAGATGATAAGACCTGGCTCGCAGTCTCCACTCTAATTTATCCCAAAGGTGTTCTACCGGGTTGAGGTCAGGACTCTGTGCAGGCCAGTCAAGTTTGACCACCCCAAACTCGCTCATCCATGTCTTTATGGACCTTGCTTTGTGCACTGGTGTGCAGTCATATTTGTAACAGGAAGGGGCCATCCCCAAACTGTTCCTACAAAGTTAGGGGCATGAAATTGTCCAAAAAATCTTTGTATGCTGACACCTTAAAAGTTCCCTTCACTAGAACTATGGGGCCAAGCCCAACCCCTGAAAAACAACCCCACACTATAATCCCCCCTCCACCAAATGGTTTGGACCAGTGCACAATGCAAGGTCTATAAAGACATGGATGAACGAGTTTGGGGTGGAGGAACTTGACTGGCCTGCATAGAGTCCTGACCTCAACCCGATAGAACACCTTTGGGATAAATTTGGGACTGCAAGCCAGGCCTTCTCATCCACATCAGTGCCTGACCTCACAAATGCACTTCTGGAAGAATGGTCAAACATTCCTATAGACACACTCCTAAACCTTGTGAACAGCCTTCCCAGAAGAGTGTAAGCTGTTAGGTGTCCCAATACTTTTGACAACATAGTGTATTTACCCATATATAGGCTGTACCTACAGTATGTGCTGATTGAATACCATGTGGTGCAGAAGTGTTTTTAGCTGTGTTTGTTTGCTAGATTCTGGTAATTATATGAAGCTTGGGATCCCCTCCCTACCTCTTTAAAGGGGTTGTAAACCCTCGTGTTTTTTCACCTTAATGTATCATATGCATTAGGGGGAAAAAACACCTTGCAGTGACTGGCCCCCCAGCCTCCCCATTTTACTTACCTGAGCCCCGAATTTCCCTCGGTGGGGATGCGCCGTCCTTCTCTCCACAGGTTCCTGGCTCTTAATTAAATAGATTGATAGCAGAGCAGCCATTGGCTCCCACTGCTGTCAATCAAATCCAATGACGCGGGTGGCGGGGGACGGGTGCGAGTCATACTTTCTGCGGCTATGGACGCCGAATGAATGACGTGCCCGCAAGGTAACCCCCCGGGAGAGCGTTTCTCTCTGGGGGGTTATCTGATGCGGGGAGGAGCCGCGAGAGCCACCGAGGGACCCCGGAAGACGATGTTCAGGGCCACTTTGTGCAGAACGAGCGGCACAGTGGAGGTAAGTATGACATGTTTGTTATTTAAAAAAAACAAAAAAACGATCCTTTACAATCACTTTAATCTTCCTGTTTGGCTTCCTTAACATTGAGGAACCTCCCCCTTTTTTTCTTTTGTCCCTTTCTATCTCTTTTCTCTTTGGCATTATTGTTACATTGGTCTGACTGTGTGACGATTCATGATGTGAAATATCTATGACATTAAAACCAAAGGTTTTTCTTTTCATAATTTTTGTATGTAAAACTTGCATAAAATAAATATTTAACTAAATGTGCCACCTTGCCCATGCCACACCAGTGTTAATTTCGTTGACAAAAATATTTCCATCATAGTTTTTATCAGCTGCATGTATTTTGTTGAAGAAAACTAAACTAAAAGAAAATTTGAATTTTCGGCAATTGATGAAAACTATGACGAAAGTCAATTCCAATTTTTGCCAACAAACTTTCCTCAGAGCTCCACCTGTCTGTTAAAGCTCCAGCCCCCTGACTCTATTGGCAAGCTGTATTGGCTACCCCTGTCTGTCTGATGCCTGGGAGTTCTGGAACAATGCCCTGCAAACCACAATCTCTGTAGGATTTGTGTCTGGATGTGATGTGTTGAGTGTTTTCCCTCCCAGCAAGGTAGCAGTGCATCACAATGGCTAAATCTGTGTCTGTGGTGCATGTTAGATTCGATTTTTACTCCAGGAGTATATGATGAGTTTGGAAATTCTAGAGAAATGCTTAAATAGTAGGATTTTTAAAACAGCTTACCTGTAAAATCCTTTTCTTGGAGTACATCACGGGACACAGAGCGGCATAGTCATTACTATGTGGGTTATATAGAATTACCTTCAGGTGCTGGCACTGGCAACTTCCAAAACAGGAAGTACCCTCCCCTATATAAGCCCCTCCCATCCGGGAGCACCTCAGTTTTGTAGCAAAGCAATACGTGTCCCCAAAAGAGGGGTGGGAGCTCTGTGTCCCGTGATGTACTCCAAGAAAAGGATTTTACAGGTAAGCTGTTTTAAAAATCCTACTTTCTTGTTCATACATCACGGGACACAGAGCGGCATAGTCATTACTATGTGGGACGTCCCAAAGCAATGCCAAATGAGGGGGGGTATACCATACATAAGCTGGGCGCCATCAGGCATGAGGATCTTTTGCGGCCTGCAACGCACTGCGCCCAAAGGCGACATCCTCCTGACTTCTAACGTCCACCTGGTAGAACCTAGTAAACGTGTGTACTGAAGACCATGTTGCGGCCTTACAAATTTGAGCCAGGGAGGCCTGGTGATGCACTGCCCATGAAGTTCCAACTGCTCTCGTGGAGTGCGCCCTAACTTTGAACGGAGGCGGTCTACTTCTCAAGCCATAGGCTTGTATTATGACCTGTCGAATCCACTTGGCTAAAGTAGATTTTGATGCTGCCTGACCCTTTCTGGGGCCTTCCGGCAGAACAAACAAAGAATCCGTTCTACGAATCTGAGCAGTGGCTTTTAGATAAGCTTTAACTGCTCTTACTACATTCAAAGAATGCAATAACTTTTCCTCTACCGAGCTCGGTTTGGGGAAAAGAAGGAAGAACCACATCCTGGTTCAAGTGAAACCTCGATACCACCTTAGGAAGAAAGGCTGGGTGAGGACGTAATACTACTCTGTCCTCCTCATGAATAACCAGATATGGCTCTTTACAGGACATGGCGGCTACTTCCGACACTCTTCTAGCCGAGCATATGGCTACTAAAAATATCAATTTTCTGGTGAGTAGAACCAAGGAAATGTGCCGCAAAGGTTCAAATGGCTGCTTCTGCAGAACCGACAGAACCAAATTTAGATCCCATGGACATATGGGAGCTTTAATCGGTGGAATAATACGAGTCACCCCTTGCATAAAGGATTTGACAAGTGAATGCATAGCCAGGGGCCTTTGAAATAGTATTGATAAGGCCGAAACCTGACCCCTGATAGTACTTAAGGCAAACTTCCTGTCTACAGCCCACTGTAGGAAGTCCAGAATTCTGCCTATAACGTACTTACGTGGATGCCACTTTCTGGCCTCGCACCAAGTGATGTACGCCTTCCAAACTCTATAGTAGATCTGCCTGGATACAGGCTTCCTGGCATTGATTATAGTTGATACCACAGAGTTAGAGAGACCTCTCTTCTTTAGGATGTGGGATTCAATAGCCAGGCCGTTAAACTTAGAGTTAGTAAGGAAGGGTGGTATATCGGCCCTTGCGAAAGCAGGTCCGGACGACGTGGAAGGGTCCAAGGACTCCCCACAGACATTTTGATGATCTCCGCGTACCAGGCCCTTCGGGGCCACGCTGGAGCCACCAAGATCACCGGCTTCTTTTCCAACCTGACTCTGCGAAGGAGTCGAGGCAACAATTGTAGCGGAGGGAATGCATATATCAGTCTGAACTGATTCCAAGGGAACACCAGAGCATCCGAGCCGCAAGCGAGGGGATCCCTTGTCCGGGAGACAAATCTGTCCACCTTTGCGTTGAATCTGGATGCTAGCAGATCTACATCCGGTGTTCCCCACCGCTGACATATTGCTCGGAAGACCTCGGGATGAAGGGACCATTCCCCTGGGCATAACTGTTGGCGACTTAGAAAGTCCGCCTTCCAATTCTCCACCCCTGGAATGAAGACAGCTGACATACATGGGACATGCTTTTCTGCCCATTCCAGGATGTGACTTACTTCCCTCTGGACTGCACGACTCCTGGTGCCTCCCTGATGATTGATATATGCCACTGCTGTGGCATTGTCTGATTGAATTCTGACAGGGGACCCTTGGAGTCTGGATGCCCAGGCTACTAGGGCATACTGGGCTGCTCGTATCTCTAAGAGATTGATGGGCAGGGTTTTTACTACATTTGACCATCTGCCCTGGAGAGACCATTGCTCCAGTACTGCCCCCCAGCCTATAAGGCTGGCATCTGTAGTGACCACCTTCCAGGATATCGGACTGAAGGGTTTTCCCTTCTGGAGATTCTGGGGGATCAACCACCAGCAGAGACTCTTCCGAACGGAAGGGGACAAAGCCATCGGGAAGTCTAGAGCCTGAATTTTTCCGTTCCAGGCTGACAATATGGCCCTCTGTAAATTCCTTGAGTGGAATTGGGCGTATGGCACAGCTTCGAATGATGCTACCATCTTTCCTAGCAGCCTCATGCACAGGCGTATGGACGGCTGTCTTTTTGCACAAAGCAGACGGACCAAGCCCCTCAAAGAGGATACCTTGTCTAGAGGTAAGAAAATCTTCCTCTGGTCTGAATCCAGCCGTAGCCCTAGATATACCAGGTTTTTCACTGGCTGTAGGGCTGACTTGTCCAGGTTGATGACCCAACCGTGAGATTCTAGATACTTGATTGTATCGACAATTACCACTTCTAGCTTGGCAACTGAGTGGTCCATCAATAACAGGTCGTGTAGGTATGCCATTATCGTTACACCTCGTGTTCTTAGATCGGCCAACAGTGGGGCCAGAATTTTTGTGAACACTCGTGGTGCTGTGGCCAGACCGAATGGTAAGGCTCTGAACTGAAAATGGCGCCCTTCCACTGCAAAGCGTAGAAATTTTTGATGACCTGGAAAGATGGGAACATGCAAGTAAGCATCTTTGATGTCGATCGAGGCTAACCATTCCTCCCCCTGTAGGGCAGCGGTGACCGATCGGATCGACTCCATCCGGAAGGACCGGACGTTTAGAAATTTGTTTAGACTCTTTAGGTCCAATATGGGTCTTATGTCCCCGTTTGGTTTCGGGACTGTGAAAAGGTTTGAGTAGAAACTTGTAACGGATCTCAGATACCCCAGATGGTCACATCCGCCAGACTTGTGTCTCCTGTCCTCCAAACGCACCCGCAGCCTGCAGATTCGCCATAACCAGCCCTTAACCCCTCAATCACGAGACAATCCACACAGGTGTTGAGGGTTAAACATGCAGAGCATCAACAGTTTATTAAATCCAAAACATACACTTTTACACACAGTTAGGGAAACTCCCCTTAGCCTTGTCATAGAGGGGGTTAGGGGACAAGGAAGAATCAATGGGAACTGAACACTTGTACATTGAAACAGAGACTACAGATAAACAAAGGGATTATGATAAGCAGGCAACCCCTCAATACACATCCCCTGCGGAGAGATGTCTGCAGTCCAGACCATTGTTTATGTGCCATGACTCAACACAGCTAAACACAGCAACAAGAGGGGGGGGGATGGGGGAGAAGGGATGTAGCATTACATTACATTATCTCAATGCCAGCTTCTCCCCGAGTCTCAGTCTCTTAGGGGCCATAATCTGTGGGTAGGAGGCCCGCCCTCAGTCCCTTCCAAAGCACACAGTGACAGTGGGTTCTGTCACATTTCTCCCCTTTTAAAAACAGACTAACCAGGTTCCTGACCCCGAACTGGTCTGGACCTGCGTTAGTCACAAACTTCCACCCCAGGCAACCAGGAAAAGGAAAAGTACGTCTCTGGGGCTGGGGAGCAGATATTGAGGGGAGCTGAATAATCCTCTGCCCCGATGCCAGCGCTTCAGCTTGTAGGGAACATAGGCTGGCAGTGCTATGCAGTTGGGGAGGAAAAGGTTCTTGCTTTTCTCCTGGAGTAGCTAACAGCCGCTGAGGAGGTATCTTGCAGGGACTGTCTCCCGGACTCTCCGTTTCTTTTTCTGATGCTGGGCAGAGGCCAACATCGCTCTGCCCCGTAGCCAGTGCTTCTGCTAGGGGGACATATACAATGGTAGAGTTCATCAGCTGAAGAGGGGGAAGGATTTTCTCCCCTCCTGGTTCTGTGACCAGCTTCTGAGGCGACTTCTGACAGGGGCTTTCTCCCAAACCCTCCAAAAATCTACTGAGGGCTGGGTCGCGGCCGGTAACACTCTGCCATGCAGCCAGTGCTTCTGCTGGGGGGATATACACTGGGGTAGTGTCCAAGTGCTGGGCAACCAGCTCACTGAGGTCATCCCTCGGACTCCCTGGATCTAACTCTGAGGGTGGGCAGAGGCCCGCGGCACTCTGCCTCGTAGCCAGCACTTCTGCTGGGGGGATGAACACTGGGGTAGTGTCCAAGTGCTGGGGAAACAGCTCACTGAGGTCATCCCTCGGACTCCCTGGATCCAACTCTGAGGGTGGGCAGAGGCCAGCGGCACTCTGCCCTGCAGTCAGCGCTTCTGCTGGGGGGATGAACATTGGGGTAATGTCCAATTGCTGGGGAGGGAGAATTGCTTCCTCCACTCCCGTTGGGGATATCTGCTGTTGGGGAAAAGGCTCACGAAAATCATCTCTCAGACTCTCCGGATCCAACTCTTTTTCTGATGCTGGGCAGAGGCTAGTGGCACTCTGCCCTGTAGCCAGCGCTTCTGCTGGGGCACCGGATGCGATACTCTCGACTTGCTGCTGATCACCATTTACCAGCCTTCCAGCGCCAGTCTCAACTTCCCCTTCTGAGACCTTTATGCTATTATCTTGTCTCTCTGCTTGGGGAACCTCTGGTGCGTTCCGGCATTCTAGCACTCGCAGTGCCCTCTGTATCATCGCCGCTTCTTCCATTGCGGTTAGGACGGGAAAACGTAGGGGCACTCCTGGCCCCATTTGCTCCGCATCTTCGTGACTGTCCGCTATTTCTCCAGGACAGTCCCAGGCAACGGGAGCCATGCCAGGCTGCTGATCACCGTCAAACAGCCGCTTGTAGGCAATCTCGAGCTCCCATTCCTGCTCAGCCAGGAACTCCAATTCCTCCAGGTCACACGCCTCTTCGGAGAGGTCCAGCACCTCATCTCGGAAGTCCAGGATGTTTTCCAGCCGCCACTCCTCATCGCTCCCAAAGTCTGGGTCTCCGTACATTTTTTGATGGAGCAGCCCCACGCCGCCGTAGCCAACGCCTTCTGTCGGGCTGCCGTCTGCTGTACTTGGCCACAGTTGAGCCGCGAACCACCGGAGGGCTCTGTAGCTGGCGTCCAGCCTCATCTCCTCCTGGACCAATCTTCCGAGCTCCGTCTTCCACTCATCTCGCGGTCGTTCCCTCAGGAACACCTCTCGCGCATGGTACTGCGTCCAGTACATCTCTGTGGAGGAGGGAAGGATCTTCCCCTGATGGCGCCGCTCGTGGCTTAGCGTTTCATGCCAGAGTTGCCAGCGGATCACATCCTCCCAGCCGAGCATGGTGCGCTCTGTCGCTGGTCCCCGATGTTGCTTCCGCATGCCTTGCAGCCTCCTCTCAAACTCCGCTCTCATGCTGGCTGGTCCCCGTATTGCTCCTCGACGGCTGCCCAGATCTTGAATCCTGGTGGTGGTTTGGATGGCCCGGACTGCAGGAGACATCCCACCGCTGCCAACACTGTAACGGATCTCAGATACCCCAGATGGTCACATCCGCCAGACTTGTGTCTCCTGTCCTCCAAACGCACCCGCAGCCTGCAGATTCGCCATAACCAGCCCTTAACCCCTCAATCACGAGACAATCCACACAGGTGTTGAGGGTTAAACATGCAGAGCATCAACAGTTTATTAAATCCAAAACATACACTTTTACACACAGTTAGGGACACTCCCCTTAGCCTTGTCATAGAGGGGGTTAGGGGACAAGGAAGAATCAATGGGAACTGAACACTTGTACATTGAAACAGAGACTACAGATAAACAAAGGGATTATGATAAGCAGGCAACCCCTCAATACACATCCCCTGCGGAGAGATGTCTGCAGTCCAGACCATTGTTTATGTGCCATGACTCAACACAGCTAAACACAGCAACAAGAGGGGGGGGGGGATGGGGGAGAAGGGATGTAGCATTACATTACATTATCTCAATGCCAGCTTCTCCCCGAGTCTCAGTCTCTTAGGGGCCATAATCTGTGGATAGGAGGCCCGCCCTCAGTCCCTTCCAAAGCACACAGTGACAGTGGGTTCTGTCACAAAACTCAACCCCCACTCTTCCATAGGAACCTCCATAATTACTCCTTGGAGCAATAGTTGTTCTAACGCCACTAGGAGACACCTTCTTTTCAGAGGGTCTTTTGGCATGCCTGACCACATAAAATGGGAAGGAGGAGACTCTTTTAACTCCAACTTGTATCCCCGAGTTACTGCGGAGAGCACCCATCTGTCTTTGATCGTCTCCCGCCAGGTCTCTGTGAACAACTGAAGTCTTCCCCCCACCCGTTTGAGTGGGGGCAGCCCTTCATAGGCTTGACTTGGAGGCTGGTTTAGTACCTCTTCGGATCCAGGGCTTTTTATTACCCTGTGACTGTCCCTGATTTTTACCTCCTGAGTTTGACCGAGGAGGCCGTCGGAACTGTTTAGTAGCAGACGTCCCAGGGATAGGAGAGGTAGTCCTCTTAAAAGACGGACCCCTAGACCTCTTTTTAATTGGTAAGAGAGTACTTTTACCACTGGAAATCTTCTGGATATATTTATCCAGGTCTTCGCCAAAAAGGCGTTCTCCATGAAATGGGAAGCTAACTAAGAGCTTCTTACAGGGAGCCTCAGCAGACCAGTTCTTGAGCCACAGAAGCCTACGCATATGTACCAAAGACAGCGTGAGGCGGGAGGCCTGATGGATAGAATCCTTGATGGCGTCAACCGCAAAGCATAATGCTCTAGGCAGATCAGCCAGAGCCTGGGCCTGCTGGTCTGGCAAATCCCTCAGGACCATTTTCATTTGATCCTTTAAAGCTTGGCAGACCCCAATAGCTGCCACTGCTGGCTGTGTAACAGCCCCTGCTGTGGAAAAAGCAGATTTTAATAAAGATTCCAATTTTTTATCTACTGGATCTTTGAACATTTGAACATTATCTACTGGACATGTCAGTGATTTGTTCACAGAAGAAATGGCTGCGTCCACCGTAGGAACATTCCATCTCTGGGTGAATTTTTCCTCCATGGGATAGATCACCTGAAATTTCTTAGGCGGAACAAATAGTTTATCAGGATGTTCCCAGTCCTGGTATATAAGTCCTTCCAATAATGGATGAATTGGAAAGGAGCAATTAATCTGGGGAGCTTTTAGCGACCCCAACGAGGAGACAGCAGTAGTTGATGGTTCAACAAGAGGCATTTTAAATGCAGATCGAACCATGTCAGTTAGGGTCTGGACCCACAATCTTTCAGTCTGTGATGCTGAAAATGGTTCATCTACTGTCGATTCCTCAAAAACAGAGTTAACCTCCTCCTGATCCCCTTCAGGAAGGTCAGTCCCTTCCTGGGACTGTTGCTCTGCCAACAGGCACTCTAATGGAGGGGATGGAGATCTGGCGCGCTTTCTTTCCTGTAGAGAAGAAGCGATCAATGCTGCCAATCTCTGCTCCAATCCCTCCAGAGTTGAGGCAAAAACCTCCTCTGTTATATATGCAGGAGCAGGTGGACTGAGGACAGCCGCAGTACCTGGCACTCCCGGGGGTTCCTTATGGGTATTAACCTCTGATTTCTCAGGGGAGGAAGGTGCAGATGACTGCTCCAGATCCTCAGAGCCCGATGGAGACCCCCTACACTTCCTGAGAGGTATATCTCGGAGTTTTTTAGGCGGCATATTCCTTAGTTCAAAGCTGAGGTATTCCATCCGCAATACACCCCTTTACTGAAATAGTCTAATGCAATTTGCTGCTATGTACATCAGTGGGTGTCTACTAATGCGTCTTTCTGGGGATGCCTGTATCAACCGCCCGCTGTAAGCCCCTATACCATGCTACCAGCTCCTTTTCATGCTCTGTGTCTATAGCAAGCAGCGTGGACTGAGTCCTTTTATCTTGCTGGGACGCCCGCACATGCGCAGAAGCGCTGGGCGCACAGAGCGCGTCATCCGCCAGGCTCCGCCCCCTTTTTTAAGCTAAATCTCATGAAAAGAAAGCGTGTGTGCGCGCGTGCGCGCGTGCACGTGTGCGCTCTTGGCGCCATGTAGGGAGAGGAGCCAGGGTCCCTGTTTCACCAGGACTCGGGGATGGAAGGAAACTACTTGGCAGCATGACAGAGGAATGCAGCTTCCCTGATAGAGAGCTCACTCATCTGCCTGGACTTTCACCATGGAAGGAATAGTCCCAAGAAAAAAAGACGCTCCACAGCGGCCTCTAGTGGACAAACACAGGTACCGCACTTTTGTCTTTTTTTTTTTTTTTTTTAAAACCTCCTTTATGAAAAACATTTCTAGGTTTACAGTTTTTAAAACTTCCTTTATGAAAAGACATTTCTAGGATTTCTTAGGCATATACAGCTATTAGCGGGAATACCTTTAGGTAACAGGCAGAAAGACATATTAGGCTTGGGGGTCCCCTCAATAGAACCAAGTTCCTGAGGGGCCCCCACTTACCTTTTCCCCGCCGCAGGACTTTGTTTGGTCCACAGAAGCCCAAACTTCACCTCTCACGGCAGGCATTGTACTAGACCTTCAGGGACCGGGTTCCCAAGGATTCCACTCCCCTGGACCTGTATAGCACCCTGCACAGATAGCCTCTTGGTTTTGGGTATGACCAGAGCTCTGGATCCCAGGGTCCAGCCCTCCTAAGAGAGGCATTACAGGCAAAACCCTGCTCTTCTCTGCAAGGCCCGGGTACCGACCGTTTAGCTATGAAGCTTTTTTTGGTCGGATCCGGAATAGCTTGCTAAGGCCCAGAGAACCTGTACACAAGCCCAGATGAATACATGTTAACCTTGGCCAACACCTTAGACACTGGCAAAAAAACTGAGGTGCTCCCGGATGGGAGGGGCTTATATAGGGGAGGGTACTTCCTGTTTTGGAAGTTGCCAGTGCCAGCACCTGAAGGTAATTCTATATAACCCACATAGTAATGACTATGCCGCTCTGTGTCCCGTGATGTATGAACAAGAAAATGCATTACAATTAAATTAAACTCATTAGGTTTTAGTCAATTAAAATTCCATGGAGATTTTAGTCAATTAAAACGACTAAAACGAAAACTATTCAGATGACCAAAAATACAACTAAAACTAAAATGACATTTTAGTCAAAAGACTATGACTAAAACTAAATTTAAATTTGACATCAAAATTAACACAGAAATGTAGTTGGACAAGATGGAGAGGTGGGACGGTGGTGCCAAACTTTCCACCTCATTCAATCACAGAATGCTTTGCAAAGCATTCTCTAAATGCCCATAAAGAATAGGCTACAGTGCTATCTAGACCCTTAGATACATAAAAAAAAGCTAAAAAATAATGGGCACAAAGGGACAGGGCAGTACATAAAAGTCAATCTGAAAGAAAAGGGGAAGGTAATGTAATACGTCCAATGTTGGGTAGAAATGAAAGATACTGGAGCGGTTTCTGCTCGTCTTAACTGGGTCTTGAATACCCTAATGCACATATATAAATCAAAACGGAAGAGGGCACCATCACCTAAGTGTGAACCATTTATGAATTATCAATAAAATTTGAAAAATGCACTCACTGCCAAAATGTTGAAAAAGGCATATCACAAAACCCAGATGGATGCCTACTGTGGAATGGCCCTGGTGTGCAGAGATCAGCAAGGAAGCTGCTGGTACAAGCAGAGCTGCACCTGGAAGCTGCTGGAGTGGGTGGGGTGCCAGCTGTCAGTGCTGGAATGTAAGCTCCTGTTGGTGCTGGTGGCTCGGCCTGGTTCGGCTCCCCTTGGCTCTCTGATGATGACATCACTACGTCAGCAGGGGGCGAGGTTACACGCTTCGGGACTGGCACACCCCTTTGACAAACCAAGCAGCTTCCTTGCCGATCTCTGCACACCATGGCCAGTCCACAGCAGGCTTTCATCTCGGTTTTGTGATATGCCTATTTCAACATTTTGCCAGTGACTGCATTTTTACACGTTTCATTGCTCTTAAAAAATGGTTTACATGTAGGTGGTGGTGCCCTCTTCTGTTTTGTTTTATTCTCTAAATGGCACCCATTCCAAGCAGCCGATCTCCTGTGTTCACAATACCGCAGGCTAGTCACTTGGCATGGGACCTGGAAGCTAGTGGAGATCACTGGAGTAGCAGCATTTACTTCAGTGATTTCCAGCTTCTAGAGGGATCCATCAGGTATGGTATATGCATAGTTACATTGGTCTAAGCTGAACCAATGTAACTATGAAAAAAAATGCCATACCTGAAATTCTTCTTTAAAAAAACTGTATACAGCAAGACACAATGCCAAACATACTGAAAAATATTGTAGATTTTGGGTTTACATACACATTAATGGTCTATTTAAACATACTTGCTGGTTCTTTCCTGGCCCAAAAGGATTCTGGGAAAAGAAGGTTCCTCAAGTGATTATGTGCACTTACATTTTAATTATTTTTGACAGTAGAACAAAGTAACGTAGACAGCGCTCTAACAGAGACCCTACCTTCTTTCCAACATTCTCAGCCCTTTGGCCATAAACAATTACATCCTGTGATATTTCCTCTTGTGAAATTCGAAGAAAGGTGAACGTTGAAAGAATATATTTAAATTCATTGGGCTGACTTTATTAACAAAGAGCGGAGAGCCAGGGAGAGCTGGGCTATCCTTTATCGTCTGTGTCCAATTCTGTTTGTCACATTTCATGCGTCTGAAGCAAATTTCTTAATCAGAAAGGATTACAGCAGTTCATAGCTGCCAGTTTTTATTTTCCCATGAAACATGAAGAAAAGTGAAACTTGCGTGGAGGCCTAATGCGACCCAGGGAAGCTTCTCGATTCCGGCGGGAGGATCTGGAAATTTATACAGCCTTTTCCTCTTATGAGATGTATTATTTATCACTATAAATGCTATTTTTACCTGAACAAAGAGAATAGAGGAGGGAGGTTGGGTGAAGGTAAAGACCAAGTGAAATTTGAACTTGGCTAAAAAGTTTCATCAGCTTTAGGGTTTTATTTTTTTTCCTCTTTTCTACTTTTTTATTTTTCATGAGATTTCCATTTACTGTCACAACTTTTTTTGGTTTCAAATAATTTTTATTTTTTCAAGAGAAGAATGAACAAAAGTATCACTCACATAGTCAAGGCATTTGTGGGTATATAGAAATAGTAAAGAGCACAAGGTAGTCCCCTTAAACCAGGGATCCTCAAACTACGGCCCTCCAGCTGTTGCAGAACTACAAATCCCATGAGCCATTGTAAAACTCTGACATTCACAGACATGACTAGGCATGATGGGAATTGTAGTTCCTGAACACCTGGAGGGCCGTAGTTTGAATACCCCTGCCTTAAACACTACTAAACGAAAGGTTGATAGGTGACCTTTACTCTGCTCTCCTGCTGGCGGCCTTCTCCAAGGTGCACGTACAACATGATGAAGGATGGAAGCAAGGTATGAGCAATATGGATGAGGACCAATGCATCGGAAGCAGTTCCTCTTGCATCTATGTCTCCCTATCAAAAACTGACATAAATATTGATGTAGCACCCTGATGCTTAGGCAGGGTTGCTATTAAATTTACCTGCCAGGTATAGTTGCCTTGGCCAAATTGATAGGAGATCAATTTGATAGGCGATCACCCTAATTCTGGAATTGCTGCACTTCTCTCTTCTGTCACTAGATGACCGGGTATCTGGTGGCATTAGATAAGACAAGGCATTGTAAGGACAGATTAGGAATAGATAGGGTAACTCAGCCAATGGGCAGAGATCTTCTTTGGTCCCTTGGCCTGCTGGGAGAGCCTATTTATTTGGGTGGAGTTAGGTGATCGGGGTTCTGTGCCACCTGGACAGCTGTCTGGGTGGACGTGTATTGCGCTGCCCTGGGCTGCTAGGCCAGAGCCTAAGGCCTATTCTGGGGACCTCTGGCTGCTAGGCTGTCTGAGGGCCTATCCATAAGCAAGAGTGCAGCGTAGGGTTGGGACAGGCTAGCAGTCCAACCAGAAGTGATTGTTCTGCCGGCCGGAGAACCTGTCGTGGTCAGAGGTAGAGGGGAAGCTGTCGCCACTAAGGGACCAACTACAATAATTACCAGGGACCACAGGGAGTAGCTGAAGTAAGCGCCAGAGCAGTATTCTCACCAACCGGGGACGGTGAAGAATTGGGAAACTTCAGCAAGTGCCAAGCCAGGGACCCAGCCAGCGGAGGTGACACTTGCAGTGCAGCCTTGTGTGCCAAGCCAGGGACCGAGTAGGCAAGTGGGATGATGCTTGAGGAGTACGGGGGTGACGCTTGAGGAAGATACTCAATGAGAAGATTGGAAGAGCTCAGGAGATCCAGTGGCAGTGGATCAGCAAGTCTAGTGAGAGAGACTGGGAGCTCAGTAGACATGTGCGATTAGTTTCGTACGAATCGGAAATTACAAATTTTTATGAATACGAATCCTGTACGAAATACGAAATTTCGTTTACGAATTTCGGATCCAAATTATCCGAATCCAAACTACCAAATAACGATTTTCAACTAATACGAAAGAAATAAACAAAAAAAAAGTTACGAAAGTAGGAGTTGTGTCCAGAATCAACGAAAACAATGTACTCTACCCCGTCCGAAAGTACGAATTATGGTATTGAGCTTCCCTTTAATAGTGTCGTTGTACGTCTTATACGTCACCGTGTTCTTGGCGTTCGGAATTTCCGACAACATTTGTGCGAACGTGTGTATGCAAGACAAGTTTGAGCCAACATCCTTCGGAAAAAAAATACACGGTTTTGTTGTCGGCATTTCCGATCGTCTGTACGCGGCATGAGTCCGTAGAGTTCAATATTAACGATTCGTACGAAATTCGTATTTTGTACGAATCCGAATTAAATTCCGTACACGAATTGAGAATTACGATTTTTTTTTTAATACGAAACGGAACGGAACAAAACAAAACAAATTTTTTGACGGCTCCCATGTCTAGAGCTCAGTTGAGTGAAGATCTACAAGAGGAGATTGTAGAGGAAGTGAAAGGCCTCGTACACACGACCGATTTTCTCGTCGTAAAAAACACGTTGTTTTTTTCGACGAGATTCTTGTTAAGCTTGTCGATTTTCTCGTCAAGCTTTCTATGCGTACACACTGTCATTTCCCAATTTCCTCGTGGTTCTCTGCGCTCATGTCCAGCACGTACGACGGCACTATAAAGGGGAAGTTCTTTTTTCTTGGCGCCACCCCTTGGGCTGCTTTTGCTGATCTCGTGTTACCGCGTGTGAAGTAAAAGTTTGGGAAGAGACGATTCGCGCTTTTCAGTCTTCGTACTTTTCAGATCGTTTTCTGCGGTTCAGTTTGTGCTTGTGGGTTCGTATCTTGACTTTCAGGGCGTCTAGGCAGGTCGTATCTGTTTTACAGTGCGTTCTTGCCTGTTCGTTTCTGATTTTCAGTTCGTTATTCATAGGCCTTGCTGTTCTAAAGTGCGTTCTGTTCTGTACGTTCTGATTAGACGTTTCCTAGCCATGTCGCCTGGACGTTCTCGTCGTCGAGTTCGTGCTGTGCGTGCGCTTGGTGTTGGTCTGCTTGTTTTGGACCAAGACCAGTCCATGAATGGTGTGAGGAGGAGTTCATGGACCAAGAATTGGTTGCTCCAGCGGGACCAATTCTGCCACATGCCTCTGCTGCGGGAGATAGTCGAGAATAATCCTGAGGACTACAGGAATTTTCTCAGGATGTCTGACCCCGTTTTTCAGGAACTGTTGGCTTTGGTGTCCCCCTATATTACCAGGAAGGACACCGTTATGCGGGAAGCCATCAGTGCTGAGCAGAGGCTCATCGCCACGTTGCGTTACCTGGCGACAGGGAGAAGTCTTCAGGACTTGAAGTTCACCACAGGCATCTCCCCCCAGGCTCTGGGCCTCATAATCCCAGACACCTGTTCTGCCATCATCCAAGTCCTGCAGGAGGACTATATTAGGGTAAGTTTTCTCCCTTAACATCACATTTTAGGTATTACATGTATGCTAATGTATTGTATTTCTTTCATCCTTCCCTAATTACCATGATTGTAATATGCTGAGAATGTCCCCTTTGTCCCCATGCATGTTGGAAGCTTTAGATTGCCCCTTTTTTCTCCTCCATAAATATTTCCCCTCACTAACTTTTCCAGCAGGGGCGCCTGTTGCTCCAAATGTTGGGGGGTTCAAACCCCAGTTTAGGAAATAAACTTCCTCCTTTTTTGCTCTGTTGCCTAATAAACGCCCCCAGTTCTCCCCTCCAATGCAGCCATTTTGTTCCCTCAAATGCAGCCATTTAGTCCCCTCTAATGCAGCCAGTTTCCCCCCAGCCCTGCACTTACCTTCTTGTGGTCAGCGCCATCCTTCTTCTGTCCTTGATGTCTTCTCCTTCCCTTCATGTTGCATCAGCCAATCATGTTACCATTAAACAGACTTGGTGAACATGATTGCCAGAGCAGCCTGTCAGTGTTTACACAAGGAATGCCCCCTCCTTGCGTCCCCGATTTTTCTTTGATGAAGCCAATTACATCCCTCATGTTGTAATTTGCAAGACTATTTTAATACCTGTTTCTGCTCTGCAATTTTAACCCCCTAAATGCCGCAATTAATCATATGTCGGTCGCTTTACAAGAGGCCATCCACCTGAATAGTGTGCGGCATAGACAATACATAGGTTCATGCAACGCATGAACCTATGTATTGTTCTGAGTGATGGGCACAGGAGAGAGGGGACAGTGCTCCAGCGCCCACTCTGGACGCACCGCCACTGCAATGCTATCCTGTGGCCAAACACATCTCCCCCCCCCCCAAAATAATTTAGTAATGGCCCATCAGAGGGGGTGATGAATATGATAAATGAGCCTTCCATTATACTTTTTTTACACACCTTAATAAACGTATAATTAGATTGATGTTGGTCTCTAATTTTTTGGTATAGAATTTCCTTGTAATGTATGCCTTTGGTTTTCTAATATTATTTCATCTTGTTTCACTCCACAGCTTCCTTCCACGCCACAGGAATGGCAGACTGTGGCATCGGAGTTTGCCACGCGATGGGACTTCCCCAACTGCGGTGGTGCCATAGACGGGAAGCACGTCCGCATCGTGCCGCCACCCCGTTCTGGGTCCTACTACTACAATTACAAGGGGTTTCATAGCATTGTGCTGATGGCGGTGGTGTCAGCACGGTATGAATTCCTCTATGTTGATGTAGGGAAAAATGGCCGGATGTCCGATGGGGGATCCTTCATCCAGACAGAGTTTGCCCTCCGTCTCCAGAGTGACGACCTTGCATTGCCACCGGATGCAGGGAATATTGAAGGACTCCCCTTTGTTTTTTTGGCTGATGAAGCCTTCGGACTCGGACGGCATCTTATGAGGCCATTTCCACAGAGGAACCTGACCCCAGAGAAGAGTGTGTTCAATTACCGGCTGGCCAGGGCCCGAAGAGTCGTTGAAAATGCCTTCGGCATAATGGCCAGCCGGTTCCGCCTTTTTATGACTTCCATCCACTTGGCGGACTACAAAATAAACTATGTAGTGTTATGCTGCTGTGTGCTACACAACTTTCTGAGCCAAAAATCAAATTCCTATATGGCCTCAGTTTTGCCAGAGGCTGGACTTTCCCCTGCAAATCCCCTTCCGGGCCTGGAATCTGCCCGTCTTGGCTTGCCCCCCCAAAATGCCCGTGTGGTTCGGGACAAATACATGGAGTATTTCACGGGTAGGGGGGCAATTCCTATGCCAGCCTATGTCTAAGTATCCCAATAAAAATCTTGTTTAAACCTTTAATTATTTGTTCTTTCCTGTCTCCTAGTTTGTCTTTGTACATTTGTAGTGGCAAGTGTATTTTACTTTAGTAAATAACAACCAATTTCACTATGTTACCTTACAAAAGAACCAAATAAGCTTAGAGAGTATTATAAAAAGAAGCTACACGTTGTTTGTGGTCAAATATTTTACTCTGTGCACATTCTCTTCTTTTTTTTTTTTTTGGTTTTACTTTGGGGTTGGCCTGGCCACAACCCGGCAAATTTTGGCTTATGAAAATACAAAAATATCACTTGCATTTCTAAAATTACAACATTGGATACCTCTGAGCAATCGGAGACATTCACTTACACAAACTATGTCTCTATGTGCCCGTCCTAATATGGGGTCCTGCCACCCCTTGCCCAGCCAAAAATTCAATATGCACACATTTTTAAGTTTTTGCATATAGGAAGTTTACAATCCTGATCCCTATTGTCAACATGTGCTATCTGCCATCAGGGGTGTTCAATGGACGTGTTTTGGGGGTGCATCCCCTTCCTCAGTTCACCGACTTTTGATACGAGGAAGGGGTTGCACCCACAAAAGACGTACATGGATATCCCCTGATGGCAGATAGCACATGTTCACACACTGTGTGCATATTCAATTTTTGGCTGGTTTGTTACTCCAAAAATTAGAAAAAAATCTAAAAACAAACATGTAAAAACAAATGTGTTTGGAGGGCTTATTGAATTCTCCCCAAAACATCGAGAATGTCTTTAAATGTTTGTTCCATCACATGGATTCTTTGTTTAATTAGGTCCAGTTCCGTGCTACATTCCATCACTTGCTGGATGAGGCGGAGGGCACTGTCAGCAGAGAACCGTGTGCTATCCTTCACAACATTTACATCCCCTAAAAAAAAAATAACAAAAGGTATTATAACTCTGCAGGCCTACCTCGCTTACCTTAAGCTGTGGTGTCAGATACTGACCTGTTGTGGTGACCAGATCCACAACGTCATCCACCTCTCCTTCCTGCACTTCTCCTTCCTCCACCTCAACTTCCTGCACATCTTTCG
Organism: Rana muscosa; assembly: GCA_029206835.1. NCBI lineage: Eukaryota > Metazoa > Chordata > Amphibia > Anura > Ranidae > Rana > Rana muscosa. The sequence goes on from CM055122.1 coordinate 274,144,991, forward strand.
GTTGTGGATCTTTGGGAGTTTGGTGTTGTTTGGAAGTTGTGGGGTGCATGTGCTCCCTGGAGTGTCCTCCTCCCAGTCTTCTCTCCCCTATGAGAATAAAACAAAAGGTCTATTTATCACACTGTAAATCTCATTGTTAAACTAAAAAAAGGATAAATTCTTTGGAAGTGGTGTACAAGTGTGTGTTTGTGCGGAATTTAAAGAAGAATGCATTATTTATGACCCCAAATATGTTTAGTATTCACATTTGGATGTAATTTTTGGGACATGGAGGCACCACAAATAAACTCTGATGCACCTGTGTGGGACACCCAAAATAGGCGGGTCTGTGGGCCCACACTATAGTGCTCCAAAGTACAGATGTGGAAGCAGCTGCTGAGTGTCCTCTCCTTTACACTGATAAAAGTTTGCATTTCATTCTCCTTACAAACACATCATCTAGACTAAAAAATTATCCACAATACTTGATCAAAAATGGCAGATGTCTAATTACTTTTGTGACTCTTAAATAAGCCAAAACCGCGGATAGTGGCCGAACGAAGTGTCGGTAACGTAACGAACGATTACTGTGCCCAACCTAGTTCAAAATATGACATTTTGGAAGTGAGTCCAATATGATAAAAAAAAAAAAAAACATGTCAATTTATAAAAAGATTAATAGCAGAAACGTCGTCATTTTACTTACTTTTAGCGAGCATCCTCTTTATGCTCCTCAACTGGTCTGGCTCCCTCAGTTTGAGGTCTGACCACCTCTTTCTGAGCTGCTCATTTGAGCGTTTCACCCCGAACTTCGCCCTCAGACTCTTCACAACTTTAGTGAGGATTTTGGCCTTCCTTCTATTTGGTTTGCTATACGGCCCATGCTTGGCATCATAATCAGCCTTGACCAAGATGTCCACCATCTCCGCCATCTCCGCCAAAGACATATTCGATGCCTTGAATCTCCTCCTTGATCGTGACGTGTCCTCGGTCTCCGGGCTTGTCTCCTCGCTAGTTGCGGAATTATCAGACACCTGCTGTAACTCCGCCATATCTGTCTGCGCGCCGAAAGAGAAGGGGCGGGGAAAAGATGTAAGTTAGAACTTCATGGGCGGGCGACGTGTGCGGAGCGACGTGTTCGAATTTTGACGCATGCGTGGTGTGTATATAGCAAACACACATGTGACTATAGTACGTTCGGTGTGCGGAGAGAGGAGTTCAAGTGACGGACGTGCGAACGAAGGTATGTGATTTTGTGACTTGGAAAAATTGTTGGCCTATACTGTCTTGAGATTGTTGGAGGATATATATGGTGACTAGGATGTGAAGGAGGTTAGACTGTTTGCCTCACATTATTTTAATATAATTTATTTTACTTGCAGATACAATATGAATGTCTTTATTAGCGACAAAGAGTTCCTGGCGGAATTTATTGACCGGGTAAGGGAGCTGCCGGCTCTGTGGGAGACGAAAAACCCCATCCATAAAAAAAAGGGGTGAGAAAAGCAGCGCTGGAGAAGCTGCTCCCATTTGTGCATACCAAGGTGCCCACAGCCACAGCAAAACAAGTGGACACTAAAATTGGGAGCTTGAGAGGTACCTACAGGACTGAACGCTCTAAGGTGCTGGCTTCTCAGAGGTCAGGAGCAGCAGCAGATGATGTTTATGTCCCGATTTTGTGGTACTACAACAGGATGTCCTTCCTGGATGACCACATTGAGACAAGGCCATCACTCTCCACTCTTCCCCCCAGACTTCCCTGCAGCTAACCTGAGCCTTCTCTGGAGCAAGAGGAGGCAGCCATCCTGGATGATCCTGATTTGGCCATCTGGAGCCAGGTATAGTATTAACTGAAAATGTATTGGGATAAAATTAATGTTTCCCAAATATGTCAGGATGAGAAACATACATTATTTTGTATTACACAAGTGAAATCAGGATCTGTAGACATTCTTCTGCACTTAATTGTGTGGGAAATAGTCAAGCTGATGTTGTGGTAAATTTAAATCAAGGATTTATGCATTTACATTCTAATTGCTTCCATCAGGATTACAAAGTTTGATGCAAAGATTAAACCAACATATTAAACTATGTTCCTTTTTCATACACAGGATGAAATCAGCCAGGAGGAGGGTCTGGAAACTGTCAGGCAGGAGGAGGAAGGGCCCAGTGGCAGCCAGGAGGTGGCAGGGCCCAGTGGCAGCCAGGAGGTGGCAGGGCCCAGTGGCAGCCAGGAGGTGGCAGGGCCCAGTGGCAGACAGGAGGTGGCAGGGCCCAGTGGCAGACAGGAGGTGGCAGGGCAAAGGAGAAGCACCAGATCCCAGGTGCCTCCCATCCGGTTTCACAAAAGAGGCAGGAGGGACAGGACCACCAGTGAGGCAGCAATGGCCCTTATTAAAGAGGCCCATGCCACCCTCAAGGAGCCCACATCCCCTGAAGAGGCCATTGCCGGCCTAGTGGAGGCTAAGTTCAAGGTGATGAGCATGGAGCAACGCCTCCTATGCGAGCCCCTGCTCATCACCTTGCTCAACAAGGGGGTGATGGAGCAAATTACCCCCAATACCGCCATATGTGAGGTGGCCCAACTGACCCAACCTCAACCTCCACCTCCACCTTCCTCTTCTGCCCCACCCCCTTCTGCTACACCTCCACCTTCTGCCCCACCCCCTTCTGCTACACCTCCACCTTCTGACCCACCCCCTTCTGCTGCACCTCCACCTTCTGCCCCACCCCCTTCTGCTACACCTTCACCTTCTGCCCCACCCCCTTCTGCTACACCTCCACCTTCTGCCCCACCCCCTTCTGCTACACCTCCACCTTCTGCCCCACCCCCTTCTGCTACACCTCCACCTTCTTCTTCTGCCCCACCCCCTTCTGCTACACCTCCACCTCCTCCTCCTGACAGGAGTACCCCTCCAGTGGGCCAGCCTCCAGCCAAACGAAGAAGGAAGGCTGCAGGAAAGACTGCAGGAAAGGCTTCAGGGAAGGTTGCCAGGAAGAAGAGGAAGTGATGGCCTCGCTTCATTGTGGTCGGACAGAAGGCAGCCTGTTGTAGTACCACACACTTGGGACATATATCTCACCTGCTGCTGTTCCTGACCTCTGGGAGGCCAGCATCAGATTGTGTTCAGAAATGTGGCCCTTCTCAAGCTCCCAATTTTAGTGTCCACACAGGGTTGCTGTGTGCTCTGGGGTCCCTGGGATGCACAAATGGCAGCAGCTTCTCCTGCGCTGCCTTCTCTTTATTTAATTTATAAACAGGAATAAATGTGTTTTTTGTTTAAGTTCATACTTGACTATGTGTCTTTTTAAATAAAAAAAAACAAGCTTTGGAGTAAGCAGATACATTTGACTGACAATAAAAGGCACAGATATCACCCCCTCCCCCAAAAGAATAACTAAATCTGATTAGCACAAAAACATGGTGTGAAATTTAAATAATATAGATTCCAAAATTATATGGGAGATCGCTATCAAAACATTGAGAAATTATAATTAACATCATTTTGAAAAATCTAACCATTTAAATTATTCCTAAAAACTTGCACGATATAATACACATAAATCTTATAAAGAGCAGCATGAAAAAGGTTAAAAATAAGGCTCAACTCTGTGTGAATATCAGCAGCAAAAGAAGGTCACTCGTTTTGATTAATGTAACATTCTAACGAAGATTTCAATGCAGAACATTTAAACGATGAAATATTTATGAGCGTGACGAATGTGCTCTCTCCATTATGAAGGCTTGTTTTACCAGAAGATGCGCTCCCGTCTCATAGTTGCTTGTGAGCATGCGCGCTTTTTGAAGAGTCGTAAAAGCATACACACGAACCATTTTCTCGTCACAAAACAGGCCGACGAGAAACACGACGAGGAAATCTGGAATCCTGACGAGAAAATAGAGAGCAGGTTCTCTATTTTCTCGTCGAGATTCTCGGCAAGTTTCTCGCCGTAAAACCATACACACGAACGTTTTTCTAGACAAAAAATCTCTCGCGGCACTTTTCTTGACTGTTTTGGATGAGAAAATCGGTCGTGTGTACGAGGCCAAAGAGTTCATTGTAACCTTTGTTAGGAACTGTTCAAGATTGTTGCCTGTCTAGCTGGATGCCTTTCCCTGCATGGCTGTCTACCTATAGAAGTCTCGGAGTCTGCCAATTAACATTGCAACTACTAAAGGGTATCCTGGCCCTATCCCTCTCTCCCACAGTTCTGTTTAAGAGACAATAAATCTCTTTGCATTCAAGAAGTATCTGGCACCCATGAATCTACCTTGCATTACACCCACCATGTCTCGTAACCCACTCTACACAGAAGGATGTCAGCTGTCCCTAACTCTGGAGGTTCTCATTGGACCAAAGGGGACCCGGGACTTGGCTACATATAAATTGCACATAAATTGTATACTTGGGGTGGAATATAATCCCCATGTTGCCCTAGATGCTCTAGCGCTGACAGCACCTCGATTTACATGTGATAGTGCTGTCCTAAATTATATAGATATTAGTCTAGCATCTTATCTTTCAAACTATTCAGGAATTATGCTGTTTGCCACTATTGTTTGATCCTTAAGTGGTGCTTCTGAGCATTATCCCTGAGGGCAAATTTCAGCCATCCATTACACCAGGGGTCTCCAAACTACAGCCCTCCAGTTGTTCAGGAACTACAATTCCCATCATGCCTAGTCATGTCTGTGAATGTCAGAGTTTTACAATGCCCCATGGGACCTGTAGTTCAGCAACAGCTGGAGGGCCGTAGTTGGAGATCCCTGCATTACACTATATTCATTCTATATTGTACTGTCCCCAGAGGCGTGAATAGAACCTTCAGGGTCCCAGTGCAAGAAACCATGAAGGGTTCCTTCAGGCACAGCTGATCACGGTAAAGAGCCAATCACAGCGGCCCTTTACCATGTGATCAGCTGATCACATGTGAACAGACTTGCCAGTTAGCGGCAGTCCTTTCCTCCCACGCTGTGTCTGTGTGAGAGAAGAAGAGCCGTTAACCGGCAAGACTGTCAATACATTGTTTACACTGACCATTAGAGCACTGATCATTTGTGCAGCCCCATCAGTGCCGTCTATCAGTGCCACATATCAGTGCTCATCAATGCCGCCTATCAGTGCCCATCAGTGCTGCCTATCAGTGATGCCTATCAGTGCCGTCTATCAGTGTCCACCAATGCCACCTATCGATGCCCATCAGTGCTGTCTATCTGTGCTGTTTATCAGTGCCAATTATTAATGCTCATCAATGCTGCCTATCAGTGCCCATCAGTGCCACCTCTCAGTGCTCATCAATGCTGCCTATGAATTCTGCATATCAGTGCCCATCAGTGCAGCCTATCAGTGTTGCCTATCAGTGCTTCCTATAAGTGCCTCCTTAGCAGGACTCTGAGCTGAGAGCATCTCTCTCATACAGCACAGGGCAGCACAGTGGTGTAGTTGTTAGCACTTTCACCTAGCAGCAAAAGGGTCACTGGTTCAAATCCTGACCATGACACCATCTGCCTGGAGTTTGCATGTTCTCCCTGTGTCTGTGTGGGTTTCCTCCGGGTACTCCGGTTTCCTCCCACACTCCAAAGACATGCTGGTAGGTTAATTGGATCTTGTCCAAAATTGGCCCAGTATATGTGTGTACGACTGTGTGTCCCAAGCGTGTCGAGATCCTACGGGGTAAAATGACTGCACCAGCCAAGCAGACACTGGCTGCAAAAAGCGCCTAGAGGCGATTCAGTTCGCATGTGAGCACTATACAAGTCATTCATTCATTCGTTCATTCACTGACAGTTCCCCCCTCCCTCCTCCCTCACACAAATGTGTGAGGAGAGAGCTGATCTGCATCTTCTCTTATGTGTGCACCATGGGACGTGTGAAAGACAGGAGAGAATGATCAAAAGAATGATCAAATTCAGCTGCTTAACTTCACACTTCCCATGGTGCACACACGGGAGGAGAGGGACGGGAGGAGAAGGTGCAGATAGTGTAGGTTCTCTTCTCTCCCATCCATGCGAGGGAAGGGGAACTGTAAGTACAGGCTCTGGGTGGTATGAGAGAGACGCTCTCAGCTCAGAGCCCTGCGGCAAGCCACCCCACTGGTGGGGCACAACTGTAATCCACATACTGTAATGCCACATGTTGATCTTTAGTATAATAGGTAATCATCAGATTAACTTCAAGTGCAATAATTCCAGTGATATGTGATGTTACATGTAATACACATCAAAATGAGAAAAAGACATATTTTTTTTAAACTTAGCAAGGGTGGTGGAAACCCCTCTACAGATAATTGCAATACAAATTAACTTCAAGTGCAACAACATTTTAGTTGGGAGGTTCCCACCATTACACCTTTGGAATTTTTATTTTTTAGATTGTTACACTTAATTTTATATGTTTTAGTTACTATTATAATGTGAATTTTTGCACTTGAAGTAAAATTTTCACCACCCTTGCTAAGTCCATGTCTTTATGGACCTTGCTTTGTGCACTGGTGCGCAGTCATGTTGGATCAGGAAGGGGCCATCCCCAAACTGTTCCCACAAAGTTGGGAGCATGAAGTTGTCCAATTTTTTCATTTGGTCATTAAAAACGATCGTGTGTAGGCTCCAGAGCATTTTTCGCGACGTGAAAAATGGCCATTATAAATTAGTAACATTCTCTAGTTTTTCTCATAGTTTTTCTCATCGTGAAAAATGGCCGTGTGTAGGCTTTAACAGCGTGAAAAAAAACGCGCATGCTCAGAAGCAAGTTATGAGATGGGAGCGCTCGTTCTGGTAAAACTAGCGCTCGTAATGAAGATAGCACATTCGTCACGCTGTAACGAACTGAAGAGCACAAAGCTGAAAAGCGCGAATCGTCTCTCACCAAACTTTACTAATACGAGGATCAGCAAAAGCAGCCCAAAGGGTGGCGCCATCCGAATGGAACTTCCCCTTTATAGTGCCGTCGTATGTGTTGTACGTCACCGCGCTTTGCTCGAGCATTTTTTTTCACAATAGTGTGTAGGCAAGGCAGGCTTGAGAAGAATCACGTCGAGAAAAACTTCGTTTTTTTCAATGCCATTAAAAATGGTCGTGTGTACGCGGCATAAGAGTTCCCCTCACTGGAACTAAGGGGCCAAACCTAACCCCTGAAAAACAACCCCGCACCATAATCCCCCCTCCGCCAAATGATTTGGACCAGTGCACAAAGCAAGGTCCATAAAGGGTGAGCGAGTTTGGGGTGGAGGAACTTGATTGGCCTTCACATTAGAGTGGAGACTTCGAGCCAGGCCTTCTCATCCAACATCAGTGCCTGACCTCACAGATACATTTCTGGAAGAATGGTCAAACATTCCCATAGACACACTCCTAAACCTTGTGGACAGTCTTTACCAGAAGAGTTGAAGCTGTTATAGCTGCAAAGGGTGGGCCAACTCAATATTGAACCCTACAGACTAAGACTGGGATGCCATTAAAGTTCATGTGCTTGTAAAGGCAGGCGTCCCAATACTTCTGGTAATTTAGTGTAAATATATATATATACGCATGTGCGTTTGAGCTTTGGGGTGCAAACCCTAATGCAATAGGCTGCGCACGCCTATGTTTATGATTCACTTTTCTATATTGTCCACATATTTGTTCATTAGCATTATTGTATTAAAGAGGTAATAGTTGGTTATGAGGTAGGCGTAATGAATTTATATTTGCTTATACAGGTTGTAGGAACACAATTTACTGTTTGCAGCCACCTACACACTCATTAATACTCATTTATTAACACAGACAATTTTTCACATAATATTGGCTGAATAGGTAGCGTGGGATTGATAATTTATATTATTCTTGTTTACTAAAATAAGATCTATGTTTTTCTGCTTGTTTTATTTTTCTGTGCATTAGCCCTTGGGAGGGGGGAGGCTGTTCCACTGAAACTTGAAACTCTATGTCAGTAGTCTCCAAACTGCTGCCCGAGGAGTGGATGTGGCCCTTTGCTTGTCTTTATCTGGCCCTCAGGGCACCATTCCTTATACTGACACCAACCGTGGGGCATTTCTCCTGCCAATGACACCAATGATGGGGCACTATTGCTCCCACACTGACACCAATGATGGGGCACCATTCCTCCCACTGACACCAACAGTGGGGCATTATTCCCGCCAATGACATCAATGATGGGGCACTATTCATCCCACTGACACCAATGATGGGGCACTATTGCTCCCACACTGACACCAATGATGGAGCACCATTCCTCCTACTGGCACCAACAGTGGGGCATTATTCCAGCCAGTGACACCAATGATGGAGCACCATTCCTCCTACTGACACCAACAGTGGGGCATTATTCCAGTCAGTGACACCAATGATGGGGCAATATTCCTCCCAAAGATGGGACATTATTCCTCCCACACTGACACCAATGATGGGGCACCATTCTTCCCACTGACTCCAACAGTGTGGCATTATTCCTGCCAGTGACACCAATGATGGGGCAATATTCCTCCCAATGATTGGGCACTATTCCTCCCACTGACACCAATGATGGGCACTATTCCTCCCACACTGACATCAATGATGGTGCTCCATTCCTCCCACTGACTCCAACAGTGGGGCATTATTCCTGCCAATGACACCAATGATGTGGCAATATTCCTCCCACTGACACCAATGATGGGCACTATTCCTCCCACACTGACACCAACAATAGTATACCATTCCTCACACTAAAACCAATGATGGGGCATGGTTTACTCCTGCTGATGCTGGGGCATTTTCTACTCTCAGTGGCAACAGCCTGGCCCCCCTAAAGCCTGAAGGACAGGTAACTGGCCCTTTGATTGGAAAGTACCTCTATACCAGGGGTCTGCAAACTTTCTAAGCAAAGGACCAGTTAACTGTCCTTCAGGCTTTAGGGGGGCCAGACTGGGGCCAGTGGGATTAGAAAACGCCCCACATTAGTTGGAGTAAACAATGCCTCATCATTGGCTTTAGTGTTACAAATTTTGCCCCATTGGTGGTATCAGTGGGAGGAATGGTGCCCCATTGTTGGTATTCAGGGGAGGAATAATGCCCCGGTATTGGTGTCTGTGGGAGGAACGGTGCCCCAACACTGGTGTCAGTGAAAGAAATAGTACCTCAAGGGCCAGATAAAAGCAAGCAAAGGGCCACATTCAACCTACGATCCACGGTTTGGAGACTACTGCTCTATACCAACAAAAATGTGGACTGAAGGGTCTTCAACTTTTGTACTGAGCCCTCCTCAACACTCATGCCATGGCCCTGAGGAGGCTGAGTTACTATAATAATGCAGTCAAAGCCACACCTGTGCAGAATTCCCATTGGAGAGCCCTTGCTTACTGTGATGAAGAGCTGTCACAGAGTACATTATGTTCAGAGGAGCTCTGGAGAGGAGTCCTGTGCTGCCAATCTGAGGAGCATTTGACAGGTGAATTATCCTAGCGGATTCGAAAGCACAGGAATCAGTCAATGAAAATGCATTTCTAGAACACAGCAAATTAACAAGGAGTAAGTTTATTGCAAGGTTTATTTATTAATAAAGGTTAAACTACACACAGCACATATTTAAAAGTTAATAGTCAAAACGGACAAACAGTACTTGTGGTTTTAAATAACCACAATTTTTTTTTTTTTTTATATCAACTAATGCATTAGACAACTAAACGCCATCATATTTACCGCTAAGTGGTACTTATTTTTTTAAATGTTAATGAATTGTCTTTAAAACATAAGAGTGTTTAAATTATTTTAGCTGAAAAAATGTCAAATGAAAAGTAAGAATTTGCATCTATTTAGCACTTGTCATAAAACAGCAAAACATCCTTTTAGGAATGAAATAAAATCGAATTTTCACTGGATATTTATTGTGATAAAATATATAAGGGCCAAAGCGCCAAAGGACAGTGATGCAGATACTAAAAGGTAATGATAATAATAATAACTTCGTGAAAATGTCATGGATAGGAAAGATTATCACATTACTGGAGCAGCTGCAGTGTAAATTGATGTAAACAATTGATAGATAATAAAGAATAAACCGCGTTAAATGCTAAATACAACAAAGTTAATACACTAAATAAAAAAAACGCACTAAAAAACAACAATCGCTGGAAAAAGTCCCCAGTAAAAAAAAGTGCTCATGCTGTTGGAACAGTATTGAAGGTCTCATACACAGTGCTGTGACTTGAAATATGGATGAAAAATTCCGTGCTCCTTATGTGCTTAAATAGGGTGCCCCCCTAAGATGTGCACTCACCCTTGGGATTGGACCAACTATCACTAGTTAGGTCAAATGCGATTGTGGGGCGACCCCTGTAGGTATCCTCTGGACCAGTGGTTGGACATGGTAAATAATCCTCATGTGGATAGATATAATAGGAGAGAGTTACCGCTCGGATGTGACTGGTGACTCATTCACTAGATCTAAAGCCGTGGGTGCAGGCAATGCATATGACAATGCAAAAAATCTGAGGAAAACGCTTGGACAGCCGCACTCCAAAAAAGGTTCTTTTATTTAAAACAAAAGCACAAACAACATGCCACAGCAAAAAAACAGCAAGTATGAGCTGACGTTTCGCACTGCGATTCAGTGCTTAATCATAGCTGAAAAAGCCTCATTGCGCAGTACCGTTTAAAAAACTTTATTCCAAAAGATTAAAAGAAGGTATTCAACTCACATGTAATGCCGCGTACACACAGCCGTTTTTAACGTCATTGAAAAAAACAACGTTTTTCTCGACGTGATTTTTCGTGTTTCCTCTCAAGCCTGCCTTGCCTACACACGTTCATGAAAAAAAACGCTTGAGCAAAGCGCGGTGACGTACAACACGTATGACGGCACTATAAAGGGGAAGTTCCATTCGAATGGCGCCACCATTTGGGACGCTTTTGCTGTTCCTTGTGTCAATAAAGTTTGGTGAGAGACGATTCGCTCTTTCAGTCTTCGTGCTTTCAGTTCGTTACAGCGTGATGAATGTGCTATCTCCATTACAAACGCTAGTTTTACCAGAACGAGCGCTCCCGTCTCATACTTAATTCTGAGCATGCACGTTTTTTTCCCCTTGTAAAAGCATACACACTACAGTTTTTCACGACGTTAAAAAAAACGACGTGAAAAAATAGAGCAGGTTCTAATTTTTTTCAGCCCATTTTTCACGTCGTTAAAAATGCTCTGGAGCCCACACACAATCGTTTTTAATGACCAATTTAAAAAATTGCATTTTTCACGTCATGAAAAACGGTCGTGTGTACGCGGCATAAGAGTGCCTGATATCCTGGCACCCAGAGTGAACAGCAGGTAAAAAAGTCATCCATGAAAACTGCCCGATCAATACATGAAGCCGCTGTCGCTGTGAGGGCTTGATTTCCTGGTTTGGACATCTAGGTGGAAGTGTGTCGCGATCACGTGACTCAACCTCTATTGGATATTTATTACCTATAAAAATTCTAAAATGTTTTGATACATTTAATTTAACCACTTCCATACCGGGCACTTACACAGCTTCCTGCCCAGACCAATTTTCAGCTTTCGGCGCTGTTGCACTTTGAATGACAATTGCGCGGTCATGCTACATTGTACCCAAACTAATTTTTTATCATTTTGTTCTCACACATAGAGCTTTTTTTTGGTGGTATTTGATCACCTCTGCGATTTTTATTTTCTGCTAAAATAATTGAAAAAAGACCAAAAAATTTGAAAAAAACACATTTTTTTTTGGTTTCAGTTACAAAACTTTGTAAATAAGTAAGTTTTCTCCTTCACTGATGGGCACTGATGGGGCTTCACTGACGGGCACTGATAAGGTGGCACTGATGGGCACCGATGAGGCGGCGCGGATGGGCACCGATAGGCGGCGCGGATGGGCACCGATAGGCAGCGCGGATGGGCACCGATAGGCGGCACGGATGGGCACAGATAGGCGGCACGGATGGGCACAGATGGGCACAGATAGGTGGCATGGATGGGCACAGATGGGCACAGATAGGCGGCACGGATGGGCACAGATAGGCGGCACGGATGGGCACCGATAGGCGACACGGATGGGCAGTGATAGATGGCATGGATGGGCACTGATAGGTGGCATGGATGGGCATGGATGGGCACTGATAGGTGGCATGGATGGGCACTGATAGGTGGCACTGTAATGTGTTAATGGATGCCAATCAGTGCCAAACAATAATGCCTGCCAATCAGTGATGCCCATTGTGGGCACTGATTGGCATCCATTAGGGGCACTGATTGGCATCCATTAGGGGCACTGATTGGCATCCCTGGTGGTCTAGGGAGGCATACCTTGTAATGGACATCCCTGGTGGTCCAGTGGTATCCCTGATGGTCCAGTGGCATCCCTGGTGGTCCAGTGTGGGCATCCTCGGGGGGGCTGTGCTGATAATTGATCAGCACAAACCCCCCCCTGTCAGAGGAGCAGCCAATCGGCTCTCCTCTACTCGCGTCTGACAGACGCGAGTGAGGAAAAGCCGATTACCGGCTTTTCCTGTTTACATGTGATCAGCCGTGATTGGACATGGCTGATCACGTGGTAAAGAGTCTCCGTCGGAGACTCTTTACCTAGATCAGTGTTACGGGGTGTCAGACTGACACCCTGCAACAACGATCGCCGCGATGCGCGCCCCCGAGGGCACGCAGCGGCTTAAAATCCTGAGGACGTCATATGACTTCCAGTCAGGATTTTAAAACCACTTTGCCGACGTCAATCCGCTATAGGGCGGGCGGCAAGGGGTTAATATTAAAGCCGAAGTTCCCCTTCTTTGCACACCAGACATAGCTCTAATGGGGTAAACATGTAAGCGACTGAGAATCAAAGCCTTCTAGTATTATTATTATTTTTATTATATAGGATTTATATAGCGCTAATGCCTCGTACACACGGTCGGAATTTCCGACAGAACAAGTCCGATGCGAGCTTTTGGTCGGAAATTCCGACCGTGTGTATGCCCCATCGGACTTTTTCTGTCAGAAATTCCGACAGCAATAGATTGAGAGCAGGTTCTCAATTTTTCCATCTGAATTTCCGACGGACGTTTTCCCGTTGGAAAATCCGACGCAGTGCTTTACAATTAAGGGAGACTATACAGTTGCAATAGAATGCAATAGAATAAAAAAGGGTTAGGAGGGCACTGCTTGTGAGAGCTTACAATCTAAAAGGGTCAGTTTCGGGTGCATGCCCATTCAGCTTCGCTCGCAGGTTCTTCTGCCTTGGCTCAAGTCCCAGCCAGCCGCCTGCCTGCTTATCTCCTTGCCTTCCCTGGCCACTTTATTAGATACACATTGCTAGTACCGGGTTGGACCCCCTTTTGCCTTCAGAACTGCATTCCTTCTTCGTGACATAGATTCAGCAAGGAGTTGGAAACATTCCTCAGAGATTTTGGTCCAAATTCCGACAGCAATAGATTGAGAGCAGGTTCTCAATTTTTCCATCTGAATTTCCGACGGACGTTTTCCCGTTGGAAAATCCGACGCAGCGCTTTACAATTAAGGGAGACTATACAGTTGCAATAAAATACAATAGAATAAAAAAGGGTTAGGAGGGCACTGCTTGTGAGAGCTTACAATCTAAAAGGGTTGTGTTGTCTTCCTTGAAGCAGTCTTAGGCTAAGGTGACCAGATTTTTCAAATGAAATCCGGGGACATATTTTTAATTTTTTTATTGGTAATGGCGGCAATCAGCGACTCTCTGCCCGTTGCTGCCGCCGCCTGCCTCACAGCCTGTCAAGTCTTACTCTCCGGGCCCCGGCTACTACTGGGTGGGGAGCCGAGGAAGATCACTCCACCAGGGAAGGCAAGGAGATAAGCCGGCAGGCGGCTGGCTGGGACTTGAGCCAAGGCAGAAGAACATGCAAGCGAAGCTGAATGGGCATGCACCCGAAACTGAAAAGGGCACAGATAATGGAAAAAATACACCCCCCTAAGCTAGTAGGAGCGGCGGAGCAGGGGAGGTATAATTCAGATTTTTTTAATTCTGCACTGTCTGTCTTTGAAATTGCCCCAGCCCCTGTTCAAATCCAATGCGGGGACAAAACCGGGGATAGACTTGGTCTGGGGACAGTGTCCTCAATCCGGGGACTGTCCCCTGAAACCGGGGATGTGTTGTCACCCTATCTTAGGCCTTTTGCAATCCGCCCTAGCCCCCACCTCCATAAGGGATAGAATTACTACAAATATCTCCTCCTATGTACAGGTCCACTCAACCCATCCTACTGCTCTGTCCAAGGGCCTATGTGTGCTGTTTGTATCCTTAAAGGTGTGGGGTGTTTGGCTCCCATGCCCCAAGACAGTTTGTGCCCCTCTGTACCTGACATATATTTGGGTCAGCTGACTCACCCCTGACATCATTGCAGGAGAGCTCCACCTAAAAGGACCTACCACCCGAAGACCTACTGTAACCAGACACTATTCTGCAGGGCCGATCCTAGGGTCACAGACGCCTGGGTGCAGAAATATTTATGGCGCCCCCACATGGGCGTGGTCATCTTACCATCTCCTCCCCTTTACAAATGTTTCTATGGCAACGACTCAAACACAGAGATGCTCCCCTAAGAAGTCTTTGTTACCCTGGGATCCTCCCATGATCCTTTAACAATAAAAAAAATACAGAAAGAGTGTACACTAATGAGACCTGGAGGGGATACACACAGAGAGGGCTTCTGTTAGAGAGTCTGTTAGAAAGTGCTCCAAAACATACTACAGGAGATGCTCAGAGACTGCAGACATGATACAGGAGACGGTCAGAGACTGTAGACATGATACAAGAGACGGTCAGAGACTGCAATCATAGTACAGGAGATGGTCAGAGAGTGCAGGCATATTACTGGAGACGGTCAGAGAGTGCAGACATATTACAGGAGACAGTCAGAGAGTGTATACATATTAAAGGAGATGGTCCGAGAGTACAGACATGTTACAGGAGATGGTCAGAGACTGCAGACATATTACAGGAGATGGTCAGACTACAGACATACTACAGGAGACGGTCAGAGACTGGAGATATAATACAGGAGATGGTCAGAGACTGCAGACATACTACAGGAGACGGTCAGAGACTGCAGAAATAATACAGGAGATGGTCAGAGACTGCAGTTCCTATGGACGTTAGTAGATAATGGCCGATCGGCCCTCTTACCTGACCCAGCGATACAGCAACAACGGTTCCTCTAAACAGGAGTCAGCTCACTCTGAATTGCCCATGGCGACTCCGCTGGGTAGAGCCCAGATCTGTATTCTGGCAATGACTCCATTCATTTTTCCACCAGGGATGGCGCTAGGCTGTGTGGCTTTCACTCTGGTGGCGCAGGGCAGCGGGGTTCTCTCTCTGATGGTGTTCTCTCAGCACTGTCCTTTCCCTCTGGAGTCCTGGGTGCACTTCCCTGAAAGCTTTCTCTGGCTCCTGGCTCTCTCTCTCCCATTCAGCTGGGCATGCTGTGTGGGCTGCAGTTTCTTTGTTACAGTGGGGCTGCCAGTCCTCGAACTACATGTCCCGCAATCCTCTTCTCTGCTCCTTTTTCTATTCTATTTCTTCCCTGGCTGATATGAAGGTGGGGGGAAGAAACATAGTGGGCGGCTATGCTAGCAAGCGCCACTCACTAGTACAGCATATCGCGCGAGGAGGAGAGTAAGAGGGAGTGGGAGGAAGAGAGGGAGGGGGGAAAGAAGAGCCCGCAGCTGCAGTGGCGTCACTAGGGTTGGTGCCACCCGGTGTGGTAAAACATGGTGTCACCCCCCTTCCACCACCTATAGTCGCCCCTCAGTACAGACCCACTCCACTAAGTATAGACCCCCTCCGTCAGTGCAGACTCCCCACTAAGTATAAACCCCTCCCTCACTACAGACCCCCCAGGACAAACCCCCCCTCCATTAATACAGACCCCTCCAGGACAAACCCCCCCATTAGTACAGACTCCCCCAGGACAAACCCCCCCATTAATACAGACTCCCCCCAGGACAACCCCCCATTAGTACAGACTCCCCTCCAGGACAAACCCCCCCCATTAGTACAGACTCCCCCAGGACAAATCCCCCTCCATTAATACAGACCCCCCAGGACAAACCCCCCCCATTAGTCCAGACCCCTCCAGGACAAACCCCCCCCCATTAGTACAGACTCCCCCAGGACAAACCCCCCTCCATTAATACAGACCCCCCAGGACAAACCCCCCCATTAGTCCAGACCCCTCCAGGACAATCCCCCCATTAATACAGACTCCCCTCCAGGACAACCCCCCCCCATTAGTACAGACTCCCCCAGGAAAACCCCCCCACAATACGGTACATTGTGGCAGCTGGAGAGGAGAGGACAATATGCAGCGCGCCGCCCGGGTGGAGCAAAGATCGCAGCAGGAGTTTCAGACACAGAGAAGAGGAGGAGGAGGAGGAGAACACGTGTCAGGCACGGACCGCCCCCTCAGCGACGTCACTGCGTGGCTTGTCTCTCCACACAGAGACAGCCGCTCCGATCTCCGGCGGCTGCTTCGCTCTCCTCCAGTGACAGGAGGAGGGAGGGGGGACGCCAGGCTTAGTAAACACAGGGGTGGCGGGGAGAGCCGCCTCTCGACATGGACAAGGAGAGGAGGTGGAGGAGAATAGAAGGGAGCACTCTGGCGCCACAGCGCCCCCACCACTGTGGCGCCTGGGTGAACTGCACCCCCTGCACCCCGTCTAGGACCGGCCCTGCTATTCTGGTACAGAGCCACCTAGTAGCAAAGTAGCGAACTGTGCTTACCTACAAGTCAAGGAGTCCCCCCCCACACAGAAAGTAGGAGGAAGATAGAAGGCTCAGAACTTTTTCATGGTGTCAGTCTGTATGGTCATGAGTTTTCTCATAAAACACCACCTGAGAGACACATTCATTGACTCCTGCAAAGGGTAAGGCAGGGACTTCCATGTCCTAGCTATAGTTCTTTTGGCTTCAACCAAAATATAGATGATCAGCTTAAATTGAGAAGTAAAGGCTTTAGTTTAACTTTTATGGTTATATATTTTGGCATTCTGCGGGTTAGTCAAGTGTTAAGGAAGTGGTATCCCAATCATTAAAATTTCATATAAGCTTTATTATGTTAATAATTTTCTTTTAAACGTTTTTTTGGGGGATTTAGCAGAAAATTGTTTTTCAGATACTGATAGCATTGCAAATTTGGGATAAAACTGCACGGAGTTGACAGATAATTTTTTTTATTTTGACTGGGTTACAGAGATATACACTCACCAGCCACTTTATTAGATACACATTGCTAGTACCGGGTTGGACCCCCTTTTGCCTTCAGAACTGCATTCCTTCTTCGTGACATAGATTCAGCAAGGTGTTGGAAACATTCCTCAGAGATTTTGGTCCATAGTGACATGACAGCATCACACAGTTGCTGCAGATTTGTCGGCTGCAAATCCATGATGTGAATCTCCCATTCCACCACTTCCCAAATGTGCTCTATTGGATGAGATCTGGTGACTGTGGAGGACATTGTAGTACAGTGACCTCCTTGTCATGTTCAAGAAACCAGTGGTGAGATGATTGGAGCTTTGTGACATGGTGCATTATCCTGCTGGAAGGAGCCATCAGAAGATGGGTACACTGTAGTCATAAAGGGATGGACATGGTCAGCAACAATACTTAGGTAGGCCGTGGGGTTTAAACAATGCTTAATTGGTACTAAGGGGCCCAAAGTGTGGCAAGAAAATATCCCCCCCCACACCATTATACCACCACCACTAGCCTGAACCGTTGATACAAGGCAGGATGGATATTTCATGTTGTTTACGCCAAATTCTGACCCGACCATCTGAATGTCGCAGCTGAAATCGAGACTCATCAGACTAGGCAACGTTTTTCCAATCTTCTATTGTTCAATTTTGGTGACCCTGTGCAAATTGTAGCCTCAGTTTCCTGTTCTTAGCTGTCAAGAGTAGAACCCAGTGTGGTCTTCTGCTGCTGTAGCCCATCTGCTTCAAGGTTCAATGTGTTGTGCATTAGGAGATGGTATTCTGCATACCTTGGTTGTAACGAGTGGCTATTTGAGTTACTGTTGCCTTTCTATCATTTCAAACCAGTCTGCCCATTCTCCTCTGATCTCTGACATCACCAAGGCATTTTCCTCCACACAACTGCCGCTAACTGGATATTTTCTCTTTTTCGGACCATTCTCTGTAAACTCTAGACATGGTTGTGCATGAAAATCCCAGTAGATCAGCAGTTTTTAAAATACTTAGACCAGCCCATCTGACACCAACAACCATGCCACGTTCAAAGTCACCTAAATCCCCTTTCTTCCCCATTCTGATGGTCAGTTTTGATTTTCAGCAAATTGTCTTCACCACATCTAGATGCCTAAATGCATTAAGTTGCTGCCATGTGATTGGCTGATTAGCAATTTGTGTTACCAAGTAATTGAACAGGTGTAACTAATAAAGTGGCCGGTGAGTTTATCTTTTAACAGAATGTTAAGAATGTTTAATAAATGACCCCTAAGTGGAGTAACTAACTGAGCAGTAAATGAGGGAACATTGATCCTGAAAATTAAAATGATGGCTTCTCAGGGACTGAAGCATTACAAAAAGGAATTGTGGAGAAAAACGTGGTGTAAAGGGTGAGCCTTGGGATACTTCAAAAACTTGTAACAAAACTGTGATGGAGGACTCTAAATCTGATCTGCTCCTTCGGTGTGAGAACCACCCACTTGGATGTGAAGGGTAACTAGATTCCAAATAGAAACTCCTCAACAGGAGTATAATCCTGGATGTACTGCTGTAAGCTCTCTCAAAAAGGGCTCAGAAAAGTCTCTGGGAATCCACATGAAAGGTACTCACTGTGCTCTGTATACTGTGTTGCCACCTGCAGTACCAGTCAGCTTCTATACTTGTTGCCTGTGCCCCGGATCCTCAGATGAGCTTTCTGTGTGCTTTCAGGAAGCCAGACCAGAGGTGCCCGAGCCCAAGTGGGAGCTGGGACCCCAAAAATAATTATTTGAAGCCGCATGTAGTCTCACAGAGATGCCTCAGCCCCCAGGCTGGGTCTTACTTCCCCAGTAACAAGTGGAAGCTGTTCCACGTCCCAGCCTATTTAAAGCCCTCTTTTGAATGGAAGATCCCTCAAGGGTTTTTTTTAGCAGCGAGATTGTATTAGGAACGAGTAACAATTGATTTCCATAAAATTTGGTGTTTATTTATTGTATCACAATATCAAAAGACTGTATGGGCATAGATACATAGGAGTCGTAAAAAACAATTCTGGCCATGACATAAAAAACATAACTCATCAGATGCAATGAGCAAATAGGAAATCTTCACCATACCCTATGGAGTTGTAAAAATATACACAGTTTCTGGAATTCTGTCTCAGTATTTTTAGCGGATCTCACTGGCAATTTGCTGGATCTCACCCCTGCCATGGCCCTTCTAGGAATAAATCTTGACATATACCCTATAATGTATTGAACTATTGTAGCCCATACACTTATAGCAGCCAGACTCACAATATCCAGTCTATGGAAATCCTCTGAAGCTCCAAACTTAACCAATGTCATAGTTAGACTGAATATTCAAGCTCAATATGAACTGATGTTGGCATACAAAAATTACAATACAGTTGACTTTAAAGAAAAATGGGAAAATTGGATGGTCCACCCTAGAGCCTCTGAGTATCTTAAAAAATGTACTCTGTAGTTCTATAGTGGCCTACATCAAGCTTAGTTACGTAGATAATACACTATCTATAATGAATTGAACAACAGGTTGATGGGTCTTCGCCTACAGTTTGTTCCCGATATGGGGTGGGCGAGACCTATTAACTTGGAAACTGAAAATATGCGATAATTGGTTACCTTTATATCTTCAGTAGCTACTGTAAAATATTTGTATTCTTATAATGTATGTTAATTAGGACTTACGTGATGTGTGGAATATTGACATGAGCAGTTGCTCTTATTTTTATTTTAATT
This sequence comes from Rana muscosa, assembly GCA_029206835.1. Taxonomy (NCBI): domain Eukaryota; kingdom Metazoa; phylum Chordata; class Amphibia; order Anura; family Ranidae; genus Rana; species Rana muscosa. The sequence goes on from CM055122.1 coordinate 274,164,915, forward strand.
ATTTTATTTGTTGTCATATGTGTGTGTGTATGTGTATATATATGTATGCACATATGTGTGTGTATGTGTATATATATATATATATATATATATATATATATATATATATATATATGTATATATATGTATACTTTTTTTATGTATGTATATGTATTTATTTTTTCCTTGCCTTTGCTTTTTTTTGTGTATTGTGTCAAAGAAAATTATAAATAAAGAGTTAAAAAAAAAAAAAAAACATAACTCATCAGCAATTGGAAAATTACACATAAACTCAAATTATAAAATCAAGGAACTAGTTTATTGATTTTATAATTTAAGTTTATGTGTAATTTTCCAATTGCTGATGAGTTATGTTTTTTATGTCATGGCCAGAATTGCTTTTTACGACTCCTATGCCCATACAGTCTTTTGATAATGTGATACAATAAATAAACACCAAATTTTATGGAAATCAATTGTTACTCGTTCCTAATACAATCTCGCTGCTAAAAAAACCCTTGAGGGATCTTCCATTCAATTTAACTAATCGGGGTGTGCAGCACCAACAACTCACATATATGTGTTATCCATTCTATTTATACCCCTCTCAGCCCCCTACTGGTCACTCACTTTCCTGACCAGGGATGAGCCGAACACCCCCCTGTTCGGTTCGCACCAGAACCTGCGAACAGACAGAATGTTCGCGTGAACTTTAGAACCCTATTAAATACAATGGACTCGAACGTTCGAAATCTAAAGTGCTAATTATAAAGGCTAATATGCAGTTTATTGTCCTAAAAAGTGTTTGGGGACCCGGGTCCTGCCCCAGGGGACATGTATTAATGCAAAAAAAAGTTCAAAATATAGACGTTTTTACGGGAGCGGTGATTTTAATAATGCTTAAAATGAAAAAGTAAAAGTGAAATTTTCCTTTAAATTTCGTACCTGGGGGGTGTGTATGATATGCATGTAAAGTGGCGCATGTTTCCCGTGTTTAGAACTGTCTCTGCACAAAGTGTCATTTTTGAAGGAAAAAAAGTCATTTAAAACTCACTCGCGGCTATTAATGAATTGTCGGCTTTTATCAATACATAGAAAAGTCATTGATAAAAAAAAAAGCGTGGGGGTTCCCCCAAATTCAATTACCAGGCCCTTCAGGTCTGGAATGGATATTAGGGGGAACCCCGCCGCAAATTTAAAAAAAAATGGCGTGCGGTTCTCCCTAAATATCAATACCAGGCCCTTCAGATCTGGCATGGATTTTAAGGGGAACTCCACCCCAAATTAAAAAAAAAATAGCGTGGAGTCCCCCCAAAAATCCATACCAGACCCTTATCCGAGCACGCAACCTGGCTGGCCGCAGGGGAAGAGGGGGGATGAGAGAGCGGCCTCCCCTCCCTCCTGAACCGTACCAGGCCACATGCCCTCAACATGGGGAGGATGTCCCCATGTTGATGGGGACAAGGGCCTCATCCCCACAACCCTTGCCCGGTGGTTGTGGGGGTCTGCGGGCAGGGGGCTTATCGGAATCTGGAAGACCCCTTTAACAAAGGGGACCCCCAGATCCCGCCCCCCCATGTGAATTGGTAAGGGGTACATTGTACCCCTACCATTTCACGAAGAAAGTGTAAAAAAAATTAAATAAAAACACACAAACACCTTGGAAAAGTCCTTTATTAAAAAAAAACAAAAAACATTCCAGCGGTGAAATCCAGTGTCCCGCGGCGATCCCGATGTCCAGCGCTGTCCGTCATTGGTTGTGCCTGAGCGGACCTGATGGGGAACTTCCTCCGCAGTGTTTTAAATGTATAGACCCGCCCCTTCTAAAGTTCCCCATCAGGTCCGCTCAGCGGACCAGATGCGGAATGCGAGAAGGGGCGGGTCTATACATGAATTACACAGTGAAGGAAGTTCCCCTGAGCGGACCTGATGGGGAACTTCCTTCACTGTGTAAATTTAAATTACACACTGAAGGAAGTTCCCCGCTCAGGCCAATGACGTAGGCGGGGTCTGACATACCGATGGGGCGGACCTGATGGGAACTTCCTTCACTGTGTAATACGTGAATAGACCCGCCCCTTCTAAAGTTCCCCATCAGGTCCGCTAAGCGGACCAGATGCGGAACATGAGAAGGGGCGGGTCTATTAACGTATTACACAGTGAAGGAAGTTCCCATCAGGTCCGCCCCCTCGTAGAGCGGACCTGATGGGGAACTTTCTTCACTGTGTAATACATGAATAGACCCACCCCTTCTTGCGTTCCGCATCTGGTCCGCTGAGCGGACCTGATGGGGAACTTTAGAAGGGGCGGGTCTATACATTTAAAACACTGCGGAGGAAGTTCCCCATCAGGTCCGCTTAGGCACAACCAATGATGGACAACGCTGGACATCGGGATCGCGGCGGGACACTGAATTTCATCGCTGGAATGTTTTTTTTTTTTTTTTAATAAAGGACTTTTCCAAGGTGTTTGTGTGTTTTTATTTAAATTTTTTTACACTTTCTTCGTGAAATGGTAGGGGTACAATGTACCCCTTACCAATTCACATAGGGGGGGCGGGATCTGGGGGTCCCCTTTGTTAAAGGGGTCTTCCAGATTCCGATAAGCCCCCCGCTCACAGACCCCCACAACCACTGGGCAAGGGTTGTGGGGATGAGGCCCTTGTCCCCATCAACATGGGGACATCCTCCCCATGTTGAGGGCATGTGGCCTGGTACGGTTCAGGAGGGAGGGGGGGCGCTCTCTCGTCCCCACCTCTTCCCCTGTGGCCGGCCAGGTTGCGTGCTCGGATAAGGGTCTGGTATGGATTTTTGGGGTACTCCACGCCATTTTTTTTCAAATTTGGGGTGGAGTTCCCCTTAAAATCCATGCCAGTTCTGAAGGGCCTGGTATGGATATTTAGGGGGAACCGCACGCCATTTTTTTTTTAATTTGCGGAGGGGTTCCCCTTAATATCCATTCCAGACCTGAAGGGCTTTTTTTTTTTTTTATCAATGACTTTTCTATGTATTGATAAAAGCCGAGTTTTAAATGACTTTCTTTCCTTCAAAAATGACATTTTGTGCAGGGACAGTTCTAAACACGGGAAACATGCGCCACTTTACATGCATATCATACACACCCCCCAGGTACGAAATTTAAAGGAATATTTCACTTTTATTGTTTCACTTTAAGCATTAATAAAATCACTGCTCCTAAAAAAATGGCAGTTTTTCAAACTTTTTTTTTGCATTGATACATGTCCCCTGGGGCAGGACCCAGGTCCCCAAACACTTTTTAGGACAATAACTTGCATATAAGCCTTTAAAATTAGCACTTTAGATTTCTCCCATAGACTTTTCGAATTTGCCGCGAACACCCCAAATTGTTCGTTGTTCGGCGAACGGGCGAACAGGCAATGTTCGAGTCGAACTCGAAGCTCATCCCTATTCCTGACCAAGAATTGGTTGAAGAGGCATGCAAAGCAGGGTCAAAGCTTTTCTGCCCACTATATGCCACAGTTCAGTGGGATGCAGGGTAAAGTAGCTCAGCCTGCACCAACAGAACCTACAACAGGCACAAACAAACAATAACTGCTCTCCCTGATTACAAGGAGGCCAAAAACTACATACAGTGGGTAAAATAAGTATTGAACACGTCACTATTTTTCTAGGTAAATATATTTCAAAAGGTGCTATTGACATGAAATTTTCACCACATGTTGGTAACAACCCATGCAATCCATACAAACAAAGAAACCAAAACAAATATTAAGAAATTAAGTTATGTGTAATAAAATGGATTAGCACAGGGAAAAAGTATTGAGCACGCTAACGGAAATTTATTTAATAATTTGTACAAAATTCTTTGTTGGTAATGAGAGCTTTAAGACGCCTCCTGTATGGAGAAACTAGTCACATGCATTTCTCAGGTGGCCCATTCTTCCACACAAACAGTTTTCTAATCTTGAAGGTTCCATGGGCCTCTTCTATGAACTCTGATCTTTAGTTCTTTCCATAGATTTTCTATTGGATTCAAGTCAGCAGTTCTAGCAGCTTTATTTTCTTTCTTTGAAACCAATTGAGAGTTTCCTTTTCCTTTGTGTTTGGGATGATTGTCTTGCTGAAATGTCCTCCCTTGTTTTATCTTCATCATCCTGGTAGATGGCAGCAGATTTTTATCAAGAATGTCATGGTACATTTTTTCGTTCGTCAATGATATGAAGTTTGCCAGTACCGTATGCTGAAAAACAGCCCGACACCATGATGTTCCCACCTCCAAATTTTACTGTTGGTATGGGGGGTGTTTTTGGGGTGATGTGCAGTTCCATTTGACCTCCAAACATGGTGTGTATTATGGCATCCAAAGAGTTCAATTGTGGTCTCATCTGACCAGACTAAATTTTCCAAATATTTCACAGGCTTGTCTATATGTTGTGCAGCAAACTTTAAACGAGCTTCACCATGCTTTTTCTTCAGCACTGGAGTCTTGCATGGTGAGCGGTCATACAGGCCATGGCTGTTAAGTGCATTACTTATTGTTTTCTTTGAAACAATTGTACCTGCTAATTCCAGGTCTTTCTGAAGCCCTCCACAAGTGGCCCTTGGCTCTTGGACAACTCTTCTGATAATTCATTTCACTCCCCTGTTAGAAATCTTGCGAAGAGCACCTGGTCATGGCCGGTTTATGAAGAAATTATGTTCTTTGCAGTTCCGGATTATGGTCCCAACAGTGCTCACTGGAACATTAGAAAGTTTAGACATCCTTCTGTAACCAATGCCATCAGTATTAATAGGAGAAAAGTTGTGGGACCATCCCTGTCTATGTCATGTGAGTCTATTACAGACCCAAATCACATGCTTGCTCCTAAAGAGTGGATTAATCCATGAACTGTGTAGAGCTATATATATGACGTGTTATAATTCATCATGTGTCTAGAAGACTTTTTATTAAAATTTTCCCTATATGTATTATGTGGGTATGTGATCTACAATAATTTTTTGCAATAATGCAATGTATACTTCTATATTATTCAATATGGTATGGAGAATGTAATAGATTGCAACTCCTTACAATTGTGATGGGCTATTTTTAATATATGTACTGTATGTATAATTATGAATTGACGACAAACTTTTATCTTTGATATGTATTACTAATTGTTGTCTATATTAATATACAATATAAACCCTTGATCAAATGTATTGACTGAAATATTTACCTCTAATATGTAATACCTATTGATTTCGATACTAATATAGAATACAAACCATTGATCAAACATTGTGTCGTGTGCTTCATTTAAAAGTCCCACCCTCCTCTTCTTTTTCAATGCCATTAGTATGTTTTGCAACAGTAAGGTTGCGAAGGTCTTGAGAGAGCTCTTTGCTTTTACCCATCATGAGATGTTTCTTGTGTAACACCTTGGTAATGAGACACCTTTATATAGGCCATCAGTTGAGACCGAACCATCTGATATTAATTTGCACTGACAAAGGGCAGAATTGCTTTCTAATTACTGATAGATTTCAGCTGGTGTCTTGGCTTTCCATGCCTTTTTGCACCTCCCTTTCTTCATGTGTTCAATACTTTTTCCCTGTGTCATTCCATTTTATTACACATAACTTAATTTCTGAATGCATTTGTTTTGGTTTCTTTGTATGTATAGATTGCATGGGTTGTTATTGACATGTGGTGAACATTTCATGTCAATAGCACCTTTAGCTAGAAAAATAAAAAATAAAAAAATATTTACCTAGAAAAATGGTGATGTGTTCAATACTTATTTTACCCGTTGTATGTGTGTGTATATATACAGTAAAACCTTGGATTGCGAGCATAATTCGTTCCAGAAGCATGCTTGTAATCCAAAACACTTGTATATCAAAGCAAATTTCCCCATAAGAAATAATGGAAACTCAGATGATTCGTTCCACAACCATTTATTATTCAAAGGTCCTTCAGTTTATAGTGCATATAGCAATGTGACCAGGTTGTGTAACCATAAAATGTCCATCCACAAATGGAAGCCTCCACAAGGGGATTAGAAGCAAAATCCAGCAGGAGCTACAGAGTATAAAAGAGAAGAGGGGCGCCTCTAAGTGTAGCAATATGTTGCTAAATGTTGTACCCTCATTAAATGTAACCATATTGCTACATTTGGAGGCACCTCTCTTCTCTTTTATACTCAGTTGTGACATGATGCTACTTGTATATCAAGACATTGCTTGTATATCAAGTCAAAACGCTCTCAAACCAAGGTTTTACTGTATATATATATATATATATATATATATATGTAGCGGGTATTTGAATTTAGGGGAAACATCTGGGTGGTAGTGTAACCCAGATACACTGATTGCTAGGGAATCTGAGACCCTTTTATTGTTCTTGGAGGACTTTGGTGGTGTGAGGTTCCCTGCGGCCTATAGGTGGCATTGTTGCCGGGGGCTGGGGTTGGACTCACACCGCAAGACTGTGCCTTTTTGTCCTCCCCTGGCTTCTTACAGCGGGGTGGGGAACCCGCTGTGACGCAAAGGGAGAGGAGATAAAAGGGGCGGACGCCCTTACCACGGGGTTCAGAGTGCAGAGTCGGAGGACGCTGCCGCACCCAGGCACCTTCCGCCTGGGTGCTGGTGTTCCGGAGTTCCGGGCCCAGGTGCCCTTGACATGGCCGGAGCGAGAGATGGAGTCCATCTCAGGCACCTTTAGCCTGGGGTGAGGTACTATGGTGGATGCCTGGGGCTCAGTACCTTCGACTGAGTTCCGCGAGGGTGGAGGAATCCGAGGGGGCCCTAACTCCTTGGGTGCCTGTGTCTGAGTTCGTGAGGTCTGGTGAGCAGAACTTCTCTGAAGAGTCCGGCGCAGCATTGCTGGTGACAGAGAGGCCTCCGGTACCTCCCTTGGACGGATATCCTTCCCCTGACAGGGGCCGAGCTAGCGAAGGTAATTCATGTTCTATTTCACATAGTCAGTGGCAGTGACTATTCGCCACTGGTGATACCACGGTGGTTAGCTTTATCTGGAAGGATTGTGCCTTGGCCTACTCCCACTGAACTGTTGCAACAGTCCCAACTTGACTGTGCTGTATGTTTATTCGCTGAAAGAATAAAACTGTGTTGGACCTATTCAGTGTGTGTAATTCTGGTTACTAGGATCAAAGGAGTCAAGGACGAAGGACAGGACTTGACTCTAGGACACCTACACAAAGCCCGATCTTTCTGGCCTTCACCTCGTCACTATGGAGGACATGGGCCATGGTGTATCTCCTCCCTCCTCCCAGTACTAACACCCCTAGACAGAGAAAAGATAAGCCGAGAATGAGAAGGGGTGAGAGGGGTGAGGTCGCTACACGTGGGGGCATCATGTCCGGGATGTGTATGGTGTCTGAAGCTGAACTTTGCTGCCCGGAGGAGTTCCGAGTAGGTCGGCCATATTGGCCAACGAGCCACGAGGCAAACCATAGCTGCGTAGTTCGTGGGCGGGGAAAAGGGTTCCCCTTCAAATCCAGACCAGACCCAAGGGCATGGTATGCTCCTGGAGGGGGAACCCACGCTGGTTTTTTCTTTAAAAATTGCCATGGAGTTCCCGCTCAGGATTCATACCAAACGCAGTGCCTGGTATTGGCGGGAATCCACGTCGGATCCCTGCCTATCGGCAATGCGTGTCGCTCATCGTGAAAGGAACATTTTTTTCCTTTCCCAATGACGAGACAGCTCGGCGCTGGCTCTCGCGACAGAGCTCATAGGGTGTCAATCTCGCCGCTAGAAGCGGCGAGATTGACACAATATCGGCGGCACCTACTGTAGAGGCCCTCGGTGTGATCTGTCCCGGCTGTTCGGGACTGGTGGTTCAGTTGAAGCCATTCGGGCGATGTGAGGTCTGCAAGGAGTTTCTCTTTGAGGTGGAACCATCCACAGAAAGACCTTGCGCCTTCCACCTCAACTACCTCACAGGTACTGCCACTCCAGAGGGACAGATCGATGCCATGGTGGGTATTCCTGTGCGCACTGACCAGGGCGAAGTGACTGCCCAAGCGGAGATTAAAAGAGAAAAATCCGAGGATGCTGCCTCGGTCACTAGCAGCTCCCTGCTCCCACCTCCGAAGAGGAAATTCGGCCTAGTGATGGCCTCCTGTGGTCGTGGAAGAGCTTCGCCCCGCCGCTTGCCTGGCCTGGATGGATCCAGAGGGAAGAGCCCTGGACATCCCTGTTCTTCTGAAGGCCCAGGTGAGCCAGGGGTTGGGACTGTGTGTGTGGTTGGAGGTGTCGGCAGCCCACTGTCGGTGGAGGCCGTTAAGGGGGATGATTCCGTGACTGGGAATTATCTGTCTGCTGAGTGTTATGACACCTCCGACCTGGAATCGCTATCAGATGCTGGAGATGATGGCAAGATCGATGAGATCTTTCACCGCAAGGGCTAGGATAATAGGCCGTTACTCGTGCTCCGTGCACCAAGGGATCCGCCTATGTCTACAGGGGATAGTACACCCCGGGTGGAGGTCCCGGAGCCCGAGGAGAGATCTGGTCCCCTGCCTGCCCTTCCACCTTTCGGATCACCTGCTGTCTCATCCGTTCCAGTTGCAGGAACGCAACGTTCATCATTGCGGGCTCCTAAGCCCAAGTCTATGGAGATAGTTAAAGTACCTCAGCATCCTGAGTCCATCATCCTGCCTGGAGAAGGAGAGCGGGCCACCATGCCACCTTTGGCCAGGCTGCAGCGGCTCTTTTGCCAAAGAGTTGCCCGTGAATATGGGTGGGAGTACCCATACCTACCCCGTGACTTGTTTTTCGAAGTGGAGGTCCTGCGGCAGCGATGGTACGATGAGTTCATCTGGGAAAAGCTCAAAGTGCCCCATGCTCCCCGATACCTTTCATGCTCATCCTCCGTGTCTAAGAAGTTCAAAGACTGTAAAGCGGAGTGGATGTTGGGTCGGCACATCCATGCGGACAGGGTGCTTATTGGCCGAAAAGAGGGAGAGGACATTGAGTACAATGTGGAGACTTTTGATAAGCACCTGAAGCCCCTGTTCCTGCCGCACCCAAAGTTTTACCTTTAGGAGAAAAAGACTCCTGTGTGTTCTTTCTTGCTGCTCATTGCTGAACTTTCCGGAGTGCATTTTCCGGAACACAAGGACTGTGCCCTCGTTTTTTTTTGTATTTGGGCGTTCTACTCTTTGGAGAAATGGGAGCTGTTACTGTTTTGTTCTCCCTCCTTCTCCTTGTACTTCAGAGAAATCAGTGACTTTGGGGTTTTAGTCAGTGTAGGGGCACAAGAAAAAAAAAAAGAAGAGAGAACAAGAGAGAAAAGTTCATCTGGATTTGATAAGTGTCTTGACCGCGGCATTACCACCAGGTGGCGGTGTTGCGTAACGATTGTATTTGTTTTTTTCATTATGCAGCACTCATTGGAGCAAATGGGTTTCTTCTCGGACAGACCCATTCATTCCAAGCAGACACATATATATTATGTTAGGATGTGTGTTTTCTTTTTCTTCCCCCTGCAGGAGACTCGTCTATCAAGGCTGCTGAGAATGGGGTGGTCCTTAGATAGCAGGGGGGGGAAATTGTACATGTGTAAATGTTAAGAGTATTTTATTGAAAGTTTTATTGTTTTGCATTTCTATTTTCCCTTTTCCCATTTTAGGTCTTGGCACAATTCAGGACTAAATTGTGTAGTTGGTCTCTGGGTCGAACGTATGTTATCACTCTATGGGTGACATGGGTTTGCACCAGACACTGGGGACCAGTGTCAAAACACCAGGGGGAGAGTGTAGCGGGTATTTGAATTTAGGGGAAACATCTGGGTGGTAGTGTAACCCAGATGCACTGATTGCTAGGGAATCTGAGACCCGTTTATGGTTCTTGGAGGACTCTGGTGGTGTGAGGTTCCCTGCGGCCTATAGGTGGCATTGTTGCCGGGGGCTGGGGTTGAACTCACACCGCAAGACTTTGCCTTTTTGTCCTCCCCTGGTCCTGGTACAGCGGGGCGGGGAACCCACTGTGACGCAAAGGGAGAGGAGATAAAAGGGGCGGACGCCCTTACCACGGGGTTCAGAGTGCAGAGTCGGAGGACGCGGCCGCACCCAGGCACCTTCCGCCTGGGTTCTGGCGTTCCGGAATTCCGGGCCCAGATGCCCTTGACCTGGCTGGAGCGAGAGATGGAGTCCATCTCAGGCACCTTTAGCCTGGGGTGAGGTACTATGATGGATGCCTGGGGCTCAGTACCTTCGACTGAGTTCTGCGAGGGTGGAGGAATCCGAGGGGGCCCTAACTCCTTGGGTGCCCGTGTCTGAGTTTGTGAGGTCTGGTGAGCAGAACTTCTCTGAAGAGTCCGGCGCAGCATTGCTGGTGACAGAGAGGCCTCCGGTACCTCCCTTGGACGGATATCCTTCCCCTGACAGGGGCCGAGCTAGCGAAGGTAATTCATGTTCTATTTCACATAGTCAGTGGCAGTGACTATTCGCCACTGGTGATACCACGGTGGTTAGCTTTATCTGGAAGGATTGTGCCTTGGCCTACTCCCACTGAACTGTTGCAACGGTCCCAACTTGACTGTGCTGTATGTTTATTCGCTGAAAGAATAAAACTGTGTTGGACCTATTCGGTGTGTGGAATTCTGGTTACTAGGAGCAAAGGAGTCAGGGACAAAGGACAGGACTTGACTCTAGGATACCTACACAAAGCCTGATCTTTCTGGCCTTCACCTCGTCACTATGGAGGGCATGGGCCGTGGTGTATCTCATCCCTCCCCCCGGTACTGACACCCCTAGACAGAGAAAAGACAAGCCGAGAATGAGAAGGGGTGAGAGGGGTGAGGTCGCTACATATATATATATATATATATATATATATATATATATATATATATATAGATCTATATATATATATATGTATATATAGATCTATATATATATATATATATATATACATATATATATATATATATATATATATATATATATAGATATATATATATATATATATATATATATATATAGATCTATATATATATATATATATATATATATATATAGATCTATATATATATATATATATATATATATATATATATATATATAATTTTTTTCTCTCTAACGGAGGCACAGCCAAGTCTATTACCACACTACTGGCATTACACACAAAAAGTCTGCAGTGTGTTTGAAGATCGCAACAAGTGTAAGAGCGGATGTCATCTAACTTCTACCTGTGTCTCGGGTGACAATATTTCTAAGAAGAGCATTATCAGCAAATATATATTAACATTTCTCCTCTCGGTAACATTTCTAGTTTCACACTGTGTAACCAACTCTGAACAAATTCTGGCAGCGGAACTATTCTTCAAGATGTTTCTGTAACACAGTCTCTAAAAACTGGCAAAGTCAAGTTCACAAAACTTTAGCAAAGGATTAGAAGAACATTATTTAATCATACTTTATGAGTGCTCTTCTTACTGGAGGGCTTCTTCTTGATTACAGTTTTGCTCCAGTACAGGAGCTTGCAATAAAATTTACCCTTCATCCATCGCAGTTTTTTTCAGATTGGAACTAAATCTTCTGTACCCCAAACAGTTTCATTATTTATAATTATACAGCTATGTTGTATGTATTTAACATCAGGCTGTCTTTTGGGAAACATGCACATGGGCTGTGATTGGCCGGAGCCACGATGACGTCACTCCTGCGTGTGGTCGCCGCCGGTAACGGCATGTCAGCTAAAGCAATGCCACAAATGAGCCGTTGCTTCAGTGCGCATGTGCCGATGACATCGGCACATGCTGATACAGGGGATATCTCCTAATATGTTTAGGACAGGCATGTCCAAAGTCCGGCCCGCGGGCCAATCGCGGCCTGCGGCCTGGTTTTGAATGGCCCGCCTGGTTATCTAAACATATATATCTTTTGTGGCCCCCGACGCACTTTTTTCCCCTTAAAATCAGGGGAAAATCGTGGGTGTGTGTTATACACCGATCCCTGCTGTCTGTGAGGGGAGCGAGCGCCGCCAAAATAGCCTGAGCCGAGTATACTGTGTACTCGGCTAGGCTCGGCTCCGCTCGCAGTGACAATTAGAGTTCATTCCTGGCAATGTTGGGGCTGCATTCCTGGCAATTAGAGTTCATTCCTGGCAATGGTGGAGCTGCATTCCTTGGCAATGGTGGGGCTGCATTCCTGGCAATGGTGAGTGCATTCCTGGCAATGGTAAGTGCATTCCTGGCAATGGTGGGGCTGCATTCATGGCAATGGTGGGGCTGCATTCCTGGCAATGATGGGTGAGTGCATTCCTGGCAATGATGGGTGAGTGCATTCCTGGCAATGGTGGGTGAGTGCATTCCTGACAAGGATGGGTGAGTGCATTCCTGGCAATGGTGGGTGAGTGCATTCCTGGCAATGGTGGGTGCTGCATTGCTGGCAATGGTGGGGGCTGCATTCCTGGCAATTGGGGGTCTGCAGATGGGCACTGACCCGTATTTTGCTTCACAGTTCTTTATTTAAAATGTTATTTTATTTTTTTCCTGAAACTTGCCTCTTAAATTGAAGGTGCTATACGCCAATAAATACGGTATATCCAAATAATACGCCTGAGCTCATCTCTTTACTCACACAGCCACAAAGGCAAGATAATTCTTGTTGGGTAGTGTATTAGTGCTCGAACGAACACACTTAGACTTAATTTTAATGGTTCAAAGAATGTCAGGCAAAATGGTCGGCCCTCGCGCATGTTCACTTCATCAAATCTGGCCCTCTTTGAAAAAAGTTTGGACGCTCCTGGTTTAGGAGATATCCACGGTAGCTACAGGTAAGCCTTATTATAGGCGTACCTGTATTGAAAAGTGGTAGTAAAGGGTTTACAACCACTTTAAGACATTTTGTTTGACCTTATGTCCCACGTTATGTCTCATCAAGCCTTCATTAGGATTCAACCCTTATCCTACACTTAAAACGGTATTAAACCCAAAGCCAAAAATGTAATATATTGCAGCTTACCAATTATTAGATGCAGTGGCTGCATTCGTTTTGCTTTTTTTGCTTTTCCCCCTCTGTTTTAACCTGGTGATCTGGCCAGTAACACACTTCCTGAATTAGTGAGACACAACTCTGGATGAATGAGCACATGAGGCACAGCAGACAGCAGCATTGTCAGTCTGAAGGGAGGGGAGTATTAAATGTATTATCAGATTTAAATACATTAACAAGTTAAAGCCAAACTCCAACTCACACACTAACAACCAGTTACAGCAAACATTTCTTTTTCTTTTGGGATAAAGGTTTTACATTAATAAATAAAAGCCGATTCTTTTAGTCACCCCGGCCAGTGTTAAGTGGTTTATCTCATTCATCTGAACTGATACATTCTGCTGGAGAGCTTGTGCTTTTGAAAAACAACAAACTTGATGGATGGATCCCCAGATGAAAATAGAAGAAAGAAAGCATAAACAGAAAACTAAACTCGCACGATTTCAAACCTACGTTCAGTGTGAACGAGGGCTAAAACCCAAAAGCAAACATTTATTACATTGCATCTTATCCATTCTTAGATGTGATCACATCTTACCCATTCTTAGATGTGATAGGACCCTGGCCCAGCATAGAAGCGCTGGCTGCACTGCCTTATTAGTGGCTCTGAAGCACAGTTTGATTAGGGTGTGCCCAGGCACACTCGGCACACCCCCTGCACACACCTATGCAAACTTCTTTGGAGTTGGTGGAACCCTGCTTGAAACAAAACCAGGGCAGTTCTGCTCATCTCTAGTTCTAAGGAGAGAGTCGTGAACTGCTGAACAACTGAACAACTGATGCTAAGCTCCTAGAGAAATACAAGCCTCAGGTTTTACCTAAACAACACTTCTGGTATGTCTTAATGCAGTATTAGCCCCCGTTCACATCGGCGCAATTTGATATGCAATTTGACATGTCAAATAGCATGCCAAATGGCAGTCTATTGTCAGCAACGGCACTGTCCCTATCGGTGCGACACCGGTGCGTAGCGCCGCACAAATTTCCAAAAGTAGTTCCTGCACTACTTTTGGCGACTTCGGGGGCGATTGCAATAGATATCTGTGCATGAACCCACACCGATGTCTTTCAAATCGCCCCCCAACTTGGGGGTTTGAAATCGTGCGAGTTCAGCTGAACTCGCACGATTTCAAACCTACGTTCAGTGTGAACGAGGGCTAAAACCCAAAAGCAAACATTTATTACATTGCATCTTATCCATTCTTAGATGTGATCACATCTAAGAATGGGTAAGATTCGATCACATCTAAGAATGGATAAGATGCAATGTAATAAATGTTTGCTTTTGGGTTTTAGCCCTCGTTCACACTGTACGTAGGTTTGAAATTGTGCGAGTTCAGCTGAACTCGCACGATTTCAAACCCCCAAGTTGGGGGGCAATTTGAAAGACATCGGTGTGGGTTCATGCACAGATATCTATTGCAATCGCCCCCGAAGTCGCCAAAAGTAGTGCAGGAACTACTTTTGGAAATTTGTGCGGCGCTACGCACCGGTGTCGCACCGATAGGGACAGTGCCGTTGCTGACAATAGACTGCCATTTGGCATGCTATTTGACATGTCAAATTGCATATCAAATTGCGCCGATGTGAACGGGGGCTAATACTGCATTAAGACATACCAGAAGTGTTGTTTAGGTAAAACCTGAGGCTTGTATTTCTCTAGGAGCTTAGCATCAGTTGTTCAGTTGTTCAGCAGTTCACGACTCTCTCCTTAGAACTAGAGATGAGCAGAACTGCCCTGGTTTTGTTTCAAGCAGGGTTCCACCAACTCCAAAGAAGTTTGCATAGGTGTGTGCAGGGGGTGTGCCGAGTGTGCCTGGGCACACCCTAATCAAACTGTGCTTCAGAGCCACTAATAAGGCAGTGCAGCCAGCGCTTCTATGCTGGGCCGGGGTCCTATCAGTTCAAAAGGGGGGCCCAGGCACCTGCTGAGCAGGAGGACAAGCTGTAAAGCCTTATTGCTGAGGCTTGTTCCTCCCCCTGCAGCACTGCCAGCTTCTCCTCATCTTCCTTCCTCCAGCTGCGCTGCAGGGGGATCAGGGGGAAGGGGCTCGTAAATATGTAATTTACTGGTCCTTTCCTGTTCTGAATGAACACAGTGAGCGATCGGTACCCATCGCACCTGTGTCTATTGATCACTGAAGTATAGTTCACTTTGCGAACAAATGTGCAGCTGAGGTTCAGTCCTAAATGTGAGACATCATGGGTCTGTTTAGACCCCTGATATTTCACTAAAGACCCCCAACAGGGCACTTAAAAATGTAAAAAAAAAATACAAATCAAAAACTAAAATAAAAATTCTAAAAATATTGCTTTGCTCTCTATAATTTCTGTCATGGCATAGCATCACAACCGTGACATGTGCATATCCTTAGCCACTGCCTCTGTTACTCTGTGTTTGAGCTTTGGGGTGCATACCCTAGTGCAGTGATGGCGAACCTTGGCATCCCAGATGTTTTGGAACTACATTTCCCATGATGCTCTGCTACAGCAACTACACTGCAGAGTGCATGAGCATCATGGGAAATGTAGTTCCAAAACATCTGGCATTTCTAGTTGTGGCCATCTTAAGTAAGGGCAGATGATTCATGTAGCATTTATTCCTGAAATCCATCTGCCCTTAGCTCAGGCATGCAGGCAGGAGGGTTTTCTTAGTTGAGAAAGCCCCTCCTCGCCTCCTCCAGATAAAAGGATTTCTGTGAGGACTCCTGGGATGTAACACATAATTTTGGCCTAAGTCAAAAATTGGAAAGGAACTGAAGAAATGTAAAAAAAAGTTTAAAATAAGTAAATATCATGTTAATTCCTTTCTATTTACTCATGCGAGCAGAAAACGGATAAAAATAGGTCATGTTGACTGATGTGTTTAGTTTCACTTTAAAATGTTTAAAACGAAGTGTTATAGAAGTAGAAAAAAAAAGATATAAAATAAAGGTTTAAAAATGTATAAACTTAAAAATGTAATTGACCTGATACTAATATAGTTTAAATTGTTTTCACATTTTTTTTTTTTTACAGTCGATAAAATGTGGGTTTTACCCCACTGCCTCCGTTCTGATAGAATACTGCATGATTTGCTGTGGCTTCCATAATGCACAGCATGGCTCTGTTCTGTTCCATTGCAATGCTTTCTCTTCCTGAGACGAAGTACCCTTTTCTGTAACACCTGACTGCAGTCACTCCAGAGGTGGTCTTCCATTCAGGAAAGGAAGAAAAGACACACTGTGATATTTTTTTCATTTCCATATGGAATGTGCGTTCCAACAATGCACCCAGGATGGAACAATAATTGAAAATCCATCCAATGAAAGTAAATGAATGATGTTTTAAGCTTGAAATGCTTCTATATTTCGATAATAGAGATCTCATTGAAATATATTTATATAGAAAATCTGTATTTTTTTTTTTGTCATAAAGCACTTTCCACAGAGATCATAAATACATTTAATAATAGAATGGTAAATGGAAATCTAAAATAAGTTATAATAATCGGTGATGAAATTTATAATTTGCATCCAGAGTAGGGATATAGTTACATTTATTGTATGTCTGTTATTAGGATAATATTGTCCCCTCAGATGTGTGCTTGAGCATGACCCCCCCTCCCCCCCCCCCCCCCATCTTCTGTACCAGGGGAATATCTCAAAGCTGAAATGAGTCCTGGTGTAAACAAGGTTTTTTTGTTGCAGAGACTTTGTATGATGTAATGTGAACATGTGCCTGCATTGGTGTTCTTGCACTTAAACAAATGGAACTTTCCTTACAGAAAGGCAGGGACAGCCTTCTAAGGAAAATATGAATTTAATGCAATTATAGAAAAAAAAAAAACGATAAAAGTCTTAAAAAAGAAATAAAATAAAATAATGGTGGTTGGGTATCTGCCCCTGCGAGACCACATAGGCCAGAAATTGGTGGAAGGGAACTGTTTCCACTAGATCAGCCTTTCTCAATCTTTTCAACAAAGATGAACCCTTAAAGTGACCTTCCCCTCCCAGGGAACCCCTGCTAAAAGTCAATATATCTATAACTCATGATATATTAGTGGCGGTGATGAGCCCGATATTGCAGAGGAAGGCCTCCTTTACGGCTCCCACTTGCAGCCCCTGGTAAGGCAACAGAAGGCGCGGAAGTGAGGAGTGGTACGAGTGCCTGGCAGGATCAACAAAGGTGGTGGTAGTTCAACGTCTCTGCAGGAACTGGAAGACAGGAGCCGGAGCAACACTGGAGACTGGACTGGAACCAGGAACAACAGGAAACTCAGCAGGCTGAACAAGAACCAGGAACAACAGGAAGTACTGGAACCAGGAACAACAGGAAGCTCAGCAGACTGGATAGGAACCAGGAACAGCAGGAAGCTTCAGCAGACTGGAGTAGTATGGCAAACTGGACTGGAACCAGGAACAATAGGAAGCTACAGCAGACTGGAGTAGTTTGGCAAACTGGACTGGAACCAGGAACAACAGGAAGCTTCAGCAGGCTGGATGGCTCAGCAGACTGGAACAGCTTCAGCAGACTGGACTGGAACCAGGAACAGTATGAATAGTCAGACAAGCCGGGTCAGTTAACAGGCTGGCAGCAAGGTACAGAGGGAACAGGCAGAGGAGACGTCACAACAGGCCAAGGGTCAGGTGCTGGCAGAAGGCTAGAATGGTCACAGGCAAGCCGGGTCTATCCCAGGTAAGTCTCAGATCGGGTTTCAGATACACAACGCTGTAGAGCAGACAGCAGGGGCTGTCTGTGAATGACAGGTTTAAATAGCCCTTCTGGCCCCAACCGTGGGGCGCGCGCACGCTCATGCGCGGTCGCGCCAGCGATCGGGAACCAGGGAGTCTGAGGCGCCTGTTTCTGGCAGGATCTTCATGACAAGCACATTACTAGGTGGAACAAACCAACTAATATAAACATTGTTATTACAGATACAAAAGGCATACATGCACTTATAGAACAGTAGAAAAATATTTTAATAATAAATAGGTCACGATAGATACCATCTAAACAATATAGTAGATAATTGTCTCGACATAATAAACATAGTAGTGGACCTAGGGCATGTAAACCAATATGCAATAGTAACATCAAAACAAAATGACAATGATGGATAGGTTCGTATAAGTACACACTAATAAAAAGGGGTTATACATAGACACTGTGACATAGCATAGAATAAAGCTTGACGCGTTTCGTGGTTAACATACTACTCATCAGGAGCAAATGCAAGGTAGGGAGTATCTATAATAGAGTAAAAAATGCCAACTGAGATCATAGTAAAAAAGGGATTATTAAACAAGACAGAAAGAGGGGGAACCAAACGGTCCCAAACACTCTCACCTATCTGTAATGAATGGGTAATCTTGTGGGTGGTAACAAAGGTGGGAGGCATACGAGACAACATCCAATTGGGAATAATTAACCCCTTACCGATAAAAAGATTAATAGTGGGAACTTATCTGGGAGGCAGAAATCACTTATTGCTCAAGGAACCCCTAGAAACCGTTGGAGGAACCCTGGTTGAGAAATCTGATACTAGATGGCATGGGAGGAGTCACAGCAACAAAAACGTGGCCGCACTCATGTTTAGATGTTAGACATAGGTGTGGCTGGAGGGAAACTTTTATTTCTACCACTGTAACTGGGGTAGGAAGCATGGTTGCTGCTGGAGAAGATGGGCTGAGGTTCCAGCCTACTCTTTTCAGTCTTTGACCTGGCCTCCTTACCCTCTTTACTGTGCTGCCATAGGTCAATATGTTACCCACCCATATCATCTTAAAGTGTTGTCACTCTAATTTTATCTGAGACAGACAACTCCCTTTGGCTAGTGTGCTCATGCACATGTGTCTGCATTGGTGTTCTTGCACTTAAACAAATGAAACTTTCTTTACCAGAAGGCAGGGACAGCTTTTTTAAGAAAAAAATGAATTCATACAATTATAAAAAAATATATATATACAAACAATGAAAGGTTAAAAAAGAAATAAAATAAAATAATGGTGGTTGGGTATCTTTCACTGTGAGACCACATAGGCCAGAAACTGGTGGAAGGGAACTGTTTCCACTAGATCAGCCTTTCTCAACCTTTTAAACACAGAGGGACCCTTGAAATTACCTTCCCCTTTCAGGGAACCCCTGCTAAAAGTTACTACATGCAGCCCCCGGGTTACAAACATCCGACTTACAAACGACTCCTACTTACAAACAGAGAGAGACAACAGGAAGTGGGAGGAAATCTACCCATAGAAATGGAAATTCAATCCTGTAAGAGTTATCAAGGGGAAAAGATGTCTCCACTGAAGCTTTATCACCAATCCTTGTATCCACAACAACCCAACATTTTCAAAATTCAATTGCCATTGTGTCATTGTGACAGAAAGTGAAATCCTCTATACAGGGGCACAGACAGCAAAATAAATATTGCAGGGATATTAACCCTTCCCTATGCTATCCGAAAAACGTAAAAGTTATTTTTTTGGATGAAGCTACACTTAAAAAATGTACCTGTTCCGACTTACAAACAAATTTGACTTAAGAACAAACCTACAGACCCTATATTGTTTGTAACCCAGGGACTGTATGTATATCTACAACTCATGATACATTAGTGTGATGGTCAGTGGAAAGAATGTTCTTTACATTTGTAGTCATTGGAAAGAATTACTGCTAAAATAAATCAATGGTGGGAACTTATCTGGGAGGCAGAAATTGCTTATTGCTCAAGGAACCCCTAGCAACCATTGGAGGAACCCTGGTTGACAAACCCAGCACTAGATGGTATGGGAGGAGTTACAGCAAGAGAAACATGGCCGCACCCGTGTTTAGATGGCTGGAGGGAAGCTTTTATTTTTACCCCTGTAACTGGTGTAGGAAGCATGGTTGCTGCTGGAGAAGGTGGACTGAGGTTCCAGCCTAAACTTCACAGTCTTTGACCTGGCCTCTACCATTTTTACTGTGCTGCCGTAGGTCAATATGTTATCCACCCATATCATTCCAAAGTGCTGTCATTCTAATTTTATGGGAGACAGACACTTCTCTTTGGCTAGTGTCTCAACATTTAGGCCTCTTGGCCCTATCATCTGTTAGTGGTCTTTAATGCCCCTGTTCCATGGCAGATGCTGTTCTCATTCCAGCATCCTGGTTTTGGCTTCCTGTCTGTCTGTCAACCTGCAGGGTTATTAATGTAGACACAGCCTCTGGGTGGAGTTCAAACCAGTTTTAAGCCTGCCAAGCCCTTAGTGTCATGCTTGTGATGCCGCATACACACGGCCGGACTTTTCCACGGGCAAACTCAGTCGGAATTTACGACAGAAAAATTTAAAACATGCTCTCTATCCAAGTCCGTCGGAAATTCCGATGGGAGAAGTCCGATGGGGCATACACACGGCCGGAATATCCAATAGAAAGCTCCCATCTGACTTTTTCCATCGGAAATTCTGGACGTGTGTACGCGGCATTAGAGTGTTTAAAACATATGTTTCAAGCTCCCTGTTTACCTGCCTTGTTCCCGTGCCTTGAACTTTACCTTTGTCCATCCCAGCCTTGCCAGCTAGTTTGGATTAACTTTTTATAGACCTCGGATTAAATTTTGGACTACTCTCTGAACTCTGCCTGACTTTTGACCACAGATTTGACCCTGACTACTCTCTGACCACTCTGCCTGTTTGCTGTGCTTAGCTTGCGCTTGCCCTGATGTGGTGGCCAGGCATTATAGCATTGTATATAAGACCTTGCGGCAGCGGAGTACCAGTAGGCCTGCTTGCCTTTTAGGAAAAGAGGCTGCCATAAGTGACACACACAGCCAGCTATAGTGCCTGACCATCTACGCTAGGGGTAGGCGTGACATCATCTAAATACTTGAGGGCTGCAGCTCTAATTTGTTGGCAGACTGACAATTTCCTGAGGATTCCCACTCTGCATGCAGTCCTGTTGGCCTTTTCTTGTGTCCAATCAAACGACAAAAGAAGAAAGCCTTTTTTGCCAACAAAATCATGGTTAGTGCCAATTTATTACCTTTTTTGATTCTCCTGGACATCGCCATGTATCTGTCTAATATGGAAAGAGTGATGCAACCCAGGAAATCATAAATTGTGTGATTCTGCATAGACTGGACCACCCCCAAGCAAGTATCATTTTAAAAACAGTATTCTGTCAATGTACCCAGTTTTTAAACCGATTTGGCATATTATCTTAGCTATAACACATATTGTCCGGCTATATTTGAATTACAAGTCTAAGCTTGTAAATCCATCTGTAGATATTCAGTCTTCCTCCAAACAAATATTAGTATAGTAGTAAATGTCAACAAGCAGCATGTGGGTGTTGTGGATTGAACACAAAACGATGCCCTTTATTCTTGAAATGCTTCTACTTTGTGGAAAAAAAATTATAAAAAAAAAAGGTTTTTAAGGATGAACCACAGGCATCAGTCTGTTAGCCCTTCTGTGTAGCTATTGCAAAATTGTTTAAAAATGCTTCCCTGCTCAAAAAACAAAATTAGCTAAAATTTCAAAAAATAGGTCAGGGTCTCTTCACACATCTGCTTTTTCCTGTAGTAAATCATTTCAATTATATTTTAAAGCAACCCTGTCTCTAGCTACCCATGCCGCCAAATGCTGCTCAATGACAGAAAACTATTGAAGTCAGCAAAGAAACTGACACTTCCAGGAGCGTTGATCTCCTTGGTATCCCAATGAGCTCAGTGGTTACTCCCAACAACCTCTTTATCAACTGAGAATGCATTATGTGCAGCAGAAGAGGTTACTATCTTGTTTTGCAGGTATTTTTTGGACCCTTTAAGGGTCTCTTTAAGGGCTTCCCAACTACCACTGAAAAAAGAAAATGCATAATTGTAGGGATGCACTGATACCAGTTTTTTAATACTGAGTACGAGTACCGATACTTTTTCTCAAGTACTCACCAATACCAATAACCGATACCTATTTTTACTGTCATGTGACAGTTTTTTAGGGCTTGTTTACACCATACATGCATAAAAACTGATGGAAAAAACGCATAGATTTAACTTGCAGAGCCATCAGTTTCACATCAGTTTTTCATCTGCGTTTCAGTGAGTTTTTACAGCATGTTCACAAATGTGTAGGCCCAGTGTGATTTAAAAAATAATCCTGTGCCATTTCAGTCTGGTTCAGGTGCAATTTCTTATCTCCTACACCACAATTCACATCG
This sequence comes from Rana muscosa, assembly GCA_029206835.1. Classification (NCBI taxonomy): domain Eukaryota; kingdom Metazoa; phylum Chordata; class Amphibia; order Anura; family Ranidae; genus Rana; species Rana muscosa. The sequence continues at coordinate 274,187,062 of CM055122.1, forward strand.
GAATCGCACCTGAACGGCTGAACAAAATCGCACAGGACCGGGCTTTGAAACCACGCTGCAAACCGGCCTGCACATATGTGAACCGAGTCTGAAGGTACCAGTTTTAATATTGATGCGTTTGCACGAGTACTTGTTTGCTAGCTTTCTGCACTGATAACAGTAACTACATAATTGTAAGTTATAATTTTCCAAAAAAAAACTTAAAAAAAATAACCATGGGACGGTTGAACCTATATTAAAAACACAGGGTCAGCATGATCCATAAGTTAAAAATTCACAGATCTAAAGAAAAGAAACATTAAAATACATGTTCCATACTTTAAACCAGGAAACAGTTTGATTATTGTGCAAGGCAAAAAATTATTTTATTATATTTTAAAGCAAACCTGTCTCTAGCTACCCGTGCCACCAAATGCTGCTCCATGGCAGAGAAATATTGAAGTCAGCTAAGAAACCAACACGCCAGGAGTGTTGGTCTCCTTGGTATTCCAATAAGCTCAGTGGTTACTCCCAACAATCTCTTAATCACTAAGGAACACATTATAGGCAGCAGGAGAGGTTACTATCTCTTTTTGCAGGTATTTTTGGACCCTTAAAGGGTTTCTTTAACCACTTGTCTACCGCCCACCGTCAAATGACGGCAGGTGGAAGACTCTCTTGTTCTGACAGGACGTCATATGACGTCCTGGCTTTAAAAGCAGCTAGGGGGCGCGTGCGCGCCGCGTCGCTGGGGACCCGATGCGCATGCCCGGCGGCCGCGATGGCCGCTGGGCACCCGCGATTGCCCAGTAACCGAGCAGGACAGTGGATCTGTGTGTGTAAACACACAGATCCACGTCCTGTCAGGGAGAGGAGACCGATGGTGTGTCCCTTGTACATAGGGACAACCATCGGTAACCTCCCCCAGTCAGTCCCCTCCCCCCACAGTTAGAACACAGCTAGGAAACACATTTAACCCCTTCCTCGCCCCCTAGTGCATTTTTTTTAGCAGAGATCGCTGTATAATTGTGAATGGTCCCAAAAATGTGTCAAAAGTGTCCGATGTGTCCGCCGCAATATCGCAGTCACAATAAAAATCGCAGATCGCCGCCATTACTAGTAAAAAAAAAAAAAAATGCTATAAATCTATCCCCTATTTTGTAGATGCTATAACTTTTGCGCAAACCAATCAATATACGCTTATTGCGATTTTTTTTTACCAAAAATATGTAGAAGAATATGCATCGGCCTAAACTGAGGAAAATGTTTACATTTAAAAAATAAAAATTATATTTATTACAGCAAAAAGTAAAAAATATTGTGTTTTTTTTCAAACTTGACGCTCTTCTTTTGTTTATAGCGCAAAAAATAAAAACTGCAGAGGTGATCAAACACCACCAAAAGAAAGCTCTATTTGTGGGGAAAAAAGGACGCAAATTTTGTTTGGGAGCCACGTCGCACAACCGCGCGATTGTCATTCAAAATGTGACAGCGCTGAAAGCTGAAAATTGGCTTGGGCAGGAAGGGGGTTTTCGTGCCCAGTAGGCAGGTGGTTAAGGGCTTCCCAACTACTACTATAAACCCAAAGTAAATGCATAATTGTAAAGCTTAAACTAGTTAAAAAAAATAAAAAATAAAAATAACCATGGGACTGTTGAACTTGTATTAAAAACACAGGATTAGAAGCTAAAATTCACAGCTCCAAAGAAAATCACTTAAAAATGCACATTCCCCACTTTGAACCAGGGAATAGTTTTATTATTGTGGAGAGCAAAAAATGGACCAATGTGAGGGGAATTTCAGGACAAATTTACATTCAAGAGAAAATTGAAGAACAGATGTTGGACAAACATTCTGCTTTATGAAATTTTCATACGGGTGACTTTTGTTTGATGCTGTTTTCGATGGGTGAATCTTATGTGAAAATAAGAAAAGAAAACTGTGATTAATGGAAAAAAAGTTAAAAGATTGAAGATTGGTTGAAATTTGGGTGCATTTCAGGCAAATGTTGGGTGAATTTCTTGTTGAGTCGTCAATAAATACACCCCTATGAGTTTTGGTCTACAAATCTATATGTTTGACACAATAACAAAAAAAAAATGATATTAAAGATCAATTTGAAAACATTTTTGAAAAGCTTCAAAAAAACAATTACAGAAACTCTATATAATTACCATTTAAAAAGAACATTTAATGCTCTTATGTTAAATCTACAAATGTATGATTGAATGAAATATAACGCAGCACCAAGAAAAATTAAAATAAGGGGGCATCTTCCTTTTCGTGTAACAGCCAAAAGATTGAGGTAATCCAATTTCCCATGGGGAGCCATCGCATGCTGTTCTTTATATTGTGTTTGCGAATTAAGTTACACCTCTTTGATTCAGAGTGACAGAATTAAGAAAGCATATTATCAAATTACCCCTCGCCGAGGGTTTATCAAGAGGAGTTTTAGAAAACCCAATTACCATTATAATAATATCATTACTTGCCATTAGAGCTTAGCGCAAGTTTATATAAAAAAAAATAAAGATCTACCTGCGGTGACGTGCTAATTACAATAAAGCGGAGATTAATGATATTACAGCCATAACGAAAAAAACACAGCAACAGAAATAAAAATGTAGTGCTAAATTATGTTAAAGTTCTGTTTTGTCATAACAATTAAGATTTTGATAAAGATGGTAAACAGAAAACATTACATGTTAGAAAAGGAGTTTTAGTCCTAAAGGGGACTTGTCATGTACAAGGATGCCTAAGACGCACTACAAAGTTACCCCTCTGCCTGCCTTCACCTGCTGAGCAATGACCATAGGTAGAGTAGAGTTGGTCCTCCTCAATTTCAGAAAATGTTTAATTCAGTCTGAATTTCACAGATTCCGATGGCCAAATCTGAATCAGAATTTCAGTGTTCTTTTTTTGCGGTTCAGTTTCTGCCTTACTGTGTATCTGCTTTTGCCTGGACATGCTTAGCTTGACTACCATTGCCTCCAGGTCCCACCCATCTATTTTAGTATCACTTTTAACTTCGCAAGTTAGTTAATATTTAAAAAGTGTGGCCCAAACACCCATGATCAAACTTTTTAGAATATTCCCCATCTCTAGCAATGATAGGTGATAACCGCTATTATTCAAAGCGGGCTTGAAAAAGAGTAGTCTGATATTCTTGCAGCCTTCTACCCCTAAAATTATATATTTTAAAAAAAAAATAGCAAAATGAAACACTGGAAGAAAAAAAAAATGCTCATCTTACTCCAAGTTCCAGTAAACTCATCTAGATGACAAATTTTCTTGGAATCTAGGAGCCAGTCTTTCGGCTGATGATTTTCCAGCATGCTCGTCTGACAGAAGCCAACCGAACAGCCAGCTTCTTCTGGACCTGCTGCCATACACACGGGCTGAATGGCGGCCCCCCTCCAGGACAGACCCCCCCTTCAGCACAGACCCCCCTTAAGCACAGATGGACCCCCCATTCCGCTCAGACCCCCCTCTTCAGCACAGATGGACCCCCCTTCAGCACAGACCCCCCTTCAGCACAGATGGACCCCCCTATTCCGCACAACCACAGACCCCCCCTCTTCAGCACAGATGGACCCCATTCCGCACAGACCCCCCTTCAGCACAGACCCCCCATTCAGCACAGATGGCCCCCCTTCAGCACAGACCCCCCCTTCAGAACAGACCCCCATTCCACACAGACCCCCCCTTCAGCACAGACCCCCTTTCAGCACAGATGGACCCCCCATTCAGTACAGACCCCCCATTTCGCACAGACCCCCTTTCAGCACAGATGGACCCCCCATTCCACACATACCCCCATTCAGCACAGATGGACCCCCCATTCTGCACAGACCCCCCCTTCAGCACAGATCCCCCCTTCAGCACAGACCCTCCTTCAGCACAGACCCCCCATTCAGCACACCCCCCCTTCAGCACAGACCCCCCATTCAGCACAGATGGACCCCCCTTCAGCACAGACCCCCCCATTCAGCACAGACCCCCTTCAGCACAGATGGACCCCCCCATTCCGCACAGCCACATACCCCACCTTCAGCACATATGGACCCCCCATCCCATTCAGTACCTCAGATCAGCGCGGCACAGCAGGCCCCCTCTCCTGTGTACACATAAACACTGGAGGGGGAGGCAGCTTTCACTTTGCTCGCTGTGCCTGTATGACATCCGGTCCGGGACCGCTCAGACAGCCCGCGGCCATGAAAGAAGGGGATGGTTGGTCAGGTGCAGTGGTGTCACCCCGCACCAGACCACCCCCCCTGCAACGCAAAGGCCAGCAGCTCACCTCTCTCTCCCTGTTCTAACCTGCCTGTCACCGCGGCGCTTTCACTGTTTCAGTCATGGAGGGGGGGTTGTACAGGGACAAGACACCTCCCGCAGTACAGCCTAGGAGCTAGGTCACTAATTCTAGTCGCCAATGCGACCTGGCGCCTGGGGTTTGTCGAGTCCTGTATTAAACCATACATAAACACAGGAATATTGTCGCCTAAAATATTCATAGACAGAAGACTTATGAATGTAAAACAGGGAGAACCCAACAACCAACATTCTCGGTTGGGATACCAATAGAGACAACTAAACAGTATATTAAAATTCAAATTAGTACCAATAGGGTTGAGGGATACATGTCCAATCCACTAGGGATTGACTGCTCAATATCCCATCAGACCATTGTGATATGTGAAACTGGTAGGGCAATGTCATGGGGAAAAAAGATAGGGGCAGGGAATGGGAGGGGAAAAGAAAAAAGAAAAAAAGGGACCATAAAAAAGGGGGAACCCCCGTGCACCTTTCTGTGAGTATCATCAGCATAGAACTATGTGCTCTATAGGAACATCTTGCAATTATTGAAGAATTTAAACAAACTCAAAGAAAAAAAGAGACAAAACAGAGTAGATCACAAAAATGAAAAGAAGAGAGAGAGAGAGAGCGAGAAAAGAGAGGGCCAGCCAGAAATTCATTAATTTACAGATAAGTATTGTATCCATGGATCCCAAATTTCAGAGTTTCTAACCCGCACTGGTCCCTGTCTCACATGCATACCTACACACATAAGGGCCAATTTGTAAAGAAGGTTAATTGATCTACCAATATGTTTTGGGAGTAAACTCCATGCAGATACTGCCCTGATCCTAAATTGAACCGAGGACCCTAGAGCTGCAAGGTAGATCCTGCCTTCTAGGGTAACTTTATTGGTCTGCACTTAAAGGGAGCAATCTGTTTCCAGATTCTAGCACAACATTAATCTTAATCACATTCAATAAACACTGCTACACAAAAAATAACAGTAATAAAAATAATTTTAATAATAATAACAAAAAAAAAAAAAAACAAATTGAAGGATTCCGCACTACTGCAAAACTATCTTTTTTTTTTTCAAATTTCCCCATCTCTCTGATTTTGTAAATAGTCGTATTTATGCTTCAATCAAGCCAATTCATGTCTTGGATGCATTCTCAGATTCTGTCCCCATGGAAACACGTCCTATTACCTTTCCTTCATGTATTTATAAGTGAGCATTTTATTTCCTAACAAAGAAAAGTACATATGTGCATTTCATATATTTACATCTCAGAAAAAGCTTCTAATAATTGTGTGAAAAGATAGAAAAACTGGTGCATGTCCTTATAACTCAACAAGCCCTGATGACTGTAATAACGACTCTCTTTTATGGCACTTGAGACACTTCTTAGCCGTTTTGTTAAGTTAGGGAAAGGTCAAGTAGGGACCCGCTGTCACTGTTTGCTTAACATTCATACATACATTGCTAGTTGATTGCTGCTTGAATTCAAATACGCCATGTTTTATTTATGATTGAAATTACATTTTTTGCAAACTCCCTGGCTCTTTTAATATCTTGATGTTCACGAAGCATAAACAAAACAAAGTAAATTGCTTTATCTATTGTTCTTAGCTGTGTCCTGTTGTTTTAACAGCATTTAATATACATATATCTACACAGCAATTATTTTACAGTAAGACATTTTTCTTCTTAATGTATTTCTGTTTTTCCCATCCTTTCTTTAGGGAAGAATTATGCTAAGTAATATTTATGTAAAAGCAGGCTACAGGCTTAGAAAAAGCAATATATCGCTCTGTTATTATTTAAAAAAATAATGACAGTAGTGTAAATTGCTATGTGCAGGACCCCATAGGAACCAATCAGAATTCATCATTTGATAGCCAACACAGTAAAAGATAGATTCTGAGTGGTTACTACAGCTTTTCTCAACCTTTTTTTTTGTTTCACCACCCTTTTAAAGTATGCAGACTCCCAAGGCACCCCAGTTTAAATGTAAAAAAAATGTAATCGTAAATGTACGGTAAGTGTTTGTTAACCTAAAAAAAAAAAAAAAAAAAAAAATGGATCCTGTTCATTTAAAGCATGTTATAGAGCACCGTGCTTGCGCTGTGTAATTTTAACCTGATTGATCTTGCCAGTTTCTACTCTCCCTTCTGTAAGCTGACTACGGTATATCATGGCTGCTGAGCCCTAACACCGTGGTCAGTTTACATGCCTCCGTCATCCGCAGCTCTCTCCTGTCCTCCTCTCCCCCTCCCTCCCTGCCTGTCGGTTCCTGGGTCAGGGACCGCCCCCTCCCCTCCTGCTGCTGAAATAACATTTCATAGTTTATACAGTTCTCCTTGTCTTCTAAGGATATGTCCCCCTGTGTGTGTGTTTTATTATAATAAGCCACCCTTTACCTTATGTCAGAGTACGGAGTGCCGCTCACGTGAGCCGCCGGCTCTCTCCTCCTCCCCTCCAGATAAGGAAAGGATGGCTTATTTTAATAAAACACACAAACAGGGGGACACATCCTTAGGAGACCAGGAGGATTGTATAAGTTATGAAATGTGGGTTAACAACCACTTAACTTGATCCTTGGACAATGCATCCTTCACTTCAGAGGTCCTCCTATTCACATCAGAAGCCCTCATTTACATCAGAGGTCGTCCTTCACTTCAAAGTCTCCCCCATCACGTCAGATGCCCCCATCACATCAGAAGCCCCGCTTCACATAAGAGGTTCCCCATCACATCAAAAGTCCCCATTTACATCAGAGGCCTTTCTTCGCACCAAAAGCTCCCCATCACATCAGAGGTTCCTCCATCACATCAGAAGGCCTTCCTTCACACCAGAGCCCCCCCCCCTTCAGGTCAGAGGTCCCCATCACATCAGAGTTACTCCTTTACATCAGAGGCCCCTATACATGATTCCCCCCCAGTTTCTCAGGCCCCCACAATAGAGAACCCCCAACCACACAGTCCCCTCTTTACATCTTTACATCAGAGTCCTTCCTTTTGGCTACAGCAGTGTGGCAAAGGGTGAGAGGTAGAGAAGGTCTGGACATCTACATCTCCGAAGAACCCTCTTCCTACATACAGAGTGTGGGCATGCACTTGAGAGTCAAGGCAAATGCATTGATTTGTTGGAAAATCTATTTTTGTGTATGAAGATAGAAGTAAAAAGGTTGGGGATATGGAGTTTAGTGATGAGGTTCCTGTTTCTCACTACCATGGGATCACTGCAGATCCCGTGCATTTTAAAAGTTTGTGAATCAGAAACTTTTGACAAATTTCAGATTCATTGCCAGAAATAAGGAACAACCAATAATGCACAAAGGGCGGGCTCACAGCAACCATATTGTCGGCGTGCATTGGAGCTATTCAAGAGAGCCAACATCTTTGTGTAGGGAGCGATACTTTTAGAAATAAAATAAAAATTTGTTCTGACATTGGTAATGGTCCCCCAACGGAGTCTCTGACTTCCTATGCCTTTTGTTTCGCAATAGCTTTCTTATTAGCCCCTCAAATGAACAAAAATAATACGATTTACCCAAATTCGTGTATATTATTTAGTCTGTAGGAAAGTTATAGAGTCCACAAATAGAGTTGAGCGGACACCTGGATGTTCGGGTTCGACGGGTTCGGCCGAACTTCGGAAAAAAGTTCGGGTTCGGGACCGAACTTTAACCCGAACCCGAACCCGAACCCGAACCCCATTGAAGTCAATGGGGACCCGGACTTCTAAGGACTAAAAAGGCTCTAAAAAAGTAATGGAAAGAGCTAGAGGGCTGCAAATAGCAGCAAAATGTTGTTAAGAGCATGGCAAGTGCTCTGCAAACAAATGTGGATAGGGAAATAACTTAAAATAACATTAAAAAAAATAAAAAAATAAAAAAATATGCTGGAGGCCCCCTTTTCAGCAGAAGAGGTACGGGAAGTCATTAAGAACCTCAGAAACTCAACGGCACGATGCCACACATATGGTGGGAATGCCCCAGAATACGCCCTTTCTGGAATAAATTATTCAATTTAATGGATAAGCTAGTGGGAAAATAAAAATGTAGCGGGGTGCTAAATTTAAGGGAAGTGTTTGAGTGGTAAATAGGCTCAAACACCCTAATTCTGTAGGATTCATGGACCATTTTGTCCTCGGGGGACAGTATTGGTGTGCAGTTCCCTGCGGCCTACAGGTGGCGCTGCCATGGTAGGCTAGGGTTGAACCGCCGATACAGTGCTGTGCCTTTTGTGTCCCCTCTTGGCAGTAGTACAGCGGGGCGGGGAACCTGCTGTGCATGCCGGGAGAGCATATAAAAGGGGCAGACCTTTGGCCTGGGGGCTAATGTCCAGTGGGGTCCACGCCCAGGTGCCTTCGGCCTGGGTGCATGTGTTCCTGTTCCATCTCGGGTACCTTTAGCCCGGAGTGAGGTACTATCCTGGAGTTCCTGCTGCCCTGGGTATGGAGGCCTAGGTGCGGGAGTAAAGCCTGGAGTCCAGAGCCTTCGTCTGAGGTCTGCTAAGGGTCGAGGAGTCTTAGGGTGCCACCTCGTGTAGGGGACCATGTTCCAGGGAAGGGAGGATCATTCTGATGGACCGATGCGGGAGTCACGGTGAAGGAAGGGTCTGTTGACTCCCTGGAGAGATGTCTTCCCCTTGATATGGGCTAGGTTCGTAGAAGGAGAAGCTCAAGGTCATCTTGACTGTATCAGAGGCCTTATTCACCCGGCCCGTGGCAGGGGCCTTATACACCCTGGTCTGTGGCAGAGACCAAAGTTCTCCAGGTCCGTGGCAGGGGCCTTGTACACCCGGTCTGTGGCAGAGACCGACCTCAAGGTCTGTGGCAGAGACCGTGCACCTAAAACTGTTTGAGAAACCTAAGCAGTGAAGTGAATATGCTACGTTTGTGCCTGGACCTCCTCCACACCTTAAGCTGTCCTGTTTCTTTGCTCTAACCTTTTCTATCCGAGTAGAGTTTATTTTGCCATGAGAGAATAAGAGTTGTAATTTCAGCTGGTGTGGACATTGACTTTACTGGGAATTAAAGGACTTGCCTCTACCTACAGTAGAGGTGAGAATCATCCTCTGGAGGAGTTTTGACTCCGGCTGTGGACACGGCCCGTCAAGTACACCGCTCAACCTCTTTATATAGGAGGGTACGGGCTGGTAGTGCGGTATGCCTTTCTCCCTCCTGCGAGGAGCCAACAACATAAAGGCAGGTAAGGGGGAAAGGATCTGTGCGCTACAAAAAAATAAAATAAAAATTATAATCTTGACCTAGGAGGACGAGGTCCATATGGAGTAGGAGGTTGAGGTGGCGGTGGATGTGGCTGTGTAGGTGGAAGCGGCGGTAGAGGAGGACGAGGTAGCCAACACTGGTTCAAAAATACAACAATGGCTGGGTAAGGCCAGTGATGTGTCGAATTCTGTCCCCCGTCGAATAGTGTCCACCCTGTACTGCGCTTGCTCAGTATGTAGGACAAGAGGATTTCGAAAATCTCCCAAGATGAACGGCGCCTGCGTGGTGAGTTCAGGTGAAGGCCACACCATCCGTGGTTCAAGCCGAGCCAAGTGAGGCCGTGCCCGAAGCGTGGCGATCGAAGCGAACCCGTGAGGGGCCCTGTTACTATGTGCTACCGTATGTCCACTTGGATGTTGGGGCTTGAACCTGCACTCACGGCGCAGGCGCCGTTCATCTTCGGAGATTTTGTGAATCTCCTTGTCCTCTGTACTGCGCAAGCGCTGCGCCTTCGCAGTACGGGCCGGACACAATCCGATGGCCGGACAGTTTTTGTCACAACACCGGTATACATGTCTATTCTGCAGAAGGTACGGACAAGTCCTGTGGGATCCATGCCTGGTTCATTTTAATGAACGTGAGCTTGTCCACATTGGCTCTGGACAGGCGGCTGCGCTTGTCTGTGATAACGCCCCCTGCCGTGCTAAATACCCGTTCAGATAATACACTGGCTGCAGGGCAGGCCAGCACCTCCAAGGCATAAAGGGCAAGCTCAGGCCATGTGTCCAATTTGGAGACCCAGAAGTTAAAGGGGGCAGACCCGTCATCCAGTATGTGTAGGCCTGTGGACACATACTGCTCAACCATGTTGGTGAAATGCTGCCTCCTGCTAAGATGTTCCATCTCAGCTAGTGGTGCTGGTTGTTGTGGCGTGCTGACAAAGCTTTTCCACATTTCAGCCATGCTAACCCTGCCTTCTGAGGTGCTGCCGGTGCCCCGGCTGCGTTGGCGACCTCTTCCTCCTCCTCTGCCTTCGCCTTGTGCTTCCACCGTACGCCCGCTGTCAGGTGGGAATGCCACCAGCAGCGCGTCTACCAGCGTGCGCTTGTACTCGCGCATCTTACGATCCTGCTCCAGTGAGGGAATTAAGGACGGTACGTTGTCCTTGTAACGGGGATCCAGCAGGGTGGCCACCCAGTAATCAGCACCAGTTAAAATGTGGGCAACTCGGCGGTCATTGCGGAAACACTGCAGCATGTAATCGCTCATGTGTGCCAGGCTGCCCAGAGGCAAAGAAAAGCTGTCCTCTGTGGGAGGTGTATCGTCTGTGTCCTCTGTATCCCCCCAGCCACACACCAGTGATGGCCACGAGCTGGTCTGGGTGCCACCCTGCTGTGAAAATGGTTCCTCCTCCTCCTCCTCCTCCATCTCCTCCTCCACCTCGTCATCCTCCGGAACTGTGCCCATTCTGCCGGACAATTGTGTACCTGGCGTTTTTTGGTGCAGGAACCCACCCTCGTAGCCACTTGTGAAAGACTGCCCTGAAAGCCTTTGAAATGATCCCGCTTCCTCCTCCTCATCCTCATCCTCCTGTGCCACATCCTCTTCCATCGTCGCCCGAAGCGTTTTTTCAAGGAGGCATAGAACTGGGATAGTAACGCTGAGAACGGCGTCATTGGCACTGGACATGTTGGTGGAGTACTCGAAACAGAGCAACAAGGCACACAGGTCTCGCATGGAGGCCCAGTTATTGGTGGTGAAGTGGTGCTGTTCCGCAGAGCGACTCACGCGTGATTGCTGCAGCTGAAACTCCACTATCGCCTGCTGCTGCTCGCAGAGTCTGGCCAGCATGTGCAAGGTGGAGTTCCACCTTGTGGGCACGTCACATATGAGGCGGTGAGCGGGAAGGCCGAAGTTACGCTGCAGCGCTGACAGGCTAGCAGCAGCAGGGTGAGAACGCCGAAAGTGAGCACACACAGCCCGCACTTTCTGCAGCAGCTCTGGCATATTGGGGTAATTTTTAAGGAACCTCTGGACCACCAAGTTCAGCACATGCGCCAGGCAAGGGATGTGCGTCAAACCGGCTAGGCCCAGAGCTGCTACGAGATTTCGCCCATTATCGCACACCACCAGGCCAGGCTTGAGGCTCACTGACAGCAACCACTCATTGGTCTGTTGTTCCATGTCCCTCCACAACTCTTGCGTGGTGTGGGGTTTTTCCCCCAAACAGGAAAGTTTTAAAACTGCCTGCTGTTGTTTACTGCTGGCTGTGCTGAAGTTGGTGGTGAAGGTGTTACGCTGACCGGATGAGGAGGCGGTAGAGGATGAGGAAGCGGAGTAGGAGGAGTTAGCAACAGGAGGCAAACTGAAGCGCCCTGCAATCCTCGGTGGTGGAAGGACATGCGCCAAACTGCTATCTGCCTCAGGCCCAGCCGCCACTGCATTTACCCAGTGTGCTGTTAGGGAGATATAACGTCCCTGACTGTGCTTACTGGTCCACGCATCCGTAGTTAGGTGGACCTTGCCACAGATCGCGTTGCGCAGTGCACACCTGATTTTGTCCCCCACTTGGTAGTGCAGGGAAGGGATGGCTCGCCTGGAAAAGTAGTGGCGGCTGGGCACGACGTACTGTGGGACAGCCAATGCCATCAGGCTTTTAAAACTCTGCGTCTCCACCAGACGGAATGACAGCATTTCAAAGGCCAGGAGTTTTGAAATGCTGGCATTCAGGGCCAGGGATCGCGGGTGGCTAGGGGGGTACTTTCTCTTCCGCTCCAATGTTTGGGAGATAGAGAGCTGAACGCTTCCATGGGACATTGTGGAGATGGTTGGTGACCCAGGTGGTAGTGTTGCTGGCAGATCCACTGTTTGCGGGGTGGCAGATGCCACTGTCACTACAGAGGTGGATGAAGAGGCCGAGACTGCAGCAGAAGAGGAAGCAGGAGGAGCCAGAGATCTTTCTTGGTTTTTGAGGTGTCTACTCCACTGCAGCTCGTGCTTTGCACTTAGATGCCTGGTCATGCAGGTTGTGCTCAGGTTGAGAACGTTTATGCCTCGCTTCAGGCTCTGATTGCACAGCGTGCAAACCACTCGTGTCTTGTCATCAGCACATTGTGTGAAGAACTGCCACGCTAGGGAACTCCTTGGACCTGGCTTTGGTGTGCTCGGTCCCTTGCTGCGTTGGGCAGTAGCAGACATACTGTCTAGGGGACGGACGCTCCGCTTTTGCACCCTGCTCCCTCTTCTGCTGTGCTGGTGGCTCTGTGCGACCACCGCCTCTTCCTCCAAACTACACTGGTCACCTGCATAATGTTGATTCCATGTGGGGTCGAGGACCTCATCGTCCTCCACATCATCTTCCACCCAGTCTTCACCCCTGCCCTCCTTGTCTGTCTGCACAATTGCGAAAGCAGCAGCAGTTGGCACCTGTGTTTCGTCATCATCCGAGACGTGCTGCGATGGTCCTCCCATGTACTCATCATGAAACATAAGTGGTTGGGCATCGGTGCACACAATCTCTTCCACTTCTGGGGCAGGGCTAGGTGGATGGCCCTGGGAAACCCTGCTAACAGAGTCATCGAAAAGCAGAAGAGACTGCTGCATGATTTGGGGCTCAGACTGCTTGGCTGATTTGCAAGGGGGTGAGGTGAAAGACTGATGGACATGGGCTTCAGGTGCCAACTCTGATCTTTCATCAGAAGAGTGGGTGGGAGACAATGTGAAGGAACCCGAGGCACTGTCAGCAACCCAATCTACTATCGCCTGTACTTGTCCTGGCCTAAACATTCGTACAGCCTCATTAGGCGCGACAAAATACCGCCGCAGGCTCGGTCGCCTACTCGCACCTGAGGAAGGTGTTTCACTTGTGCGTGTATCTGGCACAGATCCACCACGTCCTCTCCCTGCAACAGGAGCTCCACCAGCAGCACCACGACCGGGGCTACCACGTCCCTTTGACCTTCTCCTCATATTTTCCAAATTTAGGATCTTGCCCTAAATGGGTGTTTTTGGAAGAGCAGAACACACCCACAGTACGTAACCGCTGAATCGCACAGCTACAGAACTGCAGAAAATGCTATTCAAAAAAAATGTTTTTTTTTTTACTATAGCACAGTAGAAGAAAACTATATATAAATTGTTTATTTCACACACCTCCACATATGTATAACACACTGCAAAATATTTTTTGTGGCCCTAAATGGCGTTTTTTGGAAGACCACAACACACCCACAGTACGTAACCGCTGAATCGCACAGCTACAGAACTGCAGAAAATGCTATTAAAAAAAATGTTGTTTTTTTAGTATAGCACAGTAGAAGAAAACTATATAGAAATTGTTTATTTCACACACCTTCACATATGTATAACACACTGCAAAATATTTTTTGTGGCCCTAAATGGCGTTTTTTGGAAGACCACAATACACCCACAGTACGTAACCGCTGAATCGCACAGCTACAGAACTGCAGAAAATGCTATTCAAAAAAAATGTTGTTTTTTTTACTATAGCACAGTAGAAGAAAACTATATATAAATTGTTTATTTCACACACCTCCACATATGTATAACACACTGCAAAATATTTTTTGTGGCCCTAAATGGCGTTTTTTGGAAGACCACAACACACCCACAGTACGTAACCGCTGAATCGCACAGCTACAGAACTGCAGAAAATGCTATTAAAAAAAATGTTGTTTTTTAAGTATAGCACAGTAGAAGAAAACTATATATAAATTGTTTATTTCACACACCTTCACATATGTATAACACACTGCAAAATATTTTTTGTGGCCCTAAATGGCGTTTTTTGGAAGACCACAATACACCCACAGTACGTAACCGCTGAATCGCACAGCTACAGAACTGCAGAAAATGCTATTCAAAAAAAATGTTGTTTTTTTAGTATAGCACAGTAGAAGAAAACTATTTAGAAATTGTTTATTTCACACACCTCCACATATGTATAACACACTGCAAAATATTTTTTGTGGCCCTAAATGGCGTTTTTTGGAAGACCACAATACACCCACAGTACGTAACCGCTGAATCGCACAGCTACAGATCTGCAGAAAATGCTATTCAAAAAAAATGTTGTTTTTTTAGTATAGCACAGTAGAAGAAAACTATTTAGAAATTGTTTATTTCACACACCTCCACATATGTATAACACACTGCAAAATATTTTTTGTGGCCCTAAATGGCGTTTTTTGGAAGACCACAATACACCCACAGTACGTAACCGCTGAATCGCACAGCTACAGAACTGCAGAAAATGCTATTCAAAAAAAAAGTTGTTTTTTTAGTATAGCACAGTAGAAGAAAACTATTTAGAAATTGTTTATTTTACACACCTCCACATATGTATAACACACTGCAAAATATTTTTTGTGGCCCTAAATGGCGTTTTTTGGAAGACCACAATACACCCACAGTACGTAACCGCTGAATCGCACAGCTACAGAACTGCAGAAAATGCTATTCAAAATTTTTTTTTTTTTTATAGTATAGCACAGTAGAAGAAAACTATATATAAATTGTTTATTTCACACACCTCCACATATGTATAACACACTGCAAAATATTTTTTGTGGCCCTAAATGGCGTTTTTTGGAAGACCACAACACACCCACAGTACGTAACCGCTGAATCGCACAGCTACAGAACTGCAGAAAATGCTATTCAAAATTTTTTTTATTTTTTTAGTATAGCACAGTAGAAGAAAACTATTTAGAAATTGTTTATTTCACACACCTCCACATATGTATAACACACTGCAAAATATTTTTTGTGGCCCTAAATGGGTGTTTTTGGAAGAGCAGAACACACCCACAGTACGTAACCGCTGAATCGCACAGCTACAGAACTGCAGAAAATGCTATTCAAAAAAAATGTTTTTTTTTAGTATAGCACAGTAGAAGAAAACTATATATAAATTGTTTATTTCACACACCTCCACATATGTATAACACACTGCAAAATATTTTTTGTGGCCCTAAATGGCGTTTTTTGGAAGACCACAACACACCCACAGTACGTAACCGCTGAATCGCACAGCTACAGAACTGCAGAAAATGCTATTCAAATAAAATGTTGTTTTTTTAGTATAGCACAGTAGA
Organism: Rana muscosa; assembly: GCA_029206835.1. Classification (NCBI taxonomy): domain Eukaryota; kingdom Metazoa; phylum Chordata; class Amphibia; order Anura; family Ranidae; genus Rana; species Rana muscosa. The sequence continues at coordinate 274,202,692 of CM055122.1, forward strand.
AGACAAATATATAGAAATGGTTTATTTCACACGCCTCCACATATGTAATAACACAGTGCAAAATATTTTTTGTGGCCCTAAATGGGTCTTTTTGCAAGTGTACATTAAAGTGCAAAGTTTTTTTTTGTTTTTTTTTGCCCTAAACGGGTCTTTTTTTGCACAAGCAAAATAAAATTGAATTTTTTTTTGCCCTTAATGGGTCTTTTGGAAAAGAGCACAATAGTGCCTTTTTTTTTTTGTCCTAAATGGATCTTTTTCCAAGAGCAGAATACACCCACAGTATGGAAACGGTGTATCTCTCAACGTAATATATGCAGTGCTGGTGCACTGAGCTTGCAGATAAAAGGTAGATTTTCTCTGACACTGGGCTCATAGCAGTGTAAAAAGACTGTGCACTGCAACACAAACAGGTAAACCTATGCAGATCGCTGAGTTATATCTCTGAATCTGGACTCCTATTCCTATATAATATATCTCTCTCCCTGAAAGCACCAACAGGAACCTGGCCCTACACTACACTATCTCTCTATCTTTTCCCTCAGATTCCAGAATCAGGACTAACTCATGTATTTTTCTATCTCTCCCTAAAAGCAGCAGCAGCAGACAAGATCCTCTCCCTATCTATTCTGAAGCAGAGTGACGTGTGTGCTGTGTGCCTCTAGCTTATATAGAAGCTGGGTCACATGTTGCACTGACCAATCACAGCCATGCCATTAGTAGGCATGGCTATGATGGCTTCTAAGGGCACACCAGCTAATCAAAAGGTGATTGGCTGGCCCCTGAAGCATTTCTAACTGCGTAATTAGATTGCCAAATCCGAACCAGAACCCGGACTTTTGCGCAAAGTCCGGGTTCGGGTTCGGGAAAAAGCTAAAGTTCGGTACAGACCCGAACTTTACAGTTCGGGTTTGCTCAACACTATCCACAAACTATGGTACCCATCGGCTGTGTCCACCGTGACAGATTGCGCCGCTGCGCGCCCTGCGGCTGAGCCTTCTGACAGAAGGTCATATAAAGGACAAATGTCCAGCTTGGCTGTCAGAAGCACTCAAAAGGATGAATGTCCCAGCTGGACCCATGTTTATTAAAGGTCAGCAGCTACAAAAAGTGTAGCTGCTGACTTTTATTAAACAGACACTTACCTGTTCCACGGTCCAGCAATACGGCCGCCCAAAGCCTAAAGCCTCATACACACGATCTGATTTTCTGACGGGAATTGTGTGATGACAGGGCGATGTCGGAAAATCCAACCGTTTGTATGGTCCATCGGACAATTGTTGTTGAATTTTCCACGGAAAAATGTGGGATAGCACGCTTTAAAATTGTCCGCCAACAAATGTGTGTTGTCGGATTATCCGATCGTGTGTACACAAGTCCGTCGGACAAAATTCCAAAGTACAAACACGCATGCTCAGAAGCAATGCTCACCGTAACACAACATTAGCAGAAGTTGCCCGAGGGGTGGCGCTAAAAAGCTGAAAAACCATGTTTGTTGGCCGACAATTCCTTGCCGTTTGTATGCAATACAAGTTTCTGGCCAATGAACTTCGGACAAAAGTCCTACGCTTTGTCCGATGAAAATCCGATCGTGTGTCTGAAGCTTTAGTTCTCTCTCCCGCCTGTCCGAGTCGCGCTGCATGTTGTGAATGGCCAGGCAATCTTCTGGGACCTGTGATGTGTCCCAGAAGATTACAGGGAGGGAGGAGTCTCCTGGGTGGCGTGGGCGGAAGTGGGAGCTGGGTACCTGCCAAAACTAAGTACCCAACCCCCCCCCCCCAAATGTGGCATGTCAGGGGGTCAGGATACCTTAAAGCGGAAGTTACACTTTTGGGTGGAACTCCGCTTTAAGCTTTGACAAAGAGACTGATTGGTTTATGTGCACAGCTGCACCAGATTTAGCACTCTCTGGTTTTAGTAAATCAACCCCAGCATTAGGAAATCTATCCTGCAAAAATTACATGCAGCTATCATGGAGTGGAGGTAGATAGGAAGTGGCTGTAAAGTGACTGCAGTAGATCAGCCGCACAGAGATGCAACAAATAAAAAAAGGTAAAAAACAGTGATCTGCAAAAAGCAGTGGTTTAAAACGTTTTACTTGGCTAAAAAAAAAAAAATATTATTAAAAACGTTATGTATTTTAGATGTGGCGGTAAGCAAAAATATGTAGAAATCTATTTCCTTTAACACAGGGAGCAGCCATGACACTCAGCTGTCACAGCATTCTAGGCTTTCTAATAAAGGGGCAAATTTACTTTCACTTTTTTCTTTATAGAAATGAAATAATCTTTTAAAGATAACAAATGTATATGATATACAAAAGGTGTGACGTTCGGCTCCCTCACCGAATTGTACAAAATTCAGATCTTTATTTCATGGCATTTCTCTGGAAGCCTGCTAAGAAGCCAACGTAATTTCTTGCCTTCCCGAGACATGTGTTGTTGCTGGGGATGTAGCCATAGAAACTCTGAGGAAAATCTGCTTTCTATCAGATGATTTTACACTGTGTTTTCCTTCCCTGCTGTCGGACGGAGATAAGTTGAGCAGCTGGAGCCTCCCGCGGAAGAACGAAACGCGTTGTCAGCACAAGACTGAAATGCCATAGAGGAGAGGAGAAAGAAACTTCTTTCACATCTTTCATTCCCTCGTCTTCATCTTCCCGGCAGGGTGACAATCTATGCACTTCTAAACAGAAAGCAGACAGTGCGATTTCACACCATGGCGTATCACTGCAGAAAAGAAAAGAAAAAATGTGGAAGAATAGATGGAAAATGGTTAGGGTATGTCCTCATCACAAATCAAACAAGGATAGGGGGTTCTCGGGGAGGGCTTTTATCATTGTCAAATGTCCCCTATTTCTAGGAAAAGTCCTACGTTTTGTTTTTTTTTTGTGTGTTCTTGGAAGCTTTTGCCTCTGAAAGTAGATTCAGCAATACTAAATGTAATATAAAATAAATCTCTGTTTATAAATAAAGTTGTCATGATAGCTTCTACCTGCCTCATTCAAACCAGACAAGGATGAAGGTTTCTCGGAGAGGGCTGTTATCACCCAAATGTCCCTAATTTCAAGTACGAGCCCCACGTTTTATTTTTCTGGAAACCTTTGTCTCTGGAAGCGGATTCAGCAATATAAAATTTTAGAATAAATAATGAATATCTGTTTCCAAAAGAAATGTGTCAGAATAGTTCCTACCTGTCACATTCAAACTAAACAAGGATGGACACTTTTGGAGATGGCTGCTATCATCATCTAATCAACCAATTTCCAGAAAGAGTCCCAATTTTTATTTCCATGTTTCTGGAAGTTTTTGTCTTCAGGAGTAAATTCAGCAATATAAAATGTAATATAAAATGAATCTCTGCTGCTAAAAGAAATGTGTCATGATAGTTTCTAACTGCCACCCTAAAACCAAATAAAGATAAGGTTTTTCTGGAGAGGGCTGTGATCACCAAATGTCCTCAATTTCAAGTAAGAGCCCCAAGTTTTAATTTTATTTTCTTAGAAACTTTTGCCTCTGGAAGTGGATTTAGCAGTGGTTTAGCTGCCCCCCCCCAGCCAGCCAAACAACCTCCCCGGTCGCTCGATTAATCGCCGCTCCCCCCCGTTTTTTGATCGATCGCCGCTTCACTCGCCCGTTGCCGGCCAGCCCCCCCGTCAGCCCTGCACTTACCCCATCCAAGTCGTGGGTTCGGCGGCTTCAGCGGCTTCCCCCCCTGCGTCTCCTCCCAAGTCTTGGCGGTCGCTTCTCCTCCCAGCCAATCAGGACTTAGGACTCACAGCCAATCAGGTCTTAGGACTGTCGTGGAATTATTGGTTGTTTGCAGAGCACACAGCCCATAATTCCTGTGCTATCTAAGCACACACTTTAGATTCATCTTTTTGCAATAATGCTATCTTTAGCTAAGTTTGCTAAGATCCACTCACCATTCATACATCCCATACATCCCAAGAAGGCAGCACCACCAAGCTATGTTCTCATCTCAGCATACCAGCATGACTGCCAAGCCGACGCCTAATCATAGGCTTTTATTAAACTCAAAAGATCTCACACAGGAGGTGATTGGCTGCAGCAACCAATCCCCTCCCCCATGGGCGGGGACATCACAGGATGTCCCTTCCACACAGGAAAATGACAATACAAGGACATCCCTTCCAACAGGTTGCCTTACATGAATCCCACTCAAGAAATATAGATTAAAGGATTCAATACAATAATACATACAATGAATACAATAACGTATGATGGCTAACGTTACCGTTGATAGGAATTCTTATTCTGCGCTATTCCATAGAATAACGCATATTAAGATTATACTATTATTGAATGGGGGAGGGAGGCTATCTGCAGATGCGCACTACGAATCCCAATCAATGTTGATCAGACACAGCAGAGACAAGAGCACGCATTTGCTCATAACCAATGATGTTGTTGCAAAGCGAGGACATCCCCTCCTCAACGATCGTCCGTGCTAATGCACAGAGGGCTCCCCGTCGGTGGACATATCCGCACCCTGCACACATCACACTCCAACCTCAAGACGTTTTCCCCTATCAGACAGGATTCAACCAGCCTCAGACTACCCCAATCAGTTCTTTTAGAGCGGGTTGCGGAAGTACTAACACCGGGTGACACTATGACAATACATATTAAATACATCTCCATAAAAATCTCCACAACAGTCCTCCCTTTTTTGTCATATGCACCCCATGTGTCCCTCGATGAAAGTTGATCTGCTTCTTACACCCGGAAATGAATCAGTCCTTAGTCCATAAAAAGGAAAACACCGCTTGACATGTAGACTCTACTCTTCAGGGGCATGACTTATAAAGGAGGACACGACATGGTGAGCTGTAGTAATCGCCGATCTGTCTGTGATCCTCTGTGTCTTGTATGTGGGTCCGGCTTCGGGGCGTCTCATCAAGGAAACTCTGGTCACGCGTCAAATCAGGCAACAGGAGCACCTCGTCACGACATAGAAAGAATAGAGATAAAAACGACATGAGTATATATATTCCCACTTCCTTTAACCACGATCCGCTGTAAAATAAAAATTAGATCCCCAAAGATTCCCAGACCCTTAAAATAGACTCCCAACCTTCACTTAGCTACAGCTCTGGCTTCAACAATTACATGAAGAACCCTATCCTTAACGGATGAGAATTGTTCAATCGTATCCCAAGCCCGAGCCCCCCCCACCTTGTACATGCAGGACACCATGCCCAGACCTGGTCGGGGTTGGTGAACAAATCCCTTCTAGCTGTCCCTGCCATTCTTAATTTCCTGCGCCATCAGATCCTCGCGATCGGCCGCGACCTAAGATGTTGGGACAGCTTCACCATCACGCATGAACCTCTTGCTTTGGGGGAATTACCTTTATAAGCTGCAGATCCGCATAAACACCAAACTAAAGTTCAAACCCACTTGTGGGCTACCTAGATACCCAAACCGACAAGAGGCAGAGCCATTAAACCTAAAACAATTTTACCCTCTAAAAATGCATTGTTAGATTCCATTGACAAGTGTCTGTTTGGAGTCTTCACTAGTTGGTCAAAACTCCTCATACCCATAATAACATCATAAATGGCATGTACCGCTGTCATCGCTGGGGACTAAAACTCGGTGAAGACTCAGAACAGACCATCGGTCCTGTTCGCTTTCTGAGCTAGTCAGGAAATACACTTTACATAATAACTTGGGATGCTTTTCACCGTTACCCTTGCTAAAATTTACTAAACAACAAAAATATAAATAAACAAAGATACTCCTCATTCTTTGGTGTGGTTGAGCCGCTTCTTGCAGTGGCTGGCGTGGTCTCATCCCTCAAGCTTCTTTACAACGACCCAGTCACCTGGAACCATTGACAAAAGGTTCTTAGCCTCTGGGATGGGAACCTACTTCACCAGACTGCTGCTTGCCGATTCAAATTCTATCAAAGAAAGACCGTCTTGGCACAAACTTGGTTAGAATTATAGAGGTTAACATTATTCGTTTGACAAAAAAAAAAACTGTCACTCTTACATTTATCACTTCTCCCCCCTTTTCTTCCTCATTACAGACTGAAGGAAGAAATGCGTGGTGCAGGAAAAAAGAAACAATGAAATAGCCTATGATACTTTTACCTCCCTTAGACTCATATTTATCCATATGTACAGCTGTCTACATACACCTGTTCTCTATGTACAAACTCCTTGGACCTGAAAAATACTTATAAGCAAAATCATTACTCTATCCTTCATATTTAACCTGCAAAGAATGGTAAACAATAATGACATTCCTGTACATTGGTAAATTGTCAATGACATTCTTTCAAAACTGATTCAAACAAAACCCTCTGTAACCCTTACTTTTCCCGTTCCTACAAAAATACAACAGCCGCGACGCATCGAAGGCTCGCCGCGGTAAGTTCGAACATATTCACGTTACTACATACAAACATTCCGATACAAACGTGGGGGAAATACTTCCCAGTTTCCAAAACCACAAATGAAAAAAACAAAAACAGCCAGAATTCTCCCTTTGCTCTTTCAGCAATAGAAAAAAATACAATGGGAACATGAGAGCAGCTCGAGAACCTTCATGGACCAGCCATACAAGGTTCAAACAAACGGGCATGAGAATTTAACCACCATTCCTCCTCTGAGAATCACAAAAGTGTGTACTACACCTCCATCAACACTCATCATTGCAGATTTCTGAAGCCGCAGCTGAACTACATCCATTCCAGAGGGATACCCAAAATAGTATCCTTGGACCACCTATGTTAATCTTTTTGGGGTTCAAAGGCCTTTGCCCCAAAACTAGGCTTTGTGCACTGTGTGACCGTCTGACTGTGGGAAGCCTCCATTCCTTCCCTTTGCACAGACCTCCTTGTGTCCATGGCGATTCTAATCGGCTTATCGTCTTAAACCTGCGTCCAGGTTAAACCGTTGCACCCATTTTCGGAGATCACCGCCCGGTGTCTTCTTATACGGTGAATTGAAGAACTACAACCACTATATGGTCAAGTCCTCCAACTAGAAACCCTAACCGAGGCGTCAACGCTATGGCTTGTTGTCCCAACAATTTTGGAACTACAGAACAACCACAGATCAACCCCCGAATTAGGCCTCTACCCCTCACAGTGTATGCATACACAAGCGTTTTCCACTATACACCCATACACTGCGTTGTCAGACTAAACCACACAGAACACTTACGCCAGTTTACCACCTGCAGAACAATGTGGCTTCTCTCTGTATCTAGATGTTACAATAATGGTGATGCCCCCGTTTGCTCTCTACCCAAAACTGTATTTCAGTATAAAACGTTACAAAACTGGAACAAAATATAAAAGACTTTTAAACGCAAAAATGCTTTCCATTTTCCTTCCAAACACAAATCTCATTGGCCAACCTTTCAGACAACCCCAAGCTCCTCCCACCAACTTTCTGCTGATATATAAAATGCTGAAAAGAAACTTCCGGTTACATGCCCAGCTACTTAAAAAAAAAAAACTGGTTTATTTACATATCAATTGTTCAGGAAGAGGGAGGGGGAGGGGGGAGCCCAGCCACATTGCTGTGTCTATCAAGACTCCAATTTAAACATAAAAACACACCATTGTGCAAAATTCAGTGCAAAGTGGAGTTTTTACTTAAAAATGAAATCCAATACAAAAACCGCCGCTCATATACTGCAAAGTCAGCTGACCCTGCAATAGCTTACATTCACATAAATGAAAACAGAGAAATCCCCCTCCTAACATCATGTGCATGGAGTTTGCATGTCCCCCCTGTGTCTGCGTTGGCCTCCCCCCACACTCCAAATGCTGGTAGGTCAGCCAGATCCTATCCATAAATAGGCCCCAGCATGTGCGTGTGTCCGCAAGCACGTTGTGGCCCCTCGGGGTAAGACCGCGCTATCTCAAGATACCACTACTCAACTCAAAAGGCGATGCTTAGAAAAACTATTTAATCTAGCAAACGCATAAAACAGGACAAAACTGCGCCAATCAACAAATGCCAACACAGTATCCAGGGGCTGATGTGCACCAACCACTAGATACCAAAAAAACAATGGCCAATGATTATAAAACATGACAAAAGTCCAGGTGAATGCCCAGATGATGCAATAAAAACCCAAAAAATTAAACCACAATACTGAATCATAGAGCTAAAAATTATGGATTAATAGTCCCACTGCAAAGGCATAAATCCTGCAAAATCACAAGCTGAGATCAGCAGATGACCATGCAACACACAGTGACATCAGCAAACAAAGGTAAGGCAACAGCCTACCAGAGGCAAGCCCATGAATGATGGATGAACCATCGCAAGCCTCATGGACAACAACAATGGCGCCATGCAATTTTTCCCGCCAAAACCAGCATGGGACGTCACACTGAACACCACATGGGTTCCCCCACACAAAGAAAAACACAAATGGCCTCCACCAGGTTCCAACGCAGAAAAGACCGCACTACCCAATTCGCACCAAACATCAAAATCTGCCCCAAAAGCTGAGGAATTCCACCAGCAACATAGCTGACGAATGCCACAGCATGGTCACATGATATCATACCCAAAGGAAAGGTGGCTGCACCTTCCCTTATAGGATACCCACAGGCTAACGAAAAACTGTGCCTCAAAATGGCAGACAAACCTGCAAGGCTAACAAAAGCCAAGAATGGCGCCATTACTTTTTCCCGCCAAAACCAGCATGGGACGTCAAAAGAAAATCAAAAATGTTTTTCTCCACAAAGACAGACTACACCATTGAGATGTTTCTAAATTATCATCAAAATCCACTGAAAAAGGTGTCAGCTACACTCTACAAGGACCACATGTACACTTACAAACTTAAACCCTTTGGCCAACTAAACAGCACATTCAATAAATGTTAGTTACATGACAATATTAAAAACATATTCATTTCTCTAAGTTAATATACTCTGAGATATTCACCACTTTTCACTACCTAAAGTTCACACACACAGTGGCCTCAGCTTCCATAACAAGCCATTGCAGAGACATACTATTGTCTGCCTTCTAGCAATGCCTGGCCACTTGGATATGCGGCGGGAACTTTCAACTCAAAAACCAAACTCTTTACTTAAAATATTTTTACACTTATGGGGACATGTGTCTTTGTCCCCTATAAAGGCAAAAATCACAATCTATCCATTTCTATTTTTCATAGAAATCACAAACACTACACACATACAGTATATTGTTGTCCTACATGTCTGCTCAGAGATTCCTTCCCTCAGGGCATAGCCCCAGCAATACAAAGCAGTGGGCAAGCCCTTACCCCATTCAAGCACATGGCTCACAAATAATCATCCATTTACAAACTTCTCAGTGCAGGCTGCACTAAATAATCAGTTATACCTTCATTTCATACACAATATACAGTTTCCATCAGCATTCACACAGGCTCAAACACTACACACAACTTTGTTCTGAAAATTGGAAAGTCAGATATACACAACTTTCAAACATGTTGACAGTGATAGCCATGCTGCCTGCCCCACCCCCGCTAAACCTCATGGGGGCAGCCATTTTCAGCTTCTCTCACACAAACATCCAGGCACACCCAGGCATACCCACACAGGCACACACAATCAAATTCACAGGCATACGATCCATGACAAAATCACACACACATCTCTCGTACTGCAAACAGCATTATTTCAAAAAGACGAAAAATGTTTGTTCTTTTACAAAGTACAGCCTCTTCACGCATCACATCGCAGGTCCACTCTCCCCCCTCTGCTGATGTGATGCTCAAAGAGGCCGCAATTGGTCCAATCAGAGTCGCCATTCTGTCGTGGAATTATTGGTTGTTTGCAGAGCACACAGCCCATAATTCCTGTGCTATCTAAGCACACACTTTAGATTCATCTTTTTGCAATAATGCTATCTTTAGCTAAGTTTGCTAAGATCCACTCACCATTCATACGTCCCATACATCCCAAGAAGGCAGCACCACCAAAGCTATGTTCTCATCTCAGCATACCAGCATGACTGCCAAGCCGACGCCTAATCATAGGCTTTTATTAAACTCAAAAGATCTCACACAGGAGGTGATTGGCTGCAGCAACCAATCCCCTCCCCCATGGGCGGGGACATCACAGAATGTCCCTTCCACACAGGAAAATGACAATACAAGGACATCCCTTCCAACAGGTTGCCTTACATGAATCCCACTCAAGAAATATAGATTAAAGGATTCAATACAATAATACATACAATGAATACAATAACGTATGATGGCTAAAGTTACAGTTGATAGGAATTCTTATTCTGCGCAATTCCATAGAATAACGCATATTAAGATTATACTATTATTGAATGGGGGAGGGAGGCTATCTGCAGATGCACACTACGAATCCCAATCAATGTTGATCAGACACAGCAGAGACAAGAGCACGCATTTGCTCATAATCAATGATGTTGTTGCAGAGCGAGGACATCCCCTCCTCAACGATCGTTCGTGCTAATGCACAGAGGGCCCCCCGTCGGTGGACATATCCGCACCCTGCAAACATCACACTCCAACCTCAAGACGTTTTCCCCTATCAGACGGGATTCAACCAGCCTCAGACTACCCCAATCAGTTCTTTTAGAGCGGGTTGCGGAAGTACTAACACTGGGTGACACTATGACAATACCAGGACTCCCAGCAATTCGGGACCCGCTTCCTGATTGGCCAGGAGGAGAAACAGGAAGACATTAGCGAATATTAATTTGCTAATGTCACACAACTGGGTGGGCTCAGGGCGAAGTGCTCTGTGCCCCAAACCCACCCTTTTTTAAGCCAATTAGAGCCTCAGGCTCTAATCATGTGCTTCACAAAAAACAAAAAAAACATTGAAATCCATGCATCCGGCGCCCTGCATGTTGATTAGGGGCAAGGTGCATGGATTAGGTAGGCGGCGCCCCTGCGCATAGTATGAGCGGCTACCACTGGGATTTAGCAATACAAAATATAAAATAAAATGAATCCCTGCTTAACCACTTTCCGCCCAGTCAATAGTGAATTGACGTCCGGGAAGTGGTTGCATTATCCATACTGGACGTCATATGACGTCCTGCAGGATAATGCCTTGCGCACGCCCGCGGGGGCATGCAGCGCGGTGATCGGGGACGGCATGTGTCCCTCGGACACAGCGCTTCCCCAATCACGGTAAACAGCCAATTTCATTGGCTGTTTACCATGTGATCGGCTGTGTCAAAGTCACAGCCGATCACCTGTCAAAACAGACTCGGCGGCGCGCTCCGTGCGCGCCGCCACAGGCTTGCAGAGCGGGGATCGGGGAAGGCGAGTGTCCCTTGGACACAGCGCGTCCCCGATCAGAGTAAACAGCCAATGAATTGGCTGTTTACCACGTGACCCGCTGTGTCCAATCACAGCCGGTCACAAATGTAAACAAACTCCACAGGAGTTACTACCTGATCCCTGCTCTCTCCTCACACACCGATCTGTGAGGAGAGAGAAGAGATCAGTAAGTTAGCTCAGTGTAGTTTGTCTACATAAGTTTACAGTGCACAACACGCCCCCCCCCCATAAAGAGGACCTGTCACACAGCCCAGCACATCAATCTGCCCAGCCAATCAGCCCATCTGTCAATCAGCCCATCTGTCAATCAGCCCATCTGTCAATCAGCCCATCTGTCAATCAATCAGCCCATCTGTCAATCAATCAGCCGATCTGTCAATCAATCAGCCCACCTGTCAATCAATCACCCCATCTGTCAATCAATCAACCCATCTGTCAATCAATCAATCAGCCCATCTGTCAATCAATCAGCCCATCTGTCAATCATCTGTCACAGGCCCACCTCCATCGGTACCGCCATTGGTACCGCCACACAGGCTACCAGTACCGCCATCGGTACCAGTACCGCCACCAGTACCGCCGCCAGGCCCAGCATCTATACTGCCACACAGGCCCTCTACCAGTATCACCACTAGTGCCGCCATCGGTACCACCACCAGTACCACCACCCGTACCACCGTCGGTAGTGCCACCACCACCTGTACCACCACCTGTACCGCCATCGGTACCATCACCACCCGTACCGCCATCGGTACCACCACCACCTGTACCGCCATCGGTACCACCACCACCTGTACCGCCATTGGTACCACCACCACCCATACCGCCATCGCTACCACCACCACCCGTACCGCCACCTGTACCGCCATCGGTACCGCCGCCACCACCACCACCCATACCGCCATCGGTACCACCACCACCTGTACCACCATTGGTACCACCACTAGTGATGAGCCGAACACCCCCGGGTTCGGTTCGCACCAGAACCCGCGAACGGACCGAAAGTTCGTACGAACATTAGAACCCTATTAAATACAATGGATGCGAACGTTCGAATTCTAAAGTGCTAATTATAACAACTATTATGCATGTTATTGTCCTAAAAAGGGTTTTGGAACCCGGGTTCTGCACCAGGGGACATGTATCAATGCAAAAAGAAGTTTTAAAAACGGTTGTTTTTCGGGAGCAGTCATTTTAATGATGCATAAAGTGAAGAAAAAAAGTCAAATATTCCTTTAAATATCGTACCTGGGGGGTGTCTAAAGTATGCCTGTGAAGTGCCACGTGTTTCCCGTGTTTAGAACTGTCCCTGCACAAAATGACACTTCTAAAGGAAAAAAAAGCCATTTAAAACTTCTTGCGGCTTTAATGTAATGTCTGGTCCCGGTAATATGGATGAAAATCTTTAAGAAAAATGGCATAGCTACTCCATGACCCCCCCCCCCTACCCCAGCCCATTACCAGCCCCTTTGGGTCTTGTATGGATATTAAGGGGAACCCCGCACATAAAATAAAAAAGGCCCTATATACTCTGAACAGCCGTATACAGGCGGTGCATACAAGACAGGGACTGTAGGTTTGTTCTTATGTAGAATGTGTTTGTAATTTTGAACAGGTACATTGTTGAAGTGTAGCTCCAGCCCAAAAATCTATTTTTAAACTTTTTGGGAAACATAGGTAAGGGTTATCACCCCTGTAACATTTGTTTTGCTGTCTGTGCCCCTGTTCAGAACATTTCACCTCACTTTCCGTCCCAATGACAACTGTTTTTGAAATGTGGTGTTTTTCTTGAAACAAGGATTGCTGATAAAGCATCAGTACAGAGGAGACACCTTTCTCCCATATTTATTCTTACAGGAGAGAATTTTCCTTCCTAGGGGTAGATTTCCTCTCACTTCCTGTTGTCTTCTTTCGTTTGCAAGTAGGAGTCGTTTGTAAGTTGGATGTTTGAAAGTAGGGACCTGCCGTATATACTCTGCAGAAATAGGCCCCTTAGTTGTTGGTGTTGGCACAACACTGTAAGCACTCACAGTTACTCTTGGTTGGTGCTGGAACGCCCTGCTGTCAACTATTATATCAGGAATTTTAATTACATATAATTGTTGAACAGTGGTAGTAAAAATTGGGGCTTTGATGGTGGTGCTGGTGCCACAACACTGTAAGCCCTGACAGTTACTCTTGGTGGGTGCAGCAATGGGCCCTGCTGTGAATTATTAGATCAAGAATTGTAATTGCATGCCCCTGTTGAACAGGGGCTGAAAAATTGGGCTTTTCGTGGTGGTGGTGGTGGTGGTGGTGGTGTTGCCACAACACTGTAAGCCCTCAGAGTTACTCTTGGTGGGTGCAGGAATGGGCCCTGCTGTGAATTATTAGATCAAGAATTGTAATTACATGCCCCTTTTGAACAGTGGCTGAAAAATTGGGCCTTTCGTGGTGGTGGTGGTGGTGGCGTTGCCACAACACTGTAAGCCCTCAGACTTACTCTTGGTGGGTGCAGGAATGGGCCCTGCTGTGAATTATTACATCAAGAATTGTAATTGCATGCCCCTGTTGAACAGGGGCTGAAAAATTGGGCCTTAGGCACTGGTGGCACAACACTACAACCCCTCACAGATACTGTACTTGGAGCACAGCAATGAGCCCTGTTGCAAAGTATTGCTTCAAAAATTGTAATGACACGCCCCTGTTAAACAGGGGCTGAAAAATTGGGCCTTAGGCACTGGTGGCACAACACTACAACCCCTCACAGATACTGTACTTGGAGCACAGCAATGAGCCCTATGGCAAATTATTGCTAAAAAAATTGTAAGTACACGCCCCTGTAAAACAGGGGCTGAAAAATTGGGCCTTAGCCACTGGTGGCGGCACCCATAAACAAAAATGATCTTCCAAGCTATCATCATCAATCGTATCATTGAGGACTCGGAGGAGGAGGATAGCCAGTCAACATAACAGCACAGGCACTCAGCATCAGCATCAGTCTTGAAGGGACGTGACATGTTAAAATCAATTAGTCTGTTATATCAGCATCAGGTGTGTGGTAGCTGGTGGTGATCCAAGACTGGTTCATCTTGATGAAAGTCAGTCGATCAACCGAGTCGGTGGACAGGCGCACCCTGTGATCCGTGACAAATCCTCCAGCAGCACTGAATGTGCGTTCCGAAAGAACGCTGGATGCAGGACAGGCCAGTAGCTCAATTGCATACTGTGCAAGCTCTGGCCAGTGATCCATCCTCAAGACCCAGTAAGCCAGAGGATTTTCGGTGGGGAAGGTGTCCAAGTCTGACCTTGCCCCTAGATATTCCTGCACCATGTTTATCAGACGCTGGCGATGGTTGCTGGAACCAATCATACTTTGGGGCTGCGGACTAAAGAATTGTCTGAACGCATCGGTCAGACGGCCACCTTCCCCACCGCTCCTTCTTTGACTGGCCGAAGCCTCAGCAACTCGTTGTCCTGGACCAGGAGTTTGTAACCTCCCAGTCTCTGGGAACGCGTTGCACAGACCTTTCTGCAAGGCCTCCCGGAGTTGTCTCATCCTCTGCTCCCTCTGCGACGGTAACATAAGGTCCGCAACCTTACCCTTGTACCGTGGATCAAGGAGAGTGGCCAGCCAGTAATGGTCCCTCTCCTTGATCCGAAGAATACGAGGATCCTTCCGCAGACTTTGCAGGATCAGGGAGGCCATGCAGCGTAGGTTTGCTGAGGCATTCGCTCCGGAGTCCTCTGGGTCACTAAGGACGACATGATCCGCAGCCACCTCCTCCCAGCCACGTACAAGTCCACTGGTTTCTTGGGACTGTAAATCATCCCTAAAAGACTGCTGCTGATGATGCTGAGTGCCAGCCTCCACCTCCATGCTGACACAATCCTCCTCCTCCTCCTCCTCCTCCTCCTCCTCTTCCTGTGCGATGGGTGGGACAGAAGGAACACTGTCTGGGTAAAGGGGGCCTTGAGAGGCAAGGAAGTCCTCCTCTTCCTGCCACTGTTCTGCCTCAAGTGCCCTGTCCATTATTCCACGCAGCGTGTGCTCCAACAGGTGGACAAGAGGTACAGTGTCACTGATGCATGCACTGTCACTGCTCACCATCCTCGTGGCCTCCTCAAATGGTGCCAGGACAGTGCATGCATCCCTGATCATGCCCCACTGGCGTGGAGAAAAAAAAACCAAGCTCCCCTGACCCTGTCCTGGTGCCGTAGTCGCACAGGTACTCATTGATGGCCCTCTGCTGCGTGTGCAGCCGCTGCAGCATGGCCAACGTTGAGTTCCACCTGGTGGGCATGTCACATATAAGGCGGTTCTTGGGCAGGTTCAACTCCTTTTGCAGCTCAGCCAGGCGAGCACTGGCATTATAAGATCTGCGGAAATGCACACAGACTTTCCTGGCCTGCCTCAGGACATCCTGTAAGCCCGGGTACCTGCCCAAGAACCGCTGCACCACCAGGTTAAGGACGTGAGCCACACAGGGCACATGGGTCAGTTGTCCCTGTCGGAGGGCGGAGAGGAGGTTGGTGCCATTGTCGCAAACCACCATTCCTGGCTTAAGCTGGCGTGGCGTCAACCACCTCTCGGCCTGGCCCTGCAGAGCAGACAGGACCTCTGCCCCAGTGTGGCTTCTGTCCCCCAAACACACCAGCGCAAGCACGGCATGGCATCTTTTTGCCTGCGTACTTGCGTAGCCCCGTGAACGGCTACGGAGCACCGCTGGTTCATAGGACAAACCACAGGAAGAGGCCATGGAGGAAGAAGAAGAGGAGGGGGTGGAGGAGAGAGGTGTGTCACAACCAGTAGTAGCATTTTGGAGGCGTGGCGGTGGGACAACCTCCAACACTACTGCACCTTGTCCTGCATCCTTCCCAGCTGCCAAAAGAGTGACCCAATGGGCCGTGAAAGAAAGGTAACGTCCCTGTCCATGCCTGCTGGACTATGAGTCAGCGGTAATATGCACCTTACCGCTGACCGCCCTGTCCAGCGAGGCCAAGACATTGCCTTCCACATGCCGGTAGAGAGCCGGAATAGCCTTCCGTGAGAAAAAGTGGCGTTTGGGAACCTGCCACTGAGGAACCGCACATTGCACAAACTCACGGAAGGGGGCCGAGTCTACCAACTGAAAAGGCAGCAGTTGAAGTGCTAGCAATTTAGCCAAGCTAGCATTCAACCGCTGGGCATGTGGATGGCTGGGAGTGAACTTCTTTCGACGGTCCAGCAGCTGGGGCAGGGAAATTTGCCTGCTAGAATCGGACGTCGGTGTACTGCTAGCAGAGTGGCCGCAAGTACTTGGCTGTGACACACCTAATTCTACACCTTCATTCCTCTCAGTGCATGTTTCAGAGAGGACTGAAGTTATAGTGGGGTTGGAGATCCCAGCTGATGCGGTGCAAGGAGAGGTCCGCTTTGTTCTTTGGTGTGGGTCTTTGAGGTAGGCTTGCCAACGAGCTGCATGGCAGGTCAACATATGTCTGGTCAGGCATGTGGTACCCAAGCGGCTGATGTTTTGGCCACGCGATATACGCTTGAGACATATGTTGCAAACAGCAGCTGTGCGATCTGATGCACTAGCCTCAAAAAAGGCCCACACCAAGGAACTTTTTGAATGACGGGCAGAGGCAGCGCCCTGCACAGGCGGAGCTCTGCGGTGTGATTCCGTCGGTGTACTGCCCTTACGCTGGCCACCAAAGGGCATCCTGTCTCGTTGGAGATGTGCCTCCTCCTCATCCTCCTCCTCCTCCTCTCTCCTATTAGGCACCCACGTGGAGTCAGTGACCTCATCATCCCCTCCCTCCTCATCACTGGAGCCAATCTGGCAGTATGCTGCAGCTGCTGGAACATGACTGCCAGATTGGTGTCCTTCTTGAGCATCCCCTCTGTCTGCTCTCACCCTACTGCCTTCCTGTAGCTGGGTTTCATCATCAGACCCTTCGAAACGCTGGGCATCCTCCTGGAGCATGTACCCAACACTGTGCTCAAACAGTTCGGGGGACTCCTCAGGAGGAGGACATGGTGGGTCTAGGGAAGGAGTGACTGATGATGAGTCTGACATTGATACCAGGGAAGAGGACGCTTTGGCAGCTGCTTTGCCAGTACCCTGAGCCTGGGTGAGAGAGGATGAGGAGGAGGAGGAGGGCTTGGTCATCCACTCTACCAAGTCTTCGGCATGATGTGGCTCAACATGTCCAGCTGCGGAAAAGAAGGACAAGCGTGTCCCATGGCCATGTGCTGATGACAATGCACCGCGTCCACGACCAGCACTGTTGCCCCCAGACACAGAGCCTGCTTGCCCTCTTTTATTGCCTCCTGACTGTCTGCCTCTCCTTGTTTGCCTTCCAGACATTCTAATAGATGGCCTGCAGGGAGATGGGAAAAAAGCAATAAGGGCTACCTTCAGGTGTCCTTCTCTGTCCCTTGAAACAAGGACTTGCACAGTGAAAGAAACTGACACTCTCCCTACCTACAGTTTTCTGTCCCTAGAAAAAATGTTTTTTTTAAGCACACTATAGCACAAGGAGAATTCACTCACTGTCCTTCCCAGTCCCTAGAAACAAGGACTTGCACAGTGAAAGAAACTGACACTCTCCCTACCTACAGTTTTCTGTCCCTAGAAAAAATGTTTTTTTTAAGCACAATATAGCACAAGGAGAATTCACTCACTGTCCTTCCAGGTCCCTGGAAACAAGGACTTGCACAGTGAAAGAAACTGACACTCTCCCTACCTACAGTTTTCTGTCCCTAGAAAAAATGTTTTTTTTTAAGCACACTATAGCACAAGGAGAATTCACTCACTGTCCTTCCAGGTCCCTGGAAACAAGGACTTGCACAGTGAAAGAAACTGACACTCTCCCTACCTAGAGTTTTCTGTCCCTAGAAAAAATGTTTTTTTTAAGCACACTATAGCACAAGGAGCATTCACTCACTGTCCTTCCAGGTCCCTGGAAACAAGGACTTGCACAGTGAAAGAAACTGACACTCTCCCTACCTACAGTTTTCTGTCCCTAGAAAAAATGTTTTTTTTAAGCACAATATAGCACAAGGAGAATTCACTCACTGTCCTTCCAGGTCCCTAGAAACAAGGACTTGCACAGTGAAAGAAACTGACACTCTCCCTACCTACAGTTTTCTGTCCCTAGAAAAAATGTTTTTTTTAAGCACAATATAGCACAAGGAGAATTCACTCACTGTCCTTCCAGGTCCCTAGAAACAAGGACTTGCACGGTGAAAGAAACTGACACTCTCCCTACCTAGAGTTTTCTGTCCCTAGAAAAAATGTTTTTTTTAAGCACAATATAGCACAAGGAGAATTCACTCAATGTCCTTCCAGGTCCCTGGAAACAAGGACTTGCACAGTGAAAGAAACTGACACTCTCCCTACCTACAGTTTTCTGTCCCTAGAAAAAATGTTTTTTTTAAGCACAATATAGCACAAGGAGAATTCACTCACTGTCCTTCCAGGTCCCTGGAAACAAGGACTTGCACAGTGAAAGAAACTGACACTCTCCCTACCTAGAGTTTTCTGTCCCTAGAAAAAATGTTTTTTTTAAGCACACTATAGCACAAGGAGCATTCACTCACTGTCCTTCCAGGTCCCTGGAAACAAGGACTTGCACAGTGAAAGAAACTGACACTCTCCCTACCTACAGTTTTCTGTCCCTAGAAAAAATGATTTTTTTAAGCACAATATAGCACAAGGAGAATTCACTCACTGTCCTTCCAGGTCCCTGGAAACAAGGACTTGCACAGTGAAAGAAACTGACACTCTCCCTACCTACAGTTTTCTGTCCCTAGAAAAAATGTTTTTTTTAAGCACAATATAGCACAAGGAGAATTCACTCACTGTCCTTCCAGGTCCCTAGAAACAAGGACTTGCACAGTGAAAGAAACTGACACTCTCCCTACCTACAGTTTTCTGTCCCTAGAAAAAATGTTTTTTTTAAGCACAATATAGCACAAGGAGAATTCACTCACTGTCCTTCCAGGTCCCTGGAAACAAGGACTTGCACAGTGAAAGAAACTGACACTCTCCCTACCTAGAGTTTTCTGTCCCTAGAAAAAATGTTTTTTTTAAGCACACTATAGCACAAGGAGCATTCACTCACTGTCCTTCCAGGTCCCTGGAAACAAGGACTTGCACAGTGAAAGAAACTGACACTCTCCCTACCTACAGTTTTCTGTCCCTAGAAAAAATGTTTTTTTAAGCACAATATAGCACAAGGAGAATTCACTCACTGTCCTTCCAGGTCCCTGGAAACAAGGACTTGCACAGTGAAAGAAACTGACACTCTCCCTACCTACAGTTTTCTGTCCCTAGAAAAAATGTTTTTTTTAAGCACAATATAGCACAAGGAGAATTCACTCACTGTCCTTCCAGGTCCCTAGAAACAAGGACTTGCACAGTGAAAGAAACTGACACTCTCCCTACCTACAGTTTTCTGTCCCTAGAAAAAATGTTTTTTTTAAGCACAATATAGCACAAGGAGAATTCACTCACTGTCCTTCCAGGTCCCTAGAAACAAGGACTTGCACAGTGAAAGAAACTGACACTCTCCCTACCTAGAGTTTTCTGTCCCTAGAAAAAATGTTTTTTTTAAGCACAATATAGCACAAGGAGAATTCACTCACTGTCCTTCCAGGTCCCTGGAAACAAGGACTTGCACAGTGAAAGAAACTGACACTCTCCCTACCTACAGTTTTCTGTCCCTAGAAAATTTTTTTTTTTTAAGCACAATATAGCACAAGGAGAATTCACTCACTGTCCTTCCAGGTCCCTGGAAACAAGGACTTGCACAGTGAAAGAAACTGACACTCTCCCTACCTAGAGTTTTCTGTCCCTAGAAAAAATGTTTTTTTTAAGCACACTATAGCACAAGGAGCATTCACTCACTGTCCTTCCAGGTCCCTGGAAACAAGGACTTGCACAGTGAAAGAAACTGACACTCTCCCTACCTACAGTTTTCTGTCCCTAGAAAAAATGTTTTTTTTAAGCACAATATAGCACAAGGAGAATTCACTCACTGTCCTTCCAGGTCCCTAGAAACAAGGACTTGCACAGTGAAAGAAACTGACACTCTCCCTACCTACAGTTTTCTGTCCCTAGAAAAAATGTTTTTTTTAAGCACAATATAGCACAAGGAGAATTCACTCACTGTCCTTCCAGGTCCCTGGAAACAAGGACTTGCACAGTGAAAGAAACTGACACTCTCCCTACCTACAGTTTTCTGTCCCTAGAAAAAATGTTTTTTTTAAGCACAATATAGCACAAGGAGAATTCACTCACTGTCCTTCCAGGTCCCTAGAAACAAGGACTTGCACAGTGAAAGAAACTGACACTCTCCCTACCTACAGTTTTCTGTCCATAGAAAAAATGTTTTTTTTAAGCACAATATAGCACAAGGAGAATTCACTCACTGTCCTTCCAGGTCCCTAGAAACAAGGACTTGCACAGTGAAAGAAACTGACACTCTCCCTACCTACAGTTTTCTGTCCCTAGAAAAAATGTTTTTTTTAAGCACAATATAGCACAAGGAGAATTCACTCACTGTCCTTCCAGGTCCCTGGAAACAAGGACTTGCACAGTGAAAGAAACTGACACTCTCCCTACCTACAGTTTTCTGTCCCTAGAAAAAATGTTTTTTTTAAGCACAATATAGCACAAGGAGAATTCACTCACTGTCCTTCCAGGTCCCTGGAAACAAGGACTTGCACAGTGAAAGAAACTGACACTCTCCCTACCTACAGTTTTCTGTCCCTAGAAAAAATGTTTTTTTTAAGCACAATATAGCACAAGGAGAATTCACTCACTGTCCTTCCAGGTCCCTGGAAACAAGGACTTGCACAGTGAAAGAAACTGACACTCTCCCTACCTAGAGTTTTCTGTCCCTAGAAAAAATGTTTTTTTTAAGCACACTATAGCACAAGGAGCATTCACTCACTGTCCTTCCAGGTCCCTGGAAACAAGGACTTGCACAGTGAAAGAAACTGACACTCTCCCTACCTACAGTTTTCTGTCCCTAGAAAAAATGTTTTTTTTAAGCACAATATAGCACAAGGAGAATTCACTCACTGTCCTTCCAGGTCCCTAGAAACAAGGACTTGCACAGTGAAAGAAACTGACACTCTCCCTACCTACAGTTTTCTGTCCCTAGAAAAAATGTTTTTTTTAAGCACAATATAGCACAAGGAGAATTCACTCACTGTCCTTCCAGGTCCCTGGAAACAAGGACTTGCACAGTGAAAGAAACTGACACTCTCCCTACCTACAGTTTTCTGTCCCTAGAAAAAATGTTTTTTTTAAGCACAATATAGCACAAGGAGAATTCACTCACTGTCCTTCCAGGTCCCTGGAAACAAGGACTTGCACAGTGAAAGAAACTGACACTCTCCCTACCTACAGTTTTCTGTCCCTAGAAAAAATGTTTTTTTTAAGCACAATATAGCACAAGGAGAATTCACTCACTGTCCTTCCAGGTCCCTAGAAACAAGGACTTGCACAGTGAAAGAAACTGACACTCTCCCTACCTACAGTTTTCTGTCCCTAGAAAAAATGTTTTTTTTAAGCACAATATAGCACAAGGAGAATTCACTCACTGTCCTTCCAGGTCCCTGGAAACAAGGACTTGCACAGTGAAAGAAACTGACACTCTCCCTACCTACAGTTTTCTGTCCCTAGAAAAAATGTTTTTTTTAAGCACAATATAGCACAAGGAGAATTCACTCACTGTCCTTCCAGGTCCCTGGAAACAAGGACTTGCACAGTGAAAGAAACTGACACTCTCCCTACCTACAGTTTTCTGTCCCTAGAAAAAATGTTTTTTTTAAGCACAATATAGCACAAGGAGAATTCACTCACTGTCCTTCCAGGTCCCTAGAAACAAGGACTTGCACAGTGAAAGAAACTGACACTCTCCCTACCTACAGTTTTCTGTCCCTAGAAAAAATGTTTTTTTTAAGCACAATATAGCACAAGGAGAATTCACTCACTGTCCTTCCAGGTCCCTAGAAACAAGGACTTGCACAGTGAAAGAAACTGACACTCTCCCTACCTACAGTTTTCTGTCCCTAGAAAAAATGTTTTTTTTAAGCACAATATAGCACAAGGAGAATTCACTCACTGTCCTTCCAGGTCCCTGGAAACAAGGACTTGCACAGTGAAAGAAACTGACACTCTCCCTACCTACAGTTTTCTGTCCCTAGAAAAAATGTTTTTTTTAAGCACAATATAGCACAAGGAGAATTTACTCACTGTCCTTCCAGGTCCCTGGAAACAAGGACTTGCACAGTGAAAGAAACTGACACTCTCCCTACCTACAGTTTTCTGTCCCTAGAAAAAATGTTTTTTTTAAGCACAATATAGCACAAGGAGAATTCACTCACTGTCCTTCCAGGTCCCTAGAAACAAGGACTTGCACAGTGAAAGAAACTGACACTCTCCCTACCTACAGTTTTCTGTCCCTAGAAAAAATGTTTTTTTTAAGCACACTATAGCACAAGGAGAATTCACTCACTGTCCTTCCAGGTCCCTGGAAACAAGGACTTGCACAGTGAAAGAAACTGACACTCTCCCTACCTACAGTTTTCTGTCCCTAGAAAAAATGTTTTTTTTTAAGCACAATATAGCACAAGGAGAATTCACTCACTGTCCTTCCAGGTCCCTAGAAACAAGGACTTGCACAGTGAAAGAAACTGACACTCTCCCTACCTAGAGTTTTCTGTCCCTAGAAAAAATGTTTTTTTAAGCACAATATAGCACAAGGAGAATTCACTCACTGTCCTTCCAGGTCCCTGGAAACAAGGACTTGCACAGTGAAAGAAACTGACACTCTCCCTACCTACAGTTTTCTGTCCCTAGAAAAAATGTTTTTTTTAAGCACAATATAGCACAAGGAGAATTCACTCACTGTCCTTCCAGGTCCCTAGAAACAAGGACTTGCACAGTGAAAGAAACTGACACTCTCCCTACCTACAGTTTTCTGTCCCTAGAAAAAATGTTTTTTTTAAGCACAATATAGCACAAGGAGAATTCACTCACTGTCCTTCCAGGTCCCTGGAAACAAGGACTTGCACAGTGAAAGAAACTGACACTCTCCCTACCTACAGTTTTCTGTCCCTAGAAAAAATGTTTTTTTTTAAGCACAATATAGCACAAGGAGAATTCACTCACTGTCCTTCCAGGTCCCTAGAAACAAGGACTTGCACAGTGAAAGAAACTGACACTCTCCCTACCTAGAGTTTTCTGTCCCTAGAAAAAATGTTTTTTTAAGCACAATATAGCACAAGGAGAATTCACTCACTGTCCTTCCAGGTCCCTGGAAACAAGGACTTGCACAGTGAAAGAAACTGACACTCTCCCTACCTACAGTTTTCTGTCCCTAGAAAAAATGTTTTTTTTAAGCACAATATAGCACAAGGAGAATTCACTCACTGTCCTTCCAGGTCCCTGGAAACAAGGACTTGCACAGTGAAAGAAACTGACACTCTCCCTACCTAGAGTTTTCTGTCCCTAGAAAAAATGTTTTTTTTAAGCACACTATAGCACAAGGAGCATTCACTCACTGTCCTTCCAGGTCCCTGGAAACAAGGACTTGCACAGTGAAAGAAACTGACACTCTCCCTACCTACAGTTTTCTGTCCCTAGAAAAAATGTTTTATTTAAGCACAATATAGCACAAGGAGAATTCACTCACTGTCCTTCCAGGTCCCTAGAAACAAGGACTTGCACAGTGAAAGAAACTGACACTCTCCCTACCTACAGTTTTCTGTCCCTAGAAAAAATGTTTTTTTTAAGCACAATATAGCACAAGGAGAATTCACTCACTGTCCTTCCAGGTCCCTGGAAACAAGGACTTGCACAGTGAAAGAAACTGACACTCTCCCTACCTACAGTTTTCTGTCCCTAGAAAAAATGTTTTTTTTAAGCACAATATAGCACAAGGAGAATTCACTCACTGTCCTTCCAGGTCCCTGGAAACAAGGACTTGCACAGTGAAAGAAACTGACACTCTCCCTACCTACAGTTTTCTGTCCCTAGAAAAAATGTTTTTTTTAAGCACAATATAGCACAAGGAGAATTCACTCACTGTCCTTCCAGGTCCCTGGAAACAAGGACTTGCACAGTGAAAGAAACTGACACTCTCCCTACCTACAGTTTTCTGTCCCTAGAAAAAATGTTTTTTTTAAGCACAATATAGCACAAGGAGAATTCACTCACTGTCCTTCCAGGTCCCTAGAAACAAGGACTTGCACAGTGAAAGAAACTGACACTCTCCCTACCTACAGTTTTCTGTCCCTAGAAAAAATGTTTTTTTTAAGCACAATATAGCACAAGGAGAATTCACTCACTGTCCTTCCAGGTCCCTAGAAACAAGGACTTGCACAGTGAAAGAAACTGACACTCTCCCTACCTAGAGTTTTCTGTCCCTAGAAAAAATGTTTTTTTTAAGCACAATATAGCACAAGGAGAATTCACTCACTGTCCTTCCAGGTCCCTGGAAACAAGGACTTGCACAGTGAAAGAAACTGACACTCTCCCTACCTACAGTTTTCTGTCCCTAGAAAAAATGTTTTTTTTAAGCACAATATAGCACAAGGAGAATTCACTCACTGTCCTTCCAGGTCCCTGGAAACAAGGACTTGCACAGTGAAAGAAACTGACACTCTCCCTACCTAGAGTTTTCTGTCCCTAGAAAAAATGTTTTTTTTAAGCACACTATAGCACAAGGAGCATTCACTCACTGTCCTTCCAGGTCCCTGGAAACAAGGACTTGCACAGTGAAAGAAACTGACACTCTCCCTACCTACAGTTTTCTGTCCCTAGAAAAAATGTTTTTTTTAAGCACAATATAGCACAAGGAGAATTCACTCACTGTCCTTCCAGGTCCCTAGAAACAAGGACTTGCACAGTGAAAGAAACTGACACTCTCCCTACCTACAGTTTTCTGTCCCTAGAAAAAATGTTTTTTTTAAGCACAATATAGCACAAGGAGAATTCACTCACTGTCCTTCCAGGTCCCTGGAAACAAGGACTTGCACAGTGAAAGAAACTGACACTCTCCCTACCTACAGTTTTCTGTCCCTAGAAAAAATGTTTTTTTTAAGCACAATATAGCACAAGGAGAATTCACTCACTGTCCTTCCAGGTCCCTGGAAACAAGGACTTGCACAGTGAAAGAAACTGACACTCTCCCTACCTACAGTTTTCTGTCCCTAGAAAAAATGTTTTTTTTAAGCACAATATAGCACAAGGAGAATTCACTCACTGTCCTTCCAGGTCCCTAGAAACAAGGACTTGCACAGTGAAAGAAACTGACACTCTCCCTACCTACAGTTTTCTGTCCCTAGAAAAAATGTTTTTTTTAAGCACAATATAGCACAAGGAGAATTCACTCACTGTCCTTCCAGGTCCCTGGAAACAAGGACTTGCACAGTGAAAGAAACTGACACTCTCCCTACCTACAGTTTTCTGTCCCTAGAAAAAATGTTTTTTTTAAGCACAATATAGCACAAGGAGAATTCACTCACTGTCCTTCCAGGTCCCTGGAAACAAGGACTTGCACAGTGAAAGAAACTGACACTCTCCCTACCTACAGTTTTCTGTCCCTAGAAAAAATGTTTTTTTTAAGCACAATATAGCACAAGGAGAATTCACTCACTGTCCTTCCAGGTCCCTAGAAACAAGGACTTGCACAGTGAAAGAAACTGACACTCTCCCTACCTACAGTTTTCTGTCCCTAGAAAAAAGGTTTTTTTAAGCACAATATAGCACAAGGAGAATTCACTCACTGTCCTTCCAGGTCCCTAGAAACAAGGACTTGCACAGTGAAAGAAACTGACACTCTCCCTACCTACAGTTTTCTGTCCCTAGAAAAAATGTTTTTTTTAAGCACAATATAGCACAAGGAGAATTCACTCACTGTCCTTCCAGGTCCCTGGAAACAAGGACTTGCACAGTGAAAGAAACTGACACTCTCCCTACCTACAGTTTTCTGTCCCTAGAAAAAATGTTTTTTTTAAGCACAATATAGCACAAGGAGAATTTACTCACTGTCCTTCCAGGTCCCTGGAAACAAGGACTTGCACAGTGAAAGAAACTGACACTCTCCCTACCTACAGTTTTCTGTCCCTAGAAAAAATGTTTTTTTTAAGCACAATATAGCACAAGGAGAATTCACTCACTGTCCTTCCAGGTCCCTAGAAACAAGGACTTGCACAGTGAAAGAAACTGACACTCTCCCTACCTACAGTTTTCTGTCCCTAGAAAAAATGTTTTTTTTAAGCACAATATAGCACAAGGAGAATTCACTCACTGTCCTTCCAGGTCCCTGGAAACAAGGACTTGCACAGTGAAAGAAACTGACACTCTCCCTACCTACAGTTTTCTGTCCCTAGAAAAAATGTTTTTTTTAAGCACAATATAGCACAAGGAGAATTCACTCACTGTCCTTCCAGGTCCCTAGAAACAAGGACTTGCACAGTGAAAGAAACTGACACTCTCCCTACCTACAGTTTTCTGTCCCTAGAAAAAATGTTTTTTTAAGCACAATATAGCACAAGGAGAATTCACTCACTGTCCTTCCAGGTCCCTGGAAACAAGGACTTGCACAGTGAAAGAAACTGACACTCTCCCTACCTACAGTTTTCTGTCCCTAGAAAAAATGTTTTTTTTAAGCACAATATAGCACAAGGAGAATTCACTCACTGTCCTTCCAGGTCCCTGGAAACAAGGACTTGCACAGTGAAAGAAACTGACACTCTCCCTACCTACAGTTTTCTGTCCCTAGAAAAAATGTTTTTTTAAGCACACTATAGCACAAGGAGCATTCACTCACTGTCCTTCCAGGTCCCTGGAAACAAGGACTTGCACAGTGAAAGAAACTGACACTCTCCCTACCTACAGTTTTCTGTCCCTAGAAATTTTTTTTATTTAAGCACAATATAGCACAAGGAGAATTCACTCACTGTCCTTCCAGGTCCCTAGAAACAAGGACTTGCACAGTGAAAGAAACTGACACTCTCCCTACCTACAGTTTTCTGTCCCTAGAAAAAATGTTTTTTTTAAGCACAATATAGCACAAGGAGAATTCACTCACTGTCCTTCCAGGTCCCTGGAAACAAGGACTTGCACAGTGAAAGAAACTGACACTCTCCCTACCTACAGTTTTCTGTCCCTAGAAAAAATGTTTTTTTTAAGCACAATATAGCACAAGGAGAATTCACTCACTGTCCTTCCAGGTCCCTGGAAACAAGGACTTGCACAGTGAAAGAAACTGACACTCTCCCTACCTACAGTTTTCTGTCCCTAGAAAAAATGTTTTTTTTAAGCACAATATAGCACAAGGAGAATTCACTCACTGTCCTTCCAGGTCCCTAGAAACAAGGACTTGCACAGTGAAAGAAACTGACACTCTCCCTACCTACAGTTTTCTGTCCCTAGAAAAAATGTTTTTTTTAAGCACAATATAGCACAAGGAGAATTCACTCACTGTCCTTCCAGGTCCCTGGAAACAAGGACTTGCACAGTGAAAGAAACTGACACTCTCCCTACCTACAGTTTTCTGTCCCTAGAAAAATTTTTTTTTTTAAGCACAATATAGCACAAGGAGAATTCACTCACTGTCCTTCCAGGTCCCTGGAAACAAGGACTTGCACAGTGAAAGAAACTGACACTCTCCCTACCTACAGTTTTCTGTCCCTAGAAAAAATGTTTTTTTTAAGCACAATATAGCACAAGGAGAATTCACTCACTGTCCTTCCAGGTCCCTAGAAACAAGGACTTGCACAGTGAAAGAAACTGACACTCTCCCTACCTACAGTTTTCTGTCCCTAGAAAAAATGTTTTTTTTAAGCACAATATAGCACAAGGAGAATTCACTCACTGTCCTTCCAGGTCCCTAGAAACAAGGACTTGCACAGTGAAAGAAACTGACACTCTCCCTACCTACAGTTTTCTGTCCCTAGAAAAAATGTTTTTTTTAAGCACAATATAGCACAAGGAGAATTCACTCACTGTCCTTCCAGGTCCCTGGAAACAAGGACTTGCACAGTGAAAGAAACTGACACTCTCCCTACCTACAGTTTTCTGTCCCTAGAAAAAATGTTTTTTTTAAGCACAATATAGCACAAGGAGAATTTACTCACTGTCCTTCCAGGTCCCTGGAAACAAGGACTTGCACAGTGAAAGAAACTGACACTCTCCCTACCTACAGTTTTCTGTCCCTAGAAAAAATGTTTTTTTAAGCACAATATAGCACAAGGAGAATTCACTCACTGTCCTTCCAGGTCCCTAGAAACAAGGACTTGCACAGTGAAAGAAACTAACACTCTCCCTACCTACAGTTTTCTGTCCCTAGAAAAAATGTTTTTTTTAAGCACAATATAGCACAAGGAGAATTCACTCACTGTCCTTCCAGGTCCCTGGAAACAAGGACTTGCACAGTGAAAGAAACTGACACTCTCCCTACCTACAGTTTTCTGTCCCTAGAAAAAATGTTTTTTTTAAGCACAATATAGCACAAGGAGAATTCACTCACTGTCCTTCCAGGTCCCTAGAAACAAGGACTTGCACAGTGAAAGAAACTGACACTCTCCCTACCTAGAGTTTTCTGTCCCTAGAAAAAATGTTTTTTTTAAGCACAATATAGCACAGGGAGAATTCACTCACTGTCCTTCCAGGTCCCTGGAAACAAGGACTTGCACAGTGAAAGAAACTGACACTCTCCCTACCTACAGTTTTCTGTCCCTAGAAAAAATGTTTTTTTTAAGCACAATATAGCACAAGGAGAATTTACTCACTGTCCTTCCAGGTCCCTGGAAACAAGGACTTGCACAGTGAAAGAAACTGACACTCTCCCTACCTACAGTTTTCTGTCCCTAGAAAAAATGTTTTTTTTAAGCACAATATAGCACAAGGAGAATTCACTCACTGTCCTTCCAGGTCCCTAGAAACAAGGACTTGCACAGTGAAAGAAACTGACACTCTCCCTACCTACAGTTTTCTGTCCCTAGAAAAAATGTTTTTTTTAAGCACAATATAGCACAAGGAGAATTCACTCACTGTCCTTCCAGGTCCCTGGAAACAAGGACTTGCACAGTGAAAGAAACTGACACTCTCCCTACCTACAGTTTTCTGTCCCTAGAAAAAATGTTTTTTTTAAGCACAATATAGCACAAGGAGAATTCACTCACTGTCCTTCCAGGTCCCTAGAAACAAGGACTTGCACAGTGAAAGAAACTGACACTCTCCCTACCTACAGTTTTCTGTCCCTAGAAAAAATGTTTTTTTTAAGCACACTATAGCACAAGCACAAAACACACTGACACTCTCCCTACCTATCCTTCTCTTTCCCTAAACTAAAGGAATCCAGGTTAAGCAAGAAAGAAATAAAAGTCACTGTCCCTGCCTATGCTGCTCTATCCCTGCTCCGGAACACACTACACTAGGCCGCCGTGCTGGCGGCCTTTTATAGTGTGGGGCGTGTACTAAACACCCTCAGCAATAATTGGCCACAGGCATCCTGCCTGTGGCCAATCATTGCTCTCCTCGCTGCCGGCGCTGTGATTGGCCAAGCATGCGGGGTCACAGTGCATGCTTGGCCAATCACAGCGCCTGGATGACACTGCGATGGCGTAGTGCATTGTGGGCCGTTCGCGTCACTCGAATTTGGCGCGAACGGCCCAAATCGTTCGATCTTCGTCGAACGATCGAACAGCCGATGTTCGAGTCGAACGTATGTTCGACTCGAACACGAAGCTCATCCCTAACCACCACCACCCATACCGCCATCGGTACCACCACACAGGCCCACCACTAATACCTTCTTCGGTACTTCCACACAGACCGCCACCACTACCACCAGCAGTACCATTACACAGGCCCACCAATAAGCACTGCCATAATGTCCCAAAGGGTTTACACACCTGAGGAGGCATATGCCATTCTTGCCATGTCGGATGATGAGAGCAGCGGGGAGCTCCCATTATCCGATTCTGGTTCGGAATACGAGCCAGTGGAGGATAGTGGCTCAGAGTCCGAGTCCCCGGAGGAAACCGTCCCTCCCAAAAGAATGCGATATGCACCAAGATCAGCACCAAGATCAGCACCAAGATCAGCACCAAGATCAGGAGAACTGCCCACCACCAGCAGCGCCATACTTCAGGAAGAGGAGCCCAGTACAAGCAATGGAAATGCACGCCCAACCCGAAGAATCCAGCCCCAATCCTACCTTCCCGATGCCCTGGCAAACCCCTTATGGTTGCCTGCCAACTCAGGATCCGCCATCATCCCCCCTTTCACCGCACAGCCAGGTGTGCAGCCCGACACTACAAATTTTTCTAAATTTGATTATTTTTGTTTATTTTTCCCACAGGATTTGCTGCAGAATATAGTGGATCAAACGAATCTGTATGCATCCCAATTTATTGCTGCCACCCCGATTCTTCCTACGCCCGCATGTTCCAGTGGCGGCGTCTAACATTGGAGGAATTTAAATTATTTTTGGGCCTTATGTTCAATATGGGGCTTACAAAAAAGAACGAAGTCCATTCATATTGGTCCAAACGCCCCATCCAACACATGCCCATATATTCCGCTGTCATGTCCAGGAAAAGATACGACATGATTATGCGCTTTCTCCACTTCAATGACAATTCACAGTGCCCTCCCCGAGATCATCCCAACTACGACAAATTGTACAAGATACGCCTCCTAATCAATGCCTTTTCCCAGCGATTTGAAGACGTTTTCATCCCAGACCAAAAAATTTGTGTGGACGAGTCCCTCGTACATTTCACCGGCCGACTGCAGTTCAAGCAGTACATACCAAGCAAGAGAGCCAGGTATGGGTTAAAATTAAATAAATTATGTGATCGAGCCACTGGATATGTCTGCAAATTCAGGATCTACGAAGGCAAAGACTCCCAGCTCCAGCCCCGTGATTGCCCCACATATATTGGAACCAGTGGGAAAATTGTCTGGGAGTTGGCATACCCCCTGTTCGGAAAAGGTTACCATTTATATGTTGATAATTATTATACCAGCCTGCCCCTTTTTCGCCACCTTTACAGTAAACAAACCCCGGCCTGCGGTACCTTCAAAAAAAAACGGAAGGGATTCATTCCCACAAATTTATTGACAAAAAAATTGCGACCTGGAGAATCGGCATCCATGAGGAACGAGGAGGTGTTGGCCATGAAGTGGAGGGACAAGAAAGATGTCCACATCCTCTCTACGATCCACAATGACACCATGGTGGAGATCCCAAGAAGACGCGGCTCCATTGTAAAGCCCGAATGTGTCCACGACTACAATTTGTACATGGGGGGGGGGGGGTGGATTTAACCACTTAAGCCCCGGACCATTTGGTAGCTAAAGGACCAGAGGTGAATTCAGAATTTTGCACTGCGCTGCTTTAACTGTAAATTGTGCGGACATGCAATGTTGTACCCAAACGAAATTTGCGTCCTTTTCTTCCCACAAATAGAGCTTTCTTTTAATGGTATTTGATTGCCTCTGCGATTTTTATTTTTTGCGATATAAACGGAAAAAGACGAAAATTTTGAAAAAAAATTATATTTTCTACTTTTTGTTATAAGAAAAATCGAATAAACTCAATTTTAGTCATACATTTAGGCCAAAGTGTATTCAGCCACATGTTTTTAGTAAAAAAAATGTCAATAAGCGTATATTTATTGGTTTGCGCAAAAGTTATAGAGTTTACAAACTAGGGTACATTTTCTGAAATTTACACAGCTTTAAATTTATGACTGCCTATCTCATTTCTTGAGGTGCTAAAATGACAGGGCAGTACAAAACCCCCCCAAATGACCCCATTTTGGAAAGTAAACACCCCAAGGAAATTGCTGAGAGGCATGTTGAGCCCATTGAATTTTTTTTTTTGTCTTAAGTGATTGAATACTGACTAAAAAAAAAAAAAAATTACAAAAAGTTGTCACTAAATGATATATTGCTCACACATGCCATGGTTATATGTGGAATTGCACCCCAAAATAAATTTTGCTGCTTCTCCTGAGTACGGGGATACCACATGTGTGGGACTTTTTGGGAGCCTAGCCGCGTACGGGACCCCGGAAACCAAGCACCGCCTTCAGGATTTCTAAGGGCGCAAATTTTTGATTTCACTCCTCACTACCTATCACAGTTTCGAAGGCCATAAAATGCCAAAATAGCACAAAACCCCCCCAAATGACCCCATTTTAGAAAGTAGACACTCCAAGGAAATTGCTGAGAGGCCTGTTGAGCCCATTGAATATACTTTTTTTGTCCCAAGTGATTGAATAATGACAAAAAAAAAAAATTACAAAAAGTTGTCACTAAATGATATATTGCTCACACATGCCATGGTTATATGTGGAATTACACCCCAAAATAAATTTTTCTGCTTCTCCTGAGTACGGGGATACCACATGTGTGGGACTTTTTAGGAGCCTAGCCACGTACGGGACCCCGAAAACCAAGCACCGCCTTCAGGATTTCTAGGCACAAATTTTTGATTTCACTCCTCACTACCTATCACAGTTTCGAAGGCCATAAAATGCCAAAATAGCACAAACCCCCCCAAATGACCCCATTTTGGAATATAGACACCCCAAGCTATTTGCTGAGAGGCATGGCGAGTATTTTACAGCTCTCATTTGTTTTTGAAAATGAAGAAAGAAAATATATATATATATATATATATATTTTTTTTTCAATTTTCAAAACTTTGTGACAAAAAGCGAGATCTGCAAAATACTCACAATACCTCTCAGCAAATAGCTTGGGGTGTCTACTTTCCAAAATAGGGTCATTTGGGGGGGTTTTGTGCCATCTGGGCATTCCATGGCCTCCGAAACTGTGATAGGCAGTGATAAGTGAAATCAAAAATTTACACCCTTAGAAAGCCTGCTTGGTGCTTGGTTTTTGGGGTCCCGTACGCGGCTAGGCTCCCAAAAAGTCTCACACATGTGGTATCCCCGTACTCAGGAGAAGCAACAGAATGTATTTTGGGGTGTAATTCCACATATGCCCATGGCATGTTTGAGCAATATATCATTTAGTGACAACTTTGTGCAAAAAATAAATAAAAAATTGTCGATTTTCCGCAACTTGTGTCAACATATAAAATATTCCATGGACTCGACATGCCTCTCAGTATATAGCTTGGGGTGTCTACTTTCCAAAATGGGGTCATTTGGGGAGGTTTTGAACTGTTCTGGCATTTTATACACAACATTAGGAAGCTTACATCCACTCTTCTAACCACTTGAAGACAAAGCCCTTTTTAACACTTTTTGTTTACATGAAAACATTTTTTTTTTTGCAAGAAAATTATGTTGAACCCCCAAACATTATATATATTTTTAAAGCAAAGGCCCTACAGATTAAAATGGTGGGTGTTGCATTTTTTTTTTCTACACAGTATTTGCGCAGCGATTTTTCAAACGCATTTTTTGGGTTAAAAAATACACTTTTTTTAATTTTAATGCACTAAAACACACTACATTGCCCAAATGTTTGATGAAATAAAAAAGATGATCTTAGGCCGAGTACATAGATACCAAACACGACATGCTTTAAAATTTCGCACAAACGCGCATTGGCGACAAACTACATACATTTTTAAAAGCCTTTAAAAGCCTTTACAGGTTACCCCAGTAGATTTACAGAGGAGGTCTACTGCTAAAATGACTGCCCTCGATCTGACCTTCGCGGTGATACCTCACATGCATGGTGCAATTGCTGTTTATATATGACGCCAGACCGACGCTTGCGTTCGCCATTGGGCAAGAGCAGGGCAGGACAGGGGTGCTTTTTTTTTTATTATTAATTTTGCTTTTTTATTTTATTTTTAAATTGTTCCTTCCAAGTATTTTTTTTTTTTTTTATCATTTTTATTGTTATCTCAGGGAATGTAAATATCCCCTATGATAGCAATAGGTAGTGACAGGTACTCTTTTTTTGAAAAAACTGGGGTCTTCTAGACCCTAGATTTTTCCACTGCCCTCAAAGCATCTGACCACACCAAGATCGGTGTGATAAAATGCTTTCCCAATTTCCCAATGGCGCTTTTTATATCCGGGGGGGGGCATTCCCTCCCACTGCTTGTAAAAGCAGTCCAGAGGCTAATTAGCCGCTAGGATTGCTTTTACATGAAAGCCGGCCGCAGGCTGAAAAGAATGATACCAAGATGATACCTAAACCCGCAGGCATCATTCTGGTATAAACATTCAAAGTCCAGCAACATACCAGTACGTTGCTGGTCCTTGTTGGACATGTATTGTAATCTTTTTTTTTCATGCAGCCAGTTGGCTGAACGAAAAAAGAGATTGATCGGTGGGTATGCCCACCATTAGAATACCGCCCTTCATCCACCCACTTCCAATGATGGGCATACACGCACCATTTATATATGCCGAAGCATATAAAAAAAAAAGCAAATATGCCGAAGCATGGGGGCATCCTCCCGCAAAAAGTTATGCCGCACACACATGGTCGCAAAATCGCTCCTCCGCTCCTGCTGCCCCAATGCTTCGGCATATTTGCTTTTTTTTTTAACTGTGGTGGTGAAATCACCTCCTACAGCACTGGAGTCGCAGGGATCAGGCCTGTCTCTGCGAACGCTGCAGTTATGTGTGTTTTTGTTTTGTAAGTGACAGTGATCGATCGATACTGCACTTGGGTGGCCTGGGCTGGACGGAGGGGCAAAATGCAGGTGCCAGCAGGTATCTGGGCTGATCCCGCTAACACTGCGTTTTTGGGAACCCTAAACTGCTGGGGACGCTAGTATAGATCTGATCAGATCAGATATTGATCTGTTCAGATACTATACCACTAAGGGGGGTGTATGCTTCACGCGTGGGTGTTAGCGTTACTGGCACTAACCTGACGCTGCCTGGGGTGTGACGCAGACCCTCTCTGACGCTAAAACCTAATTGATATCACCCGCCGGGCGATCAGGGGGTTAAACCTTTATTGGGTTATATACGGCGGGTGCCCTGACACTATAAAAAGCAAACTAACTAACCAGCGTCACCCGTAACACTTATATGGTGATCACTGGTGAAAGGGTTAGAAAAACGATCGCTTAGCGACAGTGGTGATGGGGGTGAAAGGGTTACCTGGGGGGTGATCAAGGGGGTTAAACCTTTATTAGATAATATATTGGGGTACCTGACGCTATAAAAACATGCGGCGAACCTAAAAAAAATTACTGGCTACCGATCTGCATCACCGACACTAAGACAGCGTTTAGAAAAACGATCGCTTAGCGACAGTGGTGATAGGGGGTGAAAGGGTTACCTGGGGGGCGATCAAGGGGGTTAAACCTTTATTAGATAATATATTGGGGTACCTGACGCTATAAAAACCTGCGGCAAACCTAAAAAAAATTACCAGCTACCGATCTGCATCACCGACACTAAGACAGCGTTTAGAAAAACGATCGCTTAGCGACAGTGGTGATGGGGGTGAAAGGGTTACCTGGGGGGCGATCAAGGGGGTTAAACCTTTATTAGATAATATATTGGGGTACCTGACGCTATAAAAACATGCGGCGAACCTAAAAAAAAATAACTGCCTACCGATCTGGATCACCGACACTAAGACAGCGTTTAGAAAAACGATCGCTTAGCGACAGTGGTGATAGGGGGTGAAAGTGTTACCTGGGGGCGATCAAGGGGGTTAAACCTTTATTAGATAATATATTGGGGTACCTGACGCTATAAAAACCTGCGGCGAACCTAAAAAAAATTACCGGCTACCGATCTGCATCACCGACACTAAGACAGCGTTTAGAAAAACGATCGCTTAGCGACAGTGGTGATAGGGGGTGAAAGGGTTACCTGGGGGGCGATCAAGGGGGTTAAACCTTTATTAGATAATATATTGGGGTACCTGACGCTATAAAAACATGCGGCGAACCTAAAAAAAATTACTGGCTGCCGATCGGCATCACTGACGCTAAGACAGCGATCAGAAAAATGATCGCTTAGCGACAGTGGTGATAGGGGGTGAAAGGGTTATCTGGGGGGTGATCAGGGGGTTAAACCTTTATTAGGGGGGGTTAGGGGGCTACACTGGACCTAAAACTGAATGTACTGACACTTTTACAGTCACAAATGTCACTGATTGCAGTGATCACTAAATAAATGGTCACTGCAATCAGTGACACTGTGACTGGGGGCTGGGGGGGTGATCTGGGGGGGCCTGGGGGGGCGATTTATGTCCCTATGTGTCCTGGTGTCAGTGTAGTGTTGTGTGCACTGACCTCATGTCTTCTCTTGTACGGCGCTCGGTATATGTGAGCGCCGCACCAGAGATGACATCACTTCCTCCTGCTTCCTCTGTCTGACACAGACAGAGGGGGCATTTCCATTCGCCGGGAGCGATCGCGAGGGGGTGGCCGGAAACGAATGGCTGCCCCCTCATCCGGGAACGCTCCCGGACACTTAGCCACCGCTCACTGTATAGGAGGGGGGTCCGATTGGACCCCCCAACTATACAAAGGCAATCACGTATGCTCTACGTGATTGTGCCTGTCGGTGCCATTCTGCCAACGTATATATACAGTGAGTGGTCGTTAAGTGGTTAAACGACCAGATGCTACAGCCCTACTTATCAACCAGAAAGTCCCGTTATTGGCACAAAAAAGTTGCGTTTCACCTGTTTCACATGGCCCTTTTTAATTAGTTTGTCTGCTACCAAAAAGCAACTCAAAATCACCGACTCCATTACCTCCAATATATCGAAGATATCATCGATGCCCTCATTTACCAACAAGATCCCGCCCCAGGAAGCATTCGCTCTGATAGTGTGAGTCGGCTTCACGAGTGACACTATCCCTTTAGCATCCCCCCCACAGAATCTGGAAGAAGACGCCAAAAGAAATGCCGTGTATGCAGCAGAGGAGGAGTAAGAAGAGACACCAGCTATTATTGTCCCGATTGTCCCTCCCAACCTGGCCTGTGCATTGGAAATTGCTTCAAAAATGATCATACATCCATTAGTTCCCCTTATTATTAACAGACTGCCATTTCCCCATTTGCCTGCTACCATGTTACTAACTACCTTCCATGTTAATTAACTGACCATGGCCTGTTTACCGACAATGTCTTTGCTTGCCGATTTAAACCACGTTTCTGACCTCCACGTGCACCAACCTCAGCCTGTTTACCGACGATGCCTCTGCCTGCCGATTTAAACCATGTTTCTGACTTCCACGTGTACCGACCTTGGCCTGTTAATCGACCATGTTTTTGCCTGCCACTTGGACTGATCTTTTGGCCATCTACTTTTAGTACACAGGGGTCTCACATATGTGAGGGGCTTCAGAATAGCGTTCTGAGTAGAG
Source organism: Rana muscosa (assembly GCA_029206835.1). Lineage (NCBI taxonomy): Eukaryota > Metazoa > Chordata > Amphibia > Anura > Ranidae > Rana > Rana muscosa. Next base: position 274,240,344 of record CM055122.1, read on the forward strand.
AAAACCAGTTTTTCGTTTTCTGTGCTCCAAGAACAGGGTCTGGTTGCCCGGAGGCTTCAAAGCGATTTGGGTGGGAGAAGCCTCTACCCCTGTCCCCCTGGCCCTAAGCTTGATGGTCCTTCCTGCTGCCTGGACCAATAATTTGGCTGTGCTGACCATATTACTGCCTGTAATGACCCATGACATTATGGACCATGTTTCTTCCTGCTGCTTGGACCAATACTTTGGCTGTGTTGACCATATATCTGCCTGCTGCCTCTACTGACTTTGGACAGCATTTCTGCCGGGACACCTCTGCCTGCTACCTGGACCTGTGCTTTGGCTGTGCTCTGGCTGTGCTGACAGTATCTCTGCCTGTGTGAACTATGGACAGTATTCCTGCCTGCTGCCTGGATGATTGCTTTTGCTGTCGCTGACCTCATCCCTGCCTGCTGCCTGGACCGATGTACTCCTCTGTGGACCACTGCACTTCTAAAACCACAGGTAATCTTTTGTTATTTGGTATGTACCTGCTATGTGTTAGATATATGAAGGGCCTTCAAAAATGTGATCGGTAGTCAGAAAATGATATGTGCAATTAATGCTGCTAGAATGCCTGGAGGTGCTACTTGGATGTTGGGCCTCTGTATGTGGCCAGGCTGTGTAAAAGTCTCAAACATGTGGTATCACCATACTCAGGAGGAGTAGCAGAATGCATTTTGGGGTGTAATTTTTGCTATGTACATATTATGTGTTAGAAATATCTTATAAATTGACAACTTTGTGTAAAAAAAATGCATTTTAATTTTTTCTCCACATTTTCCAAAACCTTCTGGAAAAAAATGAACCGTTCAAAAGACTCATAATGCCTCATAGATTATACGTTGGGGTGTGTGCTTTCCAAAATGGGGTCATTTTGTGGAAAATTCTATTGTCCTGGTGCTCCAGGGCCTTCAAAATTGTAATAGGTGGTTGAGAAAGGATACGTGCGATTTATGCTTGTAGAACGCCTGAAAGTGCTACTTCAATGTTGGGCCTCTGTATATGGCCAGGCTGTGTAAAAGTCTCACACATGTGGTATCGCTATACTCAGGAGGAGTAGCAGAATGCATTTTGGGGTGTTATTTTTGCTATGTATATGCTATGCGTTAGAAATATCTTATAAATGGACAACTTTGTGTAAAAAAAATGCATTTTAATTTTTTCTCCACATTTTCCAAAACCTTCTGGAAAAAAATGAACCGTTCAAAAGACTCATAATGCTTCATAGATTATACGTTGGGGTGTGTGCTTTCCAAAATGGGGTCATTTTGTGGAAAATTCTATTGTCCTGGTGCTCCAGGGCCTTCAAAATTGTAATAGGTGGTTGAGAAAGGATACGTGCGATTTATGCTTGTAGAACGCCTGAAAGTGCTACTTCAATGTTGGGCCTCTGTATATGGCCAGGCTGTGTAAAAGTCTCACACATGTGGTATCGCTATACTCAGGAGGAGTAGCAGAATGCATTTTGGGGTGTTATTTTTGCTATGTATATGCTATGCGTTAGAAATATCTTATAAATGGACAACTTTGTGTAAAAAAAATGCATTTTAATTTTTTCTCCACATTTTCCAAAACCTTCTGGAAAAAAATGAACCGTTCAAAAGACTCATAATGCTTCATAGATTATATGTTGGGGTGTGTGCTTTCCAAAATGGGGTCAGTTTGTGGAATATTCCATTGTCCTGGTGCTCCAGGGCCTTCAAAAGTGTAATAGGTGGTTGAGAAAGGATATGTGCGATTTATGCTTGTAGAACGCCTGAAAGTGCTACTTCGAAGTTGGGCCTCTGTATGTGGCCAGGCTGTGTAAAAGTCTCACACATGTGGTATCACTATACTCAGGAGGAGTAGCAGAATGCATTTTGGGGTGTCATTTTTGCTATGTATATGCTATGTGTTAGAAATATCTTATAAATGGACAACTTTGTGTAAAAAAAATGCATTTTCATTTTTTTTCCACATTTTCCAAAACCTTCTGGAAAAAAATGAACCGTTCAAAAGACTCATAATGCTTCATAGATTATACGTTGGGGTGTGTGCTTTCCAAAATGGGGTCATTTTGTGGAAAATTCCATTGTCCTGGTACTCCAGGGCCTTCAAATTGTAATAGGTGGTTGAGAAAGGATATGTGCGATTTATGCTTGTAGAACGCCTGAAAGTGCTACTTCAATGTTGGGCCTCTGTATGTGGCCAGGCTGTGTAAAAGTCTCACACATGTGGTATCGCTACACTCAGGAGGAGTAGCAGAATGTATTTTGGGGTGTAGTTGCAATTATGCATATGCTGTGTGAGAGAAAAAAACTGTTAATGTGACCAGTTTGTGTAAAAAAAAAAAAAAAAAATTAAATTTTCCCAAGAATTGTGGGAAAAAAATACAACTTCAAAAAACTCACCATGCCTCTTAGTAAATACCTTGGACTGTCTACTTTCCGAAAAGGGGTAATTTTGGGGTATTTGTACTTTCCTCGCTTGTTAGTGTCTCAAGAAATGAGATATCCCATCAGGCGTGATCAGATGTGATAAATTTTCAGTGATTGCCACCATAGTTTGTAGACTATAACTTTCACAAAGACCAAATAATATACACTAATTTGGGTTCATTTTACCAAAAGATATGTAGCAGTATACATTTTGGCACAAATTTATGAAGAAAAATTACTTATTTGCAAAATTTTACAATAGAAACTAAAAAAAAGTGTTTTTTTTTTTTAAAATTGCTGTTTTTTTGCTTATATCGCAAAAAATTCAAAACCCAGTGGCGATTAAATACCACCAAAAGAAAGCTCTATTTGTGAGAAGAAAATGATAAAAATTTTGTTTGGATACAGTGTAGCATGACTAAGTAATTGTCATTCAAAGTGTGAGAGCACTGAAAGCTGAAAATTGGTCTGGGCGGGAAGGTGCATAAGTGCATGGTATTGAAGTGGTTAAAAAAGAAATTTGTCATGAAAGCTTCTACCTACTACATTCAAACCAAGCAAGGGTGGGGGGCTCAGAGAGGGCTGTTATCCCCACCTAAATGTCCCCAAATTCAAGAAAGAGAACAAACCAAGGAAAATACATTTTATTGCCATGTTCCTGGAAGTTTTTGGCCTCGTACACACGACCAATTTTCTCAGCAAGAACCAGCAAGAAACTTGCTGGCAGAGAGGTCTTGCCGAGTAAATCGGTCGTGTGTACGCTGCTATCGGGTTTCTCGTCGAGAAAACCGACAAGAAACCTCGACGAGAAAATAGAGAACCTGCTCTCTATTTTCTCGTCGAGATTCTCCTCGGCATGTTTCTCGACGAGAAAAGTGAGTGTGTGTACACTTACCTGTCCGCCCGGAAGCCCGCGCATGTTCGAAATGAATTTGACGCATGCGCGGTAGCTTCCTAGGCATACGTAGGGTATACCAAGATGGCGGCGACGGCATCGAATGTGACGAGCGCATGCTCGACGTAGTCGATGATGTCACCGCGTACACTCCTTTCAAAGAACCGCGGGTTCTTTGAAACGAGCGTGTGTACACTCGGCCGGGACAAGTTTCTTGTCCAAGAATCTCGTCGAAAAAAACGACATGTTTTTTTCAACGAGAATCTCGGCCGTGTGTACGAGGCCTTTGTCTCTGGAAGTAAATTCAGCAATACAAAATGTAATACAAAATGAATCTCTATTTCTAAAAGAAAGTTGTTATGTTAAATCAAACACGAATGGGGGGTTCTTGGAGGATGCTATTATATCATCCACATCTCCTGAATTTCAAGGAAGGGTTTTCAAGTTTTATTATGTGTTCCTGGAAGCTTTTGTCTCTGGAAGTGGATTCGGCAATACAAAATGTAATAAAATGAATCTCTGTTTTGAAAAAAAAAAAAGTTTGCAGCCGGATGTGTAAATTAGGTAAATATCACATTATGGCCACTAGATGAAGCTGATGATTACAGGAAATAAATACGTATGTACTATGATTGTCAGCTAAATCTAGACCTGGAGAGAGAATAGCTTAACCACTTCCAGCCCCCCTCCGCACATTTACTGTGGCAGGCCGACCCGGCTGCACGAAACTTCATACCTGTACATTGTTTCCTCTTCTGGGTCTGGGACGCGTGTGCACACTGAAGGCGACCCGCTCCTGCTGTGTGTGGACACAGCGGGAGCCAATCAGCCAGGACTAGTGATGAGCCGAACACCCCCGGGTTCGGTTCGCACCAGAACCCGCGAACGGACCGAAAGTTCGAACGAACATTAGAACCCTATTAAATACAATGGATGCGAACGTTCGAATTCTAAAGTGCTAATTATAACAACTATTATGCATGTTATTGTCCTAAAAAGGGTTTGGGAACCCGGGTTCTGCACCAGGGGACATGTATCAATGCAAAAAGAAGTTTTAAAAACGGTCGTTTTTCGGGAGCAGTCATTTTAATGATGCATAAAGTGAAAAAAAAAAAGTCAAATATTCCTTTAAATATCGTACCTGGGGGGGTGTCTAAAGTATGCCTGTGAAGTGCCACGTGTTTCCCGTGTTTAGAACTGTCCCTGCACAAAATGACACTTCTAAAGGAAAAAAAAGCCATTTAAAACTGCTTGCGGCTTTAATGTAATGTCTGGTCCCGGTAATATGGATGAAAATCTTTAAGAAAAATGGCATAGCTACCCCATGACCCCCCCCCCCCCTACCCCAGCCCATTACCAGCCCCTTTGGGTCTTGTATGGATATTAAGGGGAACCCCGCACATAAAATAAAAAAGGCCCTATATACTCTGAACAGCCGTATACAGGCGGTGCATACAAGACAGGGACTGTAGGTTTGTTCTTATGTAGAATGTGTTTGTAATTTTGAACAGGTACATTGTTGAAGTGTAGCTCCAGCCCAAAAATCTATTTTTAAACTTTTTGGGAAACATAGGTAAGGGTTATCACCCCTGTAACATTTGTTTTGCTGTCTGTGCCCCTGTTCAGAACATTTCACCTCACTTTCCGTCCCAATGACAACTGTTTTTGAAATGTGGTGTTTTTCTTGAAACAAGGATTGCTGATAAAGCATCAGTACAGATGAGACCCCTTTCTCCCATATTTATTCTTACAGGAGAGAATTTTCCTTTCTAGGGGTAGATTTCCTCTCACTTCCTGTTGTCTTCTTTCGTTTGCAAGTAGGAGTCGTTTGTAAGTTGGATGTTTGAAAGTAGGGACCTGCCGTATATACTCTGCAGAAATAGGCCCCTTAGTTGTTGGTGTTGGCACAACACTGTAAGCACTCAGTTACTCTTGGTTGGTGCTGGAACGCCCTGCTGTCAACTATTATATCAGGAATTTTAATTACATATAATTGTTGAACAGTGGTAGTAAAAATTGGGGCTTTGATGGTGGTGCTGGTGCCACAACACTGTAAGCCCTGACAGTTACTCTTGGTGGGTGCAGCAATGGGCCCTGCTGTGAATTATTAGATCAAGAATTGTAATTACATGCCCCTTTTGAACAGGGGCTGAAAAATTGGGCCTTTCGTGGTGGTGGTGGCGTTGCCACAAGACTGTAAGCCCTCAGAGTTACTCTTGGTGGGTGCAGCAATGGACCCTGCTGTGAATTATTAGATCAAGAATTGTAATTGCATGCCCCTGTTGAACAGGGGCTGAAAAATTGGGCCTTAGGCACTGGTGGCACAACACTACAACCCCTCACAGATACTGTACTTGGAGCACAGCAATGAGCCCTGTTGCAAAGTATTGCTTCAAAAATTGTAATGACACGCCCCTGTTAAACAGGGGCTGAAAAATTGGGCCTTAGGCACTGGTGCCACAACACTCCAACCCCTCACAGATACTGTACTTGGAGCACAGCAATGAGCCCTATGGCAAATTATTGCTAAAAAAATTGTAATTACACGCCCCAGTAAAACAGGGGCTGAAAAATTGGGCCTTAGCCACTGGTGGCGGCACCCATAAACAAAAATGATCTTCCAAGCTATCATCATCAATCGTATCATTGAGGACTCGGAGGAGGAGGATAGCCAGTCAACATAACAGCACAGGCACTCAGCATCAGCATCAGTCTTGAAGGGATGTGACATGTTAAAATCAATTAGTCTGTTATATCAGCATCAGGTGTGTGGTAGCTGGTGGTGATCCAAGACTGGTTCATCTTGATGAAAGTCAGTCGATCAACCGAGTCGGTGGACAGGCGCACCCTGTGATCCGTGACAAATCCTCCAGCAGCACTGAATGTGCGTTCCGAAAGAACGCTGGATGCAGGACAGGCCAGTAGCTCAATTGCATACTGTGCAAGCTCTGGCCAGTGATCCATCCTCAAGACCCAGTAAGCCAGAGGATTTTCGGTGGGGAAGGTGTCCAAGTCTGACCTTGCCCCTAGATATTCCTGCACCATGTTTATCAGACGCTGGCGATGGTTGCTGGAACCGATCATACTTTGGGGCTGCGGACTAAAGAATTGTCTGAACGCATCGGTCAGACGGCCACCTTCCCCACCGCTCCTTCTTTGACTGGCCGAAGCCTCAGCAACTCGTTGTCCAGGACCAGGAGTTTGTAACCTCCCAGTCTCTGGGAACGCGTTCCACAGACCTTTCTGCAAGGCCTCCCGGAGTTGTCTCATCCTCTGCTCCCTCTGCGACGGTAACATAAGGTCCGCAACCTTACCCTTGTACCGTGGATCAAGGAGAGTGGCCAGCCAGTAATGGTCCCTCTCCTTGATCCGAAGAATACGAGGATCCTTCCGCAGACTTTGCAGGATCAGGGAGGCCATGCAGCGTAGGTTTGCTGAGGCATTCGCTCCGGAGTCCTCTGGGTCACTAAGGACGACATGATCCGCAGCCACCTCCTCCCAGCCACGTACAAGTCCACTGGTTTCTTGGGACTGTAAATCATCCCTAAAAGACTGCTGCTGATGATGCTGAGTGCCAGCCTCCACCTCCATGCTGACACAATCCTCCTCCTCCTCCTCCTCCTCCTCCTCCTCCTCCTCTTCCTGTGCGATGGGTGGGACAGAAGGAACACTGTCTGGGTAAAGGGGGCCTTGAGAGGCAAGGAAGTCCTCCTCTTCCTGCCTCTGTTCTGCCTCAAGTGCCCTGTCCATTATTCCACGCAGCGTGTGCTCCAACAGGTGGACAAGAGGTACAGTGTCACTGATGCATGCACTGTCACTGCTCACCATCCTCGTGGCCTCCTCAAATGGTGCCAGGACAGTGCATGCATCCCTGATCATGCCCCACTGGCGTGGAGAAAAAAAACCAAGCTCCCCTGACCCTGTCCTGGTGCCGTAGTCGCACAGGTACTCATTGATGGCCCTCTGCTGCGTGTGCAGCCGCTGCAGCATGGCCAACGTTGAGTTCCACCTGGTGGGCATGTCACATATAAGGCGGTTCTTGGGCAGGTTCAACTCCTTTTGCAGCTCAGCCAGGCGAGCACTGGCATTATAAGATCTGCGGAAATGCACACAGACTTTCCTGGCCTGCCTCAGGACATCCTGTAAGCCCGGGTACCTGCCCAAGAACCGCTGCACCACCAGGTTAAGGACGTGAGCCACACAGGGCACATGGGTCAGTTGTCCCTGTCGGAGGGCGGAGAGGAGGTTGGTGCCATTGTCGCAAACCACCATTCCTGGCTTAAGCTGGCGTGGCGTCAACCACCTCTCGGCCTGGCCCTGCAGAGCAGACAGGACCTCTGCCCCAGTGTGGCTTCTGTCCCCCAAACACACCAGCGCAAGCACGGCATGGCATCTTTTTGCCTGCGTACTTGCGTAGCCCCGTGAACGGCTACGGAGCACCGCTGGTTCATAGGACAAACCACAGGAAGAGGCCATGGAGGAAGAAGAAGAGGAGGGGGTGGAGGAGAGAGGTGTGTCACAACCAGTAGTAGCATTTTGGAGGCGTGGCGGTGGGACAACCTCCAACACTACTGCACCTTGTCCTGCATCCTTCCCAGCTGCCAAAAGAGTGACCCAATGGGCCGTGAAAGAAAGGTAACATCCCTGTCCATGCCTGCTGGACCATGAGTCAGCGGTAATATGCACCTTACCGCTGACCGCCCTGTCCAGCGAGGCCAAGACATTGCCTTCCACATGCCGGTAGAGAGCCGGAATAGCCTTCCGTGAGAAAAAGTGGCGTTTGGGAACCTGCCACTGAGGAACCGCACATTGCACAAACTCACGGAAGGGGGCCGAGTCTACCAACTGAAAAGGCAGCAGTTGAAGCGCTAGCAATTTAGCCAAGCTAGCATTCAACCGCTGGGCATGTGGATGGCTGGGAGTGAACTTCTTTCGACGGTCCAGCAGCTGGGGCAGGGAAATTTGCCTGCTAGAATCGGACGTCGGTGTACTGCTAGCAGAGTGGCCGCAAGTACTTGGCTGTGACACACCTAATTCTACACCTTCATTCCTCTCAGTGCATGTTTCAGAGAGGACTGAAGTTATAGTGGGGTTGGAGATCCCAGCTGATGCGGTGCAAGGAGAGGTCCGCTTTGTTCTTTGGTGTGGGTCTTTGAGGTAGGCTTGCCAACGAGCTGCATGGCAGGTCAACATATGTCTGGTCAGGCATGTGGTACCCAAGCGGCTGATGTTTTGGCCACGCGATATACGCTTGAGACATATGTTGCAAACAGCAGCTGTGCGATCTGATGCACTAGCCTCAAAAAAGGCCCACACCAAAGAACTTTTTGAATGACGGGCAGAGGCAGCGCCCTGCACAGGCGGAGCTCTGCGGTGTGATTCCGTCGGTGTACTGCCCTTACGCTGGCCACCAAAGGGCATCCTGCCTCGTTGGAGATGTGCCTCCTCCTCATCCTCCTCCTCCTCCTCTCTCCTATTAGGCACCCACGTGGAGTCAGTGACCTCATCATCACCTCCCTCCTCATCACTGGAGCCAATCTGGCAGTATGCTGCAGCTGCTGGAACATGACTGCCAGATTGGTGTCCTTCTTGAGCATCCCCTCTGTCTGCTCTCACGCTACTGCCTTCCTCTAGCTGGGTTTCATCATCAGACCCTTCGAAACGCTGGGCATCCTCCTGGAGCATGTACCCAACACTGTGCTGAAACAGTTCGGGGGACTCCTCAGGAGGAGGACATGGTGGGTCTAGGGAAGGAGTGACTGATGATGAGTCTGACATTGATACCAGGGAAGAGGACGCTTTGGCAGCTGCTTTTCCAGTACCCTGAGCCTGGGTGAGAGAGGATGAGGAGGAGGAGGAGGGCTTGGTCATCCACTCTACCAAGTCTTCGGCATGATGTGGCTCAACATGTCCAGCTGCCGAAAAGAAGGACAAGCGTGTCCCATGGCCATGTGCTGATGACAATGCACCGCGTCCACGACCAGCACTGTTGCCCCCAGACACAGAGCCTGCTTGCCCTCTTTTATTGCCTCCTGACTGTCTGCCTCTCCTTGTTTGCCTTCCAGACATTCTAATAGATGGCCTGCAGGGAGATGGGAAAAAAGCAATAAGGGCTACCTTCAGGTGTCCTTCTCTGTCCCTTGAAACAAGGACTTTGACAGTGAAAGAAACTGACACTCTCCCTACCTACAGTTTTCTGTCCCTAGAAAAAATGTTTTTTTTAAGCACAATTTAGCACAAGGAGAATTCACTCACTGTCCTTCCAGGTCCCTGGAAACAAGGACTTTGACAGTGAAAGAAACTGACACTCTCCCTACCTACAGTTTTCTGTCCCTAGAAAAAATGTTTTTTTTAAGCACAATTTAGCACAAGGAGAATTCACTCACTGTCCTTCCAGGTCCCTGGAAACAAGGACTTTCACAGTGAAAGAAACTGACACTCTCCCTACCTACAGTTTTCTGTCCCTAGAAAAAATGTTTTTTTTAAGCACAATTTAGCACAAGGAGAATTCACTCACTGTCCTTCCAGGTCCCTGGAAACAAGGACTTTGACAGTGAAAGAAACTGACACTCTCCCTACCTACAGTTTTCTGTCCCTAGAAAAAATGTTTTTTTTAAGCACAATTTAGCACAAGGAGAATTCACTCACTGTCCTTCCAGGTCCCTGGAAACAAGGACTTTGACAGTGAAAGAAACTGACACTCTCCCTACCTACAGTTTTCTGTCCCTAGAAAAAATGTTTTTTTTAAGCACAATTTAGCACAAGGAGAATTCACTCACTGTCCTTCCAGGTCCCTGGAAACAAGGACTTTGACAGTGAAAGAAACTGACACTCTCCCTACCTACAGTTTTCTGTCCCTAGAAAAAATGTTTTTTTTAAGCACAATTTAGCACAAGGAGAATTCACTCACTGTCCTTCCAGGTCCCTGGAAACAAGGACTTTGACAGTGAAAGAAACTGACACTCTCCCTACCTACAGTTTTCTGTCCCTAGAAAAAATGTTTTTTTTAAGCACAATTTAGCACAAGGAGAATTCACTCACTGTCCTTCCAGGTCCCTGGAAACAAGGACTTTGACAGTGAAAGAAACTGACACTCTCCCTACCTACAGTTTTCTGTCCCTAGAAAAAATGTTTTTTTTAAGCACAATTTAGCACAAGGAGAATTCACTCACTGTCCTTCCAGGTCCCTGGAAACAAGGACTTTGACAGTGAAAGAAACTGACACTCTCCCTACCTACAGTTTTCTGTCCCTAGAAAAAATGTTTTTTTTAAGCACAATTTAGCACAAGGAGAATTCACTCACTGTCCTTCCAGGTCCCTGGAAACAAGGACTTTCACAGTGAAAGAAACTGACACTCTCCCTACCTACAGTTTTCTGTCCCTAGAAAAAAATTTTTTTTTAAGCACAATTTAGCACAAGGAGAATTCACTCACTGTCCTTCCAGGTCCCTGGAAACAAGGACTTTGACAGTGAAAGAAACTGACACTCTCCCTACCTACAGTTTTCTGTCCCTAGAAAAAATGTTTTTTTTAAGCACAATTTAGCACAAGGAGAATTCACTCACTGTCCTTCCAGGTCCCTGGAAACAAGGACTTTGACAGTGAAAGAAACTGACACTCTCCCTACCTACAGTTTTCTGTCCCTAGAAAAAATGTTTTTTTTAAGCACAATTTAGCACAAGGAGAATTCACTCACTGTCCTTCCAGGTCCCTGGAAACAAGGACTTTGACAGTGAAAGAAACTGACACTCTCCCTACCTACAGTTTTCTGTCCCTAGAAAAAATGTTTTTTTTAAGCACAATTTAGCACAAGGAGAATTCACTCACTGTCCTTCCAGGTCCCTGGAAACAAGGACTTTGACAGTGAAAGAAACTGACACTCTCCCTACCTACAGTTTTCTGTCCCTAGAAAAAATGTTTTTTTTAAGCACAATTTAGCACAAGGAGAATTCACTCACTGTCCTTCCAGGTCCCTGGAAACAAGGACTTTCACAGTGAAAGAAACTGACACTCTCCCTACCTACAGTTTTCTGTCCCTAGAAAAAATGTTTTTTTTAAGCACAATTTAGCACAAGGAGAATTCACTCACTGTCCTTCCAGGTCCCTGGAAACAAGGACTTTGACAGTGAAAGAAACTGACACTCTCCCTACCTACAGTTTTCTGTCCCTAGAAAAAATGTTTTTTTTAAGCACAATTTAGCACAAGGAGAATTCACTCACTGTCCTTCCAGGTCCCTGGAAACAAGGACTTTCACAGTGAAAGAAACTGACACTCTCCCTACCTACAGTTTTCTGTCCCTAGAAAAAATGTTTTTTTTAAGCACAATTTAGCACAAGGAGAATTCACTCACTGTCCTTCCAGGTCCCTGGAAACAAGGACTTTCACAGTGAAAGAAACTGACACTCTCCCTACCTACAGTTTTCTGTCCCTAGAAAAAATGTTTTTTTTAAGCACAATTTAGCACAAGGAGAATTCACTCACTGTCCTTCCAGGTCCCTGGAAACAAGGACTTTGACAGTGAAAGAAACTGACACTCTCCCTACCTACAGTTTTCTGTCCCTAGAAAAAATGTTTTTTTTAAGCACAATATAGCACAAGCACAAAACACACTGACACTCTCCCTACCTATCCTTCTCTTTCCCTAAACTAAAGGAATCCAGGTTAAGCAAGAAAGAAATAAAAGTCACTGTCCCTGCCTATGCTGCTCTATCCCTGCTCCGGAACACACTACACTAGGCCGCCGTGCTGGCGGCCTTTTATAGTGTGGGGCGTGTACTAAACACCCTCAGCAATAATTGGCCACAGGCATCCTGCCTGTGGCCAATCATTGCTCTCCTCGCTGCCGGCGCTGTGATTGGCCAAGCATGCGGGGTCACAGTGCATGCTTGGCCAATCACAGCGCCTGGATGACACTGCGATGGCGTAGTGCATTGTGGGCCGTTCGCGTCACTCGAATTTGGCGCGAACGGCCCAAATCGTTCGATCTTCGTCGAACGATCGAACAGCCGATGTTCGAGTCGAACGTATGTTCGACTCGAACACGAAGCTCATCCCTAGCCAGGACCCACCGATCATTCTCTGGCCAAACAGAATGGCGGTCTGCCTATGTAAACAAGGCAAACCGCCGTTCTCTCAGAGAGGAAGAGAGAGATCTTGTCTTCCTGCTAATCAGGAACACAGATCTCTCTCTTCCTCCAGTTAAACCATCCCGCACACAATTAGAAATCACTCCCTAGGAGCACACTTAACCCTTTGATCGCTCCTGATGTTAACCCCTTTCCTGCCAGTGTCATTTATACAATGACAGTGCATTTTTTTTTAGCACTGATACCTGTATTAGTGTCACTGGTCCCCAAAAAGTGTCACTTAGTGTCCAATTTGTCTGCCGCAATGTCGCAGTCCCACTAAAAATCACTGATCGTTGCCATTACTAATAAAAATAAAAATGCCTAAAAATATCCCATAGTTTGTAGATTTCTTTTTTACCAAAAATATGTAGGAGAATGCATATTGGCATAAGTTGATGAAGAAATTCGATTTTTTACATTTTTTTATTGGCCGTGTTTTATAGCGGAAAAGAAAAAAATATAATTTTTTTTTTTCACAATTGTCTGTCTTTTTTTTTCTCAATTAAAACAACCCTAAATGAAAAATGCAATAAAGTCCACAATAAAAAAAAAAAAAACCCTAAGCAACAACACCTCTAAATAAAGAAAAAAGGAAGAGTGGATCATTTTCGTCAGTAAATTTGGTCTAAACAGCTCAATGAGACAAATTGAGAGTTTTAGAAATATGAAATGCTGCATGTAGAGTTTCAGGCTCTTTCATTCATTTTTCTGTCTATTCTTAGCTGCCCTTTGGGAAAAAAAGTCTGTTCTTTATAGAGTTTAAGTGAAAAGGAAAAAAACCCAGCCCCTTTTTTCCCAGAAGCTCTTTAAAAAGAAGCTCACCCTTATTCCAAAGTTGCCAGCACTGGTTATCCCCTGGGGTGAGTGACAATCAGCATCCTTTAATACACTTCCAATAAACTTAGGGTGTCAAGGCTCTGACACACCATCAGAGGAAGAAGAATAAAGAGGACCTGTAACATCATGAGACAGGACCAAAAGACACTTGGAAAAAAGTTATGTACTGTATATAGATTTTTAAAGGGGCAGGGGGAGCACCAGCTGGTGGAAGGGTGCAAAGGTACAGGGGCTTTAAACTGAATAGACACATTTAAAGAAGAAGTACAGCAAAGCTGGGTTGGCTGTACTTCTCCTGTGGATCACAGGAGTGCAAATTGTTCTGCACTCCTGTGATCTATTTTCAGCGGACAGCGGGCTAAAGCTCGCTCTCTGCTGATGTCACAGAGCTGGTCCAGGCTCTGGCTAGATCGTGATGATAAAGTCAGGCTCTGCCCTCATGTCTAAACCGACACCAGGCTTAGCCTATCAGTGAGCCGCTGATGAGCCAGCCGCTCCCTCCACAGCCCAGTGCCCTAGTGAGCGAGGAGTGGCAGAGCAGACAGAGGTGACTGACAGTCAGCAGCTCTCTGCTCAGAGAGCCCTGACACTTGAGCGACACAGCAGTGTTAGAGCCAGTGGGGGACAGATGCAACATTGGACTGATGCTGCATCCACCTAGGTAAGTATGATTCGGAAAAATAAACTCTATGCTTCTCTTTTAGGGGAAGACTCAAAGACTTTTCCTTCTCTAATACCCCTTCATCTCTAATACCCCTTCCTTCTAATACTCCTTCCCTGACAATCCTTTATTTCTATAATACCTCTTCCTTCTCTAATATCCCTTTCTTTTCTAATAACCCTGTAGCGGAACCTCACTCTCCCTCTTGCCTATTGTGAATGGCTTGTGTCTAGGGGTACCTGGGAGAGGAGAGTGCAGGAACACTACGTCAAGCTCTCCCCTCATGTGTATAAGAGGGTTGAGCAAAGTTAGTTGATTTACCTCCCGGGTCTGTCCACTGCATACGAAGCCTTGTTGTTCCATGGAAACGTGTCTGCCAATAATAGAGCCCCACACCAATCGAAAGTCCAACACTCCTTTATTTCTCATACAATATGGTGAACACAATCAGTTGAACTTCCATTAACAGACGAACATGGGGGTGTGGGAACAAGTAGGCCCAGGCACAACTGTACTCTCCTATTCTTTTTTAGCGAATAGGCCTGGCACACGGTCTCTGCCACCGACCGTGAGTTTTGGTTGCTGCCACCGACCGGATGAACTGTTGAGGCCCCTGCCACAGGCCTAATTGCAGGCCTCTGCCACTGACCTGAGTGAAATAGCTGGACCGCTGCCACCGGTCATTGAACGTGGACTGAACTTCCTCTTTAAACTTGGCCCCTGTTCGGGAAAGATATCCCTCTGGGCGGTCTCCAGAGGTTCACCCGGCACTGGCAATCTGCTGCACCAGGTCTTCGGGTGAGTCCCCCCTCCGGTCCCTTACGCCTCTGGATTCGGGTGCCCCACTCCCGGGGCCCCCTAGGATGATCCCTCCCTTGCGGGACCCAGCGGAAGGTACTGGGCCCCAGGCCTCCGGCTGAGTACCTCACCCCAGACTGAAGGTGTCTGGGATGGAATACGAACTCCAAGTGTCCAGGCCTAGGCCGCCTGGACACCGACCACGGACAGCAGCCCTCAGGCTGAAGGTGCCCGGGACTCGACCCTCGTGGCGAAGATGCCCGCCCCTTTATACCCTCTCCCAGGATGCGCGGCGGGTTCCCCGCCCCGCTGTACAACCGCTGCGAGAGGTCACAAAGGGTACGGCACTGCAGCGATGGCTCAACCCCGGCCCAAAGTGACAGCGCCACCTGCTGGGCCGCAGGGAACTATGCATCACTGGTGTCCTCACCAGTTTAAAAAGAACATACCCGCTACACTCTCCCCCCTGTTATTTGACACTGGTCCCCAGTGTCTGGAGCAAACCATGCCCAAAAAGGGCCATCATAGCCTGATCCAGAGACCGACTAACAAATTTCAAAAATAAAAAGTTTTTTTTTTCTTTCTGAAAGCTAACCAACAGTTGTGCCTGAACCTGACATGAAAGGGAAAGGAAAAGGAAGGAAACAAACAACACATAACCACATTATCAGAATCACATGTTCACAACAACATTCCCTTACACCCATCCTGACTAAGACCCACCCCATTCTCAGTGGTCTTGATGAGATGTTCTCCTGCAGAGGGGAAAATAACGTTAAACACACATATACCTGACACATATGTTTGTGTAAGAATGAAAGAACCTCTCCGTAGAGAAACCCTTTCCTTCTATAAGTGTGTGAGTGAACAGTGAATATCGATGCGCAACACTGCCACCTGGTGACAGTGTCACGGTAACTGCACTGGTTGAAGATCCTCTTCTCTCTCTTTTTTTTCTAACTACCCCAAAGTCCATAATCACTTTGCGGGATGGAAGAGTGAAGAACAAACAACGGCAACAGTCCTTCAATTTCTCCAGAGAGCACAAACACCCATAACACGGGTACAGTCACTGAGTTTTCCCGGGAGACAACGCCGGAAAGTTCAGCAGCAACGAAGCACTAGACAAGGAGTCTTTTCTCCTACAAGTAGAATCTGGTATGCGGCAAGACAAGGGGCTTGAAATGCTTATCCACAGTCTCCATGTGATATTCAACATCCTCCCCTTCTTTCCGTTGAATCAACACTTTGTCAGCATGGATGTGCCGACCCAACATCCACTCTGCTTTACAGTCCTTGAACCGCTCAGAGGTTTTCGGGGAACACGCGAGGTACCTGCGGGCATGTGGGACCTGAAGGTGCGCCCACACAAATTCGTTGTACCAGCGGTCCCGGGGGACTTCCACTTCGTACAGAAGCTCCTTGGGTAAGTACGGGTACTCCCACCTGTACTCGGTAGCAACTTTTTGGCCGAAAAGACGCTGAAGTCTCGCCAGTGGAGGCATAGTGGCCCGGTCTCCCTCACCCGGTTGGACGATGGCGTCTGGATGGCGAGGTGCCTTGACCTCCTCCACTCTAGGCATAGGCGGCCGCAACAACAGTCTCTTTTTCCCGGTGCCAGATGCAGGAGGCACCGGAGGTAGAAGGGCAGACTGGGGACAGGATCTTTCCTCAGGCGCTGGTGCCTCCACCCAGGGTGTACTATCCCCTGTAGACATGGGTGGATCCCTGACTTTGCGGGACGAGGAGAGAGGCATCTTGTCCCAGCCCTTCTTAGCGAAAAGTTCATCTATGATGACATCGTCTCCCGGATCGGAGAGCGATTCTAGGTCGGAGGTGTCACACTCCTCTGCGGGCAGGTAGCCTGTAGTGGAGGCTAAATTGCCACCTCCCGCGGGCACACAGGACCTTGACTCCCCGACACCTCCATCCCAACACCAAGTCCCTTTGTCCGGCTTACCTCGGCCCAAAGTTGAGAAGGGATGTCCGGGACTCTTCCTACTGGATCCATCTGGGGCGGGCGTAGGCAAGCAGGGTGATCCACCACAACCGCTGGACGGGGCAACCAAGCCGGTCTTCCTCTTTGGCGGTGGACGCTGGGAAACAGTGGTGACCGAGTCAGCATCCTCGGTTTTCTCCCGTACCTCAGTGATTGCGACCTCCCCTGCGGTCGCTGCAGTGCGCACAGGGATGGCTGTAAAAGCAGCGATTCCTCCTTCATGAGTTGTGTGGCCTGTAGCGCGGTTGAGGTGGATGGTTCTGGGTTTTTCAATGGTTGGTTCCACCTCAAATGAGAACTCTCCGCAGGCCTCGCAGCGCCCGAATGGCTTGAGCTGACACACCAGTCCCAAATATCCGGGACAAATCAAACCCAGGGCCTCAACGTCCATGCATGAGTACAGGGCGAATCGTCCCCGGGGCTTTAGCCGAATCCCCATATCCGTTATTGGAGCAGCAGTAGTCAGACTTGTGGTAGTGGGATGAATAGGAATCCACGATGCATTAGTGAACATGGCGACTCTCTGCTGATCCATTGCGCACTGCCTTGTTGGCGCCAAAGTCCCCACGTGCAGTCCTTCACATGATTGGACTCCTCCCCTCTTGCACTCCAGTTTGCGGGCTTTCTCCTTCCCTGGGTCACGCCCACGAACTGAGCAGGGAGGGTGTGCCTGATGGCGCCGTGGCCAACAACATGGCTGACCTACTCGGAACTCTTTCGGGCAGACACTTTCAAATTCCAACAACTCCAGCTCCATTGTAGCACAAACGCATCCCGGACCCGAGCCCCCACATGTAGCGGAACCTCACTCTCCCTCTTGCCTATTGTGAATGGCTTGTGTCTAGGGGTACCTGGGAAAGGAGAGTGCAGGAACACTACGCCAAGTTCTCCCCTCATGGGTATAAGAGGGTTGAGCAAAGTTAGTTGATTTACCTCCCGGGTCTGTCCACTGCATACGAAGCCTTGTTGTTCCATGGAAACGTGTCTGCCAATAATAGAGCCCCACACCAATCGAAAGTCCAACACTCCTTTATTTCTCGTACCATATGGTGAACACAATCAGTTGAACTTCCATTAACAGACTAACATGGGGGTGTGGGAGCGAGTAGGCCCAGGCACAACTGTACTCTCCTATTCCTTTTTAGCGAATAGGCCTGGCGCACGGTCTCTGCCACCGACCGTGAGTTTTGGTCACTGCCACCGACCGGATGAACTGTTGAGGCCCCTGCCACAGGCCTAATTGCAGGCCTCTGCCACTGACCTGAGTGAAATAGCTGGACCGCTGCAACCGGTCATTGAACGTGGACTGAACTTCCTCTTTGAACTTGGCCCCTGTTCGGGAAAGATATCCCTCCGGGCGGTCTCCAGAGGTTCACCCGGCACTGGCAATCTGCTGCACCAGGTCTTCGGGTGAGTCCCTCCTCCGGTCCCTTACGCCTCTTGATTCGGGCGCCCCACTCCCGGGGCCCCCTAGGATGATCCCTCCCTTGCGGGACCCAGCAGAAGGTACTGGGCCCCAAGCCTCCGGCTGAGTACCTCACCCCAGACTGAAGGTGTCTGGGATGGAACACGAACTCCAAGTGTCCAGGCCTAGGCCGCCTGGACACCGACCGCAACCACAGCCCTCAGGCTGAAGGTGCCCAGACTCGACCCTCGTGGGGAAGATGTCCGCCCCATTTATACCCTCTCCCAGGATGCACGGCGGGTTCCCCGCCCCGCCGTACAACCACTGCGAGAGGTCACAAAGGGTACGGCACTGCAGCGATGGCTCAACCCCGGCCCAAAGTGACAGCGCCACCTGCTGGGCCCCAGGGAACTATGCATCACTGGTGTCCTCACCAGTTTAAAAAGTACATACCCGCTACAACCCTTTTTTCTCTAACAACCTCTTCCTTCTCTAATAACTCTCCCTTCTCTAACAACACTTCCTTCTATAATATTTCTTTCTTCTCTACTATCTCTTTCTTCTCTAATATCTCTTCCTTTTCTAATATCCTTTCGTTTTCTAATTTCTCCTTCTTGTTTAGTCCTGCTTCCTCCTCTAATAACTCTTCCTTCTCAAGAACCTCTTCCTTCCCTAATACCCCTTCCTTCTGTAACAACCCATCCATTTTCTAGTATCCCTTTCCTTCTCTAATGCCCCTTCTTCTCTGGAACATCTTCCCTCACTAACAGTATTTCTTTCTCTAATACTCATTCTTTTTCTAAAACTCTTGCTTTCTCTAATACTTTGTGCAGGCCAGTCAAGTTCCTCCACCCCAAACTCGCTCATTCATGTCTTTATGGGCCTTGCTTTGTGCACTGGTGTGCAGTCATGTTGAAACAGGAAGGGGCCATCCCCACACTGTTCCCACAAAGTTGGGAGCATGAAATTGTCCAAAATGTCTTGGTATGCTGACGCCTTAAGAGTTCCCATCACTGGAACTAAGGGGCCAAGTCCAACCGCTGAAAAACAACCCCACACCATAATCCCCCCTCCATCAAATGATTTGGACCAGTGCACAAAGCAAGTTGAAGCATGTCTTAGGCCTCGTACACACGACCGATTTTCTCGGCAAGAACCAGCAAGAAACTTGCTGGCAGAGAGGTCTTGCCGAGTAAATCGGTCGTGTGTACGCTGCTATCGGGTTTCTCGTCGAGAAAACCGACAAGAAACCTCGACGAGAAAATAGAGAACCTGCTCTCTATTTTCTCGTCGAGATTCTCCTTGGCATGTTTCTCGACGAGAAAAGTGAGTGTGTGTACACTTACCTGTCCTCCCGGAAGCCCGCGCATGTTCGAAATGAATTCGACGCATGCGCGGTAGCTTCCTAGGCATACGTAGGGTATACCAAGATGGCGGCGACGGCATCGAATGTGACGAGCGCATGCTCGACGTAGTCGATGACGTCACCGCGTACGCTCCTTTCAAAGAACCGCGGGTTCTTTGAAACGAGCGTGTGTACACTCGGCCGGGACAAGTTTCTTGTCCAAGAATCTCGTCGAAAAAAACGGCATGTTTTTTTCAACGAGAATCTCGGCCGTGTGTACGAGGCCTTTTAGCTGCAAAGGGTGGGCCAACTCAATATTAAACCCTACGCACTAGGACTGGGATGCCATTAAAGTTCATGTGCGTGTAAAGGCAGGTGTCCCAATACTTTTGGTAATGTAGTGTATTTTATGTTGGAATAATAGGATTTTTATAACAGCTTACCTGTAAAATCCTTTTCTTGGAGTACATCACGGGACACAGAGCGACATAGTCATTACTAATGGGTTATATAGTTACCGTCAGGTGCTGGCACTGGCAACTTCCAAAACCGGAAGTACCCTCCCCTATATAAGCCCCTCCCATCCGGGAGCACCTCAGTTTTGTAGCAAAGCAATAAGTGTCCCCAAAGAGGGGCGGGAGCTCTGTGTCCCGTGATGTACTCCAAGAAAAGGATTTTACAGGTAAGCTGTTATAAAAATCCTATTTTCTTTCTCGTACATCACGGGACACAGAGCGACATAGTCATTACTAATGGGATGTCCTAAAGCAATGCCAAATGAGGGGGGGGATACACCATATATAAGCTGAGCGCTATCAGACATGAGGATCTTTTGCGGCCTGCAACACACTGCGCCCAAAGGCGACATCCTCCTGACTTCTAACGTCCACCTGGTAGAACCTAGTAAACGTGTGTACGGAAGACCATGTTGCGGCCTTACAGACTTGAGCCAGGGAGGCCTGGTGATGCACTGCCCATGAAGTTCCAACTGCTCTCGTGGAGTGCGCCCTAACTTTGAACGGAGGCGGTCTACTTCTCAAGCTATAGGCTTGTATTATGACCTGTCGAATCCACTTGGCTAAAGTAGATTTTGACGCTGCCTGACCCTTTCTGGGGCCTTCCGGCAGAATAAACAAAGTATCCGTTCTGCGAATCTGAGCAGTGGCTTTTAGATAAGCTTTAACTGCTCTTACTACATCCAAAGAATGCAATAACTTTTCCTCTACCGAAGTAGGCTTGGGGAAAAAAGAAGGAAGAACCACATCTTGGTTCAAATGAAAACTCGATACCACCTTAGGAAGAAAGGCTGGATGAGGACGTAACACTACTCTGTCCTTATGGATAACCAGATATGGCTCCTTACAGGACATAGCTGCTAATTCCGATACTCTTTTAGCCGAACAAATGGCTACTAGAAAAATCAATTTCCTGGTGAGAAGCACTAAGGAAATATGCTGTAATGGTTCAAATGGTTGTTTCTGTAGAACCGACAGAACCAAGTTTAGATCCCATGGACATATGGGAATATTAACCGGAGGACTAATACGCATCACTCCTTGTATAAAGGCTTTGACTAGTGAATGCGAAGCCAAGGGCCTTTGAAAAAATATTGACAAGGCCGAAATCTGACCTTTGATAGTACTCAAGGCAAGCTTCCTATCTACAGCCCATTGTAGGAAGTCCAGAATTCTACCTATTACGTATTTACGTGGATGCCATTTCCTGGCCTCACACCAGGCGATGTACGCCTTCCAGATTCTATAGTAGATCTGCCTGGATACCGGTTTCCTGGCATTGATCATGGTAGACACCACAGCATTAGAGAGCCCTCTCCTTTTTAGAATGTGGGCTTCAATAGCCAGGCCGTCAAACCTAGGGCTGGTAAGGAAGGGTGGTATATCGGTCCCTGCGAAAGCAGGTCCGGACGATGTGGGAGGGTCCAAGGACTCCCCACAGACATTTTTACAATCTCCGCGTACCATGCTCTTCGGGGCCACGCTGGAGCCACCAGAATCACTGGTTTCTTTTCTACCCTGATTCTGCGGAGTAATCGAGGTAACAATTGTGGCGGTGGGAATGCATATATCAGCTTGAACTGATCCCAAGGGAACACTAGGGCATCCGAGCCGCACGCTAGGGGATCCCTTGTCCAAGAGACAAACCTGTCCACTTTCGTGTTGAACCTGGATGCTAGCAGATCTACATCCGGTGTTCCCCACCGCTGACATATTGTCCGGAAAACCTCGGGATGAAGGGACCATTCCCCTGGGCATAATTGTTGGCGACTTAGAAAGTCCGCCTTCCAATTCTCCACCCCTGGAATGAATACCGCAGATATGGCTGGGACATATCTTTCTGCCCATCTCAGGATGTAATTTACTTCCCTTTGGGCTGCACGACTCCTGGTGCCCCCCTGACGATTGATATATGCCACTGCTGTGGCATTGTCTGACTGAACTCTGACAGGGGACCCTTGGAGTTTGGATGTCCATGCTACTAGGGCATACCGGGCTGCTCGTATCTCTAAGAGATTGATGGGCAGGGCCTTTTCCGCATCCGACCATCTGCCCTGGAGAGACCATTGCTCCAGTACTGCTCCCCAGCCTAAAAGGCTGGCATCTGTAGTGACCACCTTCCAAGAAATCGGACTGAAGGATTTCCCTTTTTCCAGATTCCGGGGAACCAACCACCAACGGAGGCTTCTGCGAACGGAAGGGGACAAGGACATTGGTACGTCCAGAGCCTGAACTTTTTTGTTCCAGGCTGACAGTATGGCCCTTTGCAACTTCCTTGAATGGAATTGACCGTAGGGTACTGCTTCGAATGATGCCACCATTTTTCCCAGCAGCCTCATGCACAGGCGTATGGATGGCTGTCTTTTTGAACCCACTAAGTGGATCAAATCTCTCAAAGACGACCCCTTTTCTCGAGGCAAGAAAATTTTTCTCTGGTCTGAATCCAGCCTTAGCCCCAAGTATTCCAGACTTTTGACTGGTTTTAGGGCTGACTTGTCTCGTTGATAATCCAACCGTGATATTCCAGATACTTGATTGTCTCGTGAACAACCACTTCTAGTTTTTCCACTGAGTGGTCTATCAGCAACAAGTCGTCTAGATATGCCATTATCGTTACACCTCGTGTTCTTAGATTGGCCAATAATGGGGCCAGAATTTTTGTGAACACTCTTGGTGCTGTGGCCAGACCGAAGGGTAAGGCTCTGAACTGAAAATGGCGCCCTTCTATCGCAAAGCGTAGAAATTTTTGGTGGGCTGGAAAGATGGGGATGTGCAAATACGCATCTTTGATGTCGATCGAGGCTAACCATTCCTCCCCTTGTAGGGCAGTGGCTACCGATCGGATCGACTCCATTCGGAAAGTCCTGATATGTAGGAATTTGTTTAGCCCTTTTAGATTTAATATGGGCCTCACGTCCCCGTTTGGCTTCGGAACTGTAAAGAGGTTTGAGTAAAACCCGAACCCCCATTCTTCCAGGGGGACCTCTATAATTACTGCTTGAAGCAATAATTGTTCCAGTGCCAACAGGAGGGATCCTCTCTTCTGGGGATCCCTTGGCACGTTCGACCTTATAAAGCGGGAAGGAGGGGAGTTTTTTAACTCCAATTTGTATCCCAGATTTACTGCGGAGAGCACCCATCTGTCTCGGATCGTGTCCCGCCAGGTTTCTGTGAACAACTGAAGTCTTCCCCCCACCCGATTGGGTGGGGGCAACCCTTCATGCATTTGACTTTGGGGGAGGTTTTGTACCTCTCCTGCTCCAGGGCTTCTTGTTACCCTGCAACTGTCCCTGATTTTTACCTCCGGGATTTGACCGGGGAGGCCGTCGGAACTGTTTCACAGCCGATGTCCTAGGGACTGGAGAAGCCGGCCTCTTAAAAGAGGGACCTCTAACTCTATTTTTGACCGGCAAGAGTGTACTTTTACCGCTGGAAATTCTCTGGATATACTTGTCCAGGTCTTCCCCGAATAAGCGCTCCCCATGAAATGGGAAGCTGACCAGCAATTTTTTACAGGGAGCTTCAGCAGACCAGTTTTTGAGCCATAGAAGCCTGCGCATATGTACTACAGACAGCGTAAGGCGGGAGGCCTGATGGATTAAATCCTTTATAGCGTCCACCGCAAAGCATAAGGCTGTAGGTAGATCAGCTAGAGCAAGAGCCTGCTGATCTGGCACGTCCCTTAAGACCTGTTTCAACTGATCCTTCACTGCTTGGCAGACCCCTATAGCTGCCACTGCTGGTTGTGTCACCAATCCTGCTGTAGAAAAAGCAGATTTCAATAAGGACTCCAATTTTTTATCTATTGGGTCCTTGAACATTTGGACATTTTCCACCGGACATGTCAGTGATTTATTCACACAAGAGATGGCTGCGTCCACTGTAGGGACCTTCCATTTTCTGACGAACTTATCCTCCATAGGATAGACCACCGGAAATCTCTTGGGGGGAGTAAATATTTTGTCAGGATGCTCCCAATCCTGGTAAATGAGCCCCTCCAGTAAAGGATGGATCGGAAAAGAACAAACAGTCTGGGGAGCTTTTAGCGACCCCAACGAGGAGACAGAAGAGGAGGATGGCTCCACAAGTGGCATTTTAAATGCTGATCGGACCATATTAGTCAGGGACTGCACCCATAACCTCTCAGCATGTGATGCTGAGAACGGCTCCTCCACTGTTGATTCCTCTACAACTGAATCAACCTCATCCTGATCCCCCTCAGGTAGGTCGTTCTCTGTATGGGACTGTTGCTCTGTTAACAGGCACTCTGAGGGAGGAGACGGAGATCGAGCGCTTTTCTCCTGTGACAGGGAAGCAGCAATTAGTGCTGACAATCTCTCTTCCAGCCCTCCCAGAGCTGAGGAAAAAACCTCCTCTGTTACATACACAGGAGCAGGTGAACTGGGGACAGCCACAGTACCAGGTACTCCTGGGGGTGCCCTACGGTCACTAACCTCTGATTCTTCAGGGGAGACTGGTGCAGCCAAAGCATGCCCAAGATCCTCAGAGCCCGATGGAGACCCCCTATTCCTCCTGGAATTTCTAGTCCCGGAGTTTTTAGACGGCATATTCCTAAGCCACAAAGCTGAGGTATTCCAGCCGAAAATACACCAGTTACTGATAATAGTCTAGCATAAATGCTGCTATAATAAACAGTTGGTGTCTACTAATGTGCCTTTCTAGGGGATGCCTGTATCAACCGCTTGCTGTATGCCTTTAAATGTTGCCAGCTCTGTCTCTGTACTTCATAGCCAGCTTACTGCAATAATGTGGCTTTTTAAAAACCTGCTGGGACGCCCGCACATGCGCAGAAGCGCTGCGGCGCGCACAGAGCGTCATCCCCCAGGCCCCGCCCCTTTTTCCGGCCACCTCTATATATAGAGGCGCGTGCACGCGCACGCGCGCGGCCACGTGCGCCTCGGCGCTAATTTTCAAACATGGAAACCAGGGACAGGAGCCAGGGCCCCCTTTGCCGCAGGCCGGGGGATAGACGAACACTGCAACATGGCAGAGGAAACAGTTTCCTGTAGGAGAACTCACCAGCTGCCTGGACTTTGCTCTCTGAGAAGAAACTAGTCCATATGACAAGAAAAACATTCCACAGCGGCCTCTAGTGGACAAACACAGGTACCGCAGTTTAATATACTAAACATATATAAAAAAACATTCTTTTTTTTTTTTTTTTCTTGACCACCATTAAAAATTATTACATTTTTTTTTTTTAGTAGTTACAGGCATGCACAGATATTAGCGGGAATACCGTTAGGTAACAGACAGAAAGACAAATTAGGCTTGGGGGTCCCCCAATAGAACCAAGTTCCTGGGGGCCCCCACTTACCTGTTCCCCGCCGCAGGACTTTGTTTGGTCCACAAAAGCCCAAACTTCACCTATCACGGCAGGCATTGTAATCAAACCTTCAGGGACCGGGTTCCCAAGGATTCCACTCCCCTGGACCTGTATAGCACCCTGCACAGATAACATCTTGGTCGTGGGTATGACCAGAGCTCTGGATCCCAGGGTCCAGCTCTCCTAAGAGAAGCATTACAGGCAGAACCTTGCTCTTCTCTGCAAGGCCCGGGTACCGACCGTTTAGCTATGAAGCTTTTTTGGTCGGATCCGGAATAGCTTACTGAGGCCCAAAAGAACCTGTACGCAAGCTCAGTGAAAAACACATGTTTCTTCTTGGCCAACACCTTAGACACTGGCAAAAAACTGAGGTGCTCCCGGATGGGAGGGGCTTATATAGGGGAGGGTACTTCCGGTTTTGGAAGTTGCCAGTGCCAGCACCTGACGGTAACTATATAACCCATTAGTAATGACTATGTCGCTCTGTGTCCCGTGATGTACGAGAAAGAAAATCAATTTTCTGAATTTGTTTCATATATTCAGATTTGTTTCATATATTTGTTGATCCGACTCGATTCATATTTTTGGAAGTTATTATGGAAGATTGGGATTTTTTCCTTGATTTTTTTCTCCTTTACTATCCTACTTACCTTTTTAGTAAACCACAGCATTTTTGTCTTCCATTTGCTCTTACTATTTTGCTTGACACAGTTGCCTCCAGGATGGGAGTTTTTATTGTGTCCCCATTAGGGAGTGATAATAAAAGAAAATCACAAATTTTGGGTTGTCCCCAGAAAATTAATAGAGGGGAAATTAGTTTTTGTTACCTGAGGGTTCCCCAAGGAATTTCCTTATTTTTCAGGGATTTTCTCTCACTTCCTGTTTGACTATGGGAAAGAAACTTAACAGAAATCTCCGCAATGAGACACAAATGGCGGGGAAAAAAATCTGACATGGGTTATAACCCTCTATTACTCTATCCAAAATGAAAAAAAAAAAATTGTTGCCTATAGTTCTACTTTAAAGATATAAAATTAAAATTAAATTAAAATTATATTTATGACAAGAAAAGCTTCTTTTTTTTTTGGCAATGTGTTCTACCTATTCGTATGGAGTGTGGCTTTTTAGTGAAAGATACACTTTAATACATAAACTATATTGCAATTTTCATTTCTCCTTGCAGATAGTTGTACTGCATATTGGTGATATACTAAAGGTTATTCTTCACCTTTGTAGCTGCAAACTGAAGGTTGCATGTCACAAGAGTACTCTATGATAACAATTAATAACAAGTTATGGCTCAGTGCTCCTATAATTACATCCTTGGTAAAATTGTTACCATAAATAAAAAACAGGGTCTGTGGATCATGAATTAATATACCCAAGGTAAAACACATTAAATGTTAAAATTAAAGAATTTCAGCATAATTAAAAAATAAGCAATCATTTTACAAAAGAAAAGGGTTGAGAATCACTAAACGCAAACTATTAAAGCTGAACTCCAAGCCTTCAGTCTTGCACAGTTGTACCGGCTCTTCTCCTGTACTGAAATAGCTTACTCTGATTTCACTGCACACTGTGTGCTTCTGACAGTATGCATTAGAAGCTGCAGCAAGTAAAAAAGCATTTCCTGGCTAGAGGATACCCAGCATCATCTAGCGCTTTCCCAGTGGCGTCACTAGGGTTGGTGTCACCCGGTGTGGTAAAACATGGTGTCACCCCCCTCTCCACCAGCTATAGTCGCCCCCTCAGTACAGGCCCCCCTCCCTCATTACAGACCCCACTCTCCACTAAGTATTGACCTCCCTCCGTAAGTACAGATTCCCCCTTCCTCAGTACAGACCCCCCTCTGCACTAAGTACAGACCTCCCCTCCCTCAGTACAGACACCCTCCCTCAGTATAGACCCCCTCCCTCAGTACAGACCTCCCTCCGTTAGTATAGACCTCCCTCCCTCAGTATAGACCCCCTCCCCCAGTACAGACCCCCCTCCATCAGTACAGACCCCCCTCTGTCAGTACAGACTCCCCTCCCTCTGTACAGACACCCCTCTACACTAAGTACATACCCCCTCCCTCAATACAGACCCCCCTTCCTCAGTATAGACCCCCCTCCCTCAGTACAGACCTCCCTCCGTCAGTATAGACCCCCCTTCCTCAGTACAGACCTCCCTCCATCAGAAAAGACCCGCATCCCTCATTATAGACCCATCTCCCTCAGTACAGACCCCCCCTCTGTCAGTACAGACCCATCTCCCTCAGTACAGACCCCCTCTACATTAAGTACAGCCCCCCCCCTCAGTACAGACCACTCTCCCTCAGTACAGACCCCCTCCTTCAGTACAGACCCCCTCCCTCAGTATAGACCCCCCTCAGTATAGACTCCCCTTTACACTAAGTACAGACCCCCCTCAGTACAGTCCCCCCTCCCTCAGGACAGACGCCCTCCGTCGCTATAGAGCCCCCCTCAGTATAGACCCCCCTCAGTACAGACCCCCTCTACACTAAGTACAGACCCCACCTCCCTCAGTACAGACCCCCCTCTATCAGTACAGACCCCCCTGCAGTATAGACCCCCCTCAGTATAGACCCCCCTCCCTCAGTACAGTCCCCCTTCCCTTGGTATAGACCCCCTCAATCAGTATAGACCCGCTCCCTCAGTACAGAATCCCCTCCATCAGTATAGAGCCCCCTCAGTACAGACCCCCCTTTAGTACAGGCGAGGGAGGGCATCAGTATAGATCCCCCTCCCCTTATGCACCTGGGTGGCAGGTGGGGGGGATACAGTGTGAAGCCGCCGCCAGGAGAGTTGCATGCTCAGACTGTCACTCTCCGGGCAGCGGGCTTGTGGCAGGAGGCAGCAGCGAGATTGAGACTAAGGAGTCTAAGCCCAGGTTCACACTGGGCTGCAGGAGTGAAGCTGTGCGAGTTCAGCTGAACTCGCACGATTTCACTCTCGCTGGCAGTCCCGATTCCAGCCGCGATTACAAAGACATCTGACACAGATGTCAATGTAAATTGCGTCTGAAATCGCAAAAAGTAGTACAGAAACGACTTTTTGAAATCGGTGCAGCGCCGCAGATGCGGCGTCGCACCGATTAGGACGGTGCCCTTGCCGGAAATTTTCCGGCAAATACCGGCGTTTTGACATGCGATTTGACATGCCAAATCGCATGTCAAAACGCACCAGTGTGAACCAGGGCTTACTCAGGGCTAGTGTGGCACTGGTTTGTTCCGGCTGAAAAGAGCCCTGCCTCTGGGCCCCCTCACCACCCTCGGGATAGTGTCACTCCTCTGCGGGCTGCACCCCCATAGCGATGTCACTGCGCTTTCCTCCCTAGTCTAACTTTCCCTGGCCCATCCCTTTCAGTTGTTTGAATCATGGAGGCTCAGCCTCACATGTGGGTGTTACCTTGAGTGAACTGCATGCAAATGCAGCCTGCTTAGGAACGTTCAATCCTCCAAACTGAGCCTTGCGCATTGAAAATTTTTAATATTTGCATAATTCCTCCCAAGAGCCAGCCCACTACTTGAATCAGACCCGAGGGCTCTTGAGAGGAATACTGAGGCAGGGTGCTGCAATGTTTTAAGGAATCCTTGTACAGCGCCCTTCTGGCCCCTCCCACTACCTATGATCTGCCTGCATTGCATTGTTGTTGTTCAGTCGTTTAGTCGTGTCCGACTTTTGTGACCTCATGGATAATAGCACGCCAGGCTGTTCTGTCCTCCACTGCCTCCCGAAGCTTGCTTAACTTCATGTTGGTTGTTTTGATGATGCTATCTATCCATCTTGTTTTCTGTCGTCCTCTTCTCCTTTTTCCTTCCATGTTTCCCAGCATCGGGGTGATTTCCAATGAGTCCTCTCTTCACATTAGGTGGCCAAAGTATTTGAATTTCAGCTTCAGGATCTGGCCTTCCAGTGAATATTTAGGGTTGATTTCCTTCAAGATCGACTGGTTTGATCTTCTTGCTGTCCAAGGGACTTTCAAGAGTCTTCGCCAACAGCATAGTTCAGAAGCATTAATTCTTTGGCGTTCAGCCTTCCTTATGGTCCAACTTTCACAGCCATAGGTTACTACTGGGAATACCATAGCTTTGACTATATGGCACTTTGTCGGTAGGGTGATGTCTCTGCTTTTTATAATGTTGTCTAGGTTTGCCATTGCTTTCCTCCCAAGAAGCAAGCGTCTCTTTTTTTTATGGACATTCTTGGAGCCTAGGAAAATAAAACCTGTTACAGTTTCCATTTCTTCTCCTTCTATTTGCCAAGGAATGATGAGAACGGTTGCCATGATCTTAGTTTTCTCAATGTTAAATTCAGGCCATCTTTTGCGCTCTCCTCTTTCACCTTCATTAAGAGACTCTTTAGTTCTTATTCACTTTCTGTCATTAGTGTGGTATCGTCTGCATATCTCAGATTGTTGATATTTCTAACGGCGATCTTAATTCCGGCTTGTGATTCATCGATCCTGGCATTTCGCATGATGTACTCTGCATATAAGTTAAAGTAGAGTTCCGGCCGAAATATGACTTTTAAGATAAAAATACCCCTAGAATACTCATGACTCGTGCAATGTAACAAAGGTATGCTGTAAACTATGCCCAGTTTTCTATTTGTGCAGCATCGTTTTCTTACTTTGTGAAGTCCCTGCACAGCACGGCCATCTCCAGTGTGGGCATCTGAAGCCACAGTGTCCTCCTTCCTGGATTCCAAGCATGCTGTCTACCCAGCATGCACCTGCCGATCCCGCGCATGTGCAGTGCGGTGCAATCTTGGTCAGATTGCAATGCCAAGCTGACCAAGATTTTCCATAGACGCCAATGTTAAATGTTACTGGAGCCGCGCCATGCCAAGCTGACCAAGAATTTCCATAGACGCCAATGTGCCATGCTAAGCTGAACAAGATCTCCCAGGAGCCAATGCAAAACCGGAAATTACTAGGTGCTAAAGGAGAAAGTGAAATTAGATATAGGCTTAAATCGGGTAAGTGAACAGAAAAAAATAAAATAAATTGGCAATTCATTTTAAGGATGCACATTAGTGCTGCATGGTGAGGAGTGAAAAATGTGGGCGGAACTCCGCTTTAAATAAGTAAGGTGACAATATACATCCTTGCCACACTCCTTTCTCAATTTTTGCATTGCATAGAGAAGAACAAAATCCCAGTGATTGTGCCATGGGGTCTAAAATAAGGAAAGTAAATAAAGTAAAAAAAAGGTTTTATTTAAAAATGTCTTCAGAATGTTGACGAGGGGAAATGAAAGAACCAGGGAAAAAATATAAGGCAGATTAAACTTCAGTTTTTTCACTTTTTGTCTACTTTCTTTGTAACAAATACAAGAGATACTGTGGAGTAAATAGGTAAATTAGAAGCTTTTAAGTGCTTAATAGCTTTTCAAACTG
Source organism: Rana muscosa (assembly GCA_029206835.1). Classification (NCBI taxonomy): domain Eukaryota; kingdom Metazoa; phylum Chordata; class Amphibia; order Anura; family Ranidae; genus Rana; species Rana muscosa. The sequence goes on from CM055122.1 coordinate 274,271,115, forward strand.
AATAAAGTATGCAACTTTACGATTTGCGGTAATAGTTTTTTTGCATGAATTTGCTCAGTTGTTAATAAAAACAATAAGTGAACTAGAATAATGGTTACAAAAGCATTTGAAAGATGAGAACATAAGTGCTGAATTAAAAAAAATATGCAAAAAAAAGATCTAGTAAACAGAGCTGACACAAATGCGTAACCATGTACATTGCAAAAAGAAAACACTTAATAATTAATATAATTATGTATGTATTTCCATTTTTTTATTTTTAGATAGGGAAGGGAGTAAAATCTAGGGAATGCTCTGATACCACTTTTTTAGCATGGAATACGAGTACCGATACTTTTTTTAAGTAGTCGCAGATACTAATTATCGATACCTATTTCCCAGGTCCCCACTGTGCCCCCTTCACTCCTGTTCCCCACTGTACCACCCTGAATGCCTGTCTTCCCCCTTCCTGCACACTTGTTCCCCACTGTCCCCTCCCACCTGTTCCCTACTGCCCCCCCATGCACCTGTTCCCCACTGTTCTCCCAACGCACCTGTTCCCCACTGTCCCCCCCACCTGTTCCCTACTGCCCCCCCATGCACCTGTTCCCCAGTGTCCCCCCCACACACCTGTTCCCCAGTGTCCCTCCCCTCCATGCACCTGTTCACCACTGTACCACCCTTAAAGTGATTGTAAAGTCTTGTTTTTTTTTCCAATTGAAATAACAAACACGTTATACTTCCCTCCTCTGTGCAGTTGGTTTTGCACAGAGCAGCCCAGATCCTTCTCTTCTCTGGTCCCTCTTCTGTGCTACTGGCCCCTCCCTCCTGTTAGGTGCTTCCACAGCAAGCAGCTTGCTATGGGGGCACCCGAGCCGAGCCACAGCTCACTGTGCCCTGACCTGGCCCCGCTACCTCTCTGCCCTGATTGGCTAGCTGGCTTTGATTGGCAGCAGCGGGAGCCAACGGCACCGCTGCTGTGTCTTAGCCAATCAGGAAGGAGAATATCGGACGGCTGAGACACTCGTGGACATCGCTGGACAGAGAAGGACCTCAGGTAAGTATTAGGGGGGCTGATGCACACAGAAGGTTTTTTATCTTAATGCAGAGAATGTATTAAAATAAAAACCTTCTGCCTTTGCAACCTCTTTAACTCCTCTTCCCCACTATAACCCCCCCCTTCCCCACACACAAACTCTTTCACCACTGTATCTCCTACATACCTGTTCTTCACAGTGCCCCCTCTGCACACCCCCTCTGTACTACCTACAGCTCTACTGCTCATGATTTATGTGTGACATGTTACCATGCTGCCTGTTTTTCTCCCATTACTTGGGAGTAGACATGTGCAATTTGCTCTGTTCCAAATTCGTTTTTTTAACTAATTTTGACAAATTCGAAATATCCGAATTAACGAAAAACCGTTGAACAAATTTTTCTGAATATTCGTAATTAGAAAGTCCCTAAATTCGGAAAATCGGAAATCTGAAAATCGGAAATTTCGAAAATTCAAAAATTCGAAAATCCAAAAATTTGAAAATCCTAAAATAAGAACGAAAATTCAAAAACCCGAAAAATCTAAAATCTGATATAATAACTAACTAATAATAACTTAACTATAACTAACTATTAAATTATAGGTATTGGAATTTCCTTTCAAATGTGGCTGTTAGTAAAAGACTACAAATTTATCCGAAGTTACAAATTAACCCAAATATATAATGCCATATCTAAACGAATGGAACGTAACTAATTAATAATAATGAATAACAATAATTATAATTAAAAAAAACTTTTTATTATTATTATTAATTCATTCTGTTTTGTTCGTTTAGATGCGGCATTCGTTATTTTGAATTCATAACTTTGGATAAATTCGTATTCGTTACATTGACTAACAGCCAAATTTGAAAGGAAATTCCAATACCTAATAATTTACTAGTTAGTTATTATTAGTTAGTTAGTTATTATTTCAAATTTTTGGATTTCCCGCTGACAGCTGAAAGAACCGAGCCAGTAGGTTAAAACGGAGCCTGTAGGTATCGGTTTTAAGTGTCGGTGCATTTTCACAAGTACCAATACTCGTGCAAATGCTTAGTATCGGCACCGATACCGCTATCAGTATCGGTGCAACCCTAGTAAAATCCATATCAGGTTTTTTCTTTGCCTATTTCTTTAATTAATAACGACCTGAAATTTTAACTAAAATATTAGCGAACCGATTAGCGTCATTTATAGGTCTATATATTCATAAAGATCAGGTGGGGTTCATTCCTGGTAGGCAGGGTCCTGACCAGGTACGAAGAACGGTTGATCTCATATCAATTATGCAATCGGGCTGGGAGGGAGGTCATAAACAAGAAGGTATGCTTTTATCGTTGGACCTTCATAAGGCCTTCTTAGGAATCTTGGAAGCATTATACTCAACACCAGAAGCTAGAATCAGGATGCAGGGACTTTTTTCTGATCCAATCAAGATTGGTAGGGGTACACGTCAGGGGTGCCCCACTCTCTCCCCTGATATTCGCTATTATGATCAAATCCTTGGCGATAGCTATTTGGGGAAATCCGAATATCAAGGGGGTGCAATGTGGTCAAAATTTTCACAAGTGTGCATTATTTGCAGATGATCTACTGTTATTTTTATCCTCCCAATCTCTTCCTTGCCCGAGGTTTGCTCGTTACTCAATGATTTTGCGTTAGTTTCAGCTCTCAAAGTGAATATATCTAAATCTCAGGCCCTAAATGTGTCACTCCCAGGCTCTATAGTTTCTCAAATACAGGGAAAATATGAATTCGGATGGAGTAACTCGTCAATTAAATATTTGGGTATTAATATCACTCCCAGGATCGAAAATCTGTATCAAGCAAATCATCCCCCAATGTACCGTAAATTAGAAACTGATCTCAGAAACTGGGACTCACACAACATTGCTTGGATCGGCAGAATTAATTCTGTTAAGATGACCCTTCTTCCTAGACTCTTATATCTGTTTCGATCCCTCCCTATCCCGATTAGAAGAGATCACCTGAAATCTTTTCAAGGTTAACTAACAAAATTTATATGGAATAAAAAAGTGCCTCGTCTATCAAACCGTAACCTATTTAATCTCCCTAAACAAGGTGGTTTGGGTGTTACAAACCTTTTATGGTACTATCAAGCAGCCAGATTAGCGCAACTTTTGGATATATACCTTAAATCTGAGCAACCAGATTGGATAACGATTGAGAGACAAGCTGCTCCTACATTCTCTTTAGAATATTTACTATGGTGCCCTCCCAAAGGTAGACCTCCTATTATGGCACCTACTCTGTCGCAATCTCTCAATATATGGGACAATCTTAGGAAACTTCCTTCCTTGGTTTCTGAAATACAACCATTAGCTCACTTGTTTAATAACCCTTTATTTCAACCAGGTATGAGCGTTGAGGACTTCAAATGGTGGCGGGACAAGGGGGTGTACCGAATTGGTCACTTTTTTTCTCGCACAGGCCCCCTGCCCTTAAACATTTCATTGATAACTTAGGACTTCCTTCGACAGAAAATTCTAGATTTAATCAGATTTTTCACTTTATCCACTCGTTATGGAAAACTAAACATACTCCTCAGGGATTCACGGCATATGAGTGTTGGTGTGATCAGGCTATGGAGCGGAGGGGGGGGGGATTTCTGTGATCTATGCGTCCCTTGCTTCTCATTCAGTGAAACTACCATATATATTGGCTTGGGAGAAAGAACTCCAGACAGAATGGGAGTTGGAGGATTGGCATGAGAATTATTCTCGCTCAATTAGAGGCATTTATAATACCTCCCTTATAGAGGCTAATGTCAAGGTATTTACAAGATGGTATCTGGTCCCCATAAGATTGGCGGCAATGTATTCTTCTAGTTCACTTTTATGCTTTAGAGGATGCCAGGGTATGGGTTCTATGACTCACATCTAGTGGGAATGTCCCAGCCAGGATCTGTGGATTCTGGAATAAGATATTTCATATCATCCGAAAAGTCACAGGGTGTGCTATTCCTCAAACACCAGCGATTACTTTGCTTAATGGCTTTTAGCCTAATGTTCCTAAAATCACTCGCAAATTGATCCTCTTTATTTTAACGAGTGCTAAATTAACTATTGCCAAAGCATGGAAGAAGGAGTCGGTATCTCTGTTGTCCATGAAAAGGAAGATTTCATGGATAATGGAACAAGAAAAAATAGTTAGTTCTTTATTGGACAAGACCACACAGTTTGAAGCTATATGGGAACCCTGGGCTCGGTTTCTGGGAATATCTCTGATTCCGGACACAGGTAGCAACACCAATTGCTGATTTTTGTATTCACCACTGGGCAGACAGGCTTCTTATTCTTTTCTTATTTCTATTCTTTTGTTTATTCTCTTCTCTAATCTCTTCTTTTTAGATTTTTTCTTTTTCTTTTTTTTCTTTCCTTCCTTTATGATCAATACAGTTTTTTCATTTAGTTCTATAGGAATTCTCAGGTTTATATACTCATTCATAGAATCTAGGTCAGGAGGTTTGACTTTGACCTTATGTATTGGAAAGATAGTATTGTGTTTGTCTAAGAGCCTACATTTTTTCCTTAAGCATGTCATCATAAGATGACAATAATTTCTCCTCTTTTTCCTGCTAGAAGATTATTGAGAAATGCTTGAGAGTAGGGAAAATGTCTCTCATGACTCCTCGGACACAGTATGATCCCTTTAGGGGTGTCAGAGAAGGAGTGAGGTTCTAATTTAATTTTGATTAGTCATATGCACAATATGAAACTCAATTTGACTAAGTCTAAGTCACATATTTATATCTTAATTTTTTTTCTATCTTGTTAGTTCTAGATATCATAGTGGTACGCTTACCTTTGAAATATTGAAACATCTTAAGCATCCTCTGGGAATTATAGTGTAATGAACTTTATTTGATGAATTTACTGTAATGAATATTTTCTGTAATGAATATTTTTTTTTGACGAAATAAAAAAAAATTGAAAGTGAAATTGCACTGAAAGTGCACTTGGAAGTGCAGCCGCTGTAGATCTGAGGGGGACATGCAAGGAAAATAAAGAACAGCATTTTAGCTTGCACAAGATTGGATAATAAAATCATTGGGGGTTATTTACGAAAGGCAAATCCACTTTGCACTACAAGTGCAATTTCAAGTGCACTTTGCACTTGTAGTGCAAAGTGGATTTGCCTTTCGTAAATAACCCTCAATGACTCTTTAAATCACTTTTGGCTTAACAAAAACAGCATTATTTTGAAATGGTACTCTAATAACACACACAGTCTTTGATTTCAGAAATATGTTTACAGTTCAAATTCGAATGGAATTCGATGTAAAATTCTATTCAAATTTCAATTTTAATTTTGGAAATTCTGACAAATTTTGTTTCATTATTCAGAGCATTCAAGAAACTTTGTTTATACTGTAATTCAGTTATTCAGATATATCTGAATCTCTGAATAATGGAAAATTCATCCGAATATCAATTCGGAACAAAAAGAACTGCACATGTCTATCTCTCACTGGAAGATATTAATCACCTCTTGTTCTGGGGACAACGCAAAGATGTTCAATTTCCCATCACTTGTGATAATGGTCACCAGTACAAATAGAGAGGGAGAACCTTCAAAGCGGGGACACAGACACAGACAACAATAAAAACATCCAAAGAATGATAAACACAAGACTCGCAACACAAGTTTTAAGTACATGAGTTAAATTATCACTGCACACATGGGCACTGGTTTTCCAGCAAAAAACATGACAAAACTGGGAGTATCCTTAAAACGTAATTCCACTTTTGTTGAGAAAAAAAACATTCTCCTCTGGGTGATCTGTGTACATTGCAAGGACTATAACAAACTTTGCTGCAGATTCCTACCTTTTTTTATTCTGAAGAAATCCCGTTTGTTCCTCTGTGCCTCTGTGCACAGTGGGTCTAATGGGAGTGGTTTCATAATTATCAATCAGATGTGCAGCTGAAGAGCACTAATGAGGAATAGGGATGGGCTTTATGTTCGGGTCGAACATGAGTTTGACTCGAACATTGGCTGTTCGCCCGTTCGCCGAATAGCAAACAATTTGGGGTGTTCGCGGCAAATTAGAAAGCCGCTGAACACCCTTTAAAAGTCTATGGGAGAAATCAAAAATGCTCATTTGAATAGTTAATATGCAAGTTATTGTCATAAAAGATTTTTGGGGACCTGGGTCCTGCCCCAGGGGACATGTATCAATGCAAAAATAATGCATGCCCACATCCCCTTGACGCGGCAGAGGGGGCGGGGTCACCCGTACACGTCATTGGGTAACCCCGACATTTCCCCGTTGTGTCAGAGGGGGCAGGGTCACCCGAGCAGGTAACGGATGGCCCCGCCCTCAGCTTTAAAAGAACTGTAACGGAGGGAGAGCGTCATTCCGTGGGTACCTCCCATGGAGAGAGGATCGAGATGGCTTTTTTTTTTCTCCGTATCGCTCGAGAGAGGATTACATCGTTGGAATTTTTTCTTCCTTTTTTTCTTTTTATTAAAGGACTTGTCCCAACTGTGTCTGTGGGGTTTTTAACATTTTTGACACTTTCTTTTGTGTAGTAGGGGTACAATGTACCCCGTTACCAATTCACATAGGGGGCGGAGTCTGGGGGTCCCCTTTGTTAAAAGGGCTTCCAGATTCCGATAAGCCCCTGCTCGCAGACCCCCACAACCACCGGGCAAGGGTTGTGGGGATGAGGCCCTTGTCCCCATCAACATGGGGACATCCTCCCCATGTTGAGGGCATGTGACCTAGTACAGTTCAGGAGGGGGGGGCGCTCTCTCGCCCCCCCTCTTTTCCTTCAGCCTGCCAGATTGCGTGCTCGGATAAGGGTCTGGTATGGATTTTTGGGGGACCCCTATGCCATTTATTTAAAAAAATTTGGTGCAGGGTTCCCCTTAATATCCATACCAGACCTGAAGGGCCTGGTAATGGAATTTGGGGGGACCCCCACGTTTTTATTTTTTTATTATTTTGGTTCAGGGTTCCCCTTAATATTCATACCAGACTCAAAGGGCCTGGTAATGGACCGGGGGGAACCCATTCCGTTTTTTTCAATGACTTTTATCTGTATTGCTGGGACCAGACAAATCATTATAGCCGCAATTCGTTTTAAATTACTTTTTTTCCTTCAGAAATGACATTTTGGGCATGGACAGTTCTAAACACGGGAAACATGTGCTACTTTACAGGCATACTATAGACACCCCCTATGTACGAAATTTAAAGGAATATTTCACTTTTATTGTTTCACTTTAAGCATTATTAAAATCACTGCTCCCGAAAAAACAGCTGTTTTTAAAACTTTTTTTTGCATTGATACATGTCCCCTGGGGCAGGACCCGGGTCCCCAAACAATTTTTATGATAAAAACTTGCATATTAACCTTTAAAATTAGCACTTTTGATTTTTCATGTTCGTGTTCCATAGACTTTACGGTGTTCGTGTGTTCGGCTCATCCCTAATGAGGAAATCTGTTGGGCCTTCATCCCTTTGGGCCTCATGCACACTGGACGTTTTTTGACATTTTTACAGCAGCTGTTTTGGGCTGTAGACATTTTTTTCTACAGTCATTAAACTCTCCATCATGTTATCCTATGTGACCATGCATACATAGGCTGTTATCAGCAGTTTTGGGCAGTGGCTTTTTTGAGCAGTAAAAAACCCCAAAACTATTGGGTTCTGAGAAACGTTTTTCAGCTGTAAAAATGCTCTAACGCTGATAAACGTTGATAAACGCCCAAAAACGTCGCTCACCATTATTTTTTAACGTCTTTGATCCATTGAAAAAAAATTAAAAATAAATGCATTTTTTTCTTCAAAAAATAAATAAAACGCTATAAAACGCTAACACGGAAAACCGCTAAAAACAATAATAAACACAAAAAAACGCTATTGCACAAACGTTAAAAAGTTGAAAAAGGTTAAAAAAAACTCACTGCAAAGCTACTGCCGCTTTTATAACTTTTTTTAACGTCCAGTGTGCATGAAGACGTGTTCCTATTAGAAGTATCTCACCAAAAATTAAATTTTTGTTGCAGGGGGTGCCTGAAATCTGACTTGTATCTTAGGCAGACTTCTGGGAAAATTGGTGAGCCAATCACACAAGCAGGAAATTATGCTTCTGGGGCATGGTCAGTACATACTCTGTCTACAGAACATCTCCAGGTTGCCATATTGCATTGCAATATCAAAAAATTACAGTGGCTGCAGATTGAAAAGGAAAGGTAATATTTAATAAAATGTAATTACAATATGACTTGTGTCGCAATTGTACAGTATATACTTTATTGTTTTTTCTTGTAGAACAGTAGTCAGAGGTTTTAGCCATCTGTGTCCCATTGGGGAGATCTCCCTTTACTTCCTGTCCTATGGGCAAAACAAGGAGTGATAAGAAACCTCTCCAAAGTGGACATGTGCACTACTGAAAAATTTATATGGTTTTCATTTCAATTCGTATATTGTTTTTACGTATATCGGATCAATCGTTATGATCGGCAAAATTTGTTTAGTTTTCGTTTCATTCGTTTTTGTTTTTTTTTGTTTATCGGATCATTCGTTATGATCGGTGTAACGGCACCCCAAATATCAAGGGGGTTAACGCCGTTTCCGATGTCCCCTCTCCTGGACACCCATTCAAGAACCAATCTTCCACAGCCAGGCGACCCTTTCCCATAGGAATTAATCTTTCTGGAAGAACGAGACGCACTCTGTATCTTCCTAAGATCGAATGACTTTTATTGAGAAACATTGTAACTTTTATATACATCTAATACACAGTAGTTTAACATGAACAATGGCCCAGCTCCACCCACACATTACAAGACTCCACACATTATTTTGACGTCTGTTAGGAGACAACAGACTTTAATAATCCCCTTTATGTTTGAATGACTATGCATGACCTTTATAGTCACCAGACTGTCTGATACTTTACAATACACACAAGGACAGACTTAATTTCCCCAATCCACATCACCACAAACAATGAACAGGTCTTTTAGAAGCTGGAATTCATTAACATTACACTAGACAGGTGATTGAGGCTGAACACCTCAGTATCTCTCAATTAACCTGTTGAGTTCAGAAACAGTAAATAGTCCTTTACAGATATCCTTGGGGATATGGTGGATAAATATTACAGACCCATTTTAGGTAGCCCAAGATATATTTCTTAATGTCCATTATTTCCTGGCTCACCCTGTGTCCAAAGTGACCCTCCTGTCACACATCTCCCTTTTCGGCAGGAGACTAACAGAGGAGGCGACCCCAGACGGGTTGACTCCGAAGTTAGTCCATAGGTCCATTCCTCTAATGCCGGTATCCACACAGTACCCCAAATAAATGGCTCCAAACAGAGCATTACTTACCCAGCCAACCTCTGCCTCTCTCATAGAACATACCCGCCGCTGGGGAGAGGCCTGGACTGGCCCTTCTCCCTGGAGTCCTTTCAGCCGCTGGAGAGAAGACAGGGTGACTGGGCTCAGTCCGTCATGCTGTTGGGGATCTGGGGCGACTGCCCGGCATCCCTGGGGTATACAAGTGGAGGCTGAAGTCCCATCCCCTTGTGGCAGGTGAAAATCCCCCAGTGCTTGCAAAGCAAGGCTGACATCCTCCTGTCCCAGTGTCACACCATTTTCTGGGGTTGTGTCAGTGAGGACCGAAGTCCCATCCAGTACCACCGGAACTCCCTCTTCTGTTAGTTGAGAGCAGAGGCCCGCGGCACTCTGCTCTGTTGCCAGCTCTTGTGCTGGGTTGCTGTGAGTGGAGACCGCAGTCCCATCCACCGATATCCGCTCAAGTGGCAGTTGTGTGCCGATGCCAGTAGCATTCTGCCCTGCTGCCAGTGATTCAGCTGGGAGTAAAAGCTTTACTGCCTCAGCTTGTTGCTGGGGAGAAGGGCCAACTGCCCCGGCTCCCTGAAACTCCATATCATCCACTTCGGCTTTAGGGATGGCAATCTCCAGATTTTCCACTGCTGATTCTTCAGCCAGGCTAGCTCCCTGGAACTCCATATCATCCACTTCGGCTTTAGGGATGGCAATCTTCAGATTTTCCACTGCCGATTCTTCAGCCAGGATTTCAGAGTTGTCCACTGGTATTTCCTGATAGTCCCAGGCAAAGGGGGCCCCACCCTGCTGCTGAGCAGATTCTAGCAGCTGCCTGTAGGCGATCTCCGATTGCCGTATTTCCGCCATTCTCCGCTCATGTTGCCGCTCTAGTTCTCTCTTTTGTCGCTCTCGTTCTCTCTCTTGATGCTGTCGTTCTCTCTCTTGTCGCGCATCCTGCAGCTGGATGCCTCTAATGGCTTCCTGTATGGCGGTCTCTGATGGGTTAGCACCATATAATGCCAAGCGCTGTTGAACTCGTTGCTGAAACAAATCTTCAACTGACCGGGGTCCTGCATCACCCTCCTTCTGGTCCATCTCGGCTCTCAAGTAGGTCTTTCAGCGTGACTTTCCTGCAGGCTGCATAGCTGGTCATTCACTGTGGTGGTTTGGAGTGTCCCAGTAACTGGAGAGCAAATCCCGCTGCTGCCAACCAATGTAACGGCACCCCAAATACGAAGGGGGGGTTAACGCCGTTTACGATGTTCCCCTCTCCTGGACACACATCCACTCGCTACCAATCTTCCACAGCCAGGCGATCACTTCCCATAAGATTAATCCCTCCAGAAGAAACGATACGTACTCTGTCTCTTACAGGAACGAATGCATTTATTGAGAAAAACATTGTAACTTTTATATACATCTAATACACAGTAATTTAACATGAACAATGGCCCAGCTCCACCCACACATTACAAGGCTCAACACATTATTTTGACGTCTGTTAGGAGAAAACAGACTTTAATAATCCCCTTTATGTTTGAATAACTATGCATGACCTTTATAGTCACCAGACTGTCTGATACTTTACAATACACACAAGGACAGACTTAATTTCTCCAATCCACATCACCACAAACAATGAACAGGTCTTCTAGAAGCTGGAATTCATTAACATTATACTAGACAGGTGATTGAGGCTGAACACCTCAGTATCTCTCAATTAACCTGTTGAGTTCAGAAACAGTAAATAGTCCTTTACAGATATCCTTGGGGATATGGTGGATAAATATTACAGATCCATTTTAGGTAGCCCAAGATATATTTCTTAATGTCCATTATTTCCTGGCTCACCCTGTGTTCAAAGTGACCCTCCTGTCACAATCGGCATTTGTTACTTCGGATCATTCGTAACTTCGGATTCATTTGTATTCATTCCATTCTATTTGTTTAGATGCACCATTCATTATTTCGGATAATTCCTAACTTTGGATGCATTCGTATTGGTTACCTTCCATTTGTTCAGATGCGACATTCGTTACTTTGGGCTCGGACCCTTCGTTCATTCGGGCATTGGTCGTTGTATTCGGAATCGGCCAACCACACCCTGTCTGGACCCTGGATGGAATGCAGTCCAAAGCGATAACGAACACGCAGAATCCGAAATCCGAAAGATCCGAAATAAAAAAATGCTTTATTTTCATATCCATTATATTTTCATATTCTTGCGACGACAGTTCGATATAGCTTGAATTTTGATACAACACAATTCCATTGGCTGTTGGGGTAGACCGCTCGACATGAACAGAAACAAACAAGTATTGTATAATTCGATACGATCAAAAATATGTATAATACCGTTCGACATGAAGATTCGATGAAGCAGCTAAAAACATACGATCGCCTCGAGCGGACATTTACGGTCAAATGCTCTTCCCATAGGCTATAGAAGAATTCCAATGTTGTTTGACTAGTAATAATAATTAATAATTATAATTATTACTAGTCATACAACATTAGAATTCTACTATAGCTTGTGGGCGGAGCATTCGACCGGAAATGTACAATCGCGGCGTCATACAGTTTAGCTGCTTCGTCAAATTTACTTAGAACAGACACCATAAGCCTTCAATTGACAGATTCAAGCTTAATTAATTCGGATTTTTGTACGAATGCATTTTTTAATGAAACAAAATAAATAAAAAAAAAATTTGGGAGTAACTAAATAAATCTATTTTTCGGATGAAACCGAAATTCCGAAACAAAATATTTTAGTGTGCACATGTGTAGAAATAACACACTAATATAACATAACATACCGCGTACACATGGTCGGAAATTCCGACAAGAAAACCGTGTTTTTTTTTTCCGACGGAATGTTGGCTCAAACTTGTGTTGCATACACACGGTCACACCAAATTCCGACCCTTAAGAACACGGTGACGTACAACAAGTACGACGAGCCGAGATCCATGAAGTTCAATAGGCAGTTTGGCTCTTCTGCTTGATTCTGAGCATGCATGGTTTTTGGTGCGTCGGAATTGCATACAGACGAACTGAATTTCCGACAAGAACTTTTCTTGTCGGAAAATTTGAGAACCAGCTCTCTAGTTTTTCTTGGCGGAAATTCCGACAGAAAAAGTCCGATGGAGCCTACACACAGTCGGAATTTCCGACCAAAAGCTCACATCGAACTTTTCTTGACGGAAATTCCGACCATGTGTACGCGGCATTACACTGCCCATCCGAAAATCAAATGAATTTGAATATATTCAAAAGAAATACAAACACAAATGCATTCATCAATTATTTCTTTATATTCAGCGATAACGAATAGTCGGAAAGAACGAAAATACGTAAAAATAAATTCGCTGAATGTAATCGATTAGTTAAACTCGTAGGTTGAATCGTTTTTCATTCTTTTGGATTTTTGTATTTTCGGATTTTCATTCTTTCAGGTTTTTGTTCTTCGGGTTTTCGTCCTTTTGGATTTTCGTTCATTCTGACAAATTGCTTTCGTACGCATTCGTCAAAAGAGTCTTTCGTTCATTCAGATGCTCCCGAATGAACAAATATGCTGAATTTCGGCCAAAAACGAATTTGTAACGAAACAAATTGCATGTGTCTACTACAAAGTGAGGGAACCTCTGATAGTCACCAGGGTCACCAGAACTAGTGTCCTAATTTGGAAGATTTCCCTTCTATTCCTGTTCTCGTGACAACCCAAAATGTGAGATTCTCTTTCACTCTCAATGATAATGGTAGAGGGCAAATAGAGAGGGTGAATCTCCCTAACAGGAGCACATACAGCAATAAAAACCTTACAGGTGTTCTAATCCCTCTCCACTCTATCCAAAAAAAAATAATGCCTTCATTTATCATAATAAACCTCCAATGTAATGCAGCACTAGTGATCACAAACACTAAGGCTACTTTCACACTAAGGCGCTGGATGCGCTGGCGGTATAGCGGCGCTATTTTTAGCGCCGCTATACCGTCGTTTTTGCCGCGGTTTGCGGGCGCTAGCGGGGAGATTTGAACCCCCGCTAGCGGCCGAAAAAGGGTTAAAAACGCTCGCAATAACGCCTCTTTGCAGCGTTTTACGATCGTTTTGGAGGCGCTACCCCATTGAATGGGCAGGGGCGCTATAGGAGCGCTATTTTTAGCGCTCCTATTTGCACCTCAAAGATGCGTCTTGCAGGAGTTTTTTTACCCTCCTGCAAGCGCAACGCTCCAGTGTGAAAGCCCTCGGGCTTTCACATTGGATACTATTGAGCGGCTTTTTTGAGGCGCATTGCAGGCGCTATTTTTAGCGCAATAGCGCCTGCAAAGCGCCTCAGTGTGAAAGGGGCCTTAAACAATTTAAATCAATATTTTCACATAAACATCAAATATATATATATGCACACAAAAGCAATTTCAAATGTGTAAGTTTTTATTTAATTCGTTTTGGTCACTGGTGTTGCACTATATTGAAGGTTTATTATGATACATGTTATTTCTACGAGATGATACACAGAGCGTATCGGCTGCTGGGTTTATATTGATATTATTTATACAGAGTTCTTTTTGTTGTTGTTGCGTGGACACAGTTTGTATTTAAGATTTTGTTTTTACCTTCAGTTATACTTTGATAAAGAGGATTACCCAGAGAATCCATGTAAAGACCAACTAATATTAACCCCAAAGTCATGAGTACAGTAGGAAAACTACAAACATGCCTTTCAGGGGGTTACACTATATTACCAAACGTATTGGGACCAGTGGCGGCTGGTTCTCAAAATTGTTTTTTGGGGGGGCGCAAACAAACTGAAAAAAACCCCATCAATTACAGCCTCACTGTGACATCAAATGCAGCCACTGTGCCTATTAAATACAGCCACTGTGCCATCAATTGCAGCCAGTGTGCCCATCAAATGCAGCCATTGTGCCCATCAAATGCAGCCATTGTTCCCATCCAATGCAGCCATTGTGCCCATCCAATGCAGCCACTGTGCCCCCCGCCCGTCCGCTCACTGTCTGACCGGCACTTACCCCATCTTGGTGGCGGGTCAGGCAGCGGGTGACGGCGGTGAGCTGTGGGATGGGCAGTGTCCTCCATGCATCTCTTTTTTCTTCCTGCTAGGCATCCAATAGGAGCGCCTGTCCTTTCCGCCAATCAGGCGATGGGTAGTGTTAGAAAAGCGAATAATAATTTGCTTTTCTAACATACCTGGGTGGACTGCGAACGCAATGCTCTGTGCTCCGAGTCCACCCTATTTTTAAGCCTATTAGAGCCTATGGCCTTATCAGGTGCTTCAAAAGAACACCCCCGCCGCTGTAATTCAGGCACCCGGCATCCTAAAAGGGGTCAGACTCCTGAATAGGGGGTGACCGCGGTGGCCATGGATAGATTCATACTATGCATGAATCTATCTATGATACATATAGGGGGGTGGCGCGATAGAGGGGACGGCACCCGTGAGCCCTTAATGGATGGGCCGCCACTGATTGGGACGCCTGCCTTTACACGCACATGAACTTTAATGGCACCCCAATCTTAGTCCGTAGGGTTCAATATTGAGTTGGCCCACCCTTTGCAGCTATAACAGCTTCAACTCTTCTGGGAAGGCTATCCACAAGGTTGTACCAAAGGGAATGTTTGACCATTCTTCCAGAAGCGCATTTGTGAGGTCAGGCACTGATGTTGGACGAGAAGGCCTGGCTCGCAGTCTCCGCTCTAATTCATCCCAAAGGTGTTCTATCGGGTTAAGGTCAGGGCTCTGTGCAGGCCAGTCAAGTTCCACCACCCCAAACTCGCTCATCCTTTATGGGTCCTGCTTTGTGCACTGGTCCAAATCATTTGGTGGAGGGGGGATTATGATGTGGGGTTGTTTTTCAGGGGTTGGGCTTGACCCCTTAGTTCCAGTGAAGGGAACTCTTAAGGCGTCAGCATACCAAGACATTTTGGATACTTTCATGCTTCCAACATTGTGGGCATGGGCGTAGCATAAGGGGTTGCAGGGGTCACAATCGCAACCCCGCCCCTAGCTCCAGGAGGCCCCTGAAGCCTCCCTGTCATATTATCATATCCTCCACAAAGTCCAGCTTCGATCTGCCCTAGGGCCCCACAGCCAGGCTCCAGTACTGGGCTTCCACTTTGCCTTCCACAGTCCACACTCCTCCATTCTCATTGTCTGGGGAGAGGCTGTGAGACATTTCCTGAACGGAGAGGAGCATGGGGTGAGAACAGCCCAAGATGGGGAAGTGTCTGTGCTGTGTGCATGGAATGGTAACCGAGCTGAGCGAGTTAAGAGGAGGAGAGTGCCGTCCTGTAGCCACGATAGGACCAATGTCATTGGTGAGGTAAGACATTGCTCAGTGTCTCCTAGTCATTAGCTGGGATTCTCTGTAACACCCCCCCCCACCACCCGGGGATGTCTGCTTACCCCATTTCCCTGGGGAAAAGACACAAACCTGCGGGAGGTGACTTTCCCCCAACACTTGCCAACACTGACAGAGAAACCTTCAGAAATTCCTAAAACGAATCCCTTAACACCTCCTGAGGGGCCCATGAGGGGCCCCTGAGGGGCTGTAGGCTCCAGATTTTGTGTCACGTGGCTTTGCCCCCCAGATCTAAGTTGCACCCCCCCACAAGTCCCCTGATCACCCCGTCTGCCCTGGATGCTATGCCTGGCTGATGAGCTCCTTTCCCATTATAGCACTATATACTGCTCCTCCCCCACAGTGCTGAAATCACATTCCTTTACAACAAAGCCAGTTAGCCTAGATCTGCACAGGGTGTATCTGCCTACTGCAACTACATTATTGTTTCCGACCAGACAAATTTACATGTCAGAATGGCAACATAAAAGCCAGATACACCTTGTGAAGGCTGACAGACTGTGTGTAAATGTGATTTCAGCCCTGTGTAGTGTGGGGGGAGGAGCTGCTGTATACTGTGCTGGGATGGGAAAGGAGCTCTGCCAAGTGACCTGTCAGGGGTGATCCCTGTCCTCTGATTCTCCAGTGGTGATCCCTGTCCTCTGATTCTCCAGTGGTGATCCCTGTCCTCTGATGTAAGGAGGAACTCTGGGAACTCAAAACGTATGCCACTTTGAGTATCTTGGCGTGCGGTGGGTGTATCTGCAGGCACGGTGAAAGTGATGGGAGGTAGTGGGGGGGCCCAGGTCAACTTTTGCATAAGGGCCCACAAGCTTTAAGCTACGCCTCTGATTGTGGGAATAGTTTGGGGATGGCCCCTTCCTGTTCCAACATGACTGGGCACCAGTACACAAAGCAAGGTCCATAAAGACATGGATGAGCGAGTTTTGGGTGGAGGAACTTGACTGTCCTGACCTCAACCCGATAGACCAGACCATTTTTTTTACTATTCAGCACTGTCCTATTTTAACTGGTAATTGTTTGTTCATTGTTTTCACACAAATAGAGCTTTCTTTTTGTAGTATTCGATCAGCACTGGGTTTTAAATTTTTTGCTATCTTTGAAAAAACATATATATATTTTTTTACCTACTGTTATAAAATATATCCAATAAATCAAACTTATTCATACATTTAGGCCAAAATGTATTTTACTGCATGTCTTTGGTAAAAAAAAAAAATCCCAATTCCCAATGAGTGTATATTAATTGGTTTGCGTTAAAGTTATAAGGTCTACAAACTATGGTATATATAAAAAAATTGATCAATCCTGATGTACTGATCTCATTTCTTGAGACCCTAAAACATCAGGACAGTACAAGTACCACCCAAATTACTCCTTTTTGGAAAGTAGACAGTCTGAGGCATTTAATAAGTAGCGAATTTTTTGAAGTTGTAATTTTGTTTTGGAAAAAAAAAATAGTTTTTGTTTTTTTGCATAATTATTTTTGTTACATACTGCCACCCGTGCAGTACTACAGCATCAAATGACCGGTGTGGCGTGATCAGGGATACTCACTGATGACAGTATGTTAAAAATAAATAATTATTTATAAAAAATAAATACATTTATATGTTTTTTTTTTACTTTTTTTAATAATTTTTTTTACATTCTGTCATCAGAGTAGTTCATTGTCACCATAGTGACACTGTACTACTCTGAGGTGTGATCAGGGATTTTTGATTTACACTGTTATTGCTTATACAGTGATGACCACCACAGTGTATCTGCAGGATCGGGGCAGCAAGTGCTTAATAACATCTGTCCAGAAGAGGTAAAGAACATTAAACCAATAGAAAAAATAGCCCAACACTATAGGCTATAGCAGTGTTTCTCAACTCCAGTCCTCAAGGCGCCCCAACAGGTCATGTTTTCAGGATTTCCCTCAGATTCCATGGCTGTGGTAATTATTAAGCCAGTGAAACTGATTAAATCACCTGTGCAAAATAATGGGAAGCCTGAAAACATGACCTGTTGGGGCACCTTGAGGACTGGAGTTGAGAAACACTGGGCTATAAGTTGACTCCACAAAACACCCTTTAGTACCAAAAAATTTACAACTCTCCATACACTTTGTACAAATATTATTTTTCTTCTGGTCAAATCTTCTCAGCCTATAGTGTCAGGCTATTTTTTTCTATTGGTTGATTTTTTAACTCTTCTGGTTGAATGTTCTTAAGCAGGGCTCAAGTCCTGCGGGAACGCGTGGGAACGGCGTCCCTGCACTTTTTTCACAGCAGGAACGCCGTTCCCTTTGCAGCCCCCGAGTGGCGAGCGCCAGGACCGATCTGATCCTGAGCGCCGCTGAATCCTGCCGACTCGCCGAGTGCCATAACAGCAGGTCCCGCCTACTGGAGCCTGCGCAACGTCTATGATGGACGTCCCACTGGTCCAATGCCGCGACTGTGGGATGTGTGACGCCCATCATAGGCGCTGCAGACTCCAGAAGGCGGGAATTACAAATCGGCCGCCGCGCCACATCCCTGCTCAGGTGCTTTTCTCTCCTCTCCGGCTCTCCTCAGGCTCTCCTCCAGACTCCTCGGCTCTCCTCCCCTCCAGGCTCCTCCTCTGATGGAATGACTGACTGCAGTAGTGCCTGCTGTGACACCGCTGAGCTGAGGTAGGTCAGACAGTGTAATGTGTATGTAAATGTCAGTGTATATAGGTCAGTGTAGGTAGGTCAGTGTAGGTCAGGTAGGTCAGTGTATATAGGTCACTACCGTCGGTGTAGGTGTGTCAGTGTATATAGGTCACTACCGTCAGTGTAGGTAGGTCAGTGTAGGTCAGGTAGGTCAGTGTATATAGGTCACTACTGTCAGTGTAGGTGTATCAGTGTATATAGGTCACTACCGTCAGTGTAGGTTTTTTATTTTTTTTGGTGGGGGAGTGGATCTTGGGTGGGAGTTCCCACACTTTTTTCCCCAGGACTTGACCCCTGTTATTAAGGCTCTCTTCTTTTAGGATCAAATGCTAGGGTATGTTATATTTGCCCTCTGAAAAACATCTACTGGCAGAATCAACATCCCCCATCCCTTCTGATACTAAACACAACTATCTGCCACTAAGCTGCCGAATGCCAGAGTGTCAATGGGCAGTAAATGCTCCGGCATTTGACAGCTAACAACACTGGGTAGAGCTTTGTGTTGGGAGGGGCTTAATCTTGACTTGAAGAGAAGTCAACACCCTGTGTAAAGCCTAGGTTTAGATTTCACAGAGCTCCACAGGGTCACAGAAATCAATCTGAAGGCTAACACAGTTACTTAGGTGCTTTTAATGACATCTCAGATTCACATTAAGCAGTTAAGTAATTATCTATGCCACTGTTCTTTCTCAAATGCCAATTGTACCGCTTTATAATTGTGTTGGATTTAAATCAATAACTGGCAGAATGGAAAAAAAGAAGCAATCCGAAAACTGCTGAGCTAGCTTTTAGAAATAGATCAGATTGTGAAATGTAACAGAATAGAGAAAAGAGAAGAAAAAGATAAATTGACCAGCTTGAACCTTTATAGATAACCACCAACAAACTATTGAATTTCTACCATGGGACTTTTTATGGCAATAGAAATCAATTTGTAAAAACATTACATATTTTATTTATACAATCTTAAAATATATTCACATAAAAAGCTGTTGTTCTGGCACATCCTCTAAAAAGGTGTCACTAAATTATCACAATCCCTATATACCCACTGGCAAAGTTAACCATATATACACATCCAATGTTAGAATTGCTTTACAAAGTGAAAGCCTATGCATTATAATGGATAGGCAGAGGGCAGGCGAGCCTGGAGGTAGCCCACCCCTCCTTGAAGCAGGGACATGCAGTCAGGGGAGGCAGGTGAGGCAGACTGAGAGGATGAGCTCACAGTGCCTCTCTCTCATTTCTTGTCAGAAGCACTGAGCTCAATGGACAGCTTGGAGTCTTGGACCAGTGGTAAAGTAGCATTAGTCCAAGCTGTCCAATACAAATGCTGCAGTGGAGGCACGCCTCTCACTGCAGTGTCATAGAAGGGGGAATGTATCTAAAAGACAATTGCTCCCTTCCAGCCCAGCCCTCTTAACTACAAGGAAAAAACATGTGTTTATGTGTATAAGGTTGTCAGAACATTTGGGGTTAAAAAGAATTACATATAGGCCTTTATATTAGGCATATTATGTATTTTTCATATGGTTCATATTCATGTATATTTTGAGCGAGAGGACAGCCATTTTGTCTCTAAAGTTAAGCCCATAGCTCATGATATGCTATGAACAAGACTTTGGTTTCTACTTTCTCTTTGAGGGGTTAACCCAGATTCAATATCTTGGAAAGTTTAAATTAGATTCACAGACATGAATAGGCTTTGTTCTTATGTCTCACTAAGGGGGTCCTGACCGTACCAGTCTCCCCAGGTTGTAATTCAAAGGTTTGGACACTTGGTAAAATAAACAAGATAAGGAACTCTTGTTTCAAGGGAGCCTAAAAACCTAAAGTAGTATTTCAGAATAAGTTACGAAACTGTAGGGCTTATTCAAAATTCCTGTTGTGTTGTATTGTATATCTTTAAGGTTTCTTTTATAGTATATCTATGTATTGGTTATATATATATGTATAAACCCATATCTACATATATATATTACTACAAAATGTGAGATCCTAGCTGTATTGATATTAGGAGCTGTATTTGTCAAAAGTAAGTTAAAAGTTATTCCCAATGACTTCAGCTTCAAGGAATGTTAACAACCCATTAGCAGAGAGGTGGGTAGATTTTCCCAAGACATTACTCTGAGCCATACGCCGAAATGTCTGGTATACTTGACACATTTTGACACCATTGGACAATCAATGGTATTCTTCTAAGGCTTGGTCAACAGGGGGTCATAAATTTTAATTGAACTCAGTAACCCTAACATTAGGAATTATTCCTTATACACCACTGCCCCTACAGGTTAATAACGACTTTGTTCAAGATGGCATATATTTGGTTGCTAAGACAACCTTCCAAAAAAGTTACCTTGTGATAAGATACACACCCACTTTTGGAGTCAGATAAAAGTAGCAGCTGAGATAGGAGAGAAGAAAAAGAGGACTGGAGGACCTTGAGACCTGGGGACTTGACCTGAAGATCGAGAGAACCTCAGGGAGATCTCTGAGGGAACAGGTCGCTCTACAGATGGAGATCTCTCACTCGAGCTCTGGGGAACTCTATCTCTGAAAGGATCTCTTGAAGGAAGATGCTCGCTGAGGAGATCTTTGAACACAAACATGTAGCAATATTTGAAGGAGTCCTATGGGACTCATCATTGTCTCATAATGGAAGCTTCTCAAACAGACAGAACTTTAACCTGGTAACGTATTTATTTTGTTTATTTACCCGCTTTGGTAATGGAGTTGTTTTTGCATACACATAACTAAAACCATTTAAATATATATGGCAAAGCAATTTGGAATTGTATCATATTTTAACTGCAGTATAAATTAAATATTATTCCAAATATTAAGGCACATACCCTAATTTGGTTGTCTTTAAAAAGCTAGAGCCAAGTGGTACAATGGTTTTATTATGATATAGGTGTAAAAATGAATTCTCTCTAAATTAAATTTAAGACTTTATTTTTTATTAAAGCCGTGTTCCTTGTATGACACTTGGTCTGGACACGTTTAAGAAGTATGCTCAGGAGATCTGTTTGTTTGAGAAAGAAATAGTGTTAAAGTGAACAAAAGAGTGTTTACACCTTCCGTGAAGTAACGGAAAGATATTTCACAAGAGCTACCAAGTTTTAGATGCACAAGTATCATTTAAGTATTGTACTGTGAATATACTTTGTCATATAGAGCTTGCATAGAAATGTATGTAAATATTATCTGAACCTTAATCATCATTTATCTCTGATTGTAGAAGTATATCCATTCATTTGTTTGATCACGACTTATACCTGATTTTAATTTTGCACTGTACTTTAGTTAATAAATATATATAATATTTTAAGCAATATTCATTTGTGTTACTTGTCTTCAAACTAGCACGAATACAAGAACTTAGAATTTCTTGTTTAATA
The DNA here is from genome assembly GCA_029206835.1 of Rana muscosa. Lineage (NCBI taxonomy): Eukaryota > Metazoa > Chordata > Amphibia > Anura > Ranidae > Rana > Rana muscosa. The sequence goes on from CM055122.1 coordinate 274,292,925, forward strand.
TTGTAGGAATTGGGAATCTCCTAAAATTAAGATTTGCCTATTTCCGCAATAATTATTTTTATATTTCAGTATAAACATTCTGACATATTGTAGTCACTATGCTGAGATGCGTCAATGTTTCTGACAAGGTTTACCCACAATCCCATGTTTTTCTCACACAGTTAAGAGGAAGAATGAGAATCTGCTGCCTGCTGAAAAGGTACAAGCTAAATCATATATTTATGTGCTATATGTTATAACATAATAATTTATTATTTATCTATTTACTGTGAAATTACTGGTTGGAAGTTATAACTTCAAATTTCAGTAATTTGTCCGTTAAGCCACCTGCTTGAGTACAGATTTTAAAAATATAGTAAATTACCTTAAAAACAATATATAATAATTATTTTTATATTATTTACCAGTACTTATGGTAATTAACCCCTTGCCACCCAGGCTAATTCTGACACTTCTCTCCTACATGTAAAAATCATAATTTTTTGCTAGAAAATTACTCAGAACCCTCAAATATTATATATATTGTTTTAGCAGACACCGTAGGGAATAAAATGGTGGTTATTGCAACTTTTTATGTTACACGGTATTTGCACAGCAATTTTTCAAACACATTTCTTTTTGGAAAGAAACTGTTTCATGAATACAAAAAAAAAAAAACACTAAAGTTAGCCCGATTTTTTTGTATACTATGAAAGATGATGTTACGTTGAGTAAATAGATACCTAACATGTCACGCTTTAAAATTGCACACTTGTGGAATGGCGCCAAACTTCAGTACCTAAAAATCTCCAAAGGCGACGCTTTAATTTTTTTTTACAAATTACATGTTTAGAGTTACAGAGAAGATCTAGTGCTAGAATTATTGCTCTCACTCTAACTATCACGGCATATGTAACCTGTGTGTATCTGGCTCTGATACTAGCCAGTGCCTCACCAGTCATTGACCTCACCGCACGTCCCTGCCTTAAAGGCACAGGGGTACACTGGACACGCAGCATTAAGCACAAGGGCAGTGAAGGTGTCCAGTGTGTCCCCTCACCAGTAGTAGTAAAAACAAATGACCACTCCCCCACTTATAACTGGCTTTTGCAGCAAGGAGCACATGGAAGGGAGGCGCATGTCAAACTGACATGCGTCGCCCTTCCATGCGCTCCCTGCAGCAAAGGCCAGTTATAGGTGGGGGAGTGGCCATTTGTTTGTACTGTTGGAATTCTGGTGAGGGGAGGCACTGGACACCTTTGCTGTCATTGTGCTATTGCTGGGTGTCCAGTGTACCCCTGTGCCTTTAAGGAGGGGTGGGCTCCCTCCAGGCTCACCTGCCCTCTGCCTATCTATTATAATGCATGTGCTTCCACTGTGGAGGCTCTTAAATTTAGAGTTAGGACTGCAGATAATACCTGGGTGCCTTGGAGCGGCTCTGCAGCTTACGCATTTATTTGAAAATGTGTACAAACAAAACCCCTGTTTTTATTTGCATATTGTTAGATGGGATAATTTGGTTGTTTGCAGGCTGGTCGGTAAGTTGAGCTGGGAATTTTATTTGGTTTTGTTTCACATGAGTCACCCTTCTATGTGCTCCTTGCTGCAAAGGCCAAATATAGGTGAGGGCAGTGGCCATTCATTTGTACTGTTGAATGAAGATTGCCGTCATTGAATCCAGAAAACTAATGGCATAGTAGTGGAAAGGAAGTACTGCGAGGGACATAGCAAAATCTGCATATTTTGTTTTTACATTTTTTGGGCTGTTAATTTTTAACCACTTGCCGACCAGCCGCCGCAGTTTTACTGCAGCAGGTTGGCTCGGCTGGGCAAATCGACGTTACCTTACGTCAATTCCCATTGTGGCCACTAGGGGCGCACGCGCCTGAGGAGCCGATGCGAGTCCCCGGCGCGTGCGATGACCACCGGGCACCAGCGATCGCACGTGACACAGCAAGAACCGGGATCTATGTGTGTAAACAGACAGATCAGGTTTTTTTCAGGGGAGAAATGACTGATCGTGTGTTCATATAAAGTATGAACAGCGATCTGTCATTTCCCCTAGTAAGTCCCATCCCCCCTTCAGTTAGAACATGCAGAGGGAACACAGTTAAACTCTTGATCGCCCGCTAGTGTTAACCCCTTCCTTGCCAGTGACATTTTTACAGTATTCAGTGCATTTCTATAGCACTGATCGCTGTAAAATTGTTAATGGTCCCAAAAATGTGTCAAAAGTGTCCGATGTGTCCGCCATAATGTCGCAGTCCCGATAAAAATCTCAGATCGCCATTACTAGTAAAAAAATAAATAATAAAAAAAATGCCATAAAACTACCCCCTTTTTTGTAGACGCTATAACTTTTGCGCAAACCAATAATCAATCAATGTATGCTTTTTGCAAATAGAATAAAAAATAATGCATATGTAGAAGAATACATATCAGCCTAAACTGAGGAAGAAATTAGTTTTTTTGAAAAAAAATGTGGGATATTTATTATAGCAAAAAGTTAAAAATATTGCTTTTTTTCCAAAATTGTCGCACTTTTTTTGTTTATAGCGGAAAAAATAAAAACCACAGAGGTGATCAAATACCACCAAAAGAAAGCTCTATTTGTCAGAAAAAAAAGAAGGCAAGTTTTGTTTGGGTACAGTGTCGCACGACCACGCAATTATCAGTTAAAGCGATGCAGTGCCGAATCGCAAAAGTGCTCTAGTCGGGAAGGAGGTAAATCCTTCCGGGGCTGAAGTGGTTAAATAAAAGAAATGAGATGGAGTTCTTTGTTCAGCTGATCAAATGAAATAAGCACCAACACATGCATATATATATATATATATATATATATATATATATATATATATATGTAGCTGGTATTTAAATTTAGGGGAAACATCTGGGTGGTAGTATGACCCAGATGCACTGATTGTTAGGGAATTTGGGACCCTTTTTATTAGTGGAGGACTCCAGTGGTGTTCAGTTCCCTGCGGCCCCCGGGTGGCACTGTCGCCCTGGGCCGGGGTTGAACCATCACTGCAGTGCTGTTCCCTTTTTGTCCTGTTTCGGCAGCCGTGCGGTGGGGCGGGGAACCTGCTGTGCCTGTCGGGGGAGGAGATAAAGGGGAGAGACGCCCTCAACACGAGGTTCAGAGTCGGAGGTCAGAGCCGCGCCCAGGCACCTTCAGCCTGGGTGCCGGTGTTCCGGAGTTCCGGGCCCAGGTGCCCTAGGCCTGGCCGGAGTGGGAGATGGAGTCCATCCCAGGCACCTTCAGCCTGGGGTGAGGTACTACGGAGGAGGCCCGGGGCCCAGTACCTTTGACTGGGTTCCGCAGGGGTGGAAGAGTCCGAGGGGCCCTAAGGTGTTGGGCGCCCGAATCTGAGACGAGGAGGCCAGGGAGCGTTACCCCTCCGAACAGTCCGGTGCAGCATTGCTGGTGACGGTGGGGCCTCTGGTAACTCTCTTGGAAGGATGTCTTCCCTCTGACAGGGGCTGCACTTAGCGAAGGTAATTCTGTTCCTGTTCTACACGGTCGGTGGCAGCGGCTGTGTGTAATAACCATTGGTGACACTACAATGGTTAGTTCTATTTGAGGATTGTGCCTTGACCTACTCCCCATTTATACTGAACTGTTCTTTGGGTCACAACCTGTCTGCTGTTAAAGGACGATTTATTGCTGTCAGAGAATAAATAAGAGTTGGACCTTTTCAGGGGTGTGGAACTCCAGTTACTGGGAACAAAGGGGGGTCACCTGCAGAACAGACTTGGCTCTGGGTTATGCACACAGCCGAAGGTAAACAGGTGTTGGCTTTCACCTCTACACGTAAGAGGACATAGGCCGTAGTGTACCGCACCCCTCCTCCCTGGTCCCCCTAGACAAGACAACAAGCCGAGAAGAAGAAGAAGGGGTGAGAGGGGTGAGGCCGCTACATATATATATATACTGTATATATATATATATATATATAGTGGGCACTATGGGCATTTAAGAAATGCTGTATTCTATGATTTATATACTTGTGTGTGTATGATGGTGGTCTAGTCAACTAGTGGTGGTCAACGATCAACTTGATTTACTAAAGGCAAATAGGCTGTTCATTTTTGCAAGGGAAGTTACACTTTGCAATGGAACTTTCCCCAGAACTTACATGTGGTAAAGTTTAATTTTGCAAAGGATACCCTATCACATGAAAGGAAAAAAAATAAAAAAAATAAAACACAGTATGTATGCTTGCACATTATTGGATGATGGATGTCAGGAGAGCTTCACCTCAGTCACTAAGCTCTGAGGCAAATTCCCTGCAAAGTGCAACTTTTCTGTGCAAAGCTTCTACTAAATCAAATGTAGACACCGACATTCTATCGGGTGAACTAGATGAACTCATGTCTTTTTTCAACCTGCCTACCTATAACACATTACACACAGTATATTACAGAGGGCTGTCAGAAACTGCATACTTGCTGCAGGAGACTGTTAGAGACTGGGTGTGGTCACTATGTTTCCTTGAGAAGGGGACCCGCCATGGCCCCAAAACATTGGCTTACTTCAATTCAGGTGACATTGCACTAATAAAAGAGTGTATATATTTGCAAAGAAGTGCTGGTGACATCTTAACGTTTCGCTGCTACCAGAGACTGGAAACACTTTACACACGACTAACAGAGATCAATGCAAATAGTCCTCCCACATTTGGGCACCTTCTGCCGCCTTGGAAATTGCAGACTCTATGGGGGGGGGGGGGATTTACTAAACCTGGAGAGTGAAAAATATGGAGCAGCTGTGCATGGTGGCCAATCAGCTTGTAACTTCAGCTTGTTCAGTTAAGCTTTGACAAAAAAAAATGGAAGCTGATTCCTATGCAGGGATGCGCCAGACTGAACTCTCCAGTTTTAGTAAATCATCCCCTATGTTTGATGTTCTTCATAGCAAGATCTAGTATAAATAGAGAAAAAATATAAAGCAAAAAAAAATCAAGAAAAATGTAAATATAATATATATACAGTGTATCTATATATATATATATATATATATATATATATATATATATATATATATATAGCAGAAGCCAGTGTAATGAATATTTTCTCTTCATTTTGATGAGCTCTAGTTCTGCTAGTACAGGTACCACTGTGCTGTCCATTCCCTTTTCTCTTTGTATTTTTGTCTCTGATCTTTTAGACTGTGTTTAGAAATGTGGGAACTTTGGAGAAGAACAAGGAATCCGTATCTGAAACAAGTAATTTCACACACAAACTTGTGACTTTGGTCTCTGCAGTATTTGAAACTTGCCTGAGTTCCTAAGGGAGGCAGGCATACATTCACGTAGGTGTAATTAGCAGCATCGGGCTGGTGAGGTACAGTAGGCTTATCTTGAAAACCATTACATTATTCTGTAGCGTCAAGTTAAGCCTACCCTCACCGCAGCTGCTAGAAAAGACAATAATGTAAAAATCTACAGTTCTCCAGCTAGACTGACATTTTTATTCATAAAATGTTACTAAACCCACAGCAGTAAAATCAGTCTGTATATGCAGTAAAGCATGCTTGTTATACTCACTGTGGAACCTTAGGGGTTAATCCTCCGCGTTGTGTAAAAAGGTTGCTTGATCCTGTCTTCTCTGATCCTCCCTTTCTTCCACTGTCCCCAATTCATCTCCTAATAGTACAGAGCCTTTGGAGTCACACATGCTCAGTTTGGTGTGTATTTCTAGCAAGTTTTTTTTTTCTCTTGGGAGAGTGCATGTGATCACCACAGGGCCTTTTATTACAGTCCAGACAGAGGGTCAGGGGTCCTGCAGCCTCATAGTACAGCTTGTAGAATGAAAACTCCTCCTACAAGCTTTAACCAGACACTGGTTAAAGTCACAAGACTGCTATATACTGTTGATGAGAAAAGGTATTTAGCAGTTTATATTTACTAAACTATTTGCATTTCCTGTGTGCTGTGGGAGTCTAGATATAGTGAATGCAGAGTCCTGGGTTTAGTGACACTTTAAAGTGGATGTATTAGTAATTTTTTTATTTTTTCATTAACAAAATTCCTGACATGTCACCTTTTATTAAGTCTCTGAGCTCTGAACCAATGGCTTTGTCTAAGCTGAGAGGTGATCTTGGGAGAATGTCCTCAATTTGCTGCAGGTCGAGTTAAGGTTTCCTTTGTCTCCTCTTCCCAAGTGGTCCCCCAGGAGCCGAATGTCAGCCAGCATCGGCTGTTCAATTGAAACCGGCCCGTGTGTATGGCAGTCAGTCCGACAGAATGTCAGCTGGTTTCTGTGGAAGGCTCGTGACCGAAAAAAGGTTTGCTGACCAGCCCCTGATCGGCGCTCTCAGCCAATGCCTGAAAGCGTTCACCGGAGTGTTCTGGCGGGGCGTCCCCCTGTCAGAACACAGTAGCACAGCCGGGGAAATCGCTATACTAACATTGGATTTTTAGTACAGCAGCTCCGACCTGAGCTGTCAGTTTTTTTCATTCGACCCACTGGGTTGAACAAAAAAAAACTAGTGGTGTGTACAAGGCTTAACACTTGCAGCCAGGGGGTGGTAAAAATAGGTGGCTGAGTCATTTTTTGATTGCTTTCCTAAACCAACATGGTGGCCAGAGGGGGTTTTATTCATGCAGCAGCCATAATGATTTGCCTAGCAACCACAACAACAATCATACTCCCTGTTGCATTCGCCAGTCAGTACCATCCCCAATTGCAATTCATTCAAGTGAATGGGACCACACCGCAAACTGCCCTTGCAAGGCAGTGGTGTGGGCTTTTTAGGGTTAAAACAGGCACTAAGGAGACATCATATCACTTTCCAGCCACCTGGCAGATGATTATCTTGCCAGTCCCCCTCTTTTCCTGTTACAATCTAATCACATCAAACACAGAAGAATTCCGCGATGGCGTGGGTAGCCTGCAACCTTGAGCTTGCTGATTGGAGCTACAGCACCCCATGATGATGCACAACGTGCCTGTAGTCAGCTTTGCTCCTCACGCCCCCTACTTAGCCTTGCTCTACGTGTAGTCACGGTCAATCAGGTAGAGCTACAGCACACCATGATGATGCACAATGTGCCTGTAGTCAGCTTTGTTCCTCACGCCCCCTACTTAGCCTTGCTCTACCTGATTGACCGTGACTACACGTAGAGCAAGGCTAAGTAGGGGGCGTGAGGAGCAAAGCTGACTACAGGCACGTTGTGCATCATCATGGTGTGCTGTAGCTCCAATCAGCAAGCTCAAGGTTGCAGGCTACCCACGCCATTGCGGATTTCTTCTGTTTGATGTAATTAGATTGTAACAGGAAAAGAGGGGGACTGGCAGGATAATCATCTGATGATGCACAACGTGCCTGTAGTCAGCTTTGCTCCTCACGCCCCCTAATTAGCCTTGCTCTACCTGATTGACCGTGACTATACGTCATTCTCCTGCCCATCCTAAGGCAATTGAGAAAATTATAAAAAATTTAAGGAATGGAGGCTGTCTGGTCACGTGACAATGGAAAAAAAAAGCAAAAATAACAAATAGTAAGGAAAATAAACAATAAAAAATAAAAAAAACTTTATAACAGCTTTAGAAAGTTCTTTTGAATAGTAGACTGTCCTTTGCTTTCACTGACTTTACCAATACTTTAAGTGTCACTTAAAACAAGATATTTGCCACATCAAGCGCTTTTTGTACCTCCAGCCTTAACCCTCATGCTTTATATTGCAGCATATTTTATTTTGTGTAAAGATACAAATTATATGGATTAATCCACATGTATTATACACAGAAACTGTTCCTTTTGTAATGAGCCATGCTGTGTGAATGGTGCTCCATAATAGTCCGTTATTACAATAAAAGTGGTGAAAAGTGCTTCATGATTGCCCACACTTGTTTGATTGCGATGGCTTAGTACAAGATGTCGTGGGTTTAGTATGTTGGTGGCCAAAAGAAAGGGTTTGTGTGATGCAAGGATTACCATCGCTCACATTGAAATGTAAAAATGATAAGTCGATGGCTTTTGTACTGTAACTACCTGTACATGAAGGGTCGGGTATTCAATATTGTCTAATAATTGGGGAAAGGAGGATTATCTCTCAATGAGAAAACATTCCATTAGACTTTTTATCTTGTGGCTTAAAGCAGACCTTGCAACCGTGGAAAAAATACAGGTGCATCTTATAAAACTAGAATATCATCAACAAGTACATTTTTTTCAGTAATTCACTTCACACAGAGTGATATATTTCAAGCATTTCTTTCTTTTAATTTTGATGATTATGGCTTGCAGCTCGTGAAAACTCAAAATTCATTATTTTAGAAAATTACAGAAGACCAATAAAAAAAGGATTTTTAATACAGAAATGTTGGCTTATTGAAAAGTATGTCCATGTACAGTATAGTATGCACTCAATACTTGGTCAGGGATCCTTTTGTATGAATTACGGAATCAATGCGATGTGGCATGGAGGTGATCAGCCTGTGGCACTGCTGAAGTGTTATGGAAACCCAGGTTGCTTTGATAGCGGCCTTCAGATTGTCTGCATTGTTGGGTCTGGTGTCTCTCATCTTCCCTCTCATCTTCCTCTTGACAATACCCCACAGATTCTCTATGGGGTTTAGGTCAGGCGAGTTTGCTGGCCAATCAAGCACAGTGATACCATGATCATTAAACCAGGTATTGGTACTTTTGGCAGTGTGGGCAGGTGCCAAGTCCTGCTGGGAAAATGAAATCAGCATCTCAATAAAGCTGGTCAGCAGAGGGAAGCATGAAGTGCTCTAGAATTTCCTGGTAGATGGCTGCGCTGACTTTGGATTTGATAAAACACAGTGGACCAACACCAGCAGATGACATGGCTCCTCAAATCATCACTGACTGTTGAAACTTCACACTGGACCTCATGCACCTTGGATTCTGCACCTCTCCACTCTTCCTCCAGACTCTGGAACCTTGATTTCCAAATGAAATGCCAAATTTTCCACAGTCAGTGATGATTCTCTTGATTGTAGACTTTGACAATGATACACCCACCTCCTGGAGAGTGTCCTTCATTTGTCTGGATGTTGTTAATGGGTTTTTCTTTACCATAGAGAGGATCCTGTGATCATCCACCACTGTTGTTTTCCGTGGATGTCCAGGCCTTCATATGTTGCTGAGCTCACCAGTGCATTCTTCTTTCCTCAGAATGTACCAAACTGTTGGGTTTACCATTCCTAATGTTGCTGCTATCTCTTTGATAGATTTGTTTAGTTTTTGAAGCCTTACAATGGCCTGTTTCACTTGCATAAACAGCTCCTTTAAACGCATGATGTAGGTTCACAGCAATAGATTCCAAATGCAAATACCACACTTAGAATCAACTCCAGACTATTTACCTGCTTAATTGATGAAGAAATAACAAAAGAGTAGCCCAAACCTGGCCATGTAACAGCTTTTGATTCAATTGTCCAATTACTTTTGGTCCCTTGAAAAAGAGGGGAATACGCGAATATGGGAGGTTGTCCAACTTTAAGGTAAACTACAATAAATCAGAAGCAATGGGTGTGGAGGTGGGCATAGGTTTGCAACAAAAGCTATCCACTTTTTTTTCTTTTAGATGGACAGAATTTCATATAGAATATCTGGGAACTAAAATACCGAGCCGATTAAATATAATAATCAAACTTAATTTTGCCCCCTTAGTAAGACAGATCAAACTAGATCTACAGAAGTGGGATAAGGAGGTCTTTACGTGGTTCGGCAGAATTAATATCATAAAAATGAACGTAATGCCAAGATTGTTATATCTGCTACAGACCCTACCCATTAAGATACCCCCAGGATTTCTGAGGGATCTGAGAAATAGGTTTGCGGGGTTTATCTGGGCAGGAAAACCAGCAAGAGTCCGTAGAGACATCTTGTCTCTACCGAAAGAAAAAGGAGGGGTGGGATTCCTGGATCCGGTTGGGTACCATGAAGCCCTACACCTAACAAGGGTCACGGACTGGTGTGTATTTCAAAAAGACAAGCCATGGATACACTTGGAACAGGCAATGTCTGAGTTACCCTTGGAGGGTTTAGTATGGATCCAGGACCCGCTGATACCGCAGACAGTAAAACGTCACCCAACGGTGGGCACTACACTTTTGTATGCGAAAAAGATATAAAAAAATAAAATAAATAAATGACGATGTATCCGAGCCTAATAACCCCAATTGTGGGTAATCCGGCCTTTGAACCAGGCTTAAAAGATCGAGGTTTTAGGAGTCTAAAACGACAGGGTAAAGGTAGACTCGTACACTTCATGAAGGACAACCGAGTGATGTCCAGGGAAGAGATTGAGCATGAGTTTTCTGAGGAATTAGACCCATTTAGGAGAATGCAGCTGAATGCTTTTCTCCGATCAATATCAAAGCGAATGACAGAAGCAACAACACTTTCTAAGTTTGAGGAGCTATGCCTAAAAGGGGAATCAGTGAGACAACCAGTGTCCCTGCTGTATGCCTTATTGACCGAGTTAAAAGCCCTGCAAGAACTGGGCTTTATACAGGCTTGGGAAAGAGACCTAAGGATTACATTATCCGAGACGCAGAAAAATAAGACATTTAGGTTCATACATAAGACCTCATTAGCAACAAGATATCAAGAAGGGGGGTACAAGATACTAACTAGGTGGTACAGAAGCCCAGCAGTATTAAATCGAATTTACCCACAAGTGTCAAACCTTTGCTGGCGATGTCAAGGAGCAGTGGGCACATTGTTGCACATCTTTTGGGAATGCTCAGGAGTTTTGGAAAACGGTCTCCAAAGCGATTACAGAAATCTGCTATTGGATATTCCCCTCTCGATCGAAAACTATAAAAAATCATTGATGAGACATCTGCTTACTACAGCAAAAGCATGTATTCCAGCCTTATGGAAAAGTACCATTTCCCCAACTAGAGCACAATGGTTCAATAAGATAACAGAAATCCAACAAATGGAAAATCTCACCATGATTTTGAGGGAGCAGGAGGACAAATACCGCCAAACTTGGGCTCCCTATGATGCATATAGGGAGCGGTTGAGATAGGGGGGGCGGAGGAGGCGACCGGTGGATGTGAATAATCCTTAATAAATCTTATCCTTTTTTTTTTTTTCTCTTTCTGCCTTTTCTATTTATCTTAATATTTCAAAGGTATCGGTTACAGTGACAAAAGAGGAGAGAGAGGAGGGAGGAACTAGAGGAATGGAATGTATTTGTCAGGGAAACGGCCGTAGGAGAACTGGCAATAGTGCCAGTGCTGGTAATGGCCGCTTCCAGCACATCCCTAGCGCATTGCCGCAAGAGGCGTGAATAGGCGCACGCACATGCGCAATGGAACCATCGGGCGCACACACATGCGCAATGGAACAAACGGGCGCACGCGCATGCGCGGGCGCGTCAATCGGCGCACACAACAGATGCAGCCACTTGCTGGCCTATATAAGACTGCCACTGAGCCCATCTCATTGCTTGATGGTCGTCAGCCTTCCTGTGTTCCTGAGACTATGTTAAACTGCTGTTTGGATTCCCTGTTGTGACCCGGCTTGTTCCTGACCTGTCGGATCTGCTCTTCTGGTTTGACCCCCTGGCTTAGCTTACTGACCTGTTGCCTTCTCCTTCACCTGATCCCGGCTTGTTCCACGGACTTTGCCACAGTCTTCTGTTCCTGCCTGTTTCCTGTTACCAGACCATTGGCTTGTCTCCGTTCCTGCAACCTGCTTCTTCCTCCTGCTGGATATACTGGGTTTGACCCCCAGCCTGGCTGCCACTACTACTCCTTGAGCGGTGTCCTGCATCCACCGGTGTTCTTCAGGATCCCACCAGCTCTGCTCTCCTGGACCCATCTGGCAACCTGTGCTTCTCTGGGCACTACACCCTCTGTACCCAACCTCAGAGGTGTACTGCACTCAGCCGCAAGGGGAGCCCTCTCGGCATCTCGGCCTCCAACCAGGTACGTGACAGTATTTGACTAATTGTTATATAGATAGATCTTCCTCTACCAACATCCCATCAATAGCTGAGATTTGCGATGATGTGTAAAGAGTAGGAAACGTAAAACAAATGGAAGATGCTATGAGTGAAATAACAGAATCATTTGTATAGATGCACTATATCCACTTAACGACCGCCCACCACCGATTTACGTCGGCAGAATGGCACGGACAGGCAGAATCACGTAGATCTACGTGATCGCCTTTGTGCAGTTGGGGGGTCCATCCGGACCCCCCTTCACTGCAGTGAGCGGCCGTTAAGTGTTCGGGAGCGATCAGGCATGAGGGGGCGGCCGCTCGATTCCGCCCCCCCCCTCGCGATCGCTCCCGGCCAATGAAATTGCTTCCTCCGCCATGTGATGTAAACACAGGCTGGAGGAAGTGATGTCATCTCCCTCGCCGCGGTCTTTTCGTTCCCGGCGCCGAGGAGTGAAGACAGAGGTTAGTGCTCCAACAGTCCACTGACACGTAGGTACACATAGGCACACAAATCACCCCCCAGTCACCCCCAGATCACCCCCCAGGTCACCCCAAAGCCCCCAATCACAGTGTCACTGATTGCAGTGATCATTTATTTTACTGATCACTGCATTTAGTGTCATCTGTGATTGTAAAAAGTTGCAAGGCAGTTAGGATTAGGCCCCTTTAGGTCCAGGGTAGCCCCCTAACCCCCCCTAATAAAGGTTTAACCCCTTGATCACCCCCCAGGTAACCCTTTCACCCCCTAACTTCAGCGTCACTAAGCGATTGTTTTTCCGATCGCTGTATTCGTGTCGCTGGTGTTTTAGATAGGCAGTTATTTTTTTTTTAGGTTCGCCGCAGGTTTTTATTGGTGTCAGGTACCCCCATATTTAACCTAATAAAGGTTTTAACCCCCTGATTGCCCCTAGTTAACCCTTTCACCAGTGATCACCATATAAAGGTTACGGGTGACGCTGGTTGATTAGTTTGCTTTTTATAGCATCAGGGCACCCGCCGTATATAACCCAATAAAGGTTTAACCCCCCTGATCGCCCGGCGGGTGAGATCAATTAGGTTTTAGCGCCAGAGAGGGTCTGCGTCGCCCCAGGCAGTGTTAGGTTAGTGCCAGTAACGCTAACACCCACGCGCAAAGCATACACCCCCCCTTAGTGGTATAGTATCTGATCAGATCTATACTAGCATCCCCAGCGGTTTAGGGTTCCCAAAAACGCAGTGTTAGCGGGATCAGCCCAGATACCTGCTAGTACCTGCGTTTAGCCCCTCCGCCCAGCCCAGCCCAGCCCACCCAAGTGCAGTATCGATCGATCACTGTCACTTACCAAACACAACACACATAACTGCAGCGTTCGCAGAGACAGGCCTGATCCCTGCGATCGCTAACAGTTTTTTTGTAGCGTTTGATATATTTGCTGACGACAGTCAGGTGCTTTTTTTCCTGTGAATCTTACTAGTGTACCCCTAAATTTAGAGCCCAAAATGGCAAGTCGAAGGTACACTAGTAAAGAGGCCTACGAGATTCTGAGCATGACAGATAGTGAAGAGGAGGTCACGTATCTGTCAGATTCAGGCTCAGAATATCTTCCCGTAGAAGACAGTGACGTCAGCGGCCCCACGTCAGATAGCTCTGACGACGAAGTTGAGGTCCCTGCTAAGGTCAGGCGTACCCGATCCCGATCTTCTGAGGTTGTTGAGGAGCAAGAACCGCAGGTCTCTCGTATCATGGAGCAGAGTAGTACTAGCGCCGCTATTCCTTCTGGTGAACTGGCAAGCACCAGCGGCCTAGTACAGCCTGGACGTACATCCAGCACTGCAGTAACACTTGGTGACGTGGCGAGTCCCATAAGTGCAGTTCAAGCTGGTGAGGTGGCAAGCACAAGTAGTGTCCCGCTGCCACCAAGAAGACAAAGGCAGGCCCGTCGTGCCCATACTGCCCTTCCTGCAGAATTCGCCTATCCTGATTGGGTCCCCACCACTTCTGCAGAACCCGTACTTCCCCCATTCACTGCCCAACCCGGTATTCAGGTGGAAACAGCTGATTTTATGCCAATCGATTTTTATTCGCTGTTTTTCACGGAAGATCTCTATAGATCTATTGTGGACCAGAGTAATTTATATGCTGGTCAATTTATCGCCGCTAACCCCCAGTTGCCTAAAATTGCCAGAAATTGGAAACCAATTACGGTTTCCGAATTTAAGACCTTTCTGGGCCTTTCCCTCAACATGGGCACACATAAATTTCCGTCATTGCGTGCTTATTGGTCCACGCACCCAATTGACCACATGCCCGTGTTCTCTGCCTCCATGTCCAGGGCACGATACGAGCAGATTTTGCGGTTCATGCACTTCAACGACAATGAACTTTGTCGTCCACGTGGGGACCCTGAATACGACCGGCTCTATAAAATTCGGCCCCTCATAAACCACTTCAACGAACGTTTTGCAGCCTTGTTTACTCCCGATCAAGTTGTCTGCGTTGATGAGTCCCTGATTAAATTTTCTGGCCGCTTGTCTTTCAAGCAGTACCTTCCCAGCAAGCGTGCCAGATACGGGGTCAAGCTCTACAAGTTCTGTGACAGGGCAACAGGCTATGTAGTGAACTTTACGGTTTATGAGGGAAAAGACAGTCAGATTGAGTCGGTCAACTGCCCGGATTACATAGGGAGCGCTGGCAAGATAGTGTGGAACTTGGTGTCACCCTTATTCGGAAAGGGGTACCATTTGTATGTGGACAATTATTACACGAGCGTGCCACTGTTTAGTCACTTGTTTGATCATAAGATTGGAGCATGTGGCACCGTGCGACCTAATCGCCGGGGCTTTCCCCAGCGGCTTGTAGATGCCCGTCTTAGGCTGGGGGAGAGAGCCTGCTTGAAGTGTAATAACTTGCTCGCTATGAAGTGGAGGGACAATAAGAATGTTTTCCTTCTTACCTCCCTTCATGCAGACACGACAGTCCAAATTCCTACGGCGACTGGTGTTGTGGAGAAACCCCTCTGTGTCCACGAATATAACCAAAATATGGGAGGGGTGGACCTCAACGACCAGTTGATGGCGCCGTATCTAATTGACCGTAAGGCGAGACGCTGGTACAAAAAAGTGTCTCTATCATTATTCCAATTGGCTTTGCTGAACGCTCATGTGCTATACAGAGCTTCAGGCGGGACGTTATCTCTTCTAAAATTCCAGAATGAGATAGTCACAGAACTCCTGTATCCAGGCGGTTCTGCACCTCACCATCCCCAACCAAACGCAGTAAGCCGGCTGCATGAGAGGCATTATTCGTATGTCCTCCCGAGTACCCCTACCCAAAGCCACCCCCAAAAAAGATGTCGTGTCTGTAGCAAGCGCGGATTTAGGCGTGACACCCGTAGTTTTTGTCCACGCTGTCCTGACAAGCCTGGTCTTTGCCAAGGTGAATGTTTTGAACGCTACCACTCAAAAGTGAAGTTTTAGCGTAGGGTACAGCATTTCACAGACTAGGACACACTTACACAGGGTCTCCCAAGATGCCATTACATTTTGAGAGACC
The DNA here is from genome assembly GCA_029206835.1 of Rana muscosa. Lineage (NCBI taxonomy): Eukaryota > Metazoa > Chordata > Amphibia > Anura > Ranidae > Rana > Rana muscosa. Next base: position 274,308,374 of record CM055122.1, read on the forward strand.
CGAACCATTACAGTTGTAAAGTTACAAAAAAAAGTGTAAAAAAGAAAAAAAAAACGTAAAAAACAAAACACAAAAAAAATATAAAATAAAAAAACCAAAAATAGTTGTCGTTTTATTGTTCTCTCTCTCTCTATTTTCTCTCTATTGTTCTGCTCTTTTTTACTGTATTCTATTCTGCAATGTTTTATCATGCTTGCTTTTCAGGTATGTAATTTTTTGTTTTCAGGTGCGCCATTCAACTGCAGCGCGGAATTATTTATCTTGACAGCAACAGCGTTTGCTCCCACGATACATAAAGCCGTGACTCCAGTGCTGTAGGAGGTGATTTCACCACCACAGTTAAAAAAAAGAGCATATATGCCCAAGCATGGGGGCAGCAGGGGCGGAGGAGCGATTTTGCTCCTAATGCCGCGTACATACGGTCGAAATTCCGACCGTGTGTACGCGGCATAACTTTTTTGCGGGAGGATGCCCCCATGCTTCGGCATATATATATTTTAGGCACAGGTTGCGTTAAAACATTTTTTTATTTTTTACTAGGTTTTGTTTTGGTATTTGCTTTGCAGGTATGGCATGGTAAGGTCTTACTGTTGTACTGTAATGTTACTTTGTTTTAATGTTAACCACCATTTGCTTAGCAGGTACGCCATTCAGTTGCAGCGCGGATCTATTTATCTTGACAGCAACAGCGTTTGCTCCCACGATACATAAAGCCGTGACTCCAACGCTGTAGGAGGTGATTTCACCACCACAGTTAAAAAAAAGAGCATATATGCCGAAGCATGGGGGCAGCAGGGGCGGAGGAGCGATTTTGCTCCTAATGCCGCGTACATACGGTCGAAATTCCGACCGTGTGTACGCGGCATAACTTTTTTGCGGGAGGATGCCCCCATGCTTCGGCATATATATATTTTAGGCACAGGTTGCGTTAAAACATTTTTTTATTTTTTACTAGGTTTTGTTTTGGTATTTGCTTTGCAGGTATGGCATGGTAAGGTCTTACTGTTGTACTGTAATGTTACTTTGTTTTAATGTTAACCACCATTTGCTTAGCAGGTACGCCATTCAGTTGCAGCACGGATCTATTTATCTTGACAGCAACAGCGTTTGCTCCCACGATACATAAAGCCTTGACTCCAACGCTGTAGGAGGTGATTTCACCACCACAGTTAAAAAAAAGAGCATATATGCCGAAGCATGGGGGCAGCAGGGGCGGAGGAGCGATTTTGCTCCTAATGCCGCGTATATACGGTCGAAATTCCAACGGAGGCTTATCCGTGGAAAAGTCCGACCGTGTGTACGCGGCATAACCTTTTATGCCGCGTACATACGGTCGAAATTCCGACGAAGGCTTGACCGTGTGTACGCGGCATAACTTTTTTGCGGGAGGATGCCCCCATGCTTCGGCATATATGCCCATCATTAGAAGTGGGTGGATGAAGGGAGGTATTCTAATGGTGGGCATACCCACCAATCAATCTCTTTTTTTCGTTCAGCCAATAGGCTGTATGAAAAAAAAGATTACAATACATGTCCAACAAGGACCAGCAACGTACTGGTATGTTGCTGGACTTTGAATGTTTATACCAGAATGATGCCTGCGGGTTTAGGTATCATCTTGGTATCATTCTTTTCAGCCAGCAGCCGGCTTTCATGTAAAAGCAATTCTAGCAGATAATTAGCCTCTAGACTGCTTTTACAAGCAGTGGGAGGGAATGTCCCCCCCCGGATATAAAAAGCGCCATTGGGAAATTGGGAAAGCATTTTATCACACCGATCTTGGTGTGGTCAGATGCTTTGAGGGCAGAGGAAAGATCTAGGGTCTAACCCCCCAATTTTTTTCAAAAAAAGAGTACCTGTCACTACCTATTGCTATCATAGGGGATATTTACATTCCCTGAGATAACGATAAAAATGGTAAAAAAATAAAATATGGAAGGCACAGTTTAAAAATAAAATAAAAAAGCCAAATAAATAATAAAAAAAAAAAAAAAAAAAAGCACCGCTGTCCCCCCCTGCTATTGCGCAAAGGCGAACGCAAGCGTCGGTCTAGCGTCATATGTAAACAGCAATTGCATCATGCATGTGAGGTATCACCGCGAAGGTCAGATCGAGGGCAGTCATTTTAGCAGTAGACCTCCTCTGTAAATCTAACGTGGTAACCTGTAAAGGCTTTTAAATGCTTTTAAAAATGAATGTAGTTTTGTCGCCGCTGCGCGTTTGTGCGCAATTTTAAAGCATGTCGTGTTTGGTATCCATGTACTCGGCCTATGATCATCTTTTTTATTTCATCAAACATTTGGGCAATATAGTGTTTTTTAGTGCATTAAAAATAAAAAAAGTGTGTTTTTCCCCCAAAAAATGCGTTTGAAAAATCGCTGCGCAAATACTGTGTGGAAAAAAAAATGCAACACCCACTATTTTAATCTGTAGGGCCTTTGCTTTAAAAAAATATATAATGTTTGGGGGTTCAACATAATTTTCTTGCAAAAAAAAATTTTCTTTCATGTAAACAAAAAGTGTCAGAAAGGGCTTTGTCTTCAAGTGGTTAGAAGAGTGGATGATGTGTGACATAAGCTTCCTAATGTTGTGCATAAAATGCCAGGACAGTTCAAAACCCCCCCAAATGACCCCATTTTGTAAAGTAGACACCTCAAGCTATTTGCTGAGAGGCATGTTGAGCCCATTGAATATTTTTTTTTTGTCCCAAGTGATTGAATAATGACCAAAAAAAAAAAAATGTACAAAAAGTTGTCACTAAATTATATATTGCTCAAACATGCCATGGGCATATGTGGAATTACACCCCAAAATACATTCTGTTGCTTCTCCTGAGTACGGGGATACCACATGTGTGGGACTTTTTGGGAGCCTAGTCGCGTACGGGACCCCAAAAACCAAGCACCGCCTTCAGGATTTCTATGGGTGTAAATTTTTGATTTCACTCCTCACTGCCTATCACAGTTTCGGAGGCCATGGAATGCCCAGATGGCACAAAACCCCCCCAAATGACCCCATTTTGGAAAGTAGACACCCCAAGCTATTTGCTGAGAGGTATGTTGAGTATTTTGCAGATCTCGCTTTTTGTCACAAAGTTTTGAAAATGTAAAAAAAGAAAAAAAAAAAGAAAAAAAAATGTCTTTCTTAATTTTCAAAAACAAATGAGAGCTGTAAAATACTCACCATGCCTCTCAGCAAATAGCTTGGGGTGTCTACTTTCCAAAATGGGGTCATTTGTGGGGGTTTTGGGCTATTTTGACATTTTATGGCCTTCAAAACTGTGATAGGTAGTGAGGAGTGAAATCAAAAATTTATGCCCTTAGAAACCTTGAAGGCGGTGCTTGGTTTTTGGGGTCCCGTACGCGGCTAGGCTCCCAAAAAGTCCCACACATGTGGTATCCCCGTACTCAGGAGAAGCAGCAGAATGTATTTTGGGGTGTAATTTCACATATAACCATGGCATGTGTGAGCAATATATCATTTAGTGACAACTTTTTGTACATTTTTTTTTTTTTCTTTTTGTCATTATTCAATCATTTGGGACAAAAAAAAAAAATATTCAATGGGCTCAACATGCCTCTCAGCAAATAGCTTGGGGTGTCTACTTTCCAAAATGGGGTCATTTGGGGGGGTTTGTGCCATCTTGGCATTTTATGGCCTTCAAAACTGTGAAGGCCTTCAAAACTGTGATAGGTAGTGAGGAGCGAAATCAAAAATTTATGCCCTTAGAAACCTTGAAGGCGGTGCTTGGTTTTTGGGGTCCCGTACGCGGCTAGGCTCCCAAAAAGTCCCACACATGTGGTATCCCCGTACTCAGGAGAAGCAGCAGAATGTATTTTGGGGTGTAATTTCACATATGCCCATGGCATGTGTGAGCAATATATCATTTAGTGACAACTTTGTGCAAAAAAAAAACAGTTTGTCATATTCCCGCAACCTGTGGCAAAATATAAAATATTCCATGGACTCAACATGCCTCTCAGCAAATAGCTTGGGGTGTCTACTTTCCAAAATGGGGCAATTTGGGGGGGTTTTGTGCTATTTTGGCATTTTATGGCCTTCAAAACTGTGATAGGTAGTGAGGAGTGAAATCAAAAATTTACGCCCTTAGAAATCCTGAAGGCGGTGCTTGGTTTTTGGGGCCCTGTACGCGGCTAGGCTCCCAAAAAGTCCCACACATGTGGTATCCCCGTACTCAGGAAAAGCAGCAGAATGTATTTTGGGGTGCAATTCCACATATAACCATGGCATGTGTGAGCAATATATCATTTAGTGACAACTTTTTGTACATTTTTTTTTTCTTTTTGCCATTATTCAATCATTTGGGACAAAAAAAAAATATTCAATGGGGTCAACATGCCTCTCAGCAAATAGCTTGGGGTGTCTACTTTCCAAAATGGGGTCATTTGGGGGGGTTTTGTGCCATCTTGGCATTTTATGGCCTTCAAAACTGTGATAGGTAGTGAGGAGTGAAATCAAAAATTTATGCCCTTAGAAACCTTGAAGGCGGTGCTTGGTTTTTGGGGTCCCGTACGCGGCTAGGCTCCCAAAAAGTCCCACACATGTGGTATCCCCGTACTCAGGAGAAGCAGCAGAATGTATTTTGGGGTGTAATTTCACATATGCCCATGGCATGTGTGAGCAATATATCATTTAGTGACAACTTTGTGCAAAAAAAAAAAAAGTTTGTCATATTCCCGCAACTTGTGGCAAAATATAAAATATTCCATGGACTGAACATGCCTCTCAGTAAATAGCTTGGGGTGTCTACTTTCCAAAATGGGGTCATTTGGGGGGGTTTTGTGCTATTTTGGCATTTTATGGCCTTCGAAACTGTGATAGGTAGTGAGGAGTGAAATCAAAAATTTGCGCCCTTAGAAATCCTGAAGGCGGTGCTTGGTTTCCGGGGTCCCGTACGTGGCTAGGCTCCTAAAAAGTCCCACACATGTGGTATCCCCGTACTCAGGAGAAGCAGCAGAATGTATTTTGGGGTGCAATTCCACATATAACCATGGCATGTGTGAGCAATATATCATTTAGTGACAACTTTTTGTAATTTTTTTTTTTTATTTTTTTTTTTGTCATTATTCAATCACTTGGGACGAAAAAAATAAATATTCAATGGGCTCAACATGCCTCTCATCAATTTCCTTGGGGTGTCTACTTTCCAAAATGGGGTCATTTGGGGGGGTTTTGTACTGCCCTGCCATTTTAGCACCTCAAGAAATGAGATAGGCAGTCATAAATTTAAAGCTGTGTAAATTTCAGAAAATGTACCCTAGTTTGTAAACGCTATAACTTTTGCGCAAACCAATAAATATACGCTTATTGACATTTTTTTTACTAAAGACATGTGGCTGAATACATTTTGGCCTAAATGTATGACTAAAATTGAGTTTATTCGATTCAAAAAGTAGAAAATATCATTTTTTTTCAAAATTTTCGGTCTTTTTCTGTTTATATCGCAAAAAATAAAAATCGCAGAGGCAATCAAATACCATTAAAAGAAAGCTCTATTTGTGGGAAGAAAAGGACGCAAATTTCATTTGGGTACAACATTGCATGTCCGCACAATTTACAGTTAAAGCAGCGCAGTGCCGAATCCCAAAAACAGGCTTGGTCCTAATGGCCCGAAATGGTCCGGGGCTTAAGTGGATATGAAATGTTGTATAACTATCTTTGTGAATGTAAAAGAAAACGTAAAAATAAAGAATTGATAAAAAAAAAAAAAGAGGGGATGGCTAATCTTAAGGCCCGGGTTCACACCTATGCGAATTGGTTGCAGCTTACACCGCATCCAATTCGCATAACATTTTAAAATACCTTTATTTTAATGAGGCTGGTTCACATATGTGCGATGCATTCGCACTGCACATTGCCCAAAAAACGTGTGTGTTTTCTAGGCATTGCGGTGCGAATTGTCTGCACATTATGTTCTATAGGAACACATCTGATTCGCAGATGTGTTCCATTCTGAAGAGGAATTCTCTCCCTGCTCACTACACTTCCCCCCTCCCCCTCCCCATCCCCTCCCCTCTCCCTCCCTTCTCCCAGGTCAGCAAGTCCGCAGCTACAACGCAGACGAAATGCTGAACAGCTCTGTATTCTCTTTGCAGAGAAAAAAGAGCTGGAATTCGCACCGCACAAGTGTGAATCCAGCCTTAGAGCTGTAATTCCTAAACCCTTCCTCCGATTTGTATGTACATACCCTCAAATAAAATCTGAGAGTGTGCACTTTCAGCCCATATCCATATATAACTATAGCTTTAATACGTTTTGGTAAATACCTGAAAAAAAAATTGTGCCTGTGTCCAAATACGGTATTTATTGATCTTACTGTATATCACTCTGTGTGTAACGCATCTGTATAAAATATATGAGTTTTACTTTTTTAATTGAATTACTGAAATAAATTACCTTTTTGATGATATTAAAATTTTATGAAATGGACCTGTACAAGGTCCGCTTATTCAATAGTGGATCCCCCAATGACAAGTAGCTGCATTTATCTCTTACAATAAAAGTATGCTAGAAAAGAAACGTACCGCTCAAAGCTGTGGATGCTCCAAATAGCTGCTCCCGCCCTGTTATTCACACAGGTGCTGGCTCTGCACTAATGCATGGGAAGAAAAAAGCCCTGGACTGCCGCACTCTGTATAGACAGTTTTATTTTTCAAAAATTATGTTTAAAATTAATTCATAAATCCAAAACAAAATAGCTATGAGTAAGCGCCTAATATCGACGTGAAACGCGTTAGCCAACTACCCCTGCATGACCACTGTTCGTTTTGGTTGTTTTGGATTCATGGATTAATTTTAAACATCATTTTTGAAAAATAAAACTGTCTATACAGAGTGCGGCAGTCCAGGGCTTTTTTCTTCCAATAAAAGTATGCTGAGAAAGCTGCTGAAAGTTAAAAAATCTATGCTACTTTATCCTATGACTTGGCGAAGTGACATTACGAGATCTTAGGAATGCTGAATATACCAAATCCCAAGGAAAGAAGTTCAATGTAGGAGAGTGGTTTGGGATCCTATTTGCTTTCTGAATCCTACAACTATTGACACAGAAACAGGTCCAGCAATGATGAAAGGAGTTTCTGTAACCCTCAGGGGCAAGCATCTTCATAAAGCACCCAATCACCTTAATTTCGCCTTTCTTATTGACACCAGGGCATTTTAGAGAAATGGAGAAATTTCATTAATGTCTCCCAATTTTCACTGAAATTATAGGAAAAAGAAAAATCTCAATTTTACTCCCTATTCTGAACTAAGAAAAAAATATCAAAAAGGATTTTTTTTAGTCATATAATATAGTCATATAAAATAAGGCGTGATAATATATATTTTCTTTAATTTTCTCTCTTTTGAGTAGGTAGTTCAAGGATCTTCTTTTGATTTGTTCCAGACCCTCAAATTGATGCAAATGTGGAGTTAAACTGCACATATAATCAGGTAAGGAAAGGTAATTTGACAGGGGGCTTTAAAATAATGATACAAAATTTCAAACAAAATTTGATATAGAATAGAATTCAAATAGTTATCAAATTCAAATACGGTAGTTATCAAATTCAAATAGTTTTCAAATCAAATTTGAATTTTTGAAGAGTACAAAATAGAATAGAATATAAAGGAATATAATATAATAGAGTAAAGCAGAACAGAATAGAAAATAAAAAAACGGAATAGAAAATAAAAGGATACAATATAAAATAATAGAATAGAACAGAAAAAACAATAGAATATAAATAATATATTAATTTCCCAATTTTTTTTATAGATTAGAAAATAATATATTAGAATAGAATAGAAAATAAAACAATAGAATATAATAGAGTAAAGCAGAACAGAATAGAAATAAAAATCAGAATAAAATAGAATAAAAAATAAAGGGATAGCATATAAAAGAATAGAATAGAACAGAAAGAACAATAAAATATAAATAATATATACATTTGCCAAAGTTTGAATAGATTAGAAAAGAATATATTAGAATAGAATAGAAAATAAAACAATAGAATAGAAAAAAAACAATAGAATAGAATAAAATTGAGAGGATATAACATCTTCTGAAATTCGAATTTCAAATAGAATAAATTCTAATAGAATAGAACAGAAAAGATAATAGAGTAGAATAGAAAGAATATAACAATATAACTATCTTCCAAAATTCAAATTTGAATTGGAATAAATTCAAATTTGAATTGGAATAAATTCAAATTTGAATTGGAATGAATTGGAATTTGAATTGGAATAAATTTGAATTTGAATTGGAATGAATTTGAATTTGAATAGAAAATAATATTATAGAAAAGAAAATAATAGAATAGAAAATAAAAGAATAGAAAAAACAATAGAATAGAATGGAACAGAAAGAGTATAACCATCTTTCAAAATTCGAATTTCGAATTGAATAAATTTGACTTCAAATGCAATTTGAAACAAATTTGAATGGAATTTCGGTTTGTTTTAAATTTTCCCGAATTCGATCGAATCAAGTTTTTTTTTTTTTTTTTTTTACTGAATTCAGAAAATTCATAATGATTTGAATAAACAAATTGAATTTTGAAAACAAATTAAACAAATTTAACTAAATAAATTTAAGTACCGTAAATAACGAAATAAAATGAAACAATTGTTTTTGTTCTGCACATGTCTAGTCTAGATTCTGCAGATGGGGGTCCCACTTTTATGGGGATTTATTAAATTTTTTCCTTGCTTGCCACTGTTTGGGCACTATGGGATGTACATAGCCCCTTTGTGGACCTGTCTTGGCAAAGTATGAGATGGTCAACCTTCGTGGCCTTTTCTAATGATCAGCAGTCTTATATACAGTTTTGTTGCTGTATAGTATGCCAACATTAGAGTTAACTCTGACTTACTTTGGCATCTCTGGGTTCATGGGCTAATTTTCAACTATCTGAGATTGCATTAAAGAACAGGAATCCTCCCACAGTTATTACCATTCCCCTGTCATAGTGCATGAATAGATATGGAAGCAGGTGCAGTCTCCTCTTAAAGAGGTGGGTATAGCAGTCCAATCTTTTTGATTGTGTATATACAGTATGTTTATTCGTTTTTGTGATCTCTGTATTACCTTTCCACAGGTTGATTTTTTTGTCCGCCGCCACACCTGCTTAGGGGGAGGCATTGTGGATTTAATATCCTTGGCTCCTTTTTCTTGGTTTCTCGGTTGTGTGGACTGCCAAAAGGTAAGGTGAGCTTAGATGGGATGTTTTGTGATATAATTTCATCATTTATATGTGTTATTTTGTAATGTGTTTTGGAACTGATTTATTATTGTTTATAATTTTAAAGTCCTCCCTTACTCCTTCTGAGGAAGCGGGTGCAATGAAATGCATTGAGGCTAATAACCTAATAATAAAGCACTCCCAGCAAAAATATTGTCTCCTATGGATGATATTGTAGAACCTTTGTACCTCTAGTAGACTGATTTTTGCTTCCATCGGATATATGCAAATGGAACACATTGGGGTTGATTTACAAAAGGCAAATATACTGTGTTCTGCTGATTTCTATCATCTAATCGTGTGCAAGCAAAAAAAAATGTAATTTCCTTGCATATAATTCCCTCAGATCTAGAGAAACTGCACTTGGAGTGCACAGACTCTTTGCCTTTAGTAATTGGCTACTGCTGCTGTCAATCAGAGCCAATAATGAGGAAGCTGGTTGCGGGGCCGAGCAGGGCTCAGGAGTGAGCATGCACCAGCACCCCGTCACTATCAGGGGTCAGGCTCGAAGACCAGTTGCTATAACAGTGGGAAGCTCATACAGAAACCAGCAGAATAGGTACACAGAAAGGTCACCCTGGCAGATGACGCAGGCTCACCTGAGGTGCAGAGTGTTCACCGGTGTTCACCAGAGCTCCTGATGGTGGAGGTGAGTTTCTCTGTGTTTAAGCACCAGGTTGCGGTCCTCAGGACCACTCCACCAGGAGGTGAGCAAGCTGGGGTCCAGTAGCGGATTAAGCAGATAAGGATCAAACAGAAGCGTAGTCAGTAAACAAGCCAAAAGGTCAGTAATAAGTAGTTGCAGGTTGGGATTAGGCAGAAGCGTAGTCAGGAACAAGCCAAGGGTCGATAACGAGTGGTGGCAAAATATGGACGGCAGCAGGGAAGACAAGAGTGAGATACTGGCTTAAGAGAGCACAATAATCTGGTGAACAGAAAGTGCAGAGACATGGCTTAAATCAGGAAGTTCCTGGGAGGAGCAAAGAGTTCACGTTTCAAGATAAATAAGGTTCAAGGCAGGATCCTTCAAGGACCTGTACAGCATTTCAGGTAGCTCAGCAAGAAGAGACATTGCCTGACACAGCAGAGGTTCCTGGTTCAAATCCAGGCCCTGACAGCCCCCATAACAAGTGGCTTGCTAAGGGCACACGCGGTGCGGGAGAGGAGGCAGGAGCGCTGGCGGTAGATCCAAAAAGAGGAGGATCAGGGCTGCTCTGTGCAAAACCATTGCACAGAGCAGGTAAGTATAACATGTTTGTTTTTTTTAAAACAAAAATAAATGAACTTTTAAAATTACTTTAAGTTTCAAACATTATAATAAAAATTGGTAATTTTTAGTTCAGTTTGTGTTGTCTTGACACCAGAAAAATTAATCTTTGTTATAAATTGAACTGTTTCTTTGATGTAAAGCCTGAAAGAAGCCCATTGTTTACAGGTCATAATGAGAGCAGAAACTGATCCCTTATCAGAAGACTTAGGGGTTTTAATCAGAAGAAGGGAGTTGCAAAACAAGTGTCCACTGTGTCTCGTTAGTTGGCGAACAGTGTGCTGGGAAACATTTGTCCCATATTAATTGGTTATTTGTAAATCAAAGATTGGAAAAAAAGATACAAAGGCGCTGTTATAAATGTATGAAGTTGTCTCCAAACCCTATATGGCTTCTCTGTAGTAGTTGGCTACAGACACTCCTGTAGGTAGCAGCTAACCATGCACAGCTGGCTGCCAAAAGATCTCTTTAGGAAGAAATATTTCTACAAACATGTAAATTTGCATCAAGCAACAATTATTAGAGTGTGTACAGTGAAGTATATAACATACATTAGAGTTTACATAGTTTATCTGCTTCCCACCAGGCCAATGCACATAAATGGCTGGGTTGGAGCTTCACCGTTTTAAGTGGACGTACCCGTACGTCCCTCAGAACAGGTGACGGTGCGGCGCGATCCTGCAATAGTTGTGTCCTTTGGACACAGCCCGTCACAGATCAGGACATGGACGCTGTGATTGGGTTATTTTTACCAAAGAAATTTAGCAGTATAAATTTTGGTTAAAATGTTTGTAGAAAAATTACCTATTTGCAAAATTTTATAACAGAAACTAAGAAAAACACTTTTTTTTTCAAAATATATTTATTTATAGAGCAGGAAAAAAAAAAAAACCAGTGGTGATTAACCACTTGCCGACCGATGTACGTCCGCAGAATGGCACGGGCAGGCAGATGGGCGTACAGGTACATCCCTTTAAATTTGCCGCCCCCAGCGCGCGCTGCGTGCCTTGCGAGTGCGGCCGTGGGTCCCAGGATCTTGATGTTCCCGGGCGGCCCGCGATTGCGGTCGGCAAGAGCAGGACAGGGGAATACCTTTGTAAACAAGGCATTCCCCTATTCTGCCTAGTGACACTGTGACTGATGACCGTTCCCCATGATCGGGAACAGTCATCAGTGACATGTTACGTGTAGCCATGCCCCCTAACAGTAAGAATCACTCCCTAGGAAACACTTAACCCCTGCAGCGCCACCTAGTGGTTAACCCCTTCACTGCCAGTGTAATTTTTACAATTATCAGTGCATTTTTATAGCACTGATCGCTGTAAAAATTACAATGGTCCCAAAATGGTGTCAAAAGTGTCCGATGTGTCCGCCATAATCTCGCAGTCATGATAAAAATCGCTGATCGCCGCCATAACTAGTAAAAAAAAATTATTAATAAAAATACCATAAAACAGTCCCCTATTTTGTAGAAGCTATAACTTTTGCGCAAACCAATCAATAAACGCTTATTGCGATTTTTTTTACCAAAAATGTGTAGGAGAATATGCATCGGACTAAACTGTGGAAAAAATATGTTTTTTTATATATTTTTTGGGGATATTTATTATAGCAAAAAGTAAAAAATATTGCTTTTATTTCAAAATTTGTGGGAAAAAAAGGACGTAAATTTTGTTTGGGAGCCACGTCGCACGACCGCGCAATTGTCAGTTAAAGCGACGCAGTGCCGAATCGCAAAATGGTCTGCGGCTGAAGCGGTTAAATACTACCAAAAGAAAGCTCTATTTGTGTGAATTTTTTGTTTATAAAAATGTAATATGGGTACAGTGTTATTGTAGTAATTGAGTAATTGATTAGTTATCATTCAAAGGGTGACAGCACTGAAAATTTTAAATTGGCCGGGGCAAGAAGGGAGTGAAAGTGCCCGTTATTGAGGTGGTTAACCATATGCCCTTCATTTTTAATATAACACTGAAAATAATTTGTTTGTTTTTTCTATTCTATTCTTTTTTATTCTATTCTTTTTTTCTATTCTAGTCTTTTCTATTCTATTTGAATTCAAATGTATTCTATTTGAAATTTGACTTTCAGGAAAAGGTTATATTCTTTCTATTTTATTCTATTCTCTTCTTTTATTTTCTATTCTATTTTATTCTGTTCTTTTATTTTCTATTCTATTTTGTTCTGTTTTAATTTAGTCTTTTCTATTCTATTGTATTCTGTTCTATTCTTTTATTTTCTATTCTATTATTTTCTAGTCGTTTATTTTCTATTCTATTATTTTCTATTCGATCCCTTTATTTTCTATTCAATTTTTTTCAATTCTTTTATTTTCTATTCTGTTCTGTTTTACTCTATTCTATTCTTTTATTTTCTATTGTATTGTTTCCTATTCTATGATATTATTTTCTATTCTATTCCTTTATTTTCTTTTCAATTTTTTTCTCTTCTAAAATTTGATTCGAAAACGTTGCTAATTCTATCAGAAAACGATTCGGATTTAAATCTCGTCATTTGATTTTGTTTAAATGTGTTACTATTGTAATTTGGAAATTCAGATGTATTTAACAAAAAATTTGTCTGAATTTCGTTTCGGAACGAAACAAACCCCACATGTCTACTTCTTTGCACTGTGCTTCTTTGGACCAAACAGATCCTACTGAGAAGCATATCCACTGCAAAGCAGGTTAGATTTTGCATTTGAATACATTGCCTGGTATTTACTTGTAGCAGATCAGTAATTAAGAATGTACTTAAGTCACTGGTTCAGCATAACAGCCAGGGAATGGGTGTCCTGAGAAGTAAAGGTCAACAATGAAAACCTCCATACTGTCTCAGTACAGGTTTCCTTTAATCAGCCGTGGTGATTAAATCTGAAATTACGGCAAGCGTTTTGAATCAGATCTGAATTTTGCCAATTCACACGGCTGTTCCAAAAACATTTTGCTATTAATTAATGAACTCTTCTTATTTAATTAGTGGCCTCCTTCCAGATGAGTTAAATACAGGGGCTGCACGTCTCGGTGTTCCTTCTCTGATAGCGAGCTGCTATCAATTTACTTTCCCAGGCTGCTTCAGAGCGGCATAATTAAGTGGTCAGGTGCTGCCAGTGAATGTTGAGCAGTTTATAACCTGGGAGAGCCCGTTATTGGCCAGCAAAGGCTCATTCTGCCTTGAAGTCATGCCTCAGTGACAGACACAAGCAGCCGTCTTACAGATGAGAGGTGAAAATTTAATTTTGCCAATATATTTTAAGCCTGGGCCTTCTGCGAAAAAGAAAAAGAAAAAAAGATGAAGTTATTTTTTAAAGACCAATACAAAAGGTGATTAAAATTTTGCAGTGGCCCTAAGATACAGTTACGCTGAAAATATGATAAATGAAGAGCCAGCTCTATAAAGAGGTGATAAAAGGGTTCTAAGTCAGTCATGATGCCTCTTTTGACTTTTATGAGAAAAGGCAAATACAGTCTTCTGTGATTTTTTTTCATTCCTTATCCGGCGTTTTTGCATCCTGAGATATTATTTTAACCACTTGCCGACCGCCGCCTGTACATATACGTCGGCAGAATGGCACGGCTGCGCAAAGCAACGTACCTGTACGTTGCTTTGAATTTGCTTTGAATTTGCCTGCGTCGTGCGTGCCCCTGCCCTGAGCTCCGTGAGCATGCCCGCGGGTCCCGCGGACTCGATGTCCGCCGGGAGCCCGCGATCGTCTCACGGAGCGGCAGAACGGGGAGATGTAAACAAGGCATTTCCGTGTTCTGCCTAGTGACAGGACAGAGATCTACTGCTCCCTGTCATCGGGAGCAGTGATCTCTGTCATGTCTCTGGTAGCCCACCCCCCCTTCAGTTAGAATCACTCCCTAGGACACACTTAACCCCTTGATCGCCCCCTAGTGTTTAACCCCTTTGCTGCCAGTGTCATTTACACAGTAATCAGTGCATTTTTTTTAGCACTGATCGCTGTATAAATGACAATGATCGCAAAATAGTGTCAAAAGTGTCCGATGTGTCCGCCATAATGTCGCAGTCATGATAAAAATCGCAGATCACCGCCATTACTAGTAAAAAAATAATAATAATAAAAATGCCATAAAACTATCCCCTATTTTGTAGACACTATGTTTTTTTTTTTTCGAAAGGCAAATCCACTTTGCACTACAAGTGCAAACTACAAGTGCAAAGTGCACTTGAAATTGCACTGAAAGTGCATTTGGAAGTGCAGTCGCTGTAAATATGAGGGGAAGACCTGAAATGAGGGGAAGCTCTGCTGATTTTATTATCCAATCGTGTGCAAGCTAAAATGCTGTTTTTCATTTTCCTTGCATGTCCGCCCGCCTCGGATCTACAGCGACTGCACTTCCAAGTGCACTTTCAGTGCAATTTCAAGTGCACTTTGCACTTGTAGTTTGCACTTGTAGTGCAAAGTGGATTGGTCTTTAGTAAATAACCCCCATAGTTTTTGTTTCATTATCATAAAATGACATCCAGGTTCGAAAGGTACCTGTGGATTTGTTGTAACCCATGTGTGTGACAACCCGCATTACCAGGAATATTTTGTGTCTACATACTGTAGCATACTGCATAGTCATGGCCAAAAGTTTTGAGAATGACACAAATATAAATTTTCTCAAAGTCTGCTGTTTCAGTGTTTCTAGATCTTTTTGATAGATATTACTATGATATACTGAAGTCCCGCTACAAGTCGCTGATCGCGTCTATTATTACTATTAAAAAAAATACCATATACCATAGGTTGTAGATGCTGTAACTTTTGCGCAAACCAATCAATATACAATATTGGGATTTTTTTTTTTTTATTTGTTGCAAAATGCGCATTGGCTTAAATTTATTAGGAAATTCGATTTTTTTTATTGCATATGTTTTATAGCAGAAAGTAAAAATATATATTTTTTTTTTTCAAAATTTTCGTTTTTTTTTTTGTTTATAGCATAAAAAAATTAAAATGCAGTGGTGATGAAATATCACCAAAAGAAAGCTCTAGTTGTGGGGAAAAAATTACACAAATGTTATTTGGGTACAGCATTGCATAACTGCGCAATTGTCAGTTAAAGTAACGAAGTGCTGTATGGCAAAAAATGACCTGATCATGAAGGGGATTAAATCTTTCGGAGGTAAAGTGGGTAAGGGAAGTTACTATCTGGAATGTGTATCTAGGGTTTGGCAATTCAAACTTACCTGTATTGTTTGATCAGGCTGGTGAAGTCTTGATCTGAATTGGAAACGGACATAGTTGTAGTTGTTCAGAACTACCCCCCCCCCCCCTCCTCATTTCTAGTGTAGCGATCTGCTGTTTTTGTCCGGTCAGTGTTTCCTAAACTGTATGTCGGATTGCTCCGACCTGCAGGGAGAGGCAAAAGACCAGTAGGAATATTTATCATGCCCCAGTCAATCCCTGGAAGGAGGCACCCAAAAGGTGGCTGGAGAGGTACTATATGTTTGGGAGGCCTTTACAGAGTGTTCTTCCCACTCCATTGAGGGTTCCAGCTTTCCTGGGGGGGCTGCTGTTCCTGGGAGATAGCTAGTGAAACAAGACTTGCTGCTTGGGCCTCAGCAGGAACTGGGCTGAGGGCCTGGAGATAGTTACTAATAGATTTTTGCTGAAGGGCACTGTACTGAAGTCCTAGTCTGGAGAAGGATCTTTTGTCTCCCTCACTGAGGAAGTACTTGTGGATGCTGGGTGGCAGACATTGTGGATAAGATCTGTTTGGGACTGTAGTGTGAACCTGCTCCGTCCTATAGGGATTTTCTACTAAGAAGTTTGTCCTATTGATTGCTATTATCATTATTACTATTCTTTTTTTTGGGGGGGCGGGGGTTCCTGTGACCCTAAACTCCTCACCTGTTCAAGCTTTTCTGCAATACAGTGCATTGAAAAAGTATTCATACCCCTTGACATTTTCCGCGTTTTTGTTACAACCAAAAACGTAATTGTATTTTATTGGGATGTTATGTGATAGACCAACATAAAGTGGCACATAATTCTGAAGTGTAAAAAATTTGCAAAACCATTTATAATTTTTCTTCCAAATAAATATGTGAAAAGTGTGGCATGCATTTGTATTCAGCCCCCCTGAGTCAATACTTTATAGAATCACCTTTCTCTGCAATTACAGCTGCAAGTCTTTTTGGGGAAGTCTCTACCAGCTTTGCACATCTAGAGAGTGACAATTTTGCCCATTCTTCTTGGCAAAATAGCTCAAGCTCTGTCAGATTGGATGGAGAGCGTCTGTGAAGAGCAATTTTCAAGTCTTGACACTGAACTCAAACACATGAATATGCTTTGATCTAAACCATTCATTTGTAGCTCTGGCTGTATGTTTAGGGTCGTTGTCCTGCTGGAAGGTGAACCTTCGCCCCAGTCTCATGCCTTTTGCAGACTCTAACAGGTTTTCTTCTAAGATTGCCCTGTATTTGGCTCCATCCATCTTCCCATCAACTCTGACCTGCTTCCCTGTCCCTGAAGAAAAGCATCCCCCCAACATGGTGCTGCCACCACCATGTTTCACAGTGGGGATGGTGTGTTCAGGGTGATGTGCAGTGCTAGTTTTCCGCCACACATAGCGTTTTACTTTTAGGCCAAAAAGTTTAATTTTGGTCTCATCTGCACCTTCTTCCACATGTTTGCTGTGTCCCCCACGTGGTTTCTCGCAAACTGAAAATGGGTCTTTTTATGGCTTTCTTTCAACAATGGCTTTCTTCTTGCCACTCTTCCATAAAAGCCAGATTTGTAGAGTGCACAACTAATAGTTGTCCGATGGACAGATTCTCCCACCTGAGCTGTGGATCTCTGCAGCTCCTCCAGAGTTACCATGGGCCTCTTGGCTGCTTCTCTGATTAATACTCTCCTTGCCCGGCCTGTCAGTTTAGGTGGACGGTCATGTCTTGGTAGGTTTGCAGTTGTGCCATACTCTTTCCATTTTTGGATGATGAATTGAACAGTGCTCCGTGAGATGTTCAAAGCTTGGGATATTTTGTAATAACCTAACCTGGCTTTAAACGTCTCCACGGCTTTATCCCTGACCTGTCTGGGGTGTTCCTTAGCCTTCATGATGCTGTTTGTTCACTAAAGTTCTCTAACAAACCTCTGAGGGCTTCACAGAACAGAACAGCTGTATTTATATTGAAATTAAATTACACACAGGTGGATTCTATTTACTAATTAGGTGACTTCTGAAGGAATTTGGTTCCACTAGATTTTAGTTCGGGGTATCAGAGTACAGGGGGGCTGAATACAAATGCACACCACACTTTTCAGAGAGTTATTTGTAAAAAAAAAATGAAAACCATGTATAATTTTACTTCCACTTCACAATTATGTGCCACTTTGTGTTGGTCTATCACATAAAATCCCAATAAAATACATTTATGTTTTGGTTGCAACATGACAAAATGTGGAAAATTTCAAGGGGTATGGATACTGTAAATAGTAAAAAGACATCCCCAAAGCGGAGCCATTATTATTGGTGTGTGTGAGAGACTGTGCTTATGATGACTGTGTACTAGCCTTAGTACTAGCAAGGGGGACCTGGGCATATTCTCAGCGGCCCTTTCAGTGGTCAGCGCTACATGAGCAAGAACCAGATTCTCCTTATACAACAGGAAGGTTGAGCTGTTTCTTGGGCTCGCTAGAATGGAACCACACTAATACATTCATGTCAGCGGTTCGATTAGCGTAATAGCTGGAGTGCTCAACCTACAGTACTGACTATTACATTGTGCCAAGTTTGCACATTAGTGCCCTATATTTCTTTAAGACTG
Organism: Rana muscosa; assembly: GCA_029206835.1. Taxonomy (NCBI): domain Eukaryota; kingdom Metazoa; phylum Chordata; class Amphibia; order Anura; family Ranidae; genus Rana; species Rana muscosa. The sequence goes on from CM055122.1 coordinate 274,326,674, forward strand.
GTTATAATTTAGTTTTTACTTCAGGAAGTGTATGCTTTATCTATGAATGCATGAGTACCTAGATAGGCATTTTTGAGTATATTGTCATTCAGTTGTATGCAGAGTGACTCCATAGAGTATGTTTTAAATGGTTTTAATACAATAGCAACGTTGTGCTTAAGTTTGTTTTTGCATTTGGCTTTCACATTTTTGCTATATTTTGATATCTTTCATTTGAACATTCTCCTGTATGAGGTGTGGCGGAGAAGGGAGTTTGAAACTTCTGTACAGTAGAGCTTAGACTGGGACAGGAAGAAGCAGAACAAGGAGTCAGTCAGTTTATGTGCTGAGAAGCAGCTTGCTGATAGGGGGAGAGAGAAACATGAAAAATAAAAATAAATGAGCTCATCAGTCTGTTGCTTCTCTTTTACTGTCTAGCAGAGCTGCTGATATGGGGGTACAGGCAGCCCTTCTGTACTGGGCCCAGGCCCCATTGGGTCAGCAGGAGGGTCTATCAGGCTGGGCCTGGGGCATGGTTAGAATCCATTATCAGTTTGGCTTCCACCAATTTTACCTCTACCTGCCCCTTCTGCCCTGATCCACTCGCACCATTGGGTCCACCCTGCTGTGATTGGCTGCTGTGTTGTGTGCTAGGATTTGTACACTGCTCACTGTCCCTCCCTGTACACTGTTTATTGTCCTGTACATGGTTCTCTGCCCCCCACATATTGCACACTGTCCCCATACACTGCTCATTGCCCCAATGGGTGGGGGCCTTGCCAGGTAGTCTGCACAGGGGCCCATGATTGCTAATTGCTGCCCTGCTGTCCAGTTACAGGCTGGGCAGGGAGGAGACCTGTAAGCAGTGGCAGCCCGTAATGCAGGGTGCAGGGATGCCGCCACCCTAATCTACATGTGGGACGCCAGACGCATGGATTCCAATGGGAGGCTCTAATAGCTTAAAAAAAGGGTGGGCTCTTAATATTCGCTATTGTCTTCCTGATTCACCTCCCAGCCAATCAGGAAGCAAGTCCATTGGTCGAGAGGAGAAGCGATCCTATTGGCTGCCGAAGAGGAGGAGGGAGGAGACGCAAGGGAAGCTGCCGTGAAGCACAAGGAGGAGGAGCCGCCGACCAGAGGAAGCACTGCCCACGACCTAGATGTGCAGGGCTGGTGACCTTAACTTCAACAGAAAAAAATGAAGATCAGTCACGAATGTGCTGTGAGACAGAGCTCTGTATATCTCAGAACTGATTGGATGGATAAAAACACAAATTCTTTGGCAGGTAAAACCGTTACCTTATTTTTAAATCAACTTTGTATTTAGTTGTTTGCCCAGAGTTCAGCTTTAAAGGAATGTGTAGAGGCCTCTAAAAATGTTCTGTCATGTTTTATTATGTGGCTTTGATAGAACTTCTGGCTGCCAGGCAACTAGCATTTTCAGACAGAGATCAGTTAAAAAAAATCAAATAAATGTCAGTGAAGTAAAACTGAGACAAATTTGGTTGAGAAATAATTTTTACTTTTCTGTGTTGTCCTGTAGACATCTCAATAACTTTTTATGTTTTATTAAAAATAATTGCATTTTCATCATAGTAAATTCACATCATATATACCATATCAAATGGACAATCAAGCAGTACAATAAACATAAATTCTGTAACTCTTGAACATAGGTTGGTATGAATTCAACTTAAAACAGTCATTGTTAAAAATGTTCTAAAAAATAATGAGTAATATAAAAAAGAAAGTTTATTGGGTGAATTAAAAATAAAATAAAAACAACTAAACAAACAGAAATTAATCCCTAATGTAATATACTCTAGGTTACCAGTATAGTTAATTGTAGCAAGTATTAATGAGGGTAACTAGGTCCAGAATGATGGTGAAATTCTTGCCCTTGGAACAATGGGTGGATGAAAGGGTGCAGTTGTAATGAAGGGTGCATTCCTGTGTTAGGATGGGTTGTAAGGAGGGTTGGGATGAGGGTGGCATGCGGAATTGCTTGAATAGTCAAATGAGCTGGGTGGATAGCAGCTGATGATACCAGATGAAGTGGATGGGCCAAAGGATGTCCGGCAATAAGCGGCGGATGTGTGGGAATAATGGTTGGTGTTAGAGAAGAAAGATGCATGGGGGTAAACTGTGACTGAGGCAAAGGATTCAGATGTGGCATTGGAAAGTGACTGACATGAGAATGCATGGAGGCTGTGACGGCATAGCGCTGCATAAAGGCATGGTGGATGGTGGTTATGGATGGGTGGGGTTGGACAGAGACTGGTTGGACAGTTTGTGCATTTGAAAAAGCAGGAGAACCATTGGCTGGCATAGCTTTAAACTGCTTTGTCAGCAGCTGTTTCTGCATATGCTGTTGTGCCTGGAGTTGCAATAGTTTATATTTGTCAACCTCATCAGGTGAAAATGTTATGGGTTGTTGTGCTGAAGAAGGAGGCGATGACTTATGGTGGAACCTTCGATTATGGTCTATTTTTCTATAGTCCTGCATAGTGCTCTCATAACAGCATTTAAAATTGTCTTCTACAGGACCCAGCCTCATAGGTATATCTGGAGGTCCCGGTCTCTTTTGTTCTTCTTTGGTGTTGAGTGAACCAGTTCCAGCAGTATATCGTACAGACGGCAACCCACAAGAGAAGTTAAGGTGAACTGGGTCAGGGCTTTGCATAAAAGTTTGCACTTGGCTAATCAATTGTCCTTGGGGTTCCTCAACAGGAACGTTCATTCTGCATTCTGTGTCCATGAGATTTATATCATCCAAAGGGGAATTATCAGTATTTGCAGTTAAAGTGACGTTATAAGTTTGTGAGCCTTTGGATTCAGTATTGTCTACCAAAATTTCCAGTACGGGATCCGTACCATTGTTGGTGTAAGTTGTTATAGTATCATGCAAAGGGAGGGGTATATTACTGGGATCCTCTGGAGGAAAGCTTACATCAAAAAAATTATGAGAGGGCTTATTCAATCCTATACCATGATTGATATTATCATCCACTGCTTGCTTTGAAGATTGTTCGTCCTCTGAAAGAAACTCTGAAATTAATGTATTTTTCGCTATTGTATGTTGTACTGTGTTTTCTGAAGTACTATTCGTACAGTTCAAAGAAAGAGGTATATCTGGAAAATAACTGTTATACAAGCACTCATTGATATCACTATTATTATCATTTTCTGTATTATGTGGACGTTTGAGGAAATGTGATGGAGAAATTGTTTCTTTTAGGGAAGCACTAGGAGTAATGGTTCTTGAGTCTACAATGTTGGAGCTTTCATTGCTAACCTCTTGTACAGAATGTGATCTGTTCACCCTAGACTCTTTTCCTACATCATCCAATGTTTTCCAAGACCGATTTCTACTCTTGCAATGCTTAGAACAAACATGGTGCTCCACATTTCCATGCCTGGATGTCTCACCAGATGTTTTGTGCTTTTCATTTTTGCATCTACATTTTAATTGCCCTCCAACTTCAGAATTACAGTCACTTTCTGAAGACATATCACTGTTGTGCTTTATGTCTGTATAGCTTTCTCTCTCTAAAGCAGCTACATAAGTTGAAGTTCTGCCCACAACTCCTTCATGCCTACATGTTGAACTACTGCTCATGGAAGAACTAGAAGAAGACATGCGTGAAAGGGATGACTTTGCAGATACGCTTGAACTTATATCGCTATCAGAATCTTTATTACCATCACTGCTTTCCCAACTAAGGTCACTTTCATACCGACTGCGCTGTTTTCTTTTCCTCGTTTTATCCAAGGTGTTCCATTTGTTCTTAAAGTCCAACTGGTCTTCATGCACAAACCTCTTTCTTTTCAACTCCACTTTTGAAGGCATGTTTTTTGAAGAACTGCTATAATCTGACTGTCTTCTCCGTCTTCTCGAATGGTGGCTTTCTCTAACTAAACAGTTTTGTGGATGACTGAAATCAGTAGACTTTTGTGGTCTATAATCTTGTAAGTTACTGAACTTGGCTTTGTGTGTAACCTCTGTTGCCATTTCGTAATTTTCTGAAAATTCCATTTGTTTTTCTGACCTATCCTCCAAGTGAACTTTTTGTCTCTTTGGCATCCAGTCATCATTTTCCGTTCCTTTTTCTGTGTTGGTTCCTGAGGTTCTGCTGCTGCTGTTACAGTCATCATTTTGCTCATTATTCTGGGCCACTCTTTCTTTTGATGTCCTGCTTTTATTTTTTTGAGAGCATTTAAAATCAAAATATAAGGGGTTGCAAGCATAAGATATTGAAGGCTGTGTTTTTGTAAACAAAACAAGTTCTGTGGGCCATTGGAGAATTGTATTGCCATCTTTGCTCAAAACACTAAGAAAAGATAGTGCTTTGGCTTGAGTATTAGTATTTAAAGATTCACCTAATGAGTGCGTTGGGCATTCAGTAGAGTTTGGAGCAGCATCATTGGATGCCATTGAGTTTCCCTCATTGCAACCTCCTTCTGTCTCGCCATGTTTTTGATAAAGCAAATTGGACAAATGCTCGAGTAATATTGCATCCGCGACTGTGTGCTTGTTGGAACAAGTCTCTTGTTCTGAGCTCTCAGCTTGGCAATGGACCTCAGTTGGAGTTTTGGAAGTGATCTCAGTCTCTGAAGTCACATTAACTTCTTTTGGACTCGGTTGATCTGTGCAAGTGGTGTCTGGAGATTGCATTTCAGCTGTTATGTTTGATTGGGCAATCTCGCTCTGTTCCTTTGTGTTTTCCTGACTGGCTTTGTCATCCTTAAACTTCTCTGCATTTTCAGCCGCGTTGTCTGCCAGGGACGTGCCCATTTCATCTTGCTGAGAAGAAGAGCTGTTTTCCACTGCCGTCTCACTGACATGTGCATAGTGTCTAAAGCTTACAGACATTTGCTTCTCTTTGTGGTAGAAAAATTGGCTGCGTTCATTTGCTTCTTCAGTGCTCTCATTGAAAACAGAGGCTGATGAATCCAGTTTAAGTAACGCTTTCTTTGAGAAGCAGAAAGAGACTCCTGCTCTGCTGTTGACATTGCTGCTGTTTGAGGGAGGCTGCTGGGTTTGATTCCCCGTGTAACAGCAGCTGCTGTTTTTCAGCACCTCTCGGTCATTTAAGACATCTTGCTTAGGCTCCTCAACATTGCTGGTGATAGCGTCTCTGCTGCACATGACTACACATCTTGAGCTTGCTGTTCTGTCATCTCTGTTTGAACCAATATCTTCCTGTGGTCCTTTTAATCTGGGTGCTTTAAATATTGGCCCCTCATCTGCATCACTGAAAAGATAAGAAAGAAAGGATGCTGTTATGTTACTCAAATGACAGTTTATTAATAAAGTTAATCAAACATTCTGCATACCAAATTATATCAAAAATTTCAGGTGCTGCCCTGGTAAAATTGTATAATTTAAAAGGGTTGTAAACCCTTACGGTTTTTCACCTCAATGCATTCTATGCACTGAGGTGAAAAACCTCTTGTAGTGCACCAGCCTCCCAGGGCCCCCCATTTACTTACCAAAGCCCAAACGTTTCTGTGCCGGGGGTGAGCACACCGGCTCCAGCCTGTGTCTCGGGTCATGATTGGATAGATTGATAGCAGCGCAGCCACTGGCTCCCGCTACTGTCAATAAAATCCAATGATGCCGGGGGCGGAGCCGAGTCCTGCTGTTTGTGTCAATGGACACAGCAGCAGGACATGGGAGCACACCTGCACGAGTGCCCCGAGGGAGAGCGCTTCTCCGATGTGGCATTCGAGAAGAGGAGGAGCCAGGAGCGCCGCTGAGTGACCCCAGAAGAGGAGGATCCGGGCCACTCTGTACAAAAACCAACTGCACAGAGGAGATAAGTATGACATGTTTGTTTTAAAAAACAAACGTTTACATATCCTTTAAAACTGATCTCCAGCTTTAGTTTCAGTTTAAATAGTTAATTCGGGCCAAGCTGACTCAAACAAACTATTTCCCTGACTAACATGTGTGGGCTGCTGGGAGTTCTGTATAAGCTGTTTGTAGCTGAGGCTACATACAGTATACAGCACTGTGTTCTGGGTGCGGACTTGCAAGACAAGACCTTCCTGACTCATGCTGGGAACAAAAGAGGGTCGAATCTAACCGGCTGGGATACAGACAAAAATAAAAATCTGATAGGGGCTCCAACCACCAATTTATTCAAAACCAAAAGAAAAAAGTTTTGACTTTAGATACACTAAAAATATATTAGCAGAATATATTTTCTATGCTCTAAGGAAAGGTAAAAATGGTTTTGTTTGACAAAATATGCCGACATACTTTGATGGAATGAAAAAGATGTTTACCCAACTGATGACCTCTATACTTTTTAAATTGTTGTTGCTTTGACTTTGGAATTTGACCATTCGCCTACCCTGGCTCCTGACCTAATATCCTTGTTATTGCATGTTCTTCTGTCTGAAATATGTTTGGGTTTGTGCCATAGTTATCAGTATTTCCATTTGTATTCATACCCTTTGACACAAAAATTGTTGTACACTGCGAGTGAAATAAAAGCTTGTGAAATTAAAGTCTTTCTAAGCATCTAGTTTTCTTTCATCTCAGAGTGATAAACAGGTATTTCAAGGCAAGGTGGCATGTTAAATGTCTTATTAGAAATCACAAAAAAACTTAACGAAACTAAATATATTCCCAAATAGGCGCAAAGGATATACAGTATATTCACTATCTGTGCACCAAATACCTCTACGACCACAGATATAAATTGTAAAATCAGTGGTGACATCATCACTGTGCTGTACATAGCCTGTGCAGAGATCAGAGCTGTGGGAGGAACCAACAGTCCCCACCCACTACAGGAAACTACATGAGGGGGCGGATACAAGACCAGTCACCCTGCACAAGGAGAGACAGCAGCAGTGACCGGTCTTTATTACAGGACATTTTTGAACAGAGGCAAAGTTTTACACTGCATAAGTGCACAGATTTGGAAGAAATACACAAAGCACACCAGGATTCAAGAGTACACATGCTGCTTGTATTTAGACAATATTTGCTTATCTCAGAGTCCAGCTTGAAAGGTAATTGCGGCTGGTAAGCTCAAGTTCTCCTGCACCCTGCCAAACAGTGCTGGAGGGGGTGGGAGGGACTGAGCAGGGATTTTACATCATTTCCTTAGGACATGCACGCTTCTGCAGATAGAGCAATGGGCTGTCAATCTAAAGGGCTGTGGGCAGTGCTTGGTGTTGCTATTCAGTGACATGGTTATCAGTGATGCCAATCTCTAAGCAGCAACAGAAGACACAAGGGTAACAATGCTGAAATTATTTCAGCAAACAAGAAAGAGTTCTGTCACCCTATCTAAGGTGCTTGTTCAACTATTCTACTGGCAGATCAATAGGCATTTGCAAAATATACTATATTGGTCCAAATCATTTGTTGGAGGGGTGGGGGGTTGTGGTGTGGGGTTGTTTTTCAGGGGTTGGGATTGGCCCCTTAGTTCCAGTGAAGGAAACTCTTAAGGCATCAGCATACCAAGACATTTTGGACAATTTCATGCTCCCAACTTTGTAGGAACAGTTTGGGGGTGGCCCCTTCCTGTTCCAACATGACTGCGCACCAATGCACAATGCAAGGTCCATAAAGACATGGATGAGTGAGTTTGGAGGAACTTGACTGGCCTGCACAGAGTCCTGACCTCAACCCGATAAAACACCTTTGAGATGAATTAGAGCAGAGACTCCGAGACAGGACTTCTCGTCCAACATCAGTGCCTGACCTCACAAATATGCTTCTGGAAGAATGGTCAAACATTCTCATAGACACACTCCTAATCCTTGTGGACAGCCTTCCCAGAAGAGTTGAAGCTGTTATAGCTGCAAAGGGTGGGCCAACTCAATATTGAACCCTACGGACTAAGACTGGGATGCCATTGAAGTTCATGTGCGTGTAAAGTCAAATACTTTTGACAATATAGTGTATCTCAGGGGATAAAACAAAGAGACAGGTCCTACTGGAATGAGCAGCTTATATAACGTACAGTATGTGATTTTATGGTTTGATCAGAGTTTTCCTTTAAAATGTCAAAGAGCAAAATATACAGTGAGTGTAAAAATATGCAGTACTCACTGACCCCCGGCCCTGGCCAGTGGGTCGGTGTCAGTTCATAATACGTACCCTTATAATATATATTTTATCGTGTACTTTAACTTGTACTTCTTTATGTTTCATGTCCATATCCCCTGCGTGGGAATTTGTCTGCTTTCCCTTTTTTCATATCTCAATAAAAATCATTGTACCAGAAAAATATGCAGTACTCACAGAAATTAAGGGAGTAACACAGAGGTCTGGTTGACTGAGCTGTGGCCATTTTGTGTTATAGTAGGGTGTTGATAGGGAGCAAAATATCTCAGACTGACTGATAATCAATTAATTCCAACCAGAATAAAGGGCAGCATTCTTCCTGGGAATAAGTAACTGGATTACAAGGGAGCCTAGTAATCTATTCTCACCAGTTTAAACCTCCCCATAATGAACATAGTTGGTGCTAAAGTAGGTGTTGTCTAAAAGGAAAATGTAGAAGTACATGAAGCTTAAAGGTGTTGTAAACCCTCGTGTTTTTTCACCTTAATGCATCCTATGGTTTACTTACCTGAGCCGTGGAATTCACTCGGCGGTGATGCACTCTGCCTCTCTCCACAGGGTCCCAGCTCTTGATTGGATAGATTGATAACAGCGCAGCCATTGGCTCCCGCTGCTGTCAATCAAATCCAATGACGCGGGCGCTGGGGGCGGGGTCGAGTCATACATTCAGCGTCTATTGACGCCGAATGAATGACTCGGGAGCACGCCCACGCGGTAGCCCCCCGGGAGAGCGCTTCTCCTAGGGGGTTATCTGATGCGGGGAAGAGCCACCGAGGGCCCCAGAAGTTGGTGTTCAGGGCCACTCTGTGCAAAACGAGCTGCACAGTGGAGGTAAGTATGAAGAAAAAAAACGATCCTTTAGTATCACTTTAACTCCACTGAAAATATTTTTTTAAAGTTTTGGATAAAGCAGGTAAGGGTTACAAACCCTGTCTGCTTTTAAATGCTGTCTATGTACTGCTAAGATTTTTCTGTCATACAAAAAACATCTGTGTCCTCTTTGAGGTGAGCTCCCCTCATTTCCAAACATTGTATTGCCATCTGGGGACAAAGACAGCAATACAACCCTGACAGAGGTTGTAAAGCTTCCTTTCCAATTGGAAATGTGTTTTTATTACTTGCCTGTGTTACCACTGAGGAGAGTTCCTCCTCCTTTCTGTTCTGTCCTCAGACAGGAAGTGGAGAGATGTCCCCTCATTTTTTGTTCTGTCTGACATCCATTAAATATACAGGAAGTGGAGGGACTTCCCCTCAATTACCTATCAGTCTGATAGCCATCAAAATATACGGGCAGTGAAAAATATTCCCCTCATTTCCTGTTCTGTCCTCAAATAGACAGGAAATGGAAAGATTTATTTTCATTTCCTGTTCTGTCTGACATTATCAAACAGACAGGTAGTAGAGAAATTTTCCATAATTTCCTGTTCGGCCCAGTCAAGTATATAGGATGTGATGACAAACCTCCCAAGTAGGGATGAACTCAGGTATGTTTGGGTCCTAGTCTGAACCCACCTGAGCAATCCCACCAGCAAGCTGTCACTGTCCTTGGCCAGTCATAAGTGGGCCTTGTGTATACATGCGGCTGAGCATCAGGGATTGCCTCTGCATCTTATGATTGGCCAAGAATAGTGACAGCTTCCTGGTAGGATCGCTCTGGTGGGTTCAAATCAGCATTCCTACTCCCAAGCAGGGACACAATCAGCAAATAAAAGTAAACAGTTTCCAACCCGTTTGCAATCTTTCAAAACTAAAATAAAAATAAAAGTTTTGTATGAAGTTGGGTTTCAAGTTACTTAAGATACTTAAGTATCAGAGCTGAATGTACACACAGGTGTACCTTGGGTTTGTACTTCATGCTAGTTCAAAGAGTCAAGTAATTATAAAGCAATCATTAGGAACAGGAATTCTGTGTCAATCATTGTTAAACTTGACATGTAATTATAAATACATCTGAGAATGCTGAAAAACAAATGTTGTTGTGTGATCAGAACATCTGTCAAGACATGAATAAATACAGGCAGGTAATTAGTGTTATTACAAGGGTCACCATTATAAGTGGCTCCTCTATGAGTAATTCTAATTATTGGTAAGGAGGACGACCCATCAGTGTTATTAGCTACCGAATAACAAGTGTCAAGAAGTGTTTGTTTAATATAGACAATCACACTTCATCTGCAGAAGGATATTCTTGACAGTTCAAAGGGAAATTTTAATTATGACTCTGTTGAAGAAAAGCAATTATTTATCTATAAGTAAGTACAATATCCCCCTCTTAAAGGGGTTGAACTGTATAATGTACATATTTTTTTTACCTACATATATCTGACAGTGTGTCTGCATGTGTATGCTTTCAGTGGGCCACAGCCTGCGTTTCTCTAGCCCACTGGTGTAATAAACCAACTTTTTGATCAGTATACTTCTGTGGAAGTGAGTGCCTACCTTCCCTTAAAATTTTAGCACCCTCTACCTAGGGTAGGTGCTACAGTGAATTTTTTTGTTGTAGTGCAGGTAAATTTAGGTAGGCCTAGCTAAAAGCTAGGCCTGTTTGTTTTGATCTGTGTGGGCTGGGAGTGGCTCAGAGTAGGCTGGTGATCCACAGATAGTATCATCTTTCAGCTACCTCCCTTCTGCTTCTAGAGGATTCTAGAAAGAAGGAGGGGAAGAGAAGTAGAGCTGTCTGGGGTGTTCTAAGGAGCCCTGACCACTACCCAACATGGATTGGCAGGGGGCAGGCCTCCCTAAATACCTAGAGTCAGCCCAGCTGGGGAGGAGTTGTTCGGGTGGAAGAACTGGAGATGGAGTATTAGGCTTCCTTGGAGGAAGTTCCCCAGCCTTGGACCAGGGGCTTGAAGCTGTACAGGAGGAGGAGAGGACAGCGGGTAATACTGCCGGGCAAATCTCCAGGAAGGATCTATCAGGTGTCGGTGAGTGGCAGGCACAGTCGGAAGAGCTGGGAGAGGCATGCCCGAGCGGACTGGGAGTGTGCAGTCTGAGATGCATCTTGAACCAGCGGGATAGACTGTGATGTTACTGGCAGTGAAGTCGGGCCGCTGCAGCTGGGAGGGCTGTCAGGGTCAGCAAATGGCTGACTGGGATCAGTAGTCCACTAAAGAGGGCAGCTAGCATCAGAACTTTCTTTGCTACACCATAGGGGCCCTGTAATAAGGCACTGTTGCTAAGGCCTGGTTGAAACAAGTGTCAGGCCTAACCATGTGCTAGCTGCGACTAAAGAATTGTGCTGGAGGGAAAAGGCGAGATAGTCTGCAGCAAGTGTTGTGCAGGTGGATAGTATCTAAATTGTCCCATACCATGCAAAATCGCATCCCATGAATTCCTTAACCCCATCCAAGTTCTAATACCTCAATAAAATACAAAAACAAACAAAGCTGATGGGCTTGCTAATTGTCTTGGAGTATCTGGAAGTGAATGCCGGGCTGGGCAGGGTAACAGGTGGGCCACAATAATTCAGCAGCCCCTACAGGGGTACCACTACATAATATATGATTATATTCCTGTGGCGCACCAAGGCATGTCTTTTGGATTGAGGGCTGGTATTGGCACTCTGTATACAAATATAACATAAGGCACTGTCTGCCAATATTGTGTGGATAGTGTATATGTAGCAGTCCATATTCCAATCGCACACGTTCCTGGAATGTGCTCTCAAAAGTATTGGATGCTGTAGCGACCACCAGCTGGAGCATGCATGACACAATTTAAATACTCGGAAGCACACCACGGATTTTCAATTAAGTCCAAGCAGTTTTTTATTGAAGAAAGATCACATCACACACAGAGTAGTGCATTGTTTCGGAACCGTGCAGGACCCCCTGGTCAGGCATGTGATCACATATTCACATGCCTGACCAAGTGGTCCTGCGGCACTCCGAAACCTTGCACTACTCTGTCTGTGATGTAATCGTTCTTTAATGAAAAACCTCTTTGACTTAATATGTGATCTGACTGATGCTCAGGGCTCTCCCTCTCCTTTATATATGTGATCTGACTGATGCTCAGGGCTCTCTCTCTCCTTTATATATGTGATCTGACTGATGCTCAGGGCTCTCTCTCCTTTATATATGTGATCTGACTGATGCTCAGGGCTCTCTCTCCTTTATGTATGTGATCTGACTGATGCTCAGGGCTCTCTCTCTCCTTTATCTATGTGATCCGACTGATGCTCAGGGCTCTCTCTCCTTTATATATGTGATCTGACTGATGCTCAGGGCTCTCTCACCTTTATATATGTGTAGCGGACCCCCAAATAATTGGGGGTCGCTATGCTTAAATTTAGGGGGTAGCCTGAGCTCATAGTTGGACTCAGGCTGTTGAATTCTTCAAAAACTGGCTTTTGCTTTGAGGTAATGTTGGCTGGCAGTACAGTTCCCTGTGGCATGTGGGTGGTACTGTCGCCCCAGGCTCAGGTTGAACCACAGGTAGCGTTGCAACGCCATTGGGTGTCCTCTCTCGGCAGCTGTGCAGTGGGCGTGGTCTACCCGCTGTGCATGCTGGGAGAGGATACATAAGGGGCAGACGCCATTATTCGGGGAGCAGTTCGCGCCTCCCGGCCCACCAGGCCAGGGGTGCATGTGTGTGTGTACCAGCCCCAGGTACCTTTAGCCTGAGGCTGCATCACTTTAAGTAGGCCCAGCACCTTTGGCTGAGGCCTACACCCAAAGAGGAATCCCAGGGTACCCAAGTGAGGGGTGACCCACTCTGAAGGAGAGGCAACCAGGGGAGGATCTACCCAAGGGGATCGGTGAGAGAAGTCACTGTCTCGGGAGAGGCCTGGTTACCTATCAGAGGGAAGGATTCCACAGTCCGCCACAAGCCTAGTAACGTGCCCCATTGGCACCTAAGGACTCAAGTGTTACTAGACTGGGAAGTTCGGGACTTAGAGATTATCTCTTGATCCTATCCCTAGGAAACCACAAGGAAATGTTCCGTGCTCCACACCGGCTGCTAGGACCGCTCTTAAGGGGACTATCCGGGTGAGCAAAACCCACTCAGGCCTAAATGGCGACGAGTGATAGTTAAGTGCCGCGTACCTGAACCTGCCTCCCTGTTCATTTCTCTTTATCTCCAACTTTCCTGTCAAGTTCTCAAGCAAAGCAAAATAAACCTTTTTATTGGGTTTTAATACTGTCTGGACATTGGCCTTCCTTAAAGAGAGAGAATAGACTTCTTCCTACACTCTAGGGTGAAGAACCAACGGAAGGAGATAACTCGCTGCAGGACCCAAATTAGATAACACCGCTCAGCCTCTTCAACAAGGAGGATACTGGGCATGTGGCATGGTGTGTCCCACCTGCTAGCGGAGGTGAGCAAGGTAGGGATCTGTGTGCTACACGTGGGGGCTCGAGTCCGAGATTTTGCAGCTACCCCTGGAAGTTGGATTATTTTTTTCTCTTGTCTGTGTGTTTTGTGGAAGTCGGCTATTAAGGAAAATTGGACCGCGTCACTACTTTAATGAGCGAAAAGGAGGTGCAGGACTGTTCTTTAACTTTTTCTAACTGCGTAGTTCGTGGGCGTATCCTAAAAGAAGAAAAGTGGTGCATTTGGCGCCAAGTGACAGAGAGAGCCTGGACTAGTAAGAGAAGCAATATGTCTGCTACCCCATGGACTACTATTTGATCGGGACCTCGGATGCTCCCAACTACCACTACCATGGACATTGCTCCCCTTACAGCCCCACTCATGGATACAGGGATCTGGCTCAAGCCTCGGGGCAGCTTCGCACTGTACACTTGCCAGGATGCGGAGGCCCTGGGCGTGCTCTGTCCCAGATGCGGTGGATTGGCTGTGGGGAATAAGGCCATTCGGAAGTGTTTGACTTGTGGGGAATTCTTGTTCGAGGTGGACCAGCCTACCGAGTCACCCCGAGCCTACCGTGTCAATTGTATTACAGGGGCTGTTACTTCAGAGGAAGACAACTACACCCTTACAGACGAACCCACGCGCATCACCGCGGCTGCAACGGATGCCAAGGATGAGGTTCCGGTCACTACGGAGCCAGCGACGGACATCACAGCCGATGCTGCCTCCGTCACCACAGAAACTTCCATCCCACCCGCCAAACGGAAAGTGGGATACGTTAAGGCCTCCCGCGGCCACGGTAGAAGCCTGCCCCAGCGCCTGCCTAAACCGGATCTTCGAAGCGGGGGGATCTCTGGAAAATCCACGTCAGGGGACGGTAAGGAGGTTGGGGGGACTGTGACAACAAGTTTGCCGGGGAAGGGAAAGAAGCCCATACCCTATACTACTGGGGATGTGTGGACAGCCGACCCTCGGGAACTTTTATCGTCTGGAGAAAATGTATCCGTGCCCACCAGAAACGATTTACCTGCCGAAGAGTGAGACACTTCGGACTTGGATTCGTCATCCGACGTGGGTGACTATGTGAAGATCGATGAGGTCTTCATTAAGAAGGGTTGGGACAGGATTCCAGTGACTCCGACCCGCAACCTTAGAGAGGGATCGCCGATGGACTCTGGGGAAACTACGCCCCGAGTGAAAGCCCTTGCTTTGGAGGAGAAGGCTGTTCCCACACCCGCACTGCACGCACCTGCATCGCCCGTGCCTGCTACTACAGAAGGATGTTTGCCATTGCGGCCCCCTCTGCCAAAGCCTGATGCAGTGCCAGTTAAAAGGTCACCAGAGGCCATTGTGTTACTAGGAGCAGGAGACCGTGCAACCATTCCGCCTATTGCCCGGTTGCAGCGGCTCCTCAACAAGAGAGTGGCTGAGGAGTATGGCTGGGAGTACCCTTATGTGCCCAAGGAGCTACTATTTGAAATAGAAGCCTATAGAGAGAGGTGGTACTCTGACACCATATGGGATTATCTTGAAGTGCCTAAATCCCGCAGGAACTTTGCATGTTTAGCAGCCTTGGCTGATCGCTTGAAGGGTTGCCGCAAAGAGTGGAATTATGGTCGGCACATACATGCTGATCGGGTGGTGATCTGTAACAAGGAGAGAGAGGACGCCGTGTATTCCATTGAAACCCTGGACAAACAGTGGAAGACTCTCATTCTCCTTGATCCCCATTATTATCTCTAAAGACAGGAACTTGTTCTGTTTCCTCATTGTCCTGTCTTTACACGGACAAACTGCCCTGGATTCAAGTAACTCTGTCCTCTGCCATCAGAGGAAATCTACTCCGTTGAGGAAATTGGAGAGCTGTTGTTTTTTTTTTCTCTCTCCTCTGCTCTTTAAAAAAAAAAGACAGTTTTTTTTTCCTTCTGAGTTGAACTTTGGGGGTAGATTAGTCAGGGCCAAAGCAAAAGAGACGTCGTGGTCAAGATGGGGAATGTTTATGTGCGCCGCAATTCATTCCCATGTGCAACTGCTTTGGATGTACTGATTTTGTGCTAACACCAGGTGGCAGCTGTTTGCCGAACTCTAAAAAAAAATATATATATATAGATGATAATATAAAGTGATGCTAGGCTTAGCGTATTTTACTTGCAGAAGGAAGTCATTTCTTTTCAGAGAGATGGCTCACTTCTTTGTACAGTTAGAAGATAGGATGTGTATTATGATGCATGTTTTTTTTTCCCTCTCCCTCTGCAGGTGTGTGACCTGCTATCAACTCCACCGGAGAATGGGGTGGGGTAGTTATTTAGGAGGGGGTGGGATGTGTGATATGTTTTTTTTTGTGCATTGCTAAATGTGACATTGAGAATGGGATGTCAATTTGTATGTTACTCTATGTCTTTCTTTTCTTCTTTCCCTTCCCATTTCCCAAAATTTTTGGTTCAGGCACCAATTTAAAATTTGTGTATATAGTTTGTGAATAAGTCAACACCTACTCAGGATTGAGGAGGTCTTTGATTTATTCTAGCCACTGGGACAGTGTCTTATTTAGGAGGGGGTGTGTGTAGCAGACCACCCAATAATTGGGGGTCGCTATGCTTAAATTTAGGGGGTAGCCTGAGCACATAGTTGGACTCAGGCTGTTGAATTCTTCAAAAACTGGCTTCTGCTTTGAGGTAATGTTGCCTGGCCGTACAGTTCCCTGTGGCCTGTGGGTGGTACTGTCGCCCCAGGCTAAGGTTGAACCACAGGTAGCGTTGCAACGCCATTGGGTGTCCTCTCTCGGCAGCCGTGCAGTGGGCGTAGTCTACCCGCTGTGCATGCTGGGAGAGGATACATAAGGGGCAGACGCCATTATTCGGGGAGCAGTTCGCGCCTCCCAGCCCTCCAGGCCAGGGGTGCGTGTGTGTGTGTGTACCAGCCCCAGGCACCTTTAGCCTGAGGCTGCATCGGTGTAAGTAGGCCCAGCACCTTTGGCTGAGGCCTACACCCGAAGAGGAATCCCAGGGTACCCAAGTGAGGGGTGACCCGCTCTGAAGGAGAGGCAACCAGGGGAGGATCTACCCAAGGGGATCGGTGAGAGAGGTCACTGTCTCGGGAAAGGCCTGGTTGCCTATCAGAGGGAAGGATTTCACAGTCCGCCACACCGGCTGCTAGGACCGATCTTAAGGGGACTATCCGGGTGAGCAAAACCCACTCAGGCCTGAGTGGCGACGAGTGATAGTTAGGTGCCACGTGCCTGAACCTGCCTCCCTGTTCATTTCTCTTTATCTCCAACTTTCCTGTCAAGTTCTCAAGCAAAGCAAAATAAACCTTTGTATTGGGTTTTAATACTGTCTGGACATTGGCCTTTAGGGATGGGCCCGGTGCTCGATTCGAACCCATGTTCGAATCGAGCACCGGGCGTTCGCTCGCTCGTCGAGCCCAGAACTATTTGGGCCGTTCGCATCACATTCGTGTGATGCGAGCGGCCCCGCAATGCATTGCGGCCGGCGCGGCCGACGCAGTGCATTGCTGGCTGATGATTGGCCAAGCATGCACTGTGACCCCGCATGCTTGGCCAATCACAGCGCCCGAAACTCGGAGAGCAATAATTGGCTACAGGCAGGACGCCTGTAGCCAATTACAGCTCAGGGGCTTTAGTACATGCCCCACCATTTAAAAGGCCGCCACGCCATCGGCCCCGGTCACATGAGTTCCGGCTTTAGGAGAGATCAGTCTGCTGATTCTGTCTTTGCTTGATACTGAAAGATTTGCTCTTCTTTGCTAAACCATTGGCTATTTCTTTGCTAAACCATTGCTACCTAAGTCATTGATCGTTCATTGCTGCTGATTGCACAGTTAGCGTGTTATTAGCTGCTGCTGGGGATTAGTCTGGTGCGTGCTTACTGTTAGTACAGTATTGCAGTAGTACCAACCGCAGTGCTGTTAGCACAGCATTGCACCCCAACAGCACCCATAGGACTTCTAGTGTGTTAGTGGCAGCAAACAGAGCTCCTATATTTTCTTCTCAGCAGCACCCATAGGACTTCTAGTGTGTTAGTGGCAGCAAACAGAGCTCCTATATTTTCTTCTCAGCAGCACCCATAGGACTTCTAGTGTGTTAGTGGCATCACACAGAGCTCCTATATTTTCTTCTCAGCAGCACCCATAGGACTTCTAGTGTGTTAGTGGCAGCAAACAGAGCTCCTATATTTTCTTCTCAGCAGCACCCATAGGACTTCTAGTGTGTTAGTGGCATCACACAGAGCTCCTATATTTTCTTCTCAGCAGCACCCATAGGACTTCTAGTGTGTTAGTGGCAGCAAACAGAGCTCCTATATTTTCTTCTCAGCAGCACCCATAGGACTTCTAGTGTGTTAGTGGCAGCAAACAGAGCTCCTATATTTTCTTCTCAGCAGCACCCATAGGACTTCTAGTGTGTTAGTGGCATCACACAGAGCTCCTATATTTTCTTCTCAGCAGCACCCATAGGACTTCTAGTGTGTTAGTGGCAGCAAACAGAGCTCCTATATTTTCTTCTCAGCAGCACCCATAGGACTTCTAATGTGTTAGTGGCATCACACAGAGTTCCTATATTTTCATCTCAGAAGCACCCATAGGACTTCTAGTGTGTTAGTGGCATCACACAGAGCTCCTATATTTTCTTCTCAGAAGCACCCATAGGACTTCTAGTGTGTTAGTGGCAGCAAACAGAGCTCCTATATTTTCTTCTTAGCAGCACCCATAGGACTTCTAATGTGTTAGTGGCATCACACAGAGTTCCTATATTTTCATCTCAGAAGCACCCATAGGACTTCTAGTGTGTTAGTGGCATCACACAGAGCTCCTATATTTTCTTCTCAGAAGCACCCATAGGACTTCTAGTGTGTTAGTGGCAGCAAACAGAGCTCCTATATTTTCTTCTCAGCAGCACCCATAGGACTTCTAGTGTGTTAGTGGCATCACACAGAGTTCCTATATTTTCATCTCAGAAGCACCCATAGGACTTCTAGTTTGTTAGTGGCATCACACAGAGCTCCTATATTTTCTTCTCAGCAGCACCCATAGGACTTCTAGTGTGTTAGTGGCATCACACAGAGCTCCTATATTTTCATCTCAGAAGCACCCATAGGACTTCTAGTGTGTTAGTGGCATCACACAGAGCTCCTATATTTTCTTCTCAGCAGCACCCATAGGACTTCTAGTGTGTTAGTGGCATCACACAGAGCTCCTATATTTTCATCTCAGAAGCACCCATAGGACTTCTAGTGTGTTAGTGGCATCACACAGAGCTCCTATATTTTCTTCTCAGCAGCACCCATAGGACTTCTAGTGTGTTAGTGGCAGCAAACAGAGCTCCTATATTTTCTTCTCAGCAGCACCCATAGGACTTCTAGTGTGTTAGTGGCATCACACAGAGTTCCTATATTTTCATCTCAGAAGCACCCATAGGACTTCTAGTGTGTTAGTGGCAGCAAACAGAGCTCCTATATTTTCTTCTCAGCAGCACCCATAGGACTTCTAGTGTGTTAGTGGCATCACACAGAGCTCCTATATTTTCTTCTCAGCAGCACCCATAGGACTTCTAGTGTGTTAGTGGCATCACACAGAGCTCCTATATTTTCTTCTCAGCAGCACCCATAGGACTTCTAGTGTGTTAGTGGCATCACACAGAGCTCCTATATTTTCTTCTCAGCAGCACCCATAGGACTTCTAGTGTGTTAGTGGTATCACACAGAGCTCCTATATTTTCATCTCAGAAGCACCCATAGGACTTCTAGTGTGTTAGTGGCATCACACAGAGCTCCTATATTTTCTTCTCAGCAGCACCCATAGGACTTCTAGTGTGTTAGTGGCAGCAAACAGAGCTCCTATATTTTCTTCTCAGCAGCACCCATAGGACTTCTAGTGTGTTAGTGGCATCACACAGAGCTCCTATATTTTCTTCTCAGAAGCACCCATAGGACTTCTAGTGTGTTAGTGGCAGCAAACAGAGCTCCTATATTTTCTTCTCAGCAGCACCCATAGGACTTCTAGTGTGTTAGTGGCATCACACAGAGTTCCTATATTTTCATCTCAGAAGCACCCATAGGACTTCTAGTTTGTTAGTGGCATCACACAGAGCTCCTATATTTTCTTCTCAGCAGCACCCATAGGACTTCTAGTGTGTTAGTGGCATCACACAGAGCTCCTATATTTTCATCTCAGAAGCACCCATAGGACTTCTAGTGTGTTAGTGGCATCACACAGAGCTCCTATATTTTCTTCTCAGCAGCACCCATAGGACTTCTAGTGTGTTAGTGGCAGCAAACAGAGCTCCTATATTTTCTTCTCAGCAGCACCCATAGGACTTCTAGTGTGTTAGTGGCATCACACAGAGCTCCTATATTTTCTTCTCAGCAGCACCCATAGGACTTCTAGTGTGTTAGTGGCAGCAAACAGAGCTCCTATATTTTCTTCTCAGCAGCACCCATAGGACTTCTAGTGTGTTAGTGGCATCACACAGAGCTCCTATATTTTCATCTCAGAAGCACCCATAGGATTTCTAGTGTGTTAGTGGCATCACACAGAGCTCCTATATTTTCTTCTCAGCAGCACCCATAGGACTTCTAGTGTGTTAGTGGCAGCAAACAGAGCTCCTATATTTTCATCTCAGAAGCACCCATAGGACTTCTAGTGTGTTAGTGGCATCACACAGAGCTCCTATGTTTTCATCTCAGAAGCACCCATAGGACTTCTAGTGTGTTAGTGGCATCACACATAGCTCCTATATTTTCTTCTCAGCAGCACCCATAGGACTTCTAGTGTGTTAGTGGCATCACACAGAGCTCCTATATTTTCATCTCAGAAGCACCCATAGGACTTCTAGTGTGTTAGTGGCATCACACAGAGCTCCTATATTTTCTTCTCAGCAGCACCCATAGGACTTCTAGTGTGTTAGTGGCAGCAAACAGAGCTCCTATATTTTCTTCTCAGCAGCACCCATAGGACTTCTAGTGTGTTAGTGGCATCACACAGAGTTCCTATATTTTCATCTCAGAAGCACCCATAGGACTTCTAGTGTGTTAGTGGCATCACACAGAGCTCCTATATTTTCTTCTCAGCAGCACCCATAGGACTTCTAGTGTGTTAGTGGCATCACACAGAGCTCCTATATTTTCATCTCAGAAGCACCCATAGGACTTCTAGTGTGTTAGTGGCATCACACAGAGCTCCTATATTTTCTTCTCAGCAGCACCCATAGGACTTCTAGTGTGTTAGTGGCAGCAAACAGAGCTCCTATATTTTCTTCTCAGCAGCACCCATAGGACTTCTAGTGTGTTAGTGGCATCACACAGAGCTCCTATATTTTCTTCTCAGCAGCACCCATAGGACTTCTAGTGTGTTAGTGGCAGCAAACAGAGCTCCTATATTTTCTTCTCAGCAGCACCCATAGGACTTCTAGTGTGTTAGTGGCATCACACAGAGCTCCTATATTTTCATCTCAGAAGCACCCATAGGACTTCTAGTGTGTTAGTGGCATCACACAGAGCTCCTATATTTTCTTCTCAGCAGCACCCATAGGACTTCTAGTGTGTTAGTGGCAGCAAACAGAGCTCCTATATTTTCATCTCAGAAGCACCCATAGGACTTCTAGTGTGTTAGTGGCATCACACAGAGCTCCTATATTTTCATCTCAGAAGCACCCATAGGACTTCTAGTGTGTTAGTGGCATCACACAGAGCTCCTATATTTTCTTCTCAGCAGCACCCATAGGACTTCTAGTGTGTTAGTGGCAGCAAACAGAGCTCCTATATTTTCTTCTCAGAAGCACCCATAGGACTTCTAGTGTGTTAGTGGTATCACACAGAGTTCCTATATTTTCATCTCAGAAGCACCCATAGGACTTCTAGTGTGTTAGTGGCATCACACAGAGCTCCTATATTTTCTTCTCAGCAGCACCCATAGGACTTCTAGTGTGTTAGTGGCATCACACAGAGCTCCTATATTTTCATCTCAGAAGCACCAATAGGACTTCTAGTGTGTTAGTGGCAGCAAACAGAGCTCCTATATTTTCTTGTCAGCAGCACACATAGTACCTATAGTGTGTTAGTGTCAGCACCCATAGGACCTACAGTGTGTTGTGAGCACACATAGGAGTTCTATTTTTTTATACTATGTACACTACCGACTACAATGGCTGGAAGACCGCCAAGGAGAGGCAGAGCGTGCCGAGGCAAGAACACAGGGCAGGCAGGCTCTGTTTCTAGAGACAACAGTGCTGGCCGTGGACGTGGTCGTGCATCGTCATCAGCACGTGGCCATGGGACACGCTTGTCTTTGTTTTCGGCAGCTGGACATGTGGAGCCGCATCATGCCGAAGGCTTGGTAGAATGGATGACCAAGCCCTCCTCATCCTCCTCATCCTCTCTCCCCCAGGCTCAGGGTACTGGCAGAGCAGCTGCCAACGCGTACTCAATGGCATCATCAGCCACCCCTTCCCTAGACCCACCATGTCCTCCTGAGGAGTCCCCCGAACTGTTTGAGCACAGTGTTGGGTACATGCTCCAGGAGGATGCCCAACGATTCGAAGGCTCGGATGATGATACCCAGCTTGAGGAAGTCAGTAGTGTGCGCGCAGAGAGAGGGGATGCTGAAGGACAGCAATCTGGCAGTAGTGTTCCACCAGCTGCAGCTTACTGCCAGGTTTGCTCTAGTGGTGAAGAGGGAGGGGATGATGAGGTCACTGACTCCACGTGGGTGCCTGAAGGGAGAGAGGAGGAGGAGGAGGAGGATGCAGCGTCACATGTCCAACGAGGCAGGATGCCCCCTGGAGGCCAGCTAGAGGCCAGCACAGCAACTGTACCACACCGCAGAGCTCCGCCTGTGCAGGGCGCTGCCTCTGCACGTTATCACAAAAGTTCTTTGGTGTGGGCCTTTTTTGAGACGAGTGCATCAGATCGCACCACTGCTATTTGCAATATTTGTCTCAAGCGTATCTCGCGTGGCCAAAACATCAGCCGCTTGGGCACCACAAGCATGAGCAGACATATGTCGACCTGCCATGCAGCTCGTTGGCAAGCACACATAAAAGACCCACACCAAAGAACAAAGCGGACCTCTCCTTGCTCCTCATCAGCTGGGATCTCCATCCCCACTATATCTTCAGTCCTCTCTGAAAGCTGCTCTGAGAGGACTGAAGGTGTAGAATTAGGTGTGTCACAACCAAGTACTTGCAGTACACCGACGTCCGATTGTAGCAGGCAAATTTCCCTGCCCCAGCTGCTGGACCGTCGAAAGAAGTATACTCCCAGCCATCCACATGCCCAGCGGTTGAATGCTAGCTTGGCTAAATTGCTAGCACTTCAACTGCTGCCTTTTCAGTTGATAGACTCGGCCCCCTTCCGTGAGTTTGTTCAATGTGCGGTTCCTCAGTGGCAGGTTCCCAAACGCCACTTTTTCTCACGGAAGGCGATTCCGTCTCTCTACTGGCATGTGGAAGGCAATGTCCATGCCTCGCTGGACAGGGCGGTCAGTGGTAAGGTGCATATTACCGCTGACTCATGGTCCAGCAGGCATGGACAGGGACGTTATCTTTCTTTCACGGCCCATTGGGTCACTCTATTGGCAGCTGGGAGGGATGCAGGACAAGGTGCAGTAGTGTTGGAGGTTGTTCCGCCACCACGCCTCCAAAATGCTACTACTGGTTGTGACACACCTCTCTCCTCCACCCCCTCCTCTTCTTCTTCCTCCATGTCCTCTTCGAGTGCTCTGTCCTCGGAACCAGCAGTGCTCCGTAGGCGTACAAGGGGCTACGCGAGTACGCAGGCAAAAAGATGCCATGCCGTGCTTGCGCTGGTGTGTTTGGGGGACAGGAGCCACACTGGGCCAGAGGTTCTGGCAGCTCTGCAGGGGCAGGCCGAGAGGTGGTTGACGCCACGCCAGCTTAAGCCAGGAATGGTCGTTTCTGATAATGGCACCAACCTCCTCTCCGCCCTGCGACAGGGGCAGCTCACCCATGTGCCCTGTATGGCTCACGTCCTCAACCTGGTGGTGCAGCGGTTCTTGGGCAGGTTCCCAGGCTTACAGGATGTCCTGAGGCAGGCCAGGAAAGTCTGTGTGCATTTCCGCCGATCTTATAATGCCAGTGCTCGGCTGACTGAGCTGCAAAAGGAGCTGAACCTGCCCAAGAACCGCCTAATATGTGACATGCCCACCAGGTGGAACTCAACGTTGGCCATGCTGCAGCGACTGCACACGCAGCAGAGGGCCATCAATGAGTACCTTTGCGACTACGGCACCAGGACAGGGTCAGGGGAGCTTGGCTTTTTTTCCCCACGCCAGTGGAGCATGATCAGGGATGCATGCACTGTCCTCTCACCATTTGAGGAGGCCACGAGGATGGTGAGCAGTGACAGTGCATGCATCAGTGACACTGTACCTCTTGTCCACCTGTTGGAGCATACGCTGCGTGGGATAATGGACAGGGCACTTGAGGCAGAACAGAGGCAGGAAGAGGAGGACTTCCTTGTCTCTCAAGGCCCCCTTTATCCAGACAATGTTCCTTCTGTCCCACCCATCACACAGGAAGAGGAGGAGGAGGAGGAGGAGGATTGTGTGAGCATGGAGGTGGAGCCTGGCACTCAGCATCAGCAGCAGCAGTCTTTTAGGGATGATGTACAGTCCCAACAAACCAGTGGACTTGTACGTGGCTGGGAGGAGGTGGCTGGCGATCATGTCATCCTCAGTGACCCAGAAGACTCCGGACCGAATGCCTCAGCTAACCTATGCTGCATGGCCTCCCTGATCCTGCAAAGCCTGCGGAAGGATCCTCGTGTTCTTCGGATCAAGGAGAGTGACCATTACTGGCTGGCCACTCTCCTTGATCCACGGTACAAGGGTAAGGTTGCGGACCTTATCTTGCCGTCGCAGAGGGAGCAGAGGATGAGACATCTCAGGGAGGCCTTGCAGAAAGGTCTGTGCAATGCGTTCCCAGAAACTGGGAGGTTACAAACTCCTGGTCCTGGACGACGAGTTGCTGAGGCTTCGTTCAGACAATTTTTTAGTCCGCAGTCCTAAGGTATGATCGGTTCCAGCAACCATCGCCAGCGTCTGATATACATGGTGCAGGAATACCTAGGGGCAAGGTCAGACTTGGACACCTTTCCCACCGAAAATCCTCTGGCTTACTGGGTCCTGAGGATGGATCACTGGCCAGAGCTTGCACAGTATGCAATTGAGCTACTGGCCTGTCCTGCATCCAGCGTTCTTTCCGAACGCACATTCAGTGCTGCTGGAGGATTTGTCACCGATCATAGGGTGCGCTTGTCCACCGACTCGGTTGATCGACTGACCTTCATAAAAATGAATCAGTCTTGGATCACCACCAGCTACCAGACACCTGAAGCGGATATAACGGAATAATTTATAATGTCACATCCCTTCAAGACTGCCTATGCTGATGCTGAGTGACTGTCCTGTTATGTTCACTGACTATCCTCTTCCTCCTCCTCAATGATCCATGCCACCACACCAGTGCCTAAGGCACAATTTTTCAGCCCCTGTATAACAGGGGCGTGTAATTACAATTTTTTAAAAAGATGCTTCGCAACAGGTGTGACTGCTGTGCTCAGAGTACAGTATCTGTGAGGGGTTGCAGTGTTGTGGCACCAGCACCAGTGCCTAAGGCACAATTTTTCAGCCCCTGTTGGGGCGTGTAATTACAATTTTTAGGCAATGCTTTGCAACAGGTCTCATTGCTGTGCTCAGAGTACAGTATCTGTGAGGGGTTGCAGTGTTGTGGCACCAGCACCAGTGCCTAAGGCACAATTTTTCAGCCCCTGTATAACAGGGGCGTGTAATTACAATTTTTTAAAAAGATGCTTCGCAACAGGTGTGACTGCTGTGCTCCAAGTACAGTATCTGTGAGGGGTTGCAGTGTTGTGGCACCAGCACCAATGCCTAAGGCACAATTTTTCAGCCCCTATTTAACAGGGGCGTGTAATTACAAATCTTGATCTAATAGTTCACAGCAGGGCCCATTCCTGCGCCCACCAAGAGTAACTATGAGGGCCTACAGTCTTGTGGCAACACCGTCCACCACCACCACCACCACCAAAGGCCCAATTTTTCTGCCCTGTTCAACAGGTGCATGCAATTACAAATCTTGATCTAATAACTCACAGCAGGGCCCATTCCTGCACCCACCAAGAGTAACTGTGAGGGCTTACAGTCTTGTGGCAACACCGTCCACCACCACCACCACCACCACCAAAGGCCCAATTTTTCTGCCCGGTTCAACAGGTGCATGCAAGTACAAATCTTGATCTATTAACTCACAGCAGGGCCCATGCCATTTTTCTCAAGGATTTTCAGCCATATGGCGGCCAGGACAAGACATGACATTAAAGCCGCAAGTGGTTTTAAATGGCTTCTTTTTTTCCTTTACAAATGTCATTTTGTGCAAGGACAGTTCTAAACACGGGAAACACATGCCACTTCACAGGCATACTTTAGACACCCCCCAGGTACCATATTTAAAGGAAAATTTCACTTTTTTTTTTTTTCACTTTATGCATCATTAAAATGACTGCTCCCGAAAAAACTTTAGTTTTTAAAATTTCTTTTTGCATTGATATATGTCCCCTGGGGCAGGACCCGGGTCCCCAAACCTGTTTTATGACATTAACATGCATATTGGCCGTTGTAATTAGCAATTTTGATTTCGAACGTTCGCGTCCATTATAACGAATAGGGTTCGAAAATTCGCGCGAACTTTCGGTCCGTTCGAAGGTTCTGGTGCGAACCGAACCCGGGGGTGTTCGGCTCATCCCTATTGGCCTTCCTTAAAGAGAGAGATTAGACTTCTTCCTACACTCTAGGGTGAAGAACCAACGTAAGGAGGTAACTCGCTGAAGGACCCAAATTAGATAACACCGCTCACCCTCTTCAACAAGGAGGATACTGGGCATGTGGCATGGTGTGTCCCACCTGCTAGCGGAGGTAAGCAAGGAAGGGATCTGTGTGCTACATATGTGATCTGACTGATGATCAGGGCTCTCTCTCCTTCTCTCTCTCTCCTTTATATATGTGATCTGACTGATGCTCAGAGCGCTCTCTCTCTCCTTTATATATGTGATCTGACTGATGATCAGGGCTCTCTCTCTCCTTTATATATGTGATCTGACTGATGCTCAGGGCTCTCTCTCTCTCTCCTTTATATATGTGATCTGACTGATGATCAGGGCTCTCTCTCTCCTTTATATATGTGATCTGTCTGATGATCAGGGCTCTCTCTCTCCTTTATATATGTGATCTGACTGGTGCTCAGGGCTCTCTCTCTCTCTCTCCTTTATATATGTGATCTGACTGATGATCAGGGCTCTCTCTCTCTCTCCTTTATATATGTGATCTGACTGATGATCAGGGCTCTCTCTCTCCTTTATATATGTGATCTGACTGATGTTCTGGGCTCTCTCCGTCTTTTTTATATGTGATCTGACTAATGATCAGGGCTCTCTCTCTCATTTATATATGTGATCTGACTGATGATCAGGGCTCTCTCTCTCATTTATATATGTGATCTGACTGATGCTCAGGGCTCTCTCTCCTTTATACAGTGAGGGAAAAAAGTATTTGATCCCCTGCTGATTTTGTACATTTGCCCACTGACAAAGAAATGATCAGTCTATAATTTTAATGGTAGGTTTGTTTTAACAGTGAGAGACAGAATAACAACAAAAAAAACAACAGAAAAACACATTACAAAAAAGTTATAAATTGGTTTTAGCACCCCAGCACCAAAACTGTGTTTGTTTACTGCCTTGCTGAAAAAAACCTCAGTTTGGACTGTTCTTGGGTTTCCCTATATAATGTAATATTTACCACTACCAATACCAGTTCAGCTGTTCACCTTTACAATATATAAATTAATAGAATACCAAGGGCAAACAGGACTTGTACAAGAACATTATTTTCTGTTTGTCTTTATTCAATGCATTGCACTGATCGGTACTGAAGTTTAAAGTGGTTCTAAAGGCTGAAGTTTTTTTTACCTTCATGCATTCTATGCATGAAGGTAAAAAACCTTCGGTATGCAGCGCCCCCCCTCCAGCCCCCCCCCCTAATCCTTACCTGAGTCTCTTCTGATCCAGTTATGTTCATGATAGTCTCGGCTGTACGGGGACTCTCCCTCCTCATTGGCTGAGACAGCAGCGGAAGTCCATTGGCTCCCACTGCTGTCAATCACAGCCAGTGAGCCAACGAAGAAAGCGCAGGTGGGGCAAGCCGTGACTCTATGTGTCTTTTGGATGCATAGAGCAGCGGCTTGGGAACGAACATGCATCGGTGCCCCCAGGACAAGCAGCTTGCTCAAGGGGGAGGAGCCAGGAGCACCGACGGGGGACCTGAAAAGAAGAGGATTGGGGCTGCTCTCTGCAAAACCACTGCTCAGAGGAGGTAAGTATGACATGTTTGTTATTAAAAACAAACAAACACAAAACTTTAATATAACTTTAAATCTGAGACCTTCACAATTTTTTGGTCTTCCTCATATTTTTAGCTGGCCTGCTTTACCCATTTTTCCATAGCAAACTACACTTCCTCTACTAGCAGACTCCACTTCTTCCCTCTGATATTAATAGTTTGTATGACTGTATTATCTGCGCTAGTGAGAAAAGGACCCAACTTTCATTCATAACCTCACTGCATTGTTGTGTGCGATGTCAAACACTTCCACAGCCTAAACTTTTTATGGATAACGCATGCAATCTGGACAGACGTGGGGCTTAGTCTAATCCATACCAGAGTCCGGACTTAAAATCACTCTTCAAAAATACACGAAAAGCTTTATAACTAAAAAAAAGGGTATTGTTCATCTTCGCCACCTGTCTTCTCTGCTGTATATTATTTTCTACAGTATTACAGTCTGCATATGTGTGCACAGAACACCGAGCAATAAATGTGTCATCTGCCTTGATTTGCATTATTGAAATTTTCTAGCCATCTTGAGATTTGAGAGCTTGAGAACAGCTGTAAATCCTCCCTTTAAAACCATCTCCACGTTTACATTATTCAAAAACTTTTCACAACTAGTCTTTTGCTATTTGCTATTCCTGAGACAGACACTCATCGTTGGTATGCCTTCAAATAAAAGACTTATGACCAATGTACGGAGCGAGTGGTAGTTAAGAGATGACATACAACTGTTTCTAGATATCATCTGTCTGGAGTGCTCAGAATTTGGGGCAACTGTGCATGGTAGCCAATCTAACTTCAGTTTGTTTAGTTAAGCTTTGACAAAAAAACTGGAAGCTGATTGGTTTCTATGCAGAGCTGCACCAGATTTTGCACGCTCCTGTTTTCGTTAATGATCCCATCGCCATGACAAACTTTATGATGCATCTTACTGTAGCTGCAACCCAACGCAAATCTACGGTGTATGCAAAGGATCTTTGCAGTAGCGCACTCTCGCTCTGAAAGACAATACACAGATTCATGCATTGCATGAATCTGTGTATTGTCACCGCTGCCGCGCTGCCCACTATTCATATGGCCGGCCTCCTGGTGAGCGCCGGCCACATGAATTAGAGCGGCGGCCATATGAATTAGAGCGGCGGCCGGCGGTGGGTGTAACTTGGAAGTGCCTATCAGAGCCAGCGGCTCTGATAGGCTTTCCGAATACAGCTCTCACGCTGTATTCGGCTTCCAAAAACTCCTCCCAGGTACGCACGGGGGTGCGTCCCTTGGAGAAGACTGTGTGGAGGTTTCAGCCAATCAGGTTCACCGGATCTGGTTACCGGTAACCTGATTGGCTAAAGCGACATCGAGGGCGGGAGAACACATCGAGGACGGCGCGGACCGAGAAAGGTAAGTGCAGGGCTGGGGGGGGGGGGGAACTGGCTGCATTTGGGGGACAAACTGGCTGCATTTGGGGGGAACTGGCTGTATATGGGGACATGCTGGCTGAATATGGGGGGAACTGGCTGTATATGGGGGACAAACTGGCTGAATATGGGGGGAACTGGCTGAATATGGGGGACAAACTGGCTGAATATGGGGGGAACTGGCTGACTATGGGGGACAAACTGGCTGAATATGGGGGGAACTGGCGGTATATGGGGGACAAACTGGCTGAATATGGGGGGAACTGGCTGAATATGGGGGACAAACTGGCTGAATATGGGGGGAACTGGCTGTATATGGGGGACAAACTGGCTGAATATGGGGGGAACTGGATGTATATGGGGGACAAACTGGCTGAATATGGGGGGGAACTGGCTGAATATGGGGAACAAACTGGCTGAATATGGGGGGAACTGGCTGAATATGGGGGACAAACTGGCTGAATATGGGGGGAACTGGCTGTATATGGGGGACAAACTGGCTGCATTTGGGGGGAACTGGCTGTATATGGGGGACAAACTGGCTGTATATGGGGGCAAACTGGCTGAATATGGGGGGAACTGGCTGTATGTGGGGGACAAACTGGCTGAATAAGGGGGACAAACTGGCTGAATATGGGGGACAAACTGGCTGAATATGGGGGAAAAACTGGCTGAATATGGGGGGAACTGGCTGTATATGGGGGACAAACTGGCTGCATTTGGGGGGAACTGACTGTATATGGGGGACAAACTGGCTGTATATGGGGGCACACTGGCTGTATATGGGGACAAACTGGCTGTATATGAGGACACACTGGCTATATATATGGGGACAAACTGGCTGTATATGGGGGCACACTGGCTATATATATGGGGACAAACTGGCTGTATATGGGGGCACACTGGCTATATATATGGGGACAAACTGGCTGTATATGGTGACAAACTGGCTGTATATGGGGACACACTGGCTATATATATGGGGACAAACTGGCTGTATATGGGGGCACACTGGCTATATATATATATGGGGACAAACTGGCTGTATATATGGGGACAAACTGGCTGTATATGGGGACACACTGGCTATATATATGGGGACAAACTGGCTGTATATGGGGGCACACTGGCTGTATATATGGGGGCACACTGGCTGTATATATGGGGGCACACTGGCTGTATATGGAAACAAACTGGCTGTATTTGAGGGGGCAAACTGGTGGCGTTTGGGCACAGTGGCTGCGTTTAATGGGCACAGTGGCGGCAATTGATTTTTTTTTTCAGTTTGTTTGCGCCCCCCCAAAAAATTTGAGCACCAGCCGCCACTGCCTGCCAGTACTTCCAGCGGCACTCCCAGAATCCATGCCAGCACTTCCAGAATCCTTGACAGTACTTCCAAAGGCAATTGCAGAATCTCGGCCACTACTTTCAACGGAATCCACAGAATCTCTTCTATTACTTCCAATGGTGCTCGAAGAATTCCTGCCAGGATTTCCAGAGCTTTGACCATATAAGGGTATTTAAGCATGTTTTCATGCTAGCTACCCTACTTTGTACAAAAGAACTATACTATACTAGTGTTTCCTATTTCAGATTGAGAGTAATCAGACTAACTTGGTTTACTCTCTTGCCAGCCCACAACCTCCACCTAAACCTGACCCCTGTTTTGCTGTCTTGCCCGTTGCCAACCTGGATTGTCTTGATCCCTCTTCTGCTGTTTTGCCCATAGCTGACCCGTATAAAATTACTAACCACTCTTCTGCTGTCTTGCCTATTGCTGACTAGGGTTGTCCTGACCACTCTTCTGCTGCCTTGCCTGTTGTCAACCTCTGCCTGGACCTGAGCATCCTCTAGTCACTTTCTAATGTAATGTCCACAAATTCTAGCCTCCCAGTCTCGGCTCACTCCATGGCAGTGCAATAGTGGTGCAATGGTGGTGCAACCTGGTACCAGCACG
This sequence comes from Rana muscosa, assembly GCA_029206835.1. Taxonomy (NCBI): domain Eukaryota; kingdom Metazoa; phylum Chordata; class Amphibia; order Anura; family Ranidae; genus Rana; species Rana muscosa. Next base: position 274,357,860 of record CM055122.1, read on the forward strand.
CAGCTAAACCCATCTTCACCATCAGTTTTGCTGAAAACTGTCTGATTTTTAGACTCTGAGCTTTTAGGGAGCCCACCTCACCTATCAGGGTGTGTTGCTGTACCAGGGAACCTCAATGACCACAGGCAAGCAGATAATTTTTTTGTTTGTAGAGTTGTCTAGTCTATGCATTTTAGGCAATTATCTTTGCTCTGTTGTAGTACTAATGTTGGATGCTTGTATCCCCTGTTGTGCATTGTGGTTTTAACTTCCTCCCCTATGTCACTGCTGAGTACTGTAGTAATGTAGGGGCTGAAGGAAAGAAACACAACACATGGCAGAGCACAAAGGCATCCAACACTACCCGAATGCTGAAAAGACTGATGGAGGCTGTTGCGCTTTAATAGAGTAAAAATAGCCAACAGGGACATCCAAAAATCTTAGTATTATACCGCTCCTTTTGGAAAGAGTTGCTTTATGGTGGCCATACAGGCTTGGATTTTATTATCCGATCAATGTGCAATTTGATCAAAACAGTCAAACTGGCGGGCAAATAGGCATAATTTCCCTTCAATAGATTTAGACTCAATTTAAATCAGATTCACTCAAACTAAGTTGATTGACCAGAGTGGAAAATGATCAGTCGTGTTGCATTACTGAAATACTTTGTTCATGAATTTGATTGATTGTATTTTGATTGATCAGCTTATGACAATGCATGGTGAAAACAGAGATGCCATCGATAACTCACTATCATATCTTCCAAACTATCTATTGAAAACCACTTCCCGGTGTAGTTCGATTAATCATGAAGGGAGAGACCGATCGGAAAATAAATCAAACATCTATAGAAGTGTGTATTATATGATATATTATTATATATATTTTGGTAACACTATCACTGTAAATCATTGTCATGCTAGCAGCGTACTATAAACATTGTTTTGTCTTGCCAAATCTTCTCCTCTGTACCCGCCTCCCGGTGTCATTATTTTTCTTTGTAGCAGTGAATGCAGTTTTAATTGCAGAGAATATATTGAGCTAAATCATGTTATGTCACACAGTGTGAGAAATACTTTAGACATAACTTAATTATTCCATAACTGAAATATGAAAACACTGCAATCAGGCTCCATTGTCTGATGAGGTTTGAGCTGTTTCCATTTCAAAGATCTTTCATGTTATATTCTTACCAGTTGGTTTGCTTGCGTAGCTCCGCGAGCTGATGGAGGCGTTTAAGCGCTTTCTCCTGTTTCTTCTCATCTTTCCACGACTTGGAAGCCACATTGCGAGCAAATTCTCTTTGTTTCAGTTCTTTTAATCTCTAAGGAAGGAAAACATATGTACATGTAAGGTAGATTTGTATATTGTAGCGTGTTACTGGTTCATTCATGCTGGTTGGCTGACTGATATGTTGATCCTACAGTTGGTAGGTCACAGTGGTGACAGATTGCTGCGCATCACCGAAGGATGAGCATGACAGTCAGGGGACTAGCAACGTTATTTCTTTATGGCAGGTTTCTTTTAGTGTAACCACATCTTTGGTCCATTTATATCATAATATCCCATTTATATCATAATTTGGCTCGTGCAAATATGCTTTGTTTTTGGATACCCAGGAGCCTTTTGAAATCTATGGTTGGCTGAAATACATGGTGGCTGGATGATTAGGGCTGTGGCCTTACCCCTGTATGGGACGCTGGATTCACTCAGTAGTCAAAAACCAGTCCAGGGTGCTTTGTTTTTGGTTTATTAGGGGATAACCTTGGATAGGGATGGGAAGGTATGGATCACCCAGAACATAGCTTGAAGGCAACTTGAGGACTTGAAACTGTCCCTGCTTCCAAAAATCACATGGCTGCCCTCCCATGGGATATACAGATCAGCTCAACTGATTGATAAAAGGATTTCAAACTCTGACTGCAGGTGCTTTCTCTCCATAGATGCCAAAACACCTACAGTATCTGCTCTTTAGGTTCCCTAAGCAAGAGGTGCAGGGTAGCTGTACTGGCTTTGACTGGCTCTAAACTGTCCCTTTGTAGAAGGCTAGCTGCTTATTGCACCTGGCAGATTTTGGGGTGTAGGTGGTTGAAGCTACTCACTCGGTCCCTTTGATGAATCCTGTGGCACATGTAACTGCTGAACAGGCCTCCTGCTGGATAGGTCCCAATGGCTCCCAGGACGGCTTCAGCTAAGCCTAGCTGACGCTGAAAGGGTGTGAGGCTTCCTCTGCTCTCTCTCTCTTTGGCTCCTTCCTACTGCAAAGGGGCAGAGCCCCCCAGCATAGGTGTCCCCCCCGGGCGACCGGACCCTGGACTCTACTACCACATGGCCAGACTCCAGAATACTTATGGGCTATGTCTACACCTTTTGGGCTGTTCTCACCCAGGTATTGGAGGAGACTCCAAATACTCAGACCTCATCTCTGACCATCCACCCTCTAAGTTCTAGAAGCCAGGGGGAGGCGACAGAGACTCAGCCCTTGGAGCTCTGCCAAACTAACTCTAAACAAATTAACCCTGGCTTCTCTGGCTTCAACAGGAGCCCAACTAAAAGTACCTACTATACACAGGGGGTGCTACAGTGCCATATGTGTTCAGGAACTTATACCTGAAACACAGGAATCTTGAGTTCAGGACCTACACTTCTGAATGCATTCAGCCCGAAACATGAGAACTGTTAGGTACAGCGTCCATCCACCATGTATTCCAGCCTGTCATAGATTTTAATAGACTGCTGACAATCGGGGTTGGATGTTAAACCTGTGCCTCCTAATCGACTGAAACGCCAGGATTTGACGCACATGGGCCAATGCAAGGGGAAGTTATAAACATCAACAGTGTATAGGTAACGGTGGCAGTGCAGGTGGTGCAATATGGCCAAGGGCAATCTGCCCTGCTGCCAACGATTCCATGTTACTGATGCTTACATTTCCCCCTGAATGAGTCATTCACAGGATGGTGGCGCAGACACAGAATGAACTAGGTCCTATGTCATACAAAATGATTGAAGGCCAAGGTGCCGCCACTGCTGCCTATTGAATAACTCATGCAACCATCAACAATGTGTAGGCAGCAGTGGTAGCCCATGTGCAGAACGACTGTACACAGCATGCATCTGAACTTATATTGACATAAGGGTGTGTATGTACATATGAGTTGTGATACAGACCACTTTTTATGCAGGATCTTGCTAGCAATTGGCCTTATACTTACCCGACCATGATCCAGGGAGATATTGCTGACTGAATCTCACCAGCCGCTTGTCAGATTCTTCCTATCTAGGCCTACACATGCCCTTTGCACTCTTCATTCCTATAGATTTTTTGGGGTTGATTTACTAAAGGCAAAAAGGCGGCGAACTTTCCAAAGTGCAGCTGCTCCAGAGCTTAGTAAATGAGGTAAAGCTTCACTTTGCAAAGAGTACCCAATCACATGCAAGGGAAATAAATAAAAAAATGCATTTTTGCTTGCACGTGATTGGATGATGGACGCCAACTTCTTTCATTTACTAAGCTCTGGAGCAACTGCACTTGCACAGTGCAATTGCACTTTGCATAGTTCACAGTCTATTTGCCTTTAGCAAATCAACTCTATTGAGTACACAAGAGAACGACTGTGCAAGAGGGACTGTGAAATCCAGTGATATCTCACTGGATTGGGGGCAGGTTAGTATAATGCTGGTATAATGTTGGTAGGGGGGGACTATGATCTAAGTGTAATGGGACCAAATATTCAGCTACACTTGAAAGAAGATGTAAGCCCTAACTGAATCACATTTAGTTTGCTAAAATACTGTATATAATAAACAATTGGCAATTTTGTATTATTTGGTCTAATACGTCTTGTTAGTGAGTTTGCAAAAGGGTATGACAGTACAGATGTGAACTTTCAAAACAGTGAAGTAAAAATAACATGAGAGGGATAGTCACCAAGTTGTACAATTCAGTGCCTGGGTTGAACAATGTTGTGCCCATTTCCACTATACTGGTAAACATACATTTTTTTTTAAAATAAAACACTTGTTTTCATCACTTTTGCTGCATATAAGCACTGCTGATCTCCTGAATCCTATTTGCAACCATTACTGTCTACATGCACTTCAGCAACTGCTGCACGCCATTTCCTTTGGGCAGGTTCCTTAATGGTGACATTAGTGGACTCTCCACCAGGGTGACAAGGACAGAGCATTGTCACTCTATAACAGGAAGTGCCTGAACAAGGAAGCTCATAGCAGAATCACCAGGTACTGCTTTAATGTAAGCTACAGTTCTAAAAATTATGTTACCATGTTAAAAATTATATGAGAATTTAACTGTTTTGGTTTTGGTCTACTTTAAATGGCAAATAAGGGCAACACGTAAAATCACATAATAATTAGCAAATGCCACCCAAAAACACTGCACGCTAAAGGTGCTATATCTGTTTTAAATAAATACCCAATAACCCCTTTATCTAAGATTAAACAGATATTTCACAGTTCTTTGATTCAGGACTGCAGCATTTTTATCGATTATTCTGCACTCTGCAACCTCCTTGCCTAAGAATTATATTTCTCACTATGTTTTGCTCCCGGTGGACAACCATAAGAAAGAGAAGAAGTGTGAATAATATTCTGAATGATCATAGGTATAGGAGGATTAGAGAGACTCTAGTGGAATTGGAGTCAGAAATCTCTAGCCTATAGAACCAGAGTTTAGTGTGCCTCATTTACACAGAACATTTTCTTGATTGGTCCTACCTGGGCTTAGTATATTGTGACCATGTGTAAATAGGCTTACATGAGAGGACTGTACTTTTACTGATGATGGGGAAAATGTGTAGTCATATAGCAAAAAATCAATAAAAGTCCAAAGAGAAGCTTCACTCCTCACATTACTTGAACTTCAAATAATTGGTGGGTGCTCAAACTGATTGCTATGGATGGTGCTATGCCAAAATCAGATGTGAAGTCACCAGCACTCAACTAAATGTGTTTCACATGTTTATTGGAAAGACAGAGTCACATAAGTCATAAGAAAATGACATTTCAGGGTCTAACAGGATCGCTTCCTCAGGGGGAAATAGTTTTGGGGTCTCAAAGGGTCACAATATCGCCTTAATGAAGGGACCCCTTGAGGCCCCGAAACGTCGCTTTCTCATGGCTTATGTGACTCTGTCTTCCCTATAAACGTGTATCTTCAGCGATAAGTCACCTACTGTTCCTATTGATAAATCTGACTTTGAATAAACCTTATTGCTAATAACAAAGCTAACGGAAGTGAGGGTATCCCAGCTGAGTTATTCAAAATCTTAAAAGATAATGCTGTTAAAGTGCTGCACTCAATATGCCAACAAATTTGGAAAACTTAACAATGGCCACAGGACTGGAAGAGGTCCGTTTAAATTCCGTTACCAAAGAAGGGCAGCGTGAAAGAATGTTCAAACTACCGTATGATCAAACTCATCTCACACGCTAGCAAGGTTATGCTGAAAATTCTACAAGCTAGGCTTCAGCAGCATGTGAACCGAGAGCTACTACAAGTACAAGCTGGATTTCGATGAGGCAGAGGAACTAGAGATCAAATTGCCAAAATTCGCTCGATCATGGAGAAAGCAAGGGAGTTCCAGAAGAATGTCTACTTCTGCTTTATTGACTATAGTAAAGCCTTTGATTGTGTGGATCACAATAAGATGTGACAAATATTGAAAGAAATGGGAATACCAGACTACCTCATCTGTCTTCTGAAAAACCTGTATGCAAGTCAATAAGCAACAGTTAGAACAGAACATGGAACAACGGACTGATTCTAAGTTAAGAAAGGAGTGCGGCAAAGATGTAAATTGTCATCCTACAGAGTACATCATGCGAAATGCCAGGATCGATAAATCATAAGCCGGAATTAAGTTTACCCGGAGAAAATAGGATTTTTATAACAGCTTACCTGTAAAATCCTTTTCTTGGAGTACATCACGGGACACAGAGCGACATAGTCATTACTAATGGGTTATATAGATACCGTCAGGTGCTGGCACTGGCAACTTCCAAAACCGGAAGTACCCTCCCCTATATAAGCCCCTCCCATCAGGGAGCACCTCAGTTTTGTAGCAAAGCAATAAGTGTCCCCAAAGAGGGGCGGGAGCTCTGTGTCCCGTGATGTACTCCAAGAAAAGGATTTTACAGGTAAGCTGTTATAAAAATCCTATTTTCTTTCTCGTACATCACGGGACACAGAGCGACATAGTCATTACTAATGGGATGTCCTAAAGCAATGCCAAATGAGGGGGGGGATACACCATATATAAGCTGAGCGCTATCAGACATGAGGATCTTTTGCGGCCTGCAACACACTGCGCCCACAGGCGACATCCTCCTGACTTCTAACGTCCACCTGGTAGAACCTAGTAAACGTGTGTACTGAAGACCATGTTGCGGCCTTACAGATTTGAGCCAGGGAGGCCTGGTGATGCACTGCCCATGAAGTTCCAACTGCTCTCGTGGAGTGCGCTCTAACTTTGAACGGAGGCGGTCTCCTTCTCAAGCCATAAGCTTGCATAATGACCTGTCGAATAAACTTGGCTAAAGTAGATTTTGACGCTGCCTGACCCTTTCTGGGGCCTTCCGGCAGAATAAACAAAGTATCCGTTCTGCGAATCTGAGCAGTGGCTTTTAGATAAGCTTTAACTGCTCTTACTACATCCAAAGAATGCAATAACTTTTCCTCTACCGAAGTAGGTTTGGGGAAAAAAGAAGGAAGAACCACATCTTGGTTCAAATGAAACCTCGATACCACCTTAGGAAGAAAGGCTGGATGAGGACGTAACACTACTCTGTCCTTATGGATAACCAGATATGGCTCCTTACAGGACATAGCTGCTAATTCCGACACTCTTTTAGCCGAACAAATGGCTACTAGAAAAATCAATTTCCTGGTGAGAAGAACCAAAGAAATATGCTGTAATGGTTCAAATGGTTGTTTCTGTAGAACCGACAGAACCAAGTTTAGATCCCATGGACATATGGGGATATTAACCGGAGGACTAATACGCATCACTCCTTGTATAAAGGCTTTGACTAGTGAATGCGAAGCCAAGGGCCTTTGAAAAAATAGGCCGAAATCTGACCCTTGATAGTACTCAAGGCAAGCTTCCTATCTACAGCCCATTGTAGGAAGTCCAGAATCCTACCTATTACGTATTTACGTGGATGCCATTTCTTGGCCTCACACCAGGCGATGTACGCCTTCCAGATTCTATAGTAGATCTGCCTGGATACCGGCTTCCTGGCATTGATCATGGTAGATACCACAGAATTAGAGAGCCCTCTCTTTTTTAGAATGTGGGCTTCAATAGCCAGGCCGTCAAACCTAGGGCTGGTAAGGAAGGGTGGTATATCGGTCCTTGCGAAAGCAGGTCCGGACGACGTGGGAGAGTCCAAGGACTCCCCACTGATATTTTACAATCTCCGCGTACCACGCTCTTCGGGCCACGCTGGAGCCACCAGAATCACTGGTTTCTTTTCTACCCTGATTCTGCGGAGTAATCGAAGTAACAATTGTGGTGGTGGAAATGCATATATCAGCTTGAACTGATCCCAAGGGAACACTAGGGCATCCGAGCCGCAAGCTAGGGGATCCCTTGTCCGAGAGACAAACCTGTCCACCTTTGCGTTGATGCTAGAAAATCTACATCCGATGTTCCCCACCGCTGACATATTGTCCAGAAAACCTCGGGGTGAAGGGACCCTTCCTCTGGGCATAATTGCTGGCGACTTAGAAAGTCCGCCTTCCAATTCTCCACTCCTGGAATGAATACCGCAGATATGGCTGGGACATATCTTTCTGCCCATTTCAGGATGTAATTTACTTCCCTCTGGGCTGCACGACTCCTGGTGCCCCCCTGATGATTGATATATGCCACTGCTGTGGCATTGTCTGATTGAATTCTGACAGGGGACCCTTGGAGTTTGGATGTCCATGCTACTAGGGCATACCGGGCTCTCGTATCTCTAAGAGATTGATGGGCAGGGCCTTTTCTGCATCCGACCATCTGCCCTGGAGAGACTATTGCTCCAGTACAGCTCCCCAGCCTATAAGGCTGGCATCTGTAGTGACCACCTTCCAAGAAATCGGACTGAAGGATTTCCCTTTTTCCAGATTCTGGGGAACCAACCACCAACGGAGGCTCTTGCGAACGGAAGGGGACAAGGACATTGTAAGTCTAGGGCCTGAACTTTTTTGTTCCAGGCTGACAGTATGGCCCCTTGCAAATTCCTTGAATGGAATTGACCGTAGGGTACTGCTTCGAATGATGCCACCATTTTTCCCAGCAGCCTCATGCACAGGCGTATGGACGGCTGTCTTTTTTGTACCCACTAAGTGGATCAAATCTTTCAAAGACAACACCTTTCCTCGAGGCAAGAATATTTTTCTCTGGCCTGAATCCAATCTTAGCCCCAAGTATTCCAGACTTTTGACTGGTTTTAGGGCTGACTTGTCTCGGTTGATAATCCAACCGTGATATTCCAGATACTTGATTGTCTCGTGAACAACCACTTCTAGTTTTTTCACTGAGTGGTCTATCAGCAACAAGTCATCTAGATATGCCATTATCATTACACCTTGTGTTCTTAGATTGGCCAATAAAGGGCCAGAATTTTTGTAAACACTCGTGGTGCTGTGGCCAAACCGAAGGGTAAGGCTCTGAACTGAAAATGGCGCCCTTCTACTGCAAAGCGTAGAAATTTTTGGTGGACTGGAAAGATGGGAATGTGCAAATAAGCATCTTTGATGTCGATCGCGGCTAACCAATCCTCCCCTTGTAGGGTAGTGGCCACTGATCGGATCGACTCCATCGGAAAGTCCTGATATACAGGAATTTGTATAGCCCTTTTAGAATTAATATGGGCCTCCCGTCCGCGTTTGCTTCGGGACTGTAAAGAGGTTTGAGTAAAACCCGAACCCTCATTCTTCCAGGGGAACCTCCATAATTACTCCTTGGAGCAATAGTTGTTCTAGTGCCACAGGAGGGACTCTCTCTTCCGGGGATCCCTTGGCACGTTTGACCTCAAAAATGGGAAGGAGGAGAGTCTTTTAACTCCAAACTGTATCCCAAACATACCGCGGAGAGCACCTATCTGCTTGATCGTGTCCCGCCAGGTCTCTTGCGAACAACTGGAGTCCTCCCCCCACCCGACTGAGTGGGGGCAACCCTCAATGAATTTAACTTTGGGGGAGGTTTTGTACCTCCCCTGACCCAGGGTTTCTCATTACCCTGCTATTGTCCCTGTTTTTTACCCCCGGGAATTGACCGAGGAGGCCGTCGGAACTGTTACACAGCCGATGCCTCAGGGACTGGAGAAGCAGGCCTCTTAAAGAGGGACCTCTAACTCTGTTTTTAACCGGCAAGAGCGTATTTACCGCTGGAAATTTTCTGGATATATTTGTCCAGGTTTTCCCTGAATAAGCGTTCACCATGAAATGGGACGCTAACCAGCCATTCTTTACAGGGAGCTTCAGCAGACCAGTTTTTGAGCCATAGAAGCCTACGCATATGTACTATAGACAGCGTAAGGCGGGAGGCGTGATGGACTGAATCCTTTATGGCGTCAACCGCAAAGCCTAAGGCTCTAGGTAGATCAGCTAGGGCAAAGCCTGCTGATCTGTCAAGTCCCTCAAGACCTGTTTCAACTGATCCTTCACTGCTTAGCAGACCCCAATAGCTGCTACTGCTGGTTGTGTCACCAAGCTTGCTGTAGAAAGAAGCAGACTTTCATAAGGACTCCAATCTTTTATCTATTGGGTTCTTGAACATTTGGACATTATCCACTGGACATGTCAGTGATTTATACATACAAGAGATGGCTGCGTCCACTGTAGGGACCTTCCATTTTTTTTTTTTGATGAACTTATCCTCCATGGGATAGACCACCGGAAATCTCTTGGGGGAATACATATTTTCTCAGGACGTTCCCAATCCTGGTAAATAAGCCCTTTCAGTAAAGGGTGAAGTGGAAAAGAACAGACAGTCTGGGGGCTTCTAGCGACCCCAACGAGGATACAGTAGTGGTTGATGGTTCCGCAAGGTGCATTTTTAAATGCTGATTGGACCATGTTAGTCAGAGACTGAACCCATAATCTTTCAGCTTGAGATGCTGAGAAAAGGTTCCCCCACTGTTGATTCCTCTATAACAGAATCAACCTCATCCTGATCCCCTTCAGGCAGGTCGATCCCTGTATGGGACTGTTGCTCTGCTAACAGGCACTCTGAAGGAGGAGACGGAGATCGGGCGTGCTTTCCCTGACAGGGAGGCAGCGATCAATGTTGACAATCTCTCTCTAATCCTCCCAGAGCTGAGGAAAAAACCTCCTCTGTTACATACACAGGAGCAGGTGAACTGAGGACAGCCACAGTACCAAGTACCCCTGCGGGGTCTCTACGGTCACTTACCTCTGAACTTCAGGGGAGACTGGTGCAGCAGAAGTATGCCCAAGATCCTCAGAGCCCGATGAGACCCCCTTCGCTTCCTGGAAGATTTAGTTCCGGAGCTTCTGGACGGCATATTCCTAAGCCTAAAGCTGAGGTATTCCAGCCGTAATACACCACTTTTACTGAGAATAGTCTAGCACAATTGCTGCTATATCACAGTTGGTGTCTACTAAAGTGCCTTTCTAGGGGATGCCTGCATCAACCGCCTCTGTGTGCCTTTATATTGTTGCTAGCTCTGTCTGTGCACTTCAACAGCCAGCTATAATGTGCTTTAAAACACGCTGGACGCCCGCACATGCGCAGTAGCGCCGCGGCGCACACCTGAGCGTCATCCACCCGCTCCGCCCCTTTTTCCAGATCGCCTCTATGAATAGAGGCGCGTGCACACGCACGCGCGCGGGCACGTGCGCCTTCGGCGCCTTTTTTGAAAACAACAAGGAGCTAGATGGGAGCCAGGGTCCCTTTGCCGCAGGGCCCAGGGATGGATGAGCGCAGCAACAGGGCAGAGGAGACAGCTTCCCAGGAGAGAACATACCAACTGCCTGGATTTGATTCTGGAAGAAAAAAATCCACATTACAAGAAAAAAAAACCATAGCGGCCTCTAGTGTCTAACACAGGTACCGCGGTCTTACATTTTTTTTTTATTTTTTTTTTCTTGCCTACTATTAAAATTTTTACATTTTCTCAGTAGTAACAGGCATACACAGAATATTAGCGGGAATACCTTAGGTAACAGGCAGAAAGACAAAATAGGCTTGGGGGTCCCTCAATAGAACCAAGTTCCCGAGGGCCCCCACTTACCTTTTCCTCGCCGCAGGACTCTGTTTGGTCCACAGAAGCCCAAACTTCACCTATCACGGCAGGCATTGTAATCAAACCTTCAGGGACCGGGTTCCCAAGGATTCCACTCCCCTGGACCTGTATAGCACCCTGCACAGAAAACATCTTGGTCGTGGGTATGACCAGAGCTCTGGATCCCAGGGTCCAGCTCTCCTAAGAGAAGCATTACAGGCAAAACCTTGCTCTTCTCTGCAAGGCCCGGGTACCGACCGTTTAGCTATGAAGCTTTTTTGGTCGGATCCGGAATAGCTTACTGAGGCCCAAAAGAACCTGTACGCAAGCTCAGTGAAAAACACATGTTTCTTCTTGGCCAACACCTTAGACACTGGCAAAAAACTGAGGTGCTCCCGGATGGGAGGGGCTTATATAGGAGAGGGTACTTCCGGTTTTGGAAGTTGCCAGTGCCAGCACCTGACGGTATCTATATAACCCATTAGTAATGACTATGTCGCTCTGTGTCCCGTGATGTACGAGAAAGAAATATCAACAACCTGAGATATGCAGACAATATGACACTAATGACAGAAAGTGAAGAACTAAAGAGTCTCGTAACGAAGGTGAATGAGGAGAGCGCAAAAGCTGTCCTGAAATTGAACATTAAGAAAACTAAGATCATGGCAACCGGACCCATCACTCCTTGGCAAATAGAAGGAGAAGAAATGGAAACCATGACGGATTTTATCTTCCTAGGCTCCAAGATCACGGCAGACAGTGACTGTAGCCATGAAATTAAGAAACGCTTGCTTCTTGGGAGGAAAGCAAAGGCAAACCTAGACAACATTATAAAAAGCAGAGACCTCACCCTACCGACAAATTGCCGTATAGTCAAAGCTATGGTATTCCCAATAGTAATCTATGTCTGTGAAAGTTGGAGCGTAAGGAAGGCTGAATGACGAAGAATTTATGCTTTTGAACTATGGTGTTGGAGAAGACTCTTGAAAGTCCCTTGGACAGCAAGAAGATCTAACCAGTCAATCTTGAAAGAAATCAACCCTGAATATTTTTTTTTTTTTTTCCCTGTATATGTTTTTTTTTTTCCAGAAAAAAAAAAAACAAGTTTATTGATTCAAGTTTGACACTTACAGTCCAAAGTACCATAATCTCTTCAAATACAGTCAACATGAGCGTACTACTTACAATACATGCAATGAATTTTAAACACAATTGTCACCATCCTGAGTATGCATACTGCCATGAGCGGCCACCGCACCTCCCCCAAGTCACTGACTGTGCCCGGACAATCTGCCCATTATACTCCCGTGCCTATGCACTTAAGTAGCATATCAACCCACATTTAGTCTCAAAAGTCTGTCCATAATTAGGTCGTCCGGAGCTAGCCCCGGTGTTCCCAACCACAGGTCCCATAATTTTTCAAACTTTCCAGAGCATCCCCTATGCTGGTATATAACCTTTTCCATTCTCAGTGCGTTACCAAGTGCATTAATCCATTCCTTGACTGTGGGGGGTGATTCAGACTTCCAATGTTGCATAATCATTTTGCGGGCCATGAAAAGGGCCCTAGTGAGGGCTTCCCTAATATGGGGTTCCCATTCCAGCTCATCTAGCAGATTCAGAAGACATTGTTTCGGATCTAATGGGACTGACACCTGGAATACTGTGTTCAGCGTGTCTGTCACCCCCTTCCAATAGGTATGCAACTTGGGGCAGCGCCAGAGCATGTGTATCAGGTCCCCATGGTCTCTTTTACATCTCGTACAGGTCGGTGCGGGCAGCAGTCCCATACCGTATAGTCTGTGAGGCGTGTAGTATACTCTCAGGAGTGTATATAGTTGCGTCAGCCACTGTGTCACATTGAGGGAGCATACGGTAACCGACTGCAGGGCCTCCTCCCACTGATCCTCATCCAGGGGCCCCACATCCGTTTCCCATTTCCCTTTAACAGTCAGGGGGTGTTTTGTGAGAAATTTACAAAGCAGTGTGCCGTAGCTCTGGGAAATGAAGCCCTTAGACGTCTCTGCACCCCTAAGCTGCAAGAGAAGCGGAGGGGAATCTACATGCCACTCTGAGACCCTTGACTGAGCTGTAAATGCATGCCGAAGCTGCAGATAGTAGAAAAGCATGTTCGCAGGCAAATGATATGCCTCCCTTAAAGTCTCAAAGGGTAGTAACTTGCCGTTCCCAATAATTTGTGTCAGGTAGCAGACTCCATACCTCTTCCACCTGTCCCCATGCTGTAATTTGGCTAGCTCGGGATAGGAATCATTTGCCCAGATAGGGCTGAACTCCGTAATACCTGAGGCCCCCTGTAAATATTTAGTTTTATTCCATATCTTCTGTATTAAACTGTACGTAGGGAAGCTTTTGTGAGGCCTTCCAAAAGCTAGGGCCTCAAGCTCTGTCGGAACTGACTTTCCCCCCACTGTCCAAAGCATAATATGTTCAGAGGCGCCATGACTTCTACCCGCCGTGTCACCCTCCAAAACCATGGTACCTATCAGATGCTGCAATTGCGACGCCAGATAGTACAACCACGGATTCGGCAAGGCAAGGCCACCTTCACCCTTGGGGCGTTGCAAGTGCTCTAATTTTATCCTGGGGGGACGATTTTTCCAGATCAGTTCGCGAAATATGGTATTCACTATTCTGAAGATCTTCAGTGGGATCACTACCGGGGAATTGTGGAGCATGTACAGCAGTTGGGGCATAAGAATCATTTTAATTAGATTCACTCTGCCCGCAACCGACATACACAGAGTGCTCCACGTTTTAACCCGAGATCGGAATCTGGCCAGCAGCGGGGAGATATTGAGCTGACTGTATTCCCTGATATGCGGCGTCACTTGTATCCCCAGATATTTGAAGGAGGTGGCTACAGGAATACCCCCCACCCGGTCTCCGTGATGTAACAGGACATCATCCAGTGGCATTAAGGCTGACTTGGTCCAATTTATTTTAAGGCCCGAGAACTCCCCAAACCGAGCCACCGTCTCCATCGTCTCGCTCAGGGATTGTTCTGTATCACCCAGCAGAATCATTGTATCGTCTGCATAAAGCATCACTTTCTCCTGTCTGTCCCCATAGCAGAAGCCAGTGATACCCCTATGGTCTCTAATCTGAATCGCCAATGGCTCTATAGCCAAGGCAAACAGCAGGGGGGACAATGGACACCCCTGCCGCGTACCCCGGTCCAGAGCAAAGGCCGGCGACACTCTCCCCGCCTCTCTAATAACCGCCTGGGGGCAGTGGTACAGCAAACGCACCCAAGAAATGAACACCTCCCCGAAACCAAATCGCCTCAACACCTCCCAAAGGTACGGCCACTCAACGCTATCAAAAGCTTTCATAGCGTCAAGCGACAGCAGAGCTCTCTTACCCATGTTATCAGCCTGGGATTGCATATTAAAAAATAGTCTCCTGAGGTTTATTGCCGTGGATATGTTGGGCATAAATCCCGCCTGATCTGGGTGTATGACAGAGGTAATCACTTTATTTAGCCTGAGGGCCAGTACCTTCGCCAAGATCTTTATGTCTGTTTGTAATAGCGAAATCGGCCTATACGAGGCCGGGTCCACTGGGTCCTTTCCTGGTTTGAGGATCAACACAATATGTGCCTTTGCCATAGATGGCGGGAGGACGCCAGACTCCCTTGCAGCATTAAAGACCCCCAACAGCTTAGGCAACAGGACCTCAGAGTACTGTCTGTAAATCTCCATGGGGATTCCATCCCCCCCTGGAGCCTTACCGTTAGGGAAGGCCGCCACCGCCACCTGCATCTCCTCCAAACTCAATGGAGAATCTAACTCCATGCTCCGAGTAGGGGAGAGACGCGGGAACGTAATTTCGTCCAGGTAGCCAGACAGCTCCCCCGAGCTATATTCCGAGGCTGGGCGATACAGTGATTCATAGAAGTCTGCCAATGTCTTTATTATGAGATCAGGGGAGTTAACCAGTCGCCCCTCCGTGGTTCGCAGGGTACCAATAACCGGGGATTTCTGTTCTGAATTAGCTATCCTAGCCAAGAGACAGCCCGTCGTCTCCCCCTCCTCAAAAAATGCTGTTTTGGTAAAGAACCTCTTTTTTTCCACCGAAGAGGCGAGCAGGTGCTCATACGCAGATTGAGCCGACTGCCATGCCCCCTTAGCCGAGTCAGTGGGATCCTGCACGTACTGAGCCTCCAGAGAATGGACTTGCCTCTCCAGAGCTTCCCTGAAGGCCTCAGAGCGCCTCTTGACCTTATTGACCTCATTGCTAAGTAAACGTCGAAGGTAAACTTTAAATGCCTCCCATTCAGCAAGGAGAGACCCTGGATCAGGCTGGTCGGAGAAAAACCTCTGAACGCTCCCCTCTAGTTCCTCTGGGGCAGTAAATAGCTTAAGCCAAAAGGCGTTAAATTTCCAGGGTGCTCTGGAGAGTGTAGATAAATGAGTCACCGTAAGACCGATCACCATGTAAGAGTGATCAGAAACACATCTAGGTTTGTAGGAGACCTCCAAAACCGAGGGGAGCATCGCAGGGTTACCCACCGCCAAGTCTATTCTAGATAGTGACCCATGGGACTTAGAGAAACAAGAAAATTGTTTAACTGTAGGGTTTCGGTGCCTCCATATGTCTAGCCAGCCCACCTCCCGAAACAGTCTAGCCAGAGGAGTAGGCCTACAAGAGCTCGCCCCCGGTATCGGATGCTTGTCCATCCCCGGATCCAACCAGCTGTTAAAGTCTCCCACCAGAAGCATCGGGAGCTCCGGCCTGCCCCCCAAAAACTCCAGGAGAAGCCGCAGCACCCGAGCATCAAACGGGGGAGGTATGTAAACACAGGCTAATATACAGTTCAAAATACCAATGCGGCAATGTAAAAACACAAACCTGCCCTCAGAATCAACCCTAGAGGCATACTCCTGGTAGTCCAGAGACCTGTGCACCACCACGCTCACCCCCCGGGAGAAGGAGGTGTGAGTGGAGTGGTACGCCCAGCCCACCATGGAGTATTTCATACAACCTTTAGTGTCAGGTGTCAGATGCGTTTCCTGAAAACATAAGATAGCAGGGTAGAACTTTTTCATACAAGTAAACACCATAGTCCGCTTAAGGGGGGAGTTCAGGCCCCTAACATTCCAGGAGATCAAGGGGGTACCCTCCATTGCAGAGGCAGAAATAGTGACAGGGTGGGGCCCTTGGGCACCCCCAGCTCGGACTGTTCCAGTGAGTCAAAGTTAGTGGGGCGATGAAGAACTACGGTAGCAACAAAGCGATAGGTGACCAGAAAAAAGTACATCTTTGGACTGTAAGGTAGCGTACACTGTAGAACACAACAAGGCACAACGGTGCCAACAAACAGTAGAGCAGTTGTTGATAGGTAGTCCCCAGTCCGGTGGAGAATCCTCATAGTAGGAAGCGCCTGGACGGGGCTGAAATATACAGTCAGCCACAGTAACATCGCCAACAGGGCAACTCCTGGAACCGCAACCCAGCCCAACAGTGGGCTAACTGAAGGTCGATGTATTTCTACTAGATTCAAGATTAAACCTAAGTTGAATTCACAGTTCTTGTCCTAGCACATTTGAAAATTAAGTTTTCCCCCCGGCACAAGAAGAGGAACCGGATAAAATGAAAGGGTGTCCTTGAAGCCAGAACAGCATCCCATCAATGCAAGGAGATCAACAATCCAGGTATAAATGCACATTTTGTGTTACACGAGTTGTCAGGGTCAGTCTCCTCCAGCATCCACCCTGCGACGACGTAAGGCCTGCTCATTGTGATCCAGCCAGGCCGCCGCGTCCCTGGCCGACTCAAAGAACTGCGCCTGGCCATCCGCCGTCACTCGCAGTTTAGCTGGGTAGAGCATTGCATATGGCAGTTGCAGGGCTCTCAGGCGTTTCTTTACGTCACCAAACTTTGCTCTACTCCTCTGCACCTCAGCAGAGAAATAGGGGTAGAATGACACTCTGACTCCGTTAAATGTGACATTGCCCTGCTCCCGCGCGCAGCGAAGAACTGTCTCTCTGTCACGGTAATGTAGGAGCTTGGCCAGCATTGAACGGGGAGGGGCCCCCTGTGGGGGGGGGGGCGGCCCGGCACTCTATGAGCTCGTTCCACTGTAAAAAATGGGGAAAAAGCTTCCCTTCCAAACACCTCGATAAGCCAGTTCTCCACAAACATGGTGGGGTCTCTGCCCTCTGATTTCTCTGGGAGACCGACAATACGGACGTTGTTCCTGCGCAAACGGTTTTCTGTGTCCTCTGCTCTGTTAAACGTGTCTTGGGCCATGCGGTGTGCTGCCCTGGCCTCACTTGCTAATGGGGGTAACTTGTCCTCTAAATCGCTCACTCTGCTCTCCACAGCTGTCGCCCTTTCCCTGACCTTTTGAAGATCTTGCCTCAGAAGGGACACCTCTTCCCTCAGACCCCCAAACTGCGCCTTCATGTCAGCATTGCCCATCTGCACAGCCCTCAGTATGTCTGCTAATGTAGGCTCTGGTGTGTCTTCCGAAGGGGGGGAGGAGGGGGGCTGAACCGCATCAGCCTCAGAGCGGTGGGGGGTGTCCTCCATATCATGGCCCCAGTCTGCCTGCGTGGCCTGGTTTCCTCCATCCCCATCATCCACTGTCCCCCCAACGTCAGAAAGCACAGGGCCCTGTACCTTCTGGGTGTAGTAGAGCATGTCCCTCGTCTGAGCCTTTGGAGCTTTCCTACTGCCAGTTTCCTTAGGCTTGTCTGTCAGCCGCGATGAGCGCTGTGCTGCGGCGGCGCCATCTTGGGAGTCCGGTCCCGCCATCTCCAGCATACCGCAACGGGTCTTCCCCCGTGTACAGAGGGCCGGCGGTGGGTCCGGGCAGTGCAGGGGTTCAGTAGCCAGCTGGGGAGCCGAAGAGAGCAGGATCAGAGATGCCGGGGTAGGATCAATGGACGGATCAGGCAGGAGCTGTGAGAAGTGCGTCCTCTCACATGCCGGTCTTGGCCACGCCCCCAACCCTGAATATTTACTGGAAGGCCAGATCCTGAAGCTGAAACTCAAATATTTTGGCCACCTAATGTGAAGAGGGGACTCATTGCAAAAGACCCTAATTCTGGGAAAAAGGAAGGAAAAATGAGAAAAGGATGACAGAAAACAAGATGGATAGATAGCATTATTGGAACAACAAACATGAAGTTAAACAAGCTCTGAGAGGCAGTGGAGGACAGAAAAGCCTGGCGGCTATGGTCCATGAGGCTACGAAGAGTCGGACACGACTAAACGACTGAACAACTACAAAGTCAAATATAAACCCTAAAGAGAAGCTGACCTCCAGGCAAACAGAAATAAAGACAAAATACATATAAGAGATCTGTTTTGCCCAACAGAGGATTATTATTTCTCTCTATCAAGATGAATTTCAGGTATGGCAAGTTGAAAAATACATTGGTCCAACTTGGACCAATGTGTGTTTGTGCCATACCTGGTTGATCCTTGTGGAAGCTGGAAATCACTGTAATTGGCACTGCTACTACAGTGATTGCCACTGGCTCCTGTGCCGAGCGGCTGCACTGCTCCTTACTGAACAGAGGAAGGCTGTTTGGTTGGCATGGGTTCCATTAAGAGAACACTTTCCATTTTCTCAATAAATGCAAAGTGTTCTCTGACTACAACAAGGTAGAGATTGCGACTTCACCACCCAGCCTCTCCATCTCATCCAATTAGAGAAAGGTTTAAATTAATGAGTAAGTGACCTATTGTGATCAGTAAGCAGCAGGGCAGTTGCTCAGCACGGGACATTGAAATCTGCGGAGATCACTGGAGTATTGGTGTCTACTACAGAGATTTCCAGCTTCTAGAGTGATTCCAGAGGTATGACACAGACATATTTGCATCGGTCCAAGCTGGGCCACTGTAACTATGTAAAAATTGGCATACATGGAATTCATTTTTAACATTTGCACATCCTACAAGTCTCTACAGGAAGATATGCTTGACAGGCACTGGGATTCCTAGGTTTATTCAAACAATCAAATCTTGGAAGCTTTCAGATTAGCTCACTGGCTGGGTGAGGCAGTTGCCAAAGCAAACGGGCCCCTCAATGGGTGCCAGGGAATGACTCTAAACGTAAACATACAGAAATGGGCACCAGACCATAAGGTGAGAGTCCAAGAAGATTTTTCAATAGTTCACAATTCAACCATAAAAAAACAGCCAACATGTGCACTGCTCTATACACACTACAAATCCCATAATCCATACTCAGGAGAAAGCAAGAGAGGGGGACTACTTTCCTACATACAGTGGAACCAGGGTGAACGGATGAAGCCACCCTCTAACAGAAAGTCAGATCACAGTAGCCCAAAAAAATGGAATTTGGAGATTTGAAGGGATGCTGAGAGCAATAGAATGGACTTTCTTGATTTAAGAATACATACCGTATATACTCGAGTATAAGCCGACCCGAATATAAGCAGAGGCACCTAATTTTACCACAAAAAACTGGGAAAACGTATTGACTCGAGTATAAGCCTAGGGTGTCCATCTGCATGCCTCACTGTGCCTCACCTTGCCTCACTGTGTCCATGTGCATGCCTCACTGTGTCCATGCCTCACTATGCCCATGCCTCACTGTGCCCATGCCTCACTGTGTCCATGACTAGACTGACATTTAACATGGGAGTCTATAGAAAGAGGGTAGTTTCTCAGGTGACTTTGAGGACCCGGTACTGGTAGTTTCGGGTCCAGGGGACCTACGACCGGCCGGTACCGGGTCCCCAAAGTCACCAGAGAAATTACCGTTTAACATGGGAGTCTATGGAAGGGGTGCCCAGCTTTGAAAAATCGGTGCTCCCCAGCCGTAGGTCCCCCGGACAACAAACTTTGCACACTTGTAGAGGAAGAGTGGGGCTACATGTGTGCCAGGATTGGGGTCCAGGGGACCTACGGCCGGCCGGTATTGGGTCTCCAAAATCCGGGAGATCAGGCGAAAAAAGGTGACTCGAGTATAAGCCAAGGGGGGCATTTTCAGCACAAAAAAATGTGCTGAAAAACTCAGCTTATACTCGAGTATATACGGTACTTGAAAAGAATTTCAGAGTTTAAAGGCTTATAAAAAGAGTATTTTTAAACAGAGAGGAGAAGAATGTGTCTTTTTCTTTTTAACAATGGAAACTACCCTCCCAGCATTATTTTATGTTACCTTGTTCCTGTGACCTCATCACCAGGCCTGTAAAAATCTTGAAGGGGCAGTTGCTGGTAGCTCAGTTCCTTTGAAGTAGGCACACCCCCAGAATTACATCTCCCTGAGACCTTTACCTATACATAATGGGGTTGATTTACTAAAGGCAAAAAGGTGGTTCAGTTTGTAAGGGAATTTGCCCCAAAGATTAGTGAATTTCACTTTGCAAAGAATGCCCAATTGAGTGCAAGAAAAAAAAAATAGGATTTTTAAAACAGCTTACCTGTAAAATCCTTTTCTTGGAGTACATCACGGGACACAGAGCGGCATAGTCATTACTATGTGGGTTATATAGAATTACCTTCAGGTGCTGGCACTGGCAACTTCCAAAACAGGAAGTACCCTCCCCTATATAAGCCCCTCCCATCCGGGAGTACCTCAGTTTTGTAGCAAAGCAATACGTGTCCCCAAAAGAGGGGTGGGAGCTCTGTGTCCCGTGATGTACTCCAAGAAAAGGATTTTACAGGTAAGCTGTTTTAAAAATCCTATTTTCTTGTTCATACATCACGGGACACAGAGCGGCATAGTCATTACTATGTGGGACGTCCCAAAGCAATGCCAAATGAGGGGGGGGATACACCATACATAAGCTGGGCGCCATCAGGCATGAGGATCTTTTGCGGCCTGCAACACACTGCGCCCAAAGGCGACATCCTCCTGACTTCTAACGTCCACCTGGTAGAACCTAGTAAACGTGTGTACTGAAGACCATGTTGCGGCCTTACAAATTTGCGCCAGGGAGGCCTGGTGATGCACTGCCCATGAAGTTCCAACTGCTCTCGTGGAGTGCGCCCTAACTTTGAACGGAGGCGGTCTACTTCTCAAGCCATAGGCTTGTATTATGACCTGTCGAATCCACTTGGCTAAAGTAGATTTTGATGCTGCCTGACCCTTTCTGGGGCCTTCCGGCAGAACAAACAAAGAATCCGTTCTACGAATCTGAGCATTGGCTTTTAGATAAGTTTTAACTGCTCTTACTACATCCAAAGAATGCAATAACTTTTCCTCTACCGAGCTTGGTTTGGGGAAAAAAGAAGGAAGAACCACATCCTGGTTCAAGTGAAACATCGATACCACCTTAGGAAGAAAGGCTGGGTGAGGGCGTAATACTACTCTGTCCTTATGAATAACCAGATATGGCTCCTTACAGGACATGGCGGCTAATTCCGACACTCTCCTAGCCGAGCATATGGCTACTAAAAATATCAATTTTCTGGTGAGTAGAACCAAGGAAATGTGCCGCAAAGGTTCAAACGGCTGCTTCTGCAGAACCGACAGAACCAAATTTAGATCCCATGGGCATATGGGAGCTTTAATCGGTGGAATAATACGAGTCACCCCTTGCATAAAGGATTTGACAAGTGAATGCATAGCCAGGGGCCTTTGAAATAGTATTGATAAGGCCGAAACCTGGCCCTTGATAGTACTTAAGGCAAACTTCCTGTCTACAGCCCACTGTAGGAAGTCCAGAATTCTGCCTATAACGTATTTACGTGGATGCCATTTTCTGGCCTCGCACCAAGTAATGTACGCCTTCCAAACTCTATAGTAGATCTGCCTGGATACAGGCTTCCTGGCATTGATTATAGTTGATACCACAGAGTTAGAGAGACCTCTCTTCTTTAGGATGTGGGATTCAATAGCCAGGCCGTTAAACTTAGAGTTAGTAAGGAAGGGTGGTATATCGGTCCTTGCGAAAGCAGGTCCGGACGACGTGGAAGGGTCCAAGGACTCCCCACAGACATTTTGATGATCTCCGCGTACCAGGCCCTTCGGGGCCACGCTGGAGCCACCAGGATCACCGGCTTCTTTTCCAACCTGACTCTGCGAAGGAGTCGAGGCAACAATTGTAGCGGAGGGAATGCATATATCAGTCTGAACTGATCCCAAGGGAACACCAGAGCATCCGAGCCGCAAGCGAGGGGATCCCTTGTCCGGGAGACAAATCTGTCCACCTTTGCGTTGAATCTGGATGCTAGCAGATCTACATCCGGTGTTCCCCACCGCTGACATATTGCTCGGAAGACCTCGGGATGAAGGGACCATTCCCCTGGGCATAACTGTTGGCGACTCAGAAAGTCCGCCTTCCAATTCTCCACCCCTGGAATGAAGACAGCTGATATACATGGGACATGCTTTTCTGCCCATTCCAGGATGTGACTTACTTCCCTCTGGGCTGCACGACTCCTGGTGCCTCCCTGATGATTGATATATGCCACTGCTGTGGCATTGTCTGATTGAATTCTGACAGGGGACCCTTGGAGTCTGGATGTCCAGGCTACTAGGGCATACCGGGCTGCTCGTATCTCTAAGAGATTGATGGGCAGGGTTTTTACTACATTTGACCATCTGCCCTGGAGAGACCATTGCTCCAGTACTGCCCCCCAGCCTATAAGGCTGGCATCTGTAGTGACCACCTTCCAGGATATCGGACTGAAGGGTTTTCCCTTCTGGAGATTCTGGGGGATCAACCACCAGCAGAGACTCTTCCGAACGGAAGGGGACAAAGCCATCGGGAAGTCTAGAGCCTGAATTTTTCCGTTCCAGGCGGACAATATGGCCCTCTGTAAATTCCTTGAGTGGAATTGGGCGTATGGCACAGCTTCGAATGATGCTACCATCTTTCCTAGCAGCCTCATGCACAGGCGTATGGACGGCTGTCTTTTTGCACAAAGCAGACAGACCAAGCCACTCAAAGAGGATACCTTGTCTAGAGGTAAGAAAATCTTCCTCTGGTCTGAATCCAGCCGTAGCCCTAGATATACCAGGTTTTTCACTGGCTGTAGGGCTGACTTGTCCAGGTTGATGACCCAACCGTGAGATTCTAGATACTTGATTGTATCGACAATTACCACTTCTAGCTTGGCAACTGAGTGGTCCATCAACAACAGGTCGTCTAGGTATGCCATTATCGTTACACCTCGTGTTCTTAGATCGGCCAACAGTGGGGACAGAATTTTTGTGAACACTCGTGGTGCTGTGGCCAGACCGAATGGTAAGGCTCTGAACTGAAAATGGCGCCCTTCTACTGCAAAGCGTAGAATTTTTTGATGACCTGGAAAGATGGGAACATGCAAGTAAGCATCTTTGATGTCGATCGAGGCTAACCATTCCTCCCCCTGTAGGGCAGCGGTGACCGATCGGATCGACTCCATCCGGAAAGACCGGACGTTTAGAAATTTGTTTAGACTCTTTAGGTCCAATATGGGTCTTATGTCCCCGTTTGGTTTCGGGAATGTGAAAAGGTTTGAGTAGAAACCCAACCCCCACTCTTCCATAGGAACCTCCATAATTACTCCTTGGAGCAATAGCTGTTCTAACACCAATAGGAGAGACCCTCTTTTCAGAGGGTCTCTTGGCATGCCTGACCACATAAAATGGGAAGGAGGAGACACTTTTAACTCCAACTTGTATCCCAGAGTTACTGCGGAGAGCACCCATCTGTCTTTGATCGTCTCCCGCCAGGTCTCTGCGAACAACTGAAGTCTTCCCCCCACCCGTTTGAGTGGGGGCAGCCCTTCATAGGCTTGACTTGGAGGCTGGTTTAGTACCCCTTCGGATCCAGGGTTTCTTATTACCCTGTGACTGTCCCTGATTTTTACCCCCTGAGTTTGACCGAGGAGGCCGTCGGAACTGCTTAGTAGCAGACGTCGCAGGGATAGGAGAGGTAGTCCTCTTAAAAGATGGACCCCTAGACCTCTTCTTACTCGGTAAGAGAGTACTTTTACCACTGGAAATCTTCTGGATATACTTATCCAGGTCTTCGCCAAAAAGGCGTTCCCCATGAAATGGGAAGCTAACTAAGAGCTTCTTACAGGGAGCTTCAGCAGACCAGTTCTTGAGCCACAGAAGCCTACGCATATGTACCAAAGACAGCGTGAGGCGGGAGGCCTGATGGATAGAATCCTTGATGGCGTCAACCGCAAAGCATAATGCTCTAGGCAGATCAGCCAGAGCCTGGGCCTGCTGGTCTGGCAAATCCCTCAGGACCATTTTCATCTGATCCTCTAAAGCTTGGCAGACCCCAATAGCTGCCACTGCTGGCTGTGTAACAGCCCCTGCTGTGGAAAAAGCAGATTTTAATAAAGATTCCAATTTTTTATCTACTGGATCTTTGAACATTTGAACATTATCTACTGGGCATGTCAGTGATTTGTTCACAGAAGAGATGGCTGCATCCACCGTAGGAACATTCCATCTCTGGGTGAACTTTTCCTCCATGGGATAGATCACCGGATATTTCTTAGGCGGAACAAATAGTTTATCAGGATGTTCCCAGTCCTGGTATATAAGTCCTTCCAATAATGGATGTATTGGAAAGGAGCAATTAACCTGGGGAGCTTTTAGCGACCCCAATGAGGAGACAGCAGTAGTTGATGGTTCAACAAGAGGCATTTTAAATGCAGATCGAACCATGTCAGTTAGGGTCTGGACCCACAATCTTTCAGTCTGTGATGCTGAAAATGGTTCATCTACTGTCGATTCCTCAAAAACAGAGTTAACCTCCTCCTGATCCCCTTCAGGTAGGTCGGTCCCTTCCTGGGACTGTTGCTCTGCCAACAGGCACTCTAATGGAGGTGATGGAGATCTGGCGCGCTTTCTTTCCTGTAGAGAAGAAGCGATCAATGCTGCCAATCTCTGCTCCAATCCCTCCAGAGTTGAGGCAAAAACCTCCTCTGTTATATATGCAGGAGCAGGTGGACTGAGGACAGCCGCAGTACCTGGCACTCCCGGGGGTTCCTTATGGGTATTAACCTCTGATTTCTCAGGGGAGGAGGGTGCAGATGACTGCTTCAGATCCTCAGAGCCCGATGGAGACCCCCTACACTTCCTGAGAGGTATATCTCGGAGTTTTTTAGGCGGCATATTCCTTAGTTCAAAGCTGAGGTATTCCAGCCGCAATACACCCCTTTACTGAAATAGTCTAATGCAATTTGCTGCTATGTACATCAGTGGGTGTCTACTAATGCGTCTTTCTGGGGATGCCTGTATCAACCGCCCGCTGTAAGCCCCTATACCATGCTACCAGCTCCTTTTCATGCTCTGTGTCCATAGCAAGCAGCGTGGACTGAGTCCTTTTATCTTGCTGGGACGCCCGCACATGCGCAGAAGCGCTGGGCGCACAGAGCGCGTCATCTGCCAGGCTCCGCCCCCTTTTTTGAAGCTAAATCTATAAAAAGAAAGCGTGTGTGTGCGCGCGCGCGCGTGCACGTGTGCGCTCTTGGCGCCCTGTAGGGAGAGGAGCCAGGGTCCCTGTTTCACCAGGACTCGGGGATGGAAGGAAACTACTTGGCAGCATGACAGAGGAATGCAGCTTCCCTGATAGAGAGCTCACTCATCTGCCTGGACTTTCACCATGGAAGGAATAGTCCCAAGAAAAAAAGACGTTCCACAGCGGCCTCTAGTGGACAAACACAGGTACCGCACTTTTGTCTTTTTTTTTTAAAACCTCCTTTATGAAAAACATTTCCAGGTTTACGGTTTTTAAAACTTCCTTTATGAAAAGACATTTCTAGGATTTCTTAGGCATATACAGCTATTAGCGGGAATACCTTTAGGTAACAGGCAGAAAGACATATTAGGCTTGGGGGTCCCCTCAATAGAACCAAGTTCCTGAGGGGCCCCCACTTACCTTTTCCCCGCCGCAGGACTTTGTTTGGTCCACAGAAGCCCAAACTTCACCTCTCACGGCAGGCATTGTACTAGACCTTCAGGGACCGGGTTCCCAAGGATTCCACTCCCCTGGACCTGTATAGCACCCTGCACAGATAGCCTCTTGGTTTTGGGTATGACCAGAGCTCTGGATCCCAGGGTCCAGCCCTCCTAAGAGAGGCATTACAGGCAAAACCCTGCTCTTCTCTGCAAGGCCCGGGTACCGACCGTTTAGCTATGAAGCTTTTTTGGTCGGATCCGGAATAGCTTGCTAAGACCCAGAGAACCTGTACACAAGCCCAGATGAATACATGTTAACCTTGGCCAACACCTTAGACACTGGCAAAAAACTGAGGTACTCCCGGATGGGAGGGGCTTATATAGGGGAGGGTACTTCCTGTTTTGGAAGTTGCCAGTGCCAGCACCTGAAGGTAATTCTATATAACCCACATAGTAATGACTATGCCGCTCTGTGTCCCGTGATGTATGAACAAGAAAACAGCATTTTGCTTGCACATGCTTGGATGATGGAAGCAAGGAGAGCTCCACCTCATTACTAAGCTCTGGGCAGGGCCGGTGCTACCACTAGGCAAACTATGCAGCCGCCTAGGGCGCACTGCTGCCTAGGGCGCCGGCCACTGGTGTCCCTACTCTCTTCTCACTACAGCAAGCAACTAAAACTCTGCATCAACAGGCAGTCGCATCGGCAGCGGAGGACTGTCTGTGTCCCAACTTCCGAATGAATGGAAACAAGCAAACATGCATTGATGGGCGCTGGTAGGCTGAATTGATGGGCGCTGGTGAGGCTGCATTGATGGGCGCTGGTAAGGCTGCATTGATGGGCGTTGGTGAGGCTGCATTGATGGGCGCTGGTGAGGCTGCATGTGATGGGCGCTGATGGGGCTGCATTTGATGGGCGCTGATGGGGCTGCATTTGATGGGCACTTCATTAAAAAGGTGGGGTATACATGGGCAGGGGAAAGGGGTGGAGTCAGGGGTGGAGCCAGGGGGAGGGGCGGCAAAATTAGGTTTCGCCTAGGGTGTCAATAATCCTTGCACCAGCCCTGGCCCTAGGAATAATCCCTCTGCAAAGTGCAGCTTCCCTTGCAAAATTAACAATCTATTTGCCTTTAATAAATCAACACCACTGTGTTGACAGATTCTTGGGAGTCAAGGGACAGCATTAATTTGCTGGAATAGAAATCGGTGTATGCATATGGGGAGGGGGCCTGGTGAGGTTCTGCAGTGTATCAAGCAGGACAGAGATCATTGGTTGGGATTTCAGAAGAGGGTCTCTGTTGTCAACCCAAACAGGAAGTTCAGAACAGAGCTCGCTGGATTTCTGTCAGATCAACAGGTATTTTTCTATCCTTGCAGCTTTTTAAAGGCATTCAATTGAGAAATATGCATGTATTGGAGAGATATAATGAATATTTGTTTGCCCTGACATAGACTCTAAGGGGGAGGGGGATTTGCTAAACCTGGAGTGTGTAAAATCTGGTGCAGCTCTGCATAGAAACCACTGCGTGTATGTGTGTGAGCCGTTCAGGCTGTATAGGAATAAAGTCCTGTGCCCACCAATGTGAGTGCTAGCCGGGAAGGGAGCTTGTCTATGCTCCATGCAATGGTAGGGAGTGATTTGCGTCCCAGAAGCCGCACATCAATTCAAAGCCTGCTGTGAAATAGTAAATGGCAGTCTCAGCCTGGACCCCCACCAGGCCACACCTCCAATGCAGTTCTTTCCCCCAATGGGGATCTACATAGGAACCAATCAGCTTCCAGGTTTTATTGTCTAAGCTTAACCCCTTTGTGCCGACTGCCTCCTGGCCCTCTCAGATTTCTAAAAGCTGGGAGGCGAAATCCGGCATTTGGGATATGGAACCTATATTATTGGCTGTCACAGCGGTCACATGATTGGAAAGCTCCCGATCGCAAGTATGCATCGGGAGCTTACCGATCCCTGCTGGCTACCATGCAAGGAGCGAGCTCTCGGCACGGTAAGTAGTTTTAACAGGGCCGCATATATGTGGCCGCTTGGTGTTAAGGCCCACCCACTGAGTGGCCGCATATATGGGTACGGCTGGCGTCAAGAGATTAATTGACCAAGCTGAAGTTAGAAGCTGATTGGCTACCATGCACAGCTCCACAAGATTCTATGTGCTCCAGTTTTAGTAAATCCCCCCCTAACGTATAGGACTTAAAAAACAGTTTCCCTTTAATTAGGCCATAGTTCTTCTATAATTATTTCCATACAATTCATAATGCAGGAATTCCACTTTTAGCTGCATGCAAATGCAGAGGAGTAAATGTTATCCAATAAAAAATTGATTTACCACAGCAGCGCAGAGATTCATGTTTTAAGGCAATTTGCTCTGTGACGTTTTGCTCAGGCATGTCAATTAAGACTAAATTATATATAATTCTGCATGCCAGGCTCGGGCAGCCCGCAGCAACATTTCTGTAATATAATCAATTTGAAGAGAGTTTTTTAACAGACCTGCAGAACACTGCTATGAAATGTGTCCAACATCATAAACATATAATCATTATCAGACCATTTTAAGGTCAGCTTCTTATGTTACGGAATCCACAAGTGTGGCTATTTACAGATACAGAGAATTTTCTTTTCATTTTAGAAAACTGAAAAAAAAATGTAAAACTGTGCAATCCATACAGAAATAATAGATTATTGGGCACTTGTAAAAGGAAATTATAGTGTAGTCTCAGCTTAACACAATTTCAATTATCAACGCATTTAGCTAAAGATTGTTTTATATTGACTGCTGTTTTTAGATTTCTTGCTGTTCCATATTTTGTTTGTTCTACTTTATAGAAAGATTTGAAAATGCTCCTCCAGTGGCTATTTTTACATAAGAGAAAGGGGAATAGAAAGTTTGTGTGTGTAGGGGGTGATCCATAGTCGTCCTAAGAACAGAAAGTATTGTTGGTCATTGGGAGGCATGTAATATTAATGGACAGTGAGAAGAATGCCCCTTACATTGGGAAGAATGTCCCTTACATTGGGAAGAATGTCCCTTACATTGGGAAGAATGTCCCTTACATTGGGAATTGGTTGGAGTAATGAGCATCACATTAGTAGTCAGTTGAAAGAAGGACACTTATGATGGGGGATAATGGGAAGACTGTCCCTACCATTGGTGTTTAGTGGAAATAATGCTCCTTACAATGGTGGTCAGTGGGAAGAATGCCCCTAACATTGCAGGTCTGTGGAAAGAATGACCCTAACATTGTCAGTCAGTGAGAAAAATGCCTGTTACATTGGGGGTCAGTGGGAAGAATGCCCCTTACATTGGGGGTCTGTGGGAGGAATGCCCCTTACATTGGTGGTCAATGGGGAGAATGCCCCTTACATTGGGGTTCTGTGGGAAGAATGCTCCATACATTGGAGGTCTGTGGGAAGAATGCCCTTTACACTGGGAATCAGTGTATTAATGAGTATTAATATCAATGTGTATTAAACACATGGCTAGTGGAAAGAATACCCCTTAATAGGGGGTCAATGGAAAGACCATCCCTTACAGACAACTAAAATGATCTTTGTGTCAGTAGCCTAAGAGGAGACGTACCTCTGGTCCTGTGCTGCTGGCTCTACAGAGTACTGCTGACGACAGAACAATGCAGGCGAGAGATCAACCTACCAAACATTCTGCATGCAAACAATGCACCCTGTTATTGCCAACACTGGAGCAGACTACCTCGCCATAATTACCCTACTGACAATGCCTTCCTAAACAAACTTACATGCCTCAAGCCCGTTAACCCTCGTTGAAACGGATGTGTGCCTTATCACAAGATCCAAAATTCTCTGATCCAAACCTGATGCAAGACCTATATTGGCTGCCAGGGATCAATCAATGCCTGACCCTATTATCTAATCAAAACTTTTTCTGATAGTTTGGAGAAGATTTAAAACCCTATCAACTTTTTATAGATGTCCAAGCTGTTTTTTTCAGAAGGCGCAACAGTTTTCGGGAGGAAGGGGTTGGCTAACAATGCCGGTATGCTTTATGATGCCCTCTATTCGATACATTATTGAGGCTGAAAAATAGTAGGATTTTTAAAACAGCTTACCTGTAAAATCCTTTTCTTGGAGTACATCACGGGACACAGAGCAGCATAGTCATTACTATGTGGGTTATATAGAATTACCTTCAGGTGCTGGCACTGGCAACTTCCAAAACAGGAAGTACCCTCCCCTATATAAGCCCCTCCCATCCGGGAGTACCTCAGTTTTGTAGCAAAGCAATACGTGTCCCCAAAAGAGGGGTGGGAGCTCTGTGTCCCATGATGTACTCCAAGAAAAGGATTTTACAGGTAAGCTGTTTTAAAAATCCTACTTTCTTGTTCATACATCACGGGACACAGAGCAGCATAGTCATTACTATGTGGGACGTCCCAAAGCAATGCCACATGAGGGGGGGGATACACCATACATAAGCTGGGCGCCATCAGGCATGAGGATCTTTTGTGGCCTGCAACACACTGCGCCCAAAGGCGACATCCTCCTGACTTCTAACGTCCACCTGGTAGAACCTAGTAAACGTGTGTACTGAAGACCATGTTGCGGCCTTACAAATTTGCGCCAGGGAGGCCTGGTGATGCACTGCCCATGAAGTTCCAACTGCTCTCGTGGAGTGCGCCCTAACTTTGAACGGAGGCGGTCTACTTCTCAAGCCATAGGCTTGTATTATGACCTGTCGAATCCACTTGGCTAAAGTAGATTTTGATGCTGCCTGACCCTTTCTGGGGCCTTCCGGCAGAACAAACAAAGAATCCGTTCTACGAATCTGAGCAGTGGCTTTTAGATAAGCTTTAACTGCTCTTACTACATCCAAAGAATGCAATAACTTTTCCTCTACCGAGCTTGGTTTGGGGAAAAAAGAAGGAAGAACCACATCCTGGTTCAAGTGAAACCTCGATACCACCTTAGGAAGAAAGGCTGGGTGAGGACGTAATACTACTCTGTCCTTATGGATAACCAGATATGGCTCTTTACAGGACATGGCGGCTAATTCCGACACTCTTCTAGCCGAGCATATGGCTACTAAAAATATCAATTTCCTGGTGAGTAGAACCAAGGAAATGTGCCGCAAAGGTTCAAATGGCTGCTTCTGCAGAACCGACAGAGCCAAATTTAGATCCCATGGGCATATGGGAGCCTTAATCGGTGGAATAATACGAGTCACACCTTGCATAAAGGATTTGACAAGTGAATGCATAGCCAGGGGCCTTTGAAATAGTATTGACAAGGCCGAAACCTGGCCCTTGATAGTACTTAAGGCAAACTTCCTGTCTACAGCCCACTGCAGGAAGTCCAGAATTCTGCCTATAACGTACTTACGTGGATGCCATTTTCTGGCCTCGCACCAAGTGATGTACGCCTTCCAAACTCTATAGTAGATCTGCCTGGATACAGGCTTCCTGGCATTGATTATAGTTGATACCACAGAGTTAGAGAGACCTCTCTTCTTTAGGATGTGGGATTCAATAGCCAGGCCGTTAAACTTAGAGTTAGTAAGGAAGGGTGGTATATCGGTCCTTGCGAAAGCAGGTCCGGACGACGTGGAAGGGTCCAAGGACTCCCCACAGACATTTTGATGATCTCCGCGTACCAGGCCCTTCGGGGCCACGCTGGAGCCACCAGGATCACCGGCTTCTTCTCCAACCTGACTCTGCGAAGGAGTCGAGGCAACAATTGTAGCGGAGGGAATGCATATATCAGTCTGAACTGATCCCAAGGGAACACCAGAGCATCCGAGCCGCAAGCGAGGGGATCCCTTGTCCGGGAGACAAATCTGTCCACCTTTGCGTTGAATCTGGATGATAGCAGATCTACATCCGGTGTTCCCCACCGCTGACATATTGCTCGGAAGACCTCGGGATGAAGGGACCATTCCCCTGGGCATAACTGTTGGCAACTCAGAAAGTCCGCCTTCCAATTCTCCACCCCTGGAATGAAGACAGCTGATATACATGGGACATGCTTTTCTGCCCATTCCAGGATGTGACTTACTTCCCTCTGGGCTGCACGACTCCTGGTGCCTCCCTGATGATTGATATATGCCACTGCTGTGGCATTGTCTGATTGAATTCTGACAGGGGACCCTTGGAGTCTGGATGTCCAGGCTACTAGAGCGTACCGGGCTGCTCGTATCTCTAAGAGATTGATGGGCAGGGTTTTTACTACATTTGACCATCTGCCCTGGAGAGACCATTGCTCCAGTACTGCCCCCCAGCCTATAAGGCTGGCATCTGTAGTGACCACCTTCCAAGATATCGGGCTGAAGGGTTTTCCCTTCTGGAGATTCTGGGGGATCAACCACCAGCAGAGACTCTTCCGAACGGAAGGGGACAAAGCCATCGGGAAGTCTAGATCCTGAACTTTTCCGTTCCAGGCTGACAATATGGCCCTTTGTAAATTCCTTGAGTGGAATTGGGCGTATGGCACAGCTTCGAATGATGCTACCATCTTTCCTAGCAGCCTCATGCACAGGCGTATGGACGGCTGTCTTTTTGCACAAAGCAGACGGACCAAGGCCCTCAAAGAGGATACCTTGTCTAGAGGTAAGAAAATCTTCCTCTGGTCTGAATCCAGCCGTAGCCCTAGATATACCAGGTTTTTCACTGGCTGTAGGGCTGACTTGTCCAGGTTGATGACCCAACCGTGAGATTCTAGATACTTGATTGTATCGACAATTACCACTTCTAGCTTGGCAACTGAGTGGTCCATCAACAACAGGTCGTCTAGGTATGCCATTATCGTTACACCCCGTGTTCTTAGATCGGCCAACAGTGGGGCCAGAATTTTTGTGAACACTCGTGGTGCTGTGGCCAGACCGAATGGTAAGGCTCTGAACTGAAAATGGCGCCCTTCTACTGCAAAGCGTAGGAATTTTTGATGACCTGGAAAGATGGGAACATGCAAGTAAGCATCTTTGATGTCGATCGAGGCTAACCATTCCTCCCCTTGTAGGGCAGCGGTGACCGATCGGATCGACTCCATCCGGAAAGACCGGACGTTTAGAAATTTGTTTAGACTCTTTAGGTCCAATATGGGTCTTATGTCCCCGTTTGGCTTCGGGACTGTGAAAAGGTTTGAGTAGAAACCCAACCCCCACTCTTCCATAGGAACCTCCATAATTACTCCTTGGAGCAATAGTTGTTCTAACGCCAATAGGAGAGACCCTCTTTTCAGAGGGTCTCTTGGCATGCCTGACCACATAAAATGGGACGGAGGAGACTCTTTTAACTCCAACTTGTATCCCAGAGTTACTGCGGAGAGCACCCATCTGTCTTTGATCGTCTCCCGCCAGGTCTCTGCGAACAACTGAAGTCTTCCCCCCACCCGTTTGAGTGGGGGCAGCCCTTCATAGGCTTGACTTGGAGGCTGGTTTAGTACCTCTTCGGATCCAGGGCTTTTTATTACCCTGTGGCTGTCCCTGATTTTTACCTCCTGAGTTTGACCGAGGAGGCCGTCGGAACTGCTTAGTAGCAGACGTCGCAGGGATAGGAGAGGTAGTCCTCTTAAAAGATGGACCCCTAGACCTCTTTTTACTCGGTAAGAGAGTACTTTTACCACTGGAAATCTTCTGGATATACTTATCCAGGTCTTCGCCAAAAAGGCGTTCCCCATGAAATGGGAAGCTAACTAAGAGCTTCTTACAGGGAGCTTCAGCAGACCAGTTTTTGAGCCACAGAAGCCTATGCATATGTACCAAAGACAGCGTGAGGCGGGAGGCCTGATGGATAGAATCCTTGATGGCGTCAACCGCAAAGCATAATGCTCTAGGCAGATCAGCCAGAGCCTGGGCCTGCTGGTCTGGCAAATCCCTCAGGACCATTTTCATTTGATCCTTTAAAGCTTGGCAGACCCCAATAGCTGCCACTGCTGGCTGTGTAACAGCCCCTGCTGTGGAAAAAGCAGATTTTAATAAAGATTCCAATTTTTTATCCACTGGATCTTTGAACATTTGAACATTATCTACTGGACATGTCAGTGATTTGTTCACAGAAGAGATGGCTGCATCCACCGTAGGAACATTCCATCTCTGGGTGAACTTTCCCTCCATGGGATAGATCACCGGAAACCTTTTAGGCGGAACAAATAGTTTATCAGGATGTTCCCAGTCCTGGTATATAAGTCCTTCCAATAATGGATGTATTGGAAAGGAGCAATTAACCTGGGGAGCTTTTAGCGACCCCAATGAGGAGACAGCAGTAGTTGATGGTTCAACAAGAGGCATTTTAAATGCAGATCGAACCATGTCAGTTAGGGTCTGGACTCACAATCTTTCAGTCTGTGATGCTGAAAATGGTTCATCTACTGTCGATTCCTCAAGAACAGAGCTAACCTCCTCCTGATCCCCTTCAGGTAGGTCGGTCCCTTCCTGGGACTGTTGCTCTGCCAACAGGCACTCTAATGGAGGTGATGGAGATCTGGCGCGCTTTCTTTCCTGTAGAGAAGAAGCGATCAATGCAGCCAATCTCTGCTCCAATCCCTCCAGAGTTGAGGAAAAAACCTCCTCTGTTATATATGCAGGAGCAGGTGGACTGAGGACAGCCGCAGTACCTGGCACTCCCGGGGGTTCCTTATGGGTATTAACCTCTGATTTCTCAGGGGAGGAGGGTGCAGATGACTGCTCCAGATCCTCAGAGCCCGATGGAGACCCCCTACACTTCCTGAGAGGTATATCTCGGAGTTTTTTAGGCGGCATATTCCTTAGTTCAAAGCTGAGGTATTCCAGCCGCAATACACCCCTTACTGAAATAGTCTAATGCAATTTGCTGCTATGTACATCAGTGGGTGTCTACTAATGCGTCTTTCTGGGGATGCCTGTATCAACCGCCCGCTGTAAGCCCCTATACCATGCTACCAGCTCCTTTTCATGCTCTGTGTCCATAGCAAGCAGCGTGGACTGAGTCCTTTTATCTTGCTGGGACGCCCGCACATGCGCAGAAGCGCTGGGCGCACAGAGCGCGTCATCCGCCAGGCTCCGCCCCCTTTTTTGAAGCTAAACCTTATAAAAGGAAAGCATGTGTGCGCGCGCGCGCGTGCACGTGTGCGCTCTTGGCGCCATGTAGGGAGAGGAGCCAGGGTCCCTGTTTCACCAGGACTCAGGGATGGAAGGAAACTACTTGGCAGCATGACAGAGGAATGCAGCTTCCCTGATAGAGAGCTCACTCATCTGCCTGGACTTTCACCATGGAAGGAATAGTCCCAAGAAAAAAGACGTTCCACAGCGGCCTCTAGTGGACAGACACAGGTACCGCACCTTTGTCTTTTTTTTTTTTTTTTTTTTTTAAAACCTCCTTTATGAAAAAACATTTCCAGGTTTACAGTTTTTTTTAAATTTCCCTTATGAAAAAACATTTCTAGGATTTCTTAGGCATATACAGCTATCAGCGGGAATACCCTTTAGGTAACAGGCAGAAAGACATATTAGGCTTGGGGGTCCCCTCAATAGAACCAAGTTCCTGAGGGGCCCCCACTTACCTTTTCCCCGCCGCAGGACTTTTGGTCCACAGAAGCCCAAACTTCACCTCTCACGGCAGGCATTGTACTAGACCTTCAGGGACCGGGTTCCCAAGGATTCCACTCCCCTGGACCTGTATAGCACCCTGCACAGATAGCCTCTTGGTTTTGGGTATGACCAGAGCTCTGGATCCCAGGGTCCAGCCCTCCTAAGAGAGGCATTACAGGCAAAACCCTGCTCTTCTCTGCAAGGCCCGGGTACCGACCGTTTAGCTATGAAGCTTTTTTTGGTCGGATCCGGAATAGCTTGCTAAGGCCCAGAGAACCTGTACACAAGCCCAGATGAATACATGTTAACCTTGGCCAACACCTTAGACACTGGCAAAAAACTGAGGTACTCCCGGATGGGAGGGGCTTATATAGGGGAGGGTACTTCCTGTTTTGGAAGTTGCCAGTGCCAGCACCTGAAGGTAATTCTATATAACCCACATAGTAATGACTATGCTGCTCTGTGTCCCGTGATGTATGAACAAGAAAAACCGCCTTTACATCATATAGTGGTACCTTGGATTACGAGCATAATTCTTTCCAGAAGAATGCTTGTAATTCAAAGCACTCGTATATCAAAGCGAGTATCCTCATAGAAGTCAATGGAAACTCAGATAATTCGTTCCACAGTGACTTCTATTGTATGCGGCACCACATGGGGCCAGAGGTGGGGGGGCGCCAGAGACACTCGGAAACCGTTCAGATGCACTTGGAAATACTCAGAGATTCTCTGAAACACTCAGGAACGGAGTGTTTCTGAGTGGCTCAGAGTGCATCCGAGCAACTCCGAATGTCGCCGGCCTCTGGCCAAATGCGGTACTGCACACCGCAGAGGCTTGAATCCTGCTCATTTTGCTAGACAACGCTCGCAAACCGAGTCAGGATTTTTTTTTAAATAATACCTCTTATTGTGAAGCGCTTGTTAACCGCGTTACTCGCAATCCGAGGTATTACTGTAACTCCATATGTTTCTGCCACAATCCCATAAAATACACGGAATTGTTCTGGAAGACAATGCTGCTATTAATGATTTAAAAGCTAAAAAGAAAAAAGATGGATAAATTATGAAACATTTTTCTTGCTCCGCTATCTGTTTCGGATTCTCAATGGAGATCTCAGGCTGGTGACAACAGTCAATAATTAAGCTTCAGGAGAGTTCTCTGCTGTGTCGGCTATGGTAGGTGCAGCAGTTTGGAAAATGAATGAATTCCCCTTTTTTTTTCTTTAATCATTATGAGCCACAATAAGCGAAAGAAAAAAAAATATATAATAAAATGCACTTGTGGTTTTATTCGTTTTAGCTATATAAGTCAAATGTTTCTATATTACAGTGAACGTTGAATGACTTTGTTATGCAGACCTTGAAAATGAGAACGGTTGAATGGATTATAATATTGTTCTGCAGAATGCAAGTTGAACATCTAATCGGAGTGTTATGGATCAAATGCCTCTTGGCTTTAAGAAATGTGTTCATGCCACATAATACAATACATGTGTTTGATAAATCTGTTTCGCTGGGATAACATATTGAGTTGTTTTTTTTACGTTGGGGGTGGTTTGCTGTACTGGAGAACCATAGCCACCCATCCAAGCTACTGGCAATCGATAGCAATCTATCAATGCTTTGTAAATCCAATTGTGACCCTCAGTTTGAACAAATTTTGGTACTCTGTAGACTATTCTGGTAGTTAACAAAGAGCTAAACTTGTTAAAGTAGCCGTCATACGGTTTGTTAATAGAGAACATATCTGACCACAAGCTTCTTCCCACTATGGCTTTCCTCAAACTGCCACTGACTGCGTCTGAATTTGAGAGTTGTGTAAAAAGTATATTATTGGACCCTCAGGCCTAG
This sequence comes from Rana muscosa, assembly GCA_029206835.1. Lineage (NCBI taxonomy): Eukaryota > Metazoa > Chordata > Amphibia > Anura > Ranidae > Rana > Rana muscosa. Next base: position 274,395,342 of record CM055122.1, read on the forward strand.
AACCTGTGCTTTGGACTTTAACCACTTCAGTTCTGGAAGATCCCCCCCCCCCTTCATGACCAGGCCATTTTTTCCGATACGGCACTGCGTTACTTTAACTGACCATTGTGCGAACGTGCGACGCTGTACCCAGAACATTTTTTTGGGCCTTTTTTCCCCTAAATAGAACTTTCTTTTGGTGGTATTTGATCACCTCTTTGTTTTTTATTTTTTGCGCTATAAAAACACAAAAAGACAAATCATTTTGAAAAAAAAAATACAATATTTTTCACTTTCTGCTATAAAACATATCCAATAATAAAAAAAAATATGTATGATTTCTTCATCAATTAAGGCCAATATATATTCTGCTACATATTTTTGGTCAAAAAATCCCAATAAGTGTATATACCGTATATACTCGAGTATAAGCCGAGATTTTCAGCACATTTTTTTGGGCTGAAAGTCCCCCCCCCCCCCCCCTCGACTTATACTCGAGTCAGCGAAATTTAACATTGTAAATTGTACCTGAAAAAAAGTTGAGAGGCTGCCGCGTCCATCATTTAAATTTTGCGGTTTCTTCCTGGTCCCTTCCGTGATAGGCGATTCTCAGCAGACACTCTCCACCTATCACGAACGTTCTTTCATCCTCACCCATTCCAGCAGACACTGTGTTCGGTGTTCCGCCAATCACAGACGTCTGCTGGGAAACTGAGGATGAGAGAACGTTCGTGATAGGCGGAGAGTGTCTGCTTAGAAACGCCTATCACGGAAGGGACCAGGAACAGACCGCGAGATTTAAACGATGGACGCCGCAGCCTCTCAACTTTTTTTCAGGTACTATTTACAATGTTAAATTTAAACAGTGAGCTAGGGAACAGTGAGCTAGGGAACAGTGAGGATAGGAACAGTGTGGATGGGAACAGTGAGGAACAGTGAGCTAGGGAACAGTGAGGATAGGAACAGTGAGCTAGGGAACAGTGAGTATAGGAACAGTGAGGATAGGAACAGTGAGGATAGGAACAGTGGGGATAGGAACAGTGGGGATAGGAACAGTGGGGATAGGAACAGTGAGGAACAGTGAGGATGGGAACAGTGAGGAACAGTGAGGATGGGCACAGTAAGGATGGGAACAGTGAGGCATTGTTGACCCTTTGGCTTATACTCGAGTCAGTAAGTTTTCCCAGTTGGTATATATATTTGCTTGTGCAAAAGTTATAGCGTCTACAATCTGTGGGATATTTTTTTTATTTCTTTTTTTTTTCATTTTTTTTACTAGTAATGGTGGCGATCAGCGACTTATAGCAGGACTGCGATATTGTGGTGGACAAATCAGACACCTTACTGACACTTTTTGGGGACCAGTGACACTAATACAGTGATCGATGCTAAAAAAATATGCACTGTCACTGTACTAATGACACTGGCAGGGAAGGGGTTAAGATCAGGGGCGATCAAAGAGTTAAATGTGTTCCCTGGGGGGTGCTTTCTAACTGTGTGTGGAGTGGATGTACTGTGGGAAGGCAGAGATCCATGTTTCTGCTTAGCAGAAAAACAAGATCACTGCCTTCCCTTGTCACAGAACGGTGGCCTGCCTTGTTTACATAGGCAAACCAGCATTTTGCATCCCCCCGAACGATCGACGGGTCCCGTCAGACATTGCCTCTGCTGGGCCCGCTGATTGGTTCCTGCTGTGTCCAATCACAGCGGGAGTGGGTCGCCGGTGGCGCGTGTGCGCGCCTCAGACACGGAAGTGCAGAATCACATAGAGGTACGTGATCCTGCCCAGGACAGTATACAGTCTGCAAGTATGTGTGTATAGTATCATTTTAAGGTCAAGGAGTCTTCCTTCTCTATATAGTCCTGGCCCCACACGTGCGCACCCCAGACCCGGAAGTGACAGATCACGTAACTATCGCAGTATACAATTGTAGGGTGGTCGGGAAAAGGTTAAAGTGGAACTAAATGTACAAAATACAAAATTGCAAACAGGCAGGCTTTTTATTGCAAAAGAGATACACGGGTTGATTTACTAAAACTGGAGAGTGCAAAACCTGGTGCAGCTCTGCATGGTGGCCAATCAGCTTCTAACTTCAGCTTGTTGAATTAAGCTTTGACTAATAAAACCGGGAAGCTGATTGGTTTCTATGCAGAGTTGCACCAGATTTTGCACTCTCTAGCTTTAGTAAATCAACCCCACAGTGTCACTTTTTCAATAAAGTACATTTACCTGTCTATTTGAAATCCCCTGTGGAATGTACACAGTGTATGTGCTTTTATGTCACAGCATACCAGGGTGCCGTGATGTGGCCTCTGCAGCTTACGCATGTATTTGAAAATGTATGCAAACTAAGCCCCTGTTTCTAATGTGAACTGTTAGACAGGACAATTCGGTCTGTTGCAGGCTGGCTGGTAAGTTGAACTGGGAATTTTTCTTTGTTGTTGTTTGACATGCGTCGCCCTTCCATGTGCTCCTTGCTGTAAAAGCCAGTTATAGTTTGCAGCAGTTACCGTTTGTTTGTATTGTTGGTTATTTGGTGAGGGTTAGGACACCTTCGCTGCCATTGTGCTATTCCTGGGTGTCCAATGCGCACCTGTGCCTTTAAGGAGGGGTGTGCTCCCTCCAGGCATACCTGCCCTCAATCTATCCATTATTATTTACTGTATGTGCTGCCACTATGGAGGCTCTCACAGTCTATAGAGTCAGGATTGCAGATAAGAATGGGATGCTGTGATGTGGCCACTGCAGCGTATGCATGTATTTTCAAATGTGTGCAAACTAAACCCTTGTTTTCAATGTAGACTGTAATGGCGTGTACACACGACCGTTTTTCTCGTCGAGAAAAATAAAAAAAATTCCTTTTGACGAGAAAAACTATCGTCTGTGGGCATTTTGTCATTTTTCCCGATGGGAAAAACGGAATTAAAAACGACGAGAAAAATTAGAACATGCTCTAATTTTTCTCGTCGTTTTTCTCGACATTTTTTTCCGCTGCAGTTTTCCCATAGGGAAACACTGCCGCAGAGCCCACAGATGGTCGTTTTTCTCGACAAGAGAAAAAATGACCGTGTGTGGGGAACAAGCCGTTCCCTCGTTTTTAATGTCATTATTCACAGCGGTTTTTTAACCGCCGTGAATAATGATCGTGTGTACGCGGCATAAGACAGGATTATTTGGTTTGTTGCAGGCTGGCTGGTAAATTGAGCTGGGAGTTTTTCTTTGTTATTTTTATGTGAGCTCAACCCACATGTTTCTGTGTAAATAAAATGTAAAAATTTAAAAGAGAATGGGAGGTTTGCAGTTCAGTACTCCAACTTCAGCTAAAATATAAACAATGGAGCATGCAAGTAAATGTTTAGATTTTTATGTCGGCATGAATAATTTTTTCATGTGATCATTTTTACTTTAAATATGCTCACAGTATTTCTCTCACACTACATGCTACTGCTATTCTTCCCTTTGTCCTCCAGCTGTTTGTCTCCTTCATTTTAGCTCTATATACTGGCTGAGGTGCATTCACTTCCAGACAAGGTGCACTTTCATACATTGTTCTCCATCTAATGTGATAATTAGGTCTTAAAATAACACACCTGTGACAAGACTCCATTCCGTATATGTCAGCTTCATACTGTATAAAATACGCGATCAGCAGATCATAATGACAGTTATACATTAATAAGACTTAAATGAAACAAATGTGGCAATCATATTCCATGGATCCACAGGACCTGTGAATGAAGGACGGGTGGATGAATGAAAGATCTGCCCCTCCATTCATAGATCACATTTAATTTTTGAAGCCGTAGTACAGCTGCTATGAATGGAGGAGCTGGGCAGAACCGATGAGTATAGTAAGGCAATCTTGATGAGAGCCTATAGGCCCGTACACACGGTCTGACTTTTTGCCAACAAACTTCAAATTGAGCAAGTTTTCCAAAAAATCAGACCGTGTGTACACTCCATCGGACAAACTTTTTCGGTTTTCATCGGACAAAAGTTCGCTCTGCAAACGGACAAACTTTTCGGCAACAAAAGTCCGATGGTGCAAAGTCCGACCGTGTGTACAGAAATCCATCGGACTTTTGTCCGAAGTACAAATACGCATGCCCAGGTCCAATGTTAAAATCAACCAACAATAGCATAAATTGACCAAAGGGTGGCGGTAAAGAGCAGGAAAGAGCAGAAAAGTTTTGGGAAAGTTTGCAGAAAAGTCCTGTCGTGTGTATGCTATGGGTGTGCCCGGTCAACTCCCTTCGGACAAAAATCCACGGAAAAGTTTGTTTGAAGTCCGACCGTGTGTACGAGGCTTTACACAGCTCTTACAGTTCTTTGAACTCCTGTCACACCAGAAGTTTATAGTGGTAGGGGTGGGGGGCATAAATGGAGGATGATTTCACCTAATAGAAAAGGCATCAGCACGAGGGACACATCCTACTGACTATAAGACAGTGTTTCTCAACCTTTTTTCAGTCAAGGCACCCTTTAAAAATTATGGACAATCTCGAGTTTGTCAGGTCACCTGAGGCTAGGGGACAGATGCACACGGTTGGAGACAGGAGTGCACAGCTAAGGTAGTGGACCCTACGACTGACTGATGAGGATGGAACTCTGGGTGGTTCAGGAAGGCAGGTCCACTGGAGCACCAACACAGATTCCACTGGGAGCTAGAGCATAAGATTCCCCAGGGCGCAGAGTCTAAGAGCCAGCAGGTGTTCACCAGAGCCTCTAGTGGTGAGGATGGACTACGCTGCAACTGGCTCCAGCTCACGGTAGGCTACTAGAGGATAGAGAGAAAGCTGCAGCCCAGGACAACAAGGGATAGTCAGGAGATAAGCCAAAGGTCAGGGCAACTAGAAGACAAGGATAGACAGAGAACACGCTAAAGGTGGGGGTATCAAGCAGGCAGGGATTGTCAAAGAACAAGCCAAGATTGGTAAACAGAAACAGACGTAGATCACACGCCAAGAAGCACACAGGACACCAAACACACAATATTGCTCGGCAAGGCTGGCTTGGAATACACAGTGTTAAATAGTGGTTCCTGTTGGAGGCTAGGGTGCAGCCACGCTGAGGGAAGATTACTTAACCATGCAGGTGTGAGAGTGCAGACCCTAAGGCTGATACACAGACCAGCGGTAAGCAGACAGACAGGGCATGAAAGTATTACTGCAGATTCATGACAGTGTTATCCCATTCTAAAATGTAAAAACTATTAATGCAGCAACATCCACACACGTAGGACACCCAACGTTAGAGGTGATTTATTTTTCCAAAGCAAATACACAACATTTTTCACACTGGACTAGTATTCCAGTGTTTCTCTTCTCTCTCAAGTTTTTTCCATTACTCAGCTAATGTGACGCCAACGCTGATGGAGAGGGGCAGGGGAGGGTCAAACAAGGATGATATGCAGGCGGCTGACATTGTCCTTATCAACTGATGATGCCATTGATCGCTGGGACACCGACAGCTATAAAGTTGTAATGATGCACAATGAAAACTTGTGGCTTTGTGTAACTAAAACGCCACACGCCATCTTGTATATAATTTTTGGGTAATTTTTGGGTAATTTTTAGGCATTTTGCCAAGGCATCCCTAAAGAAACCTCAAGGCATCTCGATTGAAAAAGGCTGCTGTAAGATATGTCCCTTGTGCTAATTTTTCAGTTTTCTTTTTATTTTGGCTTTACTTAGACTTTAAAGAAATGTCAACCACTTTTAAGCAGAAAATGAATGTACACTTAAAGAAGAACTATAGACAAAACATTTTATTCATTATGGATAGAGTAAGTCAGAGTTATAACCCCTGTCAGTTTTTTTTGCTATCTGTATCCCATTGGAGAGATTTCCCTTCACTTCCTGTCCCATAGCCAAAGCAGGAAGTCAGATGAAATCCCTCCAAAGTGAGGGAATTCCTGGTTGTCGCAGGGGTCATCAGTACAAGTCTCTCAATTAGAAAATTTCCCTTCCGTTCCTGTTGTGGGGACAACCAAAAATTTGGGTTTTTGTTTTACTTTCTCTCTCAGTGATAATAAACAGGACAAATAGAGAGGGTGGGTCTCCCTAAGGGGGACACGGACCGCAATACAAACCTGACAGCTGTTCTAATCCCTCTCCATTCTATCCAAAGCTAGAAAAAAACGTTTTGCCTTCAGTTATTTTTTGACTTTTTACATTTTAGGGAATTGTTACTTTTGGATCATATTAGCCACTAAAGAAACAGTTCATCATACAGATGTAGTTTAATGCCTTACAGACGTCTTGACTTTTTGGAATTAAAGGTACCTGTCAGGAATTGAAAAGGTTGACAATGATCAAGAAAGAACATAACCCACAAAAGGCCTTTTAAGTACACATTCATATTTGTGCTTGTATTCTACCAATGTGTATAGACTGGAAAACATGGAAACGTTCTTGTATTGTAATGTTGTTTTACTGCACAATATGTAGATATAGATAGATTTAAGAATTAACCACTTGCCGACCGCCCGCCCGCCATCGTAATACTCCGGCTTTTTGAAGAGGAATATAGTTGTTATAACAGTATCTAGCTGCCATAACCCCGGTACCCTCTTCTTCAGCGAGCGGTCGGCTAAAAGTGGTTTCTGCAGCGGATTCACCGCTTACCGGAGCTGCCAGCAGCGGCGGAGGCGATCGGATCCTTCTCGGTCTGTGGTATGGAGCTGAGTGAGGGGGAAGATGCCCCCCACCCGGCTCCTTACCATTGCAGGGCGGAAGCGACGTCAAAACGCCACTTTCTGCTCATAGCTCTTAAGGGGACATTTTTATATTTTTTTGCTTTTTTTCAAACATTTCTTTTATTGCATTTTTTTTATTGCATTTTAGTGTAAATACTGTATGAGGTCTAAGGTCTTTTTGACACCAGATTTCATATTTAAGAGGACCTGTCATGCTTTTTTTGTATTACAAGGGATGTTTACATTCCTTGTAATAGGAATAAAAGTGATACATATTAAAAATAAAAAAAAAGGACAGTGTACAAAAAAAAGTAAAAGAAAAAAAAACTTTTAACGCGCCCCATCCTGACGAGTTTGCGTGCAGAAGCGTACGCAAACGTGAGTAGCGCCCGCATATGAAAACGGTGTTCAAACCAGACATGTGAGGTATCGCCGCGATCGTTAGAGCGAGTGCAAAAATTCTAACCCTAGACCTCCTCTGTAACTCAAAACATGCAACCTGTAGACTTTTTTAAACATCGCCTATGGAGATTTTTAAGGGTAAATGTTTGCTGCCATTCCACGAGCGGGCGCAATTTTGAAGCGTGACATGTTGGGTATCAATTTACTCGGCGTAACATCATCTTTCACAATATAAAAACAAAATTGGGCTAACTTTACTGTTGTCTTATTTTTTAAAACATAACAAAAAAGAATTGCGCAAATATGGTGTGACAGAAATTATTGCAACAACCGCCATTTTATTCTCTAGGGTGTTTAGAAAAAATAAATAAAAATTTATTGTTTGGGGGTTCTAAGAAATTTTCTAGCAAAAAAAATGATTTTAACTTGTAACCACCAAATGTCAAAAAAAGGCCCGGTCCTTAAGTGGTTAATAAATGGCTTTAATAAATACGTATGGAGCATAGATAGATATTAATTATCTATTCCACATGTATTTACTATGTGAGAAATATATAGAGAGAGATAAATATGTATGATAGATAGATAGATAGATAGATAGATAGATAGATAGATAGATAGATAGATAGATAGATAGATAGTAAAGAGATATGGGATAGAGAATTTATGTGTGAGAAATATATAGAGAGAGATAAATAGGTATGAGATAGATAGATAAATAGATACTGTAGATAATTCATATGTGAGAAATAGAGTGAGAGATTATATACATATCCAAGAAATAGCAAGAGACATACAGATAGATATTGATAGATATTGGATAAAAAATAAATATAGGTAAATAGATATGTAATAGATAGACAGACAGACAGGATTAGATATGGGATAGCATACAATTCTTATTTGATGAATAGACAATGCTGCGTATTGTAGAATATTTTTTATTTCTTTCAAGCAAACCAAGGTGCGGTTTTCTTCTTCTTCTTTTTTTTAAGGGATCAAAAGAGCGTTCCATACAATGCGGTGGAGTATTCTCTTTATCCTCTCCTCTTCCTTTCTGTCTGAACAATTTTTAACACCTAATTACAAATGTTTGATAAAGCATCTAAAAATGCTCGCCTATTGCAATGTGAAACAATCGTCTGGAAAACACTGGCCCGGCATTAACAACTATGAAATGAAGAGTCCCTTGGGTTTCAATTTAAAAGAGGTTAAATAGGCCATTTACATATTAATTAGCCTTAAGTCTTAGAGAGTGGTGAATGCAATTTCATAGTGTTTAACAGTTAATGGCAAATTTGGCTTATCTCGCTGTTTCATTTAAAAGAAGTTCTCTCTGTTATTTGTTACAGCCTTTATAAGTGGTGGTGATAAAAGGAATGTCATTATTGTGTGTGACACACTCTTCCCAATGAGGGCAGCTGGTTTTCTCAAAACGAAAACCTCGTACACACAACCAGTTTTCTCGGCAAGAAAACTGCTGGGAGAGCTTTTTGCCGATAAAACCGTTCGTGTGTATGGTTTCTCGTCGGGAAAACTGCCGGGAATCTCGACGAGAAAAATAGAGAACCAGCTCTCTATTTTCTCGTTGGGATTCTCGTCGGCCTGTTTCCCGACTAGAAAACCGTGCGTGTGTACAAGGCTACAAGCTTACCTGTCCCCAGGTAAGCCTGTGCATGCTCAATGAGACTTCGACGCATGCGTGGTAGCTTACAAGGGTAGTGTAGGGTGAAGCAAGATGGCGGCGACGGCATCGAATGTGACGAGCGCATGCTCGTCACAGTCGATGACATCACCGCGTTCTTGCCATTCAAAAGAACGGCGGATCTTTTGAATGTGCGTGTGCACACAGGGTTTGGCAAGAAAAGCTTGCCAGGAATCCCGTCGAGAAAACCAACGTTTTTTTTTTTCGACGGGATTCTAGCCCGTGTGTACAGGGCTTTAAAGGGTAAGTTCACCTTTCCTTCACATTTCTTCCATGCATTCCAGCATCCTCAGCTCATTACATAACATTGCTCAGCTTATAAAAAGGTGCTCCTTTTCCACCCCCTTTTTTTTCCTTGGGCCATGCACAGCCTGCCCACGAAACCCCCCCCCCCCCCCCAGCGGGCGCCCTGGCTTTTTTAACAACTTGCCGACCGCCGCATGTACATATACGTTGGCGGAATGGCACAGCTGCGCAAAGCAACGTACATGTACGTTGCTTTGAATTTGCCGCCGTACGGGCTCACGCGCGCCCCTGCCGCGCACTCCGTGAGCGTGCCCACGGGTCCCGCGGACTCAATGTCCGCCGGGTGCCCGCGGTCGTCTCATGGAGAGGCAGAATGGGCAGATCCCTATGTAAACAAGGCATTTCCCCGTTCTGCCTAGTGACAGGACACTGATCTACTGCTCCCTGTGATCGGGAGCAGTGATCTATGTCATGTCACTGGTAGCCCATTCCCCACACAGTTAGAATCACTCTCTAGGACACACTTAACCCCTTGATCGCCCCCTGGTGTTTAACCCCTTCCCTGCCAGTGTCATTTACACCGTAATCAGTGCATTTTTATAGTACTGATCGCTGTATAAATGACAATGGTGGCAAAATAGTGTCAAAAGTGTTCGATGTGTCCGCCATATTGTCGCAGTCCCAATAAAAATCGCAGATCACCGCCATTACTAGTAAAAATAAAAAATTATAATAAAAATGCCATAAAACTATCCCCTATTTTGTAGACGCTATAACTTTTGCGCAAACCAATCAATAAATGCTTATTTTTACCAAAAATATGTATAGGAATACATATCGGCCTAAACTGAGGAAAAAAAAGTTTTTGGGAAAAAAAAGTGGGATATATATTATAGCAAAAAGTAAAAGATATTGTGTTTTTTTCAAAATTGTCGCTCTTTTTTTGTTTATAGCGCAAAAAATTAAAACCGCAGAGGTGATCAAATACCACCAAAAGAAAGCTCTATTTGTGGGAAAGAAAGGACATCAATTTTGTTTGGGAGCCACATAGCACGACCGCGCAATTGTCAGTTAAAGTGATGCAGTGCCGAATCGCAAAAAGTGCTCTGGTCAGGAAGGGGGTAAATTCTTCCGGGGCTGAAGTGGTTAAACTGCACGTATATGCAGTGCGCTCTTTCTCCTTCTAGTAGCAGCTCTCACTCAACAGTATATTCCAGTCAAAACTAAAGAGATGCAGTACTGAATAAGATTGGGGGATGGATCCCTTCCCCTCCCTTCCTTCCTTAATTTCTTCCTTCCTTCCTTCCTGACTTCCTTTCTGTCTTCTTTTTCCTCTGCTCACTTCCTCCCTCTGTTCCTTTATTCCTACCCTCCTCCTGTTCATTCTTCCACCCTACTTCCATTTCATCTTTCCTTCCCCTATGCTAGCTCTCCTGCTGATTTATCTTTCTTTCTTTCTTTCTTTCTTTCTTTCTTTCTAGTCAATCTTGCAGTCTAAACCTAAGAATTGTTTTTTTTACTTCCCAGTATTTGCTATGTGCATAGCTAGCTTAAAGTGGTTCTAAAGGGAGAAGGTTTTTTTTTTACCTTAAAGCGGAACTACACTGTATCTGAACACCACAAACCAAATACACAATTGTAATTCATTCTTAATAATCAAAGCAAACTCCCCCATCCATCCATGTCTCCATGCTTTATTTTGTTGAGAAATCACTTTGAAAAACACCCCCCTAGTAGGGGACCAGATTTTTAAAATTAAATCGGGGGACATATTTTTTTTTTTACTAGTAATGGCGGCAATCAACGACTCTCTGCCCGCTGCCGCCCACCTCACAGCCTGTCAAGTCTTACTCTCCGGGCCCCGGCTACTACTAGGTTGGGGGCGGAGGAAGATCACTCCACCAGGGAAGGCAAGGGGATAAGCAGGCAGGCGGCTGCCCCGGACTTGAGCCAAGGCAGAAGAACATGCGAGCGGAGCTGAATGGGCATGCACCCGAAACGGAAGAAATATTCCCTCCGCTCCAGCACAAGATCATCAGAAAGGGGTAGAGATAATGGAAAAAATACACCCCCCTAAGCTAGTAGGCGCGACGGAGCGGGGGTGTGTAATTCAGATTTTTTTTTAAATTCTGCACTGTCTGTCTTTGAAATTGCCCCAGCCCCTGTTCAAATCCAATCTGGGGACAAAACCGGAAGCAGACTTGGTTCGGGGACAGTATCCTCAATCCGGGGACTGTCCCCTGAAACCGGGGATGTCTGGTCACCCTACCCCCTAGCCTTTCTGGCTGTGGCCATCTTGAGTAAGGGCAGAGGGTTCATGCAGCATTTATTTCATGCGATACACCTGTCCTTAGCTCAGGCATGCAAGCAGGAGGGTGTGCTTAGCTGTGAAAACCCCTCCTCCTCTCCTGAAGACTCCTGGGATGTATGACATCATTTGCCTAGGCATGGAAACCAGGAAGTAACTAAAGAATTGTAAAAAAAAAAAGTTTAAAACAAGTAAATATGACATACTTTCCCATCTATTTACTAATGCTAGCAGCATAATGATTAAAATTTGTCAATGTTGATTGAGAGAGTGAAGTTCCACTTTATTGCATTCTATGCATTGGGGTAAAAAACCTTCTATATGCCCAATCTCGATTCAGCAATGTGCATGGGAGCAGCAGCTCTCCCAGGTCTCTCTCTCCCCATTGGCTCACACAGCAGCGAGAGCCATTGGCTCCTGCTGCTGTCAATCACAGCCAGTGAACCAATGAGAAGAGAGCAGGAGGTGGGGCTGAGCCATGCTCTGTGTGTGAATGGACACATGGCTCGGGAGCTTGCTATTGAGGGCACTAAGCAGGGAGGAGGAGCTAGGACTGCTGGCGGGAGACCCAAAAAGAAGAAAATTGGGGCTGCTCTGTGCAAAACCATTGCACAGAGCAGGTAAATATAACATGTTTGTTAAAAAAAAATCTCAACTTTTAGAATTACTTTAAAGGGGAGTTCCAGCCTTTTTTATGTTTATTAAAAGTCAGCAGCTACAAAAAGTGTAGCTGCTGGCTTTTAATAAACAGACACTTACCTGTTCCACGTTCCAGCGACGTGGCCGCCCAGAGCGTCGCTCCTTCCCCCCCTCTCCGCCGGCGCCTCCATTCAAACTGTGGGCACCTGGCCCTAACAGCTTTCGGCTTCACGGCCGGGCACTCACTGCGCATGCGTGAGCCGCGCTGCGCCCTAGGAGTGCACAGGCGATCGCCTGGGACCTGTCACGTGTCCCAGGTGATCGCCTACAGGGAGGGGCCGCCTAATGCGATATGACGAGTCGCCTAAGCGGTCCCTGGGCGGAAGGAGGAAGTGGGACAGGAAGTCCCACTCTTAACAAAGCCCCCACTCCCCCCCCCAAAAAAAAAATTACATGGAGTGGTTAAAGCGGAAGTTCAATTTTTGGGTGGAACTCCGCTTTAAGTCTTTATAAAAAGAAAGGGTTAGGAGACCCTGACAGGATTCTTCAAGGAGGAACAAAACTGGTCATATCAAAAATAATTTATTTGTTAATTGCAAATAATCCACCATATAAAAGTTAAAAATTATTAAAGATACCTCCACCATATAAGTAATAAGATAACGTTATCATACCACGGACATGAATCACCCATACATTCGAACCAAACCAAATACCACACAAGTAGCTACTAGTATGTCAGTACATGCAGTATGCAGCAAACACACCGATCTTTGGAAAATTATCCCCTTAACCTCGGTGTATGGTTCTTTATTTGGGTTGATCAGGAATTGATACGTAATTAATTACTACCTTCCTCACCACCCAAATTCATATATAAAATTGATCTCTCTTGACAAACCCCTTCTGTGTTTTTTTCAATCCGCTTTAAGTCTTTGCCTATCCTATCCATCCATCTATCTATCTATCTATCTATCTATCTATCTATCTATCTATCTATCTATCTATCTATCTATCTATCTATCTATCTATCTAATTGTACTTTCAAACAATTGTAGGGGCTGAAGTGGTCACATAGCCCTCCTGATGAGTGGCTGACTTTTATCCTGACATTCAACTAATACATCTAATGACTTGGCTTGCTAGATGACCAATCCAATGGTCTACTGTAATGCCTAAATTAGGTAAGGGTTGGCAGTATATAGATGCTTTTGTAAATTTTGGGTTGACCAATGGTGGGAGTCCACCATTTCTAACTGTTCCCTCTGGAAGTGCTTGCTACTTGATTATCATGCTGAACCCCTCTGCCTTCAATCTGAACTCCAGGAATGATCTTTTTTTTCCATACTGGTATTGTTTCAGTTTGGCTTAATGCAAGTATCCATATTTGATATCCAGAGGGCCACTGGTGATGCTGAAAATCACTATAGTAGTTGGCGCAGCACACAGATCTTCCAGGTGCTGCTCGAGGGTCTTATCCTCTGCACACTGACCACAGGGCATTGCTTATTTGGCACCGCCACCATTCAGAGAACACCTTGGGGTTTATTTACTAAAGCTGGAGAGAGCAAAATCTGGTGCAGCTGTGCATAGTAGCCAATCAGTTTCTAACTTCAGATTATTCAATTACCATATTTATCGGCGTATAACACGCACCTTTTTCCCCTTAAAATCAGGGGGAAATCGTGGGTGCATGTTATATGCCGATCCCCCGCTGTAACTAGCGAGAGGAGCCGAGATACACAAAGCCGAAGTACACTCGGCTTTACTCGGCTCCTCTCGTAGTTCCGTCCACCCCCACTGATTGCACCGCTGACATTACATTAAGCCGAGTGTACTTCGGCTAGTCTCGGCTCCTCTCGCAGTCCCGCCCCTGACTGTGAGTAGAGCCGAGTCTAGCCGAAGTACACTCGGCTTTCTGTATGTCAGCGGTGCAATCAGTGGAGATGGGCGGGACTGCGAGAGGAGCCGAGTCTAGCCGAAGTACATTCGGCTCCGCTCGCTCCTCTCCACAGCGGAAATTGGCGCCAAATTTAAACATTGCAGAGACTGGCACTGGGCAAGGCAAGGCTGCGAAGGCACTGGGCAAGGCAAGGCTGCAAAGGCACTAGGCAAGGCTGCAAAGGCACTGGGCAAGGCAAGGCTGCAAAGACACTGGGCAAGGCAAGGCTGCAAAGGCACTGGGCAAGGCATGGCTGCAAAGGCACTGGGCAAGGCATGGCTGCAAAGGCACTGGGCAAGGCATGGCTGCAAAGGCACTGGACAAGGCATGGCTGCAAAGGCACTGGAGAAGGCTGCAGATGGACACTGGGCAAGGCTGCGAAGGCACTGGGCAAGGCTGCAGATGGACACTGGGCAAGGCTGCAATGATGGACACTGGGCAAGGCTGCAGATGGACACTGGGCAAGGCTGCAGATGGACACTGGGCAAGGCTACAATGATGGACAAGGCTGCATTTAAATGTAAGTTTTTTTCCTTGAACCTCCCTCCTAAAAGTTTTTTTCCTTAAAATTCCCTCCTAAACTTGGGGTGCGTGTTATACGCCGGCGCGTGTTATACACCGATAAATACGGTAAGTGTTGACAAAAAAACCTGGAAGCTGATTTTTTTGCAGAGCTTCACCAGATTTTGCATCTTCCAGTTTTTGTTAATCAACCCCATTGTATTTTTTTTTATGAATTCAAGACAATCTCTAATTGAGTGAGGTGGAGGAGAGGGCAATTATGCCATGATCTCCTTCTCATCCAAACAGAGAAAGCCTTGTATTCATTAAAAAAAAATATAATGTGCTCTTTGAATTGTGGCAGTGCTGAGCAAGTGACCCCCTGGATTTTAGATGCTGGAGTCCAGCTTTCAGTACTTTTTGAGTCAATGCCCCAGAAGAAGTATTCTTATTGAGCACCGACATCAGTTCTGGGTCAATGACTTGAAAATATCAGGGATAGCCAGACCACTAACATTTACAGAAGGAGGTAATCTCAGCAATGGCAGCCTTCATATTTTTTTCTGCACAGATTTTATTTAAGCAGCTGTGTTATTTCCTGGACAGACTGACTTGCCTTGCTGCCCGGCATTGCTGTTTATTTTCATGCAGGTCTGGAGCAGCAGATGTAGGTGCTTTCCGGCAAAGCAGGTTAGACCCAGTAGACTATTGGGCTGAATATAAATAGTTGTATCAATTGACATTTAAATCTGGAATTTTCAGCCTGAAAACACACAGTCACCAAGCTGTGTTCAGTGGCATTTGACTGTCTAGATTTTTTTTTTTAACCTGGCATCAGTTGTGTGTGTATCATTGCTCCCTGTTGTAAGGTTTGCAAATGATGCTGCTCGGGAATAATTGGTTGTAAAACTGTTGTTCGCTATGCTCCATAATTTATGCATGCGTTCAAAGAGCTGCTAATATAAAACCACTGGTAGGCAGATGATGAGGCGAGACCGAGCATGGACAAGGGTTTCAACAGGAAAATAATTCATTTATTTGTTACTGTTCTAATACATGGAATATGTTAGCGTGAAAGTTACAGAAAAGGTTACAAAGGAGAACGATGCCTTGCCTTTTCTAAATATTGATAAATCCATGTAAAGACGAAAGGAGGTTGGGGAAGGAAAAAACTATAGGACAGTGGTGAGCTGAATGCTAAAATACATGAGACATCTTGGAAAGTGTTGCTGAGTTTGAATTGGACATCTTGAGAAGATTACGGATTCATGATTGATAGGACCTACCTTTGATTTGAAGGTCATATAATGTGATTCAGCCTTCTAAACAAGGGTTCCTCCAGAGATTGCTAGGGGTTCCTTGAACTATGTGTAATGTTGTTCTCTCAGATAAATAAGCTATCTTTAAGGAGGTGGCAAAGTTCTTCCTACTAAACAACACAAATGTAATGGGCATTCTTCCCACTGACCACCACTATAAGGAGCGTTCTTCCCACTAACCACCAATGTAAGGAGCATTCTTTCCACAAACAACCAATGTAAGGAGCCATTCTTCACACTGGCCCCCAATGTTAGGGGCATTCTTCTCACGGACCACCAATTTATGGGAGCATTCTACACACTGACCACTAATGTAAGGAGAATTCTACACAATGGCCACCAATATAAGTAGCATTCCTCCCACTGACCACCAATGTAAGGAGCATACTTCCCACTGACCACCAATATAAGGCACATTCATCCCACTGATCACCAATATAAGGAGCATTCTTCTGACTGATCGCCAATGTAAGGAGCATTCTTCCCAGTGACCTCCAATGTAACGAGCGTTCTTCCCACTAACCACCAATGTAAGGAGCATTCTTCCGACAAACCACCAATGTAAGGAGCATTCTTCACACTGGCCCCTAATGTTAAGGGCATTCTTCTCACTGACCACCAATGTATGGAGCATTCTACACACTGACCACTAATGTGAGGAGAATTCTACACAATGAACACCAATATAAGGAGCATTCTTCCCAATGACTACCATTGTAAGGAGCATTCTTCCCACTGACCACCATTGTAAGGAGCATTCTTCCCACTGACCACCAATGTAAGGAGCATTCTTCCCAATGACTACCATTGTAAGGAGCGTTCTTCCCACTGACCACCATTGTAAGGAGCATTCATCCCACTGATCACCAATATAAGGAGCATTCATCCCACTAATTCCCAATATAAGGAGCATTCTTCTGACTGACCGCCAATGTAAGGAGCATTCTTCCCAGTGACCTCCAATGTAAGGAGCCATTCTTCTCACTGACCACCATTGTAAGGAGCATTGTTCCCACTAGTAGCCACCAATTTAACCACTTCAATACCCAGCCATAGTAATATGATGCCCACAGATGGGATCTCCCATCCTGGGTGGGCGTCATATGATGTCCTGGGCTTTGTGGGGGGATATCTGAATGATGCCTGCAGCTAGAGGCATCATTCAGATATCCTTCTCTTCTGCCGGCGATTCTGTGCCCAATATGAATGATCATAGCGGCAGTTCCACCGCTTGATCATTCTTATAGGTGGCGGGAGGGGACATCCCCCCCTCCCGCCACCATCCGGTGCTTATCCGGGCTCTCCTGTGCCATCAGGGGCCCGGAGAATGAATCGTCGGATGGGAAGCATAGAGGTGACTGGTGACCAGATGGTCCCAGTGTTGATGGGGACAAGGGCCTCATCCCCACAACCCTTAAAAAAACAAAAAAATTGCAGCGCTAAGTGGGTGTGTGTCAAACAAATAAATGAGTGAAAATGCAAGGAAGAACTAAATAATTCCCTGTGTGAATAACAATACAGTTTTTAGAAGAGTCCTTGATGGGTGGCCCTCAAAAACACACATTCAAACAATTATAAAAAATAAAAGTCCAATGGTGTTCCACAATAATCCAAAAAATCTGTGATGATTGGAAAACACTTCCAAATCAATGATAAAGAAAAAAAAAAAATAGGGGAGCCACAACCAATATAAAGGAGGCTTACCAGACTTAGTGGACCCTACTGAACATGTGTCCAGAGGGTCAACATAGGCTCAAGGTGTGTATTCCTGAAGGGTCAACAGTTGATAGTTGAGCCAAAGGGTGTCTCTCGCAGCAGCTCACAGTGAAGAGGTTAATCGAAACTTGAGAGACGATAACTCAATGGTGTTTTGAACCGAATCAATGGCACAATGTAAAAGGAAAAGAGAGAAGAGGGCACATAGCGTAATACTGCTGAATTCAGCCTATGTTGACCCTCTGGACACATGTTCAGTAGGGTCCACTAAGTCTGGTAAGCCTCCTTTATATTGGTTGTGGCTCCCCTATTTTATTTTTATTTTTTCTTTATCATCGATTTGGAAGTGTTTTCCAATCATCACAGATTTTTTGGATTTTTGTGGAACACCATTGGACTTTTATTTTTTATTTTTTATAATTGTTTGAATGTGTGTTTTTGAGGACCACCCATCAAGGACTCTTCTAAAAACTGTATTGTTATTCACACAGGGAATTATTTAGTTCTTCCTTGCATTTTCACTCATTTATTTGTTTGACACACACCCACTTAGCGCTGCAATTTTTTTGTTTTTTTGTTCTATGCACCTTTTTGTCCACAGGTTTTGCAGCCGCTTTTTTATTTGCACTTAGTAGCAGCGCAGAAACCTTTGTGTTTGTTATCCCCACAACCCTTGCCCGGTGGTTGTGGGGGTCTGCGGGCGGGGGGCTTATCGGAATCTGGAAGACCCCTTTAACAAAGGGGACCCCCAGATCCCGGCCCCCCCCATGTGAATTGTACCCCTACCATTTCACGAAGAAAGTGTAAAAAAATGTAAAAAAAACACACAGACACCTTGGAAAAAAACAAACATTCCAGCGATGAAATCCAGTGTTCCGCGGCGATCCAATGTCCAGCGCTGTCCACACGAAACATCATTGGCTGAGCCTGAGCGGACCTGATGGGGAACTTCCTCCGCAGTGTAATAAATTAATAGACCCGCCCCTTCTAAAGTTCCCCATCAGGTCCACTCAGCCAATGACGTAGGTGTAAGGCTGAGGACCTGATGCGGAATGTGAGAAGGGGTGGGTCTATTCATTTATTATACTGCGGAGGAAGTTCCCCATCAGGTCCGCTCATCCAATGACGTAGGCAGGGTCTGACATACGAGGGGGCGGACCTGCTGCGGAACTTCCTCCACAGTTTAATACATGAATAGACCCGCCCCTTCTCACGTGCGGAACATGGTGCTTGACTCGAACTCGAAGCTCATTCCTACTGAAAACCAATGTAAGGGGCATTCTTCCTAGTGACTTTCATGGTTAAATAGCTCTATGCAAATAAAAACTGTATTGTCAGTTTACATATGCCAATTGACTATATTATAAAAAGAATAGCTAATGCAGTAAGAGAACATATACAGTTTAATGAATTGGTCTATCTATCTATCTATCTATCTATCTATCTATCTATCTATCTATCTAGCCATGTTCTTTACAGCATGTAATATAACATTCCTTCAGAAAAGCAAAGGAGAAATGAGCGGCCACACCTGCTTTCTTTTCACCTGGGGGATTTTACAGATCAGCGCACCAGATTTTACATTGTCCTTTCCACTTGCCTTCCAGGCATTGAGCGTTAACACAGACTGGATGCATTTGTAGATCGCATCAACTGTGTAACACGTGCCCAGATGGGAATAGTGCATCATTCTGCATTGTGACTATTACAGATGCTCTGAATTATAGAACACTTCAGAATACTGTCAAAGAGACTGGCAGGAAACTTCCACTTTCTATTTTTTATACAATGCTTTGTGCGGTCTTGAAGCATATCTAAACCCAAAACCAAAAATGTAATATATTGCAGCTTACCAATCCCTAGATGTGATGGCTGTATTGATTTTATTTTTTTCATTTGTTTCCCCTCATTTTTTACTTGGCAATCTGGCCAGTAACACACCTCCATTCTGAATGGAGGAGCAATAGAGACACCTTTGGATAGCAGCATTGTTAAACTGTGAAGAGGGTATTGTTAGATAGACTAGCAGATTTAGGTGCACCCGACTAACAATTTAAAGTTAAACTCCAGCTAATACTTTATAAGTAGCTACAGCAACAGTTTTTTTTTTGTTATTTTGGGATAAAGGTTTTACATAAATAAATACAAGCTGATCATTGTAAGCACCCGTCAGTGGTAAATGGTTTGTCTCATCCTTGCTACATTTGCTTGTCAGCTTGGCTTGTTAAAGGAAGCTGAAAAATAACAGACTTACTGGCAGGATCACCAGGTGGAAATGAAACAAAAAAGCCTAAAAAAGAAAATGAATGCAGCCATCAAATCTAAACAGTGGCGGCATATTTTATTGGGGGGGGGGGGGGTGCGGCAAACAATGCACCCACAGTCAACCCAGTCAGACGGGTCACCCGTCACCCGCAATCCCCCCGCGGCGGGCAATCGGTTAGTCGGTCACCAGACCCGCACTTAGCCAATCTAGGTTGTGGGCAGCGCTTCCTCCAGGCAACGGCTTCCTTTGCGTCTCCTACTCCTCTGCATCACAGGGGCTTCCGCCGTGCGTCTCCTGCCTCCTCCTCCTCCTCCTAGGCGGCCAAGGATCACTTTTCCTATAGGCCAATCGGGTGACGGGTCTCAGGACCCGCTTCCTGATTGGACGGAAGGAGAATCAGGAAGACGATAGCGAATATTAGAGCCTCTGGCTCTAATCACATGCTTAAAAAAAAAGCAAAAACCCCCATTGGAATCAATGCGTCCAGCACCCTACATGTAGATTAGGGGACCGGACGCATGGATGGGGGGGCGGCGCCCTGGATTATGGGCGCCACTGCATCTACGGACCGGTAAACTGGAATTCTATATTTTTAAGACCACTTTAGGGTTTAAGACCACTTTAAGCTCACCATACACCATATAATCTGACCATAACATCACCATATAATTAAGTTTGAATTTACCTAAACTATGTGACGTGATTGCCCATCCAAACTATACAATAGATCTGTACTGAATCAGGCAGTCTTTTTGACTACATTCTTTTTGCATATCTAAAAAGGACTCAGATAATCATATTGTAACATTTATTATAAGCTTCACAGAGGATTTTAATGGTGTCAAGAGATAATAGAAAAATTATTTACAGTCAGGTCAATAAATATTGGGGCATCAACACAATTCTAATCTTTTTGGCTCTATACACCACCACGATGAATTTGAAATGAAACAAACAAGATGTGCTTTAACTGCAGACTTTCAGCTTTAACTGCAGCCTTTCAGCTTTAATTTGAGGGTATTTACATCCAAATCAGGTGAACGGTGTAGGAATTATAACAGCTTGTATATGTGCCTCACACTTTTTAAGGGACCAAAAGTAATGGGACAATTGGCTGCTCAGCTGTTCCATGGCCAGGTGTGTGTTATTCCCTTATTATCCCATTTACAAGGAGCAGATAAAAGGTCCAGATTCAATATGAGATCCAAAGAGCTGTCACTATCAATGAAGCAAGCCATCATTAGGCAGAAAAAACAAAACAAACCCATCAGAGAGATAGCAAAAACATTAGGTGTGGCCAAATCAACTGTTTGGAACATCCTTAAAAAGAAAGAACGCCCCGGTGAGCTCAGCAACACCAAAAGACCCGGAAGACCACGGAAAACAACTGTGACCGAAGAATTCTTTACCTGGTGAAGAAAACACCCTTCAAAGCAGTTGGCCAGATCAAGAAAACTCTCCAGGAGGTAGGTGTATGTGTGTCAAAGTCAACAATCAAGAGAAGACTTCACCAGAGTGAATACAGAGGGTTCATCACAAGATGTAAACCATTGGTGAGCCTCAAAAACAGGAAGGCCAGATTACAGTTTGCCAAACAACATCTAAAAAAGCCTTCACAGTTCTGTAACAACATCCTATGGACATATGAGACCAAGATCAACTTGTACCAGAGTGATGGGAAGAGAAGAGTATGGAGAAGGAAAGGAACTGCTCATGATCCAAAGCATACCTCCTCATCAGTGAAGCATGGTGGTGGTAGTGTCATGGCGTGGGCATGTATGGCTGCCAATGGAACTGGTTCTCTTGTATTTATTGATGATGTGACTGCTGAAAAAAGCAGCAGGATGAATTCTGAAATGTTTCGAGCAATATCTGCTCATATTCAGCCAAATGCTTCAGAACTCATTGGACGGCGCTTCACGGTGCAGATGGACAATGACCCGAAGCATACTGCGAAAGCAACCAAAGAGTTTTTTAAGGGAAAAAAGTGGAATGTTATGCAATGGCCAAGTCAATCACCTGACCTGAATCCGATTGAGCATGCATTTCACTTGCTGAAGACAAAACTGAAGGGAAAATGCCCCAAGAACAAGCAGAAACTGAAGACAAGTTGCAGTAGAGGCCTGGCAAAGCATCACCAGGGATGAAACCCAGCGTCTGGTGATGTCTATGCGTTCCAGACTTCAGGCTGTAATTGACTGCAAAGGATTTGCAACCAAGTATTAAAAAGTGAAAGTTTGATTTATGATTGTTAATCTGTCCCATTACTTTTGGTCCCTTAAAAAGTTGAAGACACATATACAAACTGTTGTAATTCCTACATCGTTTACCTGATTTGGATGTAAATACCCTCAAATATCTATACCCTACATGTTTCACCGCTTGGGGCTTCTTCAGGGGTTGTGAAGACCACTACTGATTAGGGATGAGCTTTATGTTCGAGTCGAACATGAGTTCGACTCGAACATTGGCTGTTCGCTCGTTCGGCGAACAGCAAACAATTTGGGGTGTTCGCGACAAATTCGAAAAGCCGCGGAACACCCTTTAAAAGTCTATGGGAGAAATCTAAAGTGCTAATTTTAAAGTCTTATTTGCAAGTTATTGTCATAAAAAGTGTTTGGGGACCTGGGTCCTGCCCCAGGGGACATGTATCAATGCAAAAAAAAGTTTTAAAAATGGCAGTTTTTTGGGGAGCAGTGATTTAAATAATGCTTAAAGTGAAACAATAAAAGTGGAATATTCCTTTAATTTTCGTACCTAGGGTGTGTGTATAGTATGCCTGTAAAGTAGCATGTTTCCCGTGTTTATAACAGTCTCTGCACAAAATGTCATTTCTGAAGGAAAAAAAGTAATTTAAAACTACTCGCGGTTGTAATGAATTGTCGGGTCCCGGCAATACAGAGAAAAGTAATTGAAAAAAAAATGCGTGGGGGTCCCCCAAAATTCCATTAACAGGCCCTTCAGGTCTGGTATGGATATTAAGGGGAACTCCGCGACAAAATAAAAAAAAATGACGTGGGGTTCCCCCAAAAATCCATATCAAACCCTTCAGGTCTGAAAAGTCTTGAAAAGTTCCTGATTGAGTAGGGTCAGAGCAGGGACAGCACATGTTCTCCACAGATATTCCAGTACCCAGAGCAGCAGGGTCTCTTCAGTAACATAAGGGTTCTGCTATTTTATACTCCATTTGGCATCCCTCCAGCAGAAGCCTTCCTCTGATGCTTGTGTGACACCGTTATCGGGAGGATCAAGATATGCACCCGAGAGGATCCACAGGCGTGCAAAGGCCCTGGCTGGGTATTTACCATAAGCGTGGTTGACCTCCTGTAATACCAGGTCAGCAGCAGCTGGTAAGCAGGCATTTTGGTGGTGGTGATATCACATGAGGATATAGTGGTGGATGCTGTTGACACTCAATCAACATTTGTATTTATGTATGTGGACATTTTATTATGAATTTCACTAATTAATTATATTGTGGTAGCGCGACTCATACTATATATAAATCTTCCACATCAGTGCCTGGCCTCACAAATGCGTTTCTGGAAGAATGGTCAAACATTCCCATAGACACACTCCTAAACTGTGTGGACAGTCTTCCCAGAAGAGTTGAAGCTGTTATAGCGGCAAAGGGTGGGCCAACCTAATATTGAACCCTACGGACTAAGACTGGGATGCCATTAAACTTCATGTGCGTTATAAAGGAAGGCGCACCAATACTTTTGGTAAAATAGTGTAGATAGATAGATAGATAGATAGATAGATAGATAGACAGATAGATAGATATTAGATTATGTGTCTACAATACAGAGCTCTTGCCCTCACCTCAAAGCGTTAAGAAGATGACTGGATAAACCAAATCTCCAATCTGCTTTTCAGATATATTGCAAGAAAGAACACGAGTTACAAAGTGCCGCACAGGTTTGGGTCACCCAATGAAGGTGTTGTCAAAATTAGAAATAATTTGAATGCTTTTTTTCGGTATCAACTAAGGATCGTTCCCTGTATTAATCCAATCCATCCTCTATTACTAATCTGCATTCTCCTGCATGCATATCTCTTGTCTTTTAAAAATTCAGAATGTAATAATCCAAAATTAATATTCTGGAGCGGCCACTGATTGTACTTGGGGAGCTCATACATTTAGTTCACTTTCCAAGTAATTTTAAGGCAACCGTTTTTCTCCCAGCGATTGATATTTGCAATTTAACAGTTTATCTATGAGAGAGTGCGCCTAATTATACTCACACACCGCTCTAAAGTTCATGTTTCTGCAGAAAGCCGAAGGCTTGCTTTTTTACTTCTTTTAATAAAAATACTTTTTTTTTTTTTTTTCTTTCTTTCTTTCTTTCTAGTGAATCTGATTTCGGCAGGTTGAATAGATGAGTCTGGAGTTGCTGAAGTATTCTGAACGATGATTAATTAAAACAAAAAATGAGTTCCAGCGGTGGCGCTCTGACCTATCCCAGCAGGACACTTCAGTGGCGTATTTCAGGAGCGATATTAATTTGCCATCAACGCATGCAATTTTAGGCTTACCTGTTTGTGAGCGTGGTCATAAGAATTAATATGGTTGTCAAACTCCTGGTGCTTGTGGTATTGCTTGTCACATAATTCACAATAGAAATTAGCCTTCAGGTCCTCCAGAGCATTCGCTATGCTTTTTCCTTTCTCTGTGTAGCCCTGAAAACAAAAGAGAAGGGAAAGATTTTTTTTTAATGGGAAGCTCGCTGCATGTTCATTGTCAGCTTCAGTTTTGCAAACAAATAAAAGAAAGATCATTAGAATTTTTTTTTATTATTATTATTATTTAAACAGCATTTCCAGGCAACAATTGAAACCAATCTCTAAAATGCTAATGCTATCTAGCAAACAATAAAGCCCTCTTAAAGAAGAATTGTACAAAAAAAGGTTGGTTAACCACTTAAGACCCGGACCATTATTCAGCTTAAAGACCTGCCCACTTTTTGCGATTCGGCACTGCGTCGCATTAACTGACAATTGTGACGTGGCTCCCAAACAAAATTGGCGTCCTTTTTTCCCCACAAATAGAGCTTTCTTTTGGTGGTATTTGATCACCTCTGCGATTTTTTATTTTTTGTGCTATAAACAAAAATAGAGCGACAATTTCGATTTTTTTTTAAATATTTTTTACTTTTTGCTATAAGAAATATCCCCCAAAAATATATAAAAAAACTTTTTTTTTCCTCAGTTTAGGCCGATACGTATTCTTCTATATATTTTTGGTAAAAAAAAATCGCAATAAGCATTTATTGATTGGTTTGCGCAACATTTATAGGGGATAGTTTTATTGCATTTTTATTAATAAATAGGGGATAGTTTTATTGCATTTTTATTAATAAAATAAATTAATCACGGAGAAGAGGACCGGAGAAGAGAAGAGGACCGGGCCGCGAGCGCGCCGCTAGCGGCGCGCTCGCGACCCACGACTGGGCTCTTAAACGGGATGTACCTGTACGCCCTTGTGCCCAGCCGTGCCATTCTGCCGACGTACATCGGCGTGCGGTGGTCTTAAGTGCTTAAATCCACAAGTGCTTTTTTATCACTACTATTCCTTTATATTGAGTTTTGGAATTTACAAATGCAACAATTTAGAAATCAGATGAAAGGTTTAGCGCTGGAAAACACTTCTTGATAGATAAAAAGTGCATTTTATATACATCTATATAGATCAGACCAAAATGAGGAGGAATGAGGGACGGAGGGATATTGCTCCAAATCAGGGACAGTCCCTCAAAATCAGGGACCGTTGGGAGCTATGGAACATGGAAATGCAATTATTTTAGTAAATATAAACTGCCAAATACCTTTTCTCATCGGCAGTATATAGCAGTCTTGTGACTTCTATTCAAGCATTGGTTAAAGCTTGCAGGAGGAGTTTTCTGACTGTCCTATAAGGCTGCATGACCCCTGAACCTCTGCCTGGACAGTGCTGATCACATGCACCCTCCCTAGAAAAAAAACCTCTCTGGCAATGCACACAAAACTGAGCATGTGCAGCCCGACTCCCCCCTGACACCCCAGAGGACTCTGTGTTATCAGGAAATTATCAGGGGACAGTGGAAAAAGGGGAGGATCAGAGAAGACAGGATCAAACAGCCTTTTTACACAATGCAGAGGATTAACCCCTTAGGTTCCACAGTGAGTATAACAAGCATGTTTTACTGCATATATACAGACTGATTTTACTGTATTGGGTTTAGTAACACTTTAATGCCAACCTACGTTTGCATGATTTTAAGTGGAATTCCAGACTAATACTATCTAATCTTAAATCAGCTCCCAACCCCCTCCTTACTCCAATTATAACTACCCTGTAGAAGGAAAATGTTTATACTTACATGTTCTCAGGGTGCTCCAGCCCGCTCACATTATCCGCTCCCAGTGGCAGATTCAAGGGAGAGGAGGGACAACCAACAATAGATGCCCCATTAGTAAGCCTATAGGTGACGCCACCGCCCAGGCATTTCAGCCATTGTCAGTGCTCTCCCATGTAGCCAGCCACTGGGGAGATCATGTGATCGGACTGGAGCGCCCTGAGAATAGGTAAGTATATGCGCCATGTCCTTGCTCCAGCGATGTCTCCGGTTCAAGCGCCACCCCCTTCACTTCCTGTGTTTAAAGGAGAAACTGAACGTTGTAAAGGCATAGGCTCCGGAAAAGGCCCGAGGACAGCTCGGCTGAACTCGGAAAACCTTGGAAAGCCACGGGAACGTTGTATTTCAGAGGTTTTCCAAGCATTTCCGATCGGCTCCGCTCAGCTCCAGCTCCCCCCCACCTCAGACCAAACGCGGTATTGCGCTTTGGCTTGAATCATGCTAGTTTTGCGAGACAACACTCGCAAACCGAGTCCGGATTTTTAAAAATACAGTGCTTGTATTGCGAAATGCTCGTTAACCGCGTTACTCGCAATCCGAGGTTCCACCGTATATAGAAATACAAATCCTACACACAAGCAACATTAAAACATAACATGAATGAAAAAGATTAATACATCAAGAGGATCTCTTTATTATGTATTAAAAAAAAAAGACTTATTCAGAGCACTATTAACCCTGTCCCCATCATAGTGATTTAAAGCAAAATTACAGCGCCAAGGATGGCAATATAAAAATTAACAATCCGTTAAAAGATAAAATAACAACACCAGCCTTTTCTGCGATATTCAGCTTCATTTAAGAGATTTTGCTCTCAGTACTTTTTTTCTGCCACTAGATAGCCTCAGCCTAATAACTAGCATAATTTATCCCACTTCCTCTGAGCCCAGGTTATCCTGGACTGGCCCACAGCCTGTGACTGGATAGTGAAAGCAGAAGAGGCACAGCGATGAGCTTATCTTTTTCTCAATCTGCTCTTTCCTCCTATCAGCATGCGACTCATCAGCACTAAATGATTGGCTCCTTCTGCTGCTTCTTCTGTTCACACTCCAGTCTTGCTGTACAGGAACTGCAAGAGGCTGATACAAGGTCATATTCAGGTAATTGCACTGCCTTGCATTTAAAAAAAAAAAAAATACATCTATTGATGTATTCATGATTACAGAACTGCTTTTATTTGTGTCCGTTATATTTGCCCAGAGTTCAGCTTTAAAGAAAGAACATCTGCTCACAGCCTCCATTACACTTGTTTAAATTTCAGATCTTGTTTTCTTTCCTCCATCGGACTCCTGGTAGCTTAGTGGCTGATGGGCATCGATTGTTTATGAAAGTATTCTGTGGGCAGTTTGTGGTCAACTAAAAGGATAGAAGAATGTGACAGTGCCTGGGCTGGGAATACGCTGCATGAAATATACATGAGCCCCCTCCGACAAGAACCCAACACAGCATGTTATGGAGCAATACGAATAGTTAAAGTCAACCTGTCTATAGAAAGAACCATTTTGTAACCAATAGTTATGAAAAGAGGACATGTCTATTTACTTGGATCCAACAGCCAACAGCGATGGGAAGAGGACCTGTCTATTTACTTGGATCCAACAGCCAACAGCGATGGGAAGAGGACCTCTCTATTTACTTGGATCCAACAGCCAAAAGCGATGGGAAGAGGACCTCTCTATTTACCAGCATCCAACAGCTAGAAGAAGAAGGTCTGTCTTTTTGTTAGATTTATTTTATAGCCAATAGCTATGGGAAGATGACTTGTCTATATACCAGGATCATTTTGTAGCCAATAGTTATTAGACGTGGACCTGTCTATTTACTACTAGGAAGATTTGTAGCCAATAGCTAGTAGAAGAGGACCTGTCTATTTACTAGGATCCAACATCCAAAAGTTTTGAGAAGGGGACCTGTCTACCTACTAGCATCCAACAGCCAACATGTATGAGAAGAGCACCTGTCTATTTACCAACATCCAACAACCAACAGCCAACAACAACTATGAGAGGAGAACCTGTCTACCTACTAGGATACTACGGCTATGAGAAGAGGACCTGTCTATTAACCAGCATCCAAAAGCAAATAACTATGAAAAGGTGACCTGTCTACCTACTAGCAGCCAACAGCTATGAAAAGAGCACCTGTCTATTTACCAGCATCCAACAGCCAACAGCTTTGAGAAGAAGACCTGTCTATTTACTGGGAATATTTTGTAGCCAATAGCTATGGGAAGAGGACCTGTGTATTTACTAGCATCCAACAACCACCATCTATGAGAAGAGGACCTGTCTATTTACCAGCATCCAACAGCCTCTAGCTATAAAAAGAGGACCTGTCTACCTACTAGCATCCAACAGCCAATAACTATGAGAAGAAGACCTGTCTATTTACTGGGAATATTTTGCAGCCAATAGCTTCAGGAACTGGACCTGTGTATTTACTAGCATCCAACAACAACCAACTATGAGAAGAGGACCTGTCTATTTACTAGTATCCAACAATCACCAACTATGAGAAGAGGACCTGTTTATTTACCAGCATCCAACAACCCCCAACTATGAGAAGGGGACCTGTCTACCTACTAGCATCCAACAGCCAACAGCTATGAGAAGAGCACCCGTCTATTTACCAGCATCCAACAACCAACAGCCCTACAACTATGAGAGGAGGACCTGTCTACCTATTAGCATCCAACAGCCAATAGCTATGAGAAGAAGAACTATTTACTGGGAATATTTTGTAGCCAATATCTATGGGAGGAGGACCTGTGTATTTACTAGCATCCAACAGGCAACGACTGTGAGAAGAGGACCTTTCTATATACTTGGATCATTTGTAGCTAATAACTATGGGGAAAAGACCTGCCAATTAACTAGCATCCAGCAACCAACAGCTAAGTCTATTTACTGGGAGAATTGTATAGCCAATAGCTAAGGGAATAAACCCTTCTGTTTACTAGAATCATTTTGTAGCCAATATCCATGGGAAGAGCACCTGCCTTTTTTCTTGGGTCATTTTGTACCCAATAGCTATGCGAAGAGGACTAGTCTATTTATAAGGATCATTCCGTAGCTAGTAGCTGGGAGAAGAGGGCCTGCATATTTACTCTATCAGCATGCAAGATTTTCGGAAATACCCATTGCATAATAGATAAATATATGAGTATTACACTGAAGGGTGTGGGAGAGGATGGCAAACTGAAATAAGAATGTTATTTGTTGCAAAAGTGACTGTTTTGTGATAGTGTATGGGCCATTGGTGGCCAGAATTGTATGCACTTCATGGACCTAATGATCAGCATGTAGTTGAATAATGCATAAAAGTATATAAAGTTTTAATAATTGGGTGTGTTTTATATATAGTAGGTGAGGGCACCTTAAACATCCCATTTAATTTTGGTCTTTCATCTGGAGTAAGACTACTTGATGTACAGAAGGCAGGCCGGCTGGCATCTACTCATAACCCTGGATGTGGCACTTGAGACAGGGCACCGCCCAAAACAACACTGGGATCTAAGGGGTTGAATGTGTACCACATACTGTAAGTGTTTCTTGAATGTTAAATTTTTTCATATTTTTAGCAATGACTATTTATACTCTCTGCCTCTCTATAGGAAGGCGTACTGTGTTAAAATATATAGACGCAGTAGGGGATATGCATATGTTAATAGGATGCTACAGATTGCTTCTTAAGCGTTTCAAACATATGTCTGCAAAGAAAAACATATCAGCATATTGGTGTTTTTATTTTAAGTTCTTCAGTTCTTCCACGGGGTGTTTGTGCCTTTCAGTGAGGTGGAAATTAGTGAGAGAGAAATTATTTGATTAATCCATTAGCACAGAATATGATCCTTGCCTTATTGTCACCATTAGGAAACCGATGTGCTGTAAATTCAGCAGTAATGGTCTATATCAAACAATAATTTTTACAGAAGCTTCGTACATAATAATTATGCATAATTATACAGCACATTAATTTTTGTAGAGGTGTTTTGTTTCTGTCTTTATTTTTATCGGTTTATGCGGTTATTATTTAGATGCAGTAATAACAAATAGGAGAAATTACACAAGCAAATGTATGTTACTGCATGAACAGTATAATCCTGTGTGAGGGGGTTAGCTCGGCAGCGGGTGTGTGTGACCCCCGAGATGGGCTCCCCACACAAAAACAGGCCCAGCAAACGGAGGTTGTGGTTTTCAAAATCAAAAAGGTGCGGTTTATTTTCTATTTACAGTGACAAAACACAGCAAAGCAAAAGAAACATAAACAAAATAAATCCTGGTCAACTTGACCTCTGACTAAACATACAGGTTTCCTAACTAACAACTGGGATCAGCCTAGTGCTGTCCTAGTCCCTAAGTCCCTGGTTTTAAATGTCCAAGCAAATAGCCACACAGGCTTTGTCTCACCGCACAGGGGTTCACTCTCCCTAGACAGTCCACACAGGTCTGGGTCCAGGCATGAGCTAACATCTAATGAAGCTGGGAGTTTTTATAAAGGCCTTAAATGAGCTGACAAGCTTCAGCTGGTCTCATCAACTCCCTGCCTGCACGACGCCCAGCCCTCTCTCTAGAGGTATGAGTCATCCATGAGCCCACTAGCCTCAGCTGGGCTTCATCAACTCCCTAGTTGTATAAGTCGGCATAAAGCCTGAATCTGGGAGAAATATATCTACCCCCCTGGATGCAACCAGGTGACTTTACCTTCCTGCTGTCACATACCCCCCCCCTCTTGTTTTAACCTCGGGGTTGGAACACCAGCAATCAGGCATTCATGTACTCGAGACAAAGCATCCACATTCCCCATTTGAACGCCAGGGCGATGCTTTACTGTGAAGTTGAATTCCTGGAGGGCCAGGAACCACCTATTCACTCTTCTATTTGTTTCCTTGTTTTGAGCCATCCACTTTAACGGAGCGTGATCCGTAACCATGTCAAAGTGCCTACCTAGCAGGTAGTACCGAAGGGAATCTAGAGCCCACTTCACCGCTAAACACTCCTTTTCAACGGTGGCGTAATTTACCTCATGGGACTTCAACTTCCTGCTGAGGTAAATGACTGGGTGCTCTTCCCCGTTCCAGACCTGGGACAATACTGCTCCTAACCCCACATCTGACGCATCACTTTGTACGACAAAGTCTTTAGAGAAGTCGGGTGAGTACAACACTGGCTGGCTACATAAGGCTTGTTTCAAGAATTGGAATGCTGCCTCAGCCTCGGGGGTCCATTTAATCATGACCGACCCTTTCCCCTTCGTCAGGTTGGTTAGGGGCACAGCCTTAGAAGCAAAGTGGGGAATGAATCGCCGATAATACCCAGCGATTCCCAGAAAGGCTCGTACCTGCTTCTTGCTGTTGGGACGTGGCCAACTCTGGATGGCCTCGACTTTGTTGAGTTGGGGTTTTATTACTCCCCTCCCAATGGTGTACCCAAGATATTTGGCCTCCTCCTGCCCAATGGTACACTTCTTGGGGTTAGCCGTAAACCCCGCTTCCCGAACAGAGTCCAGGACTGCTTGCACTTTTGGCAGATGTGAGGCCCAATCTGTGCTATGGACAATTACGTCATCCAGGTAAGCCGCAGCATACTTCCGATGGGGCCTCAGCATCTGGTCCATTTTCCGCTGGAATGTGGCCGGCGCATTCTGTAACCCGAACGGCATTCTTTTATATTGGAACGCCCCGTCTGGGGTTACAAATGCGGTTTTCTCTTTGGCCGACTTGGCCAGGGGGATTTGCCAATACCCTTTTGTGAGGTCAAGAGTCGTCATGTATCGGGCTGTTCCCAGCCGGTCGATCAACTCATCTATACGTGGCATGGGGTAGGTGTCAAATTTTGTAACTTTGTTCAACTGACGAAAATCGTTACAAAATCGCCAGCTCCCATCCGGTTTAGGCACCAACACAATGGGACTAGACCAATCACTTTGGGACTCCTCTATCACCCCTAAGTTCAGCATTTTCTGTACTTCCTCCCGTATTGCCTCCCGTCGGGCCTCTGGGATCCGATAGGGTTTTAACTTCACCCTTTCACCGGGCGGGGTAATGATGTCATGCTCTACCCCAGATGTTTGTCCCGGCAGCTCAGAGAATACCTCCTTGTTGCGAAGCACAAACTCCTTAACCTCCTGTTGTTGGGGTTGTGACAAGGTGGCTGCTATTCCAACCTCAGGAATCACGCAACCAGTTTGAGCTGGTGACCAAGTGTCTGCGACTAGGGACTCTCTATCCCTCCAGGCTTTCAACAGATTAACGTGATAGATCTGTTCGGGCTTTCGCCTTCCTGGTTGTCTGACCTTGTAATTCACTTCGCTCACTTTTTCCATTATCTCGTAGGGGCCTTGCCATTTGGCAAGGAATTTACTTTCAACCGTAGGGACAAGTACCAGTATCCTATCCCCCGGGGAAAAGGTACGGGTCTTGGCTCCACGGTTGTACACTCTCTGCTGTGCTAACTGCGCTTGGGCCAAATGTTCCTTCACGATGGGCATTACCTGTGCAATTCGGTCTTGCATCAGGGCGACATGCTCAATCACACTCCTGTGGGGAGAACTCTCACTTTCCCAAGTTTCCTTGGCAATATCCAACAGCCCTCTTGGGTGTCTCCCATACAGTAACTCAAAGGGGGAGAATCCCGTAGAGGATTGGGGCACCTCCCTAATAGCAAACATCAGATAAGGAAGTAGACAGTCCCAATCCTTTCCATCTCTATCCACCACTTTCTTCAACATTTGTTTTAGGGTTTTGTTGAATCTTTCAACCAGCCCATCGGTTTGGGGGTGATACACAGATGTACGTAATTGCGTCACTTTGAACAATTTACACTGCTCCTTCATAACCCGGGACATAAAGGGTGTACCTTGGTCCGTAAGCAGTTCTTTACAAATACCCACCCGGCTAAACACAAGAGATAGCTCTTTGGCTATGGTTTTGGCCGAGGTATTTCGGAGAGGGATCGCTTCTGGATAACGGGTGGCATAGTCCATTATAACTAATATGTACTGGTGCCCCCTAGCGGACTTATAGGACCTACCAAATCCATGGCGATCCTCTCAAACGGGACCTCAATGATGGGTAGAGGGACCAGCGGGCTACGGAAATGTGGCATCGGGGCCGACCTCTGACACACAGGGCAGGAGGAACAATAATTTTCTATGTCCTTCATCACCCCCGGCCAATAGAATCTCTGTAATACCCTCTCTCGGGTTTTCTCTGTCCCCAGATGACCTCCAAGAATGTGCCCATGGGCCAACTCCAACACCAACTTCCTGTAAGGTTTGGGCACCACAAGCTGCTCAACGGTTTCTTCTGCCCTTTTTGCCACCCGATACAGTAGGTCCTTCTCTACGCTGAAGTATGGGTAAGTGCAGGTATTATCTGGGTTCACTAACTCGCCATCTATTTTCACTACGTTTTCCCGTGCCTTTATTAGGGCGGGGTCTTTCAACTGTTCTGTGGCAAAGTTTTCCCTGTGAACCTCAAGATCAGAAAACTCCACAGACGGTAGGTTTTCGTCTGAGGAGGTGGGCTCCTCTCCAGTTTCTTGAGTCTCCCCTGCCAATACTGATAAGGGAAATTCCGGAGAGTCCTCACCACTCTCAGGGGAGTTCTGGCTATCACATTCCTGGTACATAGGGGCACCAGTGGGGGGCTCAGGATCATCCCACAGTTCCCAGAACTTCGGAAAATCCCTTCCCACAATGGCGTCATGCGGTAACTGAGATACTAAGCCCACTGGATGAGAGAGGGTACCTTTGGGGGTCTCGAAACACACTGTAGTCACTGGATACTCTCGGGTGTCCCCATGCACACAAATAACAGCTACCTTGCTATTCCCAGAGACCTCTGTTTTAACTAACTCAGCCTTTATCAGGGTCACAAGGCTACCTGAATCCAGCAATACCACAACATTTCTACCATTAACACACATTTTGCATAAATGTTTCTCAGTTCCTCGAATGGCAGTGCATGCGACTGTCGCACACAGCGACTGACGTCTGCCCGTCAGAAAGTCACACTGCATGGGTTCCTCCACAACCGGGCAATTGGCTGCAATATGTCCCGCTTGCCGGCAGCGGTAGCAAACGATCCTTCTTGCGGCCTCTTGAGCCGCTGAT
Source organism: Rana muscosa (assembly GCA_029206835.1). Lineage (NCBI taxonomy): Eukaryota > Metazoa > Chordata > Amphibia > Anura > Ranidae > Rana > Rana muscosa. Next base: position 274,429,576 of record CM055122.1, read on the forward strand.
TTCCCAGGCTGTTCTCGACAAACTTGGGGTAGAGCTCCCACCCTCTCACTCTCTCCACCCTCACCCCTTGGAATCCTCTTATCCGCCCCTGGGGATGGTCTGGTCTTAGGGTGGAAAGTCCGAGTGTCTCTGGAAGAGGCCGTCAGGTTCTCTGTAGCCAAGTATTTCTCCACACGATCCACAAGACCATCGGCCGTCTCTGGGTCACCATGGCTTACCCACTTTTGGATGGCAGTAGGAAGAGCTCTCAAAAACCGATCCATTACAACACGTTCCACAATCTTTGGTGCGGACAAAGTCTCTGGCTGTAGCCACTTTCTGCTCAGGTGAATGAGATCATACATTTGAGACCTGGGGGGTTTTCCAAGCTGGAAAGTCCAGTTATGCACACGCTGAGCCCGGACAGCCTGGGTGACACCCAGCCTTGCCAATATTTCAGCTTTTAGCATCACATAGTCTTTTGCTTGGTTAGGCTCTAGGTCATAGTAAGCTTTCTGCGATTCACCAGTTAACAGAGGAGCCACCAGTCCAGCCCACTGCTCCTCAGGCCACTTTTCTCTTTCAGCGGTCCTTTCAAATGTGGTCAAAAATACCTCTGGATCATCCTCTCCAGTCATTTTTGTCAATAAACGACTCACCCCAAAGGACGCGGTATTAGTGGGACGGCTTTCCTCACTGGTCTGCGGACGTTGCTGCATTACTGCTTCCATCTGTTGTTGTAGTCTCTGCTCTTGCTTCTGCAACAGGTCTATGAAGCGGGCCTCAGATTGCTGCTGGGCTTGTTGCTGAGCCTCCAGACTCTGTTGCAAAGTTGCGTTTGTCTGCTGCTGGGCTGCAAGGCTCTGTTGATGAGCTTGCTGCTGGGCTGCGAAGTTCTGTTGTTGAGCTGCAAGGCTCTGTTGATGAGCTGCAAGGCTCTTTTGCAAACCTGCATTTGTCTGCTGTTGATTGGCATTTGCTAGAGCCAGCTGCTTCAGTATCTCCTCCATGCTGGCTTAAAAAAAAACTGCCCGCATTCTCCACCAACTGTGAGGGGGTTAGCTCGGCAGCGGGTGTGTGTGACCCCCGAGATGGGCTCCCCACACAAAAACAGGCCCAGCAAACGGAGGTTGTGGTTTTCAAAATCAAAAAGGTGCGGTTTATTTTCTATTTACAGTGACAAAACACAGCAAAGCAAAAGAAACATAAACAAAATAAATCCTGGTCAACTTGACCTCTGACTAAACATACAGGTTTCCTAACTAACAACTGGGATCAGCCTAGTGCTGTCCTAGTCCCTAAGTCCCTGGTTTTAAATGTCCAAGCAAATAGCCACACAGGCTTTGTCTCACCGCACAGGGGTTCACTCTCCCTAGACAGTCCACACAGGTCTGGGTCCAGGCATGAGCTAACATCTAATGAAGCTGGGAGTTTTTATAAAGGCCTTAAATGAGCTGACAAGCTTCAGCTGGTCTCATCAACTCCCTGCCTGCACGACGCCCAGCCCTCTCTCTAGAGGTATGAGTCATCCATGAGCCCACTAGCCTCAGCTGGGCTTCATCAACTCCCTAGTTGTATAAGTCGGCATAAAGCCTGAATCTGGGAGAAATATATCTACCCCCCTGGATGCAACCAGGTGACTTTACCTTCCTGCTGTCACACCTGATATAATACAATTCAACATATCACTGATTCTGATATAAAGTATCCAAAATTCAATTGTCTATGGAACATTTTTAGCTTAGCATGTAGCATGCATGGACTTCCTGGAATCTGTCTGTCCTTAGATAAGGCATGCAGGCAGGAGGGTAAGCTGAACTAAGAAAGCCCCTCCTCCCCTATGCCTATGAAGACTCCTGGGATATATGACATAATTTTGGCCTAGGCCAGAAACCAGGAAACAACTGAAGAAATGTAAAAAAAAAAGTTTAAAACAAGTAAATAAAATATTTCTTCCTACTGTATCTATTTACTAAAAGTAGCAGCATAAGGATTAACAATGATTAATGTTCATTGAGAGAGTTTAGTGCCACTTTAACCACTTAGCGACCGCCCTATAACAGTTTTACTGCTGTAAGGCGGCCGCTGTGCTCCGGATTATGTATATATCACAGCGGCTGACTCCTGTGTGGATTACGTAAACAAGGCAGATTGCCGTTCTGTCAGTAGGGAAGGCATGGATCCTGTGTTCCTGCAAAAGCAGAGACATGAATCCATGCCTTCCACTAGTAAAAGCACCTCCCCACAGTAATAAAACACCAACTAGGCACACCGTTAACCCTTTGCTCGCCCCTGATATTAACCCCTAGAAATACCTAGTAACAAATGATGCAACAGTCTAGTCATCCGCGTCGGGAGAAGACAGTGATCATCGCTAGCAACTCTAGCAGCCACTAGCGATAATCGCAAGAGGATCCGGCAGGCTGGTTGTACCCATTTTTATCGGTTCATCAACTTGGTACATTCAGCCTGCCCATTAACGGTTCGAATCTCGGCCAGATCCTGCTGAACCAGCCGAGATTCAAACTGTGTATGACCGGCTTTAGATTAGCAGAATTAGATAGATTTGACTAACAATTTAAACCTGAACTTCAGCTAACACTTTTTAACTGCTTCAGCCCCGGAAGATTTTACCCCCTTCCTGACCAGAGCACTTTTTACAATTTGGCACTTTGTCGCTTTAACTGACAATTGCGGTCGTGCAACACTGTATGCCAACAAAATTTGCGTCCTTTTTTTCCCACAAATAGAGCTTTCTTTTGGTGGTATTTCATCACCTCTGCGGTTTTAATTTTTTTCACTATAAACAAAAGAAAAGCGACAAATTTTGAAAAAACTAATTTTTTACTTTTTGCTATAATAAATATCCCAATTTTGTTTTAAAAAAAACAGTTTAGGCCGATATGTATTTTTATTCATATTTATTGTAAAAAAAAATTGCAATAAGCGTATATGGATTGGTTTGCGCAAAAGTTATAGTGTCTACAAAATAGGGGACAGATTTATGGCATTTTTATTATTATTTATTTTTTTACTAGTGCCGATCTGTGATTTTTTTTGGGACTGCGATATTGCGGCGGACAAATTGGACACTTTTGACACATTTTTGGAACCATTGACAATTATACAGTGATTAGTGCTATAAAAATACACTGATTGCTGTATAAATGTCACTGGCAGGGAAGGGGTTAACACTAGGGGGCGATCAAGGGGTTAACTGTGTTCCCTCACTGTGTTCTAACTGTGGGGGGGATTGGGACTAACTAGGGGAAGAGAGAGATCGGTTTTCATACTTTGTATGAACACACGATCAGTCTCTTCTCCCCTGGGAGAACCGAGATCTGTGCATTTACACACACAGATCCCGGTTCTCGCTCTGTCACGAGCAATCGTGGGTGCCCGGCGGTCATCGGGCCCGCTGGACACTAGCAACGGCTCCTGGGGGCGAGCCGTGGGCGCGTGCCGCAGGCGCGTACCCCGGCCGGCGCAGGCGCGCCCCTAGTGGCCAAAAGGCAAAGCGACGTAACATAATGTTGTTTCAGCCAGCCGTGCCATTCTGCCGCAGTAAAACTGCGGCGGATGGTCGGCAAGTGGTTAAGCAGTTAGTTTTTTTTTCCTTTTGGGATAAAAGTTTTACATAAATAAATAAAAAGCTAACCATTGTAACTGTAGACTATATTGGTACTTATAAGTTTCTTGCAGATACGCACCTTGCATCTGCTCCTGAGGAAGTGAGGTGTATTCCACAAAACGTGGCAAGATTTTTGGATGCAGTTATTATACTACAATCATGCGTTTACATTTAGATCTTATATATGGATTTTTTTCATTCATGAATTTGAATGTATTTTGATGATATGGAGTACAAACCAGCTCATACTATCTAACTATTGTAATGTGCTATGCTGTTATCTGTATATAATAGTAATAGTAAATATGCCATCATGTATTGATCATTTTACCAGTTGTGGAACTTCCGCTCATCGGAACCCTCCCCCCCTCCGGTGTCACAATTGACACCTTTCAGGGGGGATGGGGGTGCAGATACCTGTCTAAGACAGGTATTTGCACCCACTTCCGAGAGTCCTCTCTGCGGGAAATCTGCGGGAAGCATGTCACTTCCCGCAGAATACCCGTAGTGTTCTGGGAGACACTCGGCTCCCAGAACACAGGAGGACCAGTCAGAACGGCGCAGCGCGACTCGCGCATGCGCCGTAGGAAACCGGGCAGTGAAGCCGCAAGGCTTCACTTCCTGGTTCCCTCACCGAGGATGGCGGTGGGGGCAGCAGAGTGACGGGCGATTGCTCGTCCTATGCTGCGGACGTTGCTGGACTCCAGGACAGGTAAGTGTCCATATATTAAAAGTCAGCAGCTGCAGTATTTGTAGCTGCTGGCTTTTAATATTTTTTTTTTTCGGCGGAGCTCCGCTTTAAAGTCACAACTCCATTCTTTTCAATTTTGCATTTAGGGATGGAGGCGCATGACCTGACGTGTCATGGGCTTCATTTAAAGTCCCAAAACCCCCCTTTTACTCACTATGACTATTGTAAGCACCCCTGTCAGTGCTAAATGGTTTGGCTCAACCTTCTAACTGGCATTTTTGCTGGACAGTTTGATCTGTTAAAAGAAAAGTATTGGATTTTTTTTTTCTTGAATCATACTTACCTAGGTGGATGCTGCATTTGTGCCCCTCTCGGCTCTAAGAATGAGAACCGAGCGATCAAACACCAATGATCGCTCGTTTTTTTTCAGTTCAGAGTTCCATGAGCAGATAGCTGGTGACTGTCAGTCACCGCTGTCTCTTCCCCCCGCGCTCACTGGATCGCTGGGCTGTGGAGAAGGCGGGAGCGGCCGTCTCTCAGCGGCTAAGCTGGGTGCTGGTCCAGGCATGTGGGCGGATTCCAACCATATAGTTGCAATCTTTTACAAACCTGGACCAGCTCTGTGACATCAGCCGCCAGCTGACAATTGCGCGGTTGTGCGACGTGGCTCCCAAACAAAATTGACGTCCTTTTTTTCCCACAAATAGAGCTTTCTTTTGGTGGTATTTGATCACCTCTGCAGTTTTTATTTTTTGCGCTATAAACAAAAATAGAGCGACAATTTTGAAAACAATTCAATATTTTTTACTTTTTGCTATAATAAATATCCCCGAAAAATATATAAAAAAACATTTTTTTCCTCGGTTCAGGCCGATACGTATTCTTCTACATATTTTTGTAAAAATCGCAAACGGCGTTTATTGATTGGTTTGCGCAAAAGTTATAGCGTTTACAAATTAGGGGGTCGTTTTATGGCATTTTTATAAATTTTTTCTTTTTTACTAGTAATGGCGGCGATCAGTGATTTTTTTTGTGACTGCGACATTATGATCGGACACTTTTGACACATTTTTGGGACCATTGTCATTTTCACAGCGATCAGTGCTATAAAAATGACACTGGCAGTGAAGGGGTTAACCACTAGGGGCGCTGGAGGGGTTAAGTGTGCCTAAGGGAGTGATTACTACTGTGTGGGGGCGTGGCTACGACTGACACGTCACCGATTTCCGCTCTAATGACACAGAGCGGAAATCGCTGACCTTGTCAGTAGGGGAGTGGGGAGATGTTGTGTTTACACTAGCATCTCCCCGCTTCATGCCTCCGTGAGACGTTCGCGGGGATCCCCGCGGCGATCGAGTCCGCGGGACCCGCGGTCCGACTCACGGGGAAGGCAGGGGGGGGGGTCGCGGGCGCGCGACCTCGACGTCGGCCACTTAAAGGGGACGTACAGGTATGTGATTGTGCCTGTACGAGCCATTCTGCCGACGTATACATACAGTGAGCAGTCCTTAAGTGGTTAAGGGAAGTTAAAAAATATACCTACTAAATTATAGGAAAAAAAAATAATAATAATAAAACTAATGCAGCCACCACAGCTAAGGATTAGTAAGCTGAAATATAATACATTTTTCTTTTTGGGCTTCATACTACTTTAACACGCCTACACTTAAAAAATATTTCTGATGATCCGTCCTCTATAATCCTGAAGTGTTTTGAGGAGTTCACATTGACTGTAAGACGTTCTTTATTCCTCTGAAATATTTCTGCAGATAAAAGGTGAACAAACTCTTATAATTTAGCCTTGCCTTCACCGAGGGATGGTTCCATGTGTTTATTTTCTGTCAATACATACAGACATATTTTACATTCCAGAAACAGTTTGGAAATTTCTTCAGTAATTCTCTCTAACTGCAACTGACGGTTTGTCGATTTTAATGTTCGGATAAAAGTCGAGAAGTAAAAAGTGAAGGATTCTGTTTCCATACACCAGATAAAAAATCCTGCTTTAAAGAAACCTTTTTTGTTGCCATCGCCACTGCTTTGGCACTGTCATTAGTATATGTGCAGCTATCAACTCAAAAGGGATGTGCTTTGTGTGAATTTATCAGATAATGAAAGAGTATTACGCTCAAATAGCATACAGTGCCTAGTAAAAGTATTCATACCCCTTCAAATCTTCCACATTTTGTCATGTTACAACCAACAACGTAAATGCATTTTATTGGGATTTTATGTGATAGACCAACACAAAGTGGCACATAATTGTGAAGTGGAAGGAAAATAATAAATGTTTTTTTTTTATTTTTTCTTACATGTGAAAAGTGTGGCGTGCATTTGTATTCAGCCACTTTACTCTGATACCCCTAACTCAAATCTAGTGGAACCAATTGCCTTCAGAAGTCACCTAATTAGTAAATAGAGTCCACCTGTGTGTAATGTAATCTCAGTATAAATACAGCTGTTCTGTGAAGCCCTCAGAGGTTTGTTAGAGAACCATAGTGAGCAAACAGCATCATGAAGGCCAAGGAACACACCAGACAGGTCAGGGATAAAGTTGTGGAGAAGTTTAAAGCAGGGTTAGGTTATAAAAAAATATCCCAAGCTTTGAACATTTCACGGAGCTCTGTTCAATCCATCATCCGAAAATGGAAAGAGTATGGCACAACTGCAAACCTACCAAGACACGGCTGTCCACCTAAACTGACAGGCCGGGCAAGGAGAGCATTAATCAGAGAAGCAGCCAAGAGGCCCATGGTAACTCTGGAGGAGCTGCAGAGATCCACAGCTCAGGTGGGAGAATCTGTCCACAGGACAACTATTAGTTGTGCACTCCACAAATCTGGCCTTTATGGAAGAGTGGTGAGAAGAAAGTCATTGTTGAAAGAAAACCATAAGAAGTCCTGTTTGCAGCTTGTGAGAAGCCATGTGGGGGACACAGCAAACATTGGAAAAAGGTGCTCTGGTCAGATGAGACCAAAAGTGAGTGGTGGAAAACATAATTATACGTCTAGACCAGGGATATGCAATTAGCGGACCTCCAGCTGTTGCAAAACTACAAGTCCCATCATGCCTCTGCCTCAGGGTGTCATGCTTGTGGCTGTCATAGTCTTGCTATGCCTCATGGGAGTTGTAGTTCTGCAACAGCTGGAGGTCCACTAATTGCTTATCCCTGGTCTAGAACTACAATGGAATGGTTTAGATAAAATCATATTCATGTGTTAGAATGGCCCAGTCAAAGTCCAGACCTAAATCCAATTGAGAATCTGTGACAAGACTTGAAAATTGCTGTTCACAGACGCTCTCCATCTAATCTGACAGAGCTTGAGATATTTTGCAAAGAAGAATGGGTAAAAATGTCACTCTATAGATGTGCAAAGCTGGTAGAGACATCCCCAAAAAGACTTGCAGCTGTAATTGGAGTGAAAGGAGGTTCTACAAAGTATTGACTCAGGGGGGCTGAATACAAATGTACGCCACACTTTTCACATATTTATTCGTAAAACATTTTGAAAAACATTTATAATTTTCCTTCCAGTTCACAGTTATGTGCCACTTTGTGTTGGGTCTATTACATATATTCAAAATAAAAGTAATTTACTTTTTTGGTTGTAACATGTGGAACAGTTCAAGGGGTATAAATTGTTTTTCAAGGCACTGTAAATGGCATGTTGTCAGAACCTTGCCAGAAACAGTATGTTAGATGGTTTATTTATGTAGAATTATACTTGATTTGGCTGAAGAACTGAAAAATGACTTGGAATAAACAGGATGCATGTGATCCTAGCACATCTCACTACTGCCCTCTATGTAAATGTATCTTAAAATGAAAGGGTATTACACCAGAAGTGAATAGATGGTACTACTGTCAGAGCCCTGACAGAAACAGAATTTAAAAATGATTGTCTCTAAGTAGAATTATACTTGATTTGCTGAAGTATACTGGAAAAAAAGCATAAACTTAGAATAAACAGGATGCATGTGATCCTAGCACAGCTCACTGTATCCTACCCTGGTTTACTGCTGTCCACTATAGGAATGCATCTGATAATGCGAGAGTATTACATTAATAGAGAATAAATGCCACTGTTCCCAGTGTCCTGCCAGAAACAGAATCAAAGGGTACAAAGCTGAAAATTGCCTAGGGCCCCATTCTGCCCTTTATCCAACTTTGGTAAAGCCACAAGAAGGTGCCAGATGGGTTGGGTATTTTTTTGTTCTGACAGGTATTTTGACTGATTATCTAAAATAAAAAGTTTGCAGTCTTTCTTGAAATTTCCTCTGCAGGAGCCTTACAGTCGAGCGAACACCTAATCATTAAATGACTCATTGCCAACCTAAGCAGTCGTTTTCGGCTGACTGTAGCCGGCCAAGAAATGGATCAGGTAGCAGTTTTATAAGTGTGGTTGGAGGTGAATAGTCGGTCAGCTTGCTAGACATACATTTATTGATCTATGTGGGTCTGAAACAAACAAGCTCAAAAAGTATCAATAACAAGTGCAGCCTAAAGGATAAATTATTCAATGTATTGCCGGGATATTAATGGATTGTATTGCTGTAATGAAAGATTTTGACTGAAGTGATTAGAGAACAACAAACTACACTTTTTGAAAGCCATTTATAAAGCACATGTAGGTCTACCTTCCAATGACTTTTTAGCAATAACCATAAATACTATGATAACTATAGAATACAATGATACCATGGAATACAATTATATCATGGAATACAATGATACCATGGAATACAATGATATCATGGAATACAATGATACCATGGAATACAATGATAACTGTAGAATACAATGATACCATGGAATACAATGATAGCCACAGAATACAATGATACCATGGAATACAATGATAACTGTAGATTACAATGATACCATGGAATACAATGATAACCACAGAATACAATGATACCATGGAATACAATGATACTATGGAATACAAAGATAACCATAGAATACAATGATACCATGGAATACAATGATACCATGGAATACAAAGGTAACCATAGAATACAATGATACCATGGAATACAATGATAACCATAGAATACAATGATACCATGGAATACAATGATAACTGTAGAATTCAATGATACCATGGAATACAATGATAACTGTAGAATAACATGATAACCATGGAATACAATGATTCTTTTAGATTGTAAGCTCTAACGAGCAGGGCTCTCTGATTCCTACTGTATTAAAGTGTATTGTAGTTGTACTGTCTACCCTCAAGTTGTAAAGCGCTGCGTAAACAGTCGGCACTATATAAATCCTGTATAATAATAATAATAATAATAACTATAAAATACAATGATGACCATAGAATACAATGATAACCATAGAATACAATGAATGCCATAGAATACAATGATGACCGTGAAATACAATGATGACCATAAAATACAATGATGACCCTAGAATACAATAATGACCATAGAATACAACGATAACCATTATATACAATGATGACTATGGAATACAATGATAACCATTAAATACAATGATAACCATTAAATACAATGATGACCTTGTAATACAATGATAACCATGGGATACAATGATAACCATGGAATACAATGATAACCATGGAATACAATGATAACCATGGGATACAATGATAACCATGGGATACAATGATAACCATGGAATACAATGATAACCATGGGATACAATGATAACCATGGAATACAATGAAAACCATGGGATACAATGATGATCATGTAATACAATGATAACCATGGGATACAGTGGCTTTTTACCAATATCATACTTTCTCTACTTTTCTAATTTACTTAATCTGCTAATTGCCCCCTCTTGTCTGTAAATAGCAGTTACGTAAGGGCCCAGTTGCCGGTGCATCTTTCCATAAGGCCCCTTTCACACTGGGGCGGGCAGGTGCGCTGGCGGTATAGCGGCGCGATTTTTAGCGCTGCTATACCGTCGTATTTACAGCGATATTCGGCCGCTAGCGGTGCGGTTTTAACCCCCGCTAGCGGACAAAAAAGGGTTAATACCGCCCGCAAACCACGGCTGTAGCCGCGGTTTGCGGGCGGTATTACCGCGGTGTCCCATTGATTTCAATGGGAAGGAGCGGTAAAGGAGCAGTATACACACCGCTCTTTCACCGCTCCAAAGATGCGGCTTGCAGGACATTTTTTTTCCTCCTGCCAGCGCATCGCCTCAGTGTGAAAGCCCTCGGGCATTCACATTGAGCATACTGGGGCAGGATTATTTCAGGCGCTATTTATGCGCTATTTTTAGCGCTAAAACGCCTGAAATACGCCTCAGTGTGAAAGGGGCCTAACTGGGCCCCTTCACTGGAGACATCGGAGAAGATCACATGACCGAGTGTATACAATATCTGACAAAAGTGAGTACACCCCTCACATTTTTGTAAATATTTTATCACATCTTTTCATGTGACAACACTGAAGAAATGACACTTTGCTACAATGTAAAGTAGTGAGTGTACAGCTTGTATAACAGTGTACATTTGCTGTCCTCTCAAAATAACTCAACACACAGCCATTAATGTCTAAACCGCTGGCAACAAAAGTCAGTAGATCCCTAAGTAAAAATGTCCAAATTGGGCCCAAAGTGTCAATATTTTGTGTGGCCACCATTATATTCCTGCACTGCCTTAACCCTCTTGAGCATGGAGTTCACCAGAGCTTCACAGGTTCCCACTGGAGTCTTCTTCCACTCCTCCATGAAGACATCACGGAGCTGGTGGATGTTAGAGACCTTGCGCTCCTCCACCTTTCATTTGAGGATGCCCCACAGATGCTCAATAGGGTTTAGGTCTGGAGACATGCTTGGCCAGTCCATTACTTTTACCCTCAGCTTCTTTAGCAAGGCAGTGGTTGTCTTGGAGGTGTGTTTGGGGTCGTTATCATGTTTGAATACTGCCCTGCGGTCCAGTCTCCGAAGGGAGGGGATCATGCTCTGCTTCAGTATGTCACAGTACATGTTGGTATTCATGGTTCCTCAATGATCTGTAGCTCCCCACTGACGGCAGCACTCATGCAGCCCCAGACCATGACACTCCCACCATCATGCTTGACTGTAGGCAGATAGTTAGATAGATAGATAGATAGATAGATAGATAGATAGATAGATAAGATAGATCAATAAATAGATAGAGGCATAGATCGATCGATAGATATCTATACCGTACAATAGATTGATACGTAAATAGATATACATGGCAGATAGATAAATACAATAAACTAGATAGATAGAGATACTATAGATAGATAATTGCTTATATAGCTCAATAAATAAGGATACAATAAATGTACAGATAAATAGATTAAATAAATAAGAGATATGTTGAAGAAAGAACATATAATTTACAACACACCATGTGGGTATGGCCTCATCCCCAGCAGAAGAAATCCCAGCAGCATTTTTACAAACACGGTTAGTCGCGTTGAGCACTTGGGTGTTTATTCATGTAGTTTGCCAGAATATTAAATTATTCTGGCCATTCAAATAAAAGACTGCTCAAGCGCTAAATCCGCCTAGCGCTTAGGCACGTTTAGGCCCGTCAGGCGTTTTTTCTGCCAAAGTATTTGACTTTTTTTTTTTATTTCTACATTTCTGCCTCTATACTCCTGCAAACACCTATGTGTGGACACATAAGCTAACATGGAGGGGTGTTTACAGGCTGAAATCTTTGTCTTTGTAGCAGTTTTCGGCATATCCATGCCAGGATGTAGTCTCTGCACTTTGCCTACTCTGTTTTTTAATATCTAGGGACAGCTGAGGATGCTAATCAATTAGAACAAATGTAGACACCATATCGTACACAACAGTAGCATTAGACTCTCCCGTCCCTTCATTACAGAGAACGCATGCAGCAATGTCTGCAATCAATTTACAATGCATTAGGTTACTTAAATGGCTATAATTAAGAATAATTACTTAATTTATTAGCAATGCTGAAATAATTCACAGTAGCAGCAGACTACCAGTGCATCATTACAGCTTTAATTAATTAGAGGCAGTGTAAAATCTCAGAAAATTTCCAATAAATAAAGGGGAAGGCATTGTACAAATATAATGTACATTGTACGTGTCTGTAATAACTAATGAGTGATAAATTGAAGCTAAATGCCACGATCACATTTTTCAGATTCACCACTATCATCCCCATTACATTTATTTACTAGTCTTTCTCGTGTTCAAGGTTAAAGCATATCAAACAAAACCTTTTTTAGTTTTTTTTGATCACATGCAAAAGATTTAGAACCTCTGTCAGGTCTTTTTAGCTGCCTGTGTCCTTGATGGAGAGACTCATCCTCTGTTTTGGTCCAGGTGACCTCTACCTTTGGTACAGATAATGATGGAAAATCCAAAATGTTTGAGTCCTTTTACTTCCAGCTGTGCCTCTGGAACAGGAAATAACGGGAAACCTCCCCAACCGAACCTTCAGTTAACCTTCAGCTAAAAACATTCTAGGTGCATCAAAACAATAGAGGTGTTCAATGTCTTTCAGTTAATTTTCCTTCTAAAGCAGCCACAGCCTGAAGCCCCGTACACACGACCGGTTTTCTCGGCAAGAAAACTGCTGGGAGAGCTTTTTGCACAGAAAACCGTTTGTGTGTATGTTTTCTTATCGGGAAAACTGCCGGGAATCTCTCCGAGAAAAATAGAGAACCTGCTCTCTATTTTTCTTGTCGGGATTCTCGGCAGAGTGTTTCCTGCCGAGAAAACCATTCGTCTGTATGCTTACCTGTCCAAGGTAAACCCGCACATGCTCGATAAGACTTTGACGCATGCGCGGTAGCACACAAGGTTAGTGTGGGGTGTAGCAAGATGGCAGGGACGGCATCGAATGTGACGAGCACCGGCTCGTCGTAGTCGATGACATCACCGCGTTCTTGCCATTCAAAAGAACGGCGGTTCTTTTGAATGGCTGTCAGTACACAGGGCTTGGCAAGACAAGCTTGCCAGGAATCCCGTAGAGAAAGCCAATGTTTTTTTTTCCGACGGGATTCCTGCCTGTGTGTACAGGGCTTCAGTAGATAAAACTGTCTATTGCTATCATGCTGTAGAGAAGAACCCTTGCTCTCTGAGGGTAAGCAGTACTCTCTCTGCAGAGGTCCAAGACACCCTGCTGAGTCAGAGCTAGAGCTCTCCAATTAGCAGGAAGAAAAAGGCAAAGCAGCGCTGATCCTCAACTAAGTGATACAAATACACATGTGAATGTACTGACAGACTAATGCCGTGTACACACGATCGGAAGATCCGACAAGAAAAACGTGGTTTTTTTTCGACGGAATGTTGGCTCAAACTTGTGTTGTATACACACAGCCACACAAATCTTGTCGGAAATTCTGAACGTCAAGAACGTGGTGACATACAAGACGTACGACAAGCCGAGATCAATGAAGTTCAATTGGCAGTTCCGCTCTTCTGCTTGATTCTTAGCATGCGTGTTTTTTTGCGTGTCGGAATTGCATACAGACAATCGGAATTTCCAATAGGAACTTTTTCCGTTGGAAAAATAGAGAACCTGCTCTCAGTCTTTTGTTGGCGGAAATTCCGACAGCAAAAGTCAGATGGAGCATACACACGGTCGGAATTTCCGACCAAAAGCTCACATCGGACTTTTCTTGTCGGAATTTCCGATCGTGTGTACGCGGCATTAGACAATAACCAAAAATACATCCAATCTTAAATAAATCCCCTAATGTTTGCTGAGGTTTGCATATACAGGTCCTTCTCAAAAAATTAGCATATTGTGATAAAGTTCATTATTTTCTGTAATGTACTGATAAACATTAGACTTTCATATATTTTAGATTCATTACACACAACTGAAGTAGTTCAAGCCTTTTCTTGTTTTAATATTGATGATTTTGGCATACAGCTCATGAAAACCCAAAAATCCTATCTCAAAAAATTAGCATATTTCATCCGACCAATAAAAGAAAAGTGTTTTTAATACAAAAAAAGTCAACCTTCAAATAATTATGTTCAGTTATGCACTCAATACTTGGTCGGGAATCCTTTTGCAGAAATGACTGCTTCAATGCGGCGTGGCATGGAGGCAACCAGCCTGTGGCACTGCTGAGGTGTTATGGAGGCCCAGGATGCTTCGATAGCGGCCTTAAGCTCATCCAGAGTGTTGGGTCTTGCGTCTCTCAACTTTCTCTTCCCAATATTCCACTGATTCTCTATGGGGTTCAGGTCAGGAGAGTTGACAGGCCAATTGAGCACAGTAATACCATGGTCAGTAAACCATTTACCAGTGGTTTTGGCACTGTGAGCAGGTGCCAGGTCGTGCTGAAAAATGAAATCTTCATCTCCATAAAGCATTTCAGCAGATGGAAGCATGAAGTGCTCCAAAATCTCCTGATAGCTAGCTGCATTGACCCTGCCCTTGATAAAACACAGTGGACCAAAACCAGCAGCTGACATGGCACCCCAGACCATCACTGACTGTGGGTACTTGACACTGGACTTCAGGCATTTTGGCATTTCCCTCTCCCCAGTCTTCCTCCAGACTCTGGCACCTTGATTTCCGAAAAAAGTACTTTGGTCCACTGAGCAACAGTCCAGTGCTGCTTCTCTGTAGCCCAGGTCAGGCGCTTCTGCCGCTGTTTCTGGTTCAAAAGTGGCTTGACCTGGGGAATGCGGCACCTGTAGCCCATTTCCTGCACACGCCTGTTCACGGTGGCTCTGGATGTTTCTACTCCAGACTCAGTCCACTGCTTCCGCAGGTCCTCCAAGGTCTGGAATCGGTCCTTCTCCACAATCTTCTTCAGGGTCCGGTCACCTCTTCTCGTTGTGCAGCGTTTTCTGCCACACTTTTTCCTTCCCACAGACTTCCCACTGAGGTGCCTTGATACAGCACTCTGGGAACAGCCTATTCGTTCAGAAATTTCTTTCTGTGTCTTACCCTCTTGCTTGAGGGTGTCAATGATGGCCTTCTGGACAGCAGTCAGGTCGGCAGTCTTACCCATGATTGCGGTTTTGAGTAATGAACCAGGCTGGGAGTTTTTAAAAGCCTCAGGAATCTTTTGCAGGTGTTTAGAGTTAATTAGTTGATTCAGATGATTAGGTTAATAGCTCGTTTAGAGAACCTTTTCATGATATGCTAATTTTTTGAGATAGGATTTTTGGGTTTTCATGAGCTGTATGCCAAAATCATCAATATTAAAACAAGAAAAGGCTTGAACTACTTCAGTTGTGTGTAATGAATCTAAAATATATGAAAGTCTAATGTTTATCAGTACATTACAGAAAATAATGAACTTTATCACAATATGCTAATTTTTTGAGAAGGACCTGTATATATATATATATATATATATATATATATAAAATGCAAAGTGCTCAAAACATATCACAATGTGCCATAATCTAAAACAAGTGTAAAGTAACAAAGTCCATATCGTGGGCGATCAAAAAAACGAAGTATTTACCAAAAAAATATGTATATAAATATGTATGAAAAAATATGCTCAAACAAATACACCTAAATAAAATTCATAAATGTGACAAAATGTAAATAACTGAAAGTAACATTCAGTGTTATCTTGTACTGTATGTAGATCAACTGTGAAACACCCAATGTGATCCTCTACCAGTCGTACCAAACTGACTCACCGACTTAGGTGGCTGGTACAATTATAAACTAGCAGCTGCGCCTATGTGCAATCAAATGCTAGGATCCAGAGAGACGTTTTAGCGGTACAAAAACTCCTCTTCAAAACTCAAACCACGGTCCCCACATGTATAGGAGAGGAGGAAGAAAGCTCCAATAGTGTAATATCGTTTTCTGAAAGGTTTATTTAAAAACATATACAATCATTGAACTCACATTTTAAAGTGTCAGACCTGAAACTAGGAATAGCCGATATATATGTGTTCCTGATCACCTTCGGGAAGATGTCGTATGAAGAAACACGTAGGGCGGGGCAAGGACTCTGACGTCAACACGCTATCCAGGATCACACTCGTGGCTCGCATACCAAGCTGAGTGGCCTTCAGACAGGCAGCTGATTAACTGGAAGTTGCCAAACCCCAAATATTTAAGTACACAGTTAATGAATTGCCAGCCGCCAGGAAAAATTCTAAGACGCACTAAATTGCTTACAGCAATGTGATATACTTGCTTAGCCGGGGCAACTAAATTGCCTCCATAGTACCTAATTTGGTACAACAGTTACCAATACTTGGACAGCCTTTTCCACTTGCAGTTTCTAATGCTTTGAAGGTCTTCTGGGGCGAAAGCAATCAGTATGCAAGAGTATTTGCAGCTCTGAATGAAGCAAAAACCATTGCTGCCTCTTTTAACATGCCAACTGTTAATACTGCCTTACTCAAGCTCCTGATGCAGCTGTCCTTTTTGCTAAGTAGCCTTTCTCAAACAGGGTTCCATGGTTCTTAAAGAAGATCTTCAAGAAGTTGCTAGGGCTTTCTTAAGCAGTGAGCAATTTGTATCTCTCAGAAAAGTAACCACTGGTGCCAGTTAGCTTTTCCACTAATCACCAGTGTAAGAGACATTCTTCCCACTGACAATCAACGTAAAGGGCATACTTCCCAATGACCACTGATGTAAGGAACATTCTTCCCATTAACCACCAATCTAGGGAGAGTATTCTTCACACTGATCACCAATGTAAGGGGAATTCTTGCCATTAACCACCAATCTAGGGAGAGTATTCTTCACACTGATCACCAATGTAAGGGGCATTCTTCCCACTGACCACCAATGTAAGGGGCATTCTTCCCACTGACCACCAATGTAAGCAGCATTCTTCCCACTGATCACCAATGTAAGAACCATTCTATTCATTAACAACCAATAAAAGGGGCCTTCTTCCCACTTACTTTTAATGTAAAGGACATTCTCCCCATTGACCACAAATGTAAGAAGCATTTTCCCCATTGACCACCAATGCAAGGGGCATTTTTCCAATTGACCACTATTGTAAAAATCATTCTTCCCACTGACCACCAATGTAAAGGAGCATTCTTCCAATTGACCACTAATGTAAAAATCATTCTACCCACTGACCACCAATGTAAAGGAGCATTCTTTCAATTGACCACTAATGTAAAAATCATTCTACCCACTGACCACCAATGTAAAGGAGCATTCTTCCAATTGACCACTAATGTAAAAATCATTCTTCCCAATGACCACTAATGTTAAATATCATTCTTCCCACTGACCACTGTTGCAGTGCAGTGCATCTCAACCAGGCAGATTGAGGGGGCTCCAGGGGGTTTGCTTAAAGTGGTGTTCCGCCCAAAAACAAATAATTAAAAGCCAGCAGCTACACATACTGCAGCTGTTGGCTTTTAATAATAGGACACTTACCTGTCCTGGAGTCCAGCGATGTCGGCACCCGCAGCTGATGTTTCCATCAGCTGTCGGGTGCTGCCGTTGCCATTGGTAAGGGTACCGGACAGTGTAGCCTTTCGGCTTCACGCCGGGAACCTTACTGCGCATGCGTGAGGCCTACTCCTCTCTCCTACTGGCCTGGCGGCCGGGGGAGGGAGCCCCAGCCGTGACGTCACCACCCGCGGCTGAGGCTCCTGGAAGAGGGAAATGAAACCTGTCAAAGACAGGTATCCTGTCCTCCCTCCCCCCGAAAGGTGCCAATTGTGGCACCGAAGGGGGGGAGGAATCAGATGAGTGGAAGATCCACTTTAGGGTGGAATTCCGCTTTAATTCAGAGGAAACTTCTCACTGTTCACCATTCACCAATGTAAGACGCATTCTTCCCACTGACCACAACGCTAATGTACCTTGAGCTGTAGATATACTAATTATTGATATAATAATTATTGAGAAATACAGTAAGTTATTTCAAGGGTTAGTAAATACGCTTATATTGTCATCTAACCACACTGGCCCTAATGTTACTTTTAAACTCCGTCACTGCCAAGCCATTGCCTAAGACTAGAGGAGAGTTGAATGCCATCTATGAACCCAGGCCTATACAACCATCAATTGCTACAGAATCTGAAGATTGCGGCTCATTATCACACAAAGGACCCAAGTTTTTTACTTTACCGCTAGAGATTAGACATGTGCACACTGAAATATTTCGTTTCGGAATTTCGTTTTCGTCCAAAAAATTAATTTATTTAGTTACTCCCGAAATTCGTTTTTATTTATTTCGTTTTTCGTTAAAAATTGCATTCGTCCGAAAATCTGAATTAATTAAGGTCGAATCTGTCATTGAAGGCTTATGGTGTCTGTCGAATGTTCAAAGAAGATTCGACGGAGCAGCGAAACTGTACGACTCTGCAATCATACATTTCCGGTCGAATGTTCCGCCCACAAGCAGTGATCTTTTCTCTCTATGTCGAATCTTTTCTCTCTATAATGTCGAATCTTTTCTCTCCTATGTCGAATCTTTTCTCTCTATAATGTCGAATCTTTTCTCTCTATAATGTCAAATCTTTTCTCTCTATAATGTCAAATCTTTTCTCTCTATAATGTCAAATCTTTTCTCTCTATAATGTCAAATCTTTTCTCTCTATAATGTCAAATCTTTTCTCTATAATGTCGAATCTTTTCTCTCTATAATGTCGAATCTTTTCTCTCCTATGTCGAATCTTTTCTCTCCTATGTCGAATCTTTCCTCTCCTATGTCGAATCTTTCCTCTCCTATGTCGAATCTTTCCTCTCCTATGTCGAATCTTTTCTCTCCTATGTCGAATCTTTCCTCTCCTATGTCGAATCTTTCCTCTCCTATGTCGAATCTTTCCTCTCCTATGTCGAATCTTTCCTCTCCTATGTCGAATCTTTCCTCTCCTATGTCGAATCTTTTCTCTCTATAATGTCGAATCTTTTCTCTCCTATGTCGAATCTTTCCTCTCCTATGTCGAATCTTTCCTCTCCTATGTCGAATCTTTCCTCTCCTATGTCGAATCTTTTCTCTCTATAATGTCGAATCTTTTCTCTCCTATGTAGAATAATCTTGGACTAATAGAGTTAAGGTTAGGCACATTCGACCACAGATTCGATAGACACAGATTGTTATTGTCAGCGTCACGTCGAATCTCCTATCTATATCGAACTGTTGTAGCAACGAAAACGAAAATAAAGCATTTGTTTATGTCGGATCTTTCGGTTTTCGGATACTGTGCTTTCGTTTTCGTTTGTTAAAACGATAACGAAAATAGCTGAAATTCGGACGAAAATGCATTCGGACGAAAACGAATGCACATGTCTACTAGAGATGCTGCAAATGAGGCTTAGCTTTGCCCTTCTTTAAACTATCCCCTCTGTTTACATGCTTACCTGCAAAGACAAGCCACGCATTTTATTAAAAGAAAGCCTGTTCCATCTACTGCTAACCTCAAATGAATCAAGTATAAAATGTATGGCTAATTCTATTACAAATACTTGTTGGGAATACATTATCCAGACAGTAATGAGCACTCCTCACGGTGCCTCAGAGACATAAGACTTCCTGAAACAACAATTCAAATAGCTGATTACAGTTTGATGCTGTTTCATGAGCTCTCCTGGGGCATCAATTAATCCTGTGAACTCATCCTATCCCACACTTATTTACCAAAAGGGCCTGTAATAAATGGCAATCTGAGAGCTTTCAGTCCCCGTAAGACGATCCCGCACTCCCTTGTCTGCCTTAAAGGTGTTTATGGCTCCACCATCAATTAACAATAATATATTTGTGCAGCTATTAAAACAAGGTTACTGGTATTAAACTTTGTAATTCTTCCTTGTAAAATTTCTTCTGTGTAATATATGAATCGATGACATTTACAGGCTTTATTTCACAGCTTAGAATACGCTGCCATTGGGTAAGAAGGAAAAGAGGTGCTTTTTCATGTAAAAAAATAGCAGGTGGTATAACTATTAACAGCAAGTACAGGAAGACAAATCACAAAGTGTAATAATTATATCATAGTCATTAGTGACCGTGTATACGCCAATCATTTCTTGTATTTTCTGTTTAGGAGTGTATTCTGGAACTGCCATATCTCAGCATCTGCTCAGATGGACACCCTCCTAAGTCTGGTGCGACTTTAGAAACCAGAACATAATGAAAGTCAAGGGAGACTGATCACATCACATTTGATAGGCTTGATTATATTTGGGCTGATTTAAAGAGAAACTTCACCCATTCTCATGAAATGTTCCACAATATGCCAATTAATTATGATGGCCTTTTAGCCAGGAAAAAAAACATACAAAGCAAGGGAATCCTCCAAAGTCCTTTTCTCCTCTACTGTTCTTCTACTGCATGTCGCACCCCATACTGCCCTTTGCCTATTTTGTCATCAGGAGCTGGCTGTCTCTTCCAGGATCTTGCAAGCCAGTCCCTGATGAAGTGGTGGCATAAGAATGATAGGTTATCTGGTGCTGTGGAGACGTCTCCTGCAGCCTCCAGGGATAAGTGATGTCAGTTACCCAAAGTCCTCCTGAAAGAGGAGGCTTCATGCCTTTCTTGCCTGGGCAAGATGAAAGCTGGGTGGGGATGAGTCAACCATGAAAAAAAAAAAAATCAACCAAAAAACGTTTAAAAAAAGAAAAAGAAATTAAAAACATAAAAAAAGTGCACTTTTTAATGTTGTGGATGGAGAGAATTGGGATGGCAGAATATGAATGTCAAGAGGTAGCAGTGTCCATGAAAACAAATATGCAGGGATTGGAAACCTGTTGGTATTCTTTACAGGTTTGGTAAAGGAAAAGTGTCATGCAATTTACTGTATCCTAGATCAACCATCAAAAATAATTTATCGGTGCTCTGTTAGTTGCTACATAGTTACTGTACACCATTTAGCTTATTAAAGGTATGTTTTTTTTTGTTTGTTTTTCCATGGTTACATTGGTCCAGCTTGGACCAGCCATCTTTACTACAATGATACTTGTTATATTCTAAATCTCATGCTGGATAGGCCCCAATATTTTTCTAAATTAATACAAAGCGTACTCTTATTGGACAAGGCAGAGAATGTGGTGTCACTGCCTCGCCTCTCCATCTTGTCCAATGAGAGAATGCTTTGCATTTATTGAAAAAAATGCAAGCCATTCCCCGATTGGTGTGGAGTGAACAACCCTCATGGGATCTGGAAGGCATAGAAGATCTCTGTGTAGTAGCATTGGCTACTACACTGATTCTGTGCTTATACAGGGATCGGTCAGGTATGGGACCGATCCATGTAAGTATGTTAAAAAAAACATGCTTGGAATGCAGCATTAAACACCTGATTTTACCTGATAGGTTTAATTTGGCTGGTGAATGGTTGTCACAACTGGAGTTTTAATATTGGTACAAAGTGTATCTAAACTCAAGAACAAAAATGCAATACACTGCAGCTTACCAGTGTTTAGATGTGACAACTGCATTTGTTCAAATTTTTCATGCTAAGTACACCATGATGACATGGAGAGGGGGAGGAGTTTGTAGTCCAAATAAGAAGAGCAACCTAGGGTGACAACACTGCTCCTCAATATACACAGTACAGTAATTGAGTGTTGTCACCCTCAGACAGGAATTTAAAAGAGAAGTATGGATTTCCTTTTTTTTGCTTACATGTATTCTATGTGAGCTGCTGATATCTATAAACCCTTCCAGCCCTCTCAGAAGTGCCCCCATTCTGTTAAAATCGAGATAAATACCTGTGGGAGGTTCTTCAGTCTTTCATACAGCATCATCCTTACAATGGTCTGGACATGAAGTCTGGATCCACCCCCTTCCCTGTAATTTTGCTTGATTGATGTCGGCTCTCCTCCCTCTTCTAGTTCTTGAGACTTCACAGAGCATAGCTGCTCCCTCCTCTCTCCTCTCCCTCCCTCCTCATCTGCAGTGTAATGTGAGTGTAATGTGAGAGAAGTCACTGATAGTGCTGTGTATGAGAATCTACACTATATATTTCTATCTATCAGCACAGCCACGTCTCTTAGGGGAGGGGGACAGAAGCAGGTGTGTTGGTGTGTTGGTGAAGATGTACACACCCCCTGAAACTTTTCAAATTAAAAATGGACCGTTTTTGCCAGCTGAAGGAAAGTTCATGTGCACATGCTGTAAAAACTAAAAGAGGTAGGAAAAAAAGATTAGCTGATATGTGACTAATGTGATATGTACTAGTTATTTAACCCATCCCATACTTCTCCTTTAATGGCAGGACCACCAGATGAAAATTAAGGAAAATAAAATGTAAAATAAAAAACAAATCTGCTACAATATATAAATTGTTATTCTTTGGTTAAGATGTGCTTTAATTTGTTTAATGATGTTAGAGAATTCATCTCCGGAGTCTGGGGGAAGCTGGAGGGTCTTGATATAGACCAGTAGTCTACAACCATTAATGTGTGCATCTCATGCATCTCTCAAATTCATCTGATATTCCTCCAGGCATCCCCTCAGCATGGTATCTGTACTTCCCTGTCTAAACTGTTGATTTATATGTTTCCCATAAGCGTAAAGCCTGATAAGACTTTTTAACCTGAAAAATGTAATTGATTCCTAATTTAATTTTTAAAGTGTACGGTCATTTTCACAACAATTACTTTTTAAGTGAAACTCAACTTTTAATGAGAATTTTTTTTTTTTATCCTGGTCAGTTACATAAACTTCAAGATTTTAGCAACATGTATTGCTGATTTCTACCTGTCGCCATTTGTACTGAAACACATCAATGGATCCCACTAATTTCCTACTTCCTGCAGCCAATTCTCGTTTCCTAAGTGGCGAGTGTGAGGGTGTTCCTACCATGATCGTATGATGTCTTAGTCTTGGAATAGGTGAAAAACTGCAGGAAATAGAAGTTTTGTCCACCAACAAAGACAAACTACATACAAAGAAGCCATGTTTGAATTTTTGATTAATTAAAAAAAAAAACGTAATATTGCACTAGAAAGGAAATTTTTACTAGCACTACATTTTTTTTGTAGAGGAGTGGTAGAGTATTGCACTGTGTGAAGAGAGAAGGGCTGGCAACTCCATGTCCATATCAAATGAAAATACTTTTACTGCCACGTGTTAAAAATACAAAAGCAGACGCGTTTCGACACACCGCCTTGATCACTGCACACAATTAAAATGAGAAACATACTATATATAGAGTACAAAAAGAGGGAGGAAAGGAACCCCACCCACCGGATGGGCAATAATACAATTAAAGTGAAGAGTCCATTGAATTGTCCAAACGGTGGGGAGGGGGAAAAAAAGAGAAATATGTACCACAAATCAGAACATCAATAAGAAACAAAAATATTATAGAGGAGTGGTAGAGTATTGCACTGGGTGAGCCATCGATCAGAAAGTTTGGAATTTAAGGGCTGTAAAAAATCCCAAAAGTTTGCATCTTTAATAACTTAGGTTAGCCAGTAAAATGTTTCACCTAAAAGGCATTATAAACCTTTTACACCTTGGGTTTTTCACCTGCATATAATATGCATTGCTTATGTAGTTGCATGGTGACATTTGTTGTCCAATAAGCACAGCCTATAGTAGAGTAAATCTTCACATCCCAGCGACAACAGTTTCATTTGTATTAAAACATGCCTGGCATGGCACTGCACTTAATGCATGATCTCCATCACATTTCCTTTGAAGAAGTTACATATCCCGAAAATCCCTGGGTCTCTGAGTCTAGTGCTCTGCAGGTGAAATCTAAAGAGTAATTAGATCTGACACAGACACAAGCAGGCAGAGCAATGAAGGGAAGAGATGTGTTTCATTATATTATCTCTCCCACATTTGTGATGCAACACAGAGGGACTGATGTGGCATGTATTGGATGATGTGTGACCCAGAACAAGGAGTTGCCTTGTCCCATTAGGGAATAGAGCATAACTAGATGGATGAATACATGGGCACAGGGGAATCGGTCAGCCATGACACTACAAACCGTGCCACAACATGTACAAGGTAAAGCAAACAAGCAACACACAGAATATAAGTACATTAATACCTAGTTAAACAACCAAAATATTAGAAAGTGCAAAGCTCCCAACTGTCCCTGATTTCGAGGGACTGTCCCTGATTTGGAATAATGTCCCTCTGTCTCTCTTTCCTCCTCATTTGTCCCTCATTTTGGTCTGATCTATAGAGTTGTACATAAATTGCACTTTTTTGTCTTTCAAAACATACACTTTCTAAATTGCTGCATTTGCACATTTCAAAAGCCAGTATAAAGGAATAGTAGTAGTAAAGAAAAATGCACTTGTAGGTTTAACAATTTTAATTTTTTTGTAAAATCCTCCTTTAAGGGGGGCATGACAGGGGCGCGTTCTATGCCTACATACGTTTGCTGTCTTTCCTTGGGAGGTATGGAAAGTGTACAATGCCTTTAAACTCCAAACTTTCTGTAGAAAAGAGGATTGGAAAACTTTCTGAATTTGAAACTTCTGGGACAGTTGGATTCCTGCTTCCCCCTCTACACTCTGTGGTTCCTCCCGCTGGCCCCTAAATGACTACAGGACATAGTGGTGACATAATGGCTGGCAGATCGAACCACAGAGGGCAGCAGGGATACTTGAACCTAAAAGTTTCACAAATCACAGATTCAGAAGATTCTTTATCTGCAGTTTTTCTTGATTACCACCTTTATTACCAGCAGAGCAGGGAGCGGAAAATATTAACTATTAACTTGCTGGGAGTTTTTTTTTACAAAACTATTTTAAAGACAGGGTTATGTAAAGTACAGCCAACACACTTTTTTTCCTTTTTCCTCACCATGAAAAATATTTCCCTGTCTTGTTTCAGTGAATCTCTGGTTTCCTCAAACCAAAAAAAAAAAAAAAAAAAATATTTTTTATTTTTTTATTTCTGATAATGTATAAGAGTGTTGTGTTTATGATTTATAATTATATAATTTATAAGCTACTTCACCTTTTTTTTTCTTATTTATTTATTTATGCCATTCAATGGCCAACAACATGATCTCTTCATTCTCCATAACAAGTGGCTTCCTCATAATTATAAGCAACTGTTTTGACAATAAATCACAGAGCGGAGAACTGTTTATAGGATATATTGCATGCAATCTCAGGTTTTCCTTAAAGCAAAAAAACTATTTTATTAAAAAAAAAAAAAATATGATAATGTATAAGAAAAGAAAGAAAGTGTTATGTTTATGATTTATAATTATATATTTTTTCAGCTACTTTGCCTTTTTTTTTTTTATGCCATTCAATGGCCAACAACATAATTGTGCTTTATCACATTGCTTTGTATTCTATTGTTGTCTAAAAGAAAAAAAAAAAAAGTTAAATGCAGAATAAAAACAAAAAAGTAAGCTTTTTTTTATATAACGATAATAAAAAATTGTGCCTGCTGTTTATTTCATACTCTGAAAAACTTTTTTATAACTAGTAAGCGGTTCACGAGCCAGCCAAATATAGTAACCTCAGATGTGGGCAGCTCTCTCATTTTAAAGTACAACGATGTCAGGGTTTCTCAGCAGCTTCAAGGATAAAACTGAACTCACTTAAACTAAAGCACAACAACCACGTAAAGATTTGCACCTCAATTATATATCTACAAGAGCTGGAAGCCGGATCATTAGTAGAACAGCACAAGCTGGTAGCTCAAGGCAAAATAAATCATTAATTCATCAGTGTTCCATGATATACACTCCAAGGGGTTTCTCTGCAAATCAATCCCATCAAACATATCCATCAAATATCTCTTCATTCTCCATAACAAGTGGCTTCCTCATAATTATAAACAACTGTTTTGACAATAAATCACTGAGCGGAGAACTGTTTATAGGATATATTGCATGTCAGTCACTAAACCGAGTGCTTAGCTCTGCTAGGTGTTATTGGTTTTGATTATTATATTGAGAATAAATTAAACCATTTTACTGGTACCAAGGCTACTTGCAGGTTGGTGGTTTTATTGGACATCGGCATTACAGAACGCATGAATAGCTTTTAGGAAGGCAAGGAAAAAACGATCGGTGGATTGCTTAGGTAATGTGGGAAACATTGACTCTGTGGATTGCTAAGCTTACTTTTAATTTTTTGCTTAATTTCTATCTCTGTATTATTATACAGATCATGGTGAGAAGGGACTAAAGGAATGGAAAAGGCCTCCAGACTTTTTCTTATTTTTATTTTCTTAGATTTCTGCCTGTCTCTCTCTTTGATTTTATTTTTTCTTCTCCTTTTTATTCTATAAATGTAGTGGTAATATGTTATATCCTTTTACTTATAACGGTTATAAATTATATTTGTTACTTGTATCCATGGTTTTTATTCTTATAAGGCGATTAACCTTCAAATTTCATACTCTTCCATCATCACCATAGGTGTGCGCAGCCTATAGCCTTAGGGTGTGCACCCCAAAGCTCAAACACACACTACCGATCTCTCATCGTGTTCATTCAGAAAGGGAAGGGGCTGATAAATGCATATGTAGAGGGTATGTACTTTCCCGGGTGTAATTTTGAACTTGGCAGAGACATCAGTGATGTGTAATTCCCTGCAGCCCAGCGGGTGGCGCTGTCACCCTGGGCTGGGGTTGAATCATTGCTGTGCCTCCTTTTTGTCCTCTCTCGGCAGTGGTATGATGGGGCGGGGAACCCGCCGTGCTTGCTAGGAGAGGGTATAAAGGGGCCGGCCATCTTTGTCACGGGGTCGAGTCCCAGGCACCGTCAGCCTAGGCCTAGAGGACAGCTGGAGGTCGTGTTCCATCTCAGGCACCTTTAGCCTGGGGTGAGGTACTCGGATGGAGGTCTTGGAGCTCAGTGCCCAACACTGAGTTCCACGAGGGAAGGAGATCCTAGGGAACCCCGGGAGTGGGTACCTGAATCCGGAAGGCACAATGGATCGGGGGGAGCTTCTCGCTTAAGGACCCGGTGCAGCATATTGCCGGTGACAGGTAAGCCTCTCACCGGAGACCACCTGGAAGGAAATTCCCCCCCCCCCGCTCGGAGACCGCAACCCACTTTCAGGGAAGAAAATGGAGAACCAATTGTGTCTGGGCCTACTCGCATCCACACCTCCTTTCCTGTTCTGTTTCTACCAAGGGAGTTCAACTGATTGTGTTCATTCGCAGAAGAATAAAAGAGTGTTGGACTTTAATGGTGTGGGGCTCATTTCCTGACAGACATTGTTCAAGGTAACTCTTGGTGGAGGCTCCAGGTGCACAGCACTGACCCGAAGGTAAAAGAAAAGAACTTTGCTTATACCGCACTGACACCTGTGGTAGAGGCCAGGCGTAGTGTTCCCCGCTCCCTCCCCTCTAAGGTACCCCTAGACAAGAGACAGACGAGCGTGTGAAAAGAGGGGAGTGAGGAAGGCGCTACACATATTTACCAGCCCCTTGCCTCACTCATTCTAAAACTTCCCCGCAGCAACAGCCGGCAGGAGAGGAAAGAAGGGAAGCCGGTAGTGTTGCAGAGGGAGGGAGGGGGGAGCCAGGGCAATAGGGGAAATCTGTGCTGCACATGGTGATTATGGTGTACCTGGGCACTGCCGGCACACCCTGTGCGCACGCCTATGATCATCACAGTATACTATTTACAATAGGTTTATCTACTATCTTTTTGTTATATTACGGTTCTACAAGATTTATTACTCCATTTATCATCTTATAATTTAATATTGAATATGATTATTACCACTTGTTGTAACCGTGTATTGTTCATATTATCTATGTTCGTAATTTTAATACTCAATAAACAAATTTGACAAGAAAAAGGCCTCCAACAGTACAGTAAAGCCTTTTTAGAACATTCGATATCTACACGTTTTGTTCCATAAAATAACCCAAAAAACATTAGCGACATATAGAACAGTGCCAATTATTTCAAATTGCATAATAAACATTTTTCAGAAGCTCAATGGGGCAGTGGGCACAATCGAACACCCGGTGCAAAAAAAAAGTGAGCACAGTCTTGCCAGGAAGAGACTAGATATCCTTACCTTATCTTTCCCCTATTTTTCCTTTCCCTTTCTGACCATTTCTCTTTGGTTTGCTAACAGACATTATTACTTGATAGGAATAACTATAAGATGCTAAAACCTCAGTTATCTTGTAATTCACTCTCCTTGATCACTGTAAGTGGTTACACTGTTTTGTATGTTCAACATTTTATAATTACTCAGATACCTATTGTATAGACATGTGCAATTCGTTTAGTTTCTAGTTCGTTTTCACGAATTTAGAGAAATTCGTTAATTCCGAAATTTCTGAATTTTAAAATTTCCGAATTTTCGGATTTACGAATTTTTCAATTTACGAATTTTCGGACTTTTGAAATTCGGACTTTCTGAAACTCGTAATTTCGAAAATTGGAAATTTTGAAAAATTCGAAAATCTAAAATTCAAAAATCTAAAGTTCGAAAATGGGAAATTTGGAAAGTTGAATTTCCGAATTTTTAGAATTTACGAATTTACGAAAATCGGAAATGATTTTTTTTGTTTTTTTTGGAAATTCAAAAAATTCGTTTTTTTCGTTTTATTGTTTTTTTTGGGGAAATTCTGAAATTCGAAAATTTGGAATTCGGAAATTCGGAATACCGAATTTCCAGAATTTCCGAAAAAAGCAAAAAAACTAAAAAAAACGAAAACTAAAAAAAACAAATTTTTCGAATTTCTCGAATTTCCGAAAAAAGCAAAAAAACGAAAAAAGCGAAAACGAAAAAAACAAAAACAAAAAAAAAAAAAGAATTTCCTGAATTTCCGAAAAAAGAAAAAAAAAAGAAAAAAAGAAAATGAAAAAAAATAAGAATTTTTCGGCAGTGCACATGTCTACTATTGTATCTTTATTGAACAACCTTAATGACCTGATTGTGCAACTGCAATTTACCTGTTATATGCTTTGATTTGTATCACCTGAATATGACTTTAATAAACTTTTGATGTTTAAAAAAAAAAAAAAAAAACTGAGTACACCAATGTGAAGCACACAAAAAAGTGCACAGGGGGTACACATGGTCCTCCTCCAAAGAGAAAGGACCCTGCACCTAATCCCCTGGGGCACAAGGGTCCTGACAGGGATTGGGTTTCTTGAGGTCCACCCAGCTGAAATCAGGCAGATCCCTTTCTTTGAGAGGCCTGCCGAAGCAAGGCCAGTCCAAATACTAGGTGGTACTAGGGGTGCTCCCCCTAAGGGAGACTGCATGGGAGAGGGAGAACCTCACCAAAAGGCAACGTGCCCCCCCCCCCGTACACGGTCGGACTTTTGCCCAACAAACTTCGTTTTAAGCAAGTTGGACCAACAATCCAACCGTGTGTACGCTCCATCGGACAAACTTTTTTTCGTTTGGTTTTGTTTTCATCGGACAAAAGTTGGGTCTGCAAACGGACAAACTTTTGCCCAACAAAAGTCCGATGGAGCAAAGTCTGACCGTGTGTACAGAAAACCATAGGACTTTTGTCCGATGGACAAAACAACTAATGTTAAAAACTACCAACCATAGCAGAAGTTGACCAAAGGGTGGCGGTAAAGAGCAGAAAAGAGCAGAAAAACCACGTGATGTTGCAAAAAGTTTTTGGGAAAGTTTGCAGAAAAGTCCTGTGGTGTGTATGCTATGGGTGTTCCCGACCAACTCCGTTCGGACAAAAATCCACGGAAAAGTCTGATGGAAGTCCGATCGTGTGTACGAGGCTTTAGAATATATGGTATTCATATGTCTCAGTCATTTCATAAAAAAATTCAAAAACAAGAGGAGAATTCTGCCTTTTAGGAAAGTGGCAGAACCATGCAAATCATTGCTTTATACCGCAACCTCCAGATGCACATCCAGAACGGCTGGTGTATAGTACAGAGCCATCAGCTTGTGCTTGACCCTTCAATCTTTGGACATCCAAAGAGCTGATTTAGTTAAAGCTGGACTCAGGTCACACAGCAAAATACACAGATGGAATACATATAAGGCCTTCTAATAGATTTGCATTACTGCCCATCCAGTACTACGATTTACACAGCTTGGTCATACAGCACAGTCCTGTCTGTCAGTGGAAGAAACCTGACTTTTGCTTGAACTCTCTTGCAGTTCACTAACACTTACAGGTCTTGTTCCTTCCCCACCCTGTAACTGGACAGTGAAAGGAGAAGCAGCACACTGAGGAGTTCATCTCTCTGTCACTCTGCCCACCCCTCTTATCAGCATGCTCCTTGCCTTGGTCTGGGGCACTGATTGGCTTCTTGTACTGCTTCTGTTTCCCCCAGTCTTAGCTGTGTTGTACATAGACAGCAATAGGCTGATACCAGGTACTTACACTGCTTGCATTTAGAAAATACATTTAAGGATAAAAGAATAAAAACAGAACGGCATTCGTTTGTTTCTATGTCTACATGGAGCACAGCTTTAAAGCTCGGTCTCCGCTGAGCACTTGGAAGTCTGCAGATACACATGCCTGATGTCAGAATTTGACAACTCTGTGCCTGATCCAACAAACACTGTAAATATTGTGCAATGCTATGGAGTATGCAATATTAGATGATCCAACTAAAGTTGAATGGAGGTGGCACGCTGAACGTTACAAAATGATTTTAGATATTAGAAAACAGAGTGCTGCCAAATTATAAAAGTGGGTGTACTATTCTAATTCACACTTTGCATGATTCACTGAGGGACATCCAAGCATTACCGCCTAGAAATAGTATTTTGACCCACAAGCACATGATCTCTGGCTTTTAGAAACATTGTAGTTGCTTAAAGGGGTTGTAAAGGTTTGAATATTATTAAAAAAAACAAACAAACATGTCATACTTACCTCCACTGTGCAGTTCGTTTTGCACAGAGTGGCCCCGATCCTCCTCTTCTGGTGTCCCACAGCGGCTCTCGCAGCTCCTCCCCGCAAGAGCTAACCCCCTCTGGGAAGCTCTCTCCAGAGGGGGCTAACTTGCGGGCGCACTCCCGTGCCATACAATCGGCGTCCATAGCCGCCAATTGTATGACTCGGACCCGCCCCCGGCGGCCGCATCATTGGATGTGATTGACAGCAGCGGGAGCCAATGGCTGCGCTGCTATCAATCATCCAATGAAGAGCCGTCAAGAGCTGGGGGAAAGCAATGCGGGATCACGCCCACGGAGATTCGGGGCTCAGATAAGTAAAATGGGGGCTCGGGGAAAGGGGGGGGGGGGCGGTAACTGCAAAGTGTTTTTTCACCTTAATGCATAGGATGCATTAAGGTGAAAAAACACAAAGCTTTACAACCACTTTAATGTCATTAAGGACCACAGAACTTCTAGACTTGAAGCAGAGCCTGCATATCGCATAACGAAGTATAGCTGCCCTGTCTACATTCATAATAAATTGTATATAGAAACAAGTCTTTAACAAACAAATCCATGCTGAAAAACATTTTTCACATCCCTGCCTTGACCCGTTGAGACATAGACGCCATTTAACCGGTGAAGATATTCTGTGGTATCTGACACCAAGCTGTCAGTAGCAGATCCTTTGAGTTCTGTAAGTTACAAGGTGAGGCCTCCATAGATCAGACCTGTTTTTTATCACATCCCACAGATGCTTGATTGGATGGAGATCTGGGAGAATTTAGAGGCCAAGTCTACATCTCAAACTCAGTCTTGTGTTCCTCAAACTGTTCTTGAACCATTTTCGCAATGCGGCAGGGCACATTGTCCTGCTGAAAGAGGCCACTGTCATCAGGGAACACCGTTTCCCGTGGAGGGGAGTACTTGGTCATCAACAATGTTTAGATAAACAAGCTCAACACATTTTGAAAAAAGATCTTCATCAGAGGCAAGAGGACATTCATATATAGCTTATGAGAGTTCTATACTTATCAGTCAAAGATAAATAAAATAAATGTGGTCTGTGAACCCATAAGAAGCTTAGAGTGGCACATAGGTGTGCGCACAGGGTGTGCCAGGTGTGCCCAGGCACACCCTAATCACCCTGAGCAGCACAGATTCCCCATACTGACCTGGCTCCCATCTTTCCCGCTGCATTGCTGCCAGCTTCCCTCCTCTCTTATCGGCTGTTGCTGCTGGGATGTTTTAGGAGTGGGGAAGGTACCAGTAAATATGTAATTTACCGGCCCCCTCCCTTTCTGAATGAACATCGTGAGTGATTGGTAGTGTGTTTGGGCTTTGGGGTGCACACCCTAATG
Organism: Rana muscosa; assembly: GCA_029206835.1. Taxonomy (NCBI): domain Eukaryota; kingdom Metazoa; phylum Chordata; class Amphibia; order Anura; family Ranidae; genus Rana; species Rana muscosa. The sequence continues at coordinate 274,461,931 of CM055122.1, forward strand.
CAATAGGCTGTGCACACCTATGGAGTGGAGTGGAGCAATGCCAAAGTGAAAGAGGTGGTCTGGAATTAAAACAAACGGCTCCGGTCTAGCTGTACGTGGCAGGATCTTGCTGGAAGGATGGCTGTCTCCAAAGAGACCGCAGCCTTCGCCCCTTTCAAAGTTTCTTGAGATTTGCACACCCCATTTGGCTTTGTCTAACCTTAATCATTTGCCTCCCTTAGTTGGGCAATACCAGGGGAAGAATATTTATCTTCTAAAACTTTTCATATGTTTCCAGAAACCAAGACTGCATTTTCTTAAAGTGTCACTAAACCCACATCATAAAAATCTATCAACAAATGGTATATTACATGCTGTTCATACTCACTCAGTCACTATGAGATTTGTTTTTCAGCAAAAAACCTGGTTGATCCTGCTGCTCTCTATCTCTACCTTCTGTCCATGTCCCCAATTTAGCTAAAGATTTTGCAGCTGTGGCGGCAACTCTGCACATGCTCAGTTTTCAGTGAGCTTCTATGCTGTGCATTTCCTCCCTATCACATCTGAGCAGCCCATGTGACTATAGAGTCACACATGTGGGCGTATACACAGTGGTAAATGACAGCCCACTCCCCCCTCCTTCATGCCCGCTAACTAGCTAAACACAATAGGGGCGGTATATTAAATATAGATTGATGGAGGCTTCACCTGTCTCTTATTCTAAGACACAGGCTGGAGGGGAGTGACACAGCCTGTGACTGGCAGAAATCCACCCAGACCATGTTATTGCCAAAAAATAATAAAGATTTAATTATAAATATATATCGTATGACAATTTATTACAGTTTATTGATATTAATTATTTATTTTTACCCCGTATTCCAAAGGCTGTTTTTTTTTTCTTTAACATGTGACCAGCAGCAGAGGACTAGATGATCCTCCTGCTTATGTATTGCTGCAGACAGGCTGGGAAAGAGCTGGGTCATGTGACAGCTGGATATCGATTAGGAAAAAGATACTAGAAGGAACCTGTAAATGAACCACTTAAAGACCAGCCGCCGCAGTTGTACTGCGGCAGGTTGAATCTTCTGGGCGAATCGCCGTCATTGTACGTCGGCCGCTTTAAAGAGCTCTAGGGGGAGCGCGCGCGACACCGGAGGCACGCTGCCGGAGCCGATGCGCTTGGCCGACGGCCGCGATGTACACCGGCCACCCACGATTGCTCCTGAGAGAAACAGAACAAGGATCTGTCAATGTAAACAGACAGATCTCCATTCTGTCAGGGGAGGAAAGACAGATCTGCTGTTCCTAGTAATTAGGAACAGCGATCTCTCTCCTCCTCTAGTCAGTACACTCACCCCACAGTTAGAAACACCTACCTAGGGAACACCTAGCCCCTTGATTGCCCCTAGTGTTAACCCCTTCCCTGCCAATGACATTTATACAGTAATCAGTGGCTATTTTTAGCTCTGATCGCTGTATAAATGTCACTGGTCCCAAAAGTGTCCGATCTCGCAAAAAATCACTGATCACTGCCATTACTAGTAAAAAAGATAAAAAAATGCCATAAATCTATCCCCTATTTTGTAGACGCTATAATTTTCGTGCAAACCAATCAATATACACTTATTGCAATTTTTTTTACCAAAAATATGTAGCAGAATACATATCGGCCTAAACTGATGAAGAAATTTAGTTTTTTAAAAAAAAATTGGAGATATTTATTATAGCAAAAAAGTAAAAATTCGTTTTTTTTTTCAAAATTTTAGCTATTTTTTTGTTTATAGCGCAAAAAATAAAAACCGCAGACATGATCAAATAGCACCAAAAGAAAGCTCTATTTGTGGGGAAAACATTACATAAATTTTGTTTGGGTACAACGTCGCACGACTGCGCAACTGTCAGTTAAAGCAACGCAGTGCCGTATCGCAAAAAAATGGCCTGGTCATTAAGGGGGCAAATCCTTCCGGTCCTCAAAGTGGAGTTCCACCCAAAAATGGAACTTCCGCTTTAACCACTCCTCGCCCCCTTACATGCCACATTCAGCATGTAATTTTTTTTGGGGGGGGGAGTGGGGGCTTCGTTAGGAGTGGGACTTCCTGTCCCACATCCTCCTTCCGCCCAGGGACCGCTTAGACGACTCGTCATATCGCCCTAGGGGGCCCCTCCCTGTAGGCGATCACCTGGGACACGTGACAGGTCCCAGGCGATCGCCTGTCCACTCCTAGGGTGCAGCACGACTCGCGCATGCGCAGTGAGTGCCCGGGCATGAAGCCGAAAGCTGTCACGGCCGGGTGCCCACAGAGTGAATGGAGGCAAACAATGGATGAATGAAAATGGACAGCCGCACTCCAAAAAAAAACTCTTACGGTTGCCTTTTATTGTAAAACAAGCAAGTGCACTACAGGTCACAGCAAAGCAAGGAATCAGCTGACGCGTTTCACACTGTAATATCAGTGCTTACTCATTTTCATTCATCCATTGTTTGCCTGCCTTGTGCATCGCCAGCACCCAAGGTTTCCTGAATATTCAAGTGATCAGCAGAATCTACTCACCTGGAGCGGTAACTCCCTTTCCCCACAGAGTGAATGGAGGCGCCGGCAGAGAAGGGGGGGGGGAGAGGAGCGACGCTCCGGGCGGCCGCGTTTCTGGACAGTGGAGCAGGTAAGTGTCTGTTTATTAAAAGCCAGCAGCTACACTTTTTGTAGCTGTTGACATTTAATAAACATAAAAAAGGCTGGAACTCCCCTTTAACTAGTTAAACAGTGTGTGTATAGTATCACTTTAAGGTCAAGAGGTCTTCCTTCTCTATATAGTCCTGGTCTCCATCTGGAGAACATGTTAAAGCGGAGCTCCACCCTAAAGTGGAACTTCCGCTGATCGGAACCCTCCCCCCCTCCGGTGTCACAATTGACACCTTTCAGGGGGGGAGGGGGGTGCAGATGCCTGTCTAAGACAGGTATTTGCACCCGCTTCCGGGAGTCCTCTCTGCGGGAAATCAGCACGTCACTTCCCGCAGATTCCCTGTAGTGTTCTGGGAGACACTCGGCTCCCAGAACACAGGGACCCATTCAGAACGGCGCAGCGCGACTCGCGCATGCGCCGTAGGGAACCGGGCAGTGAAGCCGCAAGGCTTCATTTCCTGGTTCCCTCACCGAGGATGGCGGTAGGGGCAGCAGATAGACAAGCGATTGCTCGTCCTCTGCTGCGGACGTCGCTGGACTCCAGGACAGGTTTCCTAATATTAAAAGTCAGCAGCTGCTGTATTTGCAGCTGCTGGCTTTTAATATTTTTTTTTCCGCGGCACCGCCGCTTAAAATTTGGGTAACAACATCTTTTGGTACAGGAAGGGTCATTCAGACTTTAGCATTGTTGCAATCATTTTTCTGTTCTTTAACACAGGGTTTCTCAACTCCAGTCCTCAAGGCGCCCCAACAGGTCATGTTTTCAGGCTTTCCATTATTTTGCACAGGTGATTTCATCAGTTTTACTGCCTTAGTAACTACCACAGCTGTTTCATCTGAGGGAAATCCTGAAAACGTGACCTGTTGGGGCGCCTTGAGGACTGGCGTTGAGAAACACTGCTTTAACATACCGAATAAATGATAAATATAGAACGTTTTTCTTCTCATTCTTCTGAAAACCAGAGGCCGTTTGCCAACACATTCTTCATGCGTCAATTTCTGATTATTACGATGAGCTAAACTAATCTGATCCTTATAAATTTTTTATTGGACAGGCAGTTTTCTTATTAACAACAGTTTTAAATGACTCTTTTAGTGCTAATAAACCCACTGATGATTAACACCAAGAGATCCCTCAATTCTCTTAGACAGTAAGACGATTAATTGCGTACTTTGATGGCCCAGTTATGGTTTTCCACTTTTAAAGACACTGCCCTTAATTTGTTGTCATGGCTGCCAAGAAAATTCTCGCCGGTTATAAAGCCTCAGCCGTGATTGAGATATGAGCCGTTGTTAAATTTAACGGGCGCGTTCCATTGGTCCTAATTTGCTTTCGGTCAAGCGAGCATAGATTATCGATGCAGCCGGCTAGAGGTATTACCTCTAGCGCCTTTTGGTTATTAAAGATAGATTTTATATGCACCATAGAAGCAAATTTACAAGCATATGTGAAGGTGTTTGTCCCAGCCGTGTAGGCTTTGACAGGCGCTATAAAAAAAAGCAAATAGCGAACTCAAACGAAAAGGCCAGAGGCACCAACACAGCGCAGTGGTAATTTAGGAATGTATATGTGAACTTTTGCAACTTGTGTTCACATGATGTTTTTTACTGTTGGAAGAGTGTTATGGGGTTACAGCTTGTATAACTACTATGGGGCTCAGTACACAAAGGTATCTTTAAAGTCTACTTCCACTCTTGCAGTCTAATTAACCACTTCAGCTCCGGAAGGTTTAACCCCCTTAATGACCAGGCCATTTTTTTGCGATATGGCACTGCCTTAATTTAACTGACAACTGCACGGTGCTGTACCCAAATAAAATGTTGCTGGTATTTGATCACCTCTGCGATTTTTATTTTTTGCACTATGACCAAAAAACGGCAGAGAATTTGGAAATAAAAACATTTTTTTTTCTTTCTGCTATAAAATCAAATCAGATAAAAAAAAATGTAAGAAATTATAATTTCTTCATCAATTTAGGTCAATATGTATTCTGCTACAATTTTTTTTGTAAAAAAAATCCCAAAAAGCGTATATGGTGGTTTGTGCAAAAGTTTCATCATCTACAAACTAAGGGATATTTTTATGGAATTTTTATTTATTTATTTTTTACTAGTAATGGTGGGGATCAGCCACTTATAGTAGGACTGCGACATTGTGGTGGACAAATCGGACACTAAGTGACACTTTTGACACTTTTGACACTTTTTTGGGGACCAGTGATACCAATACAGTGATCACTCAGTGCTAAAAATATGCACTGTCACTGTACTAATGACACTGGCTGGGAAGGGGTTAACATCAGGGGCAATCAAAGGGTTAAAAATGATCCTACGGAGTGCTTGCTAACTGGGGGGGAGGTGCCTTTACTGTGGGAAGGCAGAGATCTTTGTTCCTGCTTAGCAGAAACACCGGATCACTACCTTCCCTACTGAAAGAACGGCAGTTTGTCTCTCTGGAACGATCGCCGGAGCCACTGATTGGCTCCCGCTTTGTCCAATCACAGTGGGAGCGGGTTGCCGTTGATGCACGTGCCCACCCCAGACCCAGAAGTGCAAAATCACGTACCTGTATATATATGTACTGTATACAATCGACAAGCGGTAAAAAAAAGCATTGTGGGGGAGATTTGCTGAAACTGGAGCAATCAGAATCTGGAGCAGCTGTGCATGATAGCCAATCAGCTTCTAACTTCAGGTTGTTCACTTAAGCTTTGACAATAAAACCTGGAAGCTGATTGGTTTTTATGTAGAGCTGCACCAGATTTTGCACTGCGGATTTTCTGCACTTAGACATCTATTATATTCTGCTGTTTTACCATCCCCCAACTTTACGTGTGAATGAGCCCTAAAGATGTCGCTGCCGAATGCAACTAAGGGCTCATTCACAAGTGCAGCAGGCACTGCTGCTCCTCTGAAAAGCAGTCAGATTGTGTGTTTACAGGCAGTGAGTAGGCGATATGTTACCTCCTCACCACTTGATTTAATCGGTTCCCAACTGCCCGCCGCAGTTTCACTGCGGCAGAATGACTCCCCTGGGCGAGCTGCTGTAAATGTACGTCGGCCCTTAAAGACACTGTAGGAGGCCCGCGTGCGTGCCCGCAGCGTGTGCCTGGAGCTGACGCGAGTGCCCGGCGGGGACGTGATGACCGCCGGGCACCAGCGATCGCTCGTGACAGAGCGAGAACCGGGATCTGTGTGTGTAAACACACAGATCCCGGTTCTCTCAGGGGAGAGGAGACAGATTGTGTGTTCATATTAAGTATGAACAGCGATCTCTCAACTCCCCTAGTCAGTCCCCTCCCCCCACAGTTAGAACACACCTAGGGAACACATTTAACCCCTTGATCGCCCCCTAGTGTTAACCCCTTCCCTGCCAGTGACATTTATACAGAAATCAGTGCATTTTTATAGCACTGATCGCTGTATAATTGTCAATGGTCCCAAAAATGTGTCAAAAGTGTCCGATGTGTCGGCCGCAATGTCGCAGTCCCGATTAAAATCACTGATCACTGCCATTACTAGTAAAAATAATAATAATAACTAAAAAGCCATAAATCTATCCCCTATTTTGTAGAAGCTATAACTTTTGCGCAAACCAATCAATATACGCTTATTGCGTTTTTTTTTCTTTACCAAAAATATGTAAAAGAATACATATCGGCCTAAACTGAGGAAAACATTTTTATTTTTTTTTTAAATTGGGATATTTATTATAGCAAAAATTTTAAGCTATTGTGTTCTTTTTTTTTTCAAAATTGTCGCTCTTCTTTTGTTTATAGCGCAAAAAAAACAACAAAAAAAAACGCAGAGGTGATCAAATACCACCAAAAGAAAGCTCTATTTGTGGGAAAAAAAATATGTCAATTTTGTTTGGGTACAGCGTTGCACGTCCGTTAAAGCGACGCAGTGCCGTATCGCAAAAAATGGCCTGGTCATGGGCTGTAGTGGTTAAACCCATGATTAGCATGCAACGCATGTGATTACGGCTCGGTAGTACGGCAATTAGAGGTTTAGGTGTGAGGAGGTGGCACTGAGCCCAGTGATCTTTGACTTCTCCCGTGTTGTTCAGGTAGATCTCAAAATCTTTAAGGTTGCCTGCCTCTGCAATAATGCATTCATTGATGGCTAACATGGCACAACACCCTACTATTATCATTTTTTAAGAAACCACATAGCTTTTAAAACATTTTTTGTTGTTGTTTATGTGTCTGTATCACTACAGCAGTTTACTACATATTTTCATTTTTTTTTCTTTTTAGACCGCTCTCCATTCAGCACATCACAGCTGGGTAGCCAAGGACTGCTGTTTGGACATTTCTAGCTTGTCTTGATGTGTCGCGAGCTTGACAGACAATACACATAAACCTGCTAGACCCTACAAATAAGCTATAAACCTGTCAATCACTAACGAAGAGGATGGGGCCGGCCATGATATACAGTATACACTGGTTAGATGTAATGGTTTTGTAATAATTTAAAAGCCTCCGGTTTTTAAATAATATAACCTTCCTTCCTTCCTTCCTTCCTTCATGATTAGCTCATGAAATGATGAGATATACATATTCATTTTAGATAAAATGTAGATAAATTTTAGATAAAACTATAATTTTATCAACTAAAAAGAGAAATAAAGTCGGTCATACATGGATCGAAATTATGCTGGTTCAGCAGCCTGCTGGATTTCTTACACTCAATTTCTGCAGGAGGCTATAGCCACGAGCAGTAATCATTGTGCTCTGCTGGTCAGGAAGGCTCCCTGCACCCCCCCCCCTGCTGGCAGAACACAATAGCGCTGCGGGAGGTATTCCCCCATCAACACTGACTGTCTTGATGGGAGAATCAAGTCTTATGGCCATACACACTAAAACCGTGTACACACGATAGATTTTACTGATGAAAACAGTCCGATGGACTTTTTTCATCGGACAAACCGATCGTGTATGGGCCCCATCGTTCTTTTTTCCATCTGTGTTTAAAAATAGAACATGTTTTAAATGTATCTGATGGTTAAAAAAACTATAGAAAATTACTATCATCTGTGGGGAACTCCATCGGATAAAAAACCCACGCATGCTCAGAATCAAGTCGACGCATGCTCAGAAGCATTGAACTTTATTTTTCTCGGCTCATCGGAGTGTTTTACGTCACGGCGTTTGGAACGGTTGGTTTTTTCACTGATGGTGTGTAGGCAAGACTGATGGAAGTCAGCTTCATCGGATTTCCTATGGAAAAATCCATCGGTTTAAAAAACATAGGAAATCCGATCGTGTGTACAGGGCTTTACGCGATTCCCGAGAGAAAAATGTGATGTGAGCTTTTTGTCACAAATTCTGACCGTGTGTATGCTCCATCTGATTTTTTTTGTCAGAATTCCGGCCAAGAAAAGATTGTGAGCAGGATATAATTTTTCGTGACAGGAAAAATTCCTATCGCGAATTCTCGTCGGGAAACAGGTAAACGAGAATCCCGACGAGAAAATATAGAGCAGGTTCTCTATTTTTCTAGTCGAGATTCCTGGCAGTTTTCCCGATGAGAAACCATACACAAGGCCGGTTTTCTCGGCAAAAAGCTCTCCCAGCAGCTTTCTAGCCGAGAAAACCGGCCGTGTGTACGAGGTTTTAAAGTCCCAAACCTTTCTCCCATTGCAATGCAATAGAAAATGCCGGCGAGCGATGGAGTCCGTTGAAGGAAATGTAAGTAAAGCTCCCTTTAATTCCACTTCAAACTCTTCTGAGCAGCAAGATGTTGGTACGAGTCTGAAGACGGCACTGAAGACTTTGAGTTGTAGGGAGACAACGCTGAACTTTTTCGACTGGCAAGTATCAGTTTTTTTAGGTCAGCAGCTACAGTTTTTGTAAAACCCGCTTGAAGTTCCTCTTTAAGTAAGACCCCCCTACTAAGTCATAATGTTAAAAATGGTAATCTGTGCAAAATATGCTTTAGTACTTATTTTATTATTACTTCACACTGAGATTTTTCAGCCGCAGGAGCTGATGGACCTCACAGTTATGCAATTGTATTTCAATATTCAGCAGTGTGAAATGATTATAGACAGTCTAAAATTACAAAAGCATAATGGAGACACAATCTTGGCATGCTGAGCAAATAGTTATTTGATACACGCAGGTTCCATTTTAAATATGTATGCAAAAGAACATTAAAACACCAAAGATATTCTTTTGTCTGCATACAGTTGGCCACTTCCAAATGCTCGGTGCAAACAATCGTTAGAAAATAAACTCTGCGATAAGATACCTGTTAATAATAAATGCGAAGAGCTATATTTAGAATGGTTGGCATTTGTTTTGTTTTTTATGAATAAATCAAAATGTGACACTTCCTAAATCCCAAATGGATTGGAAGTTTGGACGCGTTAATGCAAACTTCCCTGAATATTTCATACTGATATATAATCAGACTGACATTTCTAAACAAACACCACTCATTATTTAATCCAATTTCTGATTCATCTTTTTCATGAGCAAAGATGTTGAAGTGAATTTTGCTTTTATATACTGAAGTATACTTAAAGAGTAAGTCTAATTTCTTGGGAAAAAAAAAAATAGAAGATAAAAAAATAATAATATACCATGGAACCTTCGATTACGAGCATAATCCGTTTCAGGAGAATGCTTGTAAACCAAAGCACTCATATATCGAAGCGAATTTCCCCAGTCAATGGAAACGAAGATAATTCATTCCACATTGACTTCTATTGTATGCAGTACCGCATGTGGCCAGAGGTGGAGGGGGGGCACCGAAGAGACTCGTAAGTACTTGGAGATCGTTCGGATGCACTCAGAAAGCCTCAAAGAGGCTCGGAAACACTCGGGAACGGAATGTTTTTGAGTACTTCCAAGTGCATCCGAGAGGCTCCGAACGGCTCCGAGTGTCACCGGCGCCCCTGCACCTCTGGCTAAATGTGGTACTGCACACTGCAGAAGCTTGAATCCTGCTCGTTTTGTGAGACAACACTCGCAAACCGAGTCAGGATTTTTTTTTAAATAATAGCTCGTATTGCGAAGCGTTCGTTAACCTCGTTACTCGCAATGCGAGGTATTACTGTATATGATTTCTACACATGCCTATTTTAACTGATTAATAAACATTTCCTCTCCTTTCCAACCTGCAGCCAATGCAATTTTCTGAAAAATTCAATGCAATATTTAAATCTGGAGGTATTCTATATACATTGTCTGTACACAATACCCCCAGAAAGGTCATTCTCTGCTTGTGTGATTGGCTCACTGATTTTCCCAGAAGTCTGCAGAGTCACATTTTAGGCATTCCCTGCAATAGGAATTTTAAAGAGGAAGTAAACTTGTATTGTTTGTACCTATAGGTAAGTCTATTAAAAGGCTTATCTATGGGTAGTGTAAATATCTCCTAAATGGGCACCGCACCGTTTTGGAGAAATTTACTGTACACAGTGGGGAAAATATTTATTTGATCCCCTGCAGATTTTGTAAGTTTGCCCACTTACAAAGAAATGAAGGGTCTATAATTGTTATCATAAGTGCATTTTAAATGATAAAGACAGAATATCAACCAAAAATCCAGAAAAAACACATGATACAAATGTTATAAATTGTGTTGCAGTTCAGTGAGTAAAATAAGTATTTGATCCACTACCAACTAATAATTCTGGCTACAGTAAGTGCTCATGAGGTACACAGATTAGTCCTGTAAATTTAAGAAGGTGCTCCTAACGACAACTCATTATGTGTATAAAAGACACCTGTCCACAGAATCTTTCTTCCATTCAAACCTCACCATCATGGGCAAGACCAAAGAGCTGTCAAAGGACATCAGGGACAAGATTGTAGACCTGCACAAGGCTGGAATGGGCTACAAGACCATCAGCAAGAAGCTTGGTGAGAAGGAGACAATTGTTGGAGCGATTGTTTGCAAATGGAAGAAATACAAAATAACCATCAATTGCCCTCGGTCTGGAGCTCCATGCAAGATTTCGCCTCATGGGGTGAGGATGATTATGAGAAAAGTGAGGGATCAGCCCAGAACTACACGGGAGGAGCTTGTGAATGATCTCAAGGCAGTTGGGACCACAGTCACCAAACAAACTATTGGTAACACAATTCGCCGCCATGGATTGAAATCCTGCAGCACCCACAAGGTCGCTCTCTTCAAGAAGGCACATGTACAGGCCTGTCTGAAGTTTGCCAATGAAGATCTAAATGATTCAGAGAAGGATTGGGAGAAAGTGCTGTGGTCAGATGAGATCAAAATGGATCTCTTTGGTGGGAGCTGAAACTTTGAGTTGCCAAGCGACAGCCAAGAAACCTTAAGGATTTAGAGAAGATCTGTAAAGAAGAGTGGACCAAAATCCCTCCTGAGATGTGTGCAAACCTGGTCACCAACTACAAGAAACATCTTACCTCTGTGCTTGTCAACAAGGGTTTCTCCACCGTCATGTTTTGCTTGAGGAGCAAATACTTATTTTACTCACTGAACTGCAACTCAATTTCTAACATTTGTATCATGTGTTTTTTCTGAATTTATGGTTGATATTCTGTCCCTATCATTTAAAATACACCTATGATAAAAATTATAGACCCTTCATTTCTTTGAATTGGACAAACTTACAAAATCTGCAGAGGATCAAATAATTATTTTCCCCACAGTATGCAGCTGATGATGTCATCGGCGCATGTGCTCTGAAAGAACGCTACCCGTGGCGCTTCTTCAGAGTCCTTTGCCATGACCAGCGGCTCCCTCGCGCATGCGCAGTAGTCACGTCACGCGTCTCCGGTCAGTCACACAGCCGGAGTCCACGGACCCAGAAGGAAGACGGGCGAAGATGGATGCGGCCACCAGCGGTGACGACGAGGGCTTCATTTGCAGGTAATTTTAACATAATGTGTTAGTATGTGATGCACATGGGCATCCGCTGAACTTTTTTCAGAGCGGGCATCATTTTAAGGTCATCCATGCTCGGTCCCTTTTTGACGATGTCATGAAGGGGAGGGGCTTAGTCATTATGACATAAAGCGCAGGCATGCAAAGGTTTGAGAAACCTGATGCAAAAGCTTAATAGAAGGATCAAGCTGCCATTGTCTGATTAGCAATTTCTATATTTTTTTAAACCCCCGCCGCCTCTAGCGGCCGAATAGCGCCACTAAAACGATGGTAAAGCGCCGCTAAAACTATCGGCGCTTTACCGATAACATGGCCAGCTGAAGTAAAACTTCATTCCGGCAGAGATAAATGCATATAGGAGGCTTACCAGAGCAGGTGGGTCCCTATCACGGGGACCAGACGGGCTCAGCAAATACAGGTCCAGGTGTCAGCAATGCGGTCCTAGGAGTCCTCTCTCCGCTCACCAGTCTGAGATTTTTGGTACACCTTTGGTCCGTAGGAACACTCGTACAGCAGGGTAAGTGCTGTGTGATCATCCAGCAAGGCAGAGAGAGAAGTGTACACCTGGACCTGTATTTGCTGAGCCCGTCTGGTCCCCGTGATAGGGACCCACCTGCTCTGGTAAGCCTCCTGTATGCATTTATCTCTGCCGGAATGAAGTTTTACTTATGAAGATCTACAACTCTTTATCACAAGCTGGTTGTCTATCATATTCATGGACATTTTGTTTTTTGGCTTACCGTATTTATCGGCGTATAACACGCGCCGGCGTATAACACGCACCCCAAGTTTAGCAGGGAATTTTAGGGAAAAAAACTTTTAGGAGGGAAGTTTAAGAAAAAAAAAATTTACATTTAAATGCAGCCTTACCAGTGTCATTTGCAGCCTTGTCACAGTGCAGCCTTGCCAGTGTCCATTGCAGCCTTGCCCAGTGTCCAGTGCAGCCTTGCCCAGTGCAGCCTTGCCAGTGTCCAGTGCAGCCTTGCCAGTGTCCATTGCAGCCTTGCCAGTGTCCATTGCAGCCTTGCCCAGTGTCCATTGCAGCCTTGCCCAGTGTCCATTGCAGCCTTGCCCAGTGTCCAGTGCAGCATTGCCCAGTGTCCAGTGCAGCCTTGCCAGTGTCCATTGCAGCATTGCCCAGTGTCCAGTGCAGCATTGCCAGTGTCCAGTGCAGCCTTGCCAGTGTCCAGTGCAGCCTTGAATTTAAATTTGGCGCCGCCGAGATCGCCGCTGATACAGGGCAGAGCGGGGCGAACGCCGCTGAGAACGCAGGGACTGGGCGGAGCCGAGATACACATAGCCGAGTGTATTCGGCTATACTCGGCTTTTCTCGGCTTCGCTCACAGTCACGCCGAGTCCCGCCCTATGATGGACATATCACAGGTCCAATGGCGGGACTGGGCGTGACTGTGAGTGGAGCCGAGAAAAGCCGAGTATAGCCGAATACACTCGGCTATGTGTATCTCAGCGGCGATCGCTCCGCTCCGCTCACAGTCAGCGGAGATCGCCGGGCATAGGTGAGTATCGGCGTATAACACGCACCCACGATTTCCCCCTGATTTTAAGGGGAAAAAAGTGTGTGTTATACGCCGATAAATACGGTATGTGAAATTTTGCCTTTCCTTTTCCTTTTTTTTTCCTACCGCTGTGACAGCTTAGCAGCAGAAGCAAATGGACTTCCTATGAGTACACCTTACCCATTCACCTATTAGTCTTTTGTTTGTGTGTTTATTTAATTCACATATATACACATTATTACTTTGGCACGTTGGGCTGCCATCCCCAGGGTTGCGCATTTATTATCACTTTTTTGCATATGTGCTCTATCTTTACATAGCTCAAAATGCTCTGAGACCATCATTATAGGTAAACACTTATGCCGCGTACACACGACCGTTTTTAATGTCATTGAAAAAAACTATGTTTTTCTCGACGTGATTCTTCTCAAGCCTGCCTTGTCTACACACTATTGTGAAAAAAAATGCTTGAGCAAAGCGCGGTGACGTACAACATGTACGACGACACTATAAAGGGGAAGTTCCATTCGGATGGCGCCACCCTTTGGGCTGCTTTTGCTGATCCTCGTGTTAGTACAGTTTGGTGAGAGACGATGCACACTTTTCAGCCTCGTGCTCTTCAGTCCGTTACAGCGTGACGAATGTGCTATCTCCATTATAAATGCTAGTTTTACCAGAACGAGCGCTTCCGTCTCATAACTTGCTTCTGAGCATGCACGTTTTTTTCACGTCATTAAAGCCTACACACGGCCGTTTTTCACGACGAGAAAAACGACGACGTGAAAAACGACGAGAAAAAATAGAGCATGTTTCAAATTTTTAATGCCCATTTTTCACGTTGCGAAAAATGCTCTGTAGCCTACACACAATCGTTTTTAATGACCAAATTAAAAAAGGCATTTTTATCGTCATGAAAAACGGTCGTGTGTATGCGGCATAAGAATTGATATTTGTTTAAAAAAAAAAAAAATTATATTAAAAAAAAATCTTAAACATGAATTTAAAAATGTATACATATCAAAAAAATAAATTAATAAATTTAACCGGAAAACTCAATATTTTCCCATGGAAAAAAAACTTCAAACCAATCACGAAAAAGCCAGACGACTCTTTTGCCATGATTATAAGCAAATGTGAAAATCTGCATATTTTGCACACCGCAATAGGCATGGACAGCGTTGGACTTTTTTTTCCCCCTCAAAGAGGTTCTGTTACCTGCCCATTTTGTATACTTAAAGCTGAACTCCAGGAACAAAAATACTTTTATCTAAATATATTTAATAATAACCACAAAGGACATAAATCCACTTTGTAGGCACAGAATGCCTTTGCAAACCCAGATATTACATAATCACTGTGCAGAAAGCAGAGCTGTGGGAGGGACTCAGAAGGCCCCACCCACTACAGGCTACCTGCAGAATACTATAGGAGGGGGCGGTTACAAGACCAGTCACCCTGCACAAAGAGAGAGAACAGCAATGACTGGTCTGTGTTACAGAGGCAAAATGCAGACCTTTTTTCATGTTGATTTACTGAACAGAACTGGAAGAAATACACAAAGGATATCAACATTTAACCACTTGTCCCCCGCCCACTGTCAATTGACGGCGGGCGGAGGACACTCTCGTTCTGGGAGGACGTCATATGACGTCCTCCCTTTAAAACAAGCTAGGAGGCGCGCCGCGTTCACAAGGCCCCGATGCGCGTGCCCGGCGGCCGCGATTGCCGCCGGGCACCCGCGATTGCCCGGGAAACGAGCAAGAAAGTGGATCTCTGTGTATAAACACACAGATCCACGTCCTGTGAGGGAGAGGGGACCGATGGTGTGACCCTTGTACATAGGGACAACCATCGGTCACCTCCCCCAGTCAGTCCCCTCCCCCCACAGTAAGAACACATTGAGGGAACATATTTAACCCCTTCCCGCCCCCTAGTGGTTAACCCCTTCCCTGCCAATTACATTTATACAGTAATCAATGCATTTTTATAGCAGGGATCGCTGTATAAATGTGAATGGTCCCAAAAATGTGTCAAAAGTGTCCGATGTGTCCGCCGCAATATCGCAGTCACAATAAAAATCGCAGATCGCCGCCATTACTAATAAAAAAATAAAAATAAAAAAAATTCTATAAATCTATCCCCTATTTTGTAGACGCTATAACTTTTGCGCAAACCAATCAATACGCGCTTATTGCGTTTTTTGTTTTTTTTTTAACAAAAATATGTATAAGAATACGTATCGGCCTAAACTGAGGAAAATTTTATTTAAAAAAAAAAATGGGTATTTATTATAGCAAAAAGTAAAAAATAGTGTTTTTTTTCCAAACTGGACGCTCTTCTTTTGTTTATAGCGCAAAAAATAAAAACCGCAGAGGTGATCAAATACCACCAAAAGAAAGCTCTATTTGTGGGAAAAAAAGGATGCAAATTTCGTTTGGGAGCCACGTCGCACGACCGCGCAATTGTCATTCAAAGTGTGACAGCGCTGAAAACTGAAAAATGGCTTGGGCAGGAAGGGGGTTTTCGTGCACAGTAGGGAAGTGGTTAAAAAATAAAACACATGACTCTTGTGTTAAGAAAATGTTTGTTTAGCCTGGATTTCAGCATTAAATGTACTGCTTGGTGACGATCCTCTTCAATAGACTAACAACTCCAAAGCACAAGCTGACCTGAATAAAAAGATATGGCAATAAATATAATTTTATGAAAACACAAAAAATTTAAATTATATACAAATAATGTATTAAAAAATGAAAGAAAATTAGAACTAATGCCCTGTACACACAATGTACACACGATGGACTTTTGTCATCGGAAGAAACGATCGTGTGTGGGCCCCATCTGACTTTTTTCCATCGGTGTTAAAAAATAGAACATGTTTTAAATTTTTCCGATGGAAAAAAAAACGATAGCAAATTCCGATCGTCTGTGTGGAACTCCAATGGAGAAAAAACCCACGCATGCTCAGAATCAAGTCGACGCATGCTCATAAGCATTGAACTTCATTTTTCTCGGCTCGTCGGAGTGTTTTACGTCACCGCGTTTTGGAACGGTCGGAATTTTGTCTGATGGTGTGTAGGCAAGACTGATGGAAGTCAGCTTCATTGGATTTCCGACGGAAAATTCCATCGGATTTTATTCCATCGGAGATCCGATCGTGTGTACAGGGCATTAGGATTATTTAAACATAAAACCACAAGTGTATACAGGTAGATATTTGCTATTATAGGCACTGTATGATGTATAATTATCTTCATTTCAATGACATCCTCTGCCTTAAGCATAGACAAGCTCAGGTGCACTCCTGCTCAAGTTTTTTTTTTTTTGGGGGGGGGGGGGGTAAAGATTTTTTGGTTTTTCTGTATCCATGCAGTGCTCTTATGGAATCCCTGTGGCTGCCGGGCTCTCCTTTTTGTCTACCTACTGAACTGAGTCGCTCTGCGCACATACCATGTGATTTTAGCCAGGCCACTGGTGATCATTTGACTTGTGTAATATAAGCAATGTAATGTAGTATGTCATATTTACATTGCCTTTGGGCAGGTATGGATTCTTGATATCACTTTGCTTGTTGTGTCTTGTTCTTCTAAATGGTCCAAGAAATAGACCCTGAGGAAGAGCAAGTCTTCAAACGTGTCGGGCTTTGGACTCGATTGATTCTGGGTTGTTAACAGCTTCAAAATTACCCCCTGGATTGGGGCCAAATAGAACCCATAAGGGTTATGCACACCATTGCTATAAATAGACTATATTCCAACTAAGACTATAGTCTTAAGCCCCATACACACGATCGGTTTGACTGATGAAAACCGTCTGATGGATGGTTTTCATCAGACCAACTGATCGTGTATGGTACCCATCGGTCTTTTTTCCATCGGTTGGAAAAAATAGAACTTGTTTTAAAATTTACCGATGGGAATTTCCGATCGTCTATGGGCAAGTCCATCGGTTAAAAAACCCACGCATGCTTAGAATCAAGTCGACGCATGCTCAGAAGCATTAAACTTCATTTTTCTCGGCTCATTGGAGTGTTTTACGTCACCGCGTTTGGAACGGTCGGTTTTTTGACTGATGGTGTGTGGCCAAGACTGATGAAAAACAGTTTCATCAGATATCCGATGGACAAATCCATCGGACGAAAATCCATAGGTTATCCGATCGTGTGTACGGGGCTTAAGTCTCTACGGTTCAATATTGAATCCATAAAGACATGGATGAGCGAGTTTGGGGTGGAGGAACTTGACTGGCCTGACCTCAACCCATTAGAACACCTTTGGGGTGAATTAGAGCAGAGACTGCAAGCCAGGCCTTCTCGTTCAACATCAGTGCTTGACCTTACAAATGCGCTTCTGGAAGAATGGTCAAACATTCCCATAGACACAGTCCTAAACCTTGTGGACAGCCTTCCCAGAAGAGTTGAAGCTGCTATAGCTGCAAAGGGTGGGCCAACTCAATATTGAACCCTGAGATGCCATTCAAGTTCATGTGTGTGTAAAAGGCAGACATCCCAATACTTTTGGTAATATAGTGCATATTTTTAGAGATGCAATATGGATCCAATCAGATGGCCTGAAAGACAAGTTTGAAGAACTTTATAAATAAAAAATATATTTTTATGTATATTTGTCTTATTCATTTGGTACTCTAATAAGCCCCCACCACCCGCACAACCAATGAATGGATTCCACTTTGTTTGCAAGTCTTTGCTTGGGGCTGGGTACAGAAGTACGTAATCTCCAAGGTAATGATTAAGCACAAGATGTCCAATCAATAATAAAGTATATATATGTGAGTTAGGGACATTCGATTTTAAGCTCCTTGAGGCCGGGGACTGAAGTGAATGTACAAAATAAATGTAAAGTGCTATGTAAATTGATATAAGTACCTGTAATACCTGTCGGTACCTGTAATACCTAAAAATAAATCTCCTAAATCAGAAATCAATAGCCCAATAAGAGATAAAATAAGCAACTCAGCTTTGCTGCAATGTTCACCAGTAATTTTTTCTGCCATTGTCAGCATTATTCAACCCACATCATCTAAGCTCAGATTGTCCCAGATCAAGCCTGTGACTGGACAGTGAAAAAAAAAGCAGCACAGTGAGAAGCTCATCTATGTGCTTCTCTGCTCTCTCCTATCAGCAAAAAACCATTGGGACCTCAATTTTTTAGTGAAGTCCCGCATTAAATGATCAAGGGTAAAGACATCACCTTGGGAGTCACTGAGAGAAGCAAGAAAATAGTTAATTCTCTGGCAATCAAAATTTAAAATATGACTTTTGGGGGGGACTAACCCTTTAGGGCCCATTTACACTTCCACCCGTCAAGTATAAGCATAAAATCCACATTTATATATGATCACTGGGAGAGGACAAACCTCAATGTGTTTGCACCCTTAACCAATGACAAACATACATTTCGCTTTGGCTTTTGTTCCCTTTATGAATTTCAAGTCAACAACAATTGTAAGGAATTTTGCCAACGCTGCAAAGCGTTCATTCATTTTTATCATCTTTCCTTGGCCTACAGTGGATCCCATGCAAACAGAAAGCATTAGAGCAAGCTGACAAAGAATTTTCCTTGAACTTAGACATCGCTGGAACTTTAAAAGGGATTGCTTTGATGCTGCCAATATGTAGATGGGAAAGCCTTGATCCTTTTACCAACACTCTCCCTATACAGTGGTACAGCGTGTATCCATCACAACAAAGTGCTTTGATAAAATAAATAAAATAGTAAATGCTAATTTTTTCCACAGGTTTTTTTCCGTAATTCTTGAATGGTTTAATGGAGTGTTACTGCAAAAGATCATAACAATTCATTGGGTAGAAGGAAGAGTAGAAATATGACAATATATAACAAGGTTGATCAGCTAAAGCGGAAGATTATTCTGCTTATATTTTGCCTTCTCCGGTTCCTCTTTCCCCCTTCAACTATATTTTTCTATCCTCGTGAAATACCCTAAAGCGGACCCTCACTCCCATCTAGGATTCTTCATCCATGATCTGCTCCTGCCCCCCCCCCCCACCCACCCTTACATAAAACATAATTTTTTGGGGGTGGGAAAAACTTTTTCCAGTGGGTCCCAACCCCACACTTATGGGTTTCTCGCCTAGGCCAGAATTAGGGCTCTTTCACACGGAGGTCCGTTCAGGTCCGCCTGTCAGTTTTTTAGGCGGACCTGAAACGGATCCTCCATGCACCCCTATGGAAGCACGGATGTCAGCGGTGACATGTCCGCTGACATCCGCTCCGCTTCGAAAAAGTGTGACGGAGGAAAATCCTATTTTTCCTTCCGTCTGCAGAGCGGATCGGATGACAACGGACTCTATGGTCCGTCGTCATCCGATTCCCCATAGGGGAGAGTGGCGCTCTGACAGGGCGGTCCCTGCACAGTGTGCGGGGACCGCCCAGTCATCCGTCGGCTCAGCGGGGATCAACGGAGCGATCCCCGCTGAGCAAGCGGAGCTTCACGGGGTGGATCTGCACGGATCTGCCCCGTGTGAAAGAGGCCTTACATTCTTCCCCATGAGGCTTTAGGGTCAGTCTCCACTGCACCACACATGTCCAAGCCAATCTTGGCCGCACTGCACATGCACCACCACTCATCAGATGGCTGGCTCAAAGAACCCAGAAAAGACAGCCGGCACCATGATGACTTCAGAGGATAGTGAAAAAAATGAATGAATAAGCATGAATGCTTGAATAAGCGCACCTGTTAGGGTGTGAAACGCGTCGACCATTTGAACTGTTTGTAACACTTGGGGTGTTCGTCTATTAAACAAGAATTTTGATGGATCTTGGAGTGCTGCCATTTCTTCAGTGTTGATCGTATGCGGAGACGAGCCGAGGCAGGCACCCGTGATATCATTAGGCTTCCTGTCTCACCTGGAGCAGCGAGTTCTTTGTTTGGATATATAGGGAGGATAGTGGCACAGGACTCGCAGTGCTAAGGTGGAGCAACAACTGACTCTAGATATAATATACACAGCCTCCTAATGATGTTAGAAGGGGCGATGGTGGCCCAGAACTAGGGTGCTGAAAAAGAGCAGTGGCTAGCACCGGCTGGGCTGGCAAGTATGTTTTTTAAAGTGTATCAAAACCCCAAATGTCATATATTAAAGTTACCAGTCCTTGGTATGGTGGCTGCATTTGTTTTTCTTTTGCTTTATTGTCACCTAGTAAACCTGCAAATAACACCCATCCTGCCACTGGGTGGCTACGTCACCGCACCACTGTATCTATGTTGGAGGGCCATTTTTGTCACCTTGGCTGCTTTTCTGATATGGACTACAAACATGTCCATATCTCTTATTTTCCATTAAATGGGGGCAGAGCTATTGGTAGTTTTCAGAATATAGCTAGGAAAGTAGATATTTTTCTGTGCAGCTGACAAGAAGAGACAAGAAATATGCATTATTTTCAGGATCAACAGGTAGTTTCCGCATTTGCTAAAAATGTTTTTAGCTTGAAAAAAAAAACAATGCGGTCACCATATCTAAGAACTGCAAGCTACTACATACAGCATATTTTGTTTTTGGGTTTAGTTACCCTTTAACATTGTCCCGCCTGCACCAGCATCCATTTAAAGTTTCTGAATGCCTCAGGTGCACGAAGTATCAGCGATCATAAGACCACTGTGATTGGCTGTCACAGTGGTCACATGACCACTGTCTTTCACAGTTCAGTCTCTGCTGGTAGCACACAGGGAGCACGCTCTTAGCACAGAAACATCTTCCACCCAGTGATGGATAAAGCCCACCCTTTTGCCGATGTATGTATGCGTTATGCCGGTGGGTGGCGACAGGTTAAAGCGGAGTTCTGACAAATTTTGCGGCTTCACTTCCTGGTTTCCTACTGCGCATGCGCGAGTCGCGTTGCATGCTCTCACTGGTCCCTGCTGTCTTCTGGGACCTGTATGTCTCCCAGAAGACAGCGGGGGGAGGGAGGAGGGGCCGGACATGGCGTAGATATCTGCGGATATCTATGCCCGGAAGTGGGAGTAAATACCTGGCTTAGACAAGTATCTGCTCCCCCCTCCCCCCTCCCCCCTGAAAGGTGCCAAATATGACACCGGAGGATGGGAGGTTTCCGAAAAGCGGAAGTTCCATTTTTGGGTGGAACTCCGCTTTAAGAATGACTCAGCTGTCAAGGAAAGGAAAAGAAAATGGAAGGGAAAGGAAATGAAAGGAAAAGAAAAGAAAAGAAAGTAAATGAAAGGAAAGGAAAAGAAAGGAAGGGAAAGGAAGTAGTTAACGTAACATTACGTTATTATTAGCACGACTTAAAGTGTTACTAAACCCAGGACTCTGTCTTCACTATATCTGGTCTCCCACAGTACACAGAACTTGGAAATGCAATTATTTTAGTAAATATAAACTGCTAAATAAATACCTTTTCCCATCAGTAGTATATAGCAGTCTTGTGACTTCTTTCACTTGTTAAAGCTTGTAAGAGGCGTTTTCACTCGTCGTTGACTGTCCTGTGAGGCTGCATGACTCCTGACCCTCTGTCTGGACAGTGCTGATTGGCCCTGTGCCGATCACATGCACCCTCCCAAGCAAAACAAAAAAACTTACACACCAAACTAAGCATGTGCAGAGTGCCCCCAAGGCTCTGTTCTTTCAACAGATGGATTGGGGACTGTGGAAAAAAGGGGGATCAGAGAAGACAAGATCAAATAGCCTTTTTACACAATGCAGAGGATTACGGTAACCCCTTAGGTTCCAATGTGAGTATAACAAGCATGCTTTACTGCATATACAAACTGATTTTATTGTTGTGGGTTTGGTAACACTTTAAGAAAGAATGAAATAGGAATCGAAGAATACAATGATTCCTTATTTTTTGTTAGCCAAAGGAACTAGTTAACACTACTTTATTATTAGCATGACTTAAGAAAGAATAGAATAGGAATGAGAGGAATGAGAGGAAGCAACAATTCCTTAATATTAATTAGGGATTTGTAAAGAAAATAAGATAAAAAAAGTTGGGAAATGAAAATAAGAACTGCACAATGATTGAAATTCTTCTGGAGTGGTCCAAGCACAATTCTAGAGACAGGCCCATATAACCTAACATGATAATTGAATTACACATACTAATTAGTCTATGCTAATTCCATTTCCAAGTGAATATGCTATTTGACAATTTAATTACCAGCACAATAAACAGAAAGGTGACTCCTGCCTTTCAGTCATTTGGCCCGAACTAACAACTTGGCCTTGATCATTACGGTCTAAAGAGCAGCGATGCTGAGGGTTCCATAAAAAATATGATTGCTGTCTAATTGCCTGAGCATGGTCCCTCTTTCATACTTGATCGGTGCTTTTAATTCATTTGATTAATGCAGCCAGACATTTGGGCTTCTTCCCCCAAGTTAATTGCTTTGGTGGCCACAAAGGGATTAATATTTCACATACGCAAGTTTGAAAGGTAAACAGAAAGCTGATGTCAATTTAAATTTTTGCCAATGCATTTCTGTAATACAGATCACTGTATCTTCCAGATTAAATGATGCACCAGAATTCTAGATAACAAAATAGGAAGATGATACAACACTGCATAAGCTGCTGCAAAGCTGAATAATACACTAGAAAGCTTCTGCCTTTATTAGTGCTGTTTTTCAAACGATGCACTTTCCTTTGCTCCTTCAGACAATTACTTAATGCCCCTATACAGGCACAATGCCAGCTCTGCTCAGGATCTATTGCCACTGTTGGGTTGGGATGGGGCTTTTATTGATGACTACATGAACCCTTCTCCCCCCCTCCCCCCTCCCCGGCTGACCCAATACACCAGTATGGTAGATGGGAAGGATCTTTGCATTGGTGGAGCAGAGGTGACTGGTAGCTATACTGCAAGGATCTGTCTCCGGCAGAGAAAGTTTCTGTACATGAACTCTTTTTTTACGTCCAAAGTAAATCTGTCACAAAACTGCAGAATTCAAACTGAGCATATGCTGAACAAAGTTTGACATATTCAAGAAAATGCTTGAGGTAACCCCCAAAAAAGTTGAGCTTAACAAATTGGTTTCTCTGCCGTGCAGCCCTGGCTGACCAGCAGGAGCCGCTCTATCATTTTGTTGGTTGCGCAGCAGTATTACTTCTCCCTTCAGTATCTGAGAAGAGGCAGAGGGAGAAGAGGAGGGAGTGCCATGACTGCTTCCATTGCCAGAAGATGATCCCACCCACAGAACCAGTGCCTGGGAAGCCTGGGAAAGGGACCAACGGTGGCTGGTCCATGTGGGGGGAGAGCAGAGAACCCTTGGGCATGAGTCAGGAGTGGAGGGACAGTCAGGCAGTGAGATCTGCAGGCTGCCAGTCTGAGGGGAACCTAGCTTATAAAAACCAAGATGAGAAACCCAGAGCAGGAAGAAAGAACCCAGAAGGAGCCAGCCAGGACAACAAAACCACCAGAGAACGAGGTGTAGGCTAGAGAAGGGAAGCCCAGGGCACTGCAAGCTTCCTCTTCCCAGAAGAGAGACATTAATAGCCAAAGAGAGCTTGGCCCGCCTTCCATCCATCCAGCCAGGACAGTACAGCCTGAGGTGCTTCTGTCTTCATCCACCCTGCCAGAACAATCAGAGTTTAATGGGAAAAAAAGGCACCCGAGAGGTGCTGGGACTTTGATATAGGTCAAGGACGGCAAACCTTGGCACCCCAGATGTTTTGGAACTACATTTCCCATGACGTTCATGTACTCTGCAGTGTAGTTGAGCATCATGGGAAATGTTCGCCATCACTGATATAGGTTTATAAAAAGTAGTGAGAGGGCAAGAACATTTTAAAAAGCCCACTGGCTCAGATTAGGCTGCTCAAAACAGACAAGGCTACCCTGCAGGCTACCAGAAAAAACATGCACTCAAGAATGATCATGCAGATGAGTGGAGGAAATGGACACCCCCCCCATACACAGTTTTATAGGAAGACATGCACAGCTGTGGCAGTCAATTGCCTGCTGGGGGTGGGAGCATCTCCTGGGATTGTCTGGTGTCAGCATAGACCAGTGATGGCGAACCTTGGCACCCCAGATGTTTTGGAACTACATTTCCCATGATGCTCATGCACTCTGCAGTGTAGTTGAGCATCATGGGAAATGTAGTTCCAAAACATCTGGGGTGCCAAGTTTTGCCATCACTGGCATAGACTTTAGAAGTGACTCATGCAGATAGCAGGGGAATGAGAGAGTGGACAGAAATCACACTAGGTGCTTTGGATTGAGGCAAGTACACACTAAAGAAGGATATGCTTTGCTCATTTTTCATTTCAGAGGTTTGCAACCAAATTTAATATATATATAATGCAGCGATACCCCCAAACTAAGAGAGCCGCTGGTTTTGTTTCGGGCCCTGTACACAGCACAGCCAACCCCTGGCAATCTACTCGACCCTCCTCTGGCACAGCTAGTCTAGGGGTGGTATATTAGTATAGCTCTATACCTGCCCATGAACAATCCCACAATAATCCAAACAGTTGTAAAGTATAGTAATGAACACCAATACCGGAATGATTAACTATAGTAGATTTACTTGGATATAAAAGTCAACGATCAATACAATACAACACATACATGCAGAGCCCTGCAGTAATAATAACACTAGTCAACTATGGTATATAAAGAGATCACACACACGTGTAGCTATTCTCCCCATGAGCAATATGGCGCTCAACAAAGTTCTACACTCCCAGTCAGGCCTGACTCAGTTAAAGCTCAGTCTTAAAGTGAAGAATCTTCGCATGCAAGATGATCGGTGGTGCATATACAGGAACAATAATTTGTAATCCAATAACGATTTATAGTAATAGAAACAACAGACCGGAGACTATATAACTCAGTTCTGCAACTAGTCTCCTGTCAGGACAGCAAGTATAACACGATGGGCCAAGACAGTCAATAGGCCTAACAAAAGTACTCGGTTATAGTTGTGAGCAGGTGCTCTCTCACCCCTCCAAACTCGATCCTAGTACGGGACTCCTACCGCTGTGTCTCCGCACACAGGGTCTGTGACAGCCGGGTCTCCGGTCCAACTGATGTCCGCAAAGCAAGTAGATATCAGGTGCCACACAGGCTCCGCAGTGGGGTGGAAGGCTCTTTGGAAGTGCGCAAGGCCCAGGCCTTGGGCCTTGCACTTGTAGCAGGTCCGCACAGGGAGTCCTCTTGCTAGCAGCGCGGTGTCCAAAGAGGCTGGGCTTAGCCTCGCCCTCCCCTTTTATACCCCACCCATGAGTCTCTGCGGTGGCAAATTGCACCTTGGGTGCCAAACGGGGTTCTGGGTAACAAGGATAAGTGAGTGGGGTATGGCGCTGCTCACTGGTTCTAAGTAGGACCAGTAGTGATATAGTATATCAAATGTGATAAAACAAATAATTAAGTCATATGTGATCGTGCCACCCTTAGTGGCAATTAGAACATGTGTAGAACATTGTGATAGTATGCAGTGTAAGTGACCAGAAATTCTCATCTGGTAAAA
Organism: Rana muscosa; assembly: GCA_029206835.1. Taxonomy (NCBI): domain Eukaryota; kingdom Metazoa; phylum Chordata; class Amphibia; order Anura; family Ranidae; genus Rana; species Rana muscosa. Next base: position 274,487,459 of record CM055122.1, read on the forward strand.
ACCAATCCAAATAGCTTCAAGTATGAAAGAAAATATATATAAAAAATGAAATAACAACATAAGCTGCAGGTACAGGCTATATCATGGTATTCAGTCTATGGTGCCTCTAGGCAGAATCACAGGTATGTGCCAGCAGTCTAATCAACTATACTACTGGCTCCTACGGAAAGTCTATAATAGCAGATATAAGCTTGATAATAAATCAATCTTCCTCATAAAGAATGGCAGGTGTAGAATCAGACGTTCAGCAAGTGCAGACAATTCGGCCCCCACATGTGTCCCCACTCACCAGCTTTCTTCACCCCTACAGGGGTAATCAGCATTAAGAGATGTCCGTGGTCGATATCCAGAAACTATCACAGGTGCAGGGATAGATGTCAGCGGTGCCTTCCTTTTGGCCTTCACTTCAGCTTCCCCAGAGGGTTCAAGTGTTGTAAATAGAGCCTCCGTTTGCCTCAGTGGTATAAACAAAGAAATGCTCCCATAGTGCGGTAAAAAAGGGGGGGCTTAACATAGTAACCTGCAAGCTTGTGCAGTGATGGCAGTCATCCTGGCTGTGCAGCACTGGTAACGTGGGGTTCTGGTAACGTAGTCCATGGGGCCTTAAAGGAGACCCCGCTACACATATATATATATATATATTGCACACCCTAATGCAATAGGCTGTGCACACCTATGCTCAGGAACATCTTAGTAATAGTAAAATGTGCAGTTCTTTTGAAAAATTATACTTTTATTGTATATTATGGTATGTCAGAAATGTTTTCACGTGGACTTGTAAAGTTACGGAAGTTACTTTGAGTTTTTTTTTTACTGTCACAGGTTTGAGATGCCAAGGTTCATGACAGGTTTGCTTAATGTCTGGAGGGTGGGGTAGGGAATGGGACACAAAACAATATGCTGTAGATGTTGTTCCCAAGTTCAGACATTTCAGGCATTCAGGCGAAGGACAAAGCTTCTGCCAACTATTCCTGCTGGCATCTTCAGAAAATATACAACAGACAACAGTGTCACAAGCTTCACTGAAATGATTGCCAAAAAGATAAATTATAAGAAATAACAAAGGGCTAGAGACACTTGGCAGGCTGGCAGTGTTCTCCTATGACATCCTTGATGCTCATTACCTCTAATTCTGGATCACTGCAGGGCCCTTAGTACGAGATAGGTGCTCAGTCTTGGTTGTGTGTGGCAAAGTCTGCAACCAACTACTCACCAGTAGTCACTGCAGGATTACTACCAAGTTAGAGTACGTACGTAAAGCATAGCTCCCAACGGTCCCTGATTTTGAGGGACTATCCCTTATATGTAACAAAGTCCCTATGTCCCTCTTTTCTCCTCATTCGTCCCTAATTTTGCTCTGATCTATATAGTTGTATATAAATGTACTTTTTATCTTTCAAAAAGTGTTTCCCAGTGCTAAACTGTTCATCTAATTTCTAAATTGCTTCCCTTGTAAATTTCAAAAACCAATATAAAGGAAGAGTAGGTGTAAAAAAAGCACGTGTGGCTTTAACTAATTTTTTTCGTATAATACGCCTTTAAGGGGCGTGTCAGGGGGGGTGTCCCATGCCTACATACCTTTACTAATAGGTGTCCCTCATTCCCATCTCAAAAAGTTGGGGGGTATGCGTACGGTACACCTGACAGAATCTAAGCAGCCACTGACAGGTGTTCAGGAAGTGACTCTGCCACCTCCTGAATCGGAATGCCTGTTTTTTTTTTTGCTGATCAGCAATATGCAATGGCACTACCGCAAAATCAGCCCCATCGACTTGAATGCCTAAATGGTGGTGCCATCCGTCAGCTTGACATGCCATGTTAAGTATCCCATGACTCACTGCTGTGCAAAGCTTCATAGCCATGGAACGTGAACAGCTCTTTCTGACTGCATTGTGGCCTTTAGGTGGGTGGGGGCAATAAAACTGCAGCTCGACCGCATGTTTTTACCACTGCCCATGCAAGAGAGGTCCTAAAAAGGTGTTCCAAGCAGAGGCATGTTGTTTGGGCACGAATGATTATGCGCCTTTAGAAATGAAAATGATGGAAATCAAGCCTTGCCAGTAGCACAGAGGGGAGGAGGCGGAGCAATGGCACTAAAATCCTCAGGCTTTGAAAAGCCTCATCAGTCAACGTATGCTATGCAGAGATACGGCACAGCAGGGGTAGAAGAATTATAATAGTATAGACATTATTTTACAAATCTCCTGGCAAGTAGCACAGTTCCTCTATATCCTTTCAACTTGTGTTTAGCTGCTTGGCTGTGCCTGCCCTTTAATTTATCATTAATAAACATCTAAAGTTCAGAGCTGAGCATAGTCATTAAAACCAAAAAAAGACCCGGAGCAAGGGCGATAAACAAACATCTGCGATCTAGGCCTTGAAAAGTTCTGAGCTGCTGTAAAGAAGCGTCATCTGATCCATATTTGGGAATTCATATTTTCAATATATGCTGTAGTGAAAGCGATCAGCAGGTCGCACTTTAATGAAACAGTTTATGTAGATTGCTGGAAAGGTACAAAAAAATGCATCCGCTGAATTGAAAACACTAGTTTTCCATCCATTAGCTGGCCTGACTCAAAGTCTACTTTTAGCCTGTGAAATTGCAAAATGATTACAGATATTACTGCTATTTTATCTGCTTGTGTTCTTTGTGCACAACATTTTATTCTCCTTCACAAAGAATGAAATATCAAAGAATGCCTCGTGATTGATCTGACCGGTATTCATAATATGCAGCAAGTTCCAGTCCACCCAAAGGCTCGTGTTTCCATCTTTATCCGGTGTTCAAGAGTCAATGTTCAGTAACAAAAAAAAAATATATATATATATATATATATATAGATATTACACACATACATACACACACACACACAGTATCTCACAAAAGTGAGTACACCCCTCACATTTTTGTAAAAATATATTTTTTTCATGCGACAACACTGAAGAAATTACACTTTGCTACAATGTAAAGTAGTGAGTGTACAGCTTGTATAACACTGTACATTTGCTGTCCCCTCAAAATAACTCAACACACAGCCATTAATGTCTAAACCACTGGCAACAAACGTGAGTACACCCCTAAGTGCAAATTTCCAAATAGGGGCCCAATTAGCCATTTTCCCTCCCCGGTGTCATGTGACTCGTTAGTGTTACAAGGTCTCAGGTGTTTTATAGCTCTCACTCTCTCATACTGATCACTGGAAGTTCAACATGGCACCTCATGGCAAAAGAACCCCCTGAGGATGTGAAAAAAAGAATTTTGCTCTTCATAAAGATGGCCTAGGCCAGTGTTTCTCAACTCCAGTCCTCAAGGCGCCCCAACAGGTCATGTTTTCAGGATTTTCCCCAGATGAAATGGCTGTGATAATTACTAAAGCAGTGAGACTGATCAAATCACCTGTGCAAAATAATGGAAATCCTGAAAACATGACCTGTTGGGGCGCCTTGAGGACTGGAGTTGAGAAACACTGGCCTAGGCTATAAGAAGATTGCCAAGACCCTGAAACTGAGCTACAGCATGGTGGCCAAGACCATACAGTGGTTTAACGAGACATGTTCCATTTAGAACAGGCTTCGCCATGGTTGACCAAAGAAGTTGAGGGCACGTGCTCAGCGTCATATCCAGAGGTTGTCTTTGGGAAATAGACACATGAGTGCTGCCAGGATTGCTGCAGAGGTTGAAGGGGTGGGGGGTCAGCCTGTCAGTGCTCAGACCATACACCGCACACTGCATCAAATTGGTCTGCATGGCTGTTGTCCCAAAAGGAAGCCCCTTCTAAAGATGATGCACAATAAAGCCCACAAACAGTTTGCTGAAGACAAGCAGACTAAGGACATAGATTTCGGGAACCATGTCCTGTAGTCTGATGAGACCAAGATAAACTTACCGATATTTGGTTCAGATGGTGTCAGGCTTGTGTGGCGGTAACCAGGTGAGGAGTACAAAGACAAGTGTGTCTTGCCTACAGTCAATCATGGTGGTGGGAGTGTCATGGTCTGGGGGCTGCATGAGTGCTGCCGGCACTGGGGAGCTACAGTTCATTGAGGGAACCATGAATGCCAACATGTACTGTGACATACTGAAGCAGAACATGATCCCCTCCCTTCAGAGACTGGGCCGTAGGGCAGTATTCCAACATAACGACCCCAAACACACCTCCAAGACGACCACTGCCTTGCTAAAGAAGCTGAGGGTAAAGGTGATGGACTGGCCAAGCATGTCTCCAGACCTAAACCCTATTGAGCCTTTGTGGGACATCCTCAAATGGAAGGTGGAGGAGCGCAAGGTCTCTAACATCCACCAGCTCTGTGATGTCTTCATGGAGGAGTGGAAGAGGACTCCAGGGGCAACCTGTAAAGCTCACAGTTATCAAGTAAGACAGCAATAAAAACCTCTAAACATGCTCCCTATCCATATCAAAAAATGATTTGGCTGGAGATATATTTAACTTGTAAATGTTCTGCTTTGGTATGTTTTATAAAAATGTTATATGTTTTTTAAGGGGTAACAGCTCTTCGCAGTTCTTTGTATTGTTACTGTTCTGTTTTTTATTGTAGAGTGGTTACATGTTCATTGAAATTAAACAGATTAACATTTTTTTTAGACTAATAAATCCTCATATTATTTATGACGATTGTTGTTTTTTTTTTTTTTTTCTTTCTTTCACTAATTTACCAATCAAGAAAAGGAATAATGTAAAAGCCAAGCTTCGGGTAATGCCGCGTACACACGATCGGACCTTTGTCCGACCAAACTCACATCGGAATTCCGATGGAATTCCATCGGAAAAAAATAGAACATGTTCTATATTTAAATTCCGATGGAATTCATCGGAATTTCTCCGATGGGGCGGCCCACACACGGTCGATATTTCTGATGAATAAACTCTGTCGGACTTTTTCCATCTGAAATTCCTATTGTGTGTACAAGGCATTACAGTGCATCATTAAAATTAATTCTAATCTTTGTTTAAAAAGGCTGTGTTATCCCATGCATCGCCCTATGCGTTATTGCTCTGTGCGTTAATTGGATGAACAAAGGTTCAGTTTCGACTCCTCTGAACTTTACTGATGGGATCAGCCAATTATTCAAAGTCAAATAACCAAGTAAACACAGCGATTCTAGTTTCACAGCATGGTTTAGGTTAATGCAGATAGCTGCTGAGATACTAATGTACCACTATTCCGATCTACAACACTGTATCTTGCAGTTATATTGCACAGCTGATGTTCCTGGTTCTAAATCTGTATGAAGGAAAATGACCAAAAATACCTAAGCACCATGTGCATCACAACTCTTGGTAATACTCACTGTCCCAAAATAGAAAGAAAACAAAAGAAAAACCCTTTCTATATAAAAAAAAAAATCTCATGCCGTGTACACACGACTGTTTTTAATGTCATTGAAAAAACAACGTTTTTCTTGACGTGATTCCTCTCAAGCCTGCCTTGCCTACACATGATCGTGAAAAAAAATGCTCGAGCAAAGCGCGGTGACGTACGAAACGTACAACGGCACTATAAAGGGGAAGTTCCATTCGGATGACACCACCCTTTGGGCTGCTTTTGCTGATCCTCGTGTTAGTAAAGTTTGTTGAGCGACGATTCACGCTTTTCAGCCTCGTGCTCTTCAGTCCGTTACAGCGTGACGAATGTGCTATCTCCATTATGAACGCTAGTTTTACCAGAACGAGCGCTCCCGTCTCATAACTTGCTTCTGAGCATGTGCGTTTTTTCACATCTTTAAAGCCTACACACGGGCATTTTTCACGACGAGAAAAACGACGACGTGAAAAACAACGAGAAAAAATAGAGCATGTTCCAAATTTTTAATGCCCATTTTTCACGTCGCGAAAACTGCTCTGGAGCCTACACACGATCGTTTTTAATGACCAATTAAAAAAATTGCATTTTTCTCCTCATGAAAAACGGTCGTGTGTACGCGGCATTAGAACTAATGATGACAAGTGTAGGCCAGTCATCATTTTCTGCAGGCAGTTTTTATTTAGGTGCCCATTCCTTGTATAGATGAAAATTACATAGTACCATAAAAATATACAAACAGTAAAGGGAAACAAGGTGCATGTCACATACATTAAAAAAATAAATGAACTCCTAGAAGCTGTTATTAGCATTTTTATTGCTCCTAAAAGCTAAATAGTGGTATCCTTTGTGTCAATGCACACTATGTTAGGGTATTAGCATTTTTTGGGCTTCAGCATCTAAGAGCAGACAAAAAAAAATTTGTAGCGTTTCTGGGAGTGTTTTTCCAGCAGAAACGCTCATAAATGCTGCTAATAATGTTTTTTGAGCTTTTTTTTTTTTTTTAAAGGAACTGCAAAAATGCTAATAAATTGTTAATGGTCCTAAACGCTCTTAAACCGCTACTGCCAGCGTTTTTTATTCAGCCTTTTTTTTAGCTTAAAAAAACACTAGTGTGCATGGAGCCTTAGTAGTGTTTAGGAGCGTTTCTGCTAAAAAAAAAAAAAAAAAAAAAAAAAAAAAAACGCTTCAAGAAGTAAAAAAAAAAAATGCTCCGAAACTCTACAAAAACAATTTTTTTTTCTGCTCCTAGACGCTGAAGCTCAAAAATTGCTAATAGCCTAAAGTAGTGTGCATGGACACATAGGATAAAACTATTTAGCTTCTAGGAGCAGAAGAAAATGCTAATAAAAGCTTCTAGGAACTTAAAAAAATGTTAGTGTGCATGGAGTCTTATCGCTCATCCATGTCTTTCTTTGTGCACTGGTGCTCAGTCATGTTGGAACAGGAAGGGGCCATCCCCAAACTGTTCCCACAAGGTTGGGAGCATGAAATTGTCCAAAATGTCTTGGTATCCTGACACCTTCAGAGGTCCCTTCACTGGAACTAAGGGGCCAAGCCCAACCCCTGAAAAACAACCCCACACCATAATCCCCCTCCACCAAATGATTTGGACCAGTGCACAAAGCAAGGTCCATAAAGACATTGATGAGCGAGTTTTGGGTGGAGGAACTTGACTGGCCTGCACATAGTCCTGACCTCAACCCGATAGGTGTGTTGTGGACAGCCTTCCCAGAAGAGTTGAAGCTGTTATAGCTGCAAAGGGTGGGCCAACTCAGAATTGAACCCTACGGACTAAGACTGGGATGCCATTAAAGCGGAGGTCCACCAATTTTTTTTATTTTTTAAAGTCAGGAGCTACAAATACTGCAGCTGCTGACTTTTAAAATAAGGACACATACCTGTCATGGGTGCCCGCGATGTCAGCACCCGAGGACGATCCGTCCCTCGGTCCTCGGATGCTGCCGCCGCCATATTCGGTAAGGGAATCAGGAAGTGAAGCCTTGCGGCTTCACTTCCTGGTTTCCTACTGCGTATGCGCAAGTCGCGCTGCGCAATCCAAACGGTCCCTGCTGATATCTGCCCCCCCTCCTCCCTGAAAGGTACCAAATGTGACACCAGGGGGGGGGGTTCCGAAAAGCGAAAGTTACATTTTTGTGTGGACCTCCGCTTTAAAGTTCACATGCGTGTAAAGGCAGGCGTACCGATACTTTTGACAATATAGTGTATCTGTAGCATGAGATCTAAGGCACTGCAGTCTCTGACTGCTGGTCTCAGAAAATTTAGAGTGGAATTTGGTGATGTCACTACTATGCTGTTGACTGTTCTCTTTGCTGGAGGCAGTGACATGAGGAAGCAAAGCTCTTCTTCTATCAATTTCTGTACGCTTGTTTTAGGTGCCTAGTTGGGGCTGTCCTCAAAAACATTTGTTGTTATGGCGACCAGTTCATAAAAATGATGCAATTTATGTTTTGTTAACTTATAAAACTGCTTTAAAATAATCACATTTGCTGTGTTTCGTCCCCTCGTCTGGTCTGTGAAGCTGCAGACTCCTACACCGCAATATCTAAACTATGCAATGAAGATGTGTCACAGTGTAGACTTTTTCCAATTCATTTTCCATCCAGAGGAACACACATCTTAAGCTGCCTGACTAGCTTGGCAATAACAGGATGGCAGACCGCTGTAGGTGACTATCTGATTTTGACACATTCTATCTGAATTATCCACAGTGTGAAATAACTGCTTCTCTCACATTATGACGTGACATGACGAGGATTTCTATTATTATAGGATGGAAAAAGCTATACAGACACATCTTCTACACATACAGTATAGGCTGGTATAGAATTAGAAAAAGCAGATATTAACCACTTCAATACCAGGCACTTTCCCCCCTTCCTGCCCAGGCCAATTTTCAGCTTTCAGCGCTGTCACTTTTTAACGGACATTTGCACACGGTAACCAAACTAAATTTTTATCATCTTGTTCCCACAAATAGAGCTTTCTTTTGGTGGTATTTGATCACCTCTGCGGTTTTTATTTTTTGCTAAACTAATAAAAAAAATACTGAATATAAAAAAAAAAAAAGTTTTTCTTCACTGATGGGCACTGATAATCTGCACTGATAAGGCGGCACCAATGAGATTGCACAGATGAGGTGGCACTGATGGGCACTGATAGGTGGCACTGATATGCAGCACTGATAGGTTACACTGATGGGTACTCATAGGTGGCACTGGTGGGCACTGATGGGCGACACTAATGGGCACTGAAAGGCTGCACTGATGGGTACTTATGGGTAGCACTGATAGGCAGCACTGCTGGACACTGATGGGCACTGATAGGTGGCACTGATGGGCACTGAAAAGCAGCACTGATGGGCACTTATGGCTGGCACTGAAGGCATCACTGGTGGCACTGGCACAGGCAGCCATTGCGGATGGGCACTGATTGGCAGCTGCCTGGGCACTGATTGACAGCTGCCTGGGCACTGATTGGCATATCCCTGGTGGTCTAGGGTGGCATACCTGGTGGTCCTGTGTGGTGGCCATCCCTGGTGGTCCTGGCGGCATCCTGGTGGTCCTGGGCGGGCATCCGTGGGGGGGCTGCGCTGATAAACAATCAGCACAGATCCCCTTCTGTCAGGAGAGCCGCCGATTGACTCTCCTCTACTCGCGGCTGTCAGACGCGAGTGGGGAAAAGCCGATAAACGTTTCTTCCTGTTTACATTGTGATCAGCTGTGATTGGACATGGCTGATCACGTGCTAAAGAGCCTCCGTCAGAGACTCTTTACCAAGATCGGTGTAGTGGTGTGTCAGACCGATCGCCGCGCTGCACGCCCCCAGTCAGAATAAAAGAACCACCGCCCGGCCGTCATTCTGCTATAGGCCGGGCGGGAAGTGGTTAAAGAGCACCTGTACTTTAATGACCATGAAATCACTGTTGTACAGAAGACTGGTAGAAGAATAGGGCCCCTTTCACACTGGGGCGGGAGGTGCATCGGCGGTAAAGCACCGCTATGTTTAGCGGCGCTTTACCGTCGGAATTGCGGCGGTATTCGGCCGCTAGCAGCCGAAAAAGGGTTAAAAAACACTGCAAAGCGCCTCTGCAGAGGCGCATTGCCGGCGGTATAGCCGCGCTGTCCCATTGATTTCAATGGGCAGGAGTGGTGGAGGAGCGGTAAACACACCGCTCCTTCACCGCTCCAAAGATGCGGCTAGCAGGACTTTTGGAGCGGTCCTGCTAGCGCACCGCTTCAGTGTGAAAGCCCTCGGGAGAAGCAGCCGCTGTTTCAGGTCGGTTTGCAGGCGCTATTTTTAACGCAATAGCGCCTGCAAACCGCCCCAGTGTGAAAGGGGTCTTAGATAGTGTGGGGTTGATTTACTGCAGCTGTGTATGGTAGCCAATCAGCTTCTAACCTCAGCTTGTTCAATTAAGCGTGGACAATAAAACCTGGAAGCTGATTGGCTACCATGCAGAGCTGCAGCAGATTTTGCACTCTCCAGTTTAGTAAATCAACCCCCGTGATCCCTTCTTCAGTAATGAAGGTTTACTTGTACTTGAAATTATTATGTTTGAAGTATATCTAAACCCCAGAACAAAAATGTATTACATTGCACCTTACCAGTCCTTAGATCACCTGTTAATCCTTCCAGTAACCAGGGCCGCCATCAGGGGGGTACAGGCAGTACACCTGTAAGGGGCCCGGATGGCAACCCCCCCCCCTTTTTTTTGTAAGGGGCCCAGAGGTCCACAGGCCCCCGGATGGCAACCTCCCCTTTTTTGTTAGTTCTTTTGTTTTTTTTTTGTTCGTCAGCACCCAAAGCCCCCCCCCCCCCACCCCAACAATTCTGCCAGTAACACACTTCCTGTCCCAGGGTGACCACGCTCACTCACTGTACTGTATCTATGAAGTTGTCACCCTAGGACGGGGAGCATGTTAAGGTAAACAAAAGTATGATGGGGGTTCTTCTCATTCCCTACTGTATCCAAGCTTGTTCTATCTTCTATCTGAGGAGGGCCGGCCCTACCATGGGTCCCAGTGGGTCCATTGGACCCATGCAGCACTTTGAGAGGGGCAGCAAATAGAACCACGGCCGCCTCTCCTTCTCTTCTATTTACCCAGCAAATTGACGATCAAGATTTTTTTTTCAGCAGTTTTGTGTGTTATGAAGACAACTGCCCCCTGTGCCGCTCTGCCTGCCCCTATACTACCCTAGCCCATCCACTTGAATTGAACATAATGGTATGTCATATAATTTTGCATAAAGACAAGGTGCTGTTGTTCGTAAATCTGACTTCCTGATAAATTTATTTTTGGTTTTAATTATCATGATATAAAATAATGGCTGTGGGGGCCTTTTGGTGGGCATGACTTTTTTTTCGGGGGCGGGCAGCATTTCATTCTTGGAACCAGGCAGCACAATGTCTTGGGCCTGCCCTGTATCTGAGTTTGCATCATTTACTTACTCTTTCACTAGTTTTTCCTCTCTAACAGCCAATGTGCAACCTTTCTCAATATTTGCAACCAGTCATTAGGATTATACATATCACATGCTTCCATTTCATACAACACCTCTATTCTCTGATGGTAATAAATCCAGAGGAAGATTACGCTACTTGGGGACAGATTTACTAAAACTGGTGCACACAGAATCTGGTGCAGCTGTGCACAGTAACCAATCAGCCATAAAGATTTGTGCACCGCTCAAGGGATGAACCCTCACCCTGCTGCCCCAAACCTCTATCTCAACCGTAGGTGTGCACAAGGGGTGTGCATGGTGTGCCTCGGCACAGTGCTGCTGGCTTCCCTTCTCTCTTCTCCCCCTGGCTGCTGCGGGGGATGTTTCAGGATGGAGAGTGGGGTAAGGGGCTAGTAAATATGTTCTTTACCAGCGCCTTCCTTTACTAAATGAACACAGTGAACAAACTCACTCACTGTGTCCATTCATAACTGAAGCATAGTAACTGTTTACTATGTTTCAGTTTGTGAAATACTAGGAATCTGCTCAGAACAGAGCACTTCCCATTCATTCACTGTCAAGTGCAGCTGAGGCTGCAGAGAAAGGCATGTGTCTTTGAGCTTTGGGGTACACACCCTAATGCAATGGGCTGTGCACACCTATGCAATCAGCTTATAACTTGTTATATTTTTGACAATAAAACCTAGAAGCTGATTGGTTACTATGCAAAGCTGCACCAGATTCTGTGTGCTCCGGTTTTAGAAAATCTCCCCCTTGGTGTTGTTCGGCCTTCAGTGACTTCGAACTGATATTTAAGAAAACACCTAGAAACAAAAAAAAAATTTATGAAAAAAGGCTTTATCTTTTTTTGTAAATTTGCAGCCCAGACATTATACAACAAATTATAAAATGTTATTTTTTCCTCTTAAAAAATGTATTTTTAATTGCGCGAGGTCCACATGAAAATATACAAAGAAGAAGCAGAAAAATACACTGCGGGAGGAACAAATGAAAGTAAAAAATAAATAAGGTAATAAACATGGCTCCTTATAGAAATGCTCTTTGGTTTTGTGCATGGGGCTTGTTGAATAGATGTTCTCGGTGTGCATGGAATTATCAACAATTATGTCACTACTCACATGAAAATCCCGGCCTTTTAAAGCCTACCACTCACATGAAAATCCCGGCCTTTTAAAGCCTTGGCTACACAATGCAGCCGGTTACTTCAGTGACGCAAAGCTCTTTTCCGCATACAGTGTAGACAATTCTAGTTAGTGTATTGCGTTTTTGGTTAAAGGAAACCTGTGCTTAGAGACAAATGGAGGCTATCAAAGGTCACTCAGAGCTCCCGACTATCCCTAATTTTGAAGGATCATTCCTCTTTTGAAACCAAATCCCTCTGCCCCTCTTTCTGCTTCAGTTGTCCCACTTTTTGGTCAAATTTATAGACCTCTATATATGTGTATTATTTAATTATATTACACTAAACTTTTCAAACCTTTCATCCAAATTCTATATTGGCCTTTCTCAACCTTTTTACCCTGAGGATCCCAGAAAATCATTTATAGGTCTTGAGGAACTCATGCTAAAACCAATTTAATAGAAGTCAGTGGGGAAATGCTCCTTACGTTGGTGGTCAGTGGGTAGACTCTGACAAGTGACAATGGCCTTGGAGCTATGGAGGCATCATCAAATATGAGGTCAATCAGCCACAGCTCAAGGAACCTCTAGAAACCTCTTGAGGAACCTCTCACTGACAGCCAGGTAACTAGCAATTTTATTGAAAGCTCATCAATGTGCGTTTCCGTATGTTCCCCAGCACGAGTCAGAGTCAACACGTTTTAGGTCTTAGTGGTGAAGATGACTGTAGCTGTATTAGTGCATTTGCAACAAAAACAATTAAGTACTGTCCGAGATCCTTTTTTATTTGCACTATTGTAGTCTTCACTATTGTAGCTGTGTTCACTTTGAATATACAGTAATGTGCAGATAGAAAACATAAACAAGGATTTGCTGTTCACATTATAAGATAATAGAAAAATTCTAAACCAAAATGAGAAATATGATTGGGTGCAGTGGACACAGGTCCAATTTTCATAAATCATGACCATCTAGATCAGTGATGGTGAACCTTGGCACCCCTGATGTTTTGGAACTACATTTCCCATGATGCTTAACTACACTGCAGAGTGCATGATCATCATAGGAAATGTAAGAAAAAATGATGTGGTCCAGGGCACCATGAGTAATTGGCCTCCATCCCTATTTTGGACAGAAAAAGAGAGAGTTTGGTCAGGGGGACTTTAAATGAGGCCAATCCTTTGTTCACATCTTTGCAGTTCACACATCTCTAAACAGCTCTGATCCTTTGTTCACATCTATGCAGTTGACACATCTCTAAACAGCTCTGATCCTTTGTTCACATCTATGCAGTTGACGTGAGTATCTATAGGGATGTCCATTACACCCATTATTTATTCCTATTATTCAGTTATAATATTATACCATATGGTTATGTCTCTTTATAGATCACCATTGCATTCCCCACCTGAAGGGTTGGTATACCCCAACGAAACGCGTTGGACATACATAGATGCATGATGTCCATACAGATGATTTTATGTCTTTTATATTTTTAGCGGGTGTTTGCTTTAAGGCCCAGAGACTACCATACCCAGGATGCATTTCCCTGCGCGAGGACTGTTGGGGCGGGGTATTTAACCAGAGGGCAGGCCTGAGAACGCTCTCTTTGGACACCGCCCGGCCAGCAAGTGGACCTCCGTGCTGAGTCTGCTGATACTACAAGGCCTAAAGCCTAGGCCTGTATTATTCCAAAGAGCCTTCCGTACCCACCGAGGAGCCTGAGGGACATCGCATCCTGCTGCTGTTCTGTTGCTGTCAGGAGGACCGAAGACCCGGGTGTCGTGGAATCTGTGTACCAAGACACAGCAACGGAAGATACGGACACGGACTGTTCCGGTGGGGTGAGAGAGCACTTGCTCGTGAGGATAATATAGGATCTCTAGACCCAGCAACTGTTGTTCGGAACTAACTTTAGTGTTTGCAGTTGCACACCGGAGGGACAGTGCATTGAATGACACTAGTATATTTGTTCTGGGTCACCAAGTTATCACTTTCCTTTATTCTTGTGGATTACAAATTGTTCCCGAAGTGCACCACCGTTTGCTAGCGAAGATCTTTCTCTGCAGAACTTTCACATAGTACATCTCAGGCCTGACTTAGTAGTAGTAGTGACATTGCTGGGCGCCATCTTTCCCACGAGGGAGAAGAGCTGCAACAGGGTATGTTAGCTTCTTGTTATAAAATTGTATATCTGTCTGTGTGCTAAAACACTCCTTCATTGCAGGGCTCTGCACTTGTCTATGTATATTGTTTGCCTGCTTAACCATTATTTTCAGTAAAGTACCAGGGTTAAGTATATCAGTTGTTGGTGTCATTTACTGTGCAGGAGAAACAGTTAGTAATAGTTACACCATACTGTTGTGTGCTTTTATTGTGGGATTGTGCTGCCAAGAATCACAGGTTACACAATCCCATCATCCCCTACTGACTGTGCCAGGGGAGCCAATTGCGGGGCGTTGACAGTGAGTGTTTGTAAGGTACCTGTGATAGGTAGTGTCCGAAGTGGAACTTGTGTGCTGAGGATTCAGGCGAAAACGTAGTCAGGCAGATTAGGTTGGCAACAGCTCAGGCAAAATGGTACACGATCGAAATCCAGAGAGTGGTCAGGCAGGCAAAGGTCATACACGAGCTGGCAGTGAAGTACAAAATCAGCAGGCTGGAGAGTAGTCAGGAATTCAGGCAGAAGTTCAACACGAAAATCAGGATCAAAAAGCAGTCACAACACCCAGGGAGCTATTCCACACAAACGGGCGCTGAGAGATAGCATCACTTCCTTTTTAAGGGCTGCTTTGATTGAAAATTGTCCACAGCTGGCAGTAGGTGGGGCTAGTGAGTCCAAGGTAATGTTTAATACTGAGAGGACATTTCCAAAAGTCTAGATCTGCTCAGTAGCGCAACAGGTAAGGCTGCAGCTTTGGGACCAGGAAGATCCCGGTTCAAATACACCCAGGTACATGACAGTGTTACAGGGCCCGAAACAAATCAAACCAGCGGCCCTCTTAGCTGGGGGTATCGCTACATATTGTTTTACTCCAAGATTTTCTAATACCATCTAGCCCCTTCAGTGGTTCATTTTGTGCAGGACTTGTCTTTACTCCATGATATGCCAAGCACCATGGCGCCAATATGTATATTTGTTTTTTAGCATGCTCTGCGTTTATGTGATTTTGTGTATGCATTTTTCTGTCATTCAGTATGCTGTACATGATCTTATTAAAATGCTCTTTGCCAAGACTCCTTTTTGGTATACATCTCTCATTCAAAGTCCCTAACAAACTCCCCCCTCTTTTGTCGGAACCTATATAAGCAATACTGTGTTTTATATTCCACATGCTTACTCTACATAGTGATTGGCTTCATTTAAAATCCCCCTGACCAAACTCTCTCTTTTTCTATCATGGGAAATGTAGTTCCAAAACATCTGGGGTGCCAAGATTCACCATCACTGATCTAGATCATACAGCGTTGTATTTGTCAAGCAGTACTTACTGAAAATATTCAGAGTTCTGTGGATTGATGCAGTGTTTTATACAGTCATCCTCTTGTAGAGTCACTGAAAGCGGAATTTATTATTTTTACATCCCAGCTTTTTACATTTTATCTTTTGTCATGAAAGTGATTTTATTGCAATATTGGGTGGAAGCTAAAACATAAAAATCATCAATACTGGTTATGGGATCTTTAAAAAATGATAAAAGAAACCCTCCGTAACATCGAGATAACATTAAGATAACCCCACAGGAAAATAAATGGATTTATTTCTGATCAAATTTCCATAGCAGCGGCCACTCTGTTTGTTCCTGTCTGCAGTATTTCAGGATTCGTTTGGAGTTATTTTAAATATTTAAAAGGGACCTGTCAGGATAGACATATGGGAGTTGCCACTGCTGACTTGTTTTTGAAGCTGTGTGAACTGGATTAGTCATTGGAATCTTTTCTTTACTGCTTAAGCCGGCCATAGATGGTTCGAATCCCTGCTGAACTGGCAGAGATTTGATCCCTCTATGGGCAGGCTGATTGTACCCAAGTCCATTGATCATTTTGTGTACGATCAGCATGTATAATTTCTAGCATAAGATTATTGCCACTATAGCCGCTAGCAAAAATCACGGTGTTCTCCCAGAAAAGACGGCTCCCATGCCCCCAACCTTCCCATCAGAAGAACACAATAGCTTCATTGTGTTGATGGGAAAATTTCGCGATTTTCTTTCCTGCAACCCATAGTTGCAAAAAAGAAAATGATATAATCTATGGCTTGCCTTAGTGAGGTCCCGACTTGGAAGAAGCATATATGTATTTTTTGCAACTGCGACAATACCCAGTGCTTTCAGGTATGGAGAGCATGTGATCTCCTCCTGTATGACAGCGCTTTGGTCTACCAGCCAGTTGCTAGACCACAGCATTGTCACATGACAGAGGGAGTGACATTACCACTTCCCCTAAGTGCTAGCAAACAAGCTGTGTTATGCCACGTACCACACGATCGGTGAGAGCTGGTTCTCAAATTTTCCGACAAGAAAAGTTCTTGCCGGAAATCCGTTAGGCCTCGTACACACGACCAGTTTTCTCAGCAAGAAACCATCAAGAAAACTGCTGGCAGAGCTTTTTGCAGAGAAAACCAGTCGTGTGTATGTTTTCTCGTCGAGAAAACAGCTGGGAATCTCGACGAGAGAACCTGCTGTCTATTTTCTCGTCGGGATTCTCGTCGGCCTGTTTCCCGACAAGAAAACTGTGTGTGTGTGTATGCGGATACAAGCTTGCCTGTCCTCCGGTAAGCCCGCGCATGCTCGATGAGACTTTGACGCATGCGCGGTAGCTTACAAGGGTAGTGTAGGGTGAAGCAAGATGGCGGCGACTGCATCGAATGTAACGAGCGCATGCTCGTCGTAGTCGATGACCTCACCTCGTTCTTGCCATTCAAAAGAACGGTGGTTCTTTTGAATGGCCATCTGTATGCACGGCTTGGAAAGAAAAGCTTGCCAGGAATCTCGTCAGGAAAAACAACGTTTTTTTCCTGACGGGATTCTCGACCGTGTGTACTAGGCTTTAGTCTGTATGCAATTCCGACGCACAAAAAAAAACGAATACTCAGAATCAAGCAGAAGAGCCAAACTGCCTATTGAACTTCATTGATCTGGGCTCATCGTACTTCTTGTACGTCACCGCGTTCTTGACGTTCGGAATTTGACAAGATTTGTGTGACCGTGTGTATGCAACACAAGTTTGAGCCAACATTCCGTCAGAAAAAAATCCACGGTTTTGTTGTCGTGTGTACGCGGCATTAGAGGAAGGAACAGCACGGGTGGCAAGGCAAAAGCTGTCACTTACAAAAATGCTTGGAGTGCGGACATGTTGAATACATCTGGTCATCCACCTGGCACAGTGCAGTATCAAGAGTTCTCATCTACATGCAGCATGTATATCAGCCTTCCTCAACTTTTTTATTCCAGAGGAACCCTTAACATAGTTTTTAGGTCTCAGTAAAACCCTTACCAAAGCCAATTACTGTCATGCTACTGGTTTTACCAAGTGGTGTTGACCCTGGAACTATGCAAGCACCACCAAATGGGAGGTCAATGAGCCATAGCTCCAAGAATCCTAAAAATTTCTGGAGGAACCTTAAAATTCCGCTGAACCCTGCTTGAGAATGGTTGGTCTACAGAGCTGTAATGACATGAATATTATGAAAAGGCTTATATTCCTGTGCAGCAGGCACCTACATTTGCCCAAATGTAACTTCGGGACCAAAAGCAGCTTCCTGTAAAGAAGAATGTAAATACTTTCTGAATCATCTTCCAATTTGTTGTTCCAAGAGTGCTGATCTCCTGTGTCTCCAGCTGCTCTCAGTGGTTGCTCCTGCTGTCCCCACATCACTTGAACCACTGAGTGCTGCAGGGGACCAGGAGATCCACAATTATGGTAGTGCTGATATTGCCAGCAGATTTTGCAAGCAGCAGGAAAGGTATGTATATACATTTTTCTTTATAGGGTGCTGCTTTACTTGAAATTTGAACCTTCAAAATAAAATTAATGTAATAGTGCTTTAACCTTGCATTTATTCAATCCATTGGCATTTTGTTAAATTGGAATTTTTGTAAGATATTAAAATGTCTCTTCTCGCTCCTTTGACTAACATCTAAATCCAAATCCCATTTCATAAGAAGGTCGTGCTGTTGACTTTGAATGTTCATATGTATATTGTAGATCTTAGGTATTAACTTCCTAATAGTTTTTTGAATTTCGTGTAATTCCAAAGATATGCAAATTCTAACCAAACAAAAAAGTAGAAGTACCGTATATACTCAAGTATAAGCCGAGTTTTTCAGCACATTTTTTGTGCTGAAAATGCCCCCCATGACTTATATTCGAGTCTGTGTCCATCTTCAACTTTGTGGTCCCCATGTAGCCCCACTCTTCCTCTACAAGTGTGCAAAGTTTGTTGTCCGGGGGACCTACGGCCGAGGAACACCAATTTTTCAAAGCCGGGCACCCCTTCCATAGACTTCAATGTTAAACGGTCATTTCTCTGGTGATTTTGGGGACCCGGTACCGGCCGGCCCTAGGTCCCCTGGACCCCAAACTTGGCACACATGTATCCCCACTCTTCATCTACACCCCTTCCATAGACTCCCATGTTAAACGTCAGTCTAGTCAGTGTAGTCACACAGCGCCGGAGATCAGTTAGGGAGATTGGGCACAGTGAGGCATGGACACAGTGAGGCATGGGCACAGCGAGGCATGGTCACAGTGAGGCATGGGCACAGTAAGGCATGGGCACAGTAAGGCATGGGCACAGTAAGGCACAGTGAGGCATGGGCACAGTGAGGCATGGGCACAGTGAGGCATGGGCACAGTGAGGCATGGACACAGTGAGGCATGGACACAGTAAGGCACAGTGAGGCATGGACACAGTGAGGCACAGTGAGGCATGGACACAGTGAGGCACAGTGAGGCATGCACATGGACACAGTGAGGCACAGTGAGGCATGCACATGGACACAGTGAGGCAAAGTGAGGCACAGTGAGGCATGCAGATGGACACACTAGGCTTATACTCGAGTCAATAAATTTTTCCCAGTTTTTTGTGGTAAAATTAGGTGCCTCGGCTTTTTTTCGGGTCGGCTTATACTTGAGTATATACGGTAATTGATTAAAGAAAAAAAAATTACTCAAAGGTGGGATTGCACTCTATAGTAAAAATAACACACCTTAAGCTTTGC